>OZ008367.1:65863681-67169966 GCA_963931995.1 Phaonia tiefii
TGTAACATAAAATTGTCCTAAAAGTATGCAGCGGTTTTTGTAATTTTAGTGAACCCTAAAAGTATGCTGTAAAAAAGTTATTGTTTGTATTTTATTTTGGTTTTTATTGTAAAATTAATGATGGTAATTTTGGTGTTTATATAAAATTTGGGAGATTTAGAAGTTTTTAAAAATTTATTAGGGATTCAGAGGGAGGAATATATAAAATCTTTATAGGACCTTTTTGAGATAATAGTTTTCACAGTTTTTGTCATGGTCTATGAACCAGTGGTTTTTAACTGAACAAGATTGCAAAGAATGTATGAAAAATTCAAGGACAAATGAAAAATGTGCAGTTTGAACTGGACCCTAATATCGGCGACCTTCGGAGGGTGATATGATGGGCATGTTGTTACGTGGCGCTGTCTGCAGCACAGGAATGGTTTAGCATGCAGGTTAACTTAGTCACTTCTAGGGGGAAGGGGGGTGCCTGGATCTAAAGTCCGCAGCAATCATTTCACGATTTACAAAAAGCATCATTCAAAACACACATTACATTTTTCCAGAATGGAAGACCGAAATCTTTCGAAGATGGTTACTTAGCATACACGCTGAAAAATATCGGCCCCAGCAACATATTGCAGGAACAATGTACGTGTTTGCAAGCATTAGTTTCGAGAATTGGAGATCGTCTGCGTTTTGTTTCTTTATTGTCTGCCACAGTTTTGGTTTCAGCAGTTTTCAACAAACAAAGCCACATTTGGGTCACAAAAAATATATTATAACCTATTAATCGTTGTGTCTCAAACACGGTATATTGAATAGCAAACATAGTGTTTTTGGACACAAGTATATTCTATTTGCGGCAACCTACAAACAGGGTATATTTGCATCCAAACAAAAAAAAAAAAGAATTAATTTTCAATGTGAAGTTACGGGGTCACTATTTAATAATATTCCACGAAAAAGGACCTCTCAGGGTCGGTGTAAAACTGCGGGTCGTAAGCAGAAAGTCTAAAACTGGAAAGTTTGTAGACTGTATAAGTAATTACAAAGAAATGTAAATCTCAAATTCATTCGCACCTATAAAAAACAAATAAAATATATATGGGCATTTCCACAGAAAGTGCCACCCTATGTAGCATCACGTCACCGTCGTAAATTGTTTATATTTTAGGACCATGAAGTTCGATTGTTTTCTATTCTTGTACTAAATACAGAATGTAAGAAGCTCTATATTTAATAACAAATGAGAAAACAATCTAACTAACTGGTCTTAAAAAATAAGCAATTAACGAAAGGTGGACCTTTCTGTGGAAATGCCCATATACAGGGTGATTCAGGAAGTTCCGGACAAATTTCTCCAGCGTATTCCTTGCCTCATTTCATGAAGAAAAGTCCACTATGACCATATCCGAAAATGCGAGGGTGCGAAATGGCAGCGGGTTCAACATTTTCGGCTTGGTGGTCGGAGGGTAGTAGGGTAAAGTTGCTAACTTCTGAGTTTTTGGGCTTGTTGGAAAGGTCTTTAAGAGGCCTTTCAGAATCAATTCAAAAAAAAAGTAGAAAAAAGTCAACTCGCCGAGATACAGAGCTTTCGGAAAAAAATGAAAAAAAAAATTCACATAACCTCAATTTGCTCAGCCAAATGGCAGGTAACTTATGTTCCTGAATCACCCTGTATACATCCAATGAAGGGATTGCGGAGAGGGATTGTGCTATTTATATTTTGACACTCAATGACTATATTCATTGGAAATTCTTAATTTCATTTTTGTAAAGTTTAACAGGAAATTCTTGAAATAAATTAATTGTATTCAGTTTTGAAAAGGAATATCAAATTTATTCTACAGTTTTCAATTTCCATTGGAATTTTCTGAACTCGAAACAAAAAATTAAAATTGCAATTTCATTAAAATCAAAAATTCTTAATGACTTTTAATATGATTCCCCAATATGGAATGGAAAATCTGAATTGTATTTTCCACAGTCTGAGTTGAACATTTTCAATTTCGTTCAAAATTTTTTCAATTTAAATGAAGAATTTTACATTATTTTAGTGATTTCTAAATTTGAAAAAAAATTAATTTTTTCGAATTTTCTCACAACAAATTTGTATTTTGCTTTTATTTCCAACAGAAACCTTCAATTTCAATTTAAATGAAGAATTTTGACATTATTTTAGTGTTTTCTAAATTTTATAAGGAATGTATTTTTGGAATCCATGCTAGAAAAGTTATCGGAATCTGGCTCGTTCCGACGAGACTAGCGTTGTTGTGACTCAAGATTTTGCGGATGAGTCTTCATCGTCGATCAGATGATGAATTGGGACTGGAGGATATGTGGACAGGTCAATATAACTCCACATATAATGGACATTTTGAAGCATACTGTTTCGATGGGTCCATGTTGACTAAGCCACAGACTCTGGAAGCTTTCATAGATATTATCCAACAAGAGTGCGCTAACTTATCGCCCGAAGTTCTTACCAGAACACTTGAAAATTGGGAAAGAGCCGAAGTTTTAGTCAACAAGATCAGCGAACACTTCACCGATATCGTCATCAAAATATAATGGGAACAAACTTAAGGGTTCAAATAAATCAATAATAAAGAAATTACGAATGTATGTCGTTCTGCTTTAAAGGCGTGATATGAGATAAGTTCTGCAACAAACGATGTTGGCAACAGGTTCTAACAGGTTCTCTTCATCGGACAGTAAATTAAAAGCTGTTGCCTATCTTTACTTGTTATTCGTAAAATGTGTACTATTAAAAGGTGCAACAAAAAGCCGCAGTAGTTGGTTATTATGTTCTGATGTAAAAATATTATTTCTAAGATTTTTTATTGCCTATTATTCCCATTGCCTATTAAAAATCAAAAATTCTCAATGATTTTTAATATGATTCCCAAATATGGAAGGGAAAATCTGTATTGTATTTTGAACTGAACTGCATATTTTCAATTTCGTTCCAAATATTTTCAATTTTATATAAAGAATTATTACATTATTTTAGTGATTTCTAAATTTGATAAAAAATTAATTTTTTCGAATTTTCTCAAAACAAATTTGTATTTTGCTTTTATTTCCAACAGAAACCTTCAATTTCATTAGCATTTTCTCTTATTCCATGTGAATATTTTTTAAGTTTCTCACAGAATGCATTTTATTTAAAATGGAATTAGTCAGTTACTTCTCTTCGTTTCAAATGTAAAATACGATTTTGATTTAGAGTTTTGGATAAATTATAAAACTAAATTCACCAATTGTAATTTGAAATCCAAAATTTGATTTTTAATTTTCTATATTTATTTTCAATTTATTTCAAATCTTTTTACCTTTGACCTTAGCTTTCAAACCTGTTTAGTTTCGTAGAGGTAGTCACATCCATTAATTCAGTTTACAGAATTTAAATTGAATTTTCTCACAATAAGTACATAAAAAGCTTAAACTCCGGCCATCGATCAGTTGTCTTTGCCTGTAGTTGTTTACCTATTGTAAAATGTTCTCTCTCTCTCTCTTTTTAATTTTATAAAAATTTACTTTTCACAAACCTTCATCTTTTGCCCCTTAGTAACACCATATACAGAGACCAAGAAGAAGTTTCTCAATTTTTCTACTTTAAATATATTTTTCAAATAATTTCGAATCTTTTCTCCTTTGACCTTAACGCTTTTTAGCATTCTATAATGATATTTCTAAAAGATGCTCGCATCCCTTAAGCACCGCAAATGGTATCTGTATCAAATCATAGAACTTTATCCTGGTGTAATTGATACAATTGACCGCAGGGTAAACCCACAGTGTATACAATTAATTTAAAGTGAGATTGTTGTTGGAGAAATTTCGCCATTGTCTAGTAATTCGGACTTGTCCGTAGATTTGTGTCTGTCTGGTTTCCTCAATGACCCAAAAGTTTTGCACAAATCTTAGAAAAACATTCAAGGAAAAACAACAAATCTAAATAACGGCAAATGGTTTCACAAACAAATAAAAAAGTTTTCGAAGAAAACCAAACAAAATCCAAAAGGAAGTCGTTGTAACAAATGTCTACTTCTAAAGACTTAAAAAAGGCCAAATATTTACATGATTGGGATGTGAAAAACTTTATAAAGTAACAGTGTTGTAAACTCGAAACTCTATAAAATAAACATATTTTCGTACCAACAAAATGAAAACAACCAATAACACCTTAATTTGCATACAGCCTTAAAGTAGGCAGTAGTTTGTTATTGTTTTCGAAAGCATACAAATATCAGTTAAGATTGAACTTTTTGCGATTCTAAAATCTAAGTAAAATAAGGGTATTGAAGAATTAAAATATCATGATTAGATTTGAAATAGGTTATCGACTGTAATGTGTTTAACAAAAAAGTACCGCAATCACCGTATTTTTACTTAATTTTCTAACTCATGTCCGAATAATAAACAATTAAAAGTTTTATAAATAATATTTTAACATCTGCACACAATAACCAACTACTGCGGCTTTTTGTTGCGCCTTTTAATAGTACACACTTTACAAGTAACACACGTCCTAAAGATATGCAACAATTTTAAATATCCTGTTCGTTGAAGAACCCAGCAAGACTTTTTAGAACCTGTTGCCAACATCGTATGTTCCAGAACTTATCTCATATTAAACCTTTAAAGTAGAATGCCATACATTCGTAATTTTTTCTTATTGGTTTATTTGTACCCTTAAGTTTGTTCCCATTATATTTTGACGTCGATATCGGTAAAGTGTGCGCCGCCCTTGCTGACTACAATTTCGGGTTTTCTTTCCCTATTTTCAAGTCTTCTGGCATGAACTTCGGGCGATAAGTTAGCGCACTCTTGTTGGATATTATCTATCAAAGCTGTGAGAGTCTGTGGCATATTAACAAGGCCCCATCGAAACGGATTCCATTATATGTGGAGTTATATTGTCCTGCCCACATATCCTCCAGTCCCAATTGATCCTACAGTCCCAATTTGCGGCAATATCATGGTTCGGTGCCGTCCACTAATAAGATTAACCGTGTTACCCACGGCGGCAATTTCGTTTATTTACGTATCCGTTAAGATGAAAATGGGGCTTGCCGCTCATGATAAATTTCGACCGAAAATCGTAGAGGCGGAGGAGAGCCTGAGCATAGTCTAGACGCGATTAACAGTTGTCAGCATTAGTTAAAGGACTGTCTACACTTTGATGAAACTTCTTCTCGACCTTCACTAAAACGAGCTGCTAAAACGAACGTATAACGACCAATGGCGTGGAACGTCGTCTGATCGACGTTAGCGGCTCATCCGCAACATCTTCAGTCACAGCAACGGTAGTCTCATCGGAACGAGCACTACGATGCATTCCGGTGACTTTTCTACCATGTGTTGATTCTATATCTTCGAGGCCTTAGTTTTTAACCAGTTGAAGTAGGACTACAGGGAAATGTGTGTCGAAATTCACGTTACGCCAAAATTTCTAACGAATTATTCCACAAAAACTAGAGTAGATACGAGTATTCACCGTTCTTGAGGAATATAACGTTCCAATGGCTTTCGCTCCATGCTATTACGCGTTTGGAACGAATTTCAGCGACAACATTTTGTAATTCGACGAAAATTTCGAAACCGGTATTAGTCCCAAAAAGTAAGAATCAATAAGTGATATTTGAAATATATTGTAGTGATTATAAACATTTTAGGTGCTGCATACTTTTAGGTGTCCCCGAATAGAAGATTTTAAATAGAGATATTGTAGTGATTATAAACATTTTAGGTGCTGCATACTTTTAGGTGTCCCCGAATAGAAGATTTTAAATAGAGATGAATTTGCTAATTAATCATGAAAAAATATCACAACACAAATCATGACACAGATTCATTCTCTGTGGTCAATCAAATATCGGCAGTATTATTGCAACGGTTGGTAAAGGGTGTCTCAGTATGATTTCACTTTCTAAATTTAGTGTAATTTTTTTTGCAAGGGGCAACTCTGTAATTTGGCAGCTGCCACATATGTTTATGCGGATTATTAAAAATGGCGCGCTTTACGAAAGAACAACGCGTTATAAATGTGAAAACTTATTAAAAAATTCTGGAAAGTTATGCTGAAACTGCTCGCAAACTTCGAAGAGTTTTCAGTCGGGAAAGTGCACTTAATGTGGAGTGGTGGAGTGGAAGAGTGGTCAAAAAGTGTGAAGAAACTGGGTCGGTTATGGACAGCAAGACTCCTGTTCGTCAACGTACCGGTCGGTCTCTTGAAAACTTTGCTGCTGTAAACGAGAGTGTCGCCGAAAACGCGAAAATATCAATTAGGCATCATTCTCAACAAGTTAAAATTTCACGAAACACTACGCAGCGAATATTGACAAAAGACCTCTACCGTCATGCGTACAAAATGCAGCTTACTCAGGAGCTCAAACCAGCAGACCACGGAAAGCTCCGGCAATTCATTCAATGGGTAATGGAGCATAGTGAAGTCAGTGGAAATTT
This sequence comes from Phaonia tiefii, assembly GCA_963931995.1. Lineage (NCBI taxonomy): Eukaryota > Metazoa > Arthropoda > Insecta > Diptera > Muscidae > Phaonia > Phaonia tiefii. The sequence continues at coordinate 65,870,135 of OZ008367.1, forward strand.
TTCAAAAAAAAGTCATCTCCGATGAACCGCATTTCCATCTGAATGGCTTCGTGTATACACAGAATTGTCGAATTTGGGGTTCGGAAAATCCGCACACAATTCAAGAGAAACAAATGCTCCCACAACAAGCAACCGTCGGGTGTGGATTTTGGTCAGGCGGCGTGATTGGGCCTTACTTTTTTGAGGATAAGGCCGAAATTGCAGGGACTGAACGGCATTCGTTACCGGCACATGATACCGGAATTATTGTGGCCTTAAGTGGACGGCATGGGACTCAACGAATTGTGGTTTCAGCAAGAGGGCGCCACGTGCCACACCGCTTATGAAACAATCGATTTATTGCAGCAGCGATTTTCAGAACAAATTATCTCAAGAAATTCTGAAGTCAACTGGCCACCAAGATCAAGCGATTTAACGCCGTTTGATTTATTTCTTTGGGCTTTGTGAAATCTCGGGTAAATACTAATAAACCAGAAACGATTGCTGAGCTCAAATTCGAGATCCAAGGCGTCATCAGTATGATACAGCCAGATCTCTGTGAAAAAGTCACGGAAAATTACATGAAAAGAGTAATGGCCTGTTATCAGAGCCGGGCCATTTGACGGATATTTTATTCCAGACTTAGTCGGAATATGTCTTCTTTTCAATCCAAAAAAACAGTCGCTACTATTTCAAAAAAACACTTGTTTTTATGTGAAAATGAAAAAGTGCATTCTTACTGAGACACCCTCTATTTGCGGCTCTCGTAAATGAGAGCAATATGTAAATAGCGACAACCAATCACTCTGCCCAATCAATAAATGTCTTCGGTTAGTGACTTGTGTAAATACACACCGCAGGGGATTAACGGACTAGACGCTGCTGAAGATGATGCTTCACAAACATCGAAACGATCGTTCAGCGAATGTGAGTTCGAATCCCACCCGCGGCATTTATATTTTTTTCACCAACCGGAAAAAATATGATCTCTTATAGCTTTAAAGGAAATTACAACTTGAGACCGTGGGTTCGTTCCATGCTCCAAGCACCTTAGATTTGTTTCGACGACGGTCGTTTCGCTTAGTAAAGGCGACACTATCGAGTACTTAGCCTCGTTCGGAATGGGTGTGCAACTATAGGCACACCCCTCTGATTGTGAGAAGCTCTACCAGTCTCTTCATGGGATATAATAAGAAGCCATTTATTTCGTTATTTTATACACTCAAATAAGTTGATAATATACACAGCAACAAAGTCAGCTGAAAAACCAATTCACATTTGTTTGTTATTTCAGCAAACAATTGATTTTTTGGCCAAAATTTTTCCTGGTATTTTCTCAACACTACAATAAGTTTGTTGTTATGTCAGTCCAGTTGCTGTATTATCAGGGGAATTGGTAGCAAAGTAGCACACATTGTTTTCTATTAATAGCTAACTTTAATTTTTGAGCGTGTGTGCCACATCTGCTCATAAAATTTAGTGCAAATTGTAGACTAGTGTAGAACTTTACTCCAATACTATCGAACGGTAGTTCAACGGGTACGCGTTAGTATTTGTTAAAAGCAAAAGTCCATTAAATACATTCAACATTTCCTTACAAAAACCAAAATAATAACATATTTTTAGATGCCAAGTTTATAAACCATATAACTGCATACTTTAAGGAGGCTACAAGAAATAACTAAGAAAGTTCTTTTATCAATTTTCCTTAAGAAATATAACAAAAAAAAAAATAATAGTAAATAGCTTACAAATTTCCAAAACACTCAATAAAACACCATGAACGAAAGGAAAATAAAGAAAAGGAAAAGGTCACTAAGTATGGATTAAATTAAAAGAAACGACAACCTTTTCTCCCGACCCTGAGTAATAGGAGAAACAAACAAAATACAAAGCGTTAAGAAAAAACTGGAAATCAAAGCAAAGAACCAAAAACGTCCTTACAATTTCTCCTTCTTATGGAGTACTTAAGGAGCTAAAGTATTAAAATTGCATTATTGGGTGGGAACGAGACTGAAAAACTTTAAAAAATGTTCGTATAGACATCAAAGACCATTGATTGCTCTAAGCTCAATTAAGTAATTAAGTTTCTGCTTCTTTTACTTGGGAAAAGTCTATATCTGGTTTTGTGCTTCACTTCGGTCATAAGGGTCATTAGGTGCGGGTTCTTTTTAATTACTCAAAGGAGAAATAGCGATTTGCATGTACATAATAGGAAAAGGTTTTCATGTCGTGATATTAAAGTTAGAAATAATTATTTCTCATTCTACTTTTTATCTCCTTAGAAAATCTGTCGAATATATTGGTATCAATAAAAAATCAACAGAAAAATTAGAAAAAATGTTTTAAAGCCGTAACAACAGGGTTTTTCCCTCTGAAGCTGGGGTATGCTGAGTTCTCGGCAGGGGTTCGTTACATGCTACATATATATTTTTAGAGAACGAGTTGATACGAGAGGGATATTCTGAGTATTGATTATATTTTGTTATATATACATTAATATTAACGATAGCAATGATAAATGAAGGTACCCGGAGGATGATGGACCTGGCAGAGAAATATTAGCCGTGTCTATCGCTGCCAGAAACGGCGCTGACTTTTAGGTGTGTAGCTTGGAGTTCTTGACGAGAGACCGAATATTCGTGCCTATTATTATAGTCGTTGATTCCGGTAGTTGTCACAGCTTTTAATGCAATCCACCATATGTAACCACTTCAAACTTTTACTGGTTTGCACCAGGGAGAAACTTAGCTACCAAGGGGCAAACGCCCATAGGTATGGAATCTCTGGCTTTAACCTGGCAAAGGTCGAAGACCTAATAGGCAGTTTATCTATGGTTTGAACCAGGGGAAAGATAGACAATAAGGTCGAAGTCCATACAGGCAAAGAATCACTAGCTGGAACTAGCGTGAAGTGTAGGGTCAAGATCCCACAGTCGGGGTATCTCTGGATTGAACCAGGGAAAACTAGTTAATGCAAACAAGTCTAACTACGGATTACTGCACAGTCAACGCTTCTAACTACATTCCAAGGCTTGACTGTATATTTCACTACTTAGACTATGTTGGCTCTTCGACGTCTGCTGACTTATACACTCAGCGTGATATCTGATAGTATCCGCGACAGATGCGATAGTACTTATTGTGTCAGCTAATGGTCAGCTATCGATGATTGTGCGTTTTTGATAGTATCTTCCCGACGGCGTGATTGCAATATCGTTGGGTGCGAAACCAACACATAGGGTCCTTATTTATCTATTCTTACTACTTCTCAGAATGTAATGCGGCATTTATACCTACCAAGATTAGCCCATTTCGATGGTTAACTCCGTTTTCCCACGCTAACCCAGAATATTACCCATATAATTTGAATCTGTAGAAACTGAAGTTTAATTTTTAACCTCATTTTAAACTGTTGTACATTTTGATGCAACACTGTTAATTACTAAAAATAAAATGCAATCATAATAAAAACATACACAAAAAACCAACTGTTTGACAGACGGATGCCGATCGAAAATTTCAACATGCGTCACCGCCACAACAAATTTTTTGAAGCACACGCCGCCGCCTGTATATTTGCTTCTTATTGGTTTAAACTGTGAGCCGATTTTATCGACTCGCCCGATTTGACGCACTGGTCCAATTTTAATGGTTCAGTTATTTCAAAAATATCCCAAATTTGTACAATCCTGGCAAAACCAGACGGCTGTGCCGCCGTCTTCAATCAGTTTGTCTCGGCGCGGAGTTTGTCTACGCACGGAGTTGCCAACTGAAATGTCAATTTAATCTTAATTGCGCTTAGGATCGCGGCCCTGAACTCAGAAATTAAAATAAATAAATGGTATTAGGAAGAGCTTCTCACAAATCAGTAAGCTGTGCGGCTTCTAGTTTTATACTCACTGGTTGGGATCTACATTTTTACACCGGTTTCGAACGGTATTTTGAGAAACCTTTTCATGGCTAAATACTCGGTAGTGTCGAGGTAACAGCCATCGAAAGAAATTTAAGGTGTTTAGAGAAGGGATTGAACCCACGTTCCCATGCACAAGAGCCGCGCACACCTGCCATTGCACCTCCGGCGGCCTGAGCCCAGGAACTGCTTGTGGTTTATTCGAATAGACCAGCGATTTCACAACACCCCAAGGATAGAAATCGCACGATCTTAGTAGCCTGTTCATATTCGCATTTTGAGAAAATATGTCGTTCTGGAAATCGCTGCTAAACGGACGGCGCCACCAGTCCTGCACAATCAAAATACACACTGTGTCTCCTGGATCAGGTTCGGATATTCTGAGCCTGTGATTCGACAATTTTATTTATTGACGAATTCAAATTCAGATGAACACGCGCATCAATGCTGAAGATAATTTCTTTCGAAAAATAGGCCTAGTTCAGATTCGTGAGCATAAATCATGACGACACTCATCCTGCCGTGATATTATAAACGTCTTTTGAAGCAACAAAATTTAATGTTTGTCAACATTTCCTTGCACCAATCTATACGAGCGATCAAATTATTTTTACAGTCAAATGCTCAGGCAGTATTGAATGTATGGAAGTGAAAGTAATGCCTAAGGTTACCCATATCTGACGGTATGTCACATGACGATTTTGCAATACTAATTCACGCACAGGCTGTCGGTGGGGCAATGTTTAGTATGCGCGCCTCTTGTATATGAGATCCGGGGTTCGATCTCTGCTCTGACCACCGTAAATTTCTTTCGGCGGCGGTCACATCGCATAGTGACGGCGACACTATCGAGTATTTAGGAATGAAAACAAAAAAATAATAATTTTTGTATATGAAAAATGTGTCGTCGCTTATATGCAGCAATTTTCAATATAAAAATCCTTAATTAAAAAAATTCTCCAAATGCCGTTCGGAAACGGGTGTAAAACTGTAGGTCCTCATCAGTGAAGTATAAAACTAGAAAACGCACAGCTTACTGGTGGAGAGAAGCTCTTCCCAATTCCTTCATGGGATGTCATGAAAACCATTGATTTATTAGTTCTCGCACAGCATCGATGTTTTTTGACACAACAACCGATCTTTGAAGACATACACGAAATGCTTCCTAAATCGAACGTCGGCCCCAATAAAATTCAGTAGACCAGTTTTCCACAGTACTGTAGAATGGTGCATTATAGCCATATGTGATCTGCTCCACGAAAAGGGACCTCTGCGCAGAAATTTTTTTTTTTACTTTTTGAGTGATTCTTATAGGAAAAAAAACGCTCTTTCAAATGCCGCAAACCGCAAGTTTCTATGTCTTTTAGTTTTTTTTACAAATCACCTGTAAAGATGAACATAATTAATGAAAAAATTGAAAAATGTGATATAAATAAATATAAATATAAATATAAATATATTATAATATTTGAAATTTAAAAAAAAGTTCAATATCAAAGGTACAAAATTACAAAAATATCAAAATTTTACTCTTTTTTACTCCTAACACGATTTTTTGGTGGTTCTTCTGTAGCGGAAAAACGAAGCGCTTTTTTTAAACTCGTTTTTCTCAATAACTTCTTTTCGGCGCAGAGGTCCCTTTTCGTGGAGCAAGTCACATATAAAGATTTAAATTAATCAATGCACTCTTCTATTGGTAATACACGTGGAAAGTTGTAAAAGTAATCGCACGAAAATTTGCACGAGGTAATGCCATATTTTGACTGAGATGCATGTTTCGAGTCACTGAAAAGAAGCAGGAATAATGGTCGCACATCTGAGTAACTTACATACTTACTTATGTAGGTGACCTCAATTAGTCCAGAGGTGTTTGTTTCTCCAACGGGAACGATTGTCAGCTCTTCTCTTTTAGTTGGTACCACCAGTGTCTCGCAGGCAATATTCCGCCTAATCTTTCCGAAGAAGTTGTGGTAGTCCTATTTGTCGATATCCTTCGAGTACGCTTTCGACTACCTTTCGAACTGTTTCATTCTGATCCGTTCTACTGACATGGCCTAGCCAGCGTAAACGCGCTATTTTGATACGCATAACTACGTCGATGGCGGGATACAGATTATACTGCTCATAGTTCAGCTGTCGTCGTTTGAAATTTCGTTTCTCATCCTTTATCAAACCACGGCGAATATTTTGTTAGCCAACACATCAATTTTCAAAGGTACCATTTGGTTTTGGTTTGTTGATCACAAATCATTAAAAGGAACCCTGATAAAAATTAATATTTGTATTTTAATCTTAACAAGTTGGTATTTACTTAAACAAGTTTGTTATTCTAAGAAATAAATCGGATATATTTAACACACTTTAGCACTACATCATGCCCAACACCTTCGAAAACAAAAACCCTTTCCAGCACAACAACTAAAACACACACACATACGACATTTAACCTGACCAAATAGCCGCTATAAGCCAAAATAAACGAAAACAAAAAGTTCAAATTACTTAAAGCCAAAAAATAAACTGCAAAGGGAACTGCACAGCCTAAACTCATAACACCTTTAGCTTTTGTGCTACCCTTAAAAAAGCTCTACTGTGGGTTTTGGTAATAACACTCTTTTTTCTGGTCTACCATAAAAGCCACATTAACAACACCAAAGGAAGGTAAGAATTTCGAAAGGCCAGAATGTTTTTAGCTTTTTTCATTTATCTTTCCGGATATATGTAAACATACTCGTATCCTTAAAGAGGATGTTTACCCAACAAAAACGAAATAGCCCCGAAGCGTGAACATTTCTTGTTTGTAAATTATAGTTTATAAGATAAGTAGCAGAACAATTAAATGTATTTAGTTTAAAAGTTCAAAATTCTTGAGAAAATATTTGGCAATGAAATACCGACTTTGTAATACCCTACAACCAAGAAAAGAAGATAATTTTAATTGTTTAGGCATGCTATGTATTCCGATTGTACGAGCCGCTTGCATGAATACGACAACCCCAAACAGAAATTTTGGGGTTGAATATCTTACAAGCGAATAATAACAGAGACTTCGAATTTACTTTAAGTTAGAGTCTATTTCAAGTTATAAATGCATTATAAAGGGTGTCTCAGTACGAACGCACTTTTTCATTTTAAATTAACAACACGTATATTTTGAGGTAGTTATGATTTTTTTATTGGATTGAAACGAATACATATTCCGATTTAGTAGGGAACAAAATATCCGTCAAATGGCCCCCACGGCTCTGATGACAGGCCATTACTCTTTTCGTGAAATTTTCCATGACTTTTTCACAGAGATGTGGCTGTATATCACCGATGACGCCTTGGATCTTGGATGTGAGCTCAGGAATTGTTTGCGGTTTATTTGCAAAACGTCGAGAATTCACAAAATCCCAAAGAAGGAAATCGCACGGCATTAAATCGCAAGATTTTGGTGGCCAGTTGACATCAGAATTTCTTGAGATAATTTGTTCTGGAAATCGTTGATGCAATAAATCGATTGTTTCATGCGCGTTGTGGTAGGTGGCACCATCTTGCTGAAACCACATATCGTTCAGATTCATGCGCTTCAATTGAGGCCACAGGAACTCCGTTATCATGTTCCTGTAACGAATGTCGTTCACAGTCACTGCAATTTCGGCCTCATCTTCAAAAAAGTAAGGCCCAATCACGCCGCCTGACCTAAATCCGCACCAGACAGTCGCTCGTTGTTGGTGCATTTGTTTATCATGGATTGCATGAGGATTTTCTGAGGCCCAAATTCGACAATTTTGTGTATTCACGAAACCATTCCGATGGTATTGTGCTTCATCGGAGAAGATGACCTTTTTTTTTTTTGAAAAATTGGCATTGACTTCACTTTGCTCCATTACCCATTGAACGAATTGCCGGCGCTTTCCATGGCCTGCTGATTTGTGTTCCTGAGTAAGCTAAATTGTGTACGCACGAACGTGGAGGTCTTTTGTCAAAATTCGCTGCGTAGAGCTTCGTGAAATTTGAAGTTGTTGAGAACGATAAAAAAAAATGGTTTCCCATTACACCCCATGAAGGAATTGGGGATAGCTTCTCACAACCAGTGAGCTGTGCGCTTTATAGTTTTTTTATACTCACTGATTGGGACCTACAGTTTTACACCGGTTCCGAACGGTATTTTGAGAAGCTTCTTCATGGCTAAGTACTCGATAGTGGCGCCGTCACTAAGCGAGGTGACCGTCGTCGAAAGAAATTTTAAGGTAGTCGGAGCAGGAATCGAACCCAGGATCTCCTGTACAAGAGGCGCGCACACTAACCATTGCACCACCGCCGAATTGAATTTTTCGGGTTTTTGGCGACACTGTTGTTTAAAGCAGCAATGTTTTCAAGAGATCGAGCGGTACGTCGACGCATAGCTGTCCATAACCGACTAAGTTTCTTCAGGTATCTTCAGTTTCTCATATAAATTGTGCTTTTGTTATTTGTGAAATGATTTTGATCAGCTGGCTAAATTCTTGGATACACAGTTACACGGCAGACAATTCAAGCTGAAATTTGGGATATGTCATATTATTTTTAGTGGTCAGTTTTCATTTGAATCGTGTTGTGAATATTGATGATCAAAATGAGAAATTTCGTTATATTTTGCTCTCTTATTTGCGAAAGGACAAAGAAGCCGCGGAAGTAAACCGCACGCTAAAAAAAAAACGGCATCTGTAATATATTCTCCCAAACGTATTCCGCAGGAACTATGTATATGTTTGAAACACTTCAAACATTCATATCCCGAACTCAGGTATATTTAAATACAAACATTAGCATGTTTACTGCCAAATATGTATGCTTTTATGTGGAAACATATGCGTGCTTCATCCCAAACAACCATATACTTACGTGGAAGCATTCACGTGTTTCCCCCAAACCTCCATATACTTACGTGGGAACATATGCGTATTTCCTCCCAAACATAATAATATTTAGAAACGAATTATTCTTTCAATTCAATATATATGTATTATTTGCCATAATTAATTTTATCACTGTAAATCCACATTTATAAATAATTAATACAAAAAATAAAATTAAAATTAAAAGGCCCTTTTTACAGTTACTTGCATGGAATTCATTCATGATTCATTATTAGACTCTCTCGTTGACCCTCTTTTATTTTATAAACAGTGCACCAAACACATCTTTGGTTGTATCAGAAATACAAATATATTTGGAAGGCAAACACATATATTATAACATATTCATCATTGTGTCTCAAACATGTGATATTGAATAGCAAACACAATGTGTTTGCAGACAGGTATATAATATTTGCGTCACGCTCCAAGCACACTATATATTTGCATCGTAACTACAAACAACGACAGATTTTTCAGCGTGCGGAATAGTTGTGACGTGCACAACTTGGTTCTAAAAATGTCGTTCTGGAAATTTCAACATCAAAATTAGCCACCGGAGTGGTAGGCCAAATGAGGTTTATGAGGATGAAATCAAAACTGTTATCGAATCTGATCGACACGGATCTGTTAGAGAAGTTGCAGAATTTGCACCAACAAATGGTTATGTTGTTCATTTGGTGGGGTTTTCAGGTATTAATTAATTTTGAACTGCTTCCTAAAAACCAAGCTGTAAATTCTGACGTCTATTGTCAGCAATTGGCGAACCTTCATGGGGCAGGGAAAGAAACACACCATGAATTGCTAAATCGCAAAGGCTTGGTTTTCCATTACGGCAACGCCAGGCCTCTCTAGACATCTTTACAGACTCGGCAAAAAATATTGGAGATTATATGAGAAGTGACTCCACTCCACCTTATAGTCCTGATCTGGCACCTTAGGATTTTAATTTATTCCGCAGCCTGCAATAATTTTTGAATGGAAAAACATTCGATACAGAAGAGGACCTACAAATCGAGTTGTTCCAGTATATTTTTTGGAACGGAACAGTCATTCTATGAATCTGGGATCAAAAATTGGGTGAACAACGACAGAACGTTATTGTAAAAAAATTACACCTACATTAGAGCTTATAGAATCAGCACAAGTGGGTTTGACAGTAATCGAGGACAGGACAAAATTAATAAATTGGATGAAAGTGTGGATGTTGATAACCGTTATAATTTCGAGGTAGTGGCCATGAACACCTCGGATCTTCCCAAACACCTTACCAAGATCGTGCGATTTAACGACGTGTGATTTCTTTCTTTGGGGTTTTGTGAAATCTCTGGTTTATGGGAATAAACCAGAAACAATTCCCAAGCTCAAAGCCGAGATCCAACACGTCATCAGTGTGATACATCCACATCTCTGAAAAAGACATGGACAATTTCATGAAAAGAGTAATGGCGTGTCATCAGAGCCGTGGGTGCGATTTGACGGATATTATATTCCATACTGTACGACATGTGGTTTCATCAAGGCGGCGCCATCTGCCGCACCGCGTACGAGACAATCGATTTATTGCAGCAACGATTTCCATAACAAAATACCTCACGAAATTCTGATGTCAACTGGCCACCAAGATCATGAGATTTGACGCCGTGAGATTTCTTTGTTTGGGGTTTTGTGAAATCTCGGATTTATGCGGATACACCAGAAGTAATTTCTGAGCTCAAATTCGAGGTCCCACGCGTCATCAGTGAGAGACAGCCACATCTCTGTGAAAAAGTCACGGAAAATTTCATGAAAAGAGTAATGACCTGTCATCAGAACCGTGGGGGCCATTTGACGGTTATTTTATTCTATACTTAATCGGAACATGTCTTCTTTATAGTCGAATACAAAAATCAGAACTATCTCCAAAAAATTTGTGTTTTGATTTTGAAATGAAAAAGTGCATTCTCAGTGAGACACACCTTACAATTTAGATGTGAGTCGGAACATTTTTAAACATTCAACGAATTTAACAATGCTTTACTCTATTTCGAAATATGATAGCCTTAAACACATAACTCTGCGCATATGATGTCAAAAAACCCGTGACCAATCGGCTTCAAACAAAGTCATACTGATTGTATCTAATTTGGAGGAAAAATTAATATTATTCGAAAAAATCGGTAAATTTTTTTCCATACTTTCGATTGTGGATAGAAATGCTACACTTGGAGTCGGAGTTGTCTAAATTTTTACGACTCCAACTCCGACTCTAGAAAAATAGCCCAGACTCCAACTCCAACTCCGCCTCCACTGCACTGGTTTAAAGATCACGAAGGAGATTTACTGACCGTTCGGCACAGCGCTATTAAAAAATACTCTAGAAAAATAGCCCAGACTCCAACTCCAACTCCGCCTCCACTGCACTGGTTTAAAGATCACGAAGGAGATTTACTGACCGTTCAGCACAGCTCTATTAAAAAATAGCCTTATTCGGCTTTATTTGTTCTGCGTCTTTTACTTTTAGCAATTTTATTCAAATTGACTCGGAGTTGTGCTGAAAATGTCGACTGCAAATTGTGCTCCGACTCTGGGCAAATATCTTGAACTCCGACTCCTAAACTCCAAATCCGACTCCGCGCCACTCACGTCATTTTTCGTTGTAGCAATGGCAAATCTGTCTTGCGTTTTAAAAACTTTTAAGGTTTTTAGAATTAGGTGATGAAGTACAAAAAAAACTTCAGAAAAATTTTAAAATTTTTTTATCAACTTAAAAATTCGTTCTTTACCATTGTTATTTTCCTTCTGTATTTATTTTCAATAATTTATTCAACTTCAAAAAATGAACTGCAAAACCTTCTGTGTACAATGTTTTATCCCTTTAAGTAGGGCACCACAAGAATCCTGTAAAAAAGGATCTAAAACAAATTCAACTCCTACCAGTTTCATAGCAAGATTTATGTTGTTTATACACAATGAATATACAACACTGTTAACTGATTAATATTATTGATATTTATTGGCTTGGAAAAAAATGGACGCAAAAGAGAAAAACTTTCCAGTTGTGCCCCAGGCCAAAAGGCAGGTGTACTTATTCCCTCTCCCATCCTTAACAAGTTCATTTGGAAAGGTATAAAGTAACACGTTGCACTTGTGAAATGTTTCTTTTGTTGTTTCGCATAAACTAGTTTTGTACATTAGTTTGTTTTTCTTTTCGATGTTGCATTTATAAAGCTGATTATGAATGTTTTCACAGACACGTAAACGCTTAAAGAATGGTAGGTCAACCTACAAACACAGTGGAAGATTTTCCCAAACAACTGGCACAAACTATCGCAGTCGATTGTACAATTAAAATAAATATACAAATTCGATTTTTCTGCTAGTTGCACGCTGAAAACGTTGTCTTTTTGTTGTTATTTGGATGGAAATATATCGAGTTTGAAGCTTGTCGCAAATATACGCGTAGTATACTTGCGTCGAAACACATTCTGTTTGCTATTCAATATAACATGTTTGGGACACAATAATTAATTGGTTATAATATGTATATGTATTTGTGAACCAAATGTGAATTTGTTTGTTGAAAACTGCTGAAAACACTGCTGTCTGTCACCATAGGGAAACAAAAGCAGCAGATCTTCATTTCGCGAAAGCAATGCTTGCAAACATGTACATGGTTCCTGCAATATGTTGCAGAGCCGCTATTTTGAGCGTGTGGAAACTTGTCATAATAACACGGTCTGAGACAAACTCGGTGAGAGAACAAGTAATTACTAACAGGAGAAATGAGATTTCAGGAATGACGAAAACTTATTTTGCGATCTCTGCAACATCTTGTGGTAGTGCCAAAAGGTGTTGTAAGTGAAGCTGCTGTGGTAGATATTTCTTCAATTCTGGGAGACTTAACAGCTGTACAGTAAAAAATATAAGAATGATTTAAAAATTTACCATCTAGTCATCACTTCAACATCTTAGTGGCGTTAAACCAGGTGAAACTATTGTTTGTGTCTATTGCGTAAAGTTTGTGAATAGTTAGTGCTTTATTGCCAAGTATTTTAAAGAAGAACGATAGTATCTTTATCGAAATAATCGTAAATAAGACAAGTGTTACAGATTTCGCCTGAAAATAGGTAACTTTAACTGCAAAATACTTCGAATTTGGAAAAGAGTTTGGAGAAGTTCAACAAATGATCACTTCAATATTCTAATTGAGCCAATAGCTGGTGAGACGTTTATGACAGCCATTGGTATCGTCCAATGCCAAGAACCTCGACTATTGTATTTAGACAAATTTGAAACAATTTAAATTAACCGCCATTCAGAGATGTGCGCCAAACCTTTTAATACAATAGTCTGTTATTTTTCTCACACTGTGCGACATACGGTGCAAGATTTGTTCGCATTTGCATGTTCATTTAATTATACTTAAGGGTAGAAATAAGTCTCGCTAAGCTTCTTGTTCTCTGGTTAAAGGCCGATTTGTCGCTGATACTTTTGATAGCCGCCATTGGGCTAACAAGACCTACTAAGAAACATTTGATATGGATTTCCTGCAAACCTGCGTTAGAGTGGGTGAAATAAATTGTCAACAAGGTTGTGTTTTTTTTTTTTAAATCCGTACAATGTTTCTAAATAGATTTAATTAACAACTGTTTCAAGTAATAAGAGATGAAGGAGTTGCAGCACTTAGTAGCTTGAGTAGCAGAAGGCGACATGGGGCACTTCTAGTTCCTTGAATTGAATTGAATTGTACTGAATTGAATTGAGTTGAATTGAATTGAATTGAATTGAATTGAATTGAATTGAATTGAATTGAATTGAATTGAATTGAATTGAATTGAATTGAATTGAATTGAATTGAATTGAATTGAATTGAATTGAATTGTATTGAATTGAATTGAATCAATATTAAATGAACTGAATTGAATTAATTTGAATTGAATTGAATTGAATTGAATTGAATTGAATTGATTTGAATTGAATTGAATTGAATTGAATTGAATTGAATTGAATTGAATTGAATTGAATTGAATTGAATTGAATTGAATTGAATTGAATTGAATTGAATTGAATTGAATTGAATTGAATTGAATTGAATTGAATTGAATTGAATTGAATTGAATTGAATTGAATTGCATTGCATTGAATTGACTTGAATTGAATTGAATTAAGTTGAATTGAATTGATTTGAATTCAATTGCATTGAATTCAAATGAATTGAGTTGAATTGAATTGAATTGAATTGAATTGACTTGAATTGAATTGAATTGAATTGAATTGAACTGAATTGAATTGAATTGAATTGAATTGAATTGAATTGAATTGAATTGAATTGAATTGAATTGAATTGAATTGAATTGAATTGAATTGAATTGAATTGAATTGAATTGAATTGAATTGAATTGAATTGAATTGAATTGAATTGAATTGAAGTGAAGTGAATTGTATTTAATTGAATTGAATTGAAGTGAATTGAATTGAATTGAATCAGAATTAAATGAATTGCATTGAATTGAATTGAATTGAATTGAACTGAATTAGTTTGAATTGAATTGAATCGAATTGAATTGAGTTGAATTGAATTGAATTCAATTTCATTGAAATGAAATGAATTGAATTGAATTGAATTGAATTGAATTGAAGTGAATTGAATTGAATTGAATTGAATTGAATTGAATTGAATTGAATTGAATTGAATTGAATTGAATTGAATTGAATTGAATTGAATTGAATTGAATTGAATTGAATTGAATTGAATTGAATTGAATTGAATTGAATTGAATTGAATTGAATTGAATTGAATTGAATTGAATTGAATTGAATTGAATTGAATTGAATTGAATTGAATTGAATTGAATTGAATTGAATTGAATTGAATTGAATTGAATTGAATTGAATTGAATTGAATTGAATTGAATTGAATTGAATTGAATTGAATTGAATTGAATTGAATTGAATTGAATTGAATTGAATTGAATTGAATTGAATTGAATTGAATTGAATTGAATTGAATTGAATTGAATTGAATTGAAACGAATTGAATTGAATTGTACTGAATTGAATTGAATTGAATTGAATTGAATTAAATTGAATTGAATTGAATTGAATTGAATTGAATTGAATTGAATTGAATTGAATTGAATTGAATTGAATTGAATTGAATTGAATTGAATTGAATTGAATTGAATTGAATTGAATTGAATTGAATTGAATTGAATTGAATTGAAATTAATTGAATTGAATTGAATTGAATTGAATTGAATTGAGATGAATTGAATTGAATTGAATTGAATTGAATTGAATTGAATTGAATTGAATTGAATTGAATTGAATTGAATTGAATTGAATTGAATTGAACAGTTTAGAATATTTTTAATTCCATATTATGGGTATAAAGAATTAAATGGGTGTAACTTAGAAACAGTAACAGCAAATTCCAAATCTTTTGCACGGAATTGTTTAGAATTTATCAATCCTTTAAACTGCGTCATTCGTTTTTTTAAATTTTCGTAAAAATTGTAAAAGTTATAAAGTGTGATTAACAGAATTTGTGCAAATTTTATGAAAAAATTTAATATATGGTATCTTATTTAGCAAAATCATTTCCAAAACTGGTAGTTTATGCGTATACAATTAAAGTTTGGATGTTTTTCTTTATAAATGTTGTGTTGCAAACTAAGAAAATAATGGTTATTGACCGAGTTTTAAGTAAAATTAAAAAAACGTATGGAATACCCGATTTTTGGGGGGAATTCGACGTGCGCGGCCTCTAAACCTCTTCCGAAAATTCTGAAAAAAATCTCAAAAATACTTCACCCTTTTCAAATAAAGCTTGAGCAAAACCAAGTTTTAATTTATGGGACACCCTACTGTACACCATTACGTCGTACATGCATATGTATCGTATTTATGCAATTGTATAAAATTGAATGTTAAAAATTACGAGGGCGATCCCAAAACTAGCCGACCTAACAAACGAGACATGTCTTTATTTTTCAACATATTCCCGTTTTAGCTTAATACACTTTTCCAGCGATATTTAATAACATCAAATACCTTGTTTGTAGTAAACACTGTCAAACTCCTTAAAATAACCATCAAATCCAGATTCCATCTCTTCATTGTTGGAAAATCTTTTACCACCGATCCATTTTTTCAAGTTTGGAAATAGAAAATAATCCAAGAGAGCTAAATCTGGCGAATAAGATGCGGGATGAAGCAATTCGAACTTTAATTTATTAAATCCATCGCAATAGTGGATGTGTGAACTGGAGCATTGTCTTGATGAAACAACACATTCTTTTTCACCAAATGCGACAATAAATTAGCATGATATTTGGTGTGACGGTTTTTCCTTTCTGAAGATAATCAATAAAAATTATGCCATGAGCAACCCAAAAAACAGACGCCATGACCTTGCCTGAAGATGGAACCGTCTTCGACTTCTTTGGACACCATTCTCCCATTCCAGTCATCTGCTTTGACTGTTCCTTTGTCTCGGGTGCGATGTGGTGGACTCATGTCTCATCCATGGTTATAAATCGACGCAAAAATTCGGCTTTATTGCGGTGAAACATCGCCAAACACTCTACTGAAACATCTTTCCTGCAGATGGAACCGTCTTCGACTTCTTTGTCACGATTCTCCCATTCCAGTCCACTGCTTTGACTGTTCCTTTGTCTCGGATGCGAAGTGGTGGACCCATGTCTCATCCATGGTTATAAATCGATGAAAAAATTCAGCATTATAGGGGTGAAACATCGCCGCACACTCCACTGAAACATCTTCACGCCGATGTTTTTGCTCTATTGAAAGTAAACGCGGCACCCATCTTGCGCGCAGCTTTCTCACCTTCTAATCTTCGGTCAATATACGATGTATAGAACTTTTTGAAATGCCTATCATTTCAGTTAACTCACGCACCTTCAGCCGACTGTCGTCCAATACCATTTTGTGGCTTTTATTATCCGTGTCTGACGTGGACACCTCAATTGGTCGACCACTACGGTGTTCGTCTTGTCAATTCGTACGGCTTCGTTTAAGCTCTGCTACCCAATATTTTACAGTCGTAAACGAAGGAACACATTTCTTCAGATTAGAATCTAGCTCAGCTTTAATGTTGCTTGAACTGAGCCCTTTCAAACTTTTCTATGCTTACAAAGCCACCGAGATCGTTTACTAAAATAAAAATATTAAACTGAAATAAAAATGCGCCTTGAAACTGAAAACATAAGTTTCACAAGGTTGCCACTTTTCACCAAAATATATTTTTTCAAACTACTGGCATCATCTATACGTCAGGTCGTCTAGTTTTGGGACCGCCCTCGAATGTATGTTATTAGATTGTTGTCAGGAAGATGTTATATTATAGGATTCGTATTTCGTGGGTAATGAGTTACCCTGGGTTACCCAGGGTAACCCATTATTATTGCCGTGGGGAATGAGTAGCGATCGTTTACCCATTACCATCAGGGTAATGGGGAAAATAATGGGTCGCTACCCACGACGATGGGTAATGGGTTACCCAGGGTAACTCATCCCCATTGTTGATCGATAAGACGAAAAAATTAGAAAAAATGTCTATATCTCGGAAACGGAACGTCCAATCAAAAAAATAACAAATTTTCCACGTTTCTAAGGTTTTTTCATAAGGTGGTCCAATTCGTATTGAAATTTTTTTTTTCAAAAAATCGCCAAAATAAGAAAATCGCTTAAATAAAAAGTCGAAAACGATGCGTCCAATCGAAAAAATAATGAAAACAAATTTTCGAGATTTCTAAGGGTTTTTCATTAACTGGAAGAATTTTTTATCAAAAAGTCGCCAACATAAGAAAATCGCTAAAATAAAAAAGTGGCTATAACTCGAAAACGGTGCGTCCAATCGAAAAAAGCCTCATAGAGGCTTTACCCACTGGATGCCTTCTATATGGCATCACCTTTTCTTTTAAAAAAATCTCTAAAACTAATTGTTTTCGAATAAGCCATCGCTAAGACGCCTCATACCTATATAGGCACTTTTTTTTATTAGCGATTTTCTTATTTTGACGATTTTTCGAAAAAAAATTCTTCCATACGAATTGGACCACCTTATGAAAAACCGTTAGATACATGGAGAATTTGTTACTTTTCGATTGGACGTTCCGTTTCCGAGATATAGACATTTTTTCATATTAAAAAAACAGGTCTCCCATTACATCCCATGAGGTAGAGAGCCTCTAACAACCAGTGAGCTCTGCGCTTTATAGTTTTATACTCACTGATGGGGACCTACAGTTTTACACCGGTTCCGAACGGTATTTTGAGAAGCTTTTTCATGGCTAAGTACTCGATAGTGTCGCCGTCACTACGCCAGGTGACCGTCGTCGAAAGAAATTTTACGGTGATCGGAGCAGGAATCGAACCCAGGATCTCCTGTACAAGAGGCGCGCACACAAACCATTGCACCACCGACGGCCGATCAAAAATGGGGATGAGTTACCCTGGGTAACCCATTACCCATCGTCGTGGGTAGCTACCCGTAATTTTCCTCATTTCCCTGAGCGTAGTGGGTAATCGTGATGGGTAATTCCCCATTTCGTGGGTAGCTACCCATTATTTTCCCCATTGCCCTGAGGGTAATGTGTAATCGTGATGGGTAGCTCCTCATTTTCGTAGGTAGCTACCCATTATTTTCCCCATACCGTGTGGTTAATGGGTAGACGTTCATTACACATTCCCCACGACGATGTGTATGGGTTACACATGGGGGGGGGGGGGGGTAAACACGAACTCAGTTATATTCCTATTACCACTTCAGAATTCGGTCTGTGGGCGGAGAAGGCGTGGCTATACAATTTTTTTTGGTCTATCAAAAAGTTAAATTTTCTAAGTATCTTATAAATTATTATTACAAATAATATTGGATAATTCAAGTTCGATTGATGAGGGTATATTATGGCTAAAGAGTGACACCCTATCAACCTCTCCCGCGCCACGCAAAATGTAAAAAATAATACTGGGAATTTGGAATAACTCTATTTATTGAAATTGTAGACATACATATGTGCATAAAATAATGTAAATTTTATTAAAAATATTATGGTTTTCAAAAATCATACCAGACCCAAATGCGCCAAGAGTAAAAATGCATTTGGAAGTTATACATTTGACGTCTTTAATATAGTGTGCACCTTTTCTTGGGGTTCATTTGGCTGCCTAAGGGGCAGTTGAAGGCTTTCGCAAATTCACCAAAATTTTCAAGAGGAATAACTGCACGATATGGATCGATTGAATGCACATCGGTTATTGATTCTGCCACATATTCCGGAGTGTAATCAGCGCACCAAGTTTGTGAGTAATAAATGAAGAATAACTGTTTGTTGGTGTAATTTAAGTTGGGCAATGTTTCCATATCCAATTCCTCCTTTGTCCTTGATGCACTTGCAAGCCAACGCGAATAGGACCGGTAAGCCAATGCAAGACCAGCAGCATCTGCGATATTCTCATCCTGGTTCTGTTGCTGTGGCCGGCCCGATTTAATGTATTCATAATTAAGATATTGATCGTAAAAACATTTTTGTCGTTCTGCGAACTCATCCTCAATGTCACCAATGATACCTGCATTGTCACCAAGTCTGTCGTAAAAGCGAGAATCACCGCTGAAGGCGTGCGTGATTTCATGACCTAGTAAATAGCCCATTCGTGAATATTTTAATGATTTAGGGACTGTGGTTATCATTAATGATCTTGCTAAAAGCCCCGACACGGGAAGTATTACTGAGTTAATTGCTGCGCTATATAAAGGTGAATTAATATTTAAAATATACAGGTTTAAATCCGGTGCCATATCTATAGTGGCCCTTATCTTTCTGGCCTTCAATGATTTCATTAACTTCCTATTTTCCAGATAATTAATGGGGCTTAGGTTCAGGCCTTCATACTCTCCATCCAAGTCGTAATCTTCAAATGTAGCAACAAACAACTTCATTAAATGCAGTTTCTCTAATGCGAATTCTCGATTTTCGTCATCATACCAACTGAGCCGGTCCGACTCTAGGACATTTTGCAAAGAAGTCACAATATCATGCCACAAGTCACGATATGCAGGCACAGTTGTCTGCAACTGATAAGCGTGATGACACATTTTACTTACAATCTCTGGCAATAATGATATTATCTGCTTTGTACAAAATTCGTTGTCGTGCTTGGCTCGAAAGTCTCTTGCAAACTCACGTTGCAGATGATAAAATATGTAATTGGCCACTGTCGCTTTAGGAGCCTTCTTCATAATATTTTCAATTTCATCGAAGTAGTTAGGATTCTCCATTGTAATTAACCCACTTGGGGCATATCCAAGTGATATATTCATTACCTTCAGCATATCAGGACATCCGGATTTAACGTCTTCCTTATTAACCATTATCTGTACCGTTTCAGAATTTTCAGCTGCTTTGACTAGAGTTGCTTCAAATTTGGCAATTTCCTCTGCAGTGACTTTTGCAATAGATTTTTTTATTCCCAGAAACCTTATCAAATCATTCCCAACTTTTGATTTGTATTTATTTATTCCAGTGCCGGAAGTATCTGTTAAAGCGAAATTCTGAGGTTTCAGTGCCAATACATAGGACTTTCTATCAATCGATGGAACTGGTGCCAAGTCTAGAAATATGCCTATACCGTATTTGTTCGATATTTCGCCCACTGTTTTGACCCAATCGAAATGTTGATGCTGCCACTTCTTGTCCTCCAAGGCAGGCATTTTTCCAAACTCCTTAATTAGGTTCTTCATGCTGGTTATGTATTCTGACCGTCTCATGGTAGACACCTTCAAGCAGGATTTATAAAGGTTCTTTATATTCCGTTCGCTCTTAGTATCCGTGGGAGTTACGATATTCAGAAGATTAGATACCTTATTAGCAAATTCATTTAAACCATTTCTTAGTCCACCTGTCAGTATTCGATCATTGGTGGCTGGTGAGTATTTGTGCCAATTTCCACACGCAAATTGATAGTAATCCTGACATGGATCGGCGGATGCGTTCATTATACTGCTGATTTCATGCGACACTAAGAGGCGAATATTTTCTTCTGTTCCAGTTTTATTATTGTTAAAGTCATACTGTCCCGCAGAAGCACGAACAACCGCCAACGATGCAAGAAATATCAGAAGATTCCTTGACATTATCACTCCGTTTTGTTTGGATTAATTTGACTTTTCTAAGCAGCTTCCGATTACCACTCGCTGCGCTAATACAATGAAAACTGAAATATATTTTTGGATCGATGGCTTAACGTAGACAATGATAAGAGTACTCGGACATGATTTGCAATTGACTTTCCGAAAAATGTCACAATTAGGCTGATAAGGCAGAAATTTAAAATTAGTATTACGAAAGTTTCGAATATATTCGGGTATAAGATCATGGAATAGAAATGGACAAAAGTAAAATGCTTATCTATGTTTAGAAGTTTAATGACAACAAAACACACCTAAGCCGAGTTAAGATTGGTAAAACACACTAGGAATATGACCCATTTCATCCGTTTTCAGATTTATCTAGTACTGCATGACAACTTCAAATGATAATACAAGACAGGAATATTGTTGGAATGAAATTTTGTTTTTATAATCTGGTACATAATTTCATGCCATTTGTTTTTTAAATATGATTTCCGGCATATGTCCGCCTTGGCTACTACTTACCTTGTCCAATATCTGACTACTTTTTCCAATAAATCTAAACGTATGTCGTCAATAGTGGCTTGAATATTGACTTCCAATGCTGCAAGAGTTGCTGGTTTCTGGGCTTCACGCTATGCCCATAACATAGCCCCATAAAAAGTAATCCAGAGACGTTAAATCGGGCGAACAAGAGGGCCAGTGAATAGGACCACTTCTGGAAATAAAGTTCACACCAAATTGATTTTGCAATAAATCGATGGTTAAGCGCGCTGTATGGCAAGTTGCGCCTTCCTGTTGGAATCACATATCGTTGATGTTTAGCTGATTAATATTTGGAAACAAAAATTCAATCACCATGGCTAGATAGCGCTCGCCATTCACCGTAACGGCAGCTCTTTGCTCATTTCATTTCGAAAGAAAGAAATAAGGACCGATGATGCCGCTAGCGTGTAAACCGCCACAAACAGTCAATTTAGTGCATGTAATGGTATGCGCGGCTCTTGTACATGAGATCCTGGGTTCGAACCCGGCTCTGACCACCTTCAAATTTTCTTTCGGCGGCGGTCACCTCGCATAGTGACGGCGACACTATCGAGTATCTAGCCATGAAAAAGCTTCTCAAATTACCGTTCGGAATCGGTGTAAAACTGTAGGTCCCAATCAGTGAGTGAAAACTGGAAAGCGCACAGCTCAGTGATTGTGAGAAGTTCTCCCCAGTCCCTTCATGGGATGTAATGGGAAACCATTTATTTATTTAATGGTGATTCTTTATTGGCTTGAGGATTGTCTTCGCTCCTCTTCTGCCTCTTCGCAAATACGGCAGTGGTCATTATATGGAAGCCGTCAGCCGTCTTGCGTGATTAACGATTGGCCAGTGCCCAGTCAGCAATGCAATTAGCATTGATATGTTCCCCCGATTATGGCTACTCAAGGAGTTAGTCCGGTGAATGTTATATTCTGCCCATGTGTTTATGGATATGCGGCACGTTTCCGTCCTATTCCATCTGGCCTTTGCTCGTTCAAGGTATTGGGAGGAATATCATCGTCAACATTTTTCAACAACAAGTAGTTCCTTTGTACCATCGAAGTGGGAAGTATCAGAAATTACAATGATCCAAAAGTATGCACCGAAAGAAAATCTGTCTTTGTGCATTGTCCGGATGTAAAAGATCATCAATTTCCAACCTACGACATATTTCATTGGATATAATATACAACCTTGCATCGATTGTTCAGATTCTTTAGGTTCATTCATCAAGTCTATGTATACACGCAGAAAACTCTGTCGCTTTTTGTTGTTAGGATGCAAATATAACCTGTGTTTGGAGGTTGTAGCAAGTATAGTATAATTGTGGCCAAACACAATGTGTTTGCTATTCAACATTACATGTTGGAGACACAATGATTAATATGTTATAATACATGTGTTTGGGACCCAAGTATAGCTGTGTTTGGGATACAAATACAAGAGAATAAACGATATACAAGGAGAAATTATTTGCAATGAAATTTGTATGGGTGTGGCTATATTTTTGCATTACTTTTCAGTTTCACAATGAAACTGAAGTGAGTATTTCTTACATCTGATGCGTTTTAGTTTCATGTATTCAGTCGTCAATCGGACAGAGGTAAGCAAATGCGCTTAGTTGATTTAGCATGCGTGCTGTGGTTTTTGTATTCTGCTGTTTGCTAATCAATATTGCACGTTGGAGACACTATGATTAAAATGTTATAATATATGTGTTTTGTGATCCTAATATATCTGTGTTTATGATACAAACACAGCTGTGTTTGTTGTAGTGTTCAGCTATCTCAAGAGCAATAGAACCAAAGAGAGACAGAGAGAGAGATTATTCACAGTCTCACTTGTAAGTATGTTACTATATTTTTCTATTTTACTTTCAGTTAGTGATTCATAAATATTCCTGAATGTGTGTGTAAATTGAAGATACAATGAGTATTACTTATTTTGGCTGATGTGTTGCGTTTTAGATTATTGCATTCAATTGTCAGTGGTTCATGGGATAAAGGATATTAAATGCGCTTGGTCAGCGCTTAGTAGAAAATATTTTTAAGCAGTAAAAATGAATAAATAAGGACTCGGGCGGTTAAATGGTTTGTGATGGCGCTGTGGTTTTTGCATATGGCTTTTGTATAATATATATATGTACGTCTGTTACCAAAGTGATAAACGTTTTTGAGGAAATAAACTGAACAAAGCAACAACGTGAATCCTTTTTTGTCTGCCCGACCCTTAACTGCGAGTTCCAAATCGGAGTGCCATTTGTGAAATATAACAAAAAAAATTACACGGCCTAAATACAATACATAAATAAAATACACATAAATATATTGCTTGTGTACAAACGCATAGTGATAATCGTGATTTGAAGTGTTTAAGCGTTTGTCGAAGTTGAAACCTTCTGGAAAAAAACCTGAGAGACAAGAAAGAAATGACAAGCAAAAGAGCAACAGATTCTTATTTCATACAAAAAAGGCATCCAATGCAAGTAACTATAAGAAAACCCAAAGAAGAAAAGGTTTTTTTTAAGAAATGGAAATTTTTTGAAATGGTCCTTTTTTCAAGAATAGGTACATTTTTAAGAGTTGGTACCTATCTCAAGAAACATTTGTTTGTTTCACAAAAAGGTACTCTTTAAAGAAAATGTAGTTTTTTAAGAAAAAGCAATTTGTTGTAAGAAAATTTACTTTTTTACAAAAGGTACTTTTTTTTAAAAAAAATTACTTTTTTTAAGAAAAGGTACTTTTTGTAAGAAAATAAACTTTTTTTTTGAGCAAAGGTACTTCTATAAGATAAGGTTTTGTTTTAAGAAAAGGTTCTATGTTTAAGAATATGATATTTTTTTTTTTTAGAAAATTTACTTTTTTAAAGAAAAGGCACTTATCATTATTTTCCTTATGCTCGACTTTTTTGAAAGTAATATAAAGATAATAACTTTATATTATTTGAAAAGGTCTTGAGCTTGAATAAATTTGTAAGTAAAACGCACTTATTTAATAAAATGTTCTTTTTTTTAAACTTCTTCACTTTGGCTTTTCTAAGTTTACTTTTCATTGGGTTCAAAACTACGATATGTACTAAATATTGCTTACAGGCTCCACCTAGAAAATTTCCCATTAAACAAGAAATTACCCAACATACATATGTGAGACATGTAGTTAGTGTAGACACAAACCAAAGCAAAAGTAAACAAAATAATAGTGATTTGAAGTATAATATTGTTAAAACAAAAGTTGTTTAATTTTTGTTCATGTAGCCCCCATCCCGTAACGTGCGATAAGGAACTTCGTTCCATAAACATATAATAATATCACAACTTTTATAGTAGTGTTCTGATCCTTTTACACTGTACTACATTTGTAGAAGAGGAGTTCTAAAATGTCTACATAATATTTACAATGATATATGTGAATACTAAAGTGTTAAAATTTTCCACACATTTTCTAATTTTCTGAGAAATTTTCATAAATATGGCGGATATTGGTTTTCTTCGAGTTTAAGGACCTAGTCCATTTTCAATGCCATTGAAATTTTTTCCAGAATTTCTTCTTAGTATTTGCAACAACATATCTGAATATTAAAGTGTGAAAATTTTCAAAACTGTTTTTAATTTTCTGAACGTTTTCATATATATGGCGGAGATTGGTTTTCTTCGAGTTTAAGGACCTAGTCCTGTTTCAATATCCTTGAAATTATCTCTAAAATTTCTACTTGGTATTTGCAATAATATATGTGAATATTAAAGTGTGAAAATTTTCCAAACTTTTTTTAATTTTCTGGGAAATTTTCATATATATGGAGGATATTGGTTTTCTTCGAGTTTAACGACCTAGAACTGTTTCACTGTGCTTGAAATTATTTATAAAATTTCTACTTAATATTTAGAATAATGTCTGTGAATGTTAACGTGTGAAAATTTTCCACACATTTTTTAATTTTATGAGCAATTTTCATAAATATGGCGGATATTGGGTTTCTTCGATTTAAAGGACCTAGACCTGTTTCAACGTCCTTGAAATTTTTTCTGGAATTTCTACTTGGTATTTACAATAATATCTGTGCATACTAAAGTGTGAAAATTTTCCAAACTTTTTTTAATTTTCTGAAAGTTTTCATATGTATGGCGGATATTGGTTTTCTTTGAGTTTAAGAACCTAGACCTGTTTCAATGTCCTTGAATTTTTTTTATAAAATTTCTACTTGGCAGTTGCACAACATATCAGAATATTAAAGTGTGAAAATTATCCAAACATTTTTTAATTTTCTGAGAAATTTTGATATACATATATGGAGGATATTGATTTTCTCCGTGTTGAAGGACCTAGACCTGTTTCAATGTCCTTGAAATTTTTTCTAAAGTTTCTACTTAGTATCTCCAACAACATATGTGAATATTAAAGTGCGAAAATTTTCCGAACATTTTTTAATTTTCTATGAAATTTTAATACATATGCCGGATATTGGTTTTGTTCGATTTTAAAGACCCAGTCCCGTTTCAATGTCTGTTTGGATGGCTCGCTCTGGTTGCGGCCGTCTTCTTGCCGCGTCTAGCCAGAGGACCGGGCTGGTTCATTCAATGGAAATTACTCCAGTAGGCACGCCTTATAATGGCGTGGCCTTATGTTCAATGATGCGAGGTTTAAAAGGCAAGCCATCAATTGGTTTGCCTTACTGAAAAATGCAATGCCACGAAGTTAGCCACCAGTTGGCTTGTCTTCAATGACGCTGTGAGGAGTTGAGGTTCAGAGACTCTAGTCCGCTCGTGAACGCTCGATGCCCAGTTGCAGTAAAATAAAAACGCCAAAGAAAATAAGGAAGACAACAATAGTTATTTTCTGTGATGGTGATTTTATTGTACAGGTAAAGATTTTGTGCGCTGTACGTCTTACCGCTTCAACAATTGGATATAAAAAGGGGCGAGAAGCCATATTGGCTTTCGCAGGTGGCTAGTGTCTCCGTTTTTCTGACGTTTTGTTTGACAGCGCAAGATGCTGCCAGATTATCCTATACCCAAAGCAGTATAGGGATGGGTAATTTAAAACATCATAGAGATGATAACAATTGGGGGTTTATGTACGCATTTGGCATGAACATTCCGCCCCCCATGCAGGATACTGCATTAAAAAGACGTCATAAGAACGCAGGCACTAGTCCTTTACCTGCTAAAACTATTTACATAAAATGAACTTATGTGCTAGTTACAATATTTAGGGTTATTTGAAAAAAATAAAAAATCAGAATACAATTCAATTCGAGTTCAATTCAGTTTAATTTATAATTTATCCGGCTCGAAGGACCAAATGTTTGGATGGCTCGCTCTGGTTGCGGCCGTCTTCTTGCCGCGTCTAGCCAGAGGACCGGGCTGGTTCATTCAATGGAAATTACTCCAGTAGGCACGCCTTATAATGGCGTGGCCTTATGTTCAATGATGCGAGGTTTAAAAGGCAAGCCATCAATTGGTTTGCCTTACTGAAAAATGCAATGCCACGAAGTTAGCCACCAGTTGGCTTGTCTTCAATGACGCTGTGAGGAGTTGAGGTTCAGAGACTCTAGTCCGCTCGTGAACGCTCGATGCCCAGTTGCAGTAAAATAAAAACGCCAAAGAAAATAAGGAAGACAACAATAGTTATTTTCTGTGATGGTGATTTTATTGTACAGGTAAAGATTTTGTGCGCTGTACGTCTTACCGCTTCAACAATTGGATATAAAAAGGGGCGAGAAGCCATATTGGCTTTCGCAGGTGGCTAGTGTCTCCGTTTTTCTGACGTTTTGTTTGACAGCGCAAGATGCTGCCAGATTATCCTATACCCAAAGCAGTATAGGGATGGGTAATTTAAAACATCATAGAGATGATAACAATTGGGGGTTTATGTACGCATTTGGCATGAACATTCCGCCCCCCATGCAGGATACTGCATTAAAAAGACGTCATAAGAACGCAGGCACTAGTCCTTTACCTGCTAAAACTATTTACATAAAATGAACTTATGTGCTAGTTACAATATTTAGGGTTATTTGAAAAAAAATAAAAAATCAGAATACAATTCAATTCGAGTTCAATTCAGTTTAATTTATAATTATAGTAGAAAGAGGAATGTAATTCAATTTACTTTCAGCTTACTTATAATTCTAATTAATTTCTCGTTGAGCCACAACTGCAAATGATTGATTAAACTTAAAGAAAATGTAGTCAAAGTGAGTGGCATTGATTTAAAGTAGGTAATTCTAGGTTAGCAAGAGAATTTATTCGAATTAATTGCAATAATGTGAGTTAGTAGCGAAACCTTAATTATAAAGATATATATATACTACTGGCAATCAGAAAAAGAATAAATATTGGATCTCTTCCTTTTGACCAGAAGGGTTTACATTTGTAATTTTCTTAGTCTAATTTATTTAGTTTGCTTTTGCTTGTAGTTGGTAAGTGTGAGTGGATTAGGAATATATAAACAATCGGTTTCCTTGATAATTTTAATTTACGTGTTTAATATTGCAAGTTCTGATTTTGTTTCAAATCATTGGTGCAAGTCTTATTCCTTCTTGGTTCGAGTGATATATCGGTTTGGGTTTAATTTCATACTTCCCGCAAGCCATTTATCGAAAATGACGACACTGTGACGACAGGAAAAGATTAAGAAAAAATATTTCAGACTAATCGGAGTGGAGAGAGACTAGTTTCGAAATCGGTCGTATAATAATTCCTTTTTTTGTAAAGATCTCTGCTACTCTAACACGTTGGTCAGACCCGGTGTATGTCTTAGTTATACGACCGAGACGCCAGGAGGTTGGAGGAAGGTTTTCTTCTTTTACGACGACTAGAGTGTTTTCCTTTAAGTTCTCCTCAGGCCCCTTCCATTTTGTTCGTTTTTGAAGTTCGGTCAAATATTCTGTTTTCCACCGAAGACAGAAGTGTTGATGGACAAGCTTTAACTTCTGCCATCGGTTCGTTAAGGATGTGGCAGACTCCTGAATCTTGGGATCGATTGGTGTAAGGATAGGGGCGCCAATAAGAAAATGGCCCGGAGTGAGAGCGGAAAGATCTGATGGGTCTGAGGAGATCGGGGATAGCGGCCTGGAATTCAAGCAAGCCTCAATTCTGCTGAGTAAGGTCGAAAATTCTTCGAAGGTATATCTGAGAGAGCCTGAAGTCCTTTTAAAGTGAGACTTAAAGCTTTTTACGCCGGCTTCCCACAGGCCTCCCATATGGGGAGCGCCTGGTGGGATGAAATGCCAGGTTTTATTATGGTGAGCATAGTTGTTCGTGACGGCGTCGCGGGACGTTTGTATGAATTCCCTTGCGAGCACTTTAGAGGCTCCTACAAAGGTGGTTCCGTTGTCGGAATGAAGATGTAAGGGGCAGCCGCGGCGAGAGACAAACCTATGAAATGCTGCTAGGAATGTGGAGGTTGCCAAGTCGGATGTGGCTTCTAAGTGTATCGCTTTTGTCGCGAAACACACGAATACGCACACGTACCCTTTTGTTATTCGACAGGCCCTGTCGAAATAGCTTTTTATCTCGAATGGACCAGCGAAGTCCAATCCGGTATGAGTGAATGGACGCGATATCTCTGATCGTTCTGGTGGCAAAGCAGCCATTATTTGTCTACGGCATCTTTGCTTATAAATGAGACACGGTTTGCATTTATTAATAGTAGCTTTAATAAGGTTTTTAACCTTTGGTATCCAGAACTGTGTTCTCAATACCCGAAGAACGAGCTGGTTGCCTCCATGGAGGGTAATATCGTGAATGAATTTTACTAAAAGACGCGATAATTGACAATTATAAGGGATTATGATTGGGTGTCGTTCGTTAAAGGATAATCCGGGAGTATTTTCTAGCCGACCGCACGATCGCATTATGCCACTCTCGTCAATGAACGGGTTGAGGTTTAGGAGAGAGCTACTAGAAGGTATGGACCCGTTAGATAGTAGGTCGTTACGCTCGTTTGGATATAGGGCTTTTTGGCATAATGTTATGAGACGATCCCGAGTGGCCTTAATTTCAACGCTAGCTAGAACCCTGGACGAGTGAGTCACCTTATCCCGAAATTTCGGGTGGGTGTGATAGAAAAATCTTAACGCGTACGTCAAGACACGTAGTGCTCTCGAAAAGGATGAAAACTGTTCGAGGACATCCTCATACTTTTGAAAGTATGCGAAGTGTACTTTGATTGGCTTTCTTTCAAGCTCTATATGCTCTGGTGGAGGTTTGTTCGGCCAAAGATTTGGTGCGCGGTGCAACCAAGTAGGCCCATGCCACCATAACTCATTTTCGAATAATTCATGTGGTGCAGCTCCTCTGCTCGCAAGATCTGCGGGATTGAAGTTTGATTCAACATGCCGCCAGTGCTTGGGGTCGGTAACTGTGGTTATTTTCGAAATCCTATTGGCTACAAAGGTCGCCCACGAGCAGGGAGGTTTGGCTAACCAAGAAAGGACGATCGTCGAATCAGTCCAACAAAAAATATCATAATCTGTGACACCGAGGTTGGGTATTGTACCATCAACCATTTCAGCCAGCAAGAGTGCACCGCATAATTCAAGTCTAGGAATCGATAATGTCTTGATTGGTGCTACCTTTGTTTTCGAACAGACGAGATTGACTGAAATAGAATGGCCAAGCTCGATACGAATGTAGAGTGCGGCTGCGTAAGCCCTTTCAGAGGCATCACAAAAACCGTGAAACTCGACTTTGGCGTCGGGAGTATAGTTTACCCATCTCGGGATTCGAATTTGGTTTATGCTTGAGTAATTGGATTGGAAGCCTGTCCATTGAACGAGCGTGTCTGGAGCTAGGACTTCATCCCAATCTGTGCCTTCCATCCAGATTCTCTGCATTATAATTTTTGCTAGGACAATACATGGAGAAAGCCAACCAGCAGGGTCAAATAGTCTGGCTATCTGGGACAAAACTTCTCTTTTCGTATAGTTGCCCGACTCTGGGAACGGCTTTGCCCTGAAATAGAAGGAATCCGACAGAGCGTTCCAGCGTATTCCCAACATTTTCGCTGTGCTGCTGTCGTCAAATTTTAAAAAATCGCCGTGTAACAGATGTTCGGTAGGGATGTCAGAGAGAACTTCTTGCGAATTCGATGTCCATTTCCTCAAAGAGAACCCTGCAGATTGTAGAGCAAAAGTAAGCTCTCTTTTTGATTTCATGGCCAGTTCGACGGTATGAGCTCCGACAAGAGCATCGTCGACATACATAGAATGACGAAGAATGTCACTGGCTAGCGGATATATTGCTTGGACGTCATCGGCCAATTGTAAGAGAGTTCGGATAGCTAGATATGGCGCATAATTGACTCCAAACGTCACAGTTCGGAGTTCATAATCTTGAGTATGATCTTGTGGATGTTTTCGGAAAAGAATCCGTTGAAAGGGTGTATGTTCTGGCGTAACTAGGATTTGTCTGTACATTTTCTGTATATCTGCGTTGAAAACGTAACGAAATAAACGCCATTTATGCAATAACAGAGTCAAATCGGCTTGAAGAACTGGACCCGTGTGTAAAATGTCATTCAGACTTAAACCGTTAGAGGAACAAGTTGAAGCATTGAATACGACCCGAACTTTGGTACTTGTGCTTTCCGGCTTAATCACGGCATGATGCGGGAGATAATATTGTTGTAAGTCGGAGTGATGGGTATCAACTTTGGACATGTGGTTTAAATGAATGTATTCTTCAAGAACTTTGTCATATTCCTCTTTAAAAGACGGATTTCGAACTAGTCGGGTTTCGTTTTTAAAGAATTGAGCCAGGGCGGTTTTCCTGGATTGACCAAGGGTTAATTTATCAGGATACCCATCCTTGAAGGGAAGAGAAACAATGTATCTTCCATCCTCGTTTCTCTTTGTCGTTTCCACGAATAATTTCTCGCACGCCTTGTCGGCTTGAGACGAAAAGTTTTTGCGAGGAAGATCCTCCACCTCCCAAAAACGTGAAATTTCTTTTGATAAGGATATTTCACAGGCAAAAGAGGCTATTGAAACAGATGGAGATGGAGTGCGTAGAATAGGGCCGGTTAAAATCCAGCCGAATATGGTTTCTTGAGCTATTAAAGAGCCGCAAACCTTGTGTTTTATGCCCGACAGCATGATAGACGGGAGCGTATCACCCCCAATCAATAGGTCCACAGACGAATTCTTATAAAATTGTGGGTCAGCTAGCTGAATCTGTGGAAGATTTGAAAAATAGGCGGGATCAATCGTTCCTGAAGGAAGATTACCTACCAATTTAGGGACTACTAAAGTTGTAATAGATACTTGAATGTCATCCTGCGAGAGAGAACCAAGTATCATTGCGCATTGTTCCTGCGCTGTTGCCGAGATAGTGCCATTTAATCCCGATATTTGAGCGCTTGTAGATGTCGAGGGGAGGTGTAAACGCTTAAAAAGGCGTTCTGACACGAAACTCCCTTCAGATCCCGAATCTATCAAGGCCCGAACCCTGTATTGGAGGTCCAGATGACAGACATTAACCATTGCTGTCCCTAATAAGACGCTCCTGGAGTTGGAGGCAAAACAGGCTTGTACCCTACCTTCTGTGGTGGTATTAGCTGATTGCGCTTGATTTGTGAAAGGCACCGAATTTGGATTCAAATTAGAGCTAGATTGGGTTGGTTGTGAATGGTTTTGATTTACAGTCTCTCTGTGTAGAAGCGTGTTGTGTCGTTTTCCGCACGTATGGCAATTGTTTTGATTTGTACACCTTTTAACACTGTGAGACTTAGAAAAGCAGTTAATGCACAAGGACTGTTTCTTTATTTCAGCAAATCGTTGGTCGCAATTCATACTGAGAAACCTAGGGCATTTTCGATAAATGTGAAAGTCCTTTTGGCACAATGGACATTTTTGAATTGATTTTGTTTTATTTGGGGTAGACGCGGTTCCTTTATAATTGGACACGTTGTTCGAAAAAGAGTTAATCTTCTTTACACTACCCTGTTGTGCGAAAGCCTTTGCTTTGATGTCCGATGATTTGCTTGTGTTCGTTTTACGAGATTCTGCAATGGACTCTAAAGTCCGGTAGCGATCCGACAAAAATGTGTCGAGTTGTGACCATTTTGGTATACTTGTTTTATTCGACAAGCTTTGTTCCCAAAGATTTAGCGAAACTTCGGGCAACCTATCGGTGCATATCAGGACGAATAATGGATCCCAACTTTCGACCGCAATGTCGTAGGTCTTGAGATTGGATATACAAGTGTTCATACTATTCTGTAATCGTTTCATTTCCGTGGCTATTTCAGACTTGATATATGACAGATTCAAAAGAGTTCTTATCTGGTGATTTACTAGGATTTTGTGGTTATCATATTCTGAGCATAGATTTTGCCACGCAATTTCAAAACCATTGTTGGTTAATGGGCAGTTCAGAACAATCTTCTGTGCCGCACCAGAAGTTTTCTTTGAAAGGTGGAGCAGTTTCTCTACCGGACTGAGACGACTGCTGTTAATGTAGACCGCTTCAAAAAGGTCACGAAAAGTTGGCCACGTTTGATAGCAACCATCAAAGGTTGGTATATCGCACGGTGGAAGGTGGAAATTGTTTGAATTTGTTCCCTCCATCCCGTCAGTAACCGTATTAGAAGTTCTAGCTTGCGTATTTTTTGACTGCAATCTATCATAAATTTCAGAAAGCTGTGCTAAGCACCGACTATATGTTAAGTATGTACTGTTGTACTTTGATTTAGTCGGTGCTAAGTCTACCGTTTTAGATTTAGTTTCCGTGTCTTCGCCCTCTTCATTAATATCCTTTAAGTATTGCTCGTAAGCTTTCCTGACTCGACTCCATATGTTTGCTAGTTCCCTTTTATGAATATCCACTTCATGGATAGTGTCTGTCGGGAAGCAATTGTCGTCGAATTTTGCGACAAATTCGACTAAACTATCAGTTACCCTAATGAAATGGTCAACTGACATTTTTTTCCTTTTTAATTATTTACCAAAGCAAGAGAAAAAAATTTATATTAAAATCGTAAGTACGACTTTGTTGATTCAATGTCGAGATCAAGCCAAAAATTTATTTATATTTTTAAAAAGAAAGAAAAGGTCCAATACCTCTCCTTGTCGGCAAAGAAATTTAGCTATGAAGTTGAAAATTCTGTTGAAAGTTTTCAAGCTTTGTTATAGTCTGATCAAATTTTTCAATAAAATTGAGTCATCACTAAGAACGACGAAATTTAATTACGAAAGTTGAAAATTTTGTTGAAAATTTTCAAGCTTTGTTATAGTCTGATCAAATTTTTTCAATAAAATTGAGTCAGCACTATGAACGACGAAATTTAATTATGAAAGTTGAAAATTCTGTTGAAAATTTTCAAGCTTTGTTATAGTCTGATCAAATTTTTCAATAAAATTGAGTCAGCACTATGAACGACGAAATTTAATTGTTAAATCGAAATTTAACTGGTAAAGTTGAAAATTTATTTGAAAACTTTCAAGCTTTGCAATAGTTCGATCAAATTTTGTAATAAAATTGAGTCGTAACTACTGCTCAACGAAATTTAATTGTTAAATCGAAATTTAACTGGTAAAGTTGAAAATTTATTTGAAAACTTTCAAGCTTTGCAATAGTTCGATCAAATTTTGTAATAAAATTGAGTCATAACTACTGCGACGAAATTTAATTGTTAAATCGAAATTTAACTGGTAAAGTTGAAAATTTATTTGAAAACTTTCAAGCTTTGCAATAGTTCGATCAAATTTTGTAATAAAATTGAGTCGCAACTATATCCGACGAAATTTACTACTTGTTCTATCTTTATTTCAGGAGAAACTGTTATAAAGTTTTTGTATCTACGTCCTTTCTTAAGTGGGATGGACGGACAAATTAACCGATTTGTCACTTAATAAATGCACTGTGACAAAACTTTCACTTTCGCGGAATAATAATTTGACGAAAACGCTTTTAAGTAGATTTTATTTGTATTAATGTTGATTGTGTTGTCTTATTAACATTAGAATGTTTTCATAATGAGATTCAAAAAAAAAAAAAAATCTCTGTAAATTTATTTAGGTAGAATTCAATCAGAATCTATTAATGTTAATTAACATATCGAAAACGATCTTAGGTAGATTTTATCTGTATTAATGTTGACTGTGTTGTCTTATTAACATTAGAATGTTTTCATAATGAGATGCAAAAAAAAAAAAAAAAAAAAAATCTCTGTAAATTTATTTAGCTAGTTAGAATTCAAACAGCATCTATCAATGTTAATTAACATTCTCACCGTATGTTTTTATTAACATTCTCACTGTACGAGAGTAACACTGTTAATCATATTGACACTGTTAATATTTTATTATGCCAAAAAACTTTGTGTGAGTGCCGATTATGTTATTTACATAAAACACTCTTTACGACGAATAGAGATAATAAAGATAAGATATTATTCAAAGCTGTGTTGCAATGTTGATTCTGTTATTTACATTGACAACTCTCTTTACGACGAACATTTCTTTAAAGAGAGATTTGTGGAACGAGCTGACAATGTAACACAGAACTATTAATGTTAAATGGTTTATGGTCCAAGCAACAAAGCTTTGAGAAAAGAAGAAGCTATTGTAAGAGAGTGTTAAAATTCTCTTACCGATGTTTTCACTACCTTTGGAACTAAATGGATAATGGAGAAAAGAATGGAGCTATTGTAAGAGAGTATTAAAATTCTCTTACAGATATTTTCATTCTACGAAACACAAAGGAAGAGTCTTTTCCCCCGTACAAGTTGTCACCATTCACGATAAAATTGATTATCTACTCAGAGAATACCACAAGAACCGTAAGTGTATGGAATTCCGATCCACACTTTTTTCCGTGGACTCTTACGTTCCACAAAGAAAAAAAACTTAATAACAACCAAAAAACGAACCAAGAAAAACTTTTTATCTTTTTAATTGTAACTTTTTTTTTTTTTTTTTTTTTTTTTGATTTTTTTTTTCGTTAAAACTTTAATTTCTCACTCATACTATCTTTTTAAGCAAAAACATACCTGTTATCCATGTATGGGTTTGGTTGTCGTCTGTCCAAAGATGTGGATGTGCATATGTTGTTGTTGTTTGCCAAAAGATGATGATGATTGTTGTGGATGATGACTGGTTTGCTGTCCGTCCGGGCGTGACGTAACCAGTTCAACGGTGGCTGACGGCAACTTGAAGCCTACCGTTTTGTTGTTGTTGTTGATGTGCCAGGCCAAAAAATTTACCCCAATGATGAATGAATTTGTCGTCTGGGGCTTGCCTGGATTTGGCGATGGACCAAAATGGGTCCCAAAATAGGTACGCAGGACCAAAGCGGGTCCCACAGAAGTTTCAAAATTGTTCGAAGGACCAAATGTTTGGATGGCTCGCTCTGGTTGCGGCCGTCTTCTTGCCGCGTCTAGCCAGAGGACCGGGCTGGTTCATTCAATGGAAATTACTCCAGTAGGCACGCCTTATAATGGCGTGGCCTTATGTTCAATGATGCGAGGTTTAAAAGGCAAGCCATCAATTGGTTTGCCTTACTGAAAAATGCAATGCCACGAAGTTAGCCACCAGTTGGCTTGTCTTCAATGACGCTGTGAGGAGTTGAGGTTCAGAGACTCTAGTCCGCTCGTGAACGCTCGATGCCCAGTTGCAGTAAAATAAAAACGCCAAAGAAAATAAGGAAGACAACAATAGTTATTTTCTGTGATGGTGATTTTATTGTACAGGTAAAGATTTTGTGCGCTGTACGTCTTACCGCTTCAACAATTGGATATAAAAAGGGGCGAGAAGCCATATTGGCTTTCGCAGGTGGCTAGTGTCTCCGTTTTTCTGACGTTTTGTTTGACAGCGCAAGATGCTGCCAGATTATCCTATACCCAAAGCAGTATAGGGATGGGTAATTTAAAACATCATAGAGATGATAACAATTGGGGGTTTATGTACGCATTTGGCATGAACAATGTCCTTGACGTTTTTTATGAATTTTCTGCTTCGTGTTTTCAACAACATACGTGAATATTAAATGTGATAATTATCCAAATTTTTTTTAATTTTCTGAGAAGTTTTCATATACATATAATGCGGGTATTCGTTTTCACTGATTTTAAGGATCTTGTCTTGTTTCATAGTCCTTGAGTTTTTATTTCCTAATTTTCTAGTAATAGTAAAACCATATAAGGAAATTAAAAATTTTTTATCTTTTTTAACCTTTGTGAACTTTTACTGAAACGTACATTAAAAATGTTAAATTTCATTCTTTTTAAGGATCTCTTCACATATCAATGTCCTGAATTTTAGATTAAACTTCCTGAATACCGGAAGTAAAATTGACGTTAGAACTATTCCAATCGATTTGGTCTATTTTAACGTTGTACAGAAAGTGGGCCCGCCATGGTGGGCCAACTTCAATTCGGTAAAAAATCCGAAATTTTTCCCAAACATCGAAAGTGAAAACTTTCTTCAAAAATTTCACATTTTCAGTGAATGCTGACTGAATAATTACCGGGAGATATCAATGTGGGAGATTAATCTCTTGAGCTCTTGTCGCTGTGATTAGCTGAGGGTAGTGGACTGTATTGATAACACAATGAGACACTCAAAATTTGATACGCTTGAGACCAAAAAAATCTGAAAGCTACTGATGAGAGAAGAAAAACCAATGCTGGGTTTGGTCTGATTGACTAAGGTTTTTTTTTAATTGGCGTTTGAAGTTTTAGGCTTAGAAATGAATTTTAGATAAGAGAACACTTTTGGTAATGCCTACATCTCGAAAACTGTTCAAGATTTTTCTTGGGTGTCTTCGGCAAAGTTGTAGCTCGTGAACTGCCCTACAAAAAACGTTTATTCAAAAAATTCCACCTTCATGATCAAAAACTTTAAAATGTAAAAAATAAAATTTTCGCCGTTTTTTACGGGTTTTGATTTTTTTTCAATTTTAAATTTATAAGTTTTTCAACATGAAGGTGGCATTTTTTTAAACAAACGTTTGAGGGTTCTTTGTACGGCAGTTCACGAGCTACAACTTTGTCGAAGGCACTTGAGCAAATATGTGAATAGTTTTTGAGATGTACGTGTTACAAAAAGTGTTCTCTTTATCAAAAGTTCATTTCTAAGCCTAAAACTTCAAACGCCAAGTAAAACAAAACCTTAGTCAATCAGACCAAACCCAACTAGGGTTTTTCTTCACTCACCATTAACTATCAGTTGTTTGAGTCTCAAGCGTATCAAAATGTTTAGGTTTCAAAATGATGCATAGTGTAATGGGTTGTTTAGAGCTTTTATAGTTGACACTGACAGAATGTTGTGTTAGATATATCGTATTGAGTTAGAGATATTCTCTGGGTTTCTCACCTGTGTTTGGCCAAAGTTTAAATAAAAGAGTTGCCGAATTTCAAACAACATTATAATTCTTCGGTTTTTATTTAGATTCTGCAGTTTGTGCAGATTTATGTAGAGTTTAAGTTACTTTAGATTTAGATCCTGCGTGTCGAACAACGTTTCAGAAGTACGTAAGTTCTTGTGCTTCGTGCACTTCGCAAGATAGATAATTTAGAACCGAATTTCCAATAATGAAACGGTTATAATTAGTTCTAAAAAATGTTAATTCACAATAATTTCAATAAGTACTTAGAACTAGGAATTCCAGGAATATTTTACAATTCAAAATAGTAATAAAAAAATATAAATACAAAACAATTCAAAATAATAAACTTAATTATAAAAATAAACTTTAATTTTATACACTGACTGTAGCGTGCATTTCCAAAATATCATAATTTTACTTTAAGTATATTTGTCAAAGCCTTGCCTTTCAGGAAATTTACAAATTTGTATAGGTTTCTTGGGAAAACTAAAGATACTACTGAATGAATCAGGGTAGTTTTTCGGAAAATATTGTGCTTTTTACAGGTTAAAAAAAATTCAAAATTTGAGAAGTCTGCATTTCCAAATGGCTTGTGATAACTTAAAAATTTTCACAGTATATTGTTTATTGAATTATTCCGAATTTAGCAGTATTTTCACAAATATTCGTCCCCTCAAATAGGCGAGTTATTAACCATAAACTGAAAACAGCCAATGCAAAAATTTACAATTTTTCAATTCGATAGAGAATATCTTCATGACGGTCAAAGATATTCCGCAATGCTTAGAGTATTTTTCATAGTTGATTCTTAAAAGCAAAAACCTTTGTAATCGGCATATAAGTGTCGAAGTACCAGGCTTTGAAACTTTCATCAGCATTAAACTGGTCAACTTTGACACCCTGTGGCACAAACTCTATTGAAACAGGGTGCCTCCAAATGCTATGCGAACGACGTCTGACATCGAAATTGATAATTTTAAAGCGAAATAAAGCGCCCGTTGAAAAGTACGATAATTTAAATGGTTCTTTAAGGAAACGTACTTTTTGTAAAATAAAAAACTTTTTTAAGAATATTTTTTTTCTGCAATGTATTTTTTAAACAAAAATTTATATTTTTAGGTGCTTTTTTTAAGAATATGTACTATATTTTCCGGAATATGTATTATATAGGTCCTTTTTAAATAGAGGTACTTCTTTTATGAAAAGATAATGTATTTTTAACAAAAGGTACTATTTTTAAGACGAAGTACTTTCTGTAAGAAAAAGCCATAAGAGTATGACTTTTTTTTAACAAGAAGTACTTTTGTAAGAACAGGTACTTTTTAAAGAAGTGGTCTCTTTTTAGGAAAAGATTATTTTTTTAACAAAATTTACTTATTTTCAGAAAGCCTACTTATCTCAGGAAAAAACGGTAATATTTTATTTTTAAGAATAGTTATTTTAAGAAAAGGAATTTTTGTACCAAAAGGTATTTTTTATAACAAGATATTTTTTGAAGATAAGGTTTTTTTTTAAGAAATGGTAATTTTTTTTAGAAATGGTGCTTTTTTCGAGAATAGGTAAATTTTTAAGAGTAGGTAGATAGCAGATATTGTCCTACTAAATGACACAAAATTAAACCATAGACACAATGTAATATTTACAAATTATAAAATCATAAGCAAATGTCGAATTGATGCAACAAGAGGTGGGGAATATGCTATATTAATCAAGAATAACATGCAATACTACAGTCACGATATCAAAAGTAGATATTCGCTAGATGCATTAGAGACATGCGCCATAAAGATACCCGTTGACTGCGATAACTTTTGAGTTATTACATGTGCTTACTATCCGACCGGCAATATACATTCAATATGAGCAGACTTGCAAAAACTATTTTATTTTATGAATCTTCAAAATTCAAATAACTACCATGTCTAGCGCGAGACTTGAACTGCAACCACACAGAATGGGGTAATACTGGTAATAACGCTAAAGCCAATAACCTAAAAAAAGTCATTATCGAAGTCTTTACCACTTCCAACATGGCCAGCGAATCCCACTTTCCTTAGCCGTAATTATGTCATAATATCTTCCATTGAATCCAGCACACTTCAGAATGGCATGACTATCACAAAGCCAACATGAAAGAACACAACCCTCATACACGTCCCTGACTGTACAAATCTAGTAATAATTACCAAATCCTAAAAGTATGCAGAATAAAACTTTGTTGTATACTGGGTTATAGCATGGTTGGTTGGTTGGTTGGAAAGGCTGCAAGACAGCACGCTGTCTAGCACACTTAGGCTAAAGAAGCCCATTGTGATACCTGCAGTTTCCTCTATAGCAACTATTGACTAGGCGTATAGCCAGTTTGCCCTTTCAATGAATTTGTCTGCAAGACCGTGTTCCGAATATCCTACTTTTCAGTCCTGCCAGAGCAGGGCAATCCAGGATAAGGTGTTTCGTCGTTTCCTCGTCCTCTTCCATGTAGCATCTACAGAGAGTGGAGTTTCTATGTCCCAATCTTAGGGCGTGTTTTCCTACAAGACAATGTCCCGTAAGTGTTCATATCATTGTGGATAACCTGCTTCGCGGCAAGTTAAGTAGTTCCCTGTTCCTCTTCCTGTCCACCTGTGGCCGGAGGACCCTGGCTTGTTTGCAAGTTGAAGTAAGTCTCCACTTGTCCTTGAACATATTATCGGCCCACTGCCTGATCTGCAAACGGCAGGTAGAGGTTGGCATACTAACACTTTCTTTTGCCGGAAGAACCTGTGCCGTAGTGCCCTGTCTAGCTTACGCATCCGCTACGCAATTGCCTGGAATGTCGCTGTGTCCCGGTACCCAGATGAGCCTGATGTCAAAATACTCTGCCATCACCCTAAGTGATGAGAGGCATTCTTCCACCGTCAGGGACGTATCAAACATGGCTTCCAGGGTTTATATGGCAGCCTGGCTGTCCGTGCAGATACATATTCTCCGGAAGGTTGTGACGCTACTTTTCAGTAGTTCAGCAACCTCCAGTATGGCGGTAATTTCCGCCTGAAATGCGCTACAGTGATCAGTTAGCTTGAAGGAAATATTTACATTTAGGTCCGGTGAATGGACCCCATAGCCTACTTGCTCGTCCAACTTTGATCCATCCGTGAAAAATCTGATACTACTGGTGTCCCCTTTCAGTGACTTTTCCCAGATATTCCTGTTCGGAATAGAAATCCTTAGATATGTCGCTGGTAGAAGGTAGGGGATACAGTAGTCCGTTTTTACGGAAATAGAGTTGATCCGGTGTAGTAATTCAGTGTGTCCGGAATGCCCCGATATCAAAACGCCACAATCTCTGATTCTCACCAGGGATGTAGCGGCTGCCGATTCGGCCATGATATCAGGAGTACAGATGTTCAGGATAGCACTAAGTGCAGTACCTGACGTCGTGCTCATTGCCCTACTAACGCTAATCAGTGCTGATCTTTGAATTTTCATCAAGGAATTCAGAATATACATCTTTTGGAGGGACCTCCACCAAACTACGATGGTATTGGTCTGACTATTGCCGTATAAATCCATGGGTTATAGCATAATACGGTTAAAAAAGTTGTTTAAAATTTTTTCATTTAGCCCCCATCCCGCAACGTGCGATAAGGAACTTCGTTCCAATTATATTAACAATATTTTGGTTTGCGACACAAATCCGCCGCAATTAACAAACAGTGAAAATGACTTTTGAGTGTTGAAATGTTATTTTGTGGTTTATAGGTTGGATTTTTTTTACTAAGTCGCAATTTTTAAATTTTTTAATATACAGTGCATCTTTTCTAGGGGTTCATTTGACTGCGTCAGGGGCCGTTAAAGGCTTTCGCTAATTCACCAAAATTTTCAAGAGGAATAACTGCACGATATGGATCCATTGAATGCGCATCGGTTATAGTGTCTGCCACATATTCCGGAGTGTAATCAGCGCACCAAGTTTGTGAGTAATAAATGAAGAATAACTGTTTGTTGGTGTAATTTAAGTTTGGCAATGTTTCCATATCCAATTCCTCCTTTGTCCTTGATTCACTTGCAAGCCAACGCGAATAGGACCGGTAATCCAATGCAAAACCAACAGCATCTGCAATATTCTCATCCTGGCTCTGTTGCTGTGGCCGGCCCGATTTAATGTATTCATAGTTAAGATATTAATCGTAAACACATTTTTATCGTGCTGTGAACTCTTCCTCAATGTCACCAATGACACCTGCATTGTCACCAAGTCTGTCGTAAAAGCGAGAATCACCACTGAAGGCGTGCGTGATTTCATGACCTAGTAAATAGCCCATTCGAGAATATTTTAATGATTTTGGGACTGTGTCATATTTATTGTGGCCCTCGTCTTTCTGGCCTTGAATGAGTGTATTATTCGTACTCTGCATCCAAGTCGTAATCTTCCAAGGTAGGTATAAGCAACTTTATTAAATGCAGTTTCTCTAATGCGAATTCTCGATTTTCGTCATCATACCTACTGAGCCGGTCTGACTCTAGGACATTTTGCAAAGAAGCCACAATATCATGCCACAAGTCACGATATTCAGGCACAGTTTTCTGCAACTGATAAACGCGATCACACAGTTTACTGACAATCTCTGGGAATAAAGACAGTATCTTCTTTGTACAAAAATCATTGTCATGGTTTTGTTGAAAGTTTATCTCAAATTCACGTTGTAGATGATAAAATATGTAATTGGCCACTGTCGCTTTCGAAGCCTTCTTCATAATGTTTTCAATTTCAGAGAAGTAGTAAGGATTCTTCATTGTAATTAAACCATTTGGGACATAACCAAAGGATATATTCATTACCTTCAATATATTTGGACTTGCCAATTTAATGTCTTCCACATCGAGAGTTAGATGACTCACTACTGAGTTTTCAGCTACTTTGACTAGAGTTGCCTCAAAGTGGGCTATTTGCGATGCTGTGACTTTTGCAACCGATTTTTTGATACCAAGAAACCTTACCAAATCATTCGCAACTTTTGATTTGTAGGAATTTATTCCTGGCCTGGAAGTATCTTTTAAGCCGAAGTTCTGAGGTATTAGTTGCACGTCATAGGATCTTCTATCCCTTATCTCAGTTACAAAGTGCAGAAGTAATCCCACACCGTATTTGTTCGATATCTCGCCCACTGTTTTGACCCAATCGAAATTTTTATCCTGCCACTACTTGCCCTCTAAGGCAGGCATTTTTCCAAACTCTTTAATTGGGTTCTTCATGCTGGTTATGTATTCTGACCGTGTCATGGCAGACACATTCATTCAGGATTTGTAAAGATTCTTTATATTCCGTTCGCTCTTAGTATCCGTGGGATTTAGGAAATTTAGAAGATTAGATACCTTGCTATCGAATTCACTAAAAGCATTTCTTAGTCCGCCTGTCACATCTAGTTCCTTGGTGGCTGGAGAGTATTTGTGCCAACTCCCACATGCAAATTGATTGTAATCCTGACATGGATCGGCGGATGCGTTCATTATACTGCTGATTTCATGCGACACAAAGAGGCGAATATTTTCTTCTGTTCCAATTTTATTATTGTTAAAGTCACACTGTCCCACAGAAGCACGAACAATCGCCAACGATACAAGTAATATCAAAAAATTCCTCGGCATTATCACTTCGTTTTGATTCCGATTACCGCTCGCTGCGCTGATACAATGAAAACTGAAATATAATTTTGGAACGATGGCCTAATGTAGACAATGATAAGAGTACTCGGACTTGATTTGCATTTGACTTGCAGAAATATTTCGCAAATAGGCTGATAAGGGAGATATTCAAAATAAGTATTACGAAATTTTTAAATATATTCGGGTATAAGATCATGGAATACAAATGGACGCAATTAAAATGTTCATCTATATTTAGGAGTTTAATCACAACAACAACAAAAAACGCCTAAACCGATTCAATATAGACAAAACACATTAGGAATGTGACACACTTCATCTGCTTTCAGATTTATCTTGTAGCTCTAGGCGCACAGTGGCTTGAACCGTATAAATAATTGGTAATTAATTGACACAGATCTCATTTGTTGTAATATTTTAGTATGAAATCTCAAACAATTTAAATATATATGTAAAATGTAAAGTTAATAAAGAATTGAAAATTGAAATTGAAATTGAATTCAAATTATAAATATATTTTACAAGTTACTATACAGTACCGAGGTAAATTAAATTTGATTCAAAATATTTCAATACATTCCAAAAACCCTGCAATTTGACTATAATGTATAGAAATTCGGTAATTCGGGACCTACATAGGAATTCTATAGTTTAGTTTAATCCTTTTTAGAACAGTCATTTAGAAAAGTCTGAGTATATTTTGTGAAATGAACAACAACCATGTAATTGGCCATGTCTGTTAAAACATCTCAATGCATAATCGTCCGAACCTGGTGTAAATCTATAAAACTGAGTTTAAAAACTCTCTTTAATAGTGGCAGCAGGTTTATCACATACCTTCATCGGATGTAATTGGAAAATAAATTTAAAGTTATGTTTGATGTTTGCAGACGAGTGTATTTAAAAGTGTCTGTTCGTGTAGAGAGCACATAATGTAAAAAATCTACTCGTATCGATGTTGCATTCTTGGCTTTCCATTCGAACTTTATAAAAGAAGAGAAAAGAAAGATCCGATATACTGTAAATGGCTTAAGAATCCTTAGTGTGGCCATAGTGAGTGGATCGAAAAAGAAGCACTAGTGTCTGAATGAGAGTTACGAAATGTAGGGTTTCAAAATACGCTCGATCATCAAGATTACACTGTGGAACGCAAAAAAAATTACAAGGCTCTGACACCGGATTCTGGGAGAGGGGTTAAAAAAAAGTTTACGTGTATCAGCGTTTTCATAGTTTACATATGGTGGTAATTAAAGGGTGTTAAAGTCTTCCGCCTTTTGTACATTCTTATGGCGAATCGACATATGAAACCATGGGATCCTTACATTTTAGGTATAGGAAGTGTTCAGCTATTTTATGTATAATTGTACAGGGAATATTTTTGTGGAAC
The DNA here is from genome assembly GCA_963931995.1 of Phaonia tiefii. Taxonomy (NCBI): domain Eukaryota; kingdom Metazoa; phylum Arthropoda; class Insecta; order Diptera; family Muscidae; genus Phaonia; species Phaonia tiefii. The sequence continues at coordinate 65,914,934 of OZ008367.1, forward strand.
ATGTTAACTTTGTAGCTCCTCAAAAGGGATAAAAAACACCGCTAAAACAAGGGCGTTAAAATGTACGACAAAAATATTTCTCGTAATATTGTACTATAAGTCCCTGAATACATCATAGCTCAAAACTCAACCTAATTGCCAGAAATAAATCAAAACTGAAAATGGCTATTATGGGTTAATTTCTTACTTATTCGAATTGGTGCTAAAATCTGTCGAAAACTGAATTTTAGGGGGATGGTGTGTATGGAAAAACATTATACATAAAACTTCACTATAAGTCATTAAACAAAAGAAAGACGTAGATACAAAATCTGTAGATATAAAAGCTATACACATAATATCTATAAAAAAAATGCAAGTTTGGGTATTTAAGCAAGATTTTATTTATTACATATGTCTTTTAGCTCTTGGCAATTCTATACCCTTTTCAAACAATGTCCAGCATATGTCAGCCATAAGAGAATGAATACTCTTGCCTTTACAGCTTTCTTCAATGGGTGAGCAGCCCATTCCGCGAAGCGAAAACGCATCGGATGATCCCGAGCCTTTAGTTCTTCTAATAATTGGGTTTTAGAAGCCTTCATACCGAGGTATTTATGCAAAATTCTAATCAAAGGATCCCTAGAAATGTTCAATTGTTGCGAGCTGCGGCGAGTGGATTTTAATGGCTGTTCGAGCATACTTTCAGCTACAGCGGCAATATTTTCTACTGATCGCACTGGACCAGCACGTACACGACGAGTTCATTTGTCCAATAAGAAAATGAATTAACGAACTCACTTCACAAATTGATCACGTTGATGACACTTTATTTTTATCGAATTTATTTCGTAGATTTCTTACAGTTTAAGATGAAGACTCAAAACTTTGGAAGAACATTTTTAATATTTCTCGATTTTCTTCAAAAGTATAGCGACCCATTTCGTAAATTTCTAACCTTTAAGTAATATTCGATGACTTCATAAATGTCAAAGTGGCTATCTGTTTCAAAATAACGGGGGCCTTAAACTCCAAATTTTATATGGTCCACGCTTTATATTCCATCCATTAACTGAAGGCCCTAGTTACCAATGCTATAAATCTGAATGTGAATATTGTATTTACTATTACTATTTAAAATATTATATTCCTTTCTTCGTTTCTTTAAGCACCCACTGTGCAGCAAATTTTAAGAATTCGTACATATTCAAATCCTCGAGAACATTATGCTTATAAAGAAATGAGAACACTATAATGGTAAAGGTCAAAGTAGAAAATATAAATTTTGCAACAAACAAGTCCTTAATTTGTTTACAGCCTCAATCCGAATACACACATCTACAATTTCTCAGCAAATCTTAATAGTCAAATCCGAAATCGCAAAAATAGTTATAATGATTTCGGTTTGGTCCTCGTTATCTCCTAGTCTTCACATTTCATAATCATTGTGATGCACTTTTGACCGAAATTCGACCATCAAGTTTTTTATCTCTAATAGATGAAAGTGAAGTTCATTTAGCTCTGATGAGCCTAAATTTGCACTCAGTCCAAACTGTCCAAGTGGAGGGAAAACATGAAGAAACTAATTAAAAAATTTGGATGAACGGTTACTTTGAAGGAGAAGTAATGGTAGCAACATTAACATAACATAATTTGAAGTTGTTATCATAAATTGAAGATCTGCTACGTTTTTGTTTCTTTTTTGTCGGTTACGTTTTTGTTTTCAGCAGTTTTAAACAAACAAAGCCACATTTGGGTCACAAACACATATATTGTAGCCTGTTATTCATTGGTTCCCCAACATGTAATACTGAATAGCAAATACAATGTGTTTGGACACAAGTATACTACATTTGCGACAAGCTACAAACACGTTATATTTGCATCCAAACAAAAAAAGAGACCGATTTATCAGCGTCTGGACTGGATAGCAAACCCTTGCCACAAGACGTGTACTATTTTGACCAATACTTAATATGGGTTTCAGATGAAGTTCGTGGCTAACCAGAATTGGACATAGTAATTCTGGCATATTTGAGTTCTACCAACAAACAATTATTTGTCTTTGGTTAACTCCTATACGTTGAAAAAAGCCTCTGTAATATAATCTCTCAAACACATTCTGCAGGAACCATGTATATGTTTGAAATACACTCCAAATATTCATATATTTGCAAGTCCTAAACTCACTTATATTTAGATGCAAACATTAGCGTGTTTACTTGCAAGGATGCATATTTTTCATGAAGCAATATGCGTGTATCATCCCAAACATCTATATACTTACATTGAAGCATTCGTCTGTTATCTCGCAAAGAACGATTGACTGAATGAATGAAAGTGAATCACAACAGACTAGTCAACATAAGAAACACTGAACTCATTTACACAAGCATTCAGGAATATTTATGAACCACTGAGTGAAAGAATAATGCAAAACTACAGTTAAAAAAATCAATGAGTGTTCAAACTCACGGGCGATGTGTTAACACCTTTTGGTTACACGGTACCTGTTCGATTTCTATGAACACATTAGTAAATGTTACATTGGAAAATAAAAGCAGCGTTCAATCTTATGATGACGTTTCATTTAAATAATATTAATACTTAATAACACGTACAGCCTGTTTCTCTATCTCGAGCGAATGGCTAAGCGAACGAGAAGCAGTCACTCAAATTTGGTTTATCTAAGTCGAAATTTTCGTTCGCCAGACTTAATGTTTGTTCCTAAGAGACAGCACATTCGAAATAGAGAGAACAAAGTTTGTACTGAGAAATTGTATGTTTTCATTCGACTTGAATCGACAAGATTGTGAAGCCCAAACCAACTTTCTTTCGTATAGAACACGAATGAAAACTTTCGTTCGAGATAGAGAAACAGGTTGTTAAAAATATTTAAAGACAAGTGTCATTATTTTCTTGCTTAATACTTTTTGTTTTATTCCCACAAAAAACAAAGAGAATGCAAAGCAACAGACACATGAACATACATACATTGTTATGCTCGTACATACGCTACACAACTTCACACAATTTTTGTTACTCTCTTAATATCTCATTTGTATATATGTATAACCACGTCATTATTCTCCTTGCTCTGAGAGTGCTCCGCACCCACACAAGACAACTATTCCGATACATCAGTGTGTGTTTCATTCGCAGTCTGACAATCTGTGTTTCGCAGTCGGACAAATCTGTGTTCTATATAGGGTTGGGTCACCCTTATCATTTAGGGGTATGAAAAATAGATGTTGGCCGATTCTGAGACCTATCCGGTATGCACACAAAATTTCATACAAATCGGTCCAGCCGTAGGAGTTTAAAGCCAAATAATCTGTTTAAAGCCAAATAATCGCAGTCGGACAATCTGTGTGATCGCAGTCGAATAAACTGTGTTTGGATGTGTTCAATTTGTGAGTTAAGTCCATACCCGCGCCTATAGATGTTAACACATCAAAAACACAATTACAACAATCTATCTGTGTTCCTCTTGTATTACTTTGCTCTCGACAGAGCATATCGACCAAAAAAAATTCACATGAGCTGTCAGGGGACACCCGGTTGGAACGAAGTTCCTTTCGCTATATATTATATATTAGTTAGTTCCAATACGCCTAAGGCGCCCGTTGAAAAATACGATAATTTAAATGAATCTTTAAGAAATTATACTTTTTGTAAAATAATAAACTTTTTTTAAAAAAATTTTTTGTTTATAGAATGTAATTTTTAAAGAAAGTATATTTTTAGGTCATTTTTGTAAGAATATTTATTATATTTTCCCGAATAGGTATTTTTTTTAAAGAGATGTACTTCTTTTAGTAAAAGCTAATGTTTTTTTAGGAAAAAGTACTATTTGTAATACGATTTTTTTTAAAGAGGTACTTTTTTAAAAACAGGTACTTTTGAAAGAAGTGTTACTCTTTTTAGGAGATGGTTATTTTTTTAAGAAAATTTACTTATTTTCAGAAACTACATATCTCAGGAAAAAAAGAAAAGGTATTATTTTATTTTTAAGAAAATGTACTTTTAAGAAAAGGAATTTTTGTAAGAAAATGTATTTTTTTTAAGATAATGTATTTTTTTTGTGTAGAAAAGTTATTTTAGGAAAGGGGATTTTTTTTAGAATTGGTCCTATTTTCAAGAATACGTATATTTTTAAGAGTTTTTTTTTGAAGAAAATGTTTTTTTTTTTAAGAAATGGGATTTTTTTAAATTGGTACTTTTTTCAAGAATAGGTATGTACATTTTTAAGAGTAGGTACTTATCTCAAGAAAAGCTATTTTGTTTCACAAAAAGGTACTCTTTAAAGAATAGGTAGTTTTTAAGAAAGGTCAATTTCTTGTAATACAACGTACTTATTTAAGAAAAGGTACTTATTTAAAAAAAAATACTTTTTTTTAAGAAAATGTACTTGTACTTCTTTAAGATAAGTAAGTTTTGTTAAGAAAGGTATTTTGTTTAAGAATATGAATAGGTAATTTTTTTTTGAGAAAGCTTAGTTTTTTTAAGAAAGGACACTTCTTTAAGAAAATTGTATTTTTTTAAATGAAAGCAGTTTTTTAAGAAAGTGAATTTTTTTCAAATAAAATTTAATTAAACGTCTTGTAATAAAATGTAAGAAAAGGACTTGTAATATGCAATACTTTTTTGCCTGTCGTGGACTTTGGCTTTTCTAAATTTACTTTTTATTGGGTTCAGAATTACAATATATACAAAATATGGGTTACAGTCTCCACCTAGAAAACTTCCCTTTAATCAAGAAATTTCGCAACATATGTGAGACATCTAGATAATTTCTTTCGCTATGATCCAAACCGTTAGTCTGCATACAAGCCAAAGCAAAAGTACCCAATATAGTTGATAATACTGGGGTGCAATATAATAGTGCTAAAACAAAAGTTGTTTATATTTTTTCATTTGGCCCCATCCCGCAACGTGCGATAAGGAACTTCGTTCGAATAAGTAAACAGTGCACCAAACTCAGCTATATTTGTATCATATTAGTCATTGTGTCTCAAACATGTAATATGGAATAGAAAACACTATGTGTTTGGACACAAATATATTATATTTTCGACAAGCTCGAAACACACTCTATATTTGTATGCAAACAAGATACAAAATGACCGATTATTCAGAGTGTAGTCTGGTGCGCCGATCCTCATCCATATAACCGTTGTGTCGGTGAACATTCTTAGCAAGAATTTAGGCTTGAGCTTCACAAAGTGTGGTAAAATTTGTGGGACTGTTGTTGAACGTTGTTGGCACGTATTGTTTTTGTAGAGAAAAATCAGAAGCATGTGTAAAGTACACAAATTTGTATTTGTATTTGCACTAAAAACTGTACAAAGTACATCAAAATTGCAAACGACTTAAACACAATTTACTAAAACACAGAATGTGTGTTAGAAAGTTCCTAAAGTAATCAAGTAGAACACAGTTTTTCCAAACTGCATCAAGAGAGCACTAAATTGTACGGAAAGGGCAACCTTATTTTGAAATAAGCAGATTGTACTGTGAAGTGCATCAAAAAGTACACACACAAATTCTAAAAATTAAATACGATAATTTAAATGGATCTTAGTTAAAGTTAATATGTCCAAGAAATTTAGTTTAAAAAAAATCAATCAGTGTTCGGACTTACGGGCGAGGTGTTAACACCTTTTTGTTACACGGTACCTGTTCGATTTCTATGAACACATTAGTAAATGTTACATTGGAAAATAAAAAAAAGAATAGTTTTTGTCCTGAAGGCTCGTTTGCTATTGCACTTTCTTTTTTCATACATCTGCTTTGACATTAGCTGTAATATTGGTAAAATAAATAAAACAATATTTAGCAATATTTTGACAAAAAGTATTGAATAGTACAGAGAACTTATTGCACTCTTTTTCCGCTTTCATGTAGAGCGTCTGAGTCAAAGAGCATAAACGAGTCTTATTCTCTTTATAGAATATTTCTATATAAATGCACCATTTCGACAATGTTATTACATAAAACGATACAAAAAGCATATATGTTTCAGACGGCATCAATGTTTCACATCAAAATTATGAATGGACCAAGTTATGGCAAAAAGAGAGTACATAATACGTTTTAAATCATTTGCCAGATGTCGCCAGTGCCTTTGAGTCATATGATTCGATCCATGAGTTCTCTATACTATTCACTACTCTTTGGCGACGACGACCTCCCTTTTTGTTCGCTGCCGCTACATCAATACCATCATACTTATTTTCAGGCAGAGACTATTGTTGTACAACAACCACGTATGTTATGCTAACGCTGTGTGTTGTTTGCATGTATTCACTTTGATAGATTCCCCTACCCGTGCCTATAGATGTTAACACATCGAAAAAGTACACAGAAGGTACTAGTAGAGTGTACTAAAAGTACAAAATGTGGTCATAACAGCACACGGAGCGTACATAAATACACACAGATTGTACACACAAGTATTCAACGATAACATAAAGGAACACTAGACATTTCACAAAGTGTACAGGATTGTAATGAGCACATACAAAATATTCCAAAATGTGTCGAAACGGCATCAAAAATTCAAAATATTGCACTACATGTATCAAAAATTACACAAAGTGGTTAAGTTACAGCTTAATAGATGAATTTGCAATTCAGTTGCTCAAGACTTCATTGAATTCAATTAGTTTTTATTACATGCTTAAATGCACCTTCTACCCGCCATAAAAACATAAAACCCCCGGCATAATTTAGCACCTTTTTAAATGAAAATGTTTAATAGTTCATTGTTAAACCCGCCACCAAATAAAGTTATAAATTCTCGTTAATCCGCCTACTTTCCGCACATTAATAAAATTGTTACGTTTATAAAGGAACACAAATTGATATTCGAATTTAATGCCACGATTAGAGTGGCCGTTGTAAGTTTTGAATTTTTGGTCCATTGTAGGAAGTTTTGTAAATTCCAACACAAAAAACGAAAACAGATTAATATCTACTACAACCAGCATGGAACGCCTACACTTACTTTCAAGTCATTTCAATTCCAAATTGGATTATCGAAACTATAAAACAAAATATAATTCATTTAAATTGGCATTATATCAAAACAATATAAAAATGCCATTAAATTTTTAAGCTGCTGATTAATAAACGCTAACTTGATTGTCTGTAAAATATTTTTTAATTTTATAGATTTGGTTAAAATGCTTTGCGTGGGCGGGATATTCGGTGTGTAATGGGTAAAAGGGTCACAGCGCCGGCGCGCAAGTTGTGTAGGCATCGCCTGAAGTGTATCTTTCATATCTTACGAATATTGCATGACGAAAGTGAAAATTAAATTTTTAGTAATTTATATGTGTATGGACATAAATCAAAATTTTGTAATAGGGAATACACGATACATCACTGAGCACTTCTTTCTTGCACACGTACACGCATACAACTTTGTTTTCACTGCACCATGTAAACACACGTTGAAAAAATTGGGCTCTATAACATATTCTGCAGGAACCACGTATATGCTCGCGACACACTTCAAACATTCATGTGTTTGCAAGTACCAAACTCACTTGTATTTAAATGCAAACAGTGGCATGTTTACAGGCAAACATGTATGCCTTTATCCATATATCGGGTTTTTCAATAAGAGCGCTACAAAAGTTTTTTTTTAAATAAAACAAAACCGGTTTTAGATACCAATGAAATTCTTTATTCCTGTGAAAGTACGTTCGATGCCATTATGTATGGAACTGGATTTATTTTGCATGGCCACCACGGGCATGCTTGCAGAAGTCCAGACGCTGAACCCAATTTTCGACAGTTTTCACAAGTCCATATTATCCAATTGGGGCCTAAAGTATTCGGTTATCATTGAACGGTAGCGATTCACATTCAATGTAATGTGCCGGTCTTGATCATCACGGAAGAAGTACGGCCCAATGACGCCGCCGGCCCATAAACCGCACCAAACCGTAATTTTTTCAGGATGCAATGATGACTCATGGATTACGTGTGTCTGACTAATAACGCATATTTTGCTTATTGACGAAGCCATTCAGCCAGAAATAAGCCTCATCGCTGAAGATGATTTTCCGATGAAAATCCGAATCATTTTCAAGTTGTTGCTCAGCCCAATTCACGAACATACGACGCTTATGGTGGTCAAGCGGCTTCAGTTCTGGCGTCAATTTAATCCTGTAAGGATGTAGGCCAATATCTTTTCCCAAAATTCGACACAACGACGTCACAGAGATGCCCAACGATTGAGAACGACGTGTGAGAGACACATTTGGGCTTTCTTGAACTGAAGCCTCAGCGGCAGCAATATTCTCGACACTACGGGCACTTCTTTGTCTCACTGGCACGGGAACATTTTGTACTGTGCCTGTGGATTCAAATTTTTCCACTAGACGCTCAATTGTTGATCTGGTAGGACGATTATGACGACCATAAAATGGACGTAGCGCTCTTTAAGTTGAGGCCACTGACTCCATATTTCGGTAGTAAATTTTAATAATTTCGACTCGTTGTTGGCTCGTATATCTTTTCATGATGAAATGGCAAACCTTACTGAAGAGAAATGTCAAAAGAGCGGGAAAAAATATGGCGTCGTTTGCTGTCCCTATCGATTTACTTTTGTAGCGTCTCTGTTGAAAAACCCGTTTTTTACGTTGAAGCATTCGCGTGTTTCCCCAAATCTCCATGTACTTACGTATGCGTATTTCCTCCCAAACATAGTAATATTTAGAAGCGAATTATTCGTTGATTTCAATATATATGCATGATTTATTATACTAAATTTCATCAATATAAATCCACATACTTAAATAATTAATACAAAAAATTAAAAGATTTATAACGACCCTTTTACATTTACTTGCATTGAATGCATTATTTGTTTTTTTATGAAATGAGAAACACGCTGTTCTTTTGCTTCTGCTTTCTTTGTTGTTTCTCACGTTTTTCTTTGCAGAAGGTTTCAACTATTCGTTGGTTATCACTGTGCGTTGGTACACGAACAATATACTTATATATAAGTACAAGTCTTGTTCATCCAAGCTCATTGTGGATTAATTACTTTTGGTTTTGTTTATTTTATTTCATAAATGTCACGCCGTTCAAATTTTTCTCAGTGAAGGCTCGGACAGACAAACTGATTCACGTTATTGCTCTTTCCAGTTTGTTTCCTGGAAATCGTTTCTCACTTTGGGCGCACACATACGTATATTCGAATCACACACAAAATCCAAAGTAGCATCACAAACCATTTAACCGTCCGAGCCTTTGGTTATTCTTTTTTCACTTAACAAGCGCTTTTGATATCAACTGTCCGATGAACCATTGGCAACTGCAACTAAACCGCGATACACCAGCCAAAATAAGAATCATTGACTTCATCTGCAATTTACACGAACATTCAGGAATATTTATGAATCACTTACTGAGAGAATAATGCTAAAATACAGATACACACAAACAAGATAGACTTTCTCCTTGTGCATCTTTAATTCTCTTGCTCTCGAGAGACCATAAAGAGTGCAACAAAAATAGCTGTATTTGTATAACAAACATAGATATATTTGGGACCTTGCGTCTCAAATATGTAATATTGAATAGCAAAAACCATGTGTTTGGACATAAGTACAATATATTTGCGACAAGCTCCAAACCCAATTTATATTTGAATCCAAACAACAACAAAAATACAGATTTTCAGCGTGTAGACGCATGTCTACCTATTAATTATTGTCGAGTGGTCACAGCTACTAGCATTAATATGTCTGGACTATCAAGTTTAGAGTAGGATTTAGGTCATAACTTAGCCATTCTTGACCGGTGATCCTGCAATTTCTGCAACGAGACCATCTGTCATTCGCATGTCTGAGAGCTTAGGTTTTAAACCTTACACACAAAAGGAGCATACCCACATAGTCCATATCTAGTGGAGCGGGTAGACTAGGTCCTAATCTTGCCACCTCATCTGATCTATGGTTCCCTGAAATGTACCTGAGCCACAGCACCCATATAAGGTGAATATCGAACTGCTTGGCTATCTCAGTGAGATATGCGCAGCAGTTGTGGGCAGTTCTTGAAGTCGGGAGTACAAATTTCATAGATTTTATAGCAGCCTGACTATCAGAGCAGTAGAGAAATGGCCATGCCTATGAGCATTCACTCTATCTTCTACTAGTAGGCCTCCCAAAGGCCTGCTTTACGAAGAGAAATGTGAGTATCTGTTCTGACTACCACGAGTAGGCCCGCAAACAAGTCTGAGTAAAGAAGTGATTTATGCATGTCCATGGGATCTCCTCGAGAGAGTCTTGTCCAGAGAAGGCCTCCGACATGCTTGCTGTCGGAAGAAGAGCAAGCTTGTTTAGCCTATTTTTTTTGGCAATGCCTCGGCGTTGACGTTTCTGGATGACAGCTACCGGTCCACTGATAGTACTGTTTAACAATCTAATGTACATTGTTTGTAAGGCTGAACCGTGGAAATCCTGTGTATCCAATAGACATCTACTTAAGACGTCTTGATTGCTCATTTAAACCATTAACTTTTTGTCATGACATGTACTGTAGCGAAGTTGCGCCAACCAAATACTTCAGTTATCTGGAAAAAAAAGCATTCGTGTATGTGTGTGAAGCTAGAGACTACAGAAGACAATACTACTATTTCTACTTGGCTCAACATCGGATTATGTTTTTGGGTGCACACACATGCAGACATAAACGAACACTTTGTCGTGAGTATCACGATATATTTGGTTGTCGCAACTTCGTTACAGTACTTCGTTACAGTACATGTCTTCAATAAAGCAAATGTCTTGAATGACCAATCAAGACATTTTGTGCAGATATTTAGTATCCTAATTCTGTTCCACCATTATTGGAAAGGTTTATTTTTTCCAATAAATCAGTAAACTTCGTTTCAATATTATTTCACGTTTATATCGTGGAACTTTTTAATAAACACATTCTTTGTTTGACTGAAACATATTTATCGCAGCAATGAATCATATCATTGCTGAGAACCTTTAATTTTATAACATTTTTAAAAAGATTACCAGCTGTATCCTGTATAGGTTTGCAGCTAGGAAATAAATGAAAAGAATTTCTAAAGTTGTAATTTCCTTTAAGGCTAAGATATCATGTTTTCTCCAGTTAGTGAAAAAAGTTTAAATGTCGCGGATGGGATTCGAACTCACTTTCGCTGGACGATCGTTTCGATGTTCGTGAAGCATCATATGCAGCAGCGTCTAGCCCGTTAAGCCACTGTGGTGTGTATTCACACTAGCCACTATTGCTTTCATTGCATTAAAGAAGCTGTTTAATTGAGTCAACAATTTACGTTGGGTGGATGAATCTGCATTTTATAATAATCGTTAAGGTGGCAAACAATTTCTCTGGTGTGACGATGTAAAGGGTCTCCCAAAATTGACGCCAGATTGTATTGTAATTTAATTGCACACTTGGCACGAAATTCAAATCTTGTGTGAATTCTGGGCATCCGCCTTTCAATGTATTGATCCGCCGTCACATTTTAAATTCTATCATTCCAAATAGAAACGATTTGTTAGCAATATAAAATTGAGGCTAAGATTTCGTACATTTTGGTAAAGTTGTTAAACCTTTTGCAGTTTACACTGATATTTCCTGTTTTCTCTTGGCAATCACTTTATGCTGCCACACTTTGTTCGAAAAACAAATTTCAAGTTGTTTACTGTTTGCAACAAATATTACACTAATCTACAGGAACAAAACTAAAATATTTTATTCGATTTAAAATTTAAATTTAATCTTCTTACTCAAGATCTTAGAGTTGGAGTCAAATTTAGAAGAAAGAACATTTGCAAATTTAAATTTTGCAACGAATGGAATATTTCAGTAACAGATTAGAAGTTTAAATTCTACAACAAATTAAATGAACATTTAGTAAAACGAAAATTGAAAACTCGTTTTCGACATTTTTGAAAATTTCTTTAACCGGGTTTTGATTTTTGGCCTTTTTATTGAGAGAAGGACTTTTCTTTCACTTCAAGGGATGTAATGGAATACTAGGTTTAACATTTTAGGGTTTTCGGAAAAATTTTGGATTTTTGGGCTGCCTTGTTTTTTGGTTATTTAGTAGATGAGATTGTTTGTGTGGCATTTAACTTTGGATATTTAGTGACTTTTTTAATTCATTGAAATCGGCCTCTTTGTGAACTTGTGTTTCCAACTAGTTTTGGAAAAGTTTTTTTTCTTTTTGTTTACTTGTGTAGTCACGTGATCAATGTGATCTTTAACAAGCTTACCACTCTGTTTTTGGCATTCAGTATAATTTGTAACTGATTCGCGCTTTCTCTCTCTCTCTCTCTCTCTCTCTGTGTGTGTGTTTTGGCAACTAGGAAGCACTTGCCTGACCACAGTCGTAAAACCCAATAGTAAAGCAACAAAGTCTTGCAATATTTGCTGGCCAATTTAGATGCACAAATGCGATAAAAACCCATAAGAAAAATCAACTCAGACAATGTATTTATTAAACTGTTACTTTTGATAGCTGCGATTAATCAATAATTGACGCAGAGCCAGTCCAACATCAATGGGGAGTCTTCAAACCAATTAAATTTTTATTTAAGGAAACAAATTAAACTGTGTTTATTTTTTCAACGAGATAACTCGTATGAGATTAGAAGTCACCTTAACTCTCACAAGCGTCTTGGATCTTTTAAGAAAAGGAATCAATTGTATGCACGCTGAAAAAAAACAGCCCCAGCAACATATTGCCGGAACCCTGTACATGTTTGCAAGCATTGTTTCCGTGAATTGAAGATCTGCTGCTTTTTGTTTCTTTATTGTGACAGGCAGCAGTGATTTCAGCAGTTTTCAATAAACAAATCCACATTTGGGTCACAAATACATATATTGTAACCTATTAATCGTTGTGTCTCAAATATGTTATATTGAATAGCAAACACAATGTGTTTGGACACAAGTATACTATATTTCCGACAAGCTACAAACACGTTGTATGTGCATCCAAACCACAAAAAAAGACAAATTTTTCAGCGTGTGCTTAATAATTACTTGCCTTTTCAGCGTGTACCTAGCATGGAGGTTGAATGGTGCCAAAAAATATTTGCGTGAAGATATAAGTACATTCGAATTTAAAGTAGCAAAGACACAAACCCATTTCTGTAGCACAGCTCTGCTCAACACTTTATTTTGAAGATAAGTTAGCAATTAATTGCTTTTTCTATTGAAACTTCGACGAAGAAATTTAAGATACAGAAGTTAAGACAATGCCATTCCAAGCTAAATATATTTGCTGCACAGACTAATATGTGTGCAACCAAATCTGAAATATTGTTTGGTCGTATTTTTAATTAATTTTATTCTTCGATAATTCGCTACCCTTTGGATAGCATCGTTGTGTATATCTTCCTGACGATGCTATGCAAAGGGTAGCGAAATATCGAAGAATATAATTAATTAAAAATACGACCAAACGCTCGAACAATTTAGTTTTTGAAAACAATATGAAAGGTCGTATAATCATCACTTATTCAATATTCGTATATGAAAAACTAATTGAAGAATCTTCGGTTCTGAAGGTCTTTTGAAATATATGGGTGGCATATTCTGAAATCATGTGTCAAACACTATCCGCTTGACCACAGTGGGCTCAAATCTTGCACTGGAACCTCATGCGAACAATTTTAAATTATAAATTTCTGAAGGTTCTTGGAAAATTCTAGATTATAAATTTCGAGGAAACTCCTTAAGGACTATCGACTATCACAACGGCACAACGGGCGAAAACTCTTTTCGAATATAAAATGAAGAATATTCGGTTCCGAACATATTCTCCAAAACATATTCTGCAGGAACCATGTATATGTTTGGAACACACTTCAAACATTTATAAACTCAGGTGTATTTAAATTCAAACATTAGCATGTTTACTGACAAATATGTATGCTTTTACGTGGAAGCTTATGCGTGCTTCATCCCAAACATCCATATACTTACGTGGAAGCATTCGCGTGTTACCCCCAACCTCCATATACTTACGTGGGAACATATGCCGATTTTCTCCAAAACATAATAATATTTAGAAATGAATTATTCTTTCTTACTTTATTTATTATAATTAAATTAAATAATTAATACAATAAATTAAAATATTTAAAATGACGCTTTTTACATTTACTTGCTGAATGCATTACTTTTTTTATGAAATGAGAATCTGCTAATCCTTTGCTTCTCCTTACTTTGTTGTCTCTCAAATTTTTGTTTTCAGAAGGTTTCAGCTATGCGTTGGTACACCAACAATATACTTATATACAACTCTAGTTCATCCAAGAAAAGCGTGTATTAATTACTTGTGTTTTTTTTTATTATATTTCAAAAATGGTCCGCCATTCTTATTTCTTCACTAGAGGCTCGGGCAGAAAACGGGATTAACGTTGATGTCCTTTCCAGTTTCTTTACCCAAAATCGTTTCTCACTTTGGTAGCACACATAAATATATCCTAAACACACACACAAAACCAAAGCAACATTATAAACCATTATAAACCGTTTATTCTTTTTTCACTGATCAAGCGCTTTTGATATCATCTGTGCGATGAACCATTGACGACTGAATACATGAAATTACAAAGCAATACATTAGCCAAAATTAAAAACACTGACTTCATCTGCAATTTGCACGCACGTTCAGGAATATTTATGAATCACTCATTGAGAGAATAATGCAAACTTCAGATACACACTTACAAGATAGACTCTCTCGTTGTCCCTCTTTTATTCTCTTGCTCTCAAGAGAGCATAAGCAGTGCAACAAACACTGCTGTAGTTATATCGCAATCACAAATATATTTAGATCGCAAACGCATGTGTTATAACATAATAATCATTGTGTCTCAAACATTTAGTATTGAATAGCAAACACAATGCGTTTGGGCACAACCATATTATATTTGCGACAAGTTCCAAACACATGGTATATTTGCATCCAAACAACAAAATACTGCAGATTTTTCAGCGTGTACACAACTGCACATATTTGGTTCTTAGAGAATTCTTCGTTTGACTACAGTGGACCCAAATCTTGCACAGGGGCCTCAAACAGCAAAATTCTGAATTTCTGAAGTTCCTTGGGAAATTATAGATTTTTAATTTCGAAGTCAGTAAAAGGATGTGTCAATCACTAGCCAACTCCATATATTTGGTTACTAGAGAAATCTTCGTTTGACCACAGTGAGCGCAAAACTTGCACAGGTGCCTCAAACAGCAAATTTCTAATTCAGAATTTCTAAAGTTCCTTGGGAAATTCTAGATTTTAAATTTCGAAGTCACTCCATAAGGCCTATAGGCTGGCATTTGTTTGGTTTGTACGCTGAAAGAATAACGTTTCGTCGCATGGATGAAACATTTTCGTTAATGTTTTTACGTTGCTACAAAGAAAAGTCTCGTATATCCGACAATTTGGTAGTCGCTGCGACGAGAAATGTCGTACACGATTTCTTTGACAATTTTTCCTTTCGTTGCTGCAACAACTTAATTTTCGTTCCTGTAACAATTTTATCCAATTTAAATTTTGAAGAAAACTGGGTTAAACATTAAAAAAAGTAATTACATGAAATTTAAACTAGTGATATTTGGTTTATTTGAAATAAATTCATTGCAAGAACGATAGTTATTCATTTCAGTAATGAAACAAATTCATTGCAGCAACGAAATAAATTCGTTGGAATAATGAACCAAAGTCATTGCAGCAACAACTATGCTTTCATCGCAGTGACGAACAACTTGCAGTTTATGAACACATTTACGTAGCTCGAATGAAACTGTACTTTACCTCACTTTCGATGACAAAAGTTATTGGGGTGATGAACATTTGCAGTCCTGTGACGATGCTTTTCCGTTCAGTGTAGATATTTCTTCATATGGCCATATTTTGACTTAATAGTGTGATATATTTAAATAAGAATATTTGAGGTATATATATATCGTTAGCTAAAATGTAAAAAGGCGTAACTAACAAAAATATAATTTTACAGGAGAAGAAAAAAACTTTGTAAAATGAAAACTATAAATATTTTTAACGAAGTTTTTTCTTATTTCACTTTAAGCACACAGACAGATTTTTGATCGCAGAAGTGCGAAATTTTGTCAAGACATGTAGTTTAATGGCATTCATAACAATCAATCAAAAACTCGATTTTGAATTTTTGGTTAGTTACGCCTTTTTGCATTTTAGCTAACGATATGTATTTAGTTTGTGCATCAAATATATTGGAAATTAGTTTTTTCTTAATTACTGTTATTTATATTTCTGCACTGATTTATTAATGGAAAAAGCACTAAACTGCTGACTTGTCTTTAAAATAAAATATTTAACAGAGCTCTGTTAGTACTATAACAGGGCTCTGCTAAGTAAATTGGTTTGTGTCTTTGCTAGTTTAGTGGAGAATTTATCACCACGACTATATCTTACTTACGCTTCTCGTAAGCAATCGATGATATGCACACTACCAAAAATGAGGACCAGCCCTGTTTGTTTCTCTTCATGTTAAGACTGAGATGAATTTGTATTTTGTTTCAATTTTTTTTTTGAATATGTTATCATAGTTGCTATTGTTAAATAGTTGATAGATTGCAATAAAGAAAGAGTTAAAAATAATCTTCACGCACAACAAGAAAATTATATTTTCAAAATGGAATTGTAAGTAAAATGAGATGTTGTCGATTTAGTGAACCAGAAATATGGGCATCACAAAGTTTTTATAGCTTTTCTCGAAAGCACTCGCATGCCTGAAAGTAGACTACATAAGCCACTTATAGTAAATCCTCGAACTATGCTAAAAGCTATAAAAATAATACCTTTTGTCGTTTTGATGTAAAGAAATAAATATCGCAAATATAATAATAACAAGTTTAAGCAATAACTGATGTGTTATCTGTTGAAATTATTCAATCTTCAAATTGTTTTTTAACAAAATTAAATATCTAGCCTAAAAATATGCTACAAAAATTATTTTTTTGAATAAGTTATCCTAGTTGCCTATTTTCAAGTATTTGATAGATTGCATTGAAGAAGGAGTTAAAAATAATCTTCACGCACATCATGAAAATTATATTTTCAAAATGGACTTGCAAGTAAATTGAGATGTGGTCGATTTAGTGGTCCAGAAATGTGGGCATCACAAAGTTTTTATTGCTTTTCTCGAAAGCACTCCCATGCCTGAAAGTAGGCTACATAATCAACTTATAGTAAATCCTTGAAATATACTAAAGGCTATATTAAAGTACTACATTTTTTCGGTTTGATGTAAAGAAATAAATATCGCAAATATATATAGTTTTAGCAACAAGTGATGTGTTATCTGTTGAAATTTTTCAATCTTCAAATTGTTTTTTAACATAATTAATTATCTAGCCTAAAAGTATGCTATCAAAAAAATTCCATTTCTGTACCAAACATTATGCTTAGTAACTTTGTAGTAGTTTATTGTTAATATATAAATAAATAATGCACTCAGTTGTATAATCATTTAATAATGAAATATTTGTTTCTTTTCTTTCAGGTTTGTGAAAATTTAAATTAAAATTACAAAATGTCGGTAAGAAACATTAACCCATTAATGCTTGAAGTTCGATTAATCCAACAGTAGACTCAGCAATTTTCAGAATTTGTTTCAAATATTATTGATTATCTTAGCATCATATCTTAGTGACTAACTTATGCTATGTGATCTAAGCTTTATTTAAAAATGTCTATATTGTCTCTAGATATCTATCTCTGTATTATAAAATAAATTAAATAATGTGACGTCTATATTATATCATGGTCCAATATACGAAACAGTCTCCCTAAATATCAGTGTATATATTATACCTCAATAGTCCTGCGATTTTATAACCTGCTCACATTGTTCTTTTCTAAAGTGGATAATTGTAATCAATCCGTAGATTATTTCGAAATATATTGACAATCAAAGTTTATTAAACTAAAGAAATATTTATGTCAAAACAATTTCAGGCACTAAGTGAATTAGCCAAGACCAAAAGCACAAAAACCAGAATATCAGCAGCCAAGAGCTGTAACACAGAAAAAAAAAATATATATATAAAAAATGCTATCAAAATCTTAACAATTGTTAAACGAGAACAAGCGGGAAAAAACAGATACGAAATCTTGCATACGATACGAAATTTATGATAATTGCGATAACGAACAACAAATTACATGAGACAGTATTATGAAGTCAAGCCTTATGGGTTCAAGCAAAAGGCGGCCTCTGAAAACATGATTTAGAGACGAGTATCTAAAATGACATAATCGCTTCGCAGAACACGACAAAATCGTGTATGCCCCAACCCAATGGAGATGAGGACAACAACGACGACGACGCCGACGACGATGACAGCGTCTATGTTGGGGTAGATGGCCAAGACGCATAGCACAATGCGGGCGTTGCTCTAATAAAGATCTATTAATACGCTTAATAAAGCCATATTAAAAACTGGTTATCGGCGTCTGTTGTCGTTTGTATTGTATCTGAATGTTGTTTGAAATTAACGCTTTAGGCCTAAACATCATTTATGCTTTTGTAATTGAGCCAGGTATGATCACAGCCTATTCACACAAACACACATCATGAAAACACTCAGCCAAGAGGCGTGTAAATAAATAATTTCAAGAAACTCCTCTTATCTTATTCATATGAATAGTAGTTGTTAGGTTGGTACGGTTTTGAGTTATTTGATATCATAATAAAATGATCACAGCTGAAATGTAATGAAAATGACCTTGATACTATGTTTCACATACAATTGTCGCTTACAATAAACACAAGCAAAAAAAAAGTTGGAGTTCGTTTGCCGTAAACATATTTATTTTGCTTCTCCCAACCAAAGTTAACGACAAAAAATTAAAAATTGTTCCCAACTGAAAACGTATTCCCCTCAAATGTTGTTTGTATTGTTTCATTTACCCCACAGTTTTTATAATTTATTGCAACAAAGTGCGGAATGGCGGCTAAATGAAAACAAATTAAACAACTTTTTTTTAACACTATTATGCTACAACCCAGTATTATCAACTGTATTGGATACTTTTGCTTTGGTTTGTGTCTAGCATAACATATGATGGGAAATTTCTTGCTTAATGGGAAGTTTTCTAGGTGGAGCCTGTAACCAATATTTAGTCTAAATATATATTGTAGTTTGAACCCAATCAAAAGTAAATTTAGAAACGCCAAAGTGAAAGAAGTTTAAAATAACGAAATCTCCTTAAATAAGTGCCTTTTCTTAAAAAAAGTAAATTTCCTTAAAAAAGATATCTACTAAGAGGCCGTCGGTGGTGCAATGGTATTGTGCGCGTCTCTTCTACATGAGATCCTGGGTTCGATCCCTGCTCTGACCGCCGTAAAATTTCTTTCGGCGGCGGTCACCTGGTATAATGACGGCGACACTATCAATTATTTAGCCTGAAAAAGCTTCTCAAAATACCATTCGGAATCGGTGTAAAACTGTAGGTCACAATCAGTGAGTGAAAACTAGAAAGCGCACAGCTCAGTGATTGTGCGAAGCTCTCCCCTGTCCCTTCGTGGGATGTAATGGTAAACCATTTATTTATTTTAAGATTCTTAAACAAAGTAAATTTCTAAAAAAAAAAATACCTTCTCTTAATGAAGTACCTTTGCTTAAAAAAGGAAATTTTCTTAAAAAATTTTTTTTTTAATAAGCTCCTTTTCTTAAAAATTTACATTTTCTTACAACAAATTGCCTTTTCTTAAAAAAAAACTACCTTTTCTTTAAAGAGTTCCATTTCTGTGAAACAAAATAACTTTTATTGATGTAAGGACCTACTCTTACAAATGCACCTATTCTTGAAAAAGGCACCAATTCTACAAAATTTACCATTTCTTAAAATAAAAACTTTTCTTCAAAAAAAACCGTCTCTTAAAAAAATACATTTTCTTACAAAAATTCCTTTTCTTAAAGGTAAGTTTTCTTAAAAATAAAATAATACCTTTGCTTTTCTTGAGATAAGTAGCCTTTCGGAAAATAAGTACATTTTCTTAAAAACCGAACCTTTTCCTAAAAAGGGTACCACTTCTTTAAAAAGTACCTGTTCCTAATAGAACTACATACTTCTTTGTAAAAAAAAATGCATTCTCTTATGGATTTTTCGTACAAAAAGTACCTTTTCTTGAAAATAGTACATTTTCTTAAAAAAAACACATGAGCTTTTAATAAAAGAAGCGCCTCTCTTTAAAAATTTACCTTTTCGGTAAAATATTATACACATTCTTACAAAAATAAACTAAAAATATACTTTCTTTTATTTTTTTTTGGTGTAGAATACGTCTTACCTTACGGTATAGGGAGTCATGTCAGATTGTTATTGTTGTAATCTTTATTTCATTGATTATGAGGAAACGGCGAGATAACTTTTTTTAAAAATTTTTTTGTAGGTAAATGAAGATGTTATCTTTCGTTTGATATACATTTCATATTGGTTGATATCTTCCTAATATTTAAATTTCTCAAATGAAAATTGTTTAAACACATACACTCAAAAATATGTGTGTGGTGTTTGGTTGAGTGTTTGAGTTTGTAGCGTGAACACAAACTATGCTGCTGTTTCAGTGTGGACACAAACCTTCGGCTGTTGTTTTGATTGATGAAATATTGAAATTTCGTATATTTACTTATGTATTTAAGTGAAACAAAATGTTAAATGTGAATTTGAATTTAACATGGATATATAATTATAAAAAAGTAACTATCAAATAAATAAATTCATTGGCTTATGTTATTTATCATTTATTGTTATATATGTTTTCTGTCTTATCGGATGGCGTATTCTACGTTAAACTTAATGGCCGTGTCACTGACACAGCCTGCAGGGACAGTCTGCTGTAGTTTTTTTATTGATACTATCATTGTACAATGGTTAAATTAAATAAATATTTACAATTTTTGAGATTTTACATTAAGTATTGCAGCAAATAAATCTTTTATAACAAAAATGTCTACATTAGAAGTTAATTCTGGTTAAGGCAAAAAGATAGAAAAAACCTTTAAATTTTATTAGAAATTTTAAATTAATTAATTATAATAACTTTGTTGCCAAAGTTGTAAAATGTAATTAGTTATATAAATTTCTTATTATATCGAAATTTGAAGATCTACAGCCGTCGTCGAATCGTTGTTGTAAGTCAACAAAAATTGAATTAAGTAGTTTATGGTTGAAATTTTCATGTAACAGATCAGTACTGTATCTGCGATTTAGAGTGTGAATAATTTTTAAATTTTTATTCTGTATAACCTGTAATTTTTAAGGTTGGCTTTAGCAGTTCGTGGAAACCAGACCTGACAACCATATGTCATAATAGGACGAATGCACATATTGTAAATGAGCATTTTGTTTTTCAAATTGAGCGCAGATTTTCTATTAAGTAATGGAAACAGTGATCTTCCACATTTTAGCGCTTTGTATCGCGTGGTCGCGATGTGACTCGAGAAATTGAATTTTTTATCCAAACTAACACCAAGATATTTTATTGATTCTTGTACTGGAAGAACTGATCCCTGAATTTCAAGAGTTTCAGTAGGTACCCGCTTTGGTGATTTATTGAACCGGAAAATAATTGCCTGTGTTTTATTTTGGTTGACTTTTATCTTCCATTCTTCAACATATTTTTGAGATAGTAGCAAAGCTTTTTTCATTTTCTTAATAATAGCATTATAGACCTTTCCAGTACTTATAATTGCCGAATCATCCGCATAAAAGGCGATATCCTGATTTGCTGGTATCTTAAAATCCGATATGAAGATTGTATACAAAGTAGGTGATAAAACCGATCCTTGTGGAACACCAGCTGGTATATTTCTTGATGTCGATTCTGCATCATCAACACCGATGGAAAATTTGCGGTTTTTTAAGAAGCTTCTAATAAGTTTTTGTAAATAGATCGGGAGATTAAAATTATTAAGTTTGAAGACGATACCGTCATGCCCTACTGAATCGAATGCTTTTTCTATATCCAGTAAAACCACCCCGGTACTTCTTCTGTTCTTCTTATTTTCAGATATTATGTTAGCAACTCTCTTTAATTGGTGCACGGTGGTGTGGCCTTTCCTGAATCCAAATTGTTCTTAATTTAAAACATGATTTTCCTCAGCAAATTCCGATATTCTTCTTAATAACATTTTTTCAAATATCTTGTCAATTGTGCTAAGCATACTAATTGGTCTGTAACTTGACGGTAATTTGACATTTTGCCCAGGTTTTAAAATTGCTATAACTTTAGCATTTTTAAATATCCTTGGGAAATATCCGTTACTTAAGCACCAATTAAAGACAACTGTCAAGAAGTTAAAAAATGTATTTGACATTTGCTTTACCAACACTGGTTTTATCCCATCTTTACCAGGTGACTTGTTATTTTTCATTTTCTTAGTATAATATCTCACTTCTTCTAATGTAGTCAAGTCAGCTGGGCCAGTGGGAAACAAAAAAACCCAGGCATCCCCTAGCAAGCCCGGTACACAAATGTGTACCAAACAGTACATAAAGTGTATGCAAATAGTACATAAAGTGTACACAAATGTACACAAAGTAACCAAAAAGCGCATAGTAAATCAAACTAGAATACAAAGCTCATCAAACAGACAGCACCGACGCTATTCTTGCGAATAGAGTCATGGGAGAATATGTGTGAAAGTATCAGTTTGTGAATCGAGCTATTCCTTGGCTTTCTTCTTCAATTCACTTCCTTTTGTGTTTGCTTTAGTTGTTCTTTGTTTCCAGTATTGTCTTGGAAATCTACCTGTGGGAAAAGAACAAAAACATTATTATTTTTTGTACAACTTTTTAAATATTTTGTTAAAAAAAAGTAACTACCCCTTATATTTACATCATAATTTTCGAAACGTCGTGGAAATATAATAAATGGAATGACATACATTTTATATTTTTCATACAACCAAGTCAAACTTGCTAACACTTTTATCGGGGTTATTCTCAACGTCTAAAATTATACATGTTAACCTTCAGGCTTTCATTTTGTATGAGATAACGTGTATAAGTTGAGAAAAAAAAGCCCCTTATGTAATAACTTTGTCGAAATGTTAAATTTATTTTGCAAAAGTCTATAAAGAGAATGAGACTCGTTTCTGCTGTTTTACTCAGACTCTCTACATGAGAGCGGAAAAAGAGTGCAATAAGTTCTCTATACTATTCAATACTTTTTGTCGTCGCTCTGTTTATGACAAAACAAAAATAATTATTTCAGTGGGCAAAATATTGCTTTATTTATTTTAACAATATTACATCTAATGTTAAAGCAGATGTAAGAAAAAAGAAAGTGCAATAGCAAAAGAGCCTTCAGCACAAAATCTAATCTTTTTTTATGTTCAAATGAAACATTTATTAATGTGTTAACAGAAATCGAACAGGTACCGTGTTACAAAAAGGTGTTAACACATCGCCCTTTAGTTCGAACACTCATTGAATTTTTCAAAAAAAAAAAATACATTCTATAAAAAAAAATGTTTCTTAAAAAAAGTTTACCATTTTACAAAAAGTATCTTTTCTTAAAGATCCATTTAAATGATCGTATTTTTCAACGGGCGCCTTAGGAGTTTTGGAACTAACTAGTTTATCTTTATATATATAATTCTACTGCACGTGTGTTTGTGACTGAACTCCTCCTAAACTCCTGGACCGATTTGAATAAATTTTTTGTATGCGTTTGGGTGGCGCCCTGGGTGGTTTAGATTTACTATTCGGTTCAATTGGACAAAGGGGCGTGGTACCTCCCATACAAACCACAAATTAAAAATCCATTATTTCTGCTCCTTCTAACGGTATTTGAACAAAATTTGCAGGACAACGTCTGCCGGGTCAGCTAGTAATTCTTATATATAGCGAAAGCAACTTCGTTCCAACTGGGCGACCCAGACACCTCATGTAATTTTTGTTTATTTTTCGTCAATATGGGGCTCAAAAGAGGTGTCATGATCAGCATAAACAGGAAAATATATTTTCAAAATTTTGATAGAGAATTTTTTTCACGGCGGTATTCTGAAATTTCCCTCATCTTTTTCTTGCCCATTTTTCAATTGTAATGGTTTACCAATAATTACTTGACAATTTTTTTTTTTAATTAAACGCAAAGCATTTGATGAATTTCCAAAACTTTATGATCGGCTTGAAATACAATGAAAATATTTATGAATGGAAGTTGCTTTGGTTCATATGGTCACCGCGGGCACCTCGCCGGCAGTCGATTCGTTGGACCCAATTTTCGGTGACTTGGCCACACATTTCGGCCGTAACGGCCGCTATTTCGCGTTCAATGTTGGCTCTGTGTTCTTCCATTCTCGTCGGCTTGTTGGCATAGACCAATGATTTGACGTAGCCCCAAAGAAAAAAGTCTAGAGGCGTTATATCGCACGAATGAGGCGGCCAATTGACTGTACCATTTCTTGAGATAACACGCTCACCAAACTTAGTCTTCAATAAATCGATTGTAACATGTACTGTGTGACTTGTGGCACCGTCCTGTTGAAACCACATGTTGTCCATTCCATGTTTTCCAATTCGAACCAAAAATAATCGGTAGTCATGGCGCGATAACGATCGCCATTCACAGTAACGTGACGATGGTTATTGTCGACGAAAAAATATGGCCCAATTACGCCGCCGGCATGCAAACCCCACCAAACTGTTATTTTTTGTGGATGAAGTGGTGATCATGAAGCTCATGTGGATTTTCATCAAACCAATAACTCATATTTCGCTTATTGACGAACCCATTGAGCTAGAAATGAGCTTGGACACTGTAGATGTTTTTGCGATGAAATTCATCATCTTGGCGCATCTTCTCCAGAGCCCAATCGCAGAACGTACGTCGCGTCAAATGGTCCATCGGCTTCAATTCTTGAGTCAGCGTGATCTTGTATGGGAGTAAACTAAGATCTTTACGCAAAATTCGCCATAACGTGGTCTTGGCGATGCCCAGTTCTTGAGAACGCCGCGGAAGCGACTGATATGGATCGTTTGATACGGACGCCTGAACGGCACCGATATTTTTTGGTCACTTCGACCAACCGGCAGCATCACTCAATGACTCAATATGTGGACTCAAATTTTTGCACTAAACTTGTTATTTCTTGTCTACTGGGGCGACAATAACGGCCGAAAATTGGAGTTAACGCTCTTAAAGTTGCGGTCACCGACTCCGAATTTCGGTAGTACATTTTTATAATTTGCACACGTTGTTCATTCGTGTACTATACCATGATGAAAATGCTGAGTTTATTGAAAAAATGGAAAGTAACAGTTAGATGATCAAAGTTTAAATTCAAAGTTGTCAAGTACCTATTGGAAAACACAATACATGAGATCGGCGTCGCTATCGAGTATTCAGCCATGAAAAAGCTTCTCAAAATACCGTTCGGAATCGGTGTAAAAACTGTACGTCCCAATCAGTGAGTATATAACTAGAAAGCGCACAGCTCACTGGTTGTGAGAAGCTCTCCCCAGTTCCTTCAAGGGATGTAATGGGCAACCATTTATTTAGTCTTACTGAGACACTATATATTTCCAATATAACATAATTAATATGTTTTCAGATTTATTATGTAGCTATCACCGCACAGTGGATGAAACGTAATTAATAAGTAATTAATTAAAGGCAGCCATATTATGAATATTATAACTATATTTTTTCGAGTGACTATGTATTAATGAAGTGGCCGTCGGTGGTGCAATGGGTAGTGTGCGCGCCTCTTGTACATGAGAACCGGGGTTCGATCCCCGCTCTGACCACCTTAAAAAAAATCTTTCGGCGGCGGTCACCTCGCATAGTGACGGCGACACTATCGAGTATTTAGCCATGAAAAAGCTTCTCAAAATACCGTTCGGAATCGGTGTAAAAACTGTAGGTCCCAATCAGTGAGTGAAAAATTAGAAAGCGCACAGCTCACTGGTTGTGAGAAGCTCTCCCGAATCCCTTCAAGGGATGTAATGGGAAACGGTTTTTTTATATATTAATGAACTTGATTGAAAATATTTTAGTACATCCCAAAAACGCTACAATCGCAATACAATGCATAGAATTTCGGTTTGTTGGAACCTACGTAGGAATTCTATAGTTAAGCTTGACCCATTTTAGTAAAGTCATTTAGAGTATTTCTAGTGTAATGAACAAAATTATGTAAAAACATGACTGGCAAGATGTGTCTAAAAACGTTCAAGCTATTTTTTATGGCCTGCTTTTAGGCGAATATTAATTTCACAATTTCTACTTATTTTTTTTAAATTGTTGCACAACAACAATTTTGGACCCATTTTAGAAAAGTCATTTAGAGTATTTCTAAAGTAATGAACAAAATTATGTCAAAAAAAAGACGATGTGTCTAAGAACGTTCAAGCTATTTGTTATGGCCTGCTTTTAGGCGAATATTAATTTCACAATTTCTACTTATTTTTTCTCAAATTGTTGAACAACAAAATTATAATCGTAAGCTGTGTCGGTCGGACAGAGACGTTTATGAATTAATCCTTGCTTTAATTTGAATGTGCAACGGAATTCTGTAAAATTATAACTTAAAAATCGGCAATTAAATTGACAAAATTCGAATAAGGTATATTGAATTTTTTTTCACTTTTGACAATTCAACTACCGATTTTTGTCAGCACCGGAATTCTGTAACTTTTTAAGACACAAAACGGAAGTTAAATTGTCAAAATTCATTAAATTTCTAAATTTTGTCAATTTAACTACCGATTTTTGTCGTTAAAAATTTATATAATTCCAGTGCCGGTCCGATTTTCATGAAATTTGACAGAGTCTTAGTTGAGATATTACTTAGTGGGGACATAATTACTACTACAACATTGCACACACCCATTCCAGTAGTAGAATTGAAAATGCCCTGTTATTAGACTAAAAGAAAAACCATTCGTCGCCCAGATGAATCATATTCGTTAAGAGAGTTCGTCTATCGTGGGTAATAATAGGTTATCTCTGGTAGGATGTAAAAAATTTATTAGTTTTACGACTGGACGCACCGTTTTCGACTTATAGGAAGTTTTTTATTCTAGCGATTTTCATATTTTGGCGATTTTTGAAAAAAAAATTCTTCGATACGAATTAGACCACTTTATCAAAAACCCTTAAAAACCCCCAAATTAGTTATTTTTTCAATTCGTCGCTCGGATTCCAAGACAAAAATTCTTTCCAATTTTTTAATATTGTCTATTAAAAACGCATTGCCCATTGTCGTTGGTAAAGGGTAAAGGTCGCTTATCCATTCCCCTTGCGAAATGGGTAATCGTAATGGGTAATTTCCTATCGTCGTGGGTAACTATCCCATTTTTCCCCATTACCATATGGGTATTGGGCAATTCCCCATTGTCGTGGGTAGCTACACATTATTTCCCCCCTACCCTGTAGGCAATGGGTAAACGTTCATTACCTATTGCGCACGGCGATGTGTTTGGGTTACACATGGGGGCTAAATTCGAACTCTGTTTGAAATATAAATCCTAAAAAATTGGTACCACTGGTTTTTGACAAAGTTAAAAACCGAAATCCGGTTTATTCAAAATTTTAATTTTTCAAACAAATCCGAAAACCGACTTTTAAAAAATGCCACTTATTTGGGCACTACTTGTGCATCACACAAACTACGAGGGCGGATCAAGAACTCCGTGACTTTTCGAACTTCCCTCGTAGTTATATGAAATGCAATACTGGTCCCATCAAGGACCACCTCTTAATAGACTACTGTCAAATTTTGAGCAAGTTTCGCCATTTACTTTGCGTTTAACAGCCGTTCAAAAAATGCAACCTGGTGCATTGTTTTAAAAATGGAAAAAAAATGAATTTCGTGTGCTCCTTAAACATTATTTTTTTGCAAAAAAAAACCGTCAATCAAACCAAGGAAAAGCTTGATAAATAGTATGGAGACTCTGCACCATCGATGTCAATGGTAACAAAGTGGTTTACTGACTTTCGTTTTAGTCGCACAAGTACAAATGACGCTGAACGTTTTGGGCGGCCAATTGAGTTCAATACACCCGAAAATTTCGAAAAAAATCCACGATATTGTGTTGGCCGGTCGAAGTGTAAAAGTGCGTGTGATAGGCATTTCATATGGCAGTGTGGTTTCGACTTTAAATGATCAGTTGGGTTTGAGAAAGCTGTCTGCAAAATGGGTGCCGCGTTTGCTCTCAATTGACCATAAACGTACGGGTGCACACGTATGTAGTCTCTCACAAATAGTCTCAAAATTCCATGAATTGGGCTACGAATTGGTACCTCAACCGCCAGATTCTCCGGATTTAACCCCCAGTGACTATTTCCTATTTCCAAGCCAAAATAAATGGCTCGGTGGAAAGAGATTTAGCTACAACGATGAAATTATTGATCAAACAAATGACTATTTTTAGGATTTGCCTATTTTACCACGAAAAATCCTTTTTTTTTTTTGGAAGGGATACAAAAATTGGAGAAACGTTGGAATAAATGTATTGAGCTAAAAGAAGATTATATTGAAAAATAAATATTTCTTTGCAAAAAAATCTATGTATCATTCAAAAAGTCACGGACTTATTCATCCGCTCTCTAACAATGGTAAAATTTTTGCTAAATGTTTGGTAGAAACAGAATGGAAAATTTCTTTATTCCACTTGGGTTCGAAGTAGAGATTAACGCCGATTGTTTCTGCTTTGGTGGCAGCGTACGCACCTGGACAAACCGGTGGCGGCGGTTTGGTCGGCAAACCTGGCGGCGTCTAATGATGGCGGCGGCTATTCCTAATTATTAGGAAATTGACCCGACTACTCTGTGCAGAGTTCAATTCCATAGAAATTTGACCGGCTGTTGAGAGTCTGAAATAGTTGGCTCGTTGATTGTCCAGATTGCGCTTTAGCTACACGCAAAGAAAAAAAAAACGTTTATTGCCCGGTTGCCACAACAATACTTTGATTGATTTATATTAATTTAGTAATCGCAACCGTTTATGTAGTTCTCCCAAATAAACTCATATATCGCAAATGTGTTTCATGTTGTTGCAAACGAGATTTCGTTTGCATTAAACGCGTTCGAAATTACATTTTTGTCGCATGTTAAAAACCGTTGCGATAACTGAAATTAGCCATTTTTCTAATGAGAGCACAGATTACGAAGAACGTAAATTTCTCTCATTCTCTCATTCTGTCGACTATATACACAGTCCACTCGTTTGACATACACTGTCATGCATACACATAAAAGGCTTTTGCCTTGTCAATATATCTTGGATGGAGAACTGACGCGCTGTAGTTTGCTGCGCTTTTAGTTGTTATTTGAATGCAAGGCGAGACAGACGTGTTAGTAGACACTGCACACTGGGACAGATTTAAAAAATGACCGGACAAAATTCCAAAAATCGAAGTAGTAATCCAGATAAAATAAGTGACTTAAGCAGTTGCCAATTAACTACTGAGGTCGAGAATTAACTGTTTTGAAGGTTCCATGCACGTTGCTGATCAGCCGAGGGGCCCAAAGTTGAGTATTGTTTCAATACATGCATGCAGGCTAATTTTGGGTTATTTTTAGTAGATGTGTGTTATATGAAGGTTATGTTTCTGGTTGTTTTAAACTTTGTTTATTTATTTTGTGTTATGAGAGCTACGAAATTGTATATTAAGTTAATTTAATTTACTTAAGGTTTCTAGTTCAATTGCAATGAAAGTAATTGACTAAAAATATTACATTGTTTAATCTTTTGTGGACCGACAAAAATTATGATCAACTGGGATCAGCGCGCGATTTTCACTTCTGAACACTTCAAACCCTAACCGAAGTCAGTGATTTTATTTCGTTACCCTTTACTACCATTTGCTGAAGAATATTTTTTTTTAAACTTTGGTTCAGTTTTTGATTTCATATTTATATATAAAATACTTGTGTAAAAATTAATTTTTTTTTAGCGTAAAGTTAAATAAATTACTCTGCCGGAATTTAGGTCCGGCAATACCATAAAATGTCGAATTAAAATTTCGAAATTTCAAACTAAAATTTTGAAAGTTCCGAGGACGACGATGATGAAAATGTCGAACGTAATGATATACTTAGATTTTTTTTAAACGAAGTTTTTTTTTTGTGGTTCCAAATAAATCTTGTATGGCTACGAAACAAACTTCTCAAACTTTTTATTTATTTTATAATTCCTAATAAATTTGGTAGAAAAGTTTAAAACGTTAAACCTTGTTAAGAAACGAAATTTTATGTGAAAAGGTAAAATTACACATGCTCTTCCCTCCGTTAGGTTAGTTATCGGAATCCTGATCGAAAAATGTTTGCCAAAAATGAAATCGGGCCATCCAAAAACCTATGAAACGATACCCATAACGTTTTTTTTAAATTTAAACTCGTTTACTGCAAACGTTTTTCAGTTCTCGCAAGCGTTTTTTTAGTTAGGATCAACTTCAACTCGGTTACTGTAACCGTTGGCCGTTTTTCGTTTCTCGTAAACGTTTCTTTTTAGCTCATGTTTTTCATAACTCGTTGGCTGCAAAAATTTTTCGATTCTCCCAAACGAAATGACATGACAGAAGTTCGTTTCTCCCAACTACAGTCCCCAAACGAACTTCAGTTATCTGAGATTTCGTTTGGGAGGAACGAGTTTTTTCTTTGGGTGTACTTATGAAGTATTTTATTTTATTTGCTTAGCCCGAAATAATGTCAATTAGCGAGCACAATTCTCCACTTAAACTCATGGCAGACGTTACTGTTTCCTTTTACGACAGATCCAAGGAACATAAATAAAATCATCAACGTTATAACATCTATCACCGTTCACGTTCTATTCCAGACTTCTGGAGGATTTGCCCGTTGATACCATTAACTTTGTCTTGTCCTAGATGTTGGCCGATTCGGAGACCTACCCGATATGCACACAAAATTTCATACACATCGGTCCTGCCGTTTCGGAGGAGTTTAACACCAAACAATCTGTGGTCGCAATCAGACAAACTCATTCGGACAAATTGTGTTTGGATGTATTCACTTTGTGAGTTATGTCCCTACCCGCGCCTAAAGATGTTAACACATCAATAGTGTCATGACTACGATGTAATAATGTTGTGACGATTCAAGAATCCTTTTTGCGGCAAACATTTTTTTTTTTGAACGTGTAGACGTGTAGACATTTGCTAAATAAAAATTTTCGTCGCCCAATCCCAAATCGCATCCAATAGAATTATAAATATAATTATCACTGTACAACTTAATGTGATCTGAATTTGAATTTGCTGACCGATTTTGTTAGTTTTTAGTTAATGTATGAGATATTCATACTAAAAGCTTACAAGGTCAGGAACATTTTTCTAATTTAAAAATGGTTGGTTTTTGTTGGAAATAATAATCCAGTTAAGCACACTCACTTAATGTCATCTTGTTACCTCATTTTCCGCACCATTTGTTAATAATATTTACTCACTTCCAAACTTCAACCCTAACATTTCTTATCTCTAGCAAATGAAAGCAAAAATCACTTCCTCCGACTTAATGGATTTGAAAATAAATATCAGTCTCTATTAAAATCTCGATTCGAACAGTCTTTAAAGTGAACGAAAGTAAGAGCGATTATGTTTATAAATTTTCTAATAATGCCCATAGTTTTGGGTATAAGTGTTCGTGGGTCAGGCGCGCTAAGGGATTCAAATTCTGATGCCAATGTTGCTGATGTTGCCAAATCAGAGATAATACGCAAATATATGAACGATTCCATTGATCCCTGTGAAGATTTCTATCAATTTGTTTGTGGCAATTGGCGTACACATCATCCGGCTACCATAGACGAGAAGACAACAATTGGATTCTATTATAACCGAGACGAATTTGACCGTATACTTATCCGGCTTCTAAAAAAGTAGGATGACAAGTATAACAAATCAGAGTGGAAAGTTAAAAACTTTTATGATTCATGTCTAAGTTTACCCTCATCAAAATTGCCCGAGTACAAGCAAAATATGAAGAAACTTATTAAGGAATTTGGACGAATGCCGGCTTTGGAAGGCAAGAAGTGGCAAGACACAAAATTTGATTGGATCAAAACTATTGGGGAAATTTCCTACAAATGTAATATAGGAATTATATTTGGATATTCTATAAATTATGCAGATGGTAATGACCCAACTGCAAATAATGTAGTTATGAGAAGAAAATTGCTGCTGGAATTTCCGGATACATCAGCGGAAACTATTAATAAACATAAAGTAGATGTTGAGACTGAATTAATATATGGATTTGGTTTAAATTCGAAAACTGCCAAACAAGCAGCAAAAGAAATTGTAGATTTTGCAGTTAAGTTATGGAAAGCAACTGATACGGATGAAAAAGAATCTGAAACGACTTTTGAAGAAATGCATCGGAAATATTCACGCAGCCTGGATGTATTGAAGTTAGTGAATACGTCATTTGGCTACATACCAATTGGCGTTATAATAGACGAGAATCCTAGCTACGTAGAAGCTCTTTCCACAATTATGAGAAAGACAGACAAACGGGTGTTGGCCAGCTATATATTTTATGCATTGATGCAACACTTTCAGCCGCCACTGTATTCTTGCCTAGAAACTACAAAGAAACATTTCTTGCCAGTTGTAAGCAATATGGTCTATCGTAGGTCCAATTTAAATGAAACAGAACAAGAGTTTCACCGATTGTGGCACGGAATCACAACAACATTGCAACACACTTTAGAGTCGAAACAGCTGATGAGTAGGTTTGATGATGACTCACGCGAAGCCGCCTTAGAAGTTCTACATTGCAACCTATGAAGACATGAACTTTGACGACCTGTATAATGGATTAACATTGAGCAGTAGTAACTTTCTGGATAATTTAAAATCGATCAAAACTTTCCACGCAAGCAAACAAGAAAGTCACTGAATGAACGAAGAAATGATAAACATTATGATATAGGTGATTTTTCGCCTTCCTATATGTCATCACCAAATGTCGTCAGGTTCCCACTGTCTTCAATACTAACAGACTACATATGGTCAAAGAATGTCCCATATGCATTCAACTATGGTCGACTGGGCACCGCCACTGGACATTAGATAATGCATGGTTTCAGTGGCGACGGTCGTCAGTTCAACAAATTTGGTAATTTTATTGACTCCATGTATAAAGACATCGAAGACAGCTATGAGGAACGTCGACAATGTTACTACGATCAATATCACAATTTTACACTGGATAACAAACCCTTGCCCCAAGACAAATCCCAATCGGAAAACTTAGCCGATAATGGTGGATTATACTTGGCCTACCACACGTACTTGACATGGCTGGCAGATGAAGCTCGAACCCAACAAGAATTGGAGCTGGAAACTCTGCCGCAGTTAAATTACACCAACAAGCAATTGTTTTTCATTGGATTTTCACAATATTGGTGCTCTGACAATTATCCAATAGGAAGGTTGGAAAGAGAATGCGACGACCAACATTCTCCAGATGAATTTCGTGGTTTTGTCCCTCCACTTAATTTTGGTGCATTTGCGAAGGTGTTTAACTGCCCCATTGGAAGCCCCATGAATCCACCTAAAAAGTGTAGTCTATACAAAAGGATATAAATTCGATTTGGTAGAAAACTTCAACAATTGAAGCCCCTGGTGGAAGAAGGTGTTAACTCACTTTTTTTTAAAAGAAAATATTTCCTTCTTTTAATTTTCCATGGTATCAAATTTTAAAAAAAATTTGAAAAATTTTATTTTAATAATTTAAATATCAGATGATGACTTTTTTCTTATCTAAAACAAAATCATTTACCAAGGAATCATAAAAGAAGGAAAATATTGTTTTTTGAAAAAAAGTGAGTTAACACCTTCTTCCACCAGGGGCTTCAATTGTCCAATTGTTCAATTTATATAATAAAATAATCGAATTTTTCAATTGCGAAATTTTCCTAGTCAATATTTTACGGCGAATATTTTTCAAATATAGTTTGTTCGAAAATAATAACTTTGTTACCTCTATAAGAGACTTTAACCAATGGATGCCTTTAATACGACATCACATGTTTTTTAAAAAAAACGCTAAAACACACATCTGTACGTAAACGTCGTGTTGTCTTTTAGACAACAACAAATAACATTTCTACTGGGGACTGATGGTTCTCTGGAAATGGAAAGAAGTTGTTTGCAAATGTAGTTTTTGTTAGAAAATTTATTTTTTTAAGCAAAGGGGCCGTTCAAGGTGGGGGGATCTTTACTTTGCGTATTTTTGATGACATGGGTGGTGGGGGCGTCAAGATGGTGATTACGGCAGCATGATGGGCAATTCTTAATCTCCCAGTCAATTTAGCTCTACGCTTACATTCTTCACTCAAAGATTTCCTGCAAATGCCCCACGATTATTTTTGCCGACGGTAAAATTGAAGCTATTAAATCGAACATGCAAAACGTGTGGTCTTTATCATACTTCCATCAAGTCACTAAATCGTCACATCGAGAAGATCCATAAAAAGGTAAACACGCACACTGATATGAAAGTTAGGTCTATAAGAGTGGCTGCTCGTCGTGCTAATGAACTGATGTGCATTATTCAAAATTTAGAGCACCAAGATGTTGAATGGCTCGATAAGAACGACGTAGACATTCCAAAATCAGATGAAAGTGCGCAGACACACAACATTGAGCAGCAAACATCCAATGTCATCGAAAATTTAAGAGCTTTGCTTACTTTTGTTGATAAGTGGGAGGGGGGGGGGGGGGGGGGTTAATAATTGTAATAAATCTGCTTACGTAATACTTGAACGGCCCAAAGGTACTTCTTTAAGATAAGGTATTTTTTAGGAAAAGGTAGTTTGTTTTAGAATATGAATAGATATTTTTTTTTGAAAAAATTTACTTTTTTAAGAAAACGCACTTATTTAAGAAAATTTTCCTTCTTTAAACCTCTGTCACTTTGGCTTTTCTAAATTTTGTTTTTATTAGGTTTAAAACTACAATATATACTAAATGTTGGTTACAAGCCCACCTAGAAAACTTCTCATTAAAACAAGACATGTCCCAACATATGTTAGTCAAGACACAAACCACACCAAAAGTACCCAATATAGTGAATAATACAATAGATAACTAAACATCATAGATGTTTCTGGTTAATGTATGAGAAATACGTACTACAAGCTTACAAGTCATGATCATTTTTCTAATTGAAAAATGGTTGGTTTTTATTGGAAATAATACACAATTCAGTTCGACACACACTCACTAGCATGAGTAGTTTCGAACTCCGTGACTAGTTCATCATCAGATGCCTAACTACTGTGCCTGAATTGATACCATCGGTTGATCATCAATCGTATTGTGCGAATTCAATGCAATTCACATGTGCGAATTAGTATCGATCGAAGATACCTAAGTATCAACATCACTGATTCATTCATTTGCTTAATCACGATATTCATCAGAGGGCAAATACTATATCCTTCGACCATTTTTCACTCGGATGCCGCGAAAAAGCAGTCAAAAATAATTTTTATTTCGATTCTGTTCTTTACATTTGAATATTTGATATGTGTTGACAATACAAAAGGCAAGAAAGCATGGTTATATATATAGTTTTTTTCAATAATTTTTGTTTCCAGGGAAATTTGCCCGTATCCACCACTCCGATGCCATCTAGAAAATTTCCCTTTACTTTCAAACCCACCACTTATCTTTCACCATTTATGGTTTTTTATTTATCTATGATAATACTGGGTTATAGCATAATAGTGTTAAAAAAAGTTGTTTAATATATTTTCATTTAGCCCCCTTCCCCCAAAGTGCGATAACGAACTGCGTTCCTCCGTTTTGGAGGCCAAATACCCCACTGTGCGGCGGTTGACATGCCGTCATTTTTTAAATGTAGACTAAGTGATGATGGGACTAAAAATATTCGGGCTGAACAACGTTTTTTGTTTTGGAAAAACCACATTCGATTAGAGACGACGTGTTAGACTGAATGACACCGACTACCCCATCCAATAATATAGAGGAAAAAATACAGAAAATTAGCAATGACTCTATTTATTAAAATTATTGACACACATATGTACTTCTACGTAACACAATGTAAATTTTATATAAAAATATTAAGGTTCGTCTAACTGAGTTAAGATGCAAATTCCTTTTTGGAAGCTATGCCTCTGATTTTTATTAATATAGTGTGCACCTTTTCTTCGGGTTCATTTGACTTCCTATGGGACAGTTAAAGGCTTTCGCAAATTCACCAAAATTTTCAAGAGGAATAACTGCACGATATGGCGCAATTGAATGCTCATCGGTTATTGATTCTGCCACATATTCCGGAGAGTAATCAGCGCACCAAGTTTGTGAGTAATAAATGAAGAATAGCTGCTTGTTGGTGTAATTCAAGTTTGGCAATGTTTCCATATCCAATTCCTCCTTTGTCCTTGATGCACTTGCAAGCCAACGCGAATAGGACCGGTAAGCCAATGCAAGACCAGCAGCATCTGCGATATTCTCATCCTGGCTCTGTTGCTGTGGCCTGTCCGATTGAATGTATTCATAGTTAAGATATTGATCGTAAAGACATTTTTGTCGTTCTGCGAACTCATCCTCAATGTCACCAGAGATACCTACATAGTCGCCAATTCTGTCGAAAAAGCGAGAATCACCACTGAAGGCGTGCGTGATTTCATGACCTAGTACAAAACCAATTCGGGAATATTTTAAAGATTTTGGGACATTGGTTATCATGAAAAATTTTGTTAAAAGCACTGATATGGGAAAAAAGACTGCGTTAGCTGCTCGAAAATATGCAATAGATCCGAAGTTTGTCAGAAACAACTTTAAATCTAGTGTCATATCCAAAGCAATCCTCAACTTTTTGACCTTGAAGGATTTTATTAACTTCATATTTTCCAAATAGTTGTTAGCAGCGTGTAGGTTCAGGCCTTCATACTGTCCATCCAAGTCGTAATCCTCAAATGAACCTACCATCAACTTCATTAAATGAAGTTTCTCTAAAGCGAATTCCCGATTTTCGTCATCATACCAACTGAGTCTGTCTGACTCTAGGACATTTTGCATAGATGCCCTAATATCATGCCACAGGTCGAGATAGTCGGCTAAATTTTTTTGCAAGTGATAAAAGCGATAACACATTTTACCCACAATTGCTGGGAAGAACGATGTTATCTGCATTGTACACGACTGGTCGTTGCGGTGTTGGTGGAAATCTTTCGCAAATTCACGTTGAAGATGATAAAATATATAATTGGCCACTGTCTCTTTAGAAGTCTTCTTTATAATGTTTGCAAGTTCAACGAAGTATTGTGGCTTTACGATTATAATTTGGCCATCTGGCACATAACCAAGTGATATATTCATTGTCTTGAGTATCTCTAGACCTAGTAGTTTAATGTCTTTCACATTTATTGTCGGTCTGCCTTCAGATTTTTCAGCTGATTTGACTAGTGTTACTTCAAACCTGGCTATTTCCGCTGCTGTGGCCTTGGCAATAGATTTTTTTATTCCAAGAAAGTTTATCAAATTATTCTCAACTTTTGCTTTGTATGTATTTATTCCAAGGCCGGAAGTATCTGTTAAAGCGAAATTCTGAGGTTGCAGTTGCAATGCATAGGACTTTCTATCAATCGATAGAACTGCTGCAAAGTCTAGAAATATGCCTATACCGTATTTGTTCGATATTTCGCCCACTGTTTTGACCCAATCAAAATGTTTCTGCTGCCACTTCTTACCCTCCAAGACAGGCATTTTTCCAAACTCCTTAATTAACTTCTTCATGCTGTTTTTGTATTCTGACTGTGTCATGGTTGACTCATTCATGCAGGATGTGTACAAGTTCTTTAAATTCCGTTCACTTGCAGTATACGCGGGGTTTTCGTAACGTAGAAGTGCATGCACTTGATAAATATAATCCAAACGATATTTGTATTCATATGAACTTGTCTGTTGTACACTTCCTTTGGCTGGATACAATTTGCCCCAATTTCCACATGCAAATTGATAGTAATCCTGGCAAGGATCGGCGGATGCATTCATAATGCTGCTGATTTCCCACGACATTGAGAGACGATTATTTTCTTCATAACTTGTAGAATTGTTAAAGTAATATTGTCCAACTGAAGACAGAGAGTTTACTCAATTGGTAGCTCGTGGACGGAAGAAAGAAGTCGCGCTGGCGGATATGCGAATACGGGGCGTTTGTTCTCCCACGTAATCGTGTATACCAATGGTGTAAGGCTTCCTATTCCTGATCTCTTGGCTGCCCCTCTATGCGGGGTAGCACGGATATCTCACGGGCGGCGCTAACAGTCGTATCAAACATGTTCTTGGTGGGGCGGTGCTCACCTGTGGTTAAGGACTTCACGTCGAGAATCACATTAAATCACGCGGACTCTGTCCAACTGAAGTCCGAACAATCGCTAACGATACAACAAATATCAGAAGATTCCTCGACATGATCACTTCGATTTGATAGTATAAATTTGACTTTTTAAGCAGCTTGCGATTACCGCTCGCTGTGCTGGTATAATGAAAACTGAAATATAATTTTGGGACGATGGCTTAATGTAGAGAATGATAAGAATACGCGGACAGGATATGCATTTGACTTTTAGCAAAATGTCGCAATTAAGCTGATAAGGGAGAAATTTAAAAATAGCAAATAAGAAATTTTTGAATATATATTTGTGTCAGATTATAGAGTAGAAATAGGCGAAATAAATAAAAATTCTTATCTATGTATAGCAGTGTAATGAAGAAATCCCCTAAGCCGAATCAAGATTAGGGAAATCGAGGGTGTCTCAGTGAGTATGCACTTTTTTGTTGCAAAATAAAAACACGTATTTTTTGAGGTAGTTGTGATTTTTTTAAGGGATTGTAAAGTAGACAAGTTCCCATTAAATATGAAATAAAATATCTATCAAATGGCCCCCACACGGCTCTGATGACAGGTCATTACTCTTTTCATGAAATTTTCCATGACTTTTTCGCAGAGATGTGACTGTATCTCAGCGACGACGCGTTGGATCTCGGATTTGAGCTCAGGAATTGTTTCTAGTTTATTCGCATAAACCCGGGATTTCATGAAACCCCAAAGAAAGAAATCAGACGACGTTAAATCGCATGATCCTGGTGGCCAGTTGTTACCAGAATTTCTTGAGATAATTTTGTTATGGAAATTCTTGCTGCAATAAATCGATAGATTCATGTGCGGTGTGGCAGGTGGCGCTGTCTTGCAGAAACCACATATCGTTCAGATCCATGCCGTCCAGTTGAGGTCACAAGAACTCCGTTATCATGTTCTTGTAACGAATTCCGTTCACAGTCTTTGAAATTTTGGCCTCATCTTGAAAAACCGTTGTTCTTTCGTAAAGCACCAATTTTTCATAATCGTAATAAACATATGTGACAGCTGCCAAATTTCAGAGTTGCCACTTGCACAAAAACAAAATGAGACTAAATGTAAAAAGTGCAATCTTACTGACCGTCGGTGGTGCAATGGTAGTGTGCGCGCCACCTGTAAAGGGTTTTCTGATAAGGACTTGACAATTTTTTTTTTAATAGAACACAAACCTTTTGAGATATTTCGAAAGCTTTATGATCGACTTGAAACACAATCAAAACATTTACGAATGGAACTCGACTTCGTTCATGTGGCCATAGGCGGGCACATCGGCAGCGGTGTCGATTCGTTGGACCCAATTTTCGATGACTCGGTCACACATTTCAGCCGTAACGGCCGCTATTTCGCGTTCAATGTTGGCTCTGAGTTTTTCCAACGTCGTCGGCTTATTGGCATAGACCAATGATTTGACGTAGCCCCAAAGAAAAAAGTCTAGAGGCGTTATATCGCACGAATGAGGCGGCCAATTGACTGTACAATTTCTTGAGATAACACGCTCACCAAACTTACTCTTCCATAAATCGATTGTAACGTGTACTGTGTGGCTTTTGGCACCGTCCTGTTGAAACCACATGTCGTCCATTCCATGTTTTCCAATTCGAACCAAAACTAATCGGTAGTCATGGCGCGATAACGATAGCCATTCACAGTAACGTGACGATCGTCATTGTCGACGAAAAAATATGGCCTAATGACGCCGCCGGCATGGAAACCGCACCAAACAGTAATTTTTTGTCCATGAAGTGGTGATTCATGAAGCTCATGTGGATTTTCACCAAACCAATAACGCATATTTTGCTTATTGACGAACCCATTGAACCAAAAATATGCTTCGTCACTGAAGATGATTTTGCGATGAAATTCATCATTTTGGCGCATCTTCTCCAGAGCCCAATCGGATAACGTACGCCGCGTCAAATAGTCCATCGGCTTCAATTCTTGAGTCAGCTTGAGCCTGAATGGGTGTAAACCAAGATCTTTACGCAAAATTCGCCATAAAGTGGTCTTGGCGATGTCCAGTTCTTGAGAACGCCGCGGAATCGACTGATTTGGATCGTTTGCTACTGACGCCTGAACGGCAGCGATATTTGTTGGTCTCTTTGACCAACCCGTTGTCTCACTGGCACGGCAGCATCACACAATAAATATGTGGACTCAAATTTGTGCACTAAACTTGTTATTTCTTGTCTACTAGGGCGACAATAACGGCCGAAAATTGGAGTTAACGCTCTTAAAGTTGCGGTCACCGACTCCGAATTTCGGTAGTACATTTTTATAATGTTGCACACGTTGTTAGTTCGTGTACTTTACCATGACGAAAATGTTGAGTTTACTGAAAAAATGGAAAGTAACAGTTAGATGATCAGTGAAATATTGCGTTCACAAATTAAATTCAAAGTTGTCAAGTACCTATTGAAAAACCCTATATATACAATAACTATAATTAAAAGCTATTTCGCGAACTACCAGTATATTTTTCAAATTATGCACGACGTTTTAACCGCATATTGACCAAAAAATAAATACAAAATCGAAATCGAAACTTGAACGGTGAATATCCTCGTGTAAGCAAAATTACCATCCCGTAATCAGCTCTTCAGTATGCATCTTTTGAGAACCCCACGCCCCTCATAATTGTCATTAAAAAGATCCCTCTTTTAAGTACACTCTTCTGTGCAGTAGTAAACAGAGCATTATGACTTTATGTTGAAAGCATCATTTTGATATGAAATTACATCCTAACTTCGATAGAGTCATAACTTAAAATTAAATTTTTCTTTTATTTTTGCTTAAAAACAATAATCAACAACCATTTTTACCCGCTGTAAAAATCAGCCGTCAGGTTCTCTTTCGTAAAAAAAATCCAGTATCAATTATTGAGAAGTTTCATACAGTTTTTAACGTTTTCAACCCAGTTTTTTTTATCTCTACTGAAAATTTGTAAATTTTGCGTTTAAGTGCGATATGTACAACGTATAGGGTGATTCAGTAAGGTGATTCTTTTATAAATAAAAAACCCGAATTTTTTGAAATCGTTTTTTATTTTATCATGGTTTTTATTCTATGGCATTTACACGCTGAAAAATAACGGCCCCAGCAACATAGTGCAGGAAACATGAACATGGTTGCAAGCACTGTTTCTTTGTTGTCTCTCGCGTTTTTTGTTTTCAGCAGTTTTCAACAAACAAAGCCGCATTTGGGTCATAAATACATGTAGTATAACCTATTAATCATTGCGCCCAAACATGTTATATTGAATGGCAAACACATTGTGTTTGGCGCAAGTATGCTATATTTACGACACGCTACAAACACGTTATATTTGCATGCAAACAATCAAATAAAACAAATTTTTCAGCCTGTATGTATGAAACACAATGTATAAAGCTCCTTTGGCAATATAGGATGCGCTTATCAACACCGTCTATGCTATACATCATTTATAACGCATACACGTTGAAAAAACCACATCTGTAACATTTTCCTCCAAACGCATTCTGCGAGAATCATGTATATGTTTGGAATACACTCCAAACATTCAGAGTCCCAAACTCACTATTATTTTAATGCAAACATTGGCATGATTAATGGGTAAACATGTATGATGACGTGAAACCATATGCGTGCTTCATTCACGTGTTTCATACCAAACCGCCATATACTTACGTAGAAACATGTGCGTATTTCCCCCTGAGCATAATTATATTTAGAAAGAAATATGTTGTTATTTCAATATATATATATATATATTAGTTATTATAATTAATAAATAATTAATATTCTTCGAGCTTGAGGTCAGATTTGCTGTTGTTATATGATGATGCTACACAAAGGAGTAGCGAAATATCGAGGAAAATAAATATAACAACAGCAAATCTGACCTCAAGCTCGAAGAATATTAATTATTTATTGATAAGGAAAAGGTCGAACAACAGAATAAAAATATTATAATTAATTTTATCAATATAAAGGGCGGATCAATAAGTCCGTGACTTTTTGAATGAAACACAGTTTTTTTGAGAAAAAAATTATTTTTCAACATAATCTCCTTTTAGCTCAATACACTCTGTCTAACGTTTCTCCAATTTTTGTATCCCTTTCAAAAAATAGGATTTTTCGAGGTCCATAAAATAGGCATTTGTTTGATCACTAATTTCATCGTTAGAGCTAAATCTCTTTCCACCGAGCCATTTCTTTAAGTTTGGAAATAGGAAATAGTCATCCGGAGAATATGGTGGATGATGTACCAATTCGTAGCCCAATTCATGGAATTTTGCCATTGAGACTACACACGTGTGCACCCGTATTTAAAATCGAAACCACACTGCCTTATGAAATGCCGATGGCATCAACAATCTCACGCTCTTTTACTCTTCGATTGGCCAACACCATATCGTTGATTTTTTTGACATTTTCGGGTGTATTGACCTCAATTGGCCGTCCAAAACGTTCAGGGTCATTTGTACTTGGGCGACCACAACGAGAGTCAGTAAACCACTGGGTTACCATTGAAATCGATGGTGCAGAGTCCCCATAGTATTTATCAAGCTTTTCCTTGGTTTGATTGACGTTTTTTTTTTTCCCAAAAAATAATGTTTAATGACCACTCGAAATTCACTTTTTCCCATTTTTTAAAAAAATGTACGAGGTTGTATGTATTGAACAGCTGTTAAACGCACAGTAGATGACGAAACTTGCTCAAAATTTGATAGTAGTCTACTAACAGATGGTACTTGTTGCGTTTCAAATAACTACGAGGGAAGTTCGAAAAGTCACGGACTTACTGATCCGCCTCGTAAATCTACATTTATAACCAATTAATACAAAAAAAAATAAGATTTAAATTGGCCCTTTTTACATTCACTTGCATTGAATGCATTATTTGTTTTTTTTTTTGTATGAAATCTGCTGAATTTGAATCTGCTGTTCTTCTTTCGTTTCTCCTTTCATTGCTGTTTCACGCGTTTTTATTTCCAGAGGGTTTCAACTTCGCCAAACGCCAAATTTAAAACACGATTGTCACTATGTGCTGGTACACAAACAATATACTAATACAAAATTCTAGTTCATGCAAGCCAAGCGCGGTTTAAATATTTGTGTTTTTGTTATTAAATTTCGCACAAAGCCCAGCGCTCCAAATTTTACAGTAAAGGCTTGAGTAGACCAAGCAGTTACTAGGTACACTGCGAATAATCTCTCTTTGTCACTCTTTTGTTCTCTTGCTCCCGAAACTAACACAGCTGTATTTATATTAATAACAGAACTGTATTTGTATCACAAACACAGATATATTTGGATCACAAACACATATATTATAACATTTTTCTCATTGCGACTCGAACATGTAATAATAACTAGCAAACACAATGTGATTAGACAAACGTATACTATATTTGCGAAAAGCACCAAACACACGTTATATTTGTGTCCAAACAACAAAAATTACAAATTTTTCAGCGTGTATGATTTCGTTCTTCAGCTCTGGAATCGTATCTGGCTACTTGACATAGATCATGCTTTTCACTTAGCCTCAATCAATGAATGCCAATGGTGTCAAATCGCATGATCTCGGCGACCACTTCGCTAAAGATGAAATTGCTAAAGATAAAAAAGTATTTTCCATTTCGTTTGGAGTGTGAATTAGGAATCTGGTCAAGGGGGGGTCTACATTTTGTTAAAGTTTAAAAGGAATTAAAATGTTGCTACCGTCTCCGCATTGAGCAAAAGACATTTTTACGAGTAGACACACATTGTGCTTGCTGGCTCATTTAATACCTCTTGCACATTGTTGCTGAACTTTGCTAAAGACTTTAACACAACTGTAATCTAATTTTGATTAAAGTGTCTTAATAACAACTTAAAG
Source organism: Phaonia tiefii (assembly GCA_963931995.1). Taxonomy (NCBI): domain Eukaryota; kingdom Metazoa; phylum Arthropoda; class Insecta; order Diptera; family Muscidae; genus Phaonia; species Phaonia tiefii. Next base: position 65,959,208 of record OZ008367.1, read on the forward strand.
CAAAGATTTAGCCCAAGACTTAAAGGCAAGGACTAACACAGACTTTCGACAAATCTTTCAGTAGGGTTATCAAAGTTATTTTTAATACGATAGATTACTTAGCAACGATCATAAGTGCTACAGCAAACTCATTATCTCTTATATTGAATGAAAGAAATATTCATTCTAGCACAAGTACACTGAAGATAATTAAAAACAAAATGTTAAATAAAAATAGAAATATCTATTAGATAACCTTTAACCCGTAGATTTCGAAGAATCTCTAAATTCGCAGCCTACTCTATTGACAAGGGGATTAAATACGTATGGTTGCAGTCATAAAATCTGCAGTTCGTGTTGAGATCTTAATTGAAACGGTTGACGGGCAAAGTAAACGAAAGTGAAACAAATATCTATTGTTAAGATGACTAACAACATCTTGACATGTCTTGGACTACTAATACTCTTGGCATGGACAACTCAAGGAACACCTATTTCGTCCGCTCCGGATTCTGAGTATGTGGCTCGCCGAGCTAAAGCAGAGGAAATGCTGAAATATATGAATAAATCAGCGGATCCGTGTGTGGATTTCTATGAATACAGTTGCGGTAATTATGCCAAATACAATGCGGCTAGCGATGACGAGCCGGCTGTGGGTCCAATGGAATCACTTGCTAGTGCAATGAATGATAAAATAATATTAGAACTGCAGGTCGAGAGTGCCACGGATACAGACTGGGATAAATTGGTGAAAAACTTTTATAGGTCGTGTGTTACTGCTCCAGAATTGAATACCACATATGCCAACAAATTGAAGGACCTTATTAAGGATTTTGGCCAAATGCCCGCTTTGGTGGGTGAGAGTTGGCGTGACACAGACTTCGATTGGCTAGAGACAATAGCAAATATCGCCCGAAAAACAAATGAACAAATTATAATCGGCACCGAGATTTCTCCGGACTTAGTTGATAAGACAAAAAAGGCAGGGATTCTTATAGGCGCCACATTAAGTTTAGAAGCAAAAAGTTTCTATCTTAATAAGAAATTTTTGAACTTTCATCCCAGGTTTATATCTGATATTGCCGAGAAAATGCATACATTTTTGGGATTGCGAATGGATGTGGCCAACCAGACTGCCAAGGAAATATTCGAATTTGAAGTGGCTTTAGCGCGCGGTTTGGTGGATGATAAAGACAACCTCCAATTACTGGAGAAATTTATTCCCATGAAAATAGATGATGTACAAAAGGAATATTTACACTTTTGGGATACTAAAAAATTGTTTACCACTGCATTTGGTTCCGTGCCCAACCTTGTCTACGTGGAACGCAAGTATATGGAAAATGCTAAGGAAGTATTGAAAAATACCTCAAATCGAGTGATAGCCAACTATATATTCTACATCTACGCCAAGTTGTTCACATACGAACAGCAAGAAACACACAGGGGAATGGAGGCGCATTGCTTGGCAACGACAAAGAGATATTTTTATAAATATTTGGATAACCTTATGTATCGTCGGCTCTTCACCGCGCAAATGAAGGAAGGCATCTACTTAATATGGCAGGACATAAAGGACACCTTTGAAGAAGTCTTACAGACGCCAAGGCTGACATGGATTCGTTCAGATACTCGCGAACATGCAGCCAAAAAACTCCACCACATGGAAATGCAGATAAATTCCTACGAAGACGTTGATTTTGCTGAAGAGTCTAAGGGTTTGGATCTGCACAGTAATGACTATGTCGGAAACATGAAATCAATTCTAAACCAACTTGGTGACAAAGCTAGGGCAGACGCTGACAAACCGCCTCATCCGTTTGACGTAGGTGATCTGTCAACCTTTACGCCCGCGTATATGAAGTTGGACAATAAGGTTTTCGTGCCTATTTCTTTCCTAATGCCCTACCACTTCTGGTCCGTATCTTATCCGTACGCCTATAACTTCGCCAATTTGGGTTTCTATTTGGCTCATGAATTAGTACATGGATTCGATGACAAGGGGCGATTGTTCGACGAAGAGGGCAACTCTGGCAATTGGTGGGATACGAAATCCGTCAATGAATTCAATCAGCGAAAAAAATGTTTTGTTAAACAATATTCACATTTCATCTACAACAAGTCACCCTTGGGCGAGGTGCAAGCACAAGGAGAAAATATTGCCGATAACGGGGGAGTGCGTTTAGCCTTCGAAGCCTATCTGAGGTGGCATAAGAAGGCAAAGGAGGCAAAACAAAAACTGGACTTGGAATCATTGCCCGGCTTGGATTATACTAATCGCCAATTGTTCTTTATCAGTTTTGCCCAAGTTTTTTGCAATGATGTTAGCTTAGATGCTCAATTTATGCAATCAATGCTGGATACACATATGCCGGACACATTGCGAGTTATTGGGCCACTTACGAATTTTGAAGAGTTCTCCAAAGAATTTAATTGTCCTAAGGGCAGTGGAATGAATCCTGAGGATAAATGTGAAATTTACTAAATCACAAATATCGTATACAAGAAGTGCAAGGCGTGTTATTAAAACTTTTTTAAATAAAGAAAAAAATATATGAAATTGATAAAAAAAATGCAAATTAAGATTTTATAAAAAAAATATATGAATTAAACAAAACTCCCGGTTAACTTATTAAGAACCTTTTTTATAACTTTAAAATACCAAAAAAAAAGAAAAACATTTGAATTTCAAAATTTCCATTATAAATTTAACGTAATCCATTCAAAAATGTAATTCGCAAAAAATGTATCATTAATAAAACCAACTGAAATTAAAAAGACCTGAATTTGATAAAAAAAAACACCTATTTTTTTATTAGATCCCCAATCAGGGATTGGGAAGACCTTGTCAAAATCGGTAGGCGGTGCGGTCTCTACTTGTAGACTACATGCTGGAAAATACTTGTAGACTACGTGCTGGAAATAACGGCCTTTTTTTCGTGAATATAAGATCTGCCGCTTTTTGTTTCTTTGTTGTCTGTCACGTTTTTGTTTTCAGCAGATCTCAACTAACAAAACCACACTATATTATAGCAAAGACATATATTATAGCCTATTAATCATTGTGTCTCCTGCATGTAATATTGAATAGCAAACACAATATGTTTGCCCACAAGTGTACTATGTTTGGGACAAGCTACAAGCACGTTATATTGGCATACAAACAACAACAAAAATAGATTTTTCAGCGTGTGGTTTCAACAGAACAGCGCTACGTGCCACACAGCCAACATTACAATCGATCTTTTGGGCACCGTGTGCGAGTCACGCAGAATCAGCTGAAACTCGAATGAACATGGCCGCCTCGCAGCTGCGATTTGACCCTGTTAGACTAGTATCTCTAAGTATTGCCAAAACAATCCATTGAGGCATTAAAAAACGAAATCGTGGCTGTTGTTCGCGAGATAGAGACCCAAACAATCGAAAATGTACGGAAATAATGTGTAGACCGAATGCGGTACTGTAAAGCAAGTCTTGAAAGCCATTTGAACGATGTTGTGTTTTTATTTATTAATTTCAATGATGGGCTTTACCAGTAAAATCGTAATTTTTAAAAAATGTTTTTATTAGTATTTAAAAAAAATCGCATGAGGTGTCAGGGGACACCCGGTTGTAACGAAGTTCCTTTCGTTATATATTATGTACTAGTTAGTTCCAAAACGCTTAAAGCGCCCGGTGAAAAATACAATAATGTATATGGATCTTTAAGAAAATAAACTTTTTTTAAAATGACAAATTTTCTTTAAAAAAAAATTTTTTATAGAATGTATTTTTTTTTAAGTATATTTTTAGGTCTTTAAAGAAAATTTAGTTTTTTACGAAAAGTCAAACTGCTGTAAGAAAATTAAATTTTTTAAGATAAGGTACTTCTTTGATATAAGGAATTTTTTTTGAAAAACGGTATTTTGTTTAAGAATATGAATAGGTATTTTTTTGAGAAAATTAACTTTTGTACTTATTTAAGAAAATGTTAGTGTTTTAAATAAATTTAGTTTTCTAAGAAAAGGATTTTTTTCAAATAAAAGGAAATAAAAGGAGTTGTAGTAAGATGTTATATTTGTTTGCCAGTCTTGCACTTTGGCTGTTCTAAATTAATTTTTAATTGGGTGCAAAACTACAATATACTAAATATTGGTTACAGGCTCCCCCTAGACATCTTCCCATTAAAGAAGAAATTTCCCAACATATGTTAGTCCAGACACAAACCAAATCAAAAGTCCCCAATATAGTCGATAAGAGAGGGCTGTAGCATAATAGTGTTAAAACAAAAGTTGTTTAATTTTTTTTCATTCAGCCCCCATCCCACAAAGTGCGTTAAGGAACTTCGTGCCAATACATCGTTTCCCATTACATCCCATGAAGGGATTTGGAAGAGCTTCTCAAGACAAGTGAGCTGTGCGCATTCTAGTGTACACTCACTGTTTGTGATCCACACTTTTAAATCGGTTCTGAACGGTATTTTTGAGGAGATTTTTCGTCGCTAAATTCTCAATAGTTTCGCTGTCACTAAGCGATCCGACCACCGTGAAATGTTAGGTGTTCTGAGCAAGGAACGAACACACGTACTCATGTCCAAGAGCTGCACAGACTACGATTTCAGCACCGACAGCAAAAGCGAAATTAAATTCCAAATTGTTTTTTAGTTTAGAAGAAGTGATGAAATTACCATTTTTTGACGCTCTTGTTTTTCTTGACAATTTTAGCTTTTTCAGAAAAAATACATAGTATTGTTTTCCATACATTTACAAATCCTGTCCTTTAGCTGGTATATTTTTAAAAATTTGTATTGAAATGTGTAACGGTTTCTCTCTGAAAATATTTTCTGGTACTGAAATCGTTGTCAGTACAAAATCCAGTTTTAAAATCAATTCATTTTATGACAAATCATTGTTAAATTCAGTGCCTCCGATACAATTTTGGAAGGACACCGGTATGATAGTGATTATTATGCACTTTTTTCCTTATTGCTTGCAAATTTTAGAAAATTTTAATTGAAAATATTACTGTTTCAATCTGTAAACATATTCTGTGACTGAAACCATCTCTAAATCCCACATTACTAAAAAACGACGTCATTTTCTATGCAAACCCATTAAAATTTGACTACACATCACTCCGTCTCATTTTTTTTGCGTACCAAGCTAAAGTTTAGCTTCAGCGATTTTCTCCGACAGACAATCAGGAAATAGAAAACTAGGTAGATATAAAACTTTCGTTTTGTAGTTGCATACAAGACGGAGCAATAAGTCCCTGACTTTTCGAACTTCCATTAGTAATATGAAATGCAACACTGCCCTTATCAAGTACCACCTGTTAATAGACTACTATCAAATTTTGAGCAAGTTCCGTCATTTTCTTTGCGTTTAACACCTCTTCAAAACATACAACCTCGAGCATTTTTTTTAAACTGGAAAAAACTGAATTTCGAGTGCTCATTTATTTTTATTTTTTGCGAAAAAAAATCGTCAATCAAACCAAGGAAAAGCTTGATAAAACTATGGGGACTCTGCCCCATTGATTTTAATGGTAAACAAAGTTGTTTACTGACTTTCGTTGTGGAAACTACTGTGTACACTACTGTTCTCCAGGTCAGTGTCAGTATTTTAAAGGCTATGTAATGACGTGTGCTATAAAATAGAGTCAATTACAAATTACAATTTTTTGAAATGGTTAATGGTTGTTTTGGATTTGAATTCGAACACAAAGTTTAGCTTCTAAATATGATTAATGTTTATTAGTCGCATTGATAAATTGTCATTATTGACGTTCCAAACTGGGCCGATGTAAATATTGCAATCATGAGCGCCAAGAAAGAATAAAAGAGACGATTAAAGAATTCAGAAGCTACATATAAATTTCTGACAGAATTGGATGCTCAAAGAAAATGTTGGAGACCGGAATAAAATATAACCCCAATCCAGGAAACAGACGGTAAAACCCTGAAAATTACAGAACATTTGGAACCAAAAATATTGCGCCGCGTAGAGTTCGACTTTTGTTACCTCTTCCGCCCTTAAAAGGCAATACGATCGGGATGTTGACACCTCTACATTAAGAAAAATGGTAACTAAAAACAACTTAAAGGCAAAAAGTGTCCGAAAAGTTCCATTTCTATGCAAACGGAACGTTCAAACAATGTTGCACTTTGCCAGGGAGCATGTGAAATGGCGAAATATTTTGAGGAAAGCTGAAACTGAAATCTTCCTGTACGAAGACCTTCCAACACCGAATTCAGGCCCCAGAACACAATCCAAATAGTTAAACGTGGTAGCGGAAACATAATGGTACGGGGTTGTTATTCTTACATTGGGACAGAACCTTTATTCCAAATTGAACAGCCAATGGACGCTGCATATTATACCACTGTATTAAAAAAAACATCATGATGCCTTGTGCTAACTGGGAAATGCCGCTTCGATGGGTGTTTCAACATAATATCGACCCCAAACACACATCGAAGCCAGCAAAAGCTTCGTTTGAAAATAATAGTGTCATAGTTTTAAGATGGTCTATGCAGTCGCCGGGCTTAAATCCTATTCAGAATTTGTGGCGGGACATTAAAATGTCTATCAAAGGAATAAACCAATTTAATAAAGATGAGCTTATGCCACTGGTACAATCGGCGTGGAAAACATGACTTGTGGAGACTTGATGATTCAATATCAAGGCGTTGCTTAGCTATGATAAAAAATAATAGTTATTTCATAAAGTGCTGAGATAATATAAAGGATTAATGAAACATACATTTTATTTGACACAGCTATTTATTCCAGTTTAGGTGATGAACCGCGATGACTCTATTTGAATTCACAGGCAAAACGGGGCATTTTGAAATATTTTGATTTATACCTAATGATTTAATTTTAAATTACGACATTAGTGTTCTAAAATGTTATATCTAGTTCTTAATTCAACAATTAAAAATAAAAGTTATAAACAACATTTAATTTTTCTACATTTGTTTTTGTTTTGAAAATGTTGATTAGTGTTGACTCTATTTCATCGCACACCACTGTATATATATTGTCAAACTCTAATTATAATACATTGCACGGAATACCAGTGATAGTAACCGCTCCCAAATTTCGTCGCACTATTTTTGAAAAAATAATCTATACAAATGCATTCTCGGGAAGAACTCACAAAACATTCGCAAAACTCAAATCTTTAATTGTTCAAATAAATTATATACAAACATTCGCAAGACATTCACCATCAGGACGCGTCGCACAGTGGGGTACTTGACCGTCAAACCAAAGTTTAATTCAGGTACGCATCAAAACTTGACTAAATTTGGTGCACATGATTTTCTTGCGTCACTAACGATCGGTGTAATGTTGTGAAAAAATCTGTTCACATATAAAGTATGTAATATTCACTTATGCTACTAATACATTTTTGAACTCTAGATACCTGAACTTGAAGATTCTATATTAAAAATATAACTTTTGCCTGAATAGAATTGATAAATGATGACCTTAAACACCGGAAATTTCAAATTCTTCACAAAGCAAGACGTGAGTTAACAGTTTTTTGTTACACGGTACCTGTGCGATTTCTATGAACACATTTGTTACATTGGAAAATAAAAAAAAAAATTGTTTCTGTGGTGAAGGCTGTTTTGCTCTTGCACTTTCTTTTTCTAACATCAGCTTTAACATTAGATGTAATATTGTTAAATAAATACAAAATATTGTTAAAATAATAAAAAATAATTGTTTTTGTTTTGTCTGAAACAGAACGATCGCAAAAAGTATTGAATTGAATAGAGAACTTATTGCACTCTTTTTCCGCTCTCATGTAGGGAATATTTCAATATAAATGCACCATATCGAATAGAATATTTCAATATAAATGCACCATATCGACAAAGTTATTACATACAACAATACAAAAAGCATAAATGTTTCAAAATGCATCAATGTTGCACATCAAAATTATGAATGGACGAAGTAATACGTTTTGAATCATTCGCCAGTGCTTTTGAGTCATACAATTCGTTACATGAGTTATCTATACTATTCAATACTCTTTGGAGACGACGACCTGCTTTTCTGTTCGCTGCCGCTTCATCAATACCATCATACTTATTTTTAGGCAGAGACTATTATTGTACAACAACCATGTATGTAATATTATCGCTGTGTGTAGTTTGCATGGGTTCACTTTGATAGATTGCCCTACCCGTGCCTATAGATGTTAACACATCATAAAGTATATTTTTAGGTTTATGTATTTATTATATTTTCCCGAAAGGTAATTTTTTCAAGAGAAGTACTCCTTCAATTAAAAGCTAATGTTGTTTTTTAGAAAATGTACTATTTTTTAAGAATAAGTACTTTCTGTAAGAGAAAGCCAGAAGAGAAGAAGAATTTTTAGTACTTTACTTAGGAACAGGTACTTTTTAAAGAAGTGGTACTCTTTTTAGGACAAGATTATTTTTTTAAGAAAATGTACTTGTTTTCAGAAAGGCTACTTAACTCAAGAAAAGAAAAGAAAAGGTATGATTTATTTTTAAGAAATGGAGTTTTTGTATGAAATGGTATATTTTAAAATAAGCTTTTTTTTGAAGAAAATGTTTTTTTTAAGAAAATGGATTTTTTTTAGATTTGGTCCTTTTTAAAAGAATGGGTACATTTTTTAAAGTAGGTACTTATCTCAAGAAAAGTTATTTTGTTTCACGAAAAATTTACTGTTTAAAAAAAATTACTTTTTTTAAGAAATGATACTTTTTGAAGAAAATTTACTATTTTTAAGCAAAGGTACTTTAAGATGTGGCCGTCGGTGGTGCAATGGTTAGTGTGCGCGGCTCTTGTACATGAGATCCTGAGTTCGAACCCTGCTCTGACCACCTTCAAAAAAAATTTCTTTCGGCGGCGGTCACCTCGCATAGTGACGGCGACACTATCCAGTATATAGCCATGATAAAGCTTCTCAAAATACCGTTCGGAATCGGTGTAAAACTGTAGATTGGGAGTGAAAACTGGAAAGCGCAAAGCTCAGTGATTGTGAGAATTTCTCCCCGGTCCCTTCATGGGATGTAATGGGAAACCATTTATTTTTATTTTTTTACCTTTTTAAGATAAGATAAGATAAGATAAGATAAGGTAAGGTAAGGTAAGATAAGATAAGGATGTTATTATGATTAGGTATTTTTTTTTTTTGAGAAAATTTACTTCTTTTAAGAAAAGGCACTTATAAAGAACATTTTATTTTTTAAACTTCTTTCTCTTTGGCTTTTCTAAATTTACTGGGTTAGTGGGTTCAAAACTACAATATATATTAAATATTGGCTGCAGGCTCCACCTAGAAAACTTCCCATTAAAACAAGACATGTCCCAACATATGTTAGTCTAGACACAAACCACAGCAAAACTACCCAATATAGTGTATAATACAATAGCTAAATAAACACCATAGATGTTTCTGGTTAATGTATGAGAAATACATACTACAAGCTTACAAGTCATGAACATTTTTCTAATTAAAAAATGGTTGGTTTTTATTGGAAATAATAGACAATTCAGTTCAACACACACTCACTGGCATGATTAGCAAACTCCGTGACTAGTTCATCATCAGATGCCTAACTACTGTGCCTGAATTAATACCATCGGTTCAATCGTATATATACAAACTCAAGTCTGCAATTCACATGTACGAATTAGTATCGATCGAAGATCCCTAAGTATCAACATCACTGATTCATTCATTTGCTTAATCACGATATTCATCAGAGGGCAAATACTATATCCTTCGACCATTTTTCACTCGGATGCCGCGAAAAAGCAGTCAAAAATAATTTTTATTTCGATTCTGTTCTTTACATTTGAATATTTGATATGTGTTGACAATACAAAAGGCAAGAAAGCATGGTTATATATATAGTTTTTTTCAATAATTTTTGTTTCCAGGGAAATTTGCCCGTATCCACCACTCCGATGCCATCTAGAAAATTTCCCTTTACTTTCAAACCCACCACTTATCTTTCACCATTTATGGTTTTTTATTTATCTATGATAATACTGGGTTATAGCATAATAGTGTTAAAAAAAAGTTGTTTAATGTATTTTCATTTAGCCCCCCACCCCAAAGTGCGATAAGGAACTGCGTTCCAAAATTCAATTAATCTCCGTTTTGGAGGCCAAATACCCCACATGCCGTTATTTTTTAAATGTATACTAAGTGATGATGGGACTAAAAATATTCGGGCTGAACAACGTTTTTTGTTTAGGAAAAACCACACTCGATTAGAGACGACGTGTTAGACCGAATGACACCGGGGGAGTCGGTAATAATAATATAGAAGAAAATACAGAAAATTAGCAATGACTCTATTTATTAAAATCATTGACACACATATGTACTTGTACGTAACACAATGTAAATTTTATATAAAAATATTAAGGTTTTCAAAATATCGTCTAAGTGAGTTAAGATGCAAATTCCTTTTTGGAAGCTATGCCTCTGATTTTTATTAATATAGTGTGCACCTTTTCTTGGGGTTCATTTGACTCCCTATGGGACAGTTAAAGGCTTTCGCAAATTCACCAAAATTCTCAAGAGGAATAACTGCACGATATGGATCGATTGAATGCTCATCGGTTATTGATTCTGCCACATATTCCGGAGAGTAATCAGCGCACCAAGTTTGTGAGTAATAAATGAAGAATAGCTGCTTGTTGGTGTAATTCAAGTTTGGCAATTTTTCCATATCTAGTTCCTCCTTTGTCCTTGATTCACTTGCAAGCCAACGCGAATAGGACCGGTAAGCCAATGCAAGACCAGCAGCATCTGCGATATTCTCATCCTGGCTCTGTTGCTGTGGCCTGTCCGATTGAATGTATTCATAGTTAAGATATTGATCGTAAAGACATTTTTGTCGTTCTGCGAACTCATCCTCAATGTCACCAGAGATACCTACATAGTCGCCAATTCTGTCGAAAAAGCGAGAATCACCACTGAAGGCGTGCGTGATTTCATGACCTAGTACAAAACCAATTCGGGAATATTTTAATGATTTTGGGACATTGGTTATCATGAAAAATTTTGTTAAAAGCACTGATGTGGGAAATAAGACTGCGTTAGCTGCTGGAAGATATGCAATAGATCCGAAGTCTGCCAGAAACATCTTTAAATCTGGTGTCATATCCAAAGCAATCCTCAACTTTTTGACCTTGAAGGATTTTATTAACTTCATATTTTCCAAATAGTTGTTAGTGGCGTGTAGGTTCAGGCCTTCATACTGTCCATCCAAGTCGTAATCCTCAAATGAACCTACCATCAACTTCATTAAATGAAGTTTCTCTAAAGCGAATTCCCGATTTTCGTCATCATACCAACTGAGCCTGTCTGACTCTAGGACATTTTGCATAGATGCCCTAATATCATGCCACAGGTCAAGATAGTCGGCTAAATTGTTTTGCAAGTGATAAAAGCGATAACACATTTTACCCACAATTGCTGGGAAGAAAGATATTATATCCACTGTACACGAGAGGCCGTTGCGCAGTTGGTCGAAATCTTTCGCAAATTCACGTTGAAGATGATAAAATATATAATTGGCCACTGTCTCTTTAGAAGTCTTCTTTATAATGTTTGCAAGTTCAACGAAGTATTGTGGCTTTACGATTGAAATTTGGCCATCTGGCACATAACCAAGTGATATATTCATTGTCTTGAGTATCTCTAGACCTAGTAGTTTAATGTCTTTCACATTCATTGTCGTTCCGCCTTCAGATTTTTCAGCTGCTTTGACTAGTGTTACTTCAAACCTGGCTATTTCCGCTGCTGTGGCCTTGGCAATAGATTTTTTTATTCCAAGAAAGTTTATCAAATTGTTCTCAACTTTTGCTTTGTATTCATTTATTCCAAGGCCGGAAGTGTCTGTTAAAGCGAAATTCTGAGGTTTCAGTTGCAATACATAGGACTTTCTATCAATCGATAGAACTGCTGCAAAGTCTAGAAATATTCCTATACCGTATGTGTTCGATATTTCGCCCACTGTTTTGACCCAATTAAAATGTTTCTGCTGCCACTTCTTACCCTCCAAGACAGGCATTTTTCCAAACTCCTTAATTAACTTCTTCATGCTGTTTTTGTATTCTGACTGTGTCATGGTAGACTCATTCTTGCAGGATGTGTACAAGTTCATTAAATTCCGTTCACTTGCAGTATACGCGGGGTTTTCGTAACGTAGAAGTGCATGCACTTGATGAGTATAATCCAGAGCATATTTGTCGCCGAATGCACTTGTCTCTTGTACGGCCCCTTTGGCTGGATACAATTTGCCCCAATTTCCACATGCAAATTGATAGTAATCCTGGCATGGATCGGCGGATGCATTCATAATGCTGCTGATTTCCCTCGACATTGAGAGACGATTACTTTCTTCATAACTTATAGAATTGTTAAAGTAATATTGTCCAACTGAAGCCCGAACAATCGCTAACGATACAACAAATATCAGAAGATTCCTCGACATGATCACTTCGATTTGATAGTATAAATTTGACTTTTTAAGCAGCTTGCGATTACCGCTCGCTGTGCTGGTATAATGAAAACTGAAATATAATTTTGGGACGATGGCTTAATGTAGAGAATGATAAGAATACGCGGACAGGATATGCATTTGACTTTTAGCAAAATGTCGCAATTAAGCTGATAAGGGAGAAATTTAAAAATAGCAAATAAGAAATTTTTGAATATATATTTGTGTCAGATTATAGAGTAGAAATAGGCGAAATAAATAAAAATTCTTATCTATGTATAGCAGTGTAATGAAGAAATCCCCTAAGCCGAATCAAGATTAGGGAAATCGAGGGTGTCTCAGTGAGTATGCACTTTTTTGTTGCAAAATAAAAACACGTATTTTTTGAGGTAGTTGTGATTTTTTTTATGGGATTGTAAAGAAGGCATGTTCCGATTAAATATGGAATAAAATATCTATCAAATGGCCCCCACACGGGTCTGATGGCAGTGTGGTTTCGACTTTAAATGGTCAGTTGGGTTTGAGAAAGCTGTCTGCAAAATGGGTGGCTCGTTTGCTCTCAATTGACCATAAACATACGGGTGCACACGTGTGTAGTCTCAATGGCAAAATTCCATGAATTGGGCTACGAATTGGTACATCATCCGCCATATTCTCCGAGTGACTATTTCCTATTTCCAAACCTAAAGAAATGGCTCGGTGGAAAGAGATTTAACGTCAACGATGAAATTATTGATCAAGCAAATGTCTATTTTATGGACCTCGAAAAATCGTAGTTTTTGGAAGGGATATAAAAATTGGAGAGACATTGGACTAAGTGTATTGAGCTAAAAGGAGATTGTGTTGAAAAATAACATTTTTTCCTAAAAAAACTATGTTTCATTGAAAACGTCACGGACTTATTGATCCGCCGTCGTATGTCATTACATTCTTGGCTGCCGCGAGAAACTTACGGGACACATGTTCTCGTTTTTAGAAGGCACTAAATCTTATCCGGGCTCATTTTGAGCAAGGCCCAAACCACAGATTAATACATATATAGGTAAAATATTTCGCTCATGTGGAGTTTCCTTTCACACTCTTCGTGGTGAGGTTGTTGTGATAGGAGCTGGTTGGTTTACACCAGGTGGAGTTACAAGAACTGTGAAATTTAAATATATTTTGGACTTTTTTGTTTTCTTTTATTGTTAGTCTACATGTTTGTTTTATCAAACACAATAATTTCAACACCCAAATCGAAATGTCGTAGTTATTTTCTTGTTGGTTGGTTTGAACCATTGCCTCTATCTGGTATTATTAAAGCAATTCTTTCCAACATCCAACGTTCATGTGACACCAGGCCAAATGTTATAAATTTGCTGAGCGATATGTTAGCTCTATGTATATGTATTACTCTATGGCCCAAACATTCTTTCGAAGTTGTTACACAATTGTATTTTATGATTATTTAAGAGCAAATGCAGCACTTCTCTTGCTGATAGGATTTTCATATTCAGCTGGTAGAGCAAAATAGAAATAACTGAGTAATGTAATTAATTAATTAGTTAATTATATTTATGGATGTTATAAATTTGATATCCTTGATTCGCCAACAACATCTTATTTATTGTTTCAGGTGTTGTGGCCTCAATTGAAGGAATTTACTTCTCGCAATTATCATGTATTTTTGTCACGGGAATTTAAGGGCAAAAACAAAATTTAAATTTCGTAATTCTATGGCAAATTTTAATTGAAACTACATACACAATTTTCAATTGAAATTAAAAAATATCAATATAATTTTGTAAAATATTTATTAAAATTTAAAAATTATATTGGTTGGTTGGTTGAAACCGCTGCAAGACAGCACGGTGTCTAGCACGCTAAGGCTAAAGAAGCCCATTGTGATACCTGCAGTTTCCTCTATAGCAACTATTGACTAGTCGTCTAGCCAATTTGTCCTTTCAATGAATTTGTACATAAGACCTACAGGAATATCCTGTAGGGCTACGGTGCTAACTAAATGTGTTCCGAATGTGCTACTTCTCAGTCCTGCCAGAGCAGGGAAATCCAAGGGAGGTGTTTCGTCGTTTCCTCGTCCTCTTCCATGCAGCATCTACAGAGAGTGGAGTTTCTATGTCCCAATCTTAGGGCGTGGTTTCCTACAAGACAATGTCCCGTAAGTGTTCCTATCATTGTGGATAACCTCCTGTGGCCAGAGGACCCTGGCTTGTTTGCCAGTTGAAGTAAGTCTCCACTTGTCCTTGAACATATTTCCGGCCCACTGCCTCATCTGCAAACGGCAGGTAGAGATTGGCATACTAACACCTTCTTTTGCCGGAAGAACCTGTGCCGTAGTGCCGTGTCTAGCTAACGCATCCGCTAAGCAATTGCCTGGAATGTGGGTGCGTCCCGGTACCCAGATGAGGCTGATGTCAAAATACTCTGCCATCACCCTAAGTGATGATTGGCATTCTTTCACCGTCAGGGACGTATCAAACATGGCTTCCAGGGATTTTATGGCAGCATGGCTGTCTGTTTAAATACATATTCTCCGGAGGGTTGTGACACTTCTTTTTAGTAGTTCAGCAACCTCCAGTATGGTGGTAATTTCCGCCTGAAATACACTACTTGAAGGAGAGCTTGAAAGAGATATTCACATTTAGGTCCGATGAATGGACCCCATACCCTACTTGCTCGTCCAACTTTGATCCATCCGTGAAAAATCTGTTACTACTGGTGTCCCCTTCCAGTGACTTTTACCAGGTATTCCTGTTCGGAATAGAAGTCCTTAGATATGTCGCTGGTAGAAGGTAAGGGATACAGTAGTCCGTTTTTACGGGAATAGAGTTGATCTGGTGTAGTAATTCAGCGTGTCCGGAATGCTCCGTTATCAAAACGCCACAATCTCTGATTCTCAACAGGGATGTAGCGGCTGCCGATTCGACCATGATATCAGGAGTGCAGATGTTCAGGATACCACTAAGTGCAGTGCCTGACGTCGTGCCTATTGCACCACTAACGCTAATCAGTGCTGATTTTTGAATTTTTATCAAGAAATTCAAAATTATATTAGAAATTTCAAATATATCCATTGGAATTAAAAAATCTCTATTTGAAATTTTAAATACTTTAATTGGAATTTAAAAAACACCACAGTTGAAATTTCAAAGACGTCGTTTGAAATTTGAAATACATTAATTGAAATTGAAAAGACATCATTGGAAAAAACATCATCTTAAAAATGTAAAATTCTTCACTTGAATTCTTTTTTTATTCAAGTGATTCGTCTTTTAAAATTCAAGTGATTTCTTTAAATTACAATTGGTGTGTTTTAAATTTCAATTGATATCTTTTCAATATCAATTGATGACTTTCAAATTTTGTATTTTTGTTTAAATCTCAATTGATGTATTTTAAATTTCAAATATAATTTTTAAATTTCAAATGATTTTATAAATTGCAATTACAAATCGTGCAAATCAGAAAAAAATATTTGGAATCACTAATTTTTAAGGTGTAGAATCTTCTTGAATAGCAAAAGTTTTCATACATCTGTCTTTACGTTCTGATAAGCGACGAACTGCTATTACATGACAGTAATGCTCCTACGGGGTAATCTCAATTTCTTACCCTTTTTGGATTATAATTATCTCTCTACTGCTCTCAAGTTATAATCACTAAAGGTGGAAGTCGTCTTCCTGGCAACACCAGCATCTATCTATCTCTGGGCACACTATCATCTCCGACAATCGTTGGCAATTAATTGAGATAAATTCCATTTAAAATACCACAAATACTTCAATGTGTTTCACTGCATTTCCTTAACAACTGATGTTGCACTCGAAACTTCTTTCGGTTTTTATGTGGCATCTTAGGAGATTCAACCGCAAAACATCGATTTAAAGAACGTGTTGACTTAATGTTTAACCACAACTATAAAAAAAAGAACTGCAACAACCAACAGCATCAACAAATTTACGAGTTAGACCATAAAGTTACACAGCAACAGCAACAAGGACAACATCATTACAATGGCAGACAACAATGTTGTATCATGTTGTCGTCATTCGTTCATTTTGCTGTTGTTACTGCAAGTATCGCTTGTTGCTTGTTCCACATCCTCATCAGAGGCAGCAGCAGCAGCAGCAGCAAATGCAACATGTTGTATTTAAGTATCCAAAATATAAAATAAAAAACCTTAGCATCTTCAGAGTAACGATCGTGCCATGATAAAATAATTGAGTATACACTTATTATATGACCATTGGGGGTTATACACTCGCCTAATGTGAGACATAAGTTGCGATGAGCAGGCCATGTGAGCAGCCATTAGTGTGGCACCACTACGGCACAGTGGAAGAACATATTCTTGAAGAAGACACAATTTTGTGAGAGAAAATTGTTGTAGAGGATAATTTAGGAGTATACGCTGAAAAAATCCAATCCGTAAAAAACATAGTTTTGACTATAAATTCTTTATATATGACCCCGCCCCTTTGTCCAATCCCGCCCATATTTTTACAGTTAATTTTTGTCGTCGCCATTAATTTGCCTGCGAAGTTTCAGCTCGATTGGATCACGGGAAAAGGGTTAAAAATAAATCCAAAAATTTTTTCGGCATGCCTGCGTACAGACAGGTGAAGTTAATATAAAGAATTTAAAAATACGGCCCCAACAACATATTGCAGGAACCATGTATATGTTTCCAACAATTGATTTCATGAACTGAAGATCTCCTGTTTTTTTTTTTTGATTCTTTGCCTTTTGGCCTCTTAATCATTGTGTCTCAAACATGGTATATTGAAATTTTAATGTTCTGATTGGGCTCGCTAAATGGGTTTGTTAATAAACAAAACTGAAGGATATGGGCCTCGGATAATCCGAGAGTAGTTCATCAACGACGATTGCATCCACTTAAGTGCACTGTTTGGTGCGGTGTACCATCTGAAAGGGTCATTGGCCCGTATTTCAGTCAAGACGGTGTTGCCGTTATAGTCAATGGGGGTCAAAATTGGACGATGATGGATATTTTGTTCAGGCCATCTGTGGGAAACCCATCCACAAACCATCCATTCATCATACTGCGAGGGTCTCAATGACTCGTTTATGGCAGCGATTTCAATTGGCCTCCGTGTTCACATGATTTAACCGGTCCTGAGTGATTTATTTGGGAATATATTTTAATAACTCTGGGGAACCATCCTTCAATTAAATGGCAACATTCGCAGCGAAATCGAGGTTATAACATTGGAAATTTTGCGAAATGTTATCGTAAATTTTTTTAGAAAGAGCACGAATATGCGAAGCAAAAATTGACCACCACTTGCGTGATATAATTTTTCATAATTATACCAAAAATATTCCCCATTAATACGAGTATAAATATACATATTATTATATGTCTGTATCAGAAGAAGAATTCTGATAGAATAAGAATTCAAACCACAAAGTTAATTTTGAGCCACCCTGTTTATGAAGAAGGTTGTGACGCATTTCTTTCAAAGGATATAATTATGCCTTTTATGCCGAAATTGAATCCGTATCTTGTACATATGTCATATATCTTGGTGGTTTTGCCGACAGCGATGGGGAATTACCCATTACCCACAGGTTAAGGGGAATATAATGGGTAGTTCCCATGACGATGGGGAATTACCTATCACGATTACCCACTACAAATGGGGGAATGGGTAGACAGAGTTTATGCATTACCCACGGCGATGGGTAATGGGTTACCCAGGGTAAGCCATCCCCATTTGTGATCGAAAATATGCAACAATTAGAAACAATGTCTATATCTTGGAAACGGATCGTCAAATCGAAAAAATAAACATTTTTGGCAGTTTCTAAGGTTTTTTATAAAATGGGATGAATTTTTTAAATTTTTAAAAAAATTCTAAAAATACTAAAGTAAAAAATTGCTATAACTCGGAAACGGTGTGTCTAAATACAAAAATAATAACTTTTTTACATCCATAGGAGGCATTAGCCAATGAATGACTACTACGTCGTCACTTATTTTTAAAAAAAATCGCTAAAACTAAAATTTTTCGAATAAAATAGCGATATTTATTCTACTTATACATTTATACTTATGCATTTCGGAAACGGAGTGTCTAATCGAAAAAATATCTAATTTTTTGTGGTTTCTAATGATTTTTCATAAAGAGGTCCTATTAGAATTAAAGAAGATTTCAAAAAATCGCCAAAATATGAAAATCGCTAAATTTAAAAAGTAGCTAATATAACTCGAAAACGGTGTCGCAAAACTAATAATTTGTTTCCCTCCATAGCTTTAACCAATGTATGTCTTTACTATGGCATCATTTAAATAAAAAAATCGCTAAAACTAAAATTGTTCGAACAAAAAATCGCTAAAACGCCCTGATGTCTATTATATCGGAAATGGAGCGTCCAATCGAAAACTACATAATTTCTGGTGGTTTTTAAGGATTTTTCATACAGTGGTCCAATTAGTATGATTGAAGATTTTGTTTTCAAAAAATCGCCAAAATATGAAAATCGCTAAATTTAAAAAGTAGCTATAACTAGGAAACGGTCACAAAAATAATAATTTGTTTGCCTCCATAGGAGGCTTTACTACGGCATCACTTTAAAAAACATCGCTAAAATTAAAAGTTTTCGAATAAAAAATCGCTAAAACGTCCATATGTCTATATATTGGAAACAGAGCGACCAACCGGTGGTTTCCAAGGGTTTTGCATACAGTGGTCCAATTCGTATGGAATAAATTGTTTTCCAAAAAATCGCCAAAATAAAAAAAATCGCTAAAATAAAAAATTACTATAATTCGGAAAATAATAAATTTTTTACCTCCATAGGAGGCTTTAACCAACGTATTAACATCTATAGGCACGGATAGGACTATCTATCAAAGTGAACACATGTAAACAACACACAGCATTAGCATCACATACATGATTGTTGTACAACAATAGTCTGCTCATCGGCGAAAGGCGCAAGCAAGGCCTTCCACAAATAAGGCATGCGGAATGGTTCGTTTGTAATGCCTTGCTAAAATAAGGCCTGCATGCATTTTTTCATCAGATATAACCAAGAACGAGATTTTTAAAATGTTGAGAAATTTCTTTTTCGATTCTTTTTAACCGCAATTTAATTGGAAAATTTCATACAAATTTTAAAACTAAATTTTTTATTTAATATTTTTCAGGGTATTTTTAAAATTTTCAATTTGAAGTTGGGCATGATAAAACTTTCTTAGATAGATACATACATGCTTATAAATAAATATGTAAAAGTGGATAATGATTTTGTGATAAAATAAGTAATTTTAATTTTATTTTCGTTTATCAAAAATAAATTAAAGTAAATGCCTTGTAAGGCCTTCGTCTTTGCATGCCTTCTAAGGCATTCTTTAGGCAATGGACAAGGAAGACCTTGCCTTCCAATCTCACGCAATGTTAAAAAGAAAGGAGGAGGTAATGTGTAGGGAAGGCCTTCCTCAGTTTAACGAAGGCCTGTTTGGTCATGATTTCAGGCCTTCCGAGTCATGACTTTCGCAGCTGGGTGTGCCTTGAAAATAAGTATGATGGTATTGATGTAGTGGCAGCGAACAAACAAGCAGGTCGTCGTCGCTAAAGAGTATTGAATAGTACAGAGATCTCATGGAACTAATTGTATGACTCAAAAGCACTGGCGACATCTGGCGAATGATTCAAAACGTATTACTCTCATTTTGTCAAAACTTGGTCTATTCTTAATTTTGATGTGAAATATTGATGCCTTTTGAAATATTTATGCTCTTTGTATTGTTTTATGTAATAACATTGTCGAAATGCTGCATTTATATTGAAATATTCTATAAAGAGAATACGTCTCTGATCTCTGCTCTTTTACTCAGACTCTCTACATGAGAGCGGAAAAAGAGTGCAATAAGTTCTTTATATTATTCAATACTTTTTGTCGCCGCTCTGTTTATGACAAAACAAACACAATTATTTCAGTGAGCTAAATATTGCTTACTATTCAGTTGTATGCCAGCATTCAAACTATCAGGTCGTCGTCGCGCTGTTTATGACAAAACAAAAACAATTATTTCATTGATTTAAATTTTGCTTTATTTATTTTAACAATATTGCTTTTAATTTAAAGTAGATGTAAGAAAGAGAAAGTGAAATAACAAAACAGCCTTCAGCACAAAAAAAAAGATTTCAAACCAAAACAACACAATTTTAAACTACATTTTATGTCTAATGGACTAATTAAATTTCGTAAAATGGCTATTGAAATTGACTGCATTCTGGGCATCATATAAACCTTGATCAATACTTATTAAATGAATTTATTAATGTTTGAAAGAGCTTGAATGTTTTTTGATTTTCCAATATACTTGTAACATTTACAAATGTGTTCATAGAAATCGAATAGGTACCGTGTAAAAAAGGTGTTAACGCATCGCCCGTGAGTTCGAACTCTCATTGATTGTTTAAATCGGTAGCTACCCATTATTTTCCCCATACTCTGTGGGTAATGGGTAAACCATAGCTACCCATTCCCCAAGGCACTAACAATGTTACCAATGGTAAGCGATTATTCACGAAATACGAACACTTAGGTCTAAATAAGATCATAATACTTATAACAGTTTTGCTAGACGATTTATGTCTTTAAATATTGTTTATTAAACGTTTCACAAGATTGCGAAATATTTTCATAAATATTTTACCCGTTACATCTAATTCAGGGACACGGGAGAACTTTTCACAATCAGTGAGATGTGCTCTTTCCAGTTTCACAATCACTGATTGGGCCGTATGGTTTTACAACGGTTCCGAATGGCTTTGTTGTAAGCTTTTTAATGGCTAATGTGCCGAAAGTGTTGCTGTTCTGTAATAAATCAATTATAGGTAAGTTGTAGGTACTAGAGTGCGCTGGTCTTGAACAGGAGACCATGGGATCGATTCCTGCTCTGACCACTTTACATTTCGACGGCGGTCACCTCGCATAGTACCGGCGACACTTTCCAGTATTTAGCCCAGAAAACATCTCTCCAAATACCTTTCGCAACCGCTGTATTACTGTAGGCACCACTCAGTGAGTGAATAAACCAGAAAGCGCACAGCTTAATGGTTGTAAGAAGCTCATCCCAATACCTTCATGATGTAAGGGGAAAGATTGTTTTAGTTTTAACTAATGGGTCAGGATTATTTTCAGCTATTAATATAAAAAATCGGGCAAATTTGTATATTCAAAAAAATCCCAAAGTTGGCTATTTTTTTTGTTTTTTTAATACATTTTGACGAAATTTTTCATAATGCTTACAGACAATTTTATAGTATTTTCGTATTACATAAAATCGAATTTTCGATATTGAAAAAATTTGATTTCTTTTTTCGAATTTTTTTTAGTCTTTTTTATTTTATTTTCGATAGCAGTATTGTTATTACAATTTATGAGAATTTTCTAAATTTCTTGAACAACATCTCATACAGTTTTGGAGATATTACACCCAGTTTTCCATTGTCAGAATGTGTGTGTACTTGACTTTAATATGACTTCTGAGTTTTGTTTTTACCGAATACAGTTTGGTTGTACTAAATATTTTAAAGACTTTGTTTTTGAAAAAAATGTTTATTTTGGACCAACATAACTTTTATGCTCAAAAGCCTTTCATGTATATAAAACACAGTGTCAAATGCTGTTGTGTTCCCCAATTTCTGGGACTAACTTTTGCCTGCACTATATTGCACATAAAGAAAATAGTGGCAATTCAATGAAAAAGTTCGATTTTGTTGTCCCTAGACGTGAATAACTACTTTTGATCTCCTCAACTTTAAACAATTAGACACTCAGTTAAAAGATGAAAAATTATGTATCTCATAAGGGTACATTTTATACTAATAGGTGTCAATTTGCCTGTATTTTGCCCAAAACTCCCACATAATGCATCATTTAGCAGACAACTCGAATGAATTACTGCCAGTGAATTCAATACAAATCAAACATTGAAATTATCATAATGTAGTTATATCTCTACCTCTTAATAACTCTAAATAATCCTTGACTGCTACCTTGCATACACGCTGAACAATCTATGTTTTTGTTGTTGTTTGGATGCAAATATAATATGTGTTTGGACCTTGTCGCAAATATAATATACTTGTGCCCAACGACATTGTGTTTGCTATTCAATATTATATGTTGGAGACACAATCATTAATATGTTATAAAATATCAAACATTGGCATTATTATAATGTTGTTATACCTCTCCCTCTTAATATTTCTAAATAATCCTTCCTTACCTACACGCTGAACAATCTGTCTTTTTCTTGTTGTTTGGGTGCAACTGAAATGTGTTTGTAGCTTGTCGCAAAAATAGTATACTTGTATCCAAACACATTGTGTTTGCTATTCAATATTCCGTGTTCCAGACACAATGACTAATATGTTATAATATATATTTTTGCGACCGAAATATGTTTTTATTTATTGAAAACTGTTGAAAACAAAAGCGTGACCCGTAACTAAGAAATAAAAAGCACCAGATCCTCAATTCATGAAAATAATGCTTGCAAATATATGCATGGTTCCTGCAATAGGTTGCTGGAACCGCTTTTTTTTCACCGCGTACAATTGGTTTGTTACAGAACTGTCAGGTGTTTGCTCAATCAAATTGTAGTGAATTGTTAAACGACGGAAATCGTTTCTGAACCATTGTGCGTCGTGGTAAGAAATCTTAGGTGGTCAGAGTACGCAGCGAACTCACGTTTTCCATTAGCGGCTGTGCTGCCTTCCAAATCGAGAGGCGGAAGACATGGCTTTGTATAGTCACAGAGCTAATTGTTAGCAAAGAGGTTGCAGCTACCGCAAATTCGGTTGATGTCACCGAATTGCCGTTGCTACAGCCAAATTGAGGTTGGCACAACCGAATTGAGGTTGTCACAACCGAATTGCCGTTGCCACAACTGAATTTAATCGCCATAAATGAAATTCGATTGAAACAACCTCTTATAAGTTGTGGCAACCTGTAACTCGGATGTGATAACAACTAAAGTGGTTGTGAGAACCTCTAAATTCGGTTAAGGCTATTTGGTTATATTTTTTCTGGGTGTCTAACCAATTTATCCTCTGCAGTTTTGTTAATTGAAATTGATTCAACCGAATTTCAGTTGTCATTACTCAATTCCGTCATGTTCCCTCAATTCAGTTGCGGCAACTACAATTCGGTGGCCACAACCGAATTTACGGTTGCTACAACCTTTTTTCAAATAACTTGTTCTGTGAGGGAAGTCTATGCTCTACATTTCGCTCCTGTAGACTTATTCCTCTTTCTACACGATGAGGCCATGTGTTAACAGACAAATCATAGAAATTTTCAAAAAATAAGTTTGATTAAGTGTGACACATTTTACATCGTTTCTACCACTGTATCCATAGCCAAAGTAAAATCAAAACAAAAAAAAGGTTGAAAAATGCCTTATTTAAGTGCAACAACATCGACGGCCAAGTGGCAAACAACTTCAGCATCTGCCGCAACACCAGTGCGCGCAACACAACACACACCCGCCTTGTTTTAACCACTCTAACTATTGTTAGAGCGCGCAAATCGTGTTAATAACCTTTTATGGCGTTGCCAATTGAATTGCCATTTTACACAGTCTCGCAGCTAAAACATAACAACACATAACCTAAAGCTTCTCAGTGTAGAAATGTTGCAATATGTGGTTAAATGTGGCCAAAGACTTGCATCTCGAAAATCAATATGAACATTATAAAATATAAATAACATCAGGTTGTAGACATAATCAAAAGTTTATCAGGATTACTTGCCTTAACAGAACAAATATTCCTCACAGGGAGGTGTTATCGACTCACGGGAAAATTCAAACAGAATTCCGGCTATGAACTGCTGTATCAACTTCTACGGGAATTGTTGTTTAAACATCGTTCTTAACAGCTTTCGCTTACAGAGTTACTAATACATGTAAAGAATTTTCCCTAGGAGTCAATGCACTGCCATAATGTTAACCCTTAGTGTGATAATAAAGTGTTGCTAAATAACACCACAGATATTCGCTTCGAAGTGCTATAACATTTGGATTACACACGTATTTATATTTCCATTAATTTGAATGTGTTAACGTCTAGGGTTTTCCAGGCCCATGCTGACTTGTTTTTGGAACGATGTTCCTTATCGCGCGTTGCGGGATGGGGGCTAAAAGGAAAAAAGTTAAACAACCCAGTATTATCAACTATATTCGGTACTTTTGCTTTGGTTTGTGTCTAGACTAGCTTACGTTGGGAAATTTCATGTTTTATGTGAAGTTTCAAACCCAATAAAATTAACTTTAGAAAAGCCAAAGTGAAAGAAGTTTATAAAAGGGCATTTTCTTAAATAAGTCCCATTTTCTTAAAAAAGTAAATTTTCTAAAAAAAAAAATTAATGGTTTCCGATTACATCCCATGAAGGGACCGGGGAGAACTTCTCACAATCACTGAGCCGTGCGCTTTCCAGTTTTCACTCACTGATTGGGACCTACAGTGTTACACCGATTCCGAAAGGTATTGTGAGAAGCTTTTTCATGGCTATATACTCGATAGTGTCGCCGTCACTATGCGAGGTTACCGCCGCCGAAGGAAATTTTTTTTTTTTAAAGGTGGTCTGAGTAGGGTTCGAACCCCGCATCTCATGTTCAAGAGCCGCGCACACTAACCATTGCACCACCGACGGCCACAAAAAAAATGTCTGTCCATATTCTTAAACGAAGTACATTTTCATAAAAAAAATGCCTCTTAAATAATCTTAATCTTAAATAAGTACATTTGCTTAAAACAAGTACATTTTCTTACAAAAAGTATATTTAAAAAAAACTTATTTTTTTTAAATAATTTTCTTACAACAAATCGTCTTTAAAGAGTACCTTTTTGTGAAACAAAATAATTTTTCTTGAGATAAGTACCTACTCTTAAAAAGTTACCTTTTCTTGAACAAAGGACAATTTTAAAAAAATTCTTTTCTTAAAATATAAAAAATAAAAGAGTACCTTTTCTTTTCTTGAGATAAGTAGGCTTTCTGAAAATACGTAAATTTTTTTAAAAAAAATAGCATTTCCCTAAAAAGAGTACCATTTCTTTAAAAAGTACCTGTTTTTTGTAAAAAAAATCATACTCTTATGACTTTTTTTACAGAAAGTACTTCATCTTAAAAGTAGTACCTTTTCTTAAAAAAATTTAGCTTTTAATAAAAGAAGTACCTCTCTTTAAAAAAGGATCTTTTCGCGAAAATATTATACATATTGTTACAAAAAGGACCAATATTTTAAAAAAAAATACATTCTATAAAAAAATTGTTTTACTAAAAAAATTTAAATTTAAAATTTTACATTTTCAAAAAGTATCTTTTCTTAAAGATCCATTTAATTTACGCGTGTTGAAACTAACTAGTAAATAATATATAGCGAAAGCAACTTCGTACCAACCGGGTGTCCCCTGACACCTCATGTTATTTTTTTTATGTCAGATCTCGTGTTTGAACTGATATTCCGTATAGTTAGCTAGTTCATCAACCTTCTGACGAAGAGAGTAAATAACTCCACCTAGAAACACCTTGCATTTGCCCAAATGCTTCAGATTTAGTGAGTTCATCAACCCTCGATTGGACACAGCTGAACTAAAAAGCTTTCAATCCACCACGTATGCATTAACAATGCATTCCTCTAGCAGGGCAAATTTATTAGAATTAGAATAAAGTGTGCTAATAATACTTTCCTAAATTACACCACAGATATGGTTTTCCAAGTGTTGTAACATTTGGATTACATACGTATCCATATTTGCATTATTTTTAACGGGTTATCATCTGGGCTTTTCCAGGGTTGATTTGCTTTTAAATTTCAGATCGAGTTTTTGAACTGAAATTCCCTAGAGTTAGCGAGTTCATCAACTTTCTTATGGAGAGAGTCATGACCTAGAAACTCCTTGCATTTGCCCAAAAGCTTCATATTTAGTGATTCATCAACCCTCTTTTGAACGCTCTATGAAGAAATAGCTCAGAATTCACCAAGTTGATATTAACATTGCATTCTACTAACTGGGCAAATTTATTAGAACAACAGGTCACACTAACAACAGTTGGCCTTGACTCCACAACTTGCTATGTAGTTGATTCCTCAACATCGCGTAATTTTCAGAATGATCTGCAGTTGGCAGGTTCAAAAACCTTCTTGTGTATAAGGTCATAATAACATCTAGAATCAACCAGTATGTTCGAAAATACTTTATACTTAGCTAGTTCTTCCACCTTCTTTTGTAGAGCCCACAACAAAAAGCTTACAATCCACAAAGTAAACATTAGCATTGCATTCCACTAACTGGATAAATCTATATAAATAACTGCTGACGTTCACATGTTAGTTTAAACTAAGTGGAATACCTTTTTCGTAAAAATGTTGGGAATAATATTATGTTGCTAGTCGGAAAACTAAATTTAGTTTTATTTTGCCAAACTCTCTTTAGAGTTACCAGACCCAAAAGTTTTAACGTATTGCCATTTATGCCTATTTTTATCGATTATTATTTTTAGCCTAAACTCAATCAACATTTCAATGTAAATCATTATTCACCAAGTATTTGTTTTTGAACAGTACAATAAAATTGTTTATTTAAAAACATTTAAGTTTTTTGTACTGGTAAAATACAAAAGTGAACACATCTAAAAATCGACATCTTTAAAAGTTTTAAAATATTTTTAATGTATTTTTCACATACATGGGGCATATTAATTATATGACAATTATAATTTGTAGTTTAATTTGAATTACCTGCCCAAATGCAAATTCAAAAAAATTTCAATATCATTGGCATTTGTACTTATTTCCGAAGCATTTCCTTTATATCTGGCAGTTCTAGTTTTCAAATATATTATATAGTACAGGTTTATGAATTTGAAAGTACTACGAGGCAATACCTATCGAAGCCACAAACCTATACTTATAAAATACTTTAAAAACAGAGTTGCCAGCAGTCAAACAAATTCAAAACAATTAAAAGCATTCCCATATTTAATTACAATTGGCATCCAATTCCACAACCTGCATTTGCATTCAATGAGCAAATGCAAGTAAAAATTTTTTAATTACAATGGTAATTCTTTTGGATTTGCATTAGATAAAGTAATGCAAATTAAAATCCAATGCAAATTAAAAAACCCATGTATGATTTTTCATAGCTATAATAAATAAATAAATAAATAAATATTTTCTCTTTAATACCTATGTAGAGATAGGAAGGAGAGAGCTTCATTCAGTCAGTGAGCTATGCAATTTTTAGTTTTGTACTCACTGATTGGGACCTACAGTTTTACACTGGTTCCGAACAGATTTTTGAGAAACACTTTTATGACTAACTTTTCTATTTTGCCGCCGTTAATCAGGGAGAGTACAGCGTCGTTGACAGAATTGGTCAGAGAGGAGATCGAACCCAAATTCTCATCTACAAGAGTCATGTACAGTGTACATTGTACACTAATCATTGCACCTCGGACGGCCACTGAAAATAAAAGTGTTGAATACCTTTTAGTACCTTGTACCTTTTTACCTGTACCTTTTAGTCAGCTTAATAGTGTTCCAGTTAATAAATTTTGGATTTCGCTCAAATAAGTATAAAATAAGTTACTTTGGTTTAAAGCTGAATTCCTAAAAAATTTTCAAAATAATAATTTTTACAAATATTCTGAATGGTCTGACAGGTTTGCAAAAGAAATATGTATATATTTTTTAAAGCTGCCGATTTTTATATATGATAAATCTCGAATTTTACTCTGCATTTTGCTGATCAAAATATTTTTACATTCTGACATGTAACTTTTTATTGAAATCAGTGTTGGGATTGTTGAATATAAATTGGATTGTAATTTACATTACTTTGCCTAATGCAAAGGCAAACGAATTACCATTGTTCGTAATGGCAATTCAAAAATTTTGAATTTCCATTTGCTCAGGCATTGCAAATGCAGGTTGTGGAATCGGATGCCAAATGTAATGAAATATGGCAATGCTTCTAATTATTTTGAATTTGTTTGACTGCTGGCAATTCTGCTTTTAAAGTATTTTATATGCAGAGATTTGTGTATTCGATTGGAGTTGCCTCGTAGTACGTTCAAATTCATAAACCTGAAAATATAAAATAATTCCCTATCAAAACTGTCAGATATAAAGGGAATGCTACGAAAATGAGCGCAATTGTCAATTAAATTTTTTTTTAATTTTAAATTTTTTGAATTTCAGTTTGAGAAAGTGATGCAAATTAAACTACAAATTATAATTGTCGTATAATTAATTTGCACCATGTATGATTGAAGTGAAAAAGTTCCTTAAGAAAAACTATTCTGTTAATAACTCAATTAAGTTTACCTAAAAACGTTAATTAAACAACAAACCCACATCTATATCAGTGGCCGTCGGCGGTGCAATGGTAGTGTGCGCGGCTCTTGTGCATGAGGACGTGGGTTCGATCCCTACTCTGACCAGCTTAAATTTCTTTCGGCGGCGGTCACCTCGCTTAGTGACGGCGACATTATCAAGTATTTAGCCATGAAAAAGTTTCTCAAAATACCGTTCGGAACCGGTGTAAAACTGTAGGTCCCAGTCAGTGAGTTTAAAAATAGAACGCGCACAGCTCACTGGTTGTGAGAAGGTCTCCCTAATCCCTTCATGGGATGTAACGGGAAACCATTTATTTTTTTTTTTTACATCTATATCACAAAATTCTAAAACTTTTATTTTTAACGAGACCAGTTCACATGTTTCCCCCACATGTAAATATGTGGGAAATTCATTACGCAAAATAAATATAGCAGCAGGATATTTTAGCAGCTAAAATATAATCTATCACTCTAGGGGTTTAACCCGCAAAACAATTTAAAAAATCAGGCTATGCGCCTAATTGTATGCTATAATTCTTGTGGAATAGTGGTTTAACAATCACCTGTTCGCTTACATTACAATACTACTGTAAACGCTGGATATTGAAACCCAATCAACTTACTTATCTAACACATTAAGTTACTACAAAAATTTTAGTACATTATTAAAAGCCCTGAGAGGGTTAAAGCTGCAACTATTCTACGACACATACGTATATTGTACATCCTAGAGTAGTTGAAGCTCATTTAGTTCTCTTAATAAACTGTTCTAACACAAAGTAGTTCCCCTTAAAAATACTAAAACGTTTTGCTATCACAGGTTAAGCACTGCAGACTGCAGCAGAGACAAAATTGTCAAGAGGTGTAAAATAAATTGAAACATAAACATTTTACCCCGACGAACAAAATTGGAAAAGTTTTCAAATAGTTTGTGGCCAAAAATACAAGATTCAACAATTTTAATGAGACTTTAGTGTTTAACATGGGAAGCACAACTTGTTGGCTCTGCCAAAACAGTTTAAATCTAAAAGATAAAATACACACACGGGTAGTCAGAATTCAGGTATTGGAAATTAAAATCCTTAAAGGCAAGTAAGTTCAAATTTTATAGGTAATTTGCGATCCAAATCAGCGCTAAAGAACAGAAAGAAAATTTTATAATTTTCTTTATGAAGTTTATGTGCAGATAACGATTGTGAGGGCAAAGTTTATCGGAACACATCAATCTACGATATTTATCGTTAACCGAAAGAGTTAAAAATTCATTGCAAGAGTTTATATCACATATAGGGTTTTTTTAATTTGCATTGGATATTAATTTGCACTAGTTTATCTAATGCAAATCTCGTATGAAAATGTCTATGGTTGACAATTTGTATAAGGTTTTCAACCTAGCAAAGCCAGTGTTTTACCTCTACAGAAAATTTTTACCTTCTGAGTTATGGGTCTTTTGTAGTTGGGGCGCAATATTTTTTTCATTACGAACCATACATGGGGCAAACTAATCATATGACAAGTATAATTTGTAGTTTATTTTGAATCAACTCTACAAACGCAAATTCAAAAAATTTTAAATACAATTGTAGTTATTTTTCCTTCATACCTGCCAATTTTGGTTTTCAAATATTTGATACAGTACAGGTTTTTGAATTTCAAAGTACTACGAGGCAATACCTATCGAAGCCACAAACCTCTACATATACAGTACTTTAAAAACACAATTGCCAGCAGTCAAACAAATTCAAAATATTTAAAAGTATTCCCATATTTCATTGCAATTAGCATCCGATTTTACAACCCGCATTTGCATTACCTGAGCGACTGGAAATTCGAAATATGTTGACTGTCATTGCGAAGGATAATGCAAAGTAATGCAAAATTAAAATCCAATGTAATTTTAATTTTTGATTCTGTTTTTATTTTAGATAAGAAAATAGTCAATATCTGATATTTAGATTATTAAAATTAAATTTAAAATTTATTTTTAATATTTTTTTTAATCGGATACCATGCAAGAAGAAGGGAAATATTGCTTTTGGAAAAAAGTGAGTTAGCACCTGCTTCCACCAACGGCTTCAACTGTAATTTTTTTTCATTGATGTTTTTTTGATGTGCGTGAAGATAAATTCGAATACGAACAGCAAAGACACAAACCACTTTGGTGGACAGAACTACGTTATTAAGTAAACGGAGCTCGGCTAAAAGTATAAAAACAGAAGTGAAGTTTACACGATTGGAACGAAATAAACAGCAGTATTACAAAGTATTGAAAATCTATATCCACAAATTAGTTCATTTTATTAAACGATTCAAAAAATATATTGCAAATTATAAAATATTGAAAATAGTAAATAAAATCACTAAAGAAAATTTCCAGTTTTGTGCAACCAAAGGATTGTCTGCCAATCGTAAGTATGTGTACTTTCTCAATTGTTTATTGTGGAGACGGTTTTTTAATAAAGGATTCTCTGTCAGCCAAATATATTACACTGCACATTAGAATTTATTATCCCCATATTTCAGAGCGATTCTGGATCTCGCAAATTAAATTTGAATCTTATATTCGAGTTGTATTATACCATATTTCAATCCTTTAGAACTCGAGCTTATTCACTTATGTTCCTATTTTTTGTATACCTTTGACAGAGCTCTGTTTACTCAATAGCTAAGGTTTGTGTCTTGGCTAGTTGTGTTCAAATTTGTCTTCATGAATATTTTACATTGCACATCATATTATTGAAATAATTTAATGCATTGAGGTTGCATGCAATTCAAAATTTTCCTCGTCTATAAGTATTGTCTGTTGTGTCCGCAGCTGCTTCCAGTCATTATATGAGGTCATCGTTGACAGCCGTGCTTGCCAGTGAATGTTCTTCGGTCAAGAACTGTTCAACTTTAAATTCACTTATGTTGATAATTTCGGTTATTTGTTATTGTTGATATTGTACCTTCTCAAAATTTCTAGTAAATTCATTTCCAAATATGCATAGGTGAATTGTACTGTAAATTGTTCTGATGGTTTCCCATTACATCCCATGAAGGGATTGAGGAGAGCTTCTCACCAGAGTTGGTATTTACCCCCCATGTGTAACCCATCCACATCGCCACATCATTACCCGAAGGTTCAGGGGAAAATAATGAATGGTAGCAATGGGGAATTACCCATCACGATTACCCATTACTCATAGGGTAGTGGGGAAACTTATGGGTAGTTACCCACGACAAATGCGGAAAATTATGGATACTTATTACCCATCACGATTACATGGAGAATGGGTAAGAGCATGCTGACAAATCTGTCCTTTTTTGTTGTTTGGATGCAAATATAAAGTGTGTTTGGAGCTTGTCGCAAATATAATATACTTGTGTCCAAACATATTGTGTTTGCTATTCAATATTACATGTTTGAGATACAATGATTAATATGTTAGAAAATATGTGTTTGCGACCCAGATATATTTATGTTTGTGATACAACTTGCACTGTTTATACTCTCGATAGCAAGAGGCTAAAAGAGGGACAACGACAGAGTCTATCTTTGTAAGTGTGTGTCTGTATTTTTGGATTATTCTCTCAGTCAGTGAGTCATAAATATTCCTGAATGTGTGTTCAAATTGCATTTGAAGTCAGTGTTTCTTATTTTGGCTGATGGATTGGGTTTTAGTTTCATGTATTCAATCGTCAATGCTTCATCGGACAGAGGATATCAAAAGCGCTTGATCAGTGAAAAAAAGAATAAACGAAGGATCGGACGCTTATATGGCTTGTGGTGTCACTTTGGTTTTTGTGTATGTGTTTCGTATATATGGATGTGTGCCGCCAAAGTGAGAAACGATTTTGAGGAAAAAAACTGGAAAGGGTAACAACGTGAAGCCCTTTTTCTGTCCGAACCTTTACTGAGAAAATCGGAACTGCGGACCATTTGCGAAATAAACGCTCGGCTTGCATGAACTAGATTTGTATATAAATATATTTTTTGGTCGTCGGTGGTGCAATGGTTAGTGTGCGCGGCTCTTGTACATGAGATCCTGGGTTCGAACCCGGCTCTGACCACCTTCAAATTTTCTTTCGGCGGCGGCCACCTCGCATAGTGACGGCGACACTATCGAGTATCTAGCCATGAAAAAGCTTCTCAAATTACCGTTCGGAATCGGTGTTAAACTGTAGGTCCCAATCAGTGAGTGAAAACTGGAAAGCGCACAGGTCAGTGATTGTGAGAAGTTCTCCCCAGTCCCTTCATGGGATGTAATGGGAAACCATTTATTTTTTTTTATATTTTTTGTGTACCAACGCATAGTGATAACTAACGCATAGCTGAAACCTTCTGAAAACAAGAACGTGAGAGACAACAAAGAAAGGAGAAGCAAAAGAGCAGCAGATTCTCAGTGCATGACAAAAAACAAATAATGCATTCAATGCACCTAAATGTAAAAAGGGACGTTTTAAATCTTTTAATTTTTTGTATTAATTATTTATTATTATTATTATATATTTATACAGTTGGAAACCGCTGCCAGCTGTGCCCCCAATAAGTAGATCCAGAAAGTATTTCCGACAAATCTCATTAGTTATCGAGTTCACTGACTTTCTTCTGAAGAGGATCTTAACACCATCAACAAACAACTAGTATTTTCGACAATGCTCCATTGCTAGCGAAGTCACCAACCTATTTATAGAGAGTCCACAACCAAAAAGCTTACAATTCACCTCGTTTACGCTGGCATTGCATTCTTGATAACAACATTAATTAAGTGAAATGGATTTTTTTACAATAATATGTTTTTGGCATATCAGACAATTTTTTTCCGAAATCCATCTTAGCATAATGCATAAGTATGCACCAGTACAAATTGTCTATCAGAACTTTTTAAAAAATTTGATTTATAAATTAGTTATTATATTAAAAATTTTGTTGAAGATGTCTAATTTGTTGCAAATACAAATTGAGAAACTTTTTGATCCCCTTACCAGAGTTCAATTCTAGCATTCTGAATTCTTAGTTATAGAGTCGTTTCCTCTTAAATATTCACTACACTCAGCGAACCATGGAATTATGACCAGGCACACAGAGATTCATTCACCAATGTGGATATACAATTTGGACGCCTTATAAGAAACCCAACAAATTAACAAAAACAAAACTTTTGGAACTAGAAAATGACACCATCATCAACAGAATATAGAGTCGCACATTCATATACAACATATCTATACATACTTGTGGCCAGTGCAGCAAAAGCAGCGGATTAAACCAGAAAACAAGAAGCCTCTAAGCCACCAAAAACAGAAGTCGGTTAGTCTTTGCCACTGTTGTTCCACTGGTTAACTTTGGTATCAACTCCAAATCTAAATAATATCCACAATAATCAACATACAACACAATGTTGTGTATTAGTGTGTATCGTTTTATAATTTTAAACTTAAATATTCATTGTAGTAATGATCAAATAGACGGATCTACGAAATTCTTCATTGCCGCAGTGAATTTTTAGTATTGTGGCAATGGCTGCCCTTATGGCGACGTTAAAGTCAGTTACAAAGCTGTACGGAACAAATAGAATTTCAATGCACAATAGGCGAAACATAGAGGCAATATATTGTACTTCCAGTTAATGAGCTATTCAGATCCCAATGGATCTAACTTCACATTTTAAAGATTTTGAGATTCTAATGCAATTACAAATAAAACATCTTATACTTGTCATAGTTCAAAGCCAATTTTCTATAATCGTCAAAATGAAAGATTATTTGTAAAGGTTAGGTTTTATATGAGAATAGACAGAAGTCCCAAATTTATTTTCCTTTTCTCCACCTTTTGTTTTGTGGAGTTACATCAATTTTCCCTCTGAGTATCTCATTTACTGGAAGTGAAATATTTTGCCTAGTGCGCATTTCAACTCCATTGGTCAATTACAACTTTGTAACTGACTTTAATGAGAGCATCGCTCTGACCACTTTACATTGCATTCGGCGGTGGTCAGCTGTCTCAGTGACGCCATCACTATCGGGTAATTAAACACGAAACATCATAATCTTCTGGAGTTGGGTTAAAAGTTTTCTTCGATGTATAATGCAGTAAAATGAGCCATTCTATTGTCTATATCCTCCATCTCTTAGTGTTAACTATGTAAAAATGTTGCTCCTGCTGCGCTTCGGCTGGAGTTTCTTTTCGTTATTTCAATGTACAAAAATTTGAATAATTTGCAAAAGCATATGTAGACAAAACACTTTTGCACTCTGGTACTTGTATTCTTTCAGCGCTGATCCATTAAACTTTCCGCTGGGGTGCAACTGCCGCACTTCAATTGTTGGTGGTAGCAAACAGCAAGTAGCTTGAAATTCAACACAAACTATCACACTCTTACGAGTATACATATATTCAAAAAAGTTGCCGCTACAAATTGTACATACGAGTACAAGCTGTATTCACAATACTGTACTAGATATTGTAAGTTGCCCCGCCGCCACAGAGGCGTTCGTTTATACAATTGTACCGAATGTTCATAGGGATGCGAGTCAAAAAAAAGGGGAGGAAAACACGGGGAATCCATTTGTTTTTGTTTTTTGTTTGTTTAATCTTATTGTGTTGCTACATGGACAGTCAAAGGAACCTAGGCTAATGTTGGGACACAGTGTCTGGATAACTGTCAGTAAATTTAAAATAATATCGGCGACGCATAGTTAGACAATATATTGTTACGAATTTCCTTATTCGTCCTTTTTGCGCTGTTTTATTCCCAATAATAAAACAAGGTCCGTTTTAAATTACGATAGCTACAACAGTTTAACTTCCTTTTATATTACTCAACCAGTATAACAGTTTACTTTATTTAAACCACTTTACAATAAGTCTCAATATATATTCTCAAACGGTCTCATAATACCTGAAACCTTCTCTATTTTTTCCGTCACCCTGTTTCCAGATTATTCTACACTGTATTAGAATAATTTTTAAAAAATAACGTACTTGTAGCCGACTCGTCAACTCATTTCTGGTAAGAGTATACTTCTAGGCGCAGCAGTAGTCGCACTGATATTTACATAATGTTATTTTGTCATAGAGAGTAAGTAAAACCTTTTACTTAATCGTAACAATATTGTTGGAAAAAACTAAATGAAACTAAAAAAAAATTGTTGGAAAAAACTAAAAACTAAAAAAACTAAAACTAAACTAAACTTGGTATATTTTCAGTTAAAAACCTTATTCGCACGGAAAAAAAACTTTAAGAAAAAAATATTGATTCTGACAAAATTTGACACATATAATTGTTTCGAAACTTCTTTCGAATTAAGTAATATTGTGTCTACGAGTATATATGGCGCATTCCATGAAAATTTGAATTCATAGTCATTTCAAAATTATTGATTTTTGGAACGAAGTTCCTTATAGCACGATGCGGGATAGGGCCTAAATGAAAACAATTAAACAATTTTTGTTTTAACACTATTATGCTACAACCCAGTATTGTCAACTATATTGTTTCATTTGCTTTCGTTTGTGTCTAGACTAACATGTGTTGGGAAATTTCTTGTTTAATGGGAAGTTTTCTCGGTAGAGCCTCTAACCAATATTTAGTATACTTATATTATAGTTTTGAACCCAATAAAAAGTAAATTTAGAAAAGCCAAAGTGAAAGAAGTTTAAAAATAGAACATAAGAAAAGAACACAAATATATGCATTTTCTTAAAAAAAAGTAAATATTCTCAAAAAAAATGCCTATTCATATTCTTAAACAAAGTACCTTTTCATAAAAAAATACCTTATCTTAAAGAAGTACGTTTGCTTAAAAAAAAAATTAATTTTCTTACAAAAAATAACTTTTCCTAAAAAAAATTATTTTTTTTACAAATAACTACATTTTCTTAAAAAAAAATAAATTGTCCCCAAAAAAATAAATATTCACATTCTTAAACAAAGTACCTTTTCCTAAACAATACCTTATCTTAAAGAAGTACCTTTGCTAAAAAAAGGAAATTTTCTTACAAAAAATGCCTTTTCTTAAAAAATAATTTTATTTTTTAAAGAAGTACCTTTTCTTAAAAAACTACACTTTCCTACAACAAAACTAACTTTTCCTTAACCAGTAACTTTTTTGGGTAACAAAATAACTTTTCTTGAGATAGGTACCTACTCTTAAAAATGTATCTATTTTGAAAAAAGGACCCATTCTAAAAAAATCCCATTTCTTAAAAAAACCTTATTTTCAAAAAAATGCCTTCTCTTAAAAAAATATATTTTCTTACAAAAATTCCTGTTCTTAAAAGTTCCTTTTCTTGAAAATAAAATAATACATTTTTTTTTCTTAAGATAAGTAGCCTTTCTGAAAATAAGTACATTTTCTTAAATAAATAACGTTTTCGTAAAAAGTGTACCACTTCTTTAAAAAGTACCTGTTCTTAAAAAAGTACTTCTTTGTAAAAAAAAGTCATACTGTTATGGCTGTACTTTCTGTTTAATATAAGAAGTACCTCTCTTTAAAAGCAAAGACCTTTTCAACAAAATATAATACATATTCTTACAAAAAGGACCTAAAAATAAACGATCCTTTTTTGAAAAATACATTCTATAAAACAAAAAAATACCTTGTCTTAAAGAAATACCTTTGCTTAAAAAGTAAATTTTCTTACAAAAGTACCTTTTCTTAAAAATAGTAATTTTTAAATAAGTACCTTTTCTTAAAAAAGTACATTATCTTACAACAAATTACCTTTCCTTAAAAAACTAAATTTTCTTTAAATAGTACCTTTTCTGTAAAACAAAATAACTTTCTTGAGATAAGTACCTACTCTGAAAATTGTACCTGGTCTTTCGAAAAAAAAAGCTTTTCTTCAAAAAAAAAAAATACCTTCTCTTACAAAACATACATTTTCTAACAAAAATTCCTTTTCTTAAAAGTACCCCTTTCTTTTCTTGAGATAAGTAGCCTTCCCGAAAATAAGTAAATTTCCTTAAAAAGATAACCTTATCCTAAAAAGAGTACCACTTCTTTAAAAAGTACCTGTTTTTTAAAAAAAATATTTCGTTGTAAAAAAAAATTCATACTCTTAGGCTTTTTCTTAATAAAAGAAGTACCTTTCATCAAAGACAGGAAACTTTTCGGGAAACTATAATACATATTCCGACAAATGATCTAAAAATATACTTTTTAAAAAAAAATTCAATAAATAAAAAATTTCTTAAAAAAAGTTTATCATTTTACAAAAAGTATATTTTCTTAAAGATCCATTTAATTTATCGTATTTTTCAAAGGGCGCCTTAGGCATGTTGGAACTAACTAGTACATAATATATAGCGAAAGGTACATCGTTCCAACCGTGTGTCCCCTGATATTTCATGATATTTTTTTTTGTGTCAGATGTTTCCTGATTCTGGATGCTTGAAATATTTCATTGGTCACTAGCTTACTGAAGAATTCTCATTGAATTTGCAATTTTCGTTACATATAGCTTGATGATTGCCGCAATACCATCATTCCGTACAGTCGTCGCTGATGAAAGCTTGTGGCTAAATGGAGTGCTTCATTGAATTTGACCAAAATTTTCATAAAGTTGTAATTTAAGAAATAGTTAATTCTACTAGTGAACATTTCATTTCAAACGTTTTCATAAAAAGAAAACCAACGAATAAATTTGTTAAAATTATGAACAATAACCAACCATTGTCAGTAAATAATAAGACCAACTCACATTGTATGGTGTGTGAAAAAGTGTTTTTTGTCCACTCCTCAAAATTTACCTTGGTTTGTTTTCCGATGATTCCCATAATATTTTGTGTCTACGAGGCGGATCAATAAGTCCGTTAATTTTTTAACTTCCCTCGTAGTTATATGAAATGCAACACTGCGCCCATCAAGTACCACCTGTTAGTAGACAACTGTCAAATTTTGAGCGAGCGTCATTTACTTTGCGTTTAACATTTCGAGTTCTTATTAAACATTATTTTTTTGCGAAAAGGAAACCGTCAGTCAAACGAAGGAAAAACTTGATAAATACTATGGGGACTCTGCACCATCGACTTCTATGGTAAAAAAGTGGTTTACTGACTTTCGTTGTCGTTGCACAAGTACAAATGACGCTGAACGTTCTGGACGGCCAATTGAGGCAAAAATCCACGATATGGACTCCAAAATGCGGGCCATGCTCGGAAAAGCGGGATAATCCCGCCAAAAGCGTTCAGGTTAGGTATAACACTATCAATAGGTCTGCCTGTTCTTAGCTTTTTCTTCCAAGCGGAAGTAATGGCACAATTGGAGGAGATTAAACATGAAACCGGCGCCACGACAATATAGTGAACATATGAACATAGCCGGCAACGATGATGAACTATCCTGGAAAGGTTCAAGTGGAACTGGAAATGAACGAAACGTGATTGAAAGGCCTCTAAGAGTGCTGGGTAGCATGATTGATCGCCACTTCTCCCGGAAGGCAGACAGAAACCGGAGAGGACTCACTACGGTAAGAGAATGACGAGTTCGAGTGAATCGAGTTCCGCATGACTCTGAACAAAAATACAACAGTCAGAATGGTTGCTATCATAATCGGTCACTGGGTGATTGGTACATATGCGCTAACATGGAATACATTACAGGCATTACAACAGTAGTTGCGAAGACGAACTTATAGCAGAAACCCTGAAAAGTATCTTTTTCATTGACTGATGTTAGTGACAAACCGACCTCACCCATATTTCCATACGACATGTACGTAGGTGTATATTTTAGCTTTAGTTTGAGTTGCAGTTCTGTGTTGATTCTGGCAAAAAAATAACCGCGTTCTCGTAAATTGCGTGCACAAGTTCATTGATTTTAAGAAGAATTTCATAGCCTTTATGAACAGATATAAAAGGTATTATGAAAGATTGTTGTTCTTGATTGCTTGACACATTTTCTGAGCATTTACATACTGAAGAATTCTCATTGCGTTTAGATTTTTTGTTGCATATAGGTAGTGTGATAAATTTTTAAATATGTAGTATAATTCTCAAAACTCTTCAGGGGTTTCTGGGGGTTGCAATTCTCAAAAAAATATTAACTAATTAGTTTTATAAAATATATGACACTCCTCATAAGACGTGTGATTGCATTACGTAAAACGAAAAAAAAATTATCGTAAATCCTATGAAAATATTTCATTATCTTTTCAAAACTATGCTGTTTTATTATATCCCTGGGAATCATCCCTGGAAAGAACCTCCCTGGAAAAGATTCCTGCTATGTATTTTGTAGGCTCTCTGATCGGTACATACTGTTTATCAGCGATTCCCAACAATGTTTAAGACCATCAACATATGGATAGACTGTATTGAAAAGGGAACTACAGTCCAAATTTTCACGATCCACTATATTCTGTTTGATTACACTGTGTGTAATTTTTTAAGTCATGGAAATATAACCACTACGTGATAAAATACCAAAAAAAAAGAAGACCCGTGTCTCCCAGTTTTGTCCAAAGTCATGGACGTTTTTTCTGGGTCTCGGTGTCATTTTTGCAAAAAAAAGTGATAATTTTGTCAGGCTCACATTTTGCAAACACTTCGGAATTTTGATTTACTCTCTGAGGTAAAGTTGTAGCTCTTGTCATAAAGAACATATAAAATCAAAATATCTTCATCTTCAAGGTCAAAATCGCAGAAAACTTTAAAAATTTCGCTTTTTTTTACTTTTTTCCCCCTGTTCTGGTCCATACGTAGCAAACCATTCAAAAATTAAGGAAACAATAAAAAAGTCCATGACAAAACTGGGAGACACGGATCTTTTTTTTGTCTTATATCACGTAGTGGTGTCCATTTATGGTTATATATCCATGACTTAAAAAACTACACGCGGTGAAATTAAAAAATTTTCGTTAAATTTTTCACCTTTCGTCAAATTTTTCGAGAGTTTAACAATCGAAGTGGAAATAACGGCATACCCGTACAATCCATTGTTAAAATTGCATATTGCCCACGTAAAGAATGAGTTGTCAGAGTCATCCGTTGAAGATATATGGATCAAGCCAGGGAGGGGGGCGCCCGCCCGCGTCTTTCGGCGCCCGCCCGCGGCTGTCCGCGCCCCGTAGGAAGCTTATAAAGCATGGTAATTTTTACGGATTTCTAGAATTCTTCTGCATTTCTTATGCGATTTAGAAGCGACCAAATCAAGTGATTACCTCAAAGCAATTTCCGGATGCACATAAGTTCTTACTGCCAGAAGTTCTTCTGGAAAAAAGCGAAGTATTTTCATACAAAATCGATATCGACTTTTAAAGGAGAAGAAAATAACCCTGAGTACTGTACTCGCACAGTTCTCCAAAATGAAGAACTGTATGCTTGAGGAAGATTGTTTAAATACAATTAACAGCGCTGACGACATTGAATCAGATGCAAATAGCAGCGAAGAAGAAGGCACTGGCACAGAAATGCAACAGCAACATTATCTGTCATGTATTGTTTGTTGCGAAAACGACAGACAAATACTGTTTGATCCATGCAAAAATGTTAAAGTTTGTTAGACATGCTACCAACAACACGCATACATTGAGTCCTATTTGTCGTGCCATCATTACGGAACCCACATTTTTATATATTGTTAATATTGTAGAACAGAAAATACATATGTATGTAAATATTTAAATTTTCTGTTAACTGAATTAAATTTTTTTGCCAATAAAAGAAATCAAATACACTACATAAGTAGCACATAGAAAATTATCAAAGCTGAAATAATACCATAATGGCTTTATTACACTTGCTCTGTGGTAATAAAGCCATATGGTCTTATTTCTCAAAGTGATGAGAAATAACGCCATATGGCTTTATTGCCTATGGCCTTATAGCACGGCATCGTGTTCGTATATGGTTATATTTTTTCGTGTTGCACTGTGTTACAATACAGTCTCTGGCTGCTCTGGCTGCTACACTCATTTAAAGAATTTCCTTAACTTTTCGCCGTTCCCAAAAAACTGTGCGAATGAAAAGCATGAGTAGCTGCTGCTATACTCCAGTTTTAGTTACAGGAACTTGAATATATTGTTCCTGATTCCATTGTATATTATTGTTTGGTGCAGCAGTTGCTAGCTTGACTTGTAGCAGCAGCAACATATCTAAATACTTTCATACGCCAAAGTGCATATGTTGTAAGCACTTTACTCCAAAGCTTTATAATTTTCAAACTTTGTACTATTAAATTGTTGCAACAACATACCTGCACCACGGGAAGGACTCCATTGCAGTGTCAAGTGTACGAGTGCAAGCAAAGAGAGAAATCGAGGGGAGCTACCACTTCAGACTGCCACCGTGCAGAGTTACAATTTAGACAACGTCAGTTG
Source organism: Phaonia tiefii (assembly GCA_963931995.1). Classification (NCBI taxonomy): domain Eukaryota; kingdom Metazoa; phylum Arthropoda; class Insecta; order Diptera; family Muscidae; genus Phaonia; species Phaonia tiefii. The sequence continues at coordinate 66,001,369 of OZ008367.1, forward strand.
TTACACGTTCAACGAAATGCATATGCTTAGTTGCCACAAGGGTGTTGCATGTAGTGTGTAGCTGCAGCACAAGACAACAAAGGCAGAGCAGCAACTTTTTAACTTGGTTAAAAACGCATAAAGTTCAATTTTTTATTATAGTTTACTTTTTGGTATTTAAACTCGTACTTTGATAGCAATTCTAGTAGATTGTTTGTGTTTTGTTTGTATTTTTCTGAGGGAAACCCGAGGTTGGGGTTGTGGTACTTTGGTTTGTCTTCCCTCTTAAAGTCAGCTGTATAATAGTATATTTTATTAATTTTTTTGCAACCTCAACTCAGTGGGGCATTTTGAACTGTTGGCCGACTATTTTATGTTTATTTCCTTCAAATTAACTTAAAAGCTGGCACTTGTTTCTTGTTGCATTGGCCGTCATGGTGTCTTCTCATAATAGTATATGATTTTTGGCCAAATGAATTGTTCGCTTCCTCCATTTTGTAAGTGAATTGTAGCAAATGTCTACAAATTTAGACCAATATTTTGTTTGTGGTTTTTACTATGTGTCGTTGATTTCGTGCGGTTTTGAAAAAGTGAATAATGTTCAAATTAAATTTACAAAATCTGTTTTGAAAAATTGTTTATGTCATCATTTTAAGATTTTGAAATGATTTATGTGGCAAATGCATTTAATGTGATTGGGCAGGGGTTTGGATGATAATGATAGATATCACTTAACAACTCTTGGACCGTATAGTACATTTTAACTTTGGATTTTAACTTATATTTTAACTTTTGGATTGAAAGTAAAGACCATATACAAGCAAAGACAATTTTCCTTCCCCACAAATGGAATTCTAGACAACTTGGCATGGGGTACAACAACCGAATAGAAAACGGGAGCGGCCAAGTGGCCGCTGATCAAATAGTACACAGTGTTTTTTTAAATTTGTTTTTAGTCTTTTTACTTTCACTCATGATTACACTTTTGGTATGGTTTAGCAAAACGAAAATACGTTATAAAAATTGCGCTCAATTGGCTTAATATTTGGTGGAAGTAGATTATTAGAACAATGAGAAATATTAATTAAATATTAGAAAAATTTCAAATAAAATTTAATATTTTTTTTCCAGAATTAAGATAATTCTAAAAAATATTGATTTTGGAAAATTGTGTTGGAACACCTCAATTGTAGTTGTAATTATCTTCACTTCACTTAAAAATTCTTAATAGGAATATCAAATTTTGTACAGACGATCGCTGCGCCAACGAAAATAGTTTTGTTTTTTTTGGAACGATGGGGGCTAAATGAATTAAAATTAAACAACTTTTTTTAAACACTATTTATGCTACATCCCAGTATTATCAACTATATTGGGTACTTTTTCTTTGGTTTGTGTCTAGACTAACATATGTTGGGAAATTTCTTGTTTAATGGAAAGTTTTCTAGGTGGAGCCTGTAACCAATATTTAGTATATATTGTAGTTTTGAACCCAATAATAAGTAAATTTAGAAAATCCAAAGTGAAAGAAGTTTAAAAAAGAACATTTTCGTAAATAAGTGCCTTTTTTAAAAATAAATAAATTTTCTCAAAAAAAACCTATTCATATTATTAAAAAAAGTACATTTTCTTAACAAAATACCTTATCTTAAAGAAGTACCTTTGCTTAAAAAAAGTAAATTTTCATACTAGAAGTACATTTTCTTAAAAAAATAAGTTTTTTATAATATGAAGATTTTCGTAAAAAGGTACATTTTCTTACAACAAATTGCCTTTTCTTAAAAAACTACCTTTTTATAGAGTACATTTTTTGTGAAACAAAATAACATTTCTTAATATAAGTACTTACTCTTAAAAATGTACCTATTCTTGGGAAAGGCATAAATTCTAAAAAAAAAATCACATTAAAAAAAAACATTTTCTTCAAAAAAAAATACCTTGTCGTAAAAAAATACTTTTTCTTACAAAAATTGTTTTTTTTTAAAAATACCTTTTCTTAAAAATAATATAATAATAACGTTTCTTTTCTTTCCTTGAGATAAGTAGCCTTTCTGAAAATAAGTACATTTTCTTAAAACAATAACCTTTTCCTAAAACGAGTACCACTTCTTTGAAAAGAACCTGTTCTTAAAAAAATACTTGTTTGTAAAAAAAATTCATACTCTGAGGCTGTTTCTTACGGAAAGTACTTCTTCTTAAAAATAGTACATTTTCTTAAAAAAAATATTAGCTTTTAATAAAAGAAGTACCTCTCTTTAAAAAAGGGCTGGGGGTACAACAACAATATAATACATATTCTTACAAAAAGAACCTAAAAATATACTTGTTTTAAAAAAAAAACATTCTCTAAAGAAATATTCTTTAAAGAAGTTTATCAGTTTTCAAAATATATTTTCTTAAAGATCCATTTATATTATCGTGTTTTGCAATGGACGCCTTAGGCGTGGTGGAACTAACTAGTATATAATATATAGCGAAAGTAACTTTGTTCCAACCGGGTGTCCCCTAACACCTCATGTAACTTATTGTTAACTGTTCAGGAAAGGAAAAAAACTAGACATTTATATAATGCAAAATTGTCAATTATAAACTAAAATTAAATTTCGACTTTCCACAATAAAATAAAATAAAATTTGTTAATTTTCGTAAAAGAGATCCGAGAATTTTTATTTGAATGTGAACAAAATATTAGTTAAGATTGAAACTATCTATTTAAAAATACAAAAATTTTTTATTATAATTGACTTTTTTATATTTTAAATTATTGAGATTTACCGGTAGATAAATACAAAAATGTGTAAAGTACGACGTTTCTTAATCTCTATTTTATTTAATATTTACAGAACAATTTGGAAAATCTAAATTTCAGTTGTAATTTTCTTAAAAATTTCGCCACAAAATTTATATTTTTTTGAGTTTTCTATCTTAAATTGAAATTAAATTAATTTATTAATTTCCATTTAAGATTTAAACATTTTTATTAAATTGTAAAAAGAGATTAATAAATAGAAAAAAATTACTTGAGTTGTCAGGGGACGCCCGGTTCGAACGAAGTTCCTTTCGCTATATATTATGTACTAGTTAGTTCCAAAACGCCTAAGGCGCCAGTTGAAAAATACTGTAATTTAAATGGACATTTAAGAAAAGGTCCTTTTTATAAAATGATAAACTTTTTTTAAGAAATTTTGTATTTATTGAATTTTTTTTTTAAAGTATATTTTTAGGTTCCTTTTGTCAGAATATGTATTATTTTTACCCGAAAAGGTGCCTGTCTTTGATGAAAGGTACTTCTTTTATTAAACGGTAATGTTTTTATGTAAGAAAAAGCCTAAGGGTATAAATTTTTTTTACAACGAAATATTTTTTTTAAAAAACAATTACTTTTTAAAGAAGTGGTACTCTTTTTATGATAAGGCTATGTTTTTAAGGAAATTTACTTTTTTTCGGGAAGGCTACTTATCTCAAGAAAAGAAAGGGTACTTTTTGAAGAAAAGGAATTTTTGTAAGAAAATGTATGTTTTGTAAGAGAAGGTATTTTTTTTTTTTTTTGAAGAAAAGCTTTTTTTACGAAAGAACAGGTACAATTTTAAGATTAGATACTTATTTAAAGAAAGTTATTTTGTTTTACAATAAACGTAGTTTATTATTTAAGGAAAGGCAATTTGTTGTTAGATAATGTACTTTTTTAAGAAAAGGTACTTATTTAAAAAATTACTATTTTTAAGAAAGGTACTTTTTGTAAGAAACTTACTTTTTTAAGCAAATGAACTTCTTTAAGAAAGGGGTTTTGTTAAGTAAAAGTACTCTGTTTACGAATATATATAGGTATTTTTTTGAGAAAATTTACTTTTTTTTTTAGAAACTACACTCATTTAAGAAAATGTTATTTGTTTAAACTTCTTTCACTTTGGCTTTTCTAAATTTACTTTTTATTCGGTTCAAACTACAATATGTAATAAACAGCCTCCACCTAGAAAATTTCCCATTAAACAAGAAATATGCCCCCACATGTTAGTCTAGACACAAACCAAACCAAAAGTACGAGTGTTAGGTTAGTTGTGCTGCCAAATGTAATACCATGCTCAGGGTTGTACTTCATGGATATGCCAGTCTAGCACTTCGGCTTTTCTAAATTTGCTTTTTATTGGGTTCAAAACTACAATATCTAATAAACAGGCTCCACCTAGAAAACTTCCCTTTAAACCAAACCAAACCAAAAGTACCCAATATAGTTGATAATAATGGGTTGCAATAAAGTAGCTAAAAAAAAGTTGTTTACAATTTTTTCACTTAGCCCCCATCCCACAACGTGCGATAAGGAACTTCGATCCAATTACAAATGAAATCTTTAATGGAACAAATTTTACATGAAATTTGAAACAATTTGAATTTTCATTGAAAAACATGGAATCAGGGATATACGATTAATGATCTACCGATGGCATCAGTTCAGGCACAGTAGGTAGGCATCTGATGATGAACTTGTCACGGAGTTCAAAACTAGTCATTCCAGTGAGTCATGCTTAACTGAATTGTCTATTATTACCAAGAAAAACCAACCATTTTTAAATTATAAAATGTTCCTGGCCTTGTAAGCTGAATAAAAGCGAAATATTTTAATATTAATATTTAATATGGTACAAGATTCCAGCATAAATCCATTCACAAGGATACTTGGTTATCCCCTGATCAAATAACGTACACCCAAATTGATCACGTGGTAATTGATGGAAGACAGTCATCCAGTGTAATGGACGTACGAGAGATCAGAAGAGCTAACATCGATTCTGATCACTACCTGGTAGCAGCAAAGGTTCGCACAAGATTAAGTAGAGCGAAAATCGTACGAAATCAGATGCAGAGGAAGCTGGCCATCGGAAAGCTGCAATTACCAGGCAGAGCCTACTCAAGGAAGCTCTCGCAACTTTTGGCACAGAACCCACCCCCTCCCGATGACGATCCTGAAGCGTAGCGGAAACCCATTTCAGACTCTACAAAAACTGCCGCAATAACCGTACTTGGTTTCGAAAAACCGATTCGCAATAAACCATGATACGATGAAGAGTGTCGCACTGCAAATTATGAAAAGAACACTGCACGTAAGGCACTGCTTCAGTCAATTGCAACGGGAGCTGCGGCTGAGCGGTATAGAGAAAAAAGAAAGGAGGTAAACCGTCTCTTTAGGCGTAAAAAACGACAGTGGAGAAAGCGCGAGAGTGAGAAAATTGAGACATATAGATAGAAGAACGAAGCCCGAAAATTCTACCAAAAAGTAAAAAACGGAACAAATGGACATGTTTGGACATGTGGACGATCGCGAAATTGAGAAAATCTTTTATTTCAATAATTGACAATAGAGATTTTTTTATATGATTTTCAATTTCACATATAGTACATAAATTTTAAAATGCTGACTAAAAGTTTTAACTTGCTCATGCACAATGGAGTTTCACATTGAGATAATTCCAAATGCAATACAGCATTTTCGTTACCAATTGAGAAAATTGCAATTAAGTTTGAAATATTTTAAATTTGAAATGTAAAATATCATATTCTCAACTGGAAATGGTACTGCTCGTCTTGTCCACTGTTGATTTGAAATACCACCCAATATTTAAAATATCCCATACTTCTTTATAGAAATATAGAGTGTCTTGCCGTCTTCTTTATGGCTATCATTTGGAATGGTTGGCGATTGTTTCTTACCATGTTCCTTTAGCAAATTGTAATAAAATCACTTGTTTTATTGTTTTACAACCAACTCGAAACTGTCTACGTTGGTTTTTACACTGCTTATCTTTTACTGGAGCATAATCATTTGCATACCATCGGCTATTTGCACGTTTTTATTTTGTTGCTGCTCTTCTTCGTACAACAAACAGAATAGTTTTCAAGGGGAATGATGAATTTTTTATAAAAAAAGGAAATGGAAAACTCCAAACCAATATTATCATGGGATAGACACATGGTTATCCACAATAAAATTGGACTATATGAAAAAAAAAATTTTTGAGAGACCCACTTGATATCTCGAACAGGCAGGATTGGATGGAATGCATACCATGCTATAGAAGGTATTTAGGCTTCTACACTGATGGCTCTAAACTATATGACGAGGTAGGGTTTGGAGTATATTCTGAAGCGCTGGGAATAGTCTTTCTAAAAAAGTTACCAGACCATTGTAGTGTTTTCAGGCACAATTCATGGCTATCGGAGATGTGAATCTCCGTGAACGTCATCACCGCCTGGGGTATCGATATCTACTCTGACAGACAGTTAGGCTGCTATAAAATCTCAGCAAGCTGTATTCTTGACTTCAATAACTGCCTACAACTGCCCCGCATCTCTAAATGAGATGGTCAAGCAGTTCGATATTCACCTTATATGGGTGCAAAGTCACAGGAACATTCCAGGGACAGGACAGAGCATTATACAGCAGAAGAGCTGCCAATGTTAGGGGCTACTTTTCTTTTTTAACCAAAACTCGGGGGATGACCCTTATATATGCAGTGCATTGTGTTGGCGACGGAAAATTGTGCTAGTGGAGGGTGGAAAGAGGGAGTACTGTCTTTTGACTTTGAATCTTTGTATATCACAATTGGTGGGAAATACACTAGCCGGAAGTTTATTCCACATAAGGACTGTACGGCTGAATAACGAATTTTCTCTATAGTGTGTTGAGCGGCCGTCGGTGGTGCAACGGATAGTGTGCGCGCCTCTTGTACATGAGATCCTGGGTTCGATCCCTGCTCTGACCACCTTAAATTTCTTTCGGCGGCGGGCACCTAGCATAGTGACGGCGACACTAACGGATATTTAGACATGAAAATGCTTATCAAAATACTGTTCGGAATCGGTGTAAAATATGTAGGTCCCAATCAGTGAGTATAAAACTAGAAAGCGCACATCTCACTGGCTGTGAGAAGCTCCCCGCAATTCCTTCATGGAATGTAATAGGAAACCACATTTTTTTGTGTGTTGAGCGTTCAACCGGCAACTCGATAAAAAACGGATGAGAGTTCCTGGCAAGCCGCGTACTTCGGCCAAATATCCTCACGTCTGGCATAAGTTGACGGATGTCCGAGGAACCCATACCGTGGAAGTACTGATAGAACAGCGATACGCAAACCATATTTTGGCGCTGTTCAAGGGAGGTAATAGAGTTGGAGACCCTACTGTCCCCTATCAACACCGTCGCTCTCCTTTGGACACGGTCAAGAAGCTCCACAGATGTCCTAGGAGCACCTGCCCAAATATTGGAGTTATATTTAATTTTTGGCCTGATGTAGGTGGTGTAGATCAGATGGAGTGAAGTATTTCTTGCACCGCTTTAAAAACTCTAGATACCTGAATGCATCTGCCGATACTTCAAATACAAAGAGAACATCAAGAGACTCTGATTCATCAATATCCACACTATTCATAGACAATGACGACACACCTGGGTCAGCAACACGCTTGTGCGACAATAGACAAGACTGAGTCTTACCCGCATTAAAATCCACTCTATTCATTCCACCCCATTCAACAATGGACATCAGATCCCGATCGAGTGTTTCATTCATCGTTTGACTTCAATTTCTTGAAGACTTGTCCTACGGTCGACTGAATAAGAATCACAGAGATTACTGTCATTCGCAAAGGAGTAGATTGAAATCACAGTCTGACCCAGGAGATCGTCAATGAAAATAAAATAAAGAAGAAGGATAAGGAGAAAGAACAGAACCCTGCGGTACACCAGCAGTCAATTTATGCTCGTCGGATGAAACCCCATCTGGAACAACTGGTAGAATGCGATCTCTGAGAAACTCGATATAAATTGAGTGAAGTTATCACAGCCACCAAAAGCAGCAAGCTTTGACAGCAGCAAGCCATACTAAAGGTCTTGGAAATATCAACTGCAAAATATCGTGGTGAAAAATATTGGCCCCAGGAACATATTGCAAGAACCACGCACATGTTTGGGAGCATTGTTTTTGGTGAATTAACGATCTGCTACTGTTTTTTCTTTAGTGTCGTGCGATGATTTGGTTTTCTGCAGTTTTCAACAAACAAACCCATATTAGGTTCACAAATTCATATATTATAACCTAGTAATCATTGTGTCCCAAATATGTTATATTGACTAGCAAACACAATGTGTTTGGGCAGAAGTACAATATATTCACGACAAACTACAAACACGTTATATTTGCACTCAAACAACAAAAAAAGACAAATTTTTCAGCAAACAGCATTTGCAATTGGCGTTCGGAATGTTAGCAACAGTTTACATCGAATCGAGATGTTTGTTCTAACAGGTGATACCAGTATTACGGCCAATATATCAAGGCAACAATAAAATATATTTTGTTTTCGTGTCAAAGTTAACACAAATGTATGTCAAGTATATAGGTAAGCCAGAAATTAAGAAACCAAATACATTTGAATTTGATTCTTCATGTAATGAACAGAAGGAAAAGCAAATCATTTAAGCTGTGCTTATAACACAACCCCTATTAGCTGCATCATGATTCAAATGTCACATCCAGGTTTGTAATTTGAATATTTAAAAATGTTAATATATTTAAACATATTTGCTATTAAAAGATTCTACAGATAAAATTACGTTTTATAATGCATCTTTTAACACAAATGGGTTCAATTTTCATTGATGTTTTTAAGTGTGAAAATGAAATTCGACGTACAGCGCCATCTACCGCTTAATAGTATATTATTTTGTCGAATAAATATGTTGCTGGAGTAGAAATAGACCAACTTCAGCGACAAATTTGAGTTACATTTTTGTAAAAAAAAAAAAAAAACGAAAAGACATTATGTGAAATTCTGTGTACGAGAACGAGTTGGCATGAGAAACGAAACTGTCGCTTGCATTGTGATTCCGGCTTTAAGGGCACATTATCACCACGTCTGATTTGAAGTTACTTAATTACTCTGAATTTGAATATAATGTATATTTAGGAATACCCAAAGTTAAATTTAAAATCAAACTTTTCCTAAATTTCCCAGCGGTTAGCTTATACCTGCAAGTGGAAAATTTGAACATACTTTATTAGATATTTCAATATTTCTTATTAATCATTCCAATGCTCAAGACCCTTTCTGCATTTACTAACTACTTAAGTGTCTTTATATCTTGTTTTATGCATTTATAAGACAGCATTTTTCCTCTTGCATTCAGTTATGATTTACTGCCATTTTCTCCGGCTGCTTCGTTCGTTGGGTTGCCTTTACTGCACTTAGTCATCTCGAGTTGCATACATGTTACTTCGCCCTGGTAGCTGGAGCCCACTTGAGTCGGTCTTAAGTCCGTTGTGGTAAGTGGGGATGATTATGAATATCTGTGTGTTAAAATGCAAGTAGACTTCCTCCTCTCCCTCCCCATAAATGACTGTATCGTTTGTATCTACATTAGATGTTCATATACTTGTTATCCATCCCCCTTGAACAATGATTGTGTTGTCTTTGTGTATTTTCGTACTGTTTCAAGTGGGTTTTCTGCACTTCTTCTTCCAAGGATGAATATATAATGAATACAACGTTCCAAAATGATTTATGCCTTTTATCGCTAAATTTCCGAGTGTTGGTTGTGAAAGAAGGTGAGAGCGTGAGAGTTCCTTGTTCTAAAAATGTAATGAAATTTTAATTAATGTACTTTAAATAAAGTTTATGTTCAATTATAGTGCAACATAGTTATGTGCCCTAGGGTGTTTTATGTAAAACAATGCCATATTTTAAGAATAAAACACTTTGTTGTATTAACAAGACGGGATGGAGGAAAAGAGTTTAAAGAAAAGTTTTTCTTATGGTGCGAAAAGTTGTACACAACTTAGGAAAGTGTTTATAGAATTTTTAAATATTTTCTAAAATAGTTTGAAATACTGCACTTAGTTCTATATTGGTAATTAGGATTTCAAATAATTCTACAACAGATCGGTGTCAGCTATATGTGTGTCAAGTTAAATTTCAATACAACTATCAAAGACGCAAACCACGTTGATTAGCAGAGCTCTGTTATTGAGTGAATAGTGCTCTGCTAAAAGAATCTAAACTTACCAGACTTAATCATAATAAGTTGTAAGAGACTTGAAAGATAAATTCTATGACAAATTGTCTCCCAGACCTATCATAATTTTTTATGAATAAGGCCGTTAAACTTTAGAGGAATGGTATGGTACGAGTATAAATAACCAATATTAAGAAATATGCAACAAATTACATGGGGTGTAAGGGGACACCCGGTTGGAACAAAGTTCCTTTCTCCATATACATATTATGTAATAGTTAGTGCCAACACGCCCAAGGCTCCCGTTGAATAATACGATAATTTAAATGGATCTTGAAGAAAATATACTTTTTGTAAAATGATAAACTTTTTTTAAGAACATTTTTGTTATTGAATCTATTTTTTGTACAAAAATGCATACTTTTAGGTTCATTTTGTAAGAACATGTATTATATTTTCCCGAAAAGGTGATTTTTTAAAGAGAGGTACTACTTTTATTGAAAGCTAATGTTTTTTTTAAGAAAAGGTACTATTTTTAAGAGAAAGTACTTTCTGGAAGAAAAAGCCATAAGAGTATTATTATTTTTTTACAAAGAAGTACTTTCTTTAAGAACACGTACTTTTCAAAGAAGTGGTACTCCTTTTAGGAAAACGTTATTTTTTTAAGAAACTGTACTTATTTTCCGAAAGTCTACTTATCTCAAGAAAAGACAAAAAAATGTAGTATGTATTTTATTTTTTAGAAAATGTACTTTTAAGAAAGGAATTTTTGTAAGAAAAGTGATTTTTTAGAGAATGTATTTTTTTTTTTGAAGCAAAGGTTTTTTTTTAAGAAATAGGAATGTTTTAGAATTTTCCCTTATTTCAAGAACAGGTAAATTTTTAAGAGTAGGTACATATATCAAGAAAAGTAATTTTGTTACACAAAAATTTACTCTTTAAAGAAAAGGTAGCTTTTTAACAAAAGGCAATTTGTCGTAAGAAAATTAAAAAAAAAATTTATTTAAGAACTACTTTCAGATAAGGTCTTTTTTAAGAAAATGTATTTTGTTTAAGAATATGAATAGGAATTTTTTTGAAAAAATTTATTTTTTTTAAAGAAAATTCACTTATTTAAGAATATTTTCTTTTTTTAACTTCTTTCACTTTGGTTTTCAAAATTTACTTTTTATTGGGTTCAAAACTACAATATATGCAAAACATTGGTTCCTGGCTCCACCTAGAAAGTTCCCATTAAAAAATAAATTTCCCAGTACATGTTAGTCCAGACACAAACCAAAGCAAAAGTACCCAATATCGTTGATAATACTGGGTTGTAGCATAATAGTGTTAAAAAAAGTTCTTTATTTTTTTTTTCATTTGGCCCCCATTCCGCAACGTGCAATAAGGAACTTCGTTTCAAAAAATATCCCCTAAATTGTGTAATTTTTTTAAACTATTGTAACGCGACGTCATAATACGTCGTACATAGTCTTCCATTCTATACATCCACTGACATTCACACCCCTCTACTTCCCTGTTTTACCCACAGAGCAATAGACAGGAGTCTCTATCCCTTTCTTTACGTTCTATCGATGACGACGCGGTAGTTGGTCATTTCATCGAGTTCGAGTTGCTGCTGTATTTTACTGTTTGGTTGATCGTAAAATGGACAGAAGTAAAAGGGAATACGTATTTACGTTCGATGCAACCAACATAAAACATAATTTGGGTGTCATTAGTATCAATACAACACCATTTAAACGTAGTTTGTTGCATGGTTTGCTTCTTGTTGCTTATCGTTCTCTCGACCATCCACTCTGTTCTTTATCATTTTCCTAAAAGTGTGTCATGGATATCCCCTGGTTGACCCGCCACCTAAGCGTTCACACCATCCATCACTTACACGAAACTCCGCGAACAATAACAGTCACTGACACACATACAAGCTCTGTCGACATTGTGTAAATAGTAGCAGCCAACTAGTTCAATGGCTGCACAAGAATAAGTGCTTTGATACAATTCTCATTTGCGTCACTACACCTATGGTACTTAATATTTTAATATTAACGTCGACTAGACTCAGAGTCGCTTCCGAGCACACAACCCGATAAGATTATACTATTTCATCTGAGGCTCTAGTTCGGCCAAGGACAGGAGCAATTTTGGGATCTATTGTTTAGTAAAGACAGTGTAAACATATTTCTACATAGGGTATTTGGCTCACTGTTCCTACACAGGGGCTTCGGCTCACTGTTGCTATACAAGGACTTCGGCTCACACTGTTCCTCCACAGGGGCTTCGGCTCACTGTTCCTACACAGAGGCTTGGACTTACTGTTCCTACACAGCTCTTTCGACTCACTGTTCCTTCACAGGGGCTTCGGCTCACTGTTCCTTCACAGGGGCTTCGGCTCACTGTTTCTACACAGTGGCTTCGGCTCTCACTGTTCGTACACAGGGGCTTCGGCTCACACTGTTCCTCCATAGGGGCTCTCAGTGTTCCTACACAGGGGCTTCGGATCACTGCTCCTACACAGGGGTTTCGACTCTCACTGCTCCTACACAGGGACTTCGGTTCGCTGTTCCTACACAGGGTTTCGGCTCACTGTTCCTAAACAGTGTATTCGACTCACTCTTCCTACACAGAGTCTTCGGTTTACTGTTCCTACACAGACGATCGGCTTACTGTTCCTACACAGAGACTCTGGCTTACTCTTCCTACGATAACTCTTTACATGCAGCCCACCCCATGATAACCGATCCCGAACCGTTCCCAACAGACATGTAAAGCACATACCGAGCCAGTATCCCGCATATCGGATACCGATCTAGGCAGCGAATCCGAAACTGAGTTCCCGATCATCTTAAAATCGACTAGTACGCAACGTGCCCCCAGAAGAGTATTGTTAAACCAAAACGAGTGCTCCCAGAAGAGTGTTATCGAGCCAAGACTAGTATTCCCAGATGTGTTGCCAAGCCAAGACTAGTATTCCCAGAAGAGTGTGGTCAAGTCAAGACAAGTTGCCCCAGTAGAGTATTGTCAAGCCAAGATAAGTGTCGCGGAAGAGGGTTGTCAAACCAAGCCGAGTGTTCTTCAGTTAAGAGGAGAGTTCGCAACGAGTGAATCAATTGATGGTATTCCTGAAAATCAAATTACATTGAAAATTAAAGATCAACAAAGAACCCCCGAAGATTATGAAAATTAAAAATAAAAATGCAATTTTCCGTTTCGTATTGTGTCAACTCCAAATGCATTGTAGAATTTGCAATAAATATTGAGAAAATTTCATTTTAATTTGAAAAATTAAAAAACCAAAATTAAAAGTTCTTAGTTGAAGTTGACGAGAGATAATTAGTTCTTTTCAACTCTAGTTTTTAGTTTAAAATACATTTCCGCATGTTCAGCCTTTGGTCGGGCTTACGGGGTTTCTCCTCCTGATAACTCTAACACCAGCATTGTGGCTTTGAAATATTTTTTTATTAAAAAAAATATCATTATATTAAAATACTAGCTGACCCGGCAGGCTTTGTCCTGCAAATTTTGTTGAAATACCGTTAGCAGGAGCAGAAATAATGGATTTTTAATTTGTGGTCCAATTGGACCGAATAGTAAATCTAAACCACCCAGGGCGCCACCCAAACGCATACAAACAAATTTATTCAAATCGGTCCAGAAGTTTAGGAGGAGTTCAGTCACAAACACACGTGCAGTAGAATTATATATATAAAGATTTAAAACATACCAAATTGTCCCTTGTTTACACTATTTTTTAAAAATTTTCCCCAGTTTTGAAGAAATTTCAAGAAGAATTACACTGTGTGTAAATTTTTAAGTCATGGAAATGTAACCACATACGGACACCACTACGTGATAAAAGACCAAAAAAAAAAGACCCGTGTCTCCCAGTTTTGCCCAAAGTCATGGACTTTTTTTTATCGGTGTCATACTTGCAAAAAAGTGATCATTTTGCCAGGCTCATATCTTGCAAATTGTTCGGCATTTTGATTTACTCTCTGAGGGAAAGTTATAGCCCTTGTCATTGTGAATATATAAGATCAAAAAAAACTTGATCTTCAAGGTTAAAATAGCAAAAAAAATAACAAAATTTGATTTTTTTTACCTTTTTCCCCTGTTCGGGTCCAGAGGTAGCAAACGGTTCAAAATTCAAGGAAATAGTCAACTACAAAAATGTACCTAACATCTCAATAAACAACTTTCTGGAACATAGGAACTTCCTAGGGATGATTCTTAACACCGTTTAGGTAGCCGCAACAGTGAACAATTTCCCGAAAATTGTTTAATTTCACTGTGTGCAATTTTTTAGGTCACGGAAATATAACCATATACGGACACCATTACGAGATATAAGATAAGAGATAAGATCTTATATGTTCACAATTGTTGTTCTTTATGACAAGAGCTACAACTTTCCCTCAGAGAGTAAATCAAAATTCCGAACGATTTGCCAGATATGAGCCTGACAAAATGATCACTTTTTGCAAAAATCACACCGAGGGCACAAATCTTTGGAGGCCCATAAAAAAAAGTGCATGCTTTGGGCAAAACTGGGAGACGTAGGTCTTTTTTTTTTGGTTTTTTTATCACGTAGTGGTGTCCGTATATGGTTATATTTTTCGTTTTGCACTGTGTTATAGGAAACTTTATTGAATGTGACAGTAGTACAGGACAGCAACTAGTGAAAAAGGTTGGCAATGGCCGCGTTTTATCTATTATTTTCTTTATTTGTGGCACAAATAGCTGTTCTTATATATGACCAAAAACTTCAATAATATCGCGAAAACAATTTCTTAAAATTCGCAATTTTACTGTTCAACTTTTAATAGGTTTAAATGCAATTAGTATCCATAAAATTCATTGAATTCTGCGTTCGTAATAGCAAATTTTCTCTATATGGAAACCCGCTTTCAACAACTGTTAAATTCAAATTGAACCCACCACATGACACTACATTTAAATTTAAGTTCATCAGATATCTACACGCAGAAAAAAACCACCCCATCAACATATTGCAGGAATCATGAATATTTTTGCAAGCACTGCTTTCATGAATTAACGATCTGCACCCTCTTTGTTTCTTTGTTCTCTGTCACGTTTTAGTTTTCAGCAGTTTTCAACAAACAAAGCCCACATTTGGGTCACGAAAACTTTTATTATAAACTATTAATCATTGTGTATCCAACGTATAATATTCAACAGCAAGCACAATGTGTTTGGACACAAGGGTACTATATTTGCGGCAATCTAACAATATGTTATATTTGCATCCAAACAACAAAAAAATACCGATTTTTCAGCGTGTATTATATGATATCTTTATTTCAGTCACGTTCGGAGGCCATTCATTTATTTTTTTTACACCACAAACAAGTATTTTTCTTTATGATATGGCTAATATTTAATGACCTTGTTTATTACATGTTAACGTAATAATATTTAGCAATACTCTATGTTTATGTAGAACATCATACATACATTGGTATGCCCATAATGTAAACGTCGTCATATTGACCAGATAAAATTAATGTCTTAACAAGATTAAACACATTTTGCATTAGAGCATAAATGCCTACATAGACAGACGGGCACTGCAACGGATCTTGAAACACATAATAATTATTTATACATATCAGTGCATAAATTTAGTATTTTATGACTTTTTTACCACATTCTTTACAATTAGGCACACTAGCATTATTATTAAATATAATTAGTATAGAAAAGGGTGCTAGTTATTAGGGGTGTAGAGTTTTCAAGTTCCAGCAATACAATTGTGAAACTTAAGTAACTTGAACTTTAATCGTTTCTAACACCAATTGCTGGCAGACGCCGATAAATCGTAATCTTATATTCTGCTATCACTCCAAGTAGTATCCCACTTTTTTCTAATCACTACATGAAAAAACTTTAAAGACACCGTACATTTTTTATATTTTATTAAAACATTTTACAAAAGCAAAGTGGTATAAATAATTTATGACATTTACAGAATTCTACTATAAATTATTGATAATCTACAACAGACATTCAATGTCATTACAAAATGCTATACAGTGCGCATGTAATGAGCTCAATTACTGGCCACATCTTTTGTGATTCAAATGACTTGGAAATAGGGTGTGTATTGGGGATTAAAAACTTAGATAAATGTGGCCAACTCTACAAAATCATTGCAATATATAGACTAACTTTATATTTGTATATAATACTATTATAATGAAATTGCGATACAAATTGTAAAAGATTGTACTTTATAAATATAATGTATTGTTTTTGTGCAAGTGGCAACTCTGAATTTGGCAGCTGTCACAAATGTTTATTCCGATTATTAAAAATGGAGCGCTTTATGAAAAAACAACGCGTTATAATTGTGAAAACTTATTACAAAGATTTGGAAAGTTATGTTCAGACCGGTCGTAAACTTCGAAGATTCAGTCGAAAAGGTGCACCTAATGCACCCTTTCGAAGGGTGGTCAAAAAATTTTAAGAAACCGGGTCGGTTATGGACAACAAGATTCCTGTGCGTCAACGTACCGGTCGGTCTCTTGAAAATATTGCTGCTGTAAACGAGAGTATCGCCGAAAACATCAATTCCGCATCGTTCTCAACAACTTCAAATTTCACGAAGCACTACGCAGCGAATTTTGACAAAAGACCTCAACATTCATGCGTACAGAATTCAGCTTACTCAGGAGCTCAGGGCAGCAGACAATGGAAAGCGCCGGCAATTCGTTGAATGGGTAATGCACATACATGGGTCAAATTAATTATATGACAATTATAATTTGTTGTGTAATTTGAATTTTTTGTCCTAATGTAAATTCAATAAACCATTTGCAATTGTACTTATTTTCAAAGAATTTCCTTCATATCTGGCAATTTTGGTTTTCAAATATTTTATACAGTGCAGGTTTATGAATTTGAAAGTACTACGAGGCAATACCTATCGAAGCCATCAACCTCTACATATAAAATTCTTTAAAACAGAATTGCCAGCAGTCTAGCAAATTCAAAGCAATTAAAAGCATTCCCACATATCATTACAATAGGCATCCGATTCCACAACCTGCATTTGCATTGCCTGAGCAAATGCAAATTCAACATTTTTTAATTGCCATTGCGAATTATGGTAATTCCTTTGGATTTGCATTAGCTAAAGTAATGCAAATTAAAATCCAATGCAAATTAAAAAAAACCCATGTATGGCAATGGAGCAAAGCGAAGTAAAAGCCAATTTTTCAAAAATAACTCAACTTCTCCGTTAAAGCACATTTCCCTATGAATGACTTCGTGAATACACAAAATTTTCGAATTTGGAGTTCCGAAATTCCTCATGCAATCCATGAGAAACAAATGCACCCACAACGAGTAACTGTCCGGTTCGGATTTTGGTCAGACGGTACTTTTTTTAAGATGTGGCCGAAATTGCAGTGACTGTGAACGGCATTCGTTACAGGCACATGATAACGGAGTTCTTGTGGCCTCAACTGGTCGGCATGGATCTGGGCGACATGCGATTTCAGCAAGGCGACGCCCCCTGTCACACCGCGCATGAAACAATCGATTTATTGCTGCAACTATTTCCAAAACAAATTATTTCAAGAAATTCTGATGTCAACTGGCCACCAAGATCACGCGATTTAACGCCCTGCAATTTCTTTCTTTGGTGTTTTGTGAAATCTCGGATTTATGCGAATAAACCAGAAACAATTCCTGAGCTCAAATCCGAGATACAACGCGTCATCGGTGAGATACAACCACATCTCTGTGAAAAAGTCATGGAAAATTTTATGAAAAGAGTAATGGCCTGTCATCAGAGCCGTGGGGACTGTTTAACGTATGTTTTATTCCATACTTAATCGGAACATGTCTTCTTTACAATGCAGTAATAAAATTACAACTATCTCAAAAATACGTGTTTTTAATTAAAAATTAAAAAGTCTATTCTTACTGGTACACCATATGCTTTTTTCCAAACTTTGATCGCAGATTTGGGGTTTTTTCAGGTGTACCTGTCTCTCGTTTTCTACGCTCATATCCGTATTAAATCATTGTCGTTCGTCTTGTACACTGAAGGATTGCGTATGTGTATAGGCACATAGTATGTCGGAGTACATTAGTGCACGTATGGATGGTTTTAAGAAACCAGTGTGTTTGCATCCATGTATTTAGTAAGCTTAGTATATTTTTGCATGACCTCTTTTTTCGGCCTATAAACTTTTCGTACTTTGATGAACACTTTTTGTACTTTTGTTTACCCTTTCTTACCCTTTATGCGCACATTTAATAGTTTTGTATGCACATTTTGTAGCACAACGTATAATCCCCATTCTATTTCCGTTATAGAAAAGGTTGCCGGTCCAAAATGCAGCACCATCCCATAAGAAGTTTCTCTGCAAAAACATACAACATATTTTTAGGCGTAACAAATTTTTTAACAGCACATGTTAAGCAATCAGTTGGTTATTTATGTGAAAGTAGGTTCGTTAATGTAATATCTGAATTTAAGATGTAAATCAGCATACGTTTAATCACCAATTTTCTTTATTCATATTTTAATTTAATATTTCTTTACAAATGCAGCATACTTTTAGGCTTAAATTATACCTAAAATTTAAATCCAAACAATTGCTTGGTCCTCATCTGTAATTGGCATCTAAAATATAATAATATTTATTTACTTCAACTAATTATATTTAATATATATTTTTTTACTTAAACTTTCTGGTCACCTTTTCAATTCCCTCATCCAATACCTGTTTATTCTCTTGGCTTATATTTCTATTTTCCATTTGCCATTTCCATATTAATTCTGTGCTAATTTGTTTATTCGTCTGTCTAATCTTCTGTGTTAATCTTGCTGCTGCTCGAGGTGTAATTGTGTTACCTGAACACGTAACTGCAATTTGTTATTTTCGTATTGACTGTATATTGATAGGTGGCGCCACAGTCAATTTGTAGTATTCACAAAGCCGATGGCTGTCTGACTGGCTGCCTTTGGCTTCTTTGCGTGAACAACTAAAAATGTCATCTAGGTGTTCCATTAGTTACATAGTTCTCCATGTGGTAAACCGGTTCGTTATCAAAATGTAACTGCATTTGCATAAGCCACTGCGGCTGAGAGAGGATTATTAATGACGTTGAAATGAGTTAATTAGTGCAATAATTTTAATTAAAATTCTAGATATCAAGTGAGGATTGTAATAACAGAATGTCGTGGTATTAAAACAAGTCAATAATGATTATTAATAAACATATATGTATGACATCAAATAAGATTGCATAAATTCATCTTATGTCGTGATTTTAGAAATGTTGAGGATTTTCGCGAAACAGTTTTTGCTGAATTGACCTCTTACGCATTCCTCTATTGCATGTCATTGAATGGTTCGCTTGTGATTCACAACCTTTCTTGACGTGATTTTGTTTGGTATTTGATGCAACACCGTTCCTTGACGCGGTTTCTTTGGAGAATCAATAATAAAAGCGAGGGAGCTGCAAACCCATGTACGATCAGTCAGTTATATACATTCAACTTTGCCAATAAGCCTGTTCCATATTAAACTAACTCTTCGACCACTTTGTATGGGGGACTAAGCGATATTAAGCGATTTTAAGCGGCACTCCATACAAAGTTGTCGAAAAATTTGTTTAGCAGGGAATGAAAAAACAAGCTTAATATGTGTCCAGTACTTTACCGTAACTGGCAACTAAGTTTAATTTTCTTTTCCTGCAATTCCATTCAAGAGACATTAAATATATAGGTGTTAGTCAACTGAAAAATAAACAATTCATGACATATCCATTGTATACTTTTTGGGTTATGTTAATCTTTCAAATAGAAGAATACTTTTAGGTGATCACACTATCCATAAATTTGTCCATGTCTAATATGTTTATGAATTCAAATAACTATAACTTCTGTGTTCTTTTTAGAATAAATGGTTCGGGTTGATATTTAAAAAAATATAAAATTACATTATTACTATTTAAAGATAAAGCTTTTATACTCAAAGTATTTCAAGCTCAATTTTCGTTATTCGTGTATTGACCAGCGTCCAATTATAATCTGGTAGCATATTTTTGGGCGATTCTACTATTCACGACTTAACGCTGCAAAATATTCTGTTGCAACGAACCAGTTTTCGAACATCTTGTACTGTAAAACGATTTTGTCCCAAACTCCAGGGGGTAGTACTGCACAGAATCGAGGAACCGGTTCGCAAGAAGCGCTTCTTTACAGAAACCGATCGAGCTGGAGGTTTCAAGAACCGAAAGACGGGGCCAAATGAACCGAAAACGGTTTTTTTTTATAACCGAAAAACTGGTTCAACTGCACCGAAAACGGTTTCAAAAAAACCGAAAAAATATTCTACAGGAACTGAAGAATGGGTTGAAAAGACCCTGAATAAGAGGACTCGTTTCCAAAGGACCCAAAAGTGCTAACATTTGGGTGAGAGTACGAAAATGTAAATTTTTATCAAATTTTATATTCTTATAATAAGATATTTCACTTAAGTTTCTTTGTGACAGCAATTTGTTGAGAACTGGAACCGGTCCCAATACCCGGTTCTCTCGGAACCGGACTCGAAAGGAAATGAGTATTTTTATCAAATTTTTGATTCTTATAATAAGATATTTCACTTAAGCCTCGTTGGGACAGCAATATTCTAAAAACCGGAACCGGTCCAAATACCCGAATCTTCTCGGAACCGGACGCGACAGTACCGGTTCTTGAAATAAGCGGAACCGCACATAACTGTCAGGGGGTTTCGATGACACAGCTGTTCGACTTGGTACGCGGAATACAAGTAGAGAATTAAGGGCAATGGAAGAATTGGCGATAATTGGCATGAAGTAAACCATGATTTAAATTGCTTTAAATGATATTTGATTGATCATAATGCCTTTCGAAATATGTTTGATTAATGATAGTGTATTAGAATTTCTGAAATTATGTATGATGCTTTATGTGCCATATAAAAGTCGAACTCTATGCGGACTCCAATTATTCCAGTGACTTTCAATGGTTTCCAGAAACTGCAACGCTTGTAATATTACTCTATACCAAAACCAATGTGCGTGAATATAAATTCGACTTTAACTAGCAGAGATACAAAGCAATTATGTTAGCAGAGCTCTGTAATTACATCCTCTAGTACTGGGCACTAGTTCGTAGTTGGTGAAATCGTTGATGGCTAGGTAACAACCTCTACTTACTTTAACAAACCTAGGCAATGCATTTCATTAGTTCTTTTTTTTACGAAATGTCCGCAAATAGGAGTAATCGCCGCCACATCGTTTACCGCATGAAAAGGTAAAGGCAATGCATTTCATTAGTTCTTTTTTTTACGAAATGTCCGCCAATAGGAGTAATCGCCGCCACATCGTTTACCGCATGAAAAGGGTACCATTACGTTTAGTTTATGCCTTCTGTCGCTTTTGTGCGCATAAATTTTTATACTCCGTGGTTCGCTTACCATCGGGTTGGACGAGTAAGTACCCATGTAGGGAGTAGTGGGGTAGGTAGTTCAAGAATGGCTAATCGGCACCTCCACAACTGCAGGGCATTAACAGAACTATGTCACATAGCTAAACTTTGGAAAGGTTATAGAAATCACCGATTTTCTCTATATCGGGACTTCAAACAAAGATATTCTTTGCAAGGGCGAAAAATATGAGGTTTTAAATAGAAAATCTTGGAAAGATTTTGGCGTCATTGCCCATAATTGGGATGAGTTTCGTGATTGGGACAATTATCAAATTAAATCTATTGATATCTATTTTGTTTATTTAATACCCTCATTCCCAAATAATCCTCTAGAATAAGAAATTCGACGAAGAGTTTCCAAAATTGTTGTTTAGGGCACACAAAATGTATCAATGGTGACCACCAGGAAAAAGTTTGTTGGTTGGGAGTAGAATCACATTAAAGCTACTGACATCTATTTTCATTGTTTAATATCATCATTCCCCAAAAAACCTTCACATTACCAAATTCGACGAACTATTTATGAAATTTTTGTTTCGGATGCACAAAATATGTCCATGGTGGCCACCGGCAAAAGTTTAGTGATTGGGACTAGCATCGAATTAAAGCCACTGATATCTTAATTACTTAATACCCTTATTCCCAAAAAAGCTGCGGAATATCAAATTCGACGAACATTTTATGGAATTTTTGTTTTTTGTATGTTCGCCTTTTAGCTAAAATGGAAGAAAATGTGCAAAAAAAATAATTTTTGGTTCCATTTTTCGGCGTAGCTATTATTAGACCGTAAATTACGAAAATAATGCAAAAAAAATTAAATCGCTTCTGCCGAAGGGTTAACATATGATAACATCCATTCACAAATTAATTTGCACTGTCGCTCTTAAAATGTTTTCGACCATTTGAAATGGTAATCATTTGAAAACTTTGAGATTCATTTCAGCAATGCTTTTTCCTGTTAAAATCCTTGTGTACTTTCTGGCTTGTATAAGTCTTTAATACGGAAGCGTACGTTTAGGTGGCTTGTCTTTTCACAGCATTTCCCGAAAAAGTTCATATCATAATAATTAAATTTGTTATTGATATCTAGACAAACATTTTGTGTACAATCACGGTGTTTTTTTCCATATTTGAAAATGTTTCATTGCATACTTACTAACTGCAATTTAACCCGCAAATTCTAGCATACTTTAAGGTGACCCCACAATACCCAACGTAATTTGCATTGTCGCTGTCGAAGAGGTCATTGCAAGGTCCTCTGTCGTTCACTTCGACATATCCATTTCACTCAATATCCCCTTTTTTAAAAGCAATTCACTTTTTCCATCATGTACCACCCACCACACGTTGTTCAGCTAGCAACCAGTGAGTGGTTCCCTCGAAATTATTTATCAAGTGTCATTGAAAAAGGTCAAACTTTCAAAATACCGATTACTGTGGGTTGATCTGGGTGCTGTGAACCACAAACAAACAAACAAAAATATTTTTCATAAATTGGAATCTAGGGACAAAAGGAAAAGAGGTTGGAAAAACTAACGAATTCCACTTAACGATGAAAATCGCTAATGCTCAACGAGTAAAGACTGAAATTCAGCATTCACCAAAGAAGAAAATGAAGCGAAAATCCAAATAAACTGTTTACAGTAACTGCACTGAGAATGGGGGTGAATTGCAACGCCAAATTCATTTTCCACTCCCAGACATTAATGACTAAAGACCAAAGAACTGAAGCAATCAACCGACACCTACTTTCTTTTCCTTTTCCACACAGTAAAGCCCGCATTTACCCAAACACAAATTTTGCAGCGAAATGTAATTTTCCAACAATAAAACACTTGGGTTCGGTTGAAATGAGTACGAAAGGTAAAGAAAGAATAAAAGCTGAGCGAGCTAGTAGTTGATGCTAAAGGAAAGGCAGTAGAAATGGCAACACGTCACGATTTTAACCACATACCATTCATTTGGGTTAAAATTGCAAAATGCCAAAACACCAACGAAACGATGACAATCGACCCAAATGCAATACGAAATTGCTTTTGAATCTGACTAAGAGCCAGGCAGCCAGTCAGTCAGACGGACAGACGCAGACATTCAAATAGGTAGAAAAAAATCTAAAGTTTGGTAAATCGTCTATTCTTGCATTAGTGAATAAACTTGTAGCTAATTCCACCTTATGATGTTTGTTCTTTTCATGGATAGCCAAAATTTCCATTTGAATGAAAAAAAGAACTGGATCAAACTAGAATACAGTGGAAGATTTCAAAAATAATAGAAGAAATATTGACTAAATCATATTTGTTGCAGTAATGAAGCCTATTCAACTCTTATATCAAAAATATTCATCGAGGCGACCAGTAACTTGATTCACGTAAGAAAGGGTGTTTTTTCGGTATAGATCCGGTAATAAAAATTTGGTTAAGAACTGCAGACTTTTCATGGGCTGTATTAGGAATTAAGTTATTTAAATAATTGGTCATTATTCCGCTGCTATTTAAAAAGAGTGAAAATTAAAGAAATCAAATTACTTAAAAAAGGTAGTGGAAATTTTTACATTGTGTTGGCCCTGGACGGCAGTACTCCTAATTTGGGCACTTTTACGTAGAATAAATGCTGCTCCTTAGCCCGATGATGCTGCAGAAAAATTAGCACGATGCTAGCATGCCTGACCAGAAAACGGCAATTGGCGAAGGTCCTGGGTTCGAATCCCACCAAAGCAAAACATTTTTTTTGTGGTTTTTTGACGTTTTGCAATGTTGAGTTTAAATTTGTAGGAATTAAAAAAAATTTGGCAAATGAGGTATGTAAACGAACGAACATATAATATAAAGTAATTTGTGGAATTAAATTGTGTTCGCCTGAAAGTATACCATACAATAAATACAAACTCAAGCCCCATCGACAGACACTGCGCTTGGACGAACAATAATACCATTACTTTACTTTTATTGACTATTTTACATCCTCATAAGGTCAGATGTCGTACACGTAGTCATTAAACAAACAAATCAGACAAATTTCAACATATTCCTCCAACTGGTTATATCTTTCGCCTTTACTCGTCAGTTAGTAACACCAAGGATACGGAGGGATTCTTCTGTCTGGTCTTTACAGCGGAGTATTGGTCGTCCTTTTTTCCTGCCTTCATTAGGTACGTTATCGAAACCCTTTCGCACTGGCTCATCTTCGTCCATTCTGATAACATGGCCTATTCAACACAATTGGCCTAATTTGATTCGTCTAGCTATGTCCACGTCAGAATATAGATGATATAGCTCTTGGTTCCAACGACGTCGGCGGTGGAAAGTCACTTGGGAGTGGTCAGAAATCATTCCTTCATTGGGCAGTCCAAGCAGAACACTACTTCCTCATAGTATGTCCTGGGCAATGGCTTTATCGGAAACCTCCGTTAGCTAGCTAAAGAGAGAAGGCGAAACAAATAAGCAGCCTGATTGGTAATGCGATCACTGAAGCTCTTCGAAGTAGTGGACAAATTCTTCTGTCCTTTGAAGGCGGATAAGCCAACACCTCTGGCCAACTGCGGATCAAAATTGAGGAACCCAAAATCCAGTTTCGACACACTGCATTCTGGTCAGCGTCTAATCAATAATGGGCGGCTGAATCATGCTCATCCTGGCAGTAAGTAAAATGCAAACCTCGGTGAGCTGGGTTTGCCTACCGCCACCGTTATATACGCAATGAAAATACACGAAATATATAGAAATCAATGATACCATTAGTGACAAAAAATACTTTTCTGCTGACAAACACCGTAATATATGTAATGCATTTTCGGATTCCTGTATACCTGTAGAGAGCTATTGGAACTACTTCATTATATTTTTGTTGCATACTTTAAGGCAGCTTTTTTAAAACTTACTAAGAGTCTGTATCAGCTGTTTTGCCTAAATCGAAAACCTTGAACTGTCACTGAAATAGTTGGAGGTCTCATAGAGTTAAATTTTTAGATGGGAAATCATTATTATCATAAATCAAACGTGTGTAGACATCACACAAATGTATTGAAAACGTTGTTTACTTCCGGTAACTTATCGCTTATTCTTTCATTCCACTCTATTCTATACGAGTACTCCAATTATCAAATTGATCAGCTGTGGCATCGATACCACCTGGGTTTAAGACTGTAATACAAGTAGCAGTATTTACAATACATACAGTAATTGAGACGTTGATATTGATTTTTAAAACGAATTTTGTCTCACTTTCCGTTTCTAATTTAAATTAGCACCTAAAAGTGTGCTGCACATAAAACTTTTTGTGGTGCATCACCAAATAAAATTGTGTAATAATTTCAATCAACATTGTTTTGCCTAAAATAACTATGAACATATTTTTCAGTTCACGGAAACAGTCTCGACACCTAGAACATAGTCAGGGTATATCTTATTGATATATCTTTCCAAAAAGATGTTAACTTGTCACACTGTGCTGCTATTAATGTCAAGAAGCTCCACTATGCTTAACGCAAGCAGTTTCCTTTGTCTTTCTGGCCAAAGTGAATTTATAGCTCTTGCTTTTTTATGTTGATATGAAGATAAATCTGTTTAACTGAAGAACGCCTTCCATTTCTGGCTTCAACTGTTTTGTGGCAAACTGTAGCACGGTACACAGTACAACAGAGCAGCTAAATCTGCGCGGGTTGACAATATTAACTCGCAGATTTTGTTTTGATTTCACAAATTTAGCATATTTTTTAGGTAAATTTATCACAGAATCAGTGGAATCTAAAATGTTAAATTTTTCTATAAAATGCAATTGTATGCCAAGTTAATGCACAGTGCGCTGACATCAAGAAACTCAAATATTTTTTATTAACGCATATAAATAATTTTTTAAAATGTTCAATTGAAAAGGATTCTCTTTCGGCGTAGTTGTGGATAGATAAACTCGTTCAACAGATTTCATTGACATCCTCCATTTACCTTAACAATACAAGCGGTTTCTTTGAAAAAATTGCGGCTTGATAATGCAGGTTGATGAAACTGCACATCACACGGTAGCTCGAGCTGGATGTAATTCGTCCTCATGGAGTATATGTACATTAGAGTTACTTCAAATTCCAAAATTTGTGTTAACAATTCCGTTTGCGACTTGTCCCACATAATAATGCAGTTAACATGTTTTCGTCCTCAATTGAATTATCTTGTTATTGGCTTCCTTCCTTGTTATTGGCTGTTACAAGGAAACAAAGTTGAATCCTTATTTAGAATTGTCTGTGGTGACTGTCTGCTGATACTCAATTAAGCAGATATCCTCCTTGTCGAAACTCTAGTGTTGACTTGTGTGGCAACAGCTTCACCAGCAATAGTTACCTGCGTCCGAGCTGAGAAAGCTCGATCAAAAGGATTTCTAGTGATTGTGACTCTTCTTGTCCAAATTCTTTAGGACCTTTATTATAGTCCATTTTATCAGAACGCTTTTTGGGTGGAAGTGGCAGTTTTGATGTCGTGATAGCGGCCTGCAATCCACATTCTTGTTTCATCATCCTATTCTTACCTTTCCCTTTAACTGAAAGACCAATCACTGAAAAAAATGCTTCACATTACATCCCATGAAAGAATTGGGAGAGCATTTCACAACCAGTGAGCTGTGCGCCTTCTAGTTTTATATTCACTGATTGGGACCTATGGTTTGACACCGGTTCCGAACGGTATTTTGACTAGATTTTTCATAGCTAAATACTCTATAGTGTCGCCGTCACTATGCGAGGTGACCGCCGCCGATAGAAATTTAAGGTGATCAGAGCAGGGATCGAACCCACGATCTCACGTACAAGAGCCGCGCACACTAACCATTGCACCACCGACGGTCACAATTGTTTATATGTCCATATACAAATTTTATGTAAATATGCCCAAGTTTGAACTTGCCAAATAGGTAAGAAAATGTGCATTTCTTATGAAAAGTTTTCATATCAAACTCGGGAAGTATTGTGCCAGCTGCCCAGATGTTAATTGATCTAACCCCATATTTTATAAATGTTGATATTTCAGTGCCATTAAAACTAGAACGTCTGACTATTGTTATATTTAACCCCTCCTTGTTCATAATCATCAATATGAGGGAGTAAGAATGGAATATGTTTGCAACTTGCACTAGTTTTATATGACAATACACAGAAGTCCCATACTTCTTTTCCAATTTTGTGCACTTTTGGTTTAGTGGAGTTTGATTAATTTGCCGGCCAGATTAAATTTTGAGTTAAAAGACGTATCTCACATTCCCTCTATTTGGATATTTCAAACGTTAAACTCTACTATTTCAGTCATTTATTTAAAATTTGAATATACATATTTCTTTCAAAATTGTAATAAATCTTGTTGCTAAAACTTCATTTATTTTTATATAGGTGCATATTTTTGCATATTTTCTATATTCTGGATATGTTTGTAGATTTGGCATATTTTTCTACATTCTGCATATTTTTGCATATTGTGCATATTTTTGCATATTCTGCATATTTTTGCATATTCTGCAAATTTTTGCATATGTTGTGCATATTTGAGATATCTACACAAAATTGTATTAGTGTTGATCATATTTGTCTAATTGTAAGTAAATGGTTTCCAGTTACATCCCATGAAGGGATTAGGGAGAGCTTCTCACAAACCAGTGCGCGTTCTAGTTTTACACTCACTGATTGGGGTCCTACAATTTACACCGGTTCCGAACGGTATTTTGAGAAGTTTTTTCAAGGATAAGTACTCGATAGTATCGCCATCACTAACCGAGGTGACCGCCGTCGAAAGAAATTTAAGGTGGTCACAGCAGGGATCGAACCCACGTTCTTATGTATAAGAGCCGTGCACACTACCATTGCACCACCGATGGTCACAAATTGCAAAATGTTGGCTTAATCAGATTGTAAAAATTTTTCCCAAAAAAATTCGCCGTCAGTCATGATATTCTCCAACCTGTTCTTAATGGCACTCAGTTAAGTCCGCGCAATTATAGAAAATGTATACCTGCATCTGCTTCATCGTGAACTATCGACGTACTCTCTTATTTATTCGATCTCGAACATCCCCGAGGGGTTGTTCGCAAACAAGTGCAATCTTTTGTCTTATCTCTCCTGTTGGTAATCCCAAGAGTACGCAGGGATTCATCAACCAGATCCCTCCAACGGAGTCTTGGTCTTCCTAACCTGCGACGTAAGCGCGATCAATATTGCCATTCAGTTGAATATGTGTATGTGCTATGACGGAGGTTTTTTTTCGATTCGGAGATATTGATTGATTGCTAACACTTCGGCTTGAGTGATTTTATTTGTTTGTTATACCAACTGTTTAAGTTTAATTCTTTGTAGAGACTGATGTTGAAATAATCTGGCATCCCGAGTAACTCTTATAAGCTATTCTCAGGTATACCGGGATTTCGCAGTTTACGGGATTTCATTTTAATAAGCAGCTCATTTTTCTACTGCACAACATATATTTGATGGGTTGAAATTCCAAAAAAATTTAAATCTCAGTATGTCTGAACGTTGCTATAGATTCATTTCCCCTATATTGCACGGACCAAGATTAGCGCATTTCGAAGGTTAACTCCGTTAACCCACGCTAACCCAGAAAATTACTCATACAATTTGAATCTGTAAAAACTGAAGTTTAAGTTTTAACCTCATTTTAAACTGGTGTACAATTTGATGCAACTCTTTTAATTACTAAAAAATGCAACCATAATAAAAACCTATACAAAAAATCAACTGTTTGGCAGACGGAAGTCGAACAAAAATTTTCCGACGCATCGCCGCCACCAACATTTTTTTGAAGCTCACGTCGCTGCAGACATAATTGGCCCTCATCGGTTTAAATTGTTTACCTATTTGGTCGAATGGCCCGATTTCACCGCCTGATCCACTTTTAAAGGTTAATTTATTTCAAAAACGTCCCAAGTTCGTTCAAAACTTGTAAATCACAAAGCCGACAAATTAATTTTTCTGTCGTGCCGTCGTCGTCGATAATTTGGTCTCGGCACAGAGTTGCTATAAATTGGTCTAAGCACAAAGTTGCCACCTGAAATGCCAATTAAAACTCAAATTGGGTGGTGTTAACGGCAAAGATTAGAGTACAAAGTTGTCGATAACCTGGCCGCGATACACTGCGGTCTCAATACGACATTATACTAATAATTACTCGTAGTTCGTAGCTGAAGATCATTCAAGTCGATGAGACTTTAATAAACGTTGTTTGATTTAAGTATGTGAAACTTTTATATCGCGGTTCCAACAAAAGGTATCGACCTCTAAATCTAACAAAAAGTCGAATGTGCTTTAATGTCCTGTTGTCAGAAAGATACGCTTTCTTTGTAGTTTATCTGCAGAAAGCTTTCCAAGATGTGACCAATCTGCAAGAAATTTGGTCATAAAAAACACATGTTTATTTTTTTATTTTCTAACCTCTATCAATCAGGAATTACCTTGCAACCGCATAGCCTTAATAGACATGTTATAATCGTTCTATCTTTTCATAACGTCTTCTATTAGTATAATTTAATTAAGGTTTTTAGAATTTTGTCAGAACTCCAGGCTTAACTCCATCCACCGTTAATTTTATATTCTTAAAGGGCAGAACTTCATAACAACAGTCACTTTTGTTTCTTCGGTGTTTCTACAACTCTTCTTATATATCTCATTCAAGGATACTCCTTTGCTTAATAACTAATTTTCTATTTTCATTGCGATGAATCCACAACGAGAGCTTCTATTCATAATCTTCTTTCTTTGTATTTCTTTCATTACACAGGTTCCTAACGCGCCACTAACTGCGACAGTATACCAAAATAATGGCTTTAACTCCTTCGCCGCCGCCATCAACAACCAAAATACCAACTCTTCGTCGTCATCATCGCCACTACCTGCCTCCTGTTCGCCTGCGTTGCCAAATGGTTTGGCGTCGTCTGCGTCATCGCCATCATCTTCAGTATCGTCGTCTGCGCCATCTGGTGCAGCATCACCATCGTTGGCATCTGCAATACCTTCAGCAACACCTACATCATCTTTGACATGTTTGCATCAGAGACGTTTTCTAGATTGCCAGCAATTACATGCACAACCCACGGAGTTATTTAATAAAGGTAAGTTTTTGTTTCTTTTATTTTTAACGTCTATTTTTATAGCATATCTTGTGGGGGCCTTTGTTGTGCGAACAATAACTATTGCATACCAAGAGGCGTACGTTTTTTTGGGGTGGAGGGAAATTTAATTTAATTTTTGATTTAAGAATTTTGTGAAAGGGTTTTGTAATCTTGAGAATGTTAAGTAAAAACAATAAGCATTTGAGTATATTTTAGTTACTTTTATAAAACTTAGCTATTCTTTTATATCACACATGGGATTTTTGAAATTTCGCTAAACTTAATGCAAAAAGCATTAACAGTGTTGTGATCAAAGTTTAAAAATGTTGACCGTTTTCGAATAGTAACGAATCGTTGATACAGCTGTCTACGTAATAGTGCCGCCTCAATATACGACTAATATATTCAATAGACGGTAAATTTGGGACACGAACCCAAGTTCTTATGTATAACATTTTTAAAAACTTGCCATTAAGGACCCCGAAGGTAAGGTCCTCTGAATAAGGTAAATTCTGAAAAAGTCAAATATTGGGTTGGCCAGAAAGTAACTTCGGTTTAGATTGTATAGATGGAGCATTTGTTATTTTTGAAATGTTTTTGATGAGCTAACTAAATTAAAATTGCAAGCTTCAAGCTTAAAATTGCGATATGTCACACTAATTTCAGTGGTCACTTTTCATTTACAGCCTGTTTCTCAATCTCGACCGAAAACCTAAGCGAACAAAAATCACTCACCCATATACGGCCCAAATTGGGTTTCTCTAAGTCGAAATTTTCGTTCACCTGACTCTATGTTTGTTCCCAACGGACAGCACAGTGAAGTAGAGAACCCAAAATTTGTACTGAAAAGTTTTTTGTTTTCGTTCGACTTGAAACGACAAGAATATGGAACCCAAGTCAACTTTCTTTCGCCTAGAACACATACGAAAGGTTTTGTTCGAGATAGAGAAACAGGCTGTTAAATCGTGTTGTGAATATGGATGATCAAAATGAGCATTTTCCTCATATGTTGGTCAATTCCGAAAAGGCTTAAAAGCCGCAGAAGCTCACTGGGATATTTGTGACGTGTATGGTTTGGATGCTTTAACATAACAAAATGTTGATGAGGACCAAACCAAAGTCGTTATCGAATCTGACCGACGTTTGAAAACCATTTGCAACGACTTGGATTTGTCAAAAAGCTTGATATTTGGGTTCCACAAGAGCTTAAGGAAATCCACTGAAAAAAGCGGATAAGAACTCGCGATTTATTGCTCAAAAAAAAAGCCAACCCAAACTATAAATTGTATTGTCTATTGTCAGCTACTGCCGATCCTTGATGGGCCACTGCAAGAATCACGACAGAATTGGTAAATCACACAGGCGTGGTTTTCCATCACTACAACGCTAGGCGTCAGACATCGCTGCAAACTCGGCAAAAAATATTGGAGCTTGAATGGGAAGTGATGCCACATTCACTTTATAGTCCTGATCGGGCACCTTCGGATTTTCCATTATTCCGGAGTCTGCAAAACTTTTTGAATGGGAAATCCATCAATACAGAAGGGGACCTACAATCCGAGGTAGAGAAGAAAAAACCGTTTCCCATTACATCCCGTGACGGAATTGGGGAGACCTTCTCACAACGTTTCTAATTTTTCACTGACAGATTGGGGTTTACACCGGTTCCGAACAGTGTATTGAGAAGCTTTTTCATGACTAAGTACTCGATAACGTTGCCATCCCTGAACAAGGTAACCGTCGTCGAAGGAAACTAAAAGTGGTAGGAGCAGGGATCGCACCCACGTTTTCATCCACAATAGTCGTGTACACAAGCCATTGCACCACCCCCGGCCTTGTTCGAGTATATCTGTGGGACGGACCAATCATTCTTTGAATCTGGTATCAAAAACTTGCCTGAACGATGGCAGTAGGTCATTGAACAAAATGGCACCCACTTTATAAATTCAAATTAATTATTTGAATAAAATAATAGAAAATCACTTTGAAGAAAAATACCGAAATTACTTTCTTGCGAGCCCAATAATGTCTACAAGAATTATTTTTGTTTAAGTAAAACTAAATTCAAAACTTAAATACAAAAATCATTGCATACTTCAGGGATAACAACAGTTAAAACTTTAGTCTATATTTGAAGGCGCAAATAGTATACAGTTTGTAAGTTTCTTGCATTAAAATGCAACTACAGCAACATTCAAAAATAGTTCGTTTCCCTATTTTCGGTATTTACGTTTGCTAAACTTTGTTATTTTACTTTATTTTATATCAAAATTCCCTTGCAAACGCTAAATCAAGGGAAACAGTTTTCACATTGTCTCAATACACTAAGAGTGCACAGGACAGAAAGATCAAAACTCATAAATTAAAGCGTAATATATTCAACGCATTTTTACGTTTCCAGTTTTCAGCCACATTAAATCAATTTCAAGAGCCAAAATCGAAAAATCTTATCACAATACACAATTACACTAAAAGCTTTTATGTCAATATTTGCAACACACTCTGTAGAATATATACGGGCATTATTGTCAATTTTGTTTTCAAACATCAGGATCAATAAATTAGTTGATTGGATGAATGCAATTTTTAGGAGACAAATGCTTTTAAAGACGCACATATAAATGACATTTAACTGTAAGTACACAAATATTTGAAATGTATAGGAATTTTTCCATTAGAACAAAATTCGAAAAACATTTTATATAGTCCGTTTTATAGAATTAAATCATTTCACTTAACATGTGCTGTGGGGGTGTTCTTCATTCCGCTTTCTGTGGAAGTGGATATGACCTCATTGTCGTAGATGATTCAATTCAATACGAAAATTCCTCAGTATTAGATTAAATCGTCTCGTATGGAAAGAATACTTTATTTGTATAAAAATCGGATCAAATACAGTTAAAGTTAGCTAGGCTATATCCTACCGATTCAAAACTCTTTACTCGTTACAGTGGACCAATCAATCAAACCCATTGACTAGAAATTGTAGTTTAGTTTGCGGATGATGAGGCCAGTGTGTTCGAATACTCGGATACGCCATGAATTTCGCTGTCATCCATCCACTATGTGTAAGATTTTTCGAAAGAATTTTGAACTGAAGCAATTGAACCACAGGCGCTTGATAGATAATGTTCAGATCACTCCATTATTTTTCCTGTATATATTTTCTTCACCGATGACGCTTAATTCTGACTGTACACGTTGGAAGATCTGTCTTTTTTCTTGTTTGTATGAAAATATAACGTGTTTGGAGTTTGTCGCAAATATACTATACTTGTGTCCAAACACACTGAGTAATATTTCATGTTTGCGACACAATGATTATTATGTCATAATATATATATTTTTGGGATCCAAATACAGCTTTGTTTGTGATACGAATACAGCTGTATTTGGTGCACTGTGTACTAATTTTTTGTTGCCGCTTTGCTCTGTCTAGAGCAAAATATTAAAAGAGGGACAACGAGAGATTGTCCTCAGTCTAAGTTAATAATATTGCAATTGTATAACTGTATTTGTGCCTCATTCTTTCAGTCAGTGATTCATAGATATTCCTGAGTGCATGTGCAAATGTATTGGCTGTTTCTTATGTTGGCTGATCTGTTACATTTTAGTTGTACGCTTACAGTCCTCAGTCGTTCGTTTCGGACCTTTGGGAGGAAACACACCAACGCTTCGACTTAAGAACATTGATGTTATGGCTGAACCAGGTATATTGCCCCACGTAAAAGTATGCATCTTTGCATGTAAACATGCTAATGATTCTATTTAAATATAAGTGAGTATAGGACTTGCAAAGGTATGAATATTTCGATTGTGTTCCAAACAAATACATAGTTACTGCAGAATGTGTTTAAGAGAATATGTTGTAGATGGCATTATCTTTGTTAATTAACAAAATTCAACGGATTTAAAACAGTGTTAAGAATCTATCTATGCATCCGAAAATATCTTCAGGTGTTACTTTTTCAGAAATGGTGACGGCTGAAATTTCACGATCAATGGAAACCGGTAGAGAATAATTATCAACGGTTATAATTAGAAGGCATTACGGTAGAAGGAGCTGTCAGCTCAACTGCTTGAATGATTGGTATATGAAGTAAGATCCTATAAAATGTCTCCTGCTTACACAAAAAGGCAATCGGTACACGCTGAAAAATCGGCTCATGTAACATATTGCAGGAACCATGTACATGTTTGCAAACATTGTTGTCATGTGTTGGAGATCTCCTCCTGCATTTTTGCTTCTTTGTGGTCTGGTACGCATTTGTTTTTAGCCGTCTTCAACAAACAAATTCACATTTGGGTCACAAAAACATATATTATACCCTATTAGTCATTGCGTCTCAACCACGTAACATTGCATAGCAAACAGAATGTGTTTGGATCCAAGTATACTATATTTGTGACAAGTTACAAACACTTTATATTTGCATCCAAGCAACAAACAGGCAGATTTGTCAGCGTGTATCATATGAGATAATCGACGCTCTCGTCCCCTTCTTCTTTGCACCAATTTCTGCAATAATAATGAGCTGAAATTCCAAAGCTAGACGCGTATCTGCCTGTTAATCACTGTCCAGTGATCACAGGACTGGACATCAAGTTTACCGTACGATAGAGTTCATTACTTGGGCATGCTGTTCATTCAGGTGATCTTGGATTTTTGTATAACATCTAACATATATTATTCCACGAAAAGTCATATCAAATGCTCTATTTTCAGTGAAACGGGTAGGTTAAGTTTGATATTGGTGTCAGTCGATGAATGACTCATTTAGACTAGCCCCAGCGGAGAAAAAAAAGCGTTTCATCCAATGAAGGGATTGGCTTCTCCCAACCAGTGAGTTGTGCGCTTTCTAATAATTACACTCACTGATTGAGACCTACAGTTTTACACCGGTTCCGAACGGTATTTTGAGAAGCATTTTCATGGCTACGTACTCGATACTGTCGCCATCACTAAGCGAGGTGGCCATCGTGGAAGGAAATATAAGGTGGTAAAACAGGGATCGAACAAGAGCCACGCACCACCGACGGCCACAGCCCAACGGAGAACCATATAGTTTATTCCAAGAAGCTCAAGATCTTTTCTGTGTCTATCTGAGATAATTCTGTCAGGTCCCTTAATAGGTATGATCTCAGTGTAGATGTGCAAAGAGAGTTAGATTGGTTCTGTGTTCCACCCAAGAAAGCACACCCAGGTAGCAGTGATACCGTTTTGAATAGCTTCGATACCCTGAAGACAAAATAAAAGAATGTGTTTGTAATAGATTTAGGTTACCCACTTATACCCAATTAGTACTGTTAATGTCTTTTAGAAGTAGTCTGAGTTCAATACTCCCTAGTTCCTGTATTCTGTCAAAAAAGGGCTTTCCTAAAATTGTTCTCCTTATATCTGCCAAAGCTGTGCACTGTACGATATAGTCATCGGGGTTTCCGCCATAAGTTCATCATCGCAATTACAACAGTAACGCCTGTATTCTATCCCAATGTTATTGTATTCCTGTTGCTATTGCTATTGTGTTCCTGTTTAGAGTCATCATTTCCGTACCGTCATATCTAGGCCAAATATCCTGTGATATGCGACGTGTCGCCTCATGTCTACCAATCAGACAGTGCCCCGTGAAAACAGAAACAAGCATTGATACCTTGGGCCTGGCTAGAGACACAAGGTTCATGGATTTGCTGTTGCTGTTACTATCTGCCTGATTTTTCTAGCACGGTCACAGTATGTGCCCCTCGTACAGCTTTCCTACATCATCATATAAAAATATTCGGGCAGGATATGCTTATATGTCGTTTGGGCATTCCAACAGTTCCAATTGTTTGAATATTGTGGGGTAGATCCTAGATCCTAATATCCGGCACCCATATAGGGTGGATATCGAACTACTAAGGCATGCCATTCAGAGATGCACGGCCGTTGTGGGCAGTTCTTGAAATCAGGAATAGACATTGCAGAAATGTTATAGCTCTCTAACTGTTATGTTGATATACCAGGCGGTGATGACGTTTATTCCCAGCCAAAAGGAAACTTCTCTAATTGCAATGATTTCTGCCTCAAAAGCACTACAATCATCTGGTAGCCTTCGTACAAGGTCTATGCCTAACTCTTTAGAAACAAAAAAAGCAACAACACGGAATTGTGCTAAGAAACCATTGCATAATTCAGGGATTTAGAAATTACAACCAGACAATTTTTTGTTTTGCATACTTTCAGGATTTCCCGTTTATCATTAAAAATGTTAAAGCCCCATTAGGCTGAAGTGGATCATGTTTAGTTATGGATAGCATCCAAAACGGGTCGTTGGATGTTTGGTGAGAAAAGTCAAACAGACTTGTCTTTCATGTGATAAGTATCGTTCACAAATGTGTTTGTCAATGTCAAATGTACAAAAGTGATCACAGAGATAAATTTTTGCAAAATTGCACCTCAGTTGAAATTTTTGCGATTATTATTGTTTTCATAAATTTTGTATTCAGCCTAGACAATTCAATTATTTCTTCACGCATGCGTTTTTTGCCGGATCTTTGGACAGAATTAGATAATGAGTCAAGGCCTTTAATAACTTTCTGTCTTTTCAACTGTGTTTTAGTTACAATGTGACTCAAAATGTAACGAACTAAGGGTAAAGATGTGTGTAAGTACATTTTCCAAGAGTGAGAAAACATAGACATTATTACTTTCTTAATAGGTCATGACAACCTAGTCGGCTCGTTCTCTTGCCTTTTCGCTACAGTTGGCAACAGCTTCTAATGTATGTTTGAATACCCTTTACCCTGGTTCATCATTGTAGATGTCAGCATACAGGGAATTCAGCTCGTGGTGCATAACACGTTTATACTTACCGTTATCTATTCCAGATCAATATATTTTCTGAAGCATTGTCACTCGAAGACTTTACATACTCTTTCATACTGTTCTGTAACAGGTGATAGAAGAATTTGTTATAGCTCGACTTTAGTTTCTCCAGGGAGACGTTTATCTCTGAAAAGCTTAATAATGGCAATGATTGTCTTTCATTTGATATCAAGGCTGGCGTTATTTTCCTAGATAGCAGGTCCAAATTCATCCACTACCTTGAAGTTATAACGGTTACAAATGTCCACGTGTATTTTCAGCCGAATGGAACCATTGTTTGTTGGAGAAAGCGAATGTCTAAATATCATTTACTGCCAAACCCACTTTTTGTGTTTCTGTCTCGATTTTCGAAAAAACCGAAGTTACTTCTCGCACAGTTCGCCTACAGATATTTATACATCATCAGCACAAATGAGCAGCATGATGTTTAATTCATGTTGGCGATTGTTTTCCTCATTATTATTTTCACTAAGATGTGAAGATTGCCTGCAAGAACCTAGTGTTACCAACTGGAGGAGAAACGCTGAAGATCGAGCCGGTTGGAGAAACATGTTATCCTCTCTTTGTAATGCCCTTTCTGGTTTGTTTGAGGCCATATAAGTGAGTAAGTAAGATGTTAAAGAGGTCAAACTATACATTGTGACTTAGTCTAAGGCCTCGGCTGGTACCAAATGATACTTATATAAGTATAATGTTTGTTTTATGGCTTAATTATTTATGGTGTTACAATATTTAAAGATGCTTGATAAACAAAAATGTAGATATTTATTATTTTATTAAAATAATTTATTTTTGTAATGTATAAAATAATTGCATACTTTAGGAATAATAAGTAGGGAATAATTGCATACTTTGGAGATAGCTAAAAACTGTAGCATATTTTTTGGCTGACAAGAAATGCTGCTGCTAGATGAAGTTGCAATTTAAATACTTTGCAAATCGTTCTTTAACTTTAGAAGGGTTCATATACGTGAGTGTAATTGACTTGGGCATTCATTGTAAGCCGGGTTTGTTTATATCGAAAGAAAAATAAAAATATCCGCAATCCGCCATATCATTTCACTTACTCATCCTCAGTCGCATTCCATTCATTCACATAAGGCAAAATTGATTTCTTACAATCAAAGATAAAATAAAAACGAATAAAAAGGGAACAACGCGAATGAATACAAAAACCTTAATGGAACAATGCGAAAAGGCATCGTGGAAAAAATACACATTATTCATTTAAGATTTATGGTAGGGAGAAAGAGTCGCCTCCTTCTTCTTCTTCTCCCACCTCCGTAGCGGATCTAAAGCGCTTTTGCTATTCTTCTCCTCTTATGAAAAATTTGTCATGATACTTTCCTCACATTTCTCGCTAAAAGGCATTGACATATTATCACATCATACTCTTTGTCATTGTTGCAGCTTTCAGCGCATGTTGCCAGTTTCAAGATTTCTTTAACATGCACTGGCACTTTTCCTCTTGCCACCTTTTTGTCGTTATTATTATCCTTTAACAACAGTCTTGCTACTTTTTCGCTACACATACTCTCAATTTTTTTATATTGTTTTTTTTCGATTTCAAGTCCTTTCTCTTGCACGTCCTTTTACAGTGAATGGCACTGCAGATATATGTACACA
The DNA here is from genome assembly GCA_963931995.1 of Phaonia tiefii. NCBI lineage: Eukaryota > Metazoa > Arthropoda > Insecta > Diptera > Muscidae > Phaonia > Phaonia tiefii. The sequence continues at coordinate 66,040,429 of OZ008367.1, forward strand.
TATTTTTTTCTGCTTCATTTTCTCAGCATTGTGTAATGTCAATATTTTATTTATAGCTGGTATTGGATTTCATTATATTTATATTCGATTCCATTGAGTTGTCTTGGTTAAGTTTCTAATGCAACCTTTATTTTTTATTTTTAACATAAACACTACTAATCCTATAAATATGCAACATTTATATTATTTTTCTAAGATTAAAGGAGATGAGCTCACAAGGTAATAATAGCCGGAGTTTACCTTGTTGGTATTTCAATTCCATTTCTACCTTTATCGTAATAATCATCATCATAAGATGCCTATTGGTTTTTCTTTATTTCCTGAAAGTATGCACCAATATTTTAGGTTATTTGTGAAATCTTTTTATGGTTGATTCAAAAAGTTTTTATTATGTCATTTTCGACAAAGTGGAAAAGAGAAAAGAGAAATACGTTATAACAATTTTGGAACCCTTAAGAAAATGGAACAGGAAATATATTAAGACTAAAAGCCTATTGTAATTTATTGGGTATCCTTTTTGAAAGAATTGTTAATATTTGGTATTCTTCTTTAAGCATTTGATAGTTCCCTCTCAGTCCAACATCTATGCTTTGAATATTGCACTTATAATTTCTTAGAGATGAGAGAGTGTACTGATGCTTTATTTTTGAATCTTTTCTCATTCTTATTTTGATTTCTTCTTGTTGTGTGAATCCCTGCTTTCGTTTCTATTTCGTTTTCTGTTTGCTAATTTTTTTTTTATTTCAAACAATTGTACCCTTCTTTTTTTTCAAATATGTAGCATATTTCGCTGAAGTATTCTTAAAATTGTAATTACAGCATTGTTTCTAAGTACTTGTCTGAGCACTTGTTTGTCAAGTGTTCTCTGGTGAACAAATAGAAAATGACGGAAGTTTAACAAATGTTTCTTCAATTTCCCTTACAAGATTTACTACAGCCCCAAAAAGTAGGCAATGTTTGCAAATTGTTAACGTTTTTAGGGCTGCTTTCAAGAAGCCCTTAAAGTATGGAATTCTTTTGTGAAATTCTGTATTTTTGTTTTGTTGTTATAAAATCTCAAAAACTTTCAAATTTTATATTCGCTGTATGCCAAGTTTAAATATGGGCCATATATTGCCTAGTCCTAAAAATATGCAACGTGTTTGAAAATTGTCCCTATATTGTATAGTTTTAAATGCCGAGTTGATTAAAACTGTTGTCCAACATGGTGCATGTCAAAAAAAAATTAAAATCCTTTTTCTTACTCCATTCAACGATTAATGACTTAGCGTCTAATGTAATATAGAAATCTTTAGTAAGTTGACGTAGTCTTGCAGGCATCCGGTCTGCTTTGGAAACATGTACATGTTTTCAAGCATTGTTTTCATGGATTGAAGATCTGCTGCTTTTTGTTTCTTTGTCGTATGTCACGTTTTTGTTCTCAGCATTTGCCAACAAACAAATCTACTTTTGGGTCACAAAAAATATATTATAACCTATTAATCATTGTGTCTCCAACATGTAATATTGAACAGCAAACACTATGTGTTTGGACACAAGAATATAATATTTGTGACAAGCCATAAACACGTTATATTTGCACCCAAACAACAACAAATGACATATTTGTCAGCGTGTAGTATTCGATTGTTTAGGTATACTCATTGTGCCAGCGCACGAATAAGTATAATTTGTTCTGGTCTGCAACATGCGTTTCAGAATCTGGTTAACATTATACTAGGATGGTTTTGTTTCTTCAACCCCCTGGCCTAGACGATTCACGGCTTTAAAAGAGTCGTTAAATACCCGTTTTTCATACTTTTCCCATTTTTGATATTATTTTCTTCAATTATCACCTGTTTTCATTACTCAGCATGTATTCAAGTTGTGTTCAACGCCTCAAAGTATGCAGCATTTTACTCATTAACCACAAAATCATTCACGACCCCAATAAAAAAAACCACATACATTTTCATATATTTCACATAAAGACTTTCACCTACAACTCTTTGGCAATCATCTTAGATGTGATATGTTTTTGATAGCATATAATTAAAACTGGTTTACGCCTAAAGGTATGCAATTCTATATCACAAAATTCTAAAAAACAACAACCTCAAATAATATAAAACAGTATTGTTATTTGAATTTTCTAATTTTCTATCAAAACATCAAAATCAAAAACGGCAACCAAAGGATCTTTCAAAGATTTAAACATTTTCATAATATTACTTTTGTGGATTTATCAAGCCAACTGAACTCCAGAAAATTTTTTGGTTGCAAATCTTTTGAAGTCTCAACCCAGATAACTTTCAACATCAAACGATGACAAGGAAAAATAAATGAAAATCTGTTCTAGAAAAGGAACAATAGAAATGAATACAAAATGAATAGAAAACGAAATATATATATATATCCTAAAATCCCCAACAGAAAGGAATAACATCCTTATATTTTTTTCTATCACAACAATACGAAATACATATGTAGACATTGTACTTTTCGAACTACGAAAGTGGGGGTTTCTTTTCCTATATATTATAACCCCCATGAATATGCCCTCCCATGTCATTTCCCTTTTAATCTAAATAGAAAATGTTTATTTAAATATATGACAAAAATGATGAATACACATATCATAGTATACAGTATATGTAAGTACAGCTTCTAGCATTATGTTTAGCATACTTTTAGGTTGTTTATTTAGTGCATTGTATTGTCATTTTCTCATGTCTGATTTACAGCAGTCTTTTCCCCCAGTCCTTAACTTCATTGAAGCTACGTGATTTTTCTTAACGTTTACATTTTTCCTGTGTTTAATCTTCTTGTGTGTGTATCTTCCTTTCTCCCATACTTTTCAATTTTTTTTTCTTTATGCGTGTTTTTTTTTGTATTCCTTTCTTCAAAACCCCAGACTGCATTTGCGCAGTTGAAGGCTGTTGAGTTGGGTGGGAAGAGGATGATTATTATAGAGTTGCATTATTGCACTTTTGGTTGCACACGCAGTGCTTTTTCGTATCTACTTCATCCGTTTGCTTTTTCTCGTCCTCCTGTTTTGCTTTTCAGCTTCTTGGAAAATTGTGTGTATTGTGTAATTTTTTCAGTTCAGCATTTAAGTTGTTTATGCTGAAAACTATGCTTTACTTTTTCTGTGTTAAATCCTATGCAATTTAGGAGAAAGATTAGTTATGCTTAGAGTAAAGAAAACGATATGGTGTAAGAAGCCCTGAAGTATACCATGATTTATGTGGTGCTGACATTCAGAAATGTAGACTATAAAGAATTTTTTTTCGGTTGCGAAATGTTTACGCAAATATACATATATGACAAAGCAATCCCAAATAGTGCCAATGCAGAAAACAAATTAAGTTGTTTAGGAATGGCGTTGTGATTGGGTTCCCTAATGTATAGAATTTGTGTATTTCAGACCATTTATCAGAACTAAAGCTACGGCTGAATTTAAATTTATTGTATGCTAAATAAAATTCAAACTTTCTTATAAATCAGCTGTAATTTACTTAAATACCCCTTTAAAATTAGCATACATTTAGGCAATGTCAAATAAATCAAACTCAGTGTCTACCTTTGTGAAAGGACATGACAAAAATAACTAATGCCGCAGCTAACAGAAGAATAACAAGTTCGTTTCTGAACTTTCACAATTCACACCCAAAATCATTGCATAATCTGAGGAGCTCTCTTGGCCTATACCCAAACCCTGACAATATGAACAATTTAGACAACAACTAATCATGACTAAATGTCAAATTGTCAACACGTTAACACGAATCCACTAAGACACGAACTGGAATACGTACATATGTACATGCATAATACACTTTAATTTGGGGGAGGTCGTCGCATTGTATTAGGTATAATCTAATTGGTATATACAAGTTTTGACAAGAATGAGCACAAGATTTCCAATTACCAGCCAAATTGAAGCAAATAAAAGCAAATCATGTAAACGTAAAATACTGATAGAATATTAATGAGAAATGACTACTAAGACGTGGGAAGTAAGAAGTAGTTACCAAGAGCAGAAATAGACAAGAAAAAAGCAACCTTTTAAACAGTTAAACATGTTGCCTACTTTTGGGCTTTATAGTTTTTGGACATATTTTGGGTCATGTAAAATTTGGAATTTTAAGGGACTGAAAGACTAATACAAAAATAATGTTACACACTTACAACAACATTAACTTAGGCTGTCCCTCTTTTATTCATTTGCTCTCGAGAGAGTACTGCGGCAGAACAAATGTTGAAGTAAACAATTCAACAAACATAGCTGTATTTCTATCAGAAACCCAACAATATTTGGATCACAAACACATATATTATAACATATTTATCAATGTGTTTCCAACATGTAATATCGAACAGCAAACACGATATGTTTGGACGCAAATATACTTTTTTGCAGCTTGTCGCAAATTTATACTATTGTCGCAAATATACACTATTGTTGCAACCATTTCAAAATTTCCTTCCACCGCGGTCACCTCGCTTAGTGACGGCTATCGAAAAGCTTCACCAAATACCATTCAGAACCGGTGCAAAACTGTACGTCACACTCAGTGATTATGAAACTAAAAAGCGCAAAGTTCACTGGTTGTGACAAGGTTTCTCCAATCCCTTCATGGAATGTAATGGGAAACCATTTTTTGTTTGCATGCAAACAACATAAAAATAAAAAATTTTCCAAAGTGTGCAAGTTCAAACTGTAACCAATATACAACTTTTATTCAATTCTATAATTTCCGTAAAAACTGGCTGTCTAATACTAAATGGCTTAATTTTTTAAATTGGTCATGCAAATCCTCCTTCACATCATTCTCCTTATGGGTTTTAACATTACCTTAAGTCCATTTCCCAAACCACTGGCCACAAATATTCCACAGGAAATGCAGGAAACGATAAACACATATAAAATAATGAACAGTTAGTTAAATCTAAACAGATATTCCTGACAAAAATAACAACTACTCGCTGTTATTCCACAGCAACTAAAAATCTCTGTGAATTTGCACTCAGGCAAGTAGGTATGTGAAATAGGAATAGAAACGGAAATTTCATGAATTCATTCAAGCTGTAAACAGAAATAAGAAAATAGCATTTGGCACGTGATAGATTTTATGACCCTTGGATGCGGTAGCAGCAGGGTTGTTGAATCGAATCACAAAAAAATTCTGGTAATAGAGAAAAGAGACAATTTTCACGTAGTTGTTTTTAAAAGGCGTATTGAATTGAAGTGTCACAAACATTTATCAAGATTTCAAAATCTAAAATGATACGGTTGAAATTGCACTGTGGATTATGCTCATAAAATCATCTGAAGGTTTCAGATCATGAAATCTCGTACGAATTAATTAGGAAATGATTTATATCTCCAAAATCCTTGAATTATATTGTACTTCTTGTCACCACTTTAGTTGCATTTAGCCTTGAAATTACGTTACATTTTAAAAATGCTTTCATCCTAAAAAAATATTATCATTCTTTTTGGGTTTCTTCAACTGGTGCCAACTATTTTTATATGGTCTCTTCGTCCTTGTTCATATGTGTGTGTTTGTAAATGTATCCTTCGTCTTTGTTTGCAAAACTGTTCAAGTGTTAGCCAAATATAAAAGCGGAAATACATTTAAAATACAATCACAAGTGTTTTTCTATGTTATAGAGAGTTTAACCCCCTCTCACTTGTTCACTCCTAGGCATACATATCGTCCTTTTTCACAAACTGGAATTTTTGGCCAACAATAGCAAATTTTGGCCAGTTGCTTTGGAAAATGTCAGGCTGATTTTTGTATGCTCAATTTATTGTTTAAATATAGTTTACCAGTTTTGTATTTTTGTTGGCAATAGTGTTTGTCGAGAAAATAAACTTGAAGAAATGTTAAGTGTCAAGTTTTAGTTTGTACATACCAGTTTAAATTGCGAGTTGAAAGTTGTTGTACATTTTTAATGGTTGTCCGTAATAGTAAATACTTTTGAATTTTCTGGTATCTCTAACATTTAACACAGAGTTTTTTATATTTTAATATGTATATTATTTAAATGGTACCCCAAAAGATGTTCACATTAATAGCAATTTTGTGGCGCCTTAAAATATGCTACAGTTTTTGTGTACACCTTATATTTATATTATTGAATATTTAGTATATTCAGCGTTTGAACAAAATTCTAAAACGTGAGAAAAAACTATAAAAAAACTCGGTCGTCAGAGAGTTGGAGTAGCAAAAGTTGGACGCGCCTGTCTGATGTAATGCTTAAGCATGCACACAGAGAAGAGATTCGTTGTCACGACTATATTTAGAGCCAACAAAAATTTGGCGGTTCCTTGGACTATCATATTATTCAGTTGTGATTACCAATAATTGTGTTCTTTATCACAAAATGTTGTGCACAGCAATTGATTTGTAGTTCAGTTTTGGTTGCAAGAACTGAAATATTTAGTTGAAGCCACAGCAACAATAAATAAATGTGATCTGTCGATCGAGATGTAGTTGTAGCAATCAAATTATATTGTAGTGGTGGATATTCTATTAGTTGGATGAACGAAAAATTTAAAAACTATTTCGGTTGTACCAAATAATATTTTGGTATGCTCAACTAAAGTTATTACTTGAATCTGATGGTTGTCACAACCATTTGGTGATGCTTTAACCCATTATGAATTTTATAGAAAAAAGTAGAAAAAAATATTTTTTATTAAAATTGTGTATTTTACTTTTAAATTTAAACAAAATTATTATTATTATTTATAACCAGGGTTCGTATTTCGTGCCCATTTTTGATCGAAAATATAAAAACAATTGTTTGCATGTGTTTGTGGAGTCGTCAATAGTGGCGTCATATTCAACGATTATGTTTAAACGTCTCATTTCACCTCAATTTATGATAATATGTATTCTTCGCTGGCTGATATCTATACACTTTGTTGTTTTTTCACAACTTTGTTTATTAGTTTCTGTTTAATATATTAGTTTTTCTGTAAAGTGTTCATGTAACTTTCCAATATACGTAGTTTCTCTTTAACAACAAAACCTCTTGTGAAAAATCGAATACATAACTTTGTAAAAAGTGTTTTTGTAACAGAAACTAAATTATGATTACAGTAACTAATATTTGAACACGAATTCTAATATTGTACTTTTTATTAGTTGTATCTTCCATTTCAAATGAATGAGGTTTTGAAATACTCAAATTGGTTAATACAACTAAAATTCGGTAGTAGCAACTTGTATTTAGTTAGACTGATTTTCAATCTATCAATAACATCGACAAATAATTCTGATGTTTGACAATTACGAATTCAGATCAAAATATAGACTTTAGCATGGAATTTCCAATGCCTGAATTGATTTCCAACTAATCTTTTCCCTGTGTGTGTAAAGTGTCGAGTGTCTTTAATGGGAGTTGCTCATGCTTCTAATACTCACATTGTTTACTCTTAACCAGGGGTATCCATGACTCTTCTGATGGACTATGAAGTAGGAAATTTATAAAAAAAAAACCAGAGTAGATAGGCGAGAGAGTGATAAGTAACCAGAACCAAACCGTGATGCAAACTAAGTTTATTTAGTGTTTTATGTTTTATATTGGTTGTATCGAAAGAAAATTCGCATTGCTTTTTATTTCTGTAAGTTATATGTACAACAGCAACTCGAACTCGATGAAATGGCCGACTACCTCGTCGTCATGGAGAGAACGCAAAAGAGAGGGATGGCGACTCTTTTTTGTCGGTTTCTAAGTGTTATTTTAATATTAATTTTATTAATAGGCATTACAGGTATTAAGGTTTGTTTGTTGTTATACAATTGCACACTCACGTTACACAGTTCGTGAATGTGCCCGACGAACAAATAAATATCGGATTCTTGTTTGAGATTTCTCCGTGTGTAGAGCTTTACTGTTTACCTATCTCTTGTATTTTGTGTTCACCGCTACACTTGATCGGAATACAAAAAGTGTTGAGTCGACGGTTGGGGAGAATTTACGGTGAGTGATGAAACCGTGTCAGAAAAATCATTCTTTCCCCCTCTTAAGATCGCAATTATATGGAAAACCAGTAGAAAAACTGCGTGGTCAGTTTTTTATTTTGTGATCGTTTGTCCTTTTTACAGGATATTCATTTTAAAATAATTTTCCTGACCTCTCTGACAATACGAATGGCATTATGCTGCAAATCAAATAAAAGAGGATGATCTTCGCTATTTGTTACAAATTTTAACATGATTTTTCGAAGGGGAAGGATGTAAAATAATGTCCGTTTAAAATTGTAGCCTTGAATATTCTTAAAAGTTTGACATAGCAAATTCTTAAACAAGTTATGGAAAACCGCTGGAACCATTGCATGTTGTGTCGAAATTTCAGACTTCTATCATGAATAAATTATCAATAAAAGATATTCGAAATATGCAATGTAAAGAAATGTATATAAATCTTGAATGTGAATATATTTGAAATAATTCTGATTGTTAAACAGTTAATGCTAGAAAGCTGAAATTGTGGCCCTATAAGTAAAGGTATCATAACTTTTAATATAATTTTTGTTACGATTTTTCCATACAAAGTTTTTAAAGATATTCAATATCAACATCAACTCGCTAGTGCTCACAGCAGTTGAACATTTCACGCATCTTTTCCCAGAATTTTAAATAAAGACCTCGGTATGACGGATTATAAAGTTCCAGAACTGAGACCTTGTGACTATCCGATCCGTTTTCCCTTGGCTGCATGGGCTGAAGACCGTTTGGAGGAAAATGAGAAATTGTGCCAAAAAATCGTCTATTCCGATGAAGCTCATTTTCAACTCGGGGACTACGTTAACAACAAACTTCTAATCTTATAGAACGATTACAAAGATTATTTACCTTTGAGAATCTAATGTGTAGGACACACAAAAAATGCCCATGTTTCGGTATATCTTTTAGAGATATTAAGATATTCTCATTCAAAGTTGAAAATTGTCAATTTTTTCATTGACTTTTTTCAGCTTTTCGTTAATAACACGGCTATTTGAGGGAAACGATTATTTCTGAAAACACCACTAAATTGGGGGCACTTCAATAAAGCCGTTTGAAAAAGCGAACTTAATTAATTAAAATTTGGAATTTTTTTCATCCCAAACATCCATATATTTACGTGGAAGCATTCGCGTGTTTCCCCCAAACCTACGTATACTTACGTGGAAAGATATGCGAATTTCCTCCCAAATATAATAATATTTAGAAACGAATTATTCTCCGAATTCAATATATATTTTTTATTTATTATAATTAATTTTAACAATATAAATCCACATTTATTAATTATTAATACAAAAAATTAATGGATTTAAAACGGCCCTTTTTACATTTATTAGCATTAAATGCATTATTTGGTATTTTTTCATGAAATGAATATCTGATGCTCCTTTGTTTCTCCTTCCTTTGTTGTCTCTCACGTTTTTGTTTTCAGAAGGTTTCAGCTATGCGTTGGTTATCACTATGCGTTTGTACACAAACAAGATATTTATATACCAATCAAGTTCAAGCAAGCCAAGCGTGGATTAATTACTTGTGTTTTTTTTTTACTACACTTATTTCACAAATGGTTCGCCGTTCGGATTTTCTCAGTAAAGGCTCTGACAGACAAAGAGCTTCACGTTGTTGCTCTTTCCTAAAAATCGTTTCTCACTTTGGTGGCACACATAAATATATACGAAACACATACACAAATACCATAGGAACATCACAAACCATTTAAGCTTTCGAGCCTTCGTTTATTCTTTTTTCACTGATCAAGCGCTTTTGATATCCTCTCTTCGATGAAGCATTGACGACTGAATACATGAAACTAAAACGCAATACATCAGTCAAAACAAGAAACACTGACTTCATCTGCAATTTGCACGCACATGAAGGAAAATTTATGAATCACTGACTGAGAGAATAATGCAAAAAATACAGATACACACATACAACATAGACTCTCTCGTTGTTCCTCTCTTATTCTCTTGATCTCGAGTGCATAAAGAGTGCAACAGACACAACTGTATTTGTATCATAAACACACATATATTTGGGTCGCAAACACATATAGTATAACATATTAATTATTGTGTATCAAACATGTAATATTGAATAGCAAACACAATGTGTTTGAACACAAGTATATGTATTATATTTGAGTCAAGCTCCAAACACACGTTATATTTGTATCCAAACAACGGAAAATGGCAGATTTTTCAGCCTGTATATACTTTAAATCAAATTTTTAAAACGTTTCTCCAAAAATATTTATTTTGAGTTTTCCAAAATTGTTCAAGAAATTTTTGAAATATGAATATTTCTGACGATGAGCTTACCTTTCGAACGGTATATAGTGTTCCTATGTAGGGTATTACAAGTGTAGGTATCAGTTAAAAACCTTACACTTTGACTTGATTTTGCCACCGATTGCATCGTTCTGGATGACAACTACACTATGGCATTGACAAACACTTCATATTTATACCTGATGCCATTATTTTATTAAACTGTGGTTTGGGAATATAAAATACGTCGAACTTGTCTATTTTTGGCGAAGGCTTCCTCAGATTCTACCAGTAGTGTCCCAAACAAACCTATAATTTTGCGGTAACAATTATTATTTAATTAAATGTGTCAAAAATTACAATAGCCTACAATTTCTTGAACATTGTATTTTTTAATTCTCCCACAATCAGCTGTCTTTTACCTATAGGTTGAGTAATATTACTAAATTGTTAAGTACGACGGAAGGGTATAATAACCAGGATATGTGTATAAATAATCTGTTAATATGTGACAATTTTTATTTGCTCTCAATTTTGCCAAAATTACCTTAACTACAGGATGATTTTATCAAATCATGCAAATATACATCCATCTTACTAAAATTCGTTTTTATTCTCCTAAAAGTATGCAAAGTGATTGAAGTTTTATGTATTGCCTTAAGCAGACACATTTGATAAGCCACATAGACTTGCCACAAAATTTTGTGGCTTAACAGGTTATTTTCTAACATTTAAATGGAATGAACAGTTTTTCCTGATAAATTCTAGTACTTGTTCACGCTCCGTCCTTAGGCAATTAAATTACATGTTCATGTGACTAATGTATACTGTCGTCTGTTGAACGTAATAAATCTTTATCAGACTACCAGCCTTATATACACAAGTTATATTCCGTAAGCCTAATAATAGGCAACGGAATTAAATGCTTATGTGGCCTGAACGTATAGAATACATTTGAAGATGACACTTGTAATTTGTTATTTCTATGAAATACGCAAACCATATAAATTTATTAAATTTTAATAATATTTAATTGTTTATCCTTTTAATACTATGAATATGGCCAGCTAACTACGAGTATTGTTAATATTTCAATTTCATTTTGTCCAAAAGCCAACAATAATATTTAATGATTTTAAAATTATCAGCATAAAACATGCAATAAAATTTTTCTTTTAAAGGTAGGACTTTATTAATTTTAATTAAAAAGAATGCAATTTGCCCTAAAATATGCAAATTATTTTAAATTTGTTTTAAAGACTCATATTACCATTATCAAACGTTCTTACATCTTTACTATGACACACTCATATCATGCTCCATTTGTCCATTTACTTTATCCTATTATGCTGCTAAATTTCAATATTAATATTTCCATTTTATTATGTCCATAAGCAAGCAATTGATTTTAATGATTATGTTACCTCAAAGTATGCAATAATACTTTGAATTTTAAATTTCAATGCTATATAGTTTTTCCTTGTGTATAACATAAGTTCAATAACTGTAACTACTTGTGTGTGGTGAATTCTAATTGCCTTATTACTGATTTTACCCAAAAGTAGGCAATTTAATTTAATAATTATACAAACCTAAAAGTCTTCACTGTATGTAAGTGCTCAAATTTAATATTCACTGAGTGAGTTGGAAAATGTTAGTCACGTTTAAAAAAAATGTATTGTTTCTTTGGCACCAGGAAGTTATTTTTTGCAAAAGTTTAGCTTTAGTACTCTTTTTAAAATGTACATAAATTCCTACAAAAAGTTTAACAAAAGTACGAGTACTACAATGAATATCTTTTAGCGTCTAACTTTTCATTTAACCCCATTATTCGTCGTTGTATAAAAAAGAGGATAATGTGTTCATTCTGTTATGATCCCTGTTCATTATTTATTCTGTGTTTATGCTATCTATTCCTGTTGACTGTTCCTATCCAATGTAGTTACAGCTTAAAGTATGGCTGGTGGGTTTGCTCATAATAAAACCGTGGCTATCATTACCCTTCCAAACTCCCATAATTTCAAGTGGTTTAAGCAACGACACCTCAATTAAAGGAGCCTCTTTTAAATAATAATACCAAAGTTCATGGGCCATATTAAAAACTGTAGTGGATTTTAAAATTGGCATCCTTATGTACGGATGCGGGACGGAAAGGAATCGAAAACCAGATGAATAGCAAAATGGAGATGATGCTATGCATCCATGAGTCTAGACAGTTTTTCAAAAGAAGTCATCGTCACTCTTCATGTTAAGTCTTGGTGTCAAAGGCCCTATTATGTCACTAATCAAGCGGAAATTTATAATGATTGTCATACAGAGAAACTGGAGGAAAATTGATATTGGTGGCAGTATGGGGACAAAGCATTTTGGATAATTGAACCCGCAAACAGAAACTTATAAAGATTCTTTCATATAAAGTTTTAAAGCAACAAAATATTAGTTACAGTTTATATTACTTAACCTAAAAGGGATTTGTAATCAGTTATTCAAAGTATAAGGCATGCTTTGAGTAGTTCAACTATTTATTTGATAGGGTATACTTTTAGGAGAGAATGAAAACTTTGAGGAGTTTTACAATTTGTTTGATAAGGTTATCATTTTAGGCGAAAATTAAAAGTTTCAAAAACATTGTAGATTCTTGGGAAGCAATGGTATATATACTCATGGGGAATTGGTAGTAAATCATATAGTTGTTATAAAGTGTGGTATTAGTTTTTTTTAAAGCTTTTTGTGTGCTACGCCTATTTTCAAATACAAGGCGGATCAATAAGTCCGTGACTTTTCGAACTTCCCTCTTAGTTATATAAAATGCAACACTGCTCCTGTTAATAGACCACTGCCAATTTTTGAGCAAGCTCCGTCATTTACTTTGCGTTTAACAGCTGTTCAAAACATACATACAAAACAAACGTGCATTTTTTTAAAAATGGAAAAAAGTGAATTTCGAGTGCTCATTAAAAATTTTGTCCGAAAAAAAACCGTCAATCAAACCAAGGAAAAGCTTGATAAATACTATGGGGACTCTACACCATCGATTTCAATGATAAAAAGTGTTTTACTGACTTTCGTTGTGGTCGCCAAAGTACAATTGGCTCTGAACGTTCTGGACGGCCAATTGAGGTCCATACACCCGAAAAAGTCCACGATATGGTGTCGGCCGATCGAAGAGTAAAAGTGCGTGAGATTGTTGATACCACAGGCATTTCATATGGCAGTGTTGTTTCGATTTTAAATGATCAGTTGGGTTCAAGAAAGCTCTCTGCAAGATGGGTACCGCGTTTGCTCTCAATTGACCTTAAACGTAATCGTGTGACAACTTCAAAGTATTGTTTGGAGTTCCATGAATTTGGCTACGAATTGGTACCTCATCCGCCATATTCTCCGGAGTTAGCCCCCAGTGGCTTTTTCCTATTTCCAAACCTAAAGAAATGGCTCGGTGGAAAGAGATTTAGCTCCAACGATGAAATTATTGATCAAACAATTGCCTATTTTATGGACCTCGAAACATCCTAATTTGTGGCAGGGATACAAAAATTGGAGAAACATTGGACTAAGTGTATTGATTATGTTGAAATTTTTTTTTTTTGCCAAAAAAACTGTTTCATTCAAAAAGTCACGGAGTTATTGATCCGCCATCTATGTAGAACTGATTTAAGAAATAGTTCCTATGAAACTACAATTAATAGCAAAATATTTCGTAAATACTGCAAGTTTTCCTCCTCAATAACAACTTGAATTGTTATCCTTTGTGTAGCCATATTATCACAAATGCGTTGTATACTTTTAGGAGGAATTTACCTACATTTTGAGACCTACAGTTTTTACCCCGATCCCGAACGGTAATTTGAGAAGCTGTTTATATATTCGATAGTGTAGCCGTCACTATGCGAGGTGACCGCCGCCGAAAGAAATTTAAGGTGGTCAGAGCAGAGATCGAACCCAGGGTATCATGTACAAGACGGGCCTACACTAACTATTGCACCAACGACGGTCACAATAGAATTGATTTAAGAAATAGTTCGTCGAAAAATACAATAGATATCAAAATTTTTCTTAAAACATTAAATTCTTCACGCATCCCAAACTCCAAAAAATGTTGCTATACTCTATTTAGACAAGTAATAACAAATGCGTTGTATACTTTTAAGAGGAATGGGAAACTTTAAAATCGTCATAAATTCTAGGGAATCAATGGTGTAAATTTGGGAAATTAATTTTATATAAGTAGCTAGAAGTTGGTTTGCTTTGATAGTTTCACTCAAATAATATGTAAAATAGTTTATCCTAAAATATTTTGTGTTACGGCCATTTTTCAATATAATTGATTTAACCAGTTGTTCCTCTAAAAATCCAATTGATATCAAAATATTCTTTAAATCATTTTATTTTCTCCACCCAACAACAAAGTGTAGTTCTGTCCTTTATGCAGCTATTTGATCACAAATACGTTGAATACTTTTAGGTGGAATTGAAGCTTCCGAAACCATCTAAGTTCCGGGGGGAAAATGGTGTTTGTTCTTATGGAAAATACAGTTTTAGACTTGAAGTTGGCGTGTTTTCATATTTTCATGTAAAATTAGATATTTTCTAAAATATTTTACGAAATTACGCTTATTTTCCAATACGATTGATTTAAGAAATAGTTCCTTTAAAAATACAATTGATGTCAAAATATTCCTTAAACCATTTTATTTCATACCCCCCTCCCTCCCTGAAAAAAATGTATTTATATCCTTTGTGCAGCCATTTGATCACAAATGCGTTGTATACTTTTAGGATTCCTTTTAAAAATTTTTATTTGGTTTTTCTTTTTTTCATGTTTATCCCATTCCCATTTGAGGAATGGTTGTTTATATCGATACCTTTTATAAAAATTTCAAACAATATTTGAATACTTCTTTTGTATGAACGTATGGAAGAGAGAGAGACATAGAAAAAAACAGCTTTTACTGCAATTGAACGTGACTTTTTATTCCAGTGAATTTGTGTAAATTCCGTTCTTCTTGCTGTCGAATTTTGTTGCCACTTCAATTCAAGCATTGCATTCAATTCCTCTGGACTTTTAGAGAACAGCTAGCCACCAACTGGTTGTGTGTGTTTGCTGAACACACGATTTCAATTTCAGATAGTTGTTCATTTCTATTCTTTTATCGTCCTCTTTTTTTGGCAAACAAGTATTTTTTATATACAAATACAAAATGAATATTATACTCTAGAAACCAAAGTGAAAAAGAGCGAGTGGTGAATGGACTCTAGAAAAAATTTACACTTTCTGCCTTTTATGCACATTTGTGCTTGGCCATTTAAAAGAATTAGCTTGAGTTTTTGAAATCTTGTTGCAATTTTAGCCCCAATTCATACAATTCCTGAATGTAAAGTGAAAATTTGGTAAGTGTTTTGATATTTCTTTATATCTGCAAGTGCTTTGTACTCGTATTACCATGTCATTCGTAAATGTTTCATGTTTGTTAGAACATTTTCCTTATTCTGCACTTCTTCCCCCTTATTCTATGTCCTGTTTTCTTATTTTGACCTTTTATTTGTTTCTTAGCTTTGGTCAATTTATTTCCATTTCTTGTCGGACTCTGTGACATTTTCCTTTGATGTCGTGCCTAAAAGTATGCTTCAATAACTTTTATTTATATTTCAAATAAGAATTTTTTGAAGATAGTTGACTAAATTTTTTTGATTTTGTACATGATGGCGTTTGTTTGTCTCTGTGGACTTGTTTAGATTATTTGCTTTAGAAGCTATTTTTCGGTAAATAAGAATTATAATGATGTGCTGTGGGAATTTCACAATATTCTTAAGGGTGTAGAAGACATAAAGACTAGGGTTTCTATGAAATTTAAATTGTTTAATTTATCGAATTGATTATTCGATATGGAGTATGTTCTCTGACTTTGGAGATTGAAATTAAGCAACAAAACCCTTTAATTGTTAAACCACTTTGAAGACACATACTTTAGGGCGCAAGTTTAAAACTGCTTTTTAAACATCCATGAAAGTAGTTTCGAATGGGTTGTGCCTTGAATTTAACCAACATTTTTTTTTTACCGTATTTTAAATTTATATATTATTTTGTATATAATCTAATTAACCTCAAATTGTAAGATTGAATTTAGAAATTATTTTGATTTCCTCAAAGTATCATTATTTAGTATTATAATTTCATACTTTGCAAAAATATTACATTTATTTTGTAAACACTCTAAAACTACATCACTCAATTCGCAATCTCTGACACGTGTCAGACGCCAGGAAATCCGTTTAAATTAATATGACCCGCATAATTTTCAAACAGATACCCTGCTGTTTTAGAACATAACTTCTCCCCGAAAAGAAATATGCCACATATTGTTTTTGTCAACATAAAACGAGAAAAAAATCATCACTTCACCCCAATTCTAGTATATTTTTATATCTAATTATACTAAGACCCCTTTATAAGCTACCAATATTTTTGGGGGTTGTTACAATTGTTATCTTTGAGACACTTAAAAGTTATATAGTTAGTACTATATTCTGGATATAGCATATTTTAGGATGACTATTATGGCTTAGAAGAGAGTTACAATACAAACTATTGAAATATTGAGACATTATGCCGCGTAATGGACTGTAGCTATGTCACGCTTATAATACGTGACAGGGCTCTCGTGGAGTGGACACATGCTGTTTTATGACTTAATGTTGGGGTAGAATATAACAACTAAGGCTGAGACTTATACTAGACTGCTGCATATTTTTAGACAGAAATTATTCCTTTTACCATACATACTTGTACATAATTGCTAATGATGAGTTTATACCAGAGGGTGTATCACAACGAAGCGTGACTAATCTAATAATCCTATTTATATTTAACAAAGAGTTCGCATATTAGTTACTTTTTAAGCGGCATCAACTTGACATAATTTATTCGAAATGTAATCAATAAGTTTAATGACAATAAAACTTGTTAAATACCACAAAATATGAAACGATAATTTGTACCCCTTCCCCGACATAAAATAAACTCAATTGTTAAACTAAAATTATGTGGTCGTCTAGGCAGACTAAGCGTCAATAGCGACACTTTTTTAATAAATTATTCTTGACTATATCACTGCTATCGAATGGACAGATGGCCACAATGTTCAAGATAAACCGCAAATTTGTGTGTAAGGCATAAACTGGCCAACAGCTAAATGCGGTCAATAGAGAAAGGACGCCACAAATGCAGACAATGTAGTTTCCTACGAGTTCAGTTTCTGTTTAAACAAATAAAATGACCGTAACAATTTTCTTTATAATCGCATACAAAATACCTGTAAAATGTCAATAACACTGGCAGTATTATTTGTCCCACCTTCATCCATTTTATACAAAATTGTCAGCAGGTAGGGCCCAAGAAAAATCTGCACGTGCTACAGAAAAAGTCTGCAAGACTTTGTCTGACTTCGGTATTCCTACCAAGCGATTATGGCTATTCGTAATTGCGAACAACATCAGCAACCTAGGTTTTATTCAAGGGGGCAAACTAACCTGCGATCTCATCAACATCTGACTGGAGATTGCAATTAAAATATAATAATTGAAACTCTTAGTAGCTAAAGTCAAATGCTTCATGTATGAAGACAATGGCAGATAGAGATAGAGATAGACATGAGTAGAAGATGATGATGAATATGAATATGAATAGAATATGAATATGAATGATATGAAGATGAAGATGAAGATGAAGATGAAGATGAAGATGAAGATGAAGATGAAGATGAGAGAAGATGAAGATGAAGATGAAGATGAAGATGAAGATGAAGATGAAAGATGAAGATGAAGATGAAGATGAAGATGAAGATGAAGATGAAATGAAGATGAAGATGAAGATGAAGATGAAGATGAAGATGAAGATGAAGATGAAGATGAAGATGAAGATGAAGATGAAGATGAAGATGAAGATGAAGATGAAGATGAGATGAAGATGAAGAGATGAAGATGAAGATGAAGATAAGATGAAGATGAAGATGAAGATGAAGATGAAGATGAAGGATGAAGATGAAGATGAAGATGAAGATGAAGATGAAGATGAAGATGAAGATGAAGATGAAGATGAAGATGAAGATGAAGATGAAGATGAAGATGAAGATGAAGATGAAGATGAAGATGAAGATGAAGATGAAGATGAAGATGAAGATGAAGATGAAGATGAAGATGAAGATGAAGATGAAGATGAAGATGAAGATGAAGATGAAGATGAAGATGAAATGAAGATGAAGATGAAGATGAAGATGAAGATGAAGATGAAGGATGAAGATGAAGAATGAAGATGAAGATGAAGATGAAGATGAAGATGAAGATGAAGATGAAGATGAAGATGAAGATGAAGATGAAGATGAAGATGAAGATGAAGATGAAGATGAAGATGAAGATGAAGATGAAGATGAAGATGAAGAAGATGAAGATGAAGATGAAGATGAAGATGAAGATGGAAGAGAAGATGAAGATGAAGATGAAGATGAAGATGAAGATGAAAGATGAAGATGAAGATGAAGATGAAGATGAAGATGAAGATGAAGATGAAGATGAAGATGAAGATGGATGAAGATGAAGATGAAGATGAAGATGAAGATCGAAGATAAAGATGTAAGATGAAGATGAAGATGAAGATGAAGATGAAGATGAAGAGGAAGATGAAGATGAAGATGAAGATGAAGATGAAGATGAAGATGAAGATGAAGATGAAGATGAAGATGAAGATGAAGAATGAAGAATGAAGATGAGATGAAGATGAATGAAGATGAAGATGAAGAATGAAGATGAAGATGAAGATGAAGAAAGATGAAGAGAAGATGAAGATGAAGATGAAGATGAAGATGAAGATGAAGATGAAGATGAAGATGAAGATGAGATGAAGATGAAGATGAAGATGAAGAAGATGAAGATGAAGATGAAGATGAAGCATGATGATGAAGATGAAGATGAAGATGAAAGATGAGATGAAGATGAAGATGAAGATGAAGATGAGATGAAGATGAAGATGAAGATGAAGATGAAGATGAAGATGAAGATAGAAGGAAGATGAAAAGATGAAGATGAAGATGAAGATGAAGATGAAGATGAAGATGAAGATGAAGATGAAGATGAAGATGAAGATGAAGATGAAGATGAAGATGAAGATGAAGATGAAGATGAAGATGAGATGAAGATGAAGATGAAGATGAAGATGAAGATGAAGATGAAGATGAAGATGAAGATGAAGATGAAGATGAAGATGAAGATGAAGATGAAGATGAAGATGAAGATGAAGATGAAGATGAAGATGAAGATGAAGATGAAGATGAAGATGAAGATGAAGATGAAGATGAAGATGAAGATGAAGATGAAGATGAGATGAAGATGAAGATGAAGATGAAGATGAAGATGAAGATGAAGATGAAGATGAAGATGAAGATGAAGATGAAGATGAAGATGAAGATGAAGATGAAGATGAAGATGAAGATGAAGATGAAGATGAAGATGAAGATGAAGATGAAGATGAAGATGAAGATGAAGATGCAGATGAGGAATGGGAATGGGAATGGGAATGGGAATGGGAATGGGAATGGGAATGGAATGGGAATGGGAATGGGAATGGGAATGGAATGGGATGGAATGGGAATGGGAATGGGAATGGGAATGGGAATGGGAATGGGAATGGAGGGAATGGGAATGGGAATGGGAATGGGAATGGGAATGGGAATGGAATGGGAATGGAATGGGAATGGGAATGGGAATGGGAATGGGAATGGGAATGTAATGGGAATGGGAATGGGAATGGGAATGGGAATGGGAATGGGAATGGAATGGGAATGGGAATGGGAATGGTGAATGGGAATGGGAATGGGAATGGGAATGGGAATGGGAATGGGAATGGGAATGGGAATGGGAATAGGAATGGGAATGGGAATGGGAATGGAATGGAATGGGAATGGGAATGGGAATGGGAATGGAATGGGAATGGGAATGGGAATGGGAATGGGAATGGGAATGGAATGGGAATGGGAATGGGAATGGGAATGGGAATGGGAAATGGAAATGAAATTGAAGTGGAAATGGAAATGGAATGGATATGGAATGGATATGGATATGGATATGGATATGGATATGGATATGGATATGGATATGGATATGGATATGGATATGGATATGGATATGGATATGATATGGATATGGATATGGATATGGATATGGATATGGATATGGATATGGATATGGATATGGATATGGATATGGATATGGATATGGATATGGATATGGATATGGATATGGATATGGATATGGATATGGATATGGATATGGATATGGATATGGATATGGATATGGATATGGATATGGATATGGATATGGATATGGATATGGATATGGATATGGATATGGATATGGATATGGATATGGATATGGATATGGATATGGATATGGATATGGATATGGATATGGATATGGATATGGATATGGATATGGATATGGATATGGATATGGATATGGATATGGATATGGATATGGATACGAATATGGATACGAATATGGATACGAATATGGATATGGATATGGATGTGGATATGGATATGGATATGGATATGGATATGGATATGGATATGGATATGGATATGGATATGGATATGGATATGGATATGGATATGGATATGGATATGGATATGGATATGGATATGGATATGGATATGGATATGGATATGGATATGGATATGGATATGGATATGGATATGGATATGGATATGGATATGGATATGGATATGGATATGGATATGGATATGGATATGGATATGGATATGGATATGGATATGGATATGGATATGGATATGGATATGGATATGGATATGGATATGGATATGGATATGGATATGGATATGGATATGGATATGGATATGGATATGGATATGGATATGGATATGGATATGGATATGGATATGGATATGGATATGGATATGGATATGGATATGGATATGGATATGGATATGGATATGGATATGGATATGGATTAACATCGACAACCTCTATCCTCCTGGTAGTGAACGATCGAACTCTTATACTACCTGCTTTGTTATATGCGGCGAATTCCGGGATCATCTCACAGACTTATTAAACTTCAAAAGCCTTCGTCAGCACAGTCCTCTGAGAAATAAATGGTCTGTTATCGATAATGGCAAGTATATCGGCGTGGTATGAACCTCGACTTATACTGCTTAAGTTCCGACATTGACGTAGTTCAGTGAATCAGAATAGAGCGATGTCTTTAGTAGAATGGATAAGAATTTGAGAAAAGTATTTGAATACGTACTGGAGATAATACGAAGTATACGACGGCCAATACTTAGCTATATTCAACAGCTAGATGCATCTCTGTGAAAGTTTGGTGTAAACTAATGTACAGAAATTACAAACAATCTAAAGGGCACCTTAGACCAGCGGATTATAGGGCTGTCTTTCGAGTCGGGCCAACTCATCTCCTAGTGTAAGGTGAAGTCGGGCAGTCGGCCGACTAGTCGGCCAAAAATCGAAACTAGTTTGATTGTCAGAAAGTCGGCCGAAAAGTTGGCCAGTGTAAGGTGAAACAATGCCCGACACAAAAGTAAGCCTGACAAATAGTCTGCCGACCGGTAGGTCTAAGGTGCCGTTAACCGGTTTGGAAGATATGCCTTCTACACATGTTGTAGTTAGACCCCTGAACTAAGCCGTTTGGTTATGGTCAATAAAGGTAAAGTAAGTGTGGTAAGATTTTCTGTAAGCCCTAATCTATGTCTGTGTTTGACAGCAGATATTTTAAAAACATAAAAGTAACACTTCGCATATAATGTCAATAGACAGGAAAATAAGACAACTACGACAGCAGTACTAAAATGGTCACCTCCTGTATGGTCAGCTACGGTCTAGCAAAATGCTCGAAATCACCATTACAGCTGCTTTACTTTTACCACCACGTAAATTCGTTAATAAATATCGAAAAGTGACGAAGGACGAAGCCTTAACAATAACAGACACCCTCTTGTAAATAGATGTGACAGATAAATATGTCTGTCTATAGATAGTAGTCGTATGCATACATCCATATGTAGTTGTCATTCAAGAGTTCCAAAAAGCAATTTCAACCATGAACAACGTTTAGCCGGTACGGCAAATGACACTTTGAGTGGGTGGTGAAACCATTTGTAGTTAATATTGTGTCCTGAGTGGGGGAGAGTTGTAAATTTGTGGCGTATATGTCTTGGTCGTAAGTCCAAGAAAGGAAATGTGTTGTTAGTTTTTGGAATAAAGATAACTGACCACGTGATTAAATGTTTGCTTAAGACACTTCTTTATTTTTGTAAGACTTCTCTTTTCCATTTCTATAAGTAAACATATGAAGTGGTTGCCTGTAATGGGATATGAGGGAAATGAGACAGACTGGAAGTATGTATGTGGAGTTTCATTAGATGATGCCATGTATAATGGGATTTCTTTAGATGCATTGAACAACTGGGGTGTGAAATCACATGGGGGTGCAAAATGAGTATCTTTTGGTAAAGGTGGTAACAATTTTCATAACTTTCACAGTTTGTCTTATGATTTGGTATTCTTCGAAATCATGAATGATCTCTTCTCTTATCTTAATTGCCAAAGAAATGTACACGCAATCACTGTTCTGATTTCCAGCACCGCGAAAAAGGAAACGAACAGTAATATTGATCGTAATTTTTTGTCTACAGTCGACCTTTTTTGTTGTCCTAATTGGTTTTTCATATTCTGATACATAAAAGTGTTTCTGTATATGCTGTTTTTTTAAAGAGAGTAGAAAAACGTGGCAAGGATTGTTTTAGATCGCATGTTTGGACTTTGATCTATTTCATGTAAATTTACTTCGGAAACCATTATTTCGAACATTATATTATTTTCTCATTTGAGGATGAGGATGAAGGTAAAGGCGAAGGCGAAGATGAAGATGATGAAGGTAAAGGCGAAGGCGAAGATGAAGATGATGAAGATGATGAAGATGATGAAGATGATGAAGATGAAGATGAAGATGAAGATGAATTTGAAGATGAAGATGAAGATGAAGATGAAGATGAAGATGAAGATGAAGATGAAGATGAAGATGAAGATGAAGATGAAGATGAAGATGAAGATGAAGATGAAGATGAAGATGAAGATGAAGATGAATATGAATATGAAGATGAAGATGAAGATGAAGATGAAGATGAAGATGAAGATGATGAAGATGAAGATGAAGATGAAGATGAAGATGAAGATGAAGATGAAGATGAAGATGAAGATGAAGATGAAGATGAAGATGAAGATGAAGATGAAGATGAAGATGAAGATGAAGATGAAGATGAAGATGAAGATGAAGATGAAGATGAAGATGAAGATGAAGATGAAGATGAAGATGAAGATGAAGATGAAGATGAAGATGAAGATGAAGATGAAGATGAAGATGAAGATGAAGATGAAGATGAAGATGAAGATGAAGATGAAGATGAAGATGAAGATGAAGATGAAGATGAAGATGAAGATGAAGATGAAGATGAAGACGAAGATGAAGATGAAGATGTAGATTATTTTCTCATCTGCTATCTCCTTCTGTGTGTAGCTCTTTCGTAGTGTATCGTTCTCTCACTCCGTTTTCCTCGTTCCGAGTTTTAAGATATCGCGTTGCAACTATCCCCAGCGTTGCCTAGTGTGCGGCCACTTTTTCTTTAGCCTTGTCGATTTTTGAATTAAATACCAGTTGGGACACAGATATGAAGTCTGTTGCTACGTTTTGCCGAATACTTCAGGTTATTTTTCGTAAATTTGTTTGTCAGGTTAATCACAATGTTAGAATACCGATCCAATTCTTGTATATAAATTCATTGACTGAGTCTGCCTCTATTCTATCTGCCTATTTGCTGTTGTTTGAATACAAATAAAACGTGTTTGTAGCGTGTCGCAATTGTAGTATATTTGTGTCCAAACATATCGCGTTTGCTATTCAATATTACGCGTTGAAGACACAATGATTAATAGGTTATAATATATATTTTTGTGACCAAAATGTGGCTTGGTTTGTTGAAAATTACTGAAAACAAAAAACGTGACATACAACAAAGTAGCAAATATGCAGCAGATCATCAATTCATGAATACAATGTCTTGAATCATATATATGGTTCTTGCAATATATTTTTTCCACCGTGTAATTACTAAAAACTTGGTCAACAATTGCTTATATCTTCCATTCTTTTTACTTTACTTCGGGGAAAATTCACAACATCCCTCTACGAATTGTTATCAATATGACTTTGTATCTTTTTGAAAACACAAAGGATATTTTTTCTATAAATTATTTGAAACTCAATTTTTTTCGAGTCCCTTTTGGCAAACAATCAATCTTTGACGAACAATCAAATCAAATTTAAATTGAGGGCTAGTTTTGTTTTCGAAGTCCCTTTTTAATTTTTGTTATTGTTTTCAAATTGTCCTGTTTTCCCACAATCTGAATGTTTGGTTTTTCAGCAGTTCGTCTGTGATGATTTCTTTTAGAATTTTTTATTTTCTTCAACTTTCTTAGTATCGCCGAAAATACCCAATGCTTTTGTAGTTCTTGTTTTTCCGTTCTAAGAACAGTCCCTTTCAAATAAGATAACACAATTTGTTATCAAATTTGTTAAAGAGAAATGGAAAAACAAATAAAAACTTAATTGAAAGTGTTGAAAACAAAAAAGGGGGAAAAAGGTTTCACATTGTTTATTAAATAAAGGAACCTTTTCTGTTAGCAATAAAGTTAGCGTTGCCTGACTGTTACTGAAGTCTATTTGTTCTTGCAATATGTTTCGGAATACACATCCTTAAGGTATGGGATATAGTTTGTATTTAGATGCGCCTAATAATATGCATGAAAATATTCAATGTGAACAATTAGAATTCATATTGGAAACTAATTAAATAGATTAAAATTGAATTTGAACACCGATTTGATACTATCTGCTATTTAAAAGTTAAACTTCTGTTTTTTTCCCAACGTGAGATTTAATTGAATTTGTATAGCTCATTTTCAATGCATACTATTAGGCACTTCCGACTACAAACTCTATTGTTTTTAGCATGTTAAAATAATAAAACTCGGATTAAAAATTTTTATTCGAAATTCGAAGAATAATTCTCCGAGGTAACTATGGGTTTTTCAGTTCGTGTAGACCCGGTGAAGACTGAGCTAGTAATGTTTACAAAAATGGTATATAGACCAGGTGAAGTCTGGTACATAATTTCACCAAGCAACCTATCACTTTGAAAGGATGTGAAACATAAGCTTGTAGTGTGTCCTTATTTTAGGTATCGTGTTGTATTCGGACCTAGCAAAGTTGAAAAGATGCATTTCTGCGTTTCTCCGTGGATTGTTCTTCGCATCAACGTTATTCAAGAGGATGGGGACTTTGTCATGGTGTTCAGTGCTCTTGCTAGCAAGTGCTACGACAAATCCCTACGCGGCTTACTACTTTCGGCATTAGGCTAAGCATCCTCTGGTAATACCTGTTTCTGATTCCTATATTATGGTAGCTAGAGTCTGAAGGCGATTGGTGGAACAACCTGTATAGCATTCTAACACCGATGGGGTCACGCCAACATCAAACACACACACAAATATGTTAGTAAATACAGCATAAAAGACTGCTGAAAAGGGGAAAACAAACATGTTTGTTATTTCAGCAAACAGTTTGTTCAGTATTTTATTAGTACTACAAAAGTTTAGTAGTTATGTTTGTATGTTTCGTGTAAATAACAGATAAAATTCCCTGCGGATAAGATGCAAACCTAGTTTATCGCCAATGTTTGCTGTTAATTTTAACCGAATTCAGCTGTGACCACCTCAATTCGATGGTAGCAATCGCAATTCGGTTGCAACAACTGAATTTACGGTTGCTACAACCCTTTTTCAAACAAATAATTCTCGGTTTGTATTTCGTTTTATCACAATGAACTAAAACTTCTTAATGAGTCGCGCTGCGACTGCATCCAATACCTAACCTATTGTCTGTTTCCAGACAACATTTACAATACTTATGAGAGGTTTTGTAGATGATTATTGTAGAAACATCTCGCTTATTAAACGTTTGATATGTTTAATGATTTTGTAACTAGTATGCTTTAGATTTCGTATGTAATTATTATCCTGACCTCGAATTTATCAAATTTGTTTTTTAACATAAGGATTAGACAACAAATATTAGCAGTGACATTCTTAAAATGCATGTTTATGTCAGCCTTAAAACAAAATGCAATTATTTAAGCCGACTATGTCTGATTTCATTTGAAAACAAACACGTAACTAGTAAATAGAACGAAACAAGGGTGATGTGATTAAGAATGATGTAACTTTCGAGACAAGCCTTGAATGTTTATTCATACAGTAAAATGCTTAAGATTATAAATATTTTCAAAATTTTATTAATATCCCAGCTTTTGACAGAAGCTTATGTTGATTTCCAGTTGCGGACATTGTGTTCCTCGCTGTTTTTGCATGTTTACATCAGCGCCGATTGTATAATAAAAGCGGGATTTGTCACCAAACATTAATTTTTTGGAAGGCAGCATTCGTGTCGCGTTTTGTTGGTGATACGGTCGCCGAATCACCCATGAAAAATTTTCTTTAGTATCTGTACACGCTGAAAAAAAACGGCCTCTGTAACATATTCTCCCAAACATTTTCTGCAGGAACAATGTATATGTTTGGATCACAGTTCAAACATTTATATGTTTGCAAGTCCCAAACTCAGGTGTCTTTAAATGCAAACATTAGCATTTTTACTGACAAATATGTATGATTTGACGTGAAACATGTGCGTGCTTCATCCCAAACATCCATATACTTACGTGGAAGCATTCGCGTGTTTCCACCAAACCTCCATATACGTACGTGGAAACATATGCGAATTTTTTTCCAAGTATAATAATATTTAGAAACGAATTATTTTTTCTTTCTTTATTTATTATAATTAATTTTATCAATATATATCAACATTTGCTTATATAAATAATTAATACAAAAAATAAAAAGATTTAAATGATTTTTGCATTTACTTGCATTGAATGCGATATTTGTTTTGTTTTGAATCTGCTGCTCTGATGTTTCTCCTTTCCTTGTTGTGTCTCACGTTTTTGTCTTCAGAAGGTTTCAACTATGTCTAGGTT
The DNA here is from genome assembly GCA_963931995.1 of Phaonia tiefii. Taxonomy (NCBI): domain Eukaryota; kingdom Metazoa; phylum Arthropoda; class Insecta; order Diptera; family Muscidae; genus Phaonia; species Phaonia tiefii. Next base: position 66,067,885 of record OZ008367.1, read on the forward strand.
ATTACTATGCGTTGGTACACGAACAATATACTTATATACAAACCTAGATCATGCAAGAGAAGCGTGTACGAGTATTAATTACTTGTGTTTTTTTTATTATATTTCACAAATCGTCCGCCGTTCCGATTTTTCAGTAGAGACTCTGGCAGAAAAAGGATTCACGTTGTTGCCCTCTCCAATTTCTTTCCTAAAAATCGTTTCTCACTTTGGTAGCATACATAAATATATGCGAAACCAAAGCAACATCACAAACCATTTAATCGTCCAAGCGTTTGTATATTCTTTTTTCACTGATCAAGCGCTTTTGATATCCTCTTTCCAATGAACCATTGACGACATTTGACTACATGAAATTAAAACGCAATACATCACGCACATTCAGGAATATTTACGAATCTAAGAGAATAATGCAAAAATTCAGATACACACTTATATGATACTCTCCCGTTGCCCCTCTTTTATTATCTTGCTCTCGAAAGGGCATAAGCAGTGCAACAAACAAGGCTGTATTTCTATAACAAACGCAGATATATTTGGGTCGCAAACATATATGTTATGACATATTAATCACTGTATCGCAAACATGTAATATTGAATAGCAAACACAATGCGTTTGGGCACAAGTATATTATATTTGCGACAAGCTCCAAACAGATTTTATATTTGCATTCAAACAACAAAAAACGACAGATTTTGCAGCGTGTATAATTTAGTAAGTGTCAATCGTACTTACTTACTCAGGGTGCCACAAACAAACCAGAGGGTTCAAGGGCCTTACAAAATGAGGATAACATGTTTCTTCATTCGGCTCGATATTCAGCTTTTCTCAACCAGTTGGTAACACCAAAGCTCTCGCAGGCAATAGTCAATCTGGTCTTTCGAGCGAAGTCTTGAACGACCTATATTTCGATGTCATTCGATTACGTTTTCGAAAACCTTTCGCACTGGTACATTTTGATCCCTTCTACTGACATGGCGTAGCCTTTGTAAACACACTACTTTGAATCACATAACTACGTCGATGTCGGGAGACAGCTCGTGGTTCTTACGTTGTCGATACTCGCTGTTCTCCATAATAGGACCATCTATTTTTCGGAGCATTTTTCTCCCGAAGACTCCCAGTGATGTTTTATCTGCACACACTGAATATTGTTTCGTTTTTTGTTGTTTGGATGGAGATATAACGGGTTTGTAGCTTATCGTTAATATAGTACACTTGTACATAAATGCATTGTGTTTGCCATTCAATATAACATGTTTGGGACACAATGATTAATAGGTTATTATATATGAATTTGTGGCCCAAATCTGGATTGTTGAAAACCGCTAAAAACAAAAACGAGACTGACAACAAAGAAACAAAAAGGCAACAGCTCTTCAATTCATGATAACAATGCTTGCAAACATGTACATGTTTCCAGAAATATGTTGTTGGGGTCGCTATTATTCAGAGTGCATGCAATGTGATTCCATAAAGCATAGCAGGTTGTATGATATAGGTGGATCTTGCTTTCTCAAGCGAGGGTCTTATGCCTGAAGTGCTTGCTTAGCCCGAAATATAACAACTGTTTGCAAGCAAAAATCTCCGTGTGATTTCTAGGCTGACGATAGTGGTTCTGTTACCAGCAGATCCGAGGTAAATAAATTTGTCCACTACCTCGAACCTTTAATGGTTATCAACGTTCACCCTTTCATCCTATCGGGAGGATGTTCTTCTTGTCGAAACCATCAATTATATCTCGTCCTCATTTCATCCCAACCCCACTTTTTCTGATTCCTGCTCAATTCTCGAAAATACTGCAGTAACTTCTCGCAGATTTTGCCCAATGATGTCTAAATCATTAGAATACGCAAGCAGCATGTGACTTTTGCTGCTGATAGTTTTTCTCCGATGATCACAATTAATATATTGAAGAGATCGCATGATAGGTTGTTGCGCTGCCTGAGGCTGCGGCTCGTTTCTGTCATTCCACAAAGACGTGCCAACTTAAACCCCGTATTCAGTTCTTGCGAAATTTTTTACATTTATCTCCAAACGGAAAATTTTGTTGCGGAGAATTACCACATTCTTTGATTTACCTTGCAAATATTTCACTTATAAATCCTCTTCGTTCTCCATTATATTGTTAACGCATGTCGTGGTTTGGTTGTTAAAATTATCAAAATGTCAAAATTCCGGTCGCACACACTTACACTGTGTGTAATTTTTAAAGTCATGGAAATATAACCACCCGCTTGTTCGCGTTACTAGTGCCGCACTATCAATTTACCTAGGCATTAGTAACCAGTACTAGTTACCGTCCAATCTACTTCACTTGTGTTTGACTGTCTACTTTAACATGGCGATGTCATAGGAGGGGTACAATTGACTACCTTCTGCATTACCAATTTCACGTTATTTCACTAGTCCAAACCGGCACTCAAATTCACAGGTCCTTTTTAACCCACTAAATAGCTGGTGAAACTGGATAGACCGTTTATTCGGCTTTGAAAAGCCCCCTATGTAACTAGCCCCAACTCACTAGTACTTTCGATTGATATATTTAGCTAGTGTTAATTAAACATAATTACTAGTAGCCCATTTATCAGATTAAACACATATGTGTTTTCTGAAAATGTTTTGTTTTACATTTTATTTGATAAACAAATTAACATATTACACACATTTTTAATTTAAAAACACTTAAATGCACTTTATGGCACTTGCCAGTCTTTTGCGTTTCAGTTCCAGTAAACGACTGATAAAATAAACAAAATAACAAAAACTGTACGAATTCCAGCGTAAGGATAACGGGACTTTGTTTGATTTGTTGTCCCTACGCAACAAGTTTTTTATTAGATCGCAAATTTTAAATTCGTTAATCCATTTAACTATCTACTGGTAATGCACAGGGTGGACAATTATCGCTCTTAGGCATTATTTAGTGATACTAAAATAACTACCGTGGTTAGTGATTAGTTATAAAACTATTTACAAAGAGACAATTGATACTTGCCGAGCAAGCGGGCATATACGGACACCACTACGTGCTAAAAGACAAAAAAAAAGACCCGTGTCTCCCAGTTTTGCCGAAAGTCATGTGTTTTTTTTATGGGCCCCCAAAGATTTGTGGCCTCTGTGTCTTTTTTGCAAAAAATTATCATTTTGTCAGACTCTTATCTTGCAAACCGTTCTGAATTTTTATTTACTCTCTGTGGGAAAGTTGTAACTCTTGTCATAAAGAACAAAAATTGTGAACATATAAAATCAAACAAACTTCATCTTCAAGGTCGAAATCGCAAACAACTTTAAAAGACTTTTTTTCCCCTGTTCAGGTCCATAGGTAGCAAACCGTTCAAAATTCAAGGAAATAATCAACTACAAAAATGTACCTAAGATCTCAGTAAACAATTCTCTAGAATTGTTGAACTTCCTAGGAATGATTCTTGACAACTACCTATATATTCTTTATGATAAGAGCTACAACTTTCCCTCAGAGAGTAAATCAAAATTCCGAACAGTTTGCAAGATATGAGCCTAACAAAATGATCACTTTTTTTGTCTTTTAGGAAGTAGTGGTGGCCGTATATGGTTATATTTTATCGTGTTGCACTGTGCTATCAAACAATTGTTTTCGTACGAAATATCTTTGGTATAACAACCCTGTAACTGATTTTGCCTACGAAATTTTCGCGAAGAGCTGAGTACCAAGCAAGTGAAAAGTAAGCGAAATTTTCGGTTCATGAAATTTTCGTTTGTTTTATACACTTACTTCTTCTTATGGCAACGAAAATTTCATAAAAACTGAATACCGGGCTTTAGCAGGAATACCAATTTCCGACACAGCTTGGTACAGCTTTCCCCGTATCGAGTTATGGAAGGCAGTCTTATAATCTACACAGAGGTGGTAGGTATCGACTTTTTTTGGTGGGTTTTCTCCAGGGTTTGTTGTAGTGTGAATATCTGGTCGATAGTTGACTTACTAGGCCTAAAGCCAAACTGATAAGGTCCAATCAGGTTTGCGACAAACGACTTTAGTCTTTAGCACATTACGCTTCAGAGAACATTATATGCGATGGATAAAAGGCTTATTCCACGATGGTTGGTACGTTGGTACCCCAGTCGCCTTTTTTGAGAAGAACCTACAGTATGCTAAGACTCCAATAATCGGGGATGCCTCTAGCCAGATTTAGCATATGATATGAGGGCGGATCAATAAGTCCGTGACTTTTTGAATGAAACAAAGTTTTTCTTTGCAAAACGAAAATTATTTTTCAACATAATCTCCTTTTAGCTCAATAGACTCAGTCCAACGTTTCTCCAATTTTTGTATTGCTTCCAAAAAATAGGATCTTTCGAGGTCCATAAAATAGGCATTTGTTTGATCATTAATTTCATCGTTGGAGCTAAATCTCTTTCCACCGAGCCATTTCTTTAGGATTGGAAATAGGATATAGTCACTTGGGGCTAAATCCGGAGATTATGACAGATGAGGTACCAATTCGTAGCCCAATTAAGCAATGCGTAGAACGTTTAGCGTCATTTGGACTTGTGCGACCACAACGAAAGTCAGTAAACCACTTTTTTACCACTGAAATCGGTGGTACAGAGTCCCCATAGTATTTATCAAGCTTTTCCTTGGTTTGATTGACGAGTTTTTTTCGCAAAAAATAATGTTTAATGAGCACTCGTAATTCACTTTTTTCCATTTTAAATAAAATGCTCGAGGTTTTTTGATTTGAACAGCTGTTAAACGCAAAGTAAATGACGGAACTTGTTCAAAATTTGACAGTAGTCTATTAACAGGTGGTACTTGATGGGAGCAGATTATAAAAAGCTTTCCCTACACCCTTCAAGATATGCAAGGAGATTAAATTTAAATTGATATTCAAAGAATTTATAATCGTAGTCGCAGACTTAACCCGTTTCCGCTAAACAAACTGCCTTCACTGGGGATATTTGAAATGATCATGAATTTGACCGCTTACAAAATTTTCCTTGGATTAAATTTGAACTTTGATATGGAATTCCTCGGCTACCCATGTTGAAACACCATGAATACTCCATCCAAATTATAGTTGTTTAGTAAAACCGTCGGTGCTGCAGTGGTTAGTGTGCGCGGCTATTGTACATGAGAACGTGAGTTCGATCCCTGCTCAGAGCACCTTACATTTCTTCCGATGACATTATCACGCTTAGTGACGCTATCGTACTTAGCCATGAAAAAGCTTCTCAAAATACCGTTCGGAACCGGTGTAAAATTGTAGATCCCTATCAGTGGGCGGTCATCTCACTAATTGTGAGAACCTCTCCTCAATCCCTTCATGGGACGTTATTATCTCACTCTAATTCCTCTAATTTCCTCACTCTAATAACACACACCCTACTTGGCTATCACATATTGCCATCGTAGGAAATCAACTACAAATCCGATTTAGTTTTTAGCTTCTATCATGGCTACTGCTAATGGGAAAACAAAACAATGAATGGATATGACTGTAACCAAATGGAAAGGAAAACAAAACATCTAACTTAAGGGTCAAGAGATGGTTGCAGAGATTTAATGCCAACATTTTGTTGTTTCCAAGTTTCAAATCAGCAAAATCTAAAAAGAAGAGCTGGACCAGCATCAAACGTACCCACCTACCTACACACATTTATCTCACTCAAATAGCATTACGCCAACAGTGGAATATCCATAGTCAGTGTGCGTCTACAAAGTCCCCTGGTCTATAGAGTCTAGAGGAATAGTATGTTGGAAGCTTTTCCCTATCAGTGTTAATAGTATTTTATATATTTGTGGGCATGTAAGTGGACCATGTTGACATTCTGTAACGAGTGACAGCTTTGAGGCAGATGTAAAGTAAAAAAATCAACACATGGACATTGAAATATTCCAAGATTTTGGACACAGACGCATAATCGGTTCGGTTTGTTTGTGTTATCTGTTCATTTCTCTAGGCCTTGATTTGAATCAATGTTGTGTTGTTTTTTTTTTCTTCGTCCTGGTTCTTCCTATGTTGCACTTTAGTGATATGCCACAGTCATTTTGTTTTATGTTAAGAGCAATACAGTGTACGGTTCACGCAAAATCCATGTGCATTGTGATGCTTACAAAACAGTCGATCAGAATATTATGCTTGCCCAGTACGGTGTCTTCGATCCAATTGTTAACGTCAACTATCATGAAATTAGCCGTGTATCCATTGGATTAAAGAGTATCTCCAGCTTTAGACCTGGAAGATTCAAAAACGACAAGATATTTCTGCTACGTCAAATTTACGGAAAAAGAACTAGGTTCAAATCAACTTTACAACTGTCTTCGATAGGCCGATGATATTACATCTTCACAAAACTACCCCGAAAAATAATGGCCCCAGCTACATATTGCAGGAACCATGTACATGCTTGCAAGCTTTGTTTTCGTGATTTAAAGATCTGCTGCTTTTTGTTTCTACATTGTCTGTCACGTTTGTGTTTTCAGCAGTTTCCAACAAACAAAGCCCCATTTGAGTCACAAATACATTTATTATTACCTATTAATCAATGTGTCCCAAACATGTTATATTGAACGGTAAACACAATGTGGTTGTACACTAGTTGCTATGTTTGCGAGAAGGTACAAACACGTTATATTTACACCCAAGCAACAAAACAAGACCAACTCTTCAGCGTGTACAAAACACAAAAATCAGGTCGCATGTGACACTGCGAGAGTTGTGCTATCACTCTGCATCTCGTAGAGTCCGTGCAGCATTTGCAGCTCGAACACTTCGATGAACAGAGATTTTTATTATATTTACTTACATGTACGATTTTTAGTTTCGTTTTAATACTGATCAGATATTCTTGATGTTCAGGACATGAAAAGTGGAGTTCTTTTTGAACTACACACAGCTGGCCAAAAATAGAGTAACTGTCAAATACAAAACTTCCTTGGAAATTCCAAACCGGGTATAACAGGCACACGCTGAAAAATCTGTATTTTGTAATTTTTTTGGATGCAAATATAACGCCTTTGTAGCTTGTTGCAAATATAATATACTTGCGTCTAAACACATTGTGTTTGCTATTATTTCCCCCTTTCTTTGTTGTCTCTCACGTTTTTGTTTTCGGAAGGTTTCGGCTATGCGTTGGTTATCACTATGCGTTGGTACATAAAGAATATATTTATATACAAATCTAGTTCATGCAAGCCAAGCGTTTATTTCAAAATGGTCCGCCGTTCCGATTTTCTCAGTAAAGGCTCGGTCAGACAAAGAGCTTCACATTGTTGCCCTTTCCAGTTTCTTTCCTCAAAATTGTTTCTCACTTTGGTAGCACACATACATATATACGAAACACATTCAAAAAACCAACGTCACATCATAAACCATTTAAGCGTCCGAGCCTTCGTTTATTCTTTTTTCACTGATCAAGCGCTTTTGATATCCTCTCTCCGATGAAGCATTGACGACTGAATACATGAAACTAAAACGCAATACATCAGTCAAAACAAGAAACACTGACTTCATCTGCAATTTGCACGCACAGTCAGGAATATTTAAGAGTCATTGGCACACTTACAAGATAGACTCTCTCGTTGTCGCTCTTTTCTTCTCTTGCTCTCGAGAGAGCATAGACAGTGCAATAAACTCAGCTGCATTTATACCACAAACATGAATATATGTGGATCGCAAACACATAAATTCTAACATATAAATCATTGTGTCTCAAACATGTAATATTGAATAGAAAACACAATATGTTTGGACATAAGTAGATTATATTTGCGGCAAGCTTCAAACACACTTTATATTTGCATCCAAACAACAACAAAAGACAGATTTTTCAGCGTGTAGCAGTCTCACTGTCAGATTAGATGTTGATACCCCAGGCGGTGATGACGTTTCGTCCCACCCAAATGGAATCCTAACCGAGTGCCATGTCTTATGAAGTACACTACAATGGTCTGGTAGTCTTTGTACCATATCTAGACCCATCTCTAGAGAATTGACTGCAAAACCTACTTTAGCCTAACTATGTTCCATGATAGAATGTCAAAAGATACTAAACAACAATGCGTCGACTGTTTGATCTATGATAAAATCACTTCTGGAAATAGTATGGACCTGATCGTAAGTGCACCATTGCTCTGCATCTGATGGGCATCTAGCATCACTGATTCCAGTAAGCTGGTGCAGATTCTTTTTGGAAGCGAATTTTGTTTGCAATAAAGAACGTTAAAATGGAAAAGTTTGTGTGGAATTTAATATTCGAATTAGATGACGCCCAATGAAGAAATGGGAGAAGAAAGCGCATTAGAAGAAGGTGGAGTAATTGAATGCATTGTGCCATAGACTAAAGCGAAATCACCCACGCCGTCGAGTTTCTTCCCGATTTCTTGTCCCGGAGTTTTATACTTTTGTACATCATTTGTGAATTGAGGAACTTCCTAATTATTCGTTCCTTCTTTAGCTCCAAATTTAGTCTCGCCTCTTTATATTTTTCAATTACTCTTTCACACAATATGGCCTTTTCCTCCCCGACGCTGTCGAGTTTCTTCTCGATTCCTTATCCCAGAATTTTATCCTTTTGTACGTCATTTGTAAATTGAGGAACTTCCTAATTATTCGTTCCTTCTTTAGCTCCAAATTTAGTTTCGCCTTTTTCTATTTTTCAATTACTCTTTTACTCACCGTCGGTGGTGCAATGGGTAGTGTGCGCGCCTCTTGTACTTGAGATCCCGGGTTCGATCCCTGCTCTGACCACCTTAAAAAAAAAAATCTTTCGGCGGCGGTCACCTCGAATAGTGAAGGCGACACTGTCCGAACAATTGAAAAAGACAAACCAGCACCAAAGGTGTTCGAAGGTGTCATCGATAGACCTACAATATAGAATGACCTAGATACCGCTGGCCATTGGAGATGCAATGGTTAGGGTGCTTGGCTCTTATACATGAGAAGGTGTGTTGGATTCCAGCTCTGGTCACTTTACAATGTGCATACTTTCGACGACAGTTACCTCATTTAGTGACGACGACACTATCGACTAGTTAATTATAAATAGTTTTTCAAAAAACCGTTCGGAGTTGGTGTAAAACAGAAGACCCCAATCACTGAGTATAAAAGTAAACAGTTTTAAGTTCCCGATTGTAAAAAGCTCTCCCCACTCTCTTCAAGGGATGTAATGGGAACCAATTTTATTTCTTTAAGACTCCGCAAAAATGTTAATGTGCATAAATCCCTACGTAAACTTTGTGTGTCCAAGTGGTGTCCAAAAAGATAAATCCGGCGAGTTGGAAACTATGTCACATTTTTAATGTAAGGCCCACATCCTAAATGTCTCAATGCAAGAAAATAAATAAATATTATCCCACGACATCATACGAGGTCAGTTCGCACACTGAGTTAGCTGTGTGCTTTCTGGTTTTACATTCGCTGATTGGGACCTATAGTTTTACACCGATTCCTAACGTTATTTTTTGAAGAAGCTGATTCATTGCTATTTAGTCGATAAAGTTGCCATCACTAAGAGAGTTTACCGTCACGGAATGAACGGAAAGGTTGTTAGGTCAGTGGCTGAAAGGTGACTAAACCGAGGGTCGCCATTAAGTAATGTCAAATGTTGTGTATAATTTCTGGAGAGCATTTTACATTTCGCATTACTGGTGCTGATTGCAAGGGACGATACTACAAATTTAGTAATTAACTTTTGAGTGCGTACAAATTTTGCGGTAACCTTGTCATTGTGTCATTTGCCTAGGTAGTTTTATTTTGATTTAGAATCTGGTTCTTGTGATTTGTTGTAGAAAATTGTTTACTTACAACAGCACCAACAAATTACACAAGAATGTTGTAGGCCATTAAGGGAAAAGTATGCACATTGCACGCACAGTGGGATCGTTATTTGCATCTTGGTGCAATTTGAAATACGTTTTTGAACAGTCAACAATTAAGAGACAACTTTGGCCTTTTACCTAAATCGTTTTTCCCAAGACGTTTCGATGTATTATTAGGCTTAAAAAACCGTCGTCCAAGTCTCAATTGGTTTTGATAAAATTGTGCAAACAATCAGATCCAGAATTCAAAATTAAATGCCTGTTCGTAGAGCTTAAAAGAAGCCAGATTGATTTTAACAAAATTGTGCAATTAACAAGAGCCCGTTCGGGACCGGTGTAAAACTGTAGTGTAGTGAAAACTGGAAAGCGCACAGCTCAGTGATTGCAAAAAGCTCTCCTGTATCCCTTCATGGGATGTAAAAGAAAATTATTTAATATTTTTAACCAAAGCCTGGACTCAAAATTAAATGCCTGTTAACAGGGCTTCAATTTATTTAGACTGTTTCAATTTATATTACTAACTTTGAATTTTCTCCCACTGTGCCTGCATAGATTAGTGACATTTTGGGGTAATCGTCGTGCAACAACGGATTGCTGTAATCGTCGTTAATGCAATGTTCCACACACAGAGAAGCTGGTTAAGGTAGTAAAAAGGAGTATGTTACACATGTCTTACATGTGTCATTTCAGATAATGTTTAAATGTACTTGACGGCTATTCTTGTTTTGATTTACGATTTCGAACATTCAACGTCGACTGAGCAACCAACACCGACTGGCTTACGTACTCACTCGCCCTCCTCTAAGGTATTAAGTCATTTTTATTGCAAATCTATTTTAGTAATTCAAGTAATTCATGTAATTTTAACTGTAGTTACGTCTTACTATGGTTACGTTTAGTTAAATTACAGTCAGTGAAGGGGTGGGGGGACAAAATTAAAATGTAATTGATTTGCTGTCGGATTTAGTAGCAAATGACGACGTTGGTTGCCGTACGTTGAAGCAAAAGCCAAGAGAATTACATTTAAGTGAACCAATATCGATATAAAGTTGTAATCAAATACATTCAAAATAGCTTAAATGCGAATTAGTTTAACATAAGTAAGTAATGCAAGGTGATTAGGTATGAACTGTTTCTTTTTTTTTTTAATTTGAAACTCGAACTTGCTCCATCAGAGTGTTAGATCAATGATTGTAGTTAAAGTCAAACGCTAATTATCACAAATTATATGTACACTTTTTTCCATCACGTTTTGATGGCACAAAAAGGCACCTATTTTGTATTTAAAAATATCTACTAATTCTGGGGTTTATATTTGTACATCACGGCGTGGTTCTGCTTGGTTGGAGAATGAAGATTAAGGTGGACCTTGAAATGACATTTTTGCGATATTTTGGTAGATGAGGGCTCTATTCCGTGCCTTTTTGAAAAAAAATGACAATGCCGAAAAAAAAAATTTAAAAAAAAAACATTAGGGGTTGCGCACGAGCCGAGAAAAAGGTCCACTTTGCCAAAATTAGGGGTGAAATTGCCATAGGTCATCAGGGGTCACCCGTAGGGGGGAAGAATGTATGGGAGAAACGGGAGAAAAATCAATTTACTTTTCGCGGTCGTCGGCACTTGTTGAATGACAACAATCGATGAATGAACTGCTATTTATAACTACTACGTATTTTGCAATATTTTACTGCCAGGTACTGATGAATTGGGGCATCTGCTAAGGGTGCCTATGTACCTGATTCAGCACGTGTGCGTTTCAAATTTTTCAAGACTTTCCAAACAATGACCACTCTTGAATATTGGTGGAATTTCTGTAAAAAAATCAAAAAAATCTCGATATTGTGCAACTGTAAATACATAGATTTGCAGTATTTTTGTATGGGGAGTCCCTCAAGGAGTGGAGATACAGGGTAAGTTTGTTCGGAAAAGATGTTGGGGATGAAAAGTTAATGGGGGTCGGTCATATATTTTGCCCCCCTAGGGGTGACCCCTGATGACCTATGGTGTTTTTCGAAAATACTGAGCAACCTCCATTTTTGTATGGTGACCCCCCTAAGGGGAGGAGATAGGGGGTGGGTGTCTTGGGGGAAAATGTTGGCGGTAAAAAGTTAATGGGGGTCGGCCATACATTCTTCCCCCCTACGGGTGACCCCTGATGACCTATGGCAATTTCCCCCCTAATTTTGGCAAAGTGGACCTTTTTCTCGGCTCGTGCGCAACCCCTAATGTTTTTTTTTTTTAATTTTTTTTTTCGGCATTGTCATTTTTTTTCAAGAAGGCACGGAATACAGCCCTCATCTACCAAAATATCGACACAAGGTCCACCCTAATGAAGATCCAATTTAATTAATTTGTTATTTTGCATGGGTCTCTTACTTCAAGGCGCTACTGTACCTTAAGTCTTACGTATCCCATCTATATCCTTTTGATATCAACATTTAAGCAATGAAGTTTAATTCAAAATATATCTTTATTTTATTTTCAGGTGAGTTTAAACAATATAATTAATTTGGACAGTAAGTATATTAAAACCCATAGTATATTGTTTTATTATTTTTTTATTTAAACATAATATTGTTAAAATATTATGATATTATGTTTTTTAAAACAATATTATCTTTTGAAATTTTTGATTTGTTCATCTTTTTATTTTCTAAGCCGATCAAAATCTTTTGCCGGTTAATTTGTTTATTTAGCAATTATTTGTTAATCTAAAATTGTCAGAATTGCATTAAAAATCCCAAATTAGACCTAAAAGTAACCTAATTTTATTTCCCATTTTGAAAAAACAAGGCAGAAAATTGCATTTCTTTTTCATAACCATTTCTTGACACAAGCTTTAAACTTCTGATTAACAGATTTTAATTTTGAGAATATATACTCTTGATAAAAAGGTTATCGTATATGAATGAATGAATGGTTTCCCATTACATCCCATGAAGGGACCGGGGAGAACTTCTCACAATCACTGAGCTGTGCGCTTTCCACTTTTCAATCACTGATTGGGACCTACAGTTTTACACCGATTCCGAACGGTATTTTGAGAAGATTTTTCATGGCTATATACTCGATAGTATCGCCGTCACTAAGCGAGGTGACCGTCGTCTAAAGAAATTTTAAGGTGGTTGGAGCAGGGATCGAACCCAGGATCTCCTGTACAAGATGCGCGCACACTACCCACCGACGGTCACTATCGTATATGTACACGCCGTAAAAAACGGCCTCTCTAACATAATATGCAGGAATACACTACATTTGGAACACATTCCAAACATTCATATGTTTGCAAGTCCTAAACTCATTAAATGCAAAACATAAACATGTTAACTTCTTGCAAAGATGCAAAGATCCGTTTGAGTGTTTCGCATGAACGTTTCAATGAAAAGGCAAACAAAGAATAAATTTATGAAAATTATGAATTTTTAATGAAAACTATTCATTAGGCAAATAAAAAAGATATAAGAGCAATTTCCAGGCTTACGTACGTTACGGTCGCACAACTTTGATTGAAGGCAAAAACGAAAAATATTGTTGTAATCCTCTTGTATTAATTTTTGAATAGTACTCCAGTACCTCTATATTATATCCAAAAAGAACACTTTTTCGAAAATAACCTACAAAGATATTTGCCAAATAAAATGACTTCGTTACGTTACAAAAAACGGAAATGCGCACCGTCCTGACTGTTAAACATTGGAAAGTCTGCGAAATAACGCGGATATTTTATGCGACTAATTTTAAAATTAATTGAACTCTTTCGACGGTTTTCAAGCATAAATCGGCCGATACTGCTGCAATTTCACGTTTGATATTCGTACGAAGTTCATCAATCGTCGCTGGCTTGTTGGCATAGACCATGGACTTGACGTAGCCCCACAGGAAATAATCTAACGGCGTCAAATCGCACGACCAAGGCGGCCAATCGACTGGGCCATTTCGTGAGATAACACGTTCACCAAACTTGGTTTCAAATAAATTGATTGTGGCATTCGCTGTGTGGCTTGTGGCGCGGTCCTGTTGGAACCACATGTCCTCCAAGTCCATATTATCCAATTGGAACCAAAAATATTCGGTTATCCTTGAATGGTAGCGATTCGATGGTAGAAGTTCAGCCCAATGACGCCGCCGGCCCATAAACGGCACCAAACCGTAATTTTTTCGGGATGCAATGATGACTCATGGTTTACGTGTGGATTGCTGTCTGACCAATAACGCATATTTTGCTTATTGACGAAGCCATTCGCTGATTGTTGAGGCCTCTTAAAGTTTTCCTCTTAAAGTTTTCCTCTTCATTTAAGAATAGGAATAGGTATTTTCTTTTTGAGAAAATTTACTTGTTTTACGAAAAGGCATTTATTTGAGAAAAAGGTATTTTTTTAAACATCTTTTTCAAATTTTGTCTTACAAAAAAATACTCTTTACAGAAAAGTAGTTTTTTAAGAAAAGGCAATTTGTTGTAAGAAAATTTACTTTTTTAAGAAAAGGTACTTATTTAAAAAAAAATTATTTTTTTAAGAAAATTTAGCTTTTGCAAGAAAATTTACTTTTTTAAGCAAGGGTACTTTTTCAGAAAAGATACTTAAATTAAAAAAACTTTACTTTTTTTAAGAAAATGTACTTTTTGTAAGAAAGTTCACTTTTTTAAGCAAAACTACTTCTTTGAAATTAGGTATTTTTTTACTTTGCTTAAGAATATGAATAGGTATTTTTCTTTTGAGAAAATTTCCTTTTTTTAAGAAAAGTTATTTGTTTAAACATCTTTTTTCAGATTTTGTTTCACAAAAATTAAGCTCTTTAAAGAATATGTAGTTTTGTAAGAAAAGGGAATTTGTCGTAAGAAAATGTACTTTTTTCAGAAAAAGGTACTTATTTTTAAAAAATTACTTTTTTTAAGAAAATGTACTTTTTGTAAGAAAATTTACTTTTTTAAGCAAATGAACTTGTTTAAGATAAGCAATTTTTTTAAGAAAAGGTACATAGTTTAAGAATATGAATAGGTATTTTTTTTTTAAAAAATTTACTTTTTTTGAGGAAAGGCACTTAAAAAGGCTTTTCTAAATTTTCTTTTTATTGGATTCTAAACTACAATATATACTAAATATTGGTTACAGGCTCCACCTACAAAACTTGCCGTTAGTCTAGACACAAACCAGAGCAAAAAAATAATATACTTGATAATAGTGGGTTGTAGCATAATACTGTTAAAACAAAAGTTGCTTAATTTTTTTTCATTTAGCCCCAATCCCGTAACGGGCGATAAGGAGCTTCGTTCCAACAATATATTTGATCAAGACTTCAAAATGCTGCCGTCAACATTTGAAGCCCTTGGTGGAAGAAGGTGTTAACTCACTTATTTCAAAAACAATATTTTCCGTCTTTTAATGTTGCCATGGTATCTGATTTAAAAAAAAAAAAAAATAACTAAATTTTTTAAATTAAATTTTAATAATTTAAATATCGGATGTTGACTTTTTTCTTATCTAAAATAAAATCAGATACCATGGAAACGTAAAAAGAAGAAGGAATATTGTTTTTGAAAAAAAGTGAGTTCTTCCACCAGGGGCTTCATTTTGAAAATATATTCTTCTAATTATGCTCATCATGACACGTAGATTGAGCCTCATATTGCCCAAGCAAATAATTTTTTTTTTACCGAAATACACTAGGAATCGAAACTTTACCGACTGGTAGGGAACTATAAGTATCCTTGTACAAAAAAAGTCGAACGTTCCCGTAATAAACTATTCAAACGCTTCTTGTAAGACCCCCCCCCCTACAATTGGAATTCCAAAAACGCGGTTTTCAGTACACCCTATTGTTCATACTTCTACTTCAATAGGAGCACAATTTTCGTGTCGAAAAACCCCGGGTATTTTTAAATAACGTGGCGTTAATCGAGATACTCTGCTCTGCAACAGCGGCGTTACATACTACATAGTTTACTTTGTTCATAAAATCGTCTATCGGCACCTGCCTCCTTCTTCTATTGACTTTCAACATCACTTAGATCGACATATCACATCGACTCCATAATTAATTTCATTACCATAACGTACTTAACCCAGAGTAATTTCAGTCAGGCTCACTCCATTTCGATAGGAAATCAATCTTTACAGCTTTTCGCCACCACTAGTGCATGCCTCCAAACGCCAGCACGCCCCATCGTTCTCGCTCTACCATCCCATACAAAATATTCAAATTAATTTGGAAAACATCAAAAGATCAAAACAAAAAAAATCATGTAAACATTAATTATATTAAGTTAACAGAGAACATAGACTTTGTTGTGCTTTATAACGTTAATATACATAAATGGGATTGTCAAACCTTTTATGTTGTTACCGAAACATTAGCATCACTATCAATGTGAATAACAGCTCAAAGAGTCAAAAGGACTCAACCCTAACGTGTACAGGGAGCAAGCAAATAATGGTGAAACAAAATTAACATAACCACAGTGATGGGGTTTTAGTTGATGGTTGTGGGGTAGCGGTAAGAGTTCGCGGGAACATTCAAAAGTAGATTATAAGAGGAAACCGTGAAAAAATGAAGTAAGGATTCTCAAAATGTTAAATATATCAAGCAGCGTGGTAACACTTACTCCCTTGCAAGCTAAACAATTTTATGTGCCACCTGTTTTTCGAAACTAAAACTTTTGCTACCACCCCTCGCGTAATATGGTAATGATTATTGTATCAAATGTCAGGTATATACATGTCATTTTTATTACATAAAAACAAATATTTTTCAATGACAACAATTTTCTTTGTCATCAAAGGGAAAATGTAAATTTGTTTCAGTTTAGAAAGGAGGTAATTAATTGGCAAGTATAAGTATTTTTGAAATGTTAAAATAAAAATGATTTATAAAGTTCGAAAATGTTTGAGGTGAAAGTTGGAAGTGTTATACTTATATATGAGCTACTCTGAGGCCAATTGATCTAACTTCACATTTTAAAAATTTAGAGATTTCAATGCTATTAGAACTAAATCATCTTATTCTTGTCATATTTAAAATCGTCATGTATGTAGCCACCAAAGTGCTGGAGTAAGCATTAAGTATTTTTTGGCCCGCGCACTAGTTTTGTAGGAGAATACACAGAAGTCCCAAACTTTTCAATTTTCCAATTTTATAAATTTTTGGAACAAAGTTCCTTATTGCACCTTGAGGGATGCACAACTTTTTTAACACTAATATTCTCCAACCCAGTGTTATCAACTATATTGGGTACTTTTACTTTGGTTCGTGTCTAGACTAACATATGTTGGCAAATTTCTTGTTTAAAGGGAAGTTTTCTAGGTGGAGCCAGTAACCAATATTTAGTATCTATTTTAGTTTTGAACCTAATAAAAAGTAAATTTAGAAAAGCCAAAGTGAAAGAAGTTTAAAAAAGAATATTTTCTTAAATAAGTGCCTTTTCTTAAAAAAAGTAAATTTTCTCAACAAAACCTTATCTTAAAGAAGTACATTTGCTTAAAAAAGGATATTTTCTTACAAAAAGTAACTTTTCTTAAAAAACAACATTTTCTTTAAAGAGTACATTTTTTGTGAATCAAAATAACTTTTCTTGAGATAAGTACCAATCTTAAAAATGTTCTTATTCTTGAAAAAAGGACGAGTTCTAAAAAATTCCCATTTCTTAAACAAAAACCTTTTCTTCAAAAAGTACCTTCTCTTAAAAAATACATTTTCTCACAAAATTTTCTTTTCTTAAAAGCACAGTTTCTTAAAAATAAAATAATACCTTTTCTTTTCTTGTCTTGAAATAAGTAGTCTTTCTGAAAATAAGTATGTACATTTTCTTAAAAAAAATAACCTTTTCCTAGATAGAGTACCACTTCTTTAAAAAGTACGGCGTTTTCTTACAGAAAGTACTTCTGTTTATAAATAGTACCTTTACTTAAAAAAACATGAGCTTTTAATAAAAGAAGTACCTCTCTTGAAAAATTCCCTTTTCGGGAAAATATAGTACATATTCTAACAAAAAGCACCTAAAAACATACTTTAAAAAAAATACATTCTACAAAAAAAAATTTCTTAAATAATCATTTTATAAGAAGGTCCATTTAAATTATTGTATTTTTCAACGAGCGCCTTAGGCGGAACTTCGTTCCAACCGGGCGTCCCCTGGCAACTTATGTAATTTTTGTTTTTGCGGAGATAGTTCAATTGGTCTTTGAACAGCTTATATTTAGAATAGGCAAAGTTATGACCTAAAAAAAAATCGTGGCCCAAAAATGAGCCTAAAATACCTGATACAGCTACCAAAGGATTTTAAATTGCAGGTAATCGGATTTCAGATATTTGATCGTCAATATTCCAAAGTACCAAATGTTGCGTCAAAAGTTCGCAGATGGTTAAAGTTGCATCTAGTAGAACTTTTTCGAGAATTCTCTAGAACTCGAAACAAATCATTTGGAAAATTAGCGTAAAAAGTTAGAACCAGCCTTAAATTAAAAAAATCACATGAGTTGTCAGGGGACACCCGGTAGGAATGAAGTTCCTTTCGCTATATATTATGTACTAGTTAGTTCCAACACGCCTAAGACACCCGTTGCAGAATACGATAATTTAAATGGATCTTTAAGAAATGATACTTTTTGTAAAATGATAAACTTTTTTAAGAATTTTTTTTTATAGAATGTATTTTTTTTAAAAAGTCTATTTTTAGGCCCTTTTTGTAAGAATATGTATTATATTTCAACGAAAAGGCCATTTTTTAAAGAGAGATACTTCCTTTATTAAAAGCTAATGTTTTTTAAGAAAAGGTACTATTTTTAAGAAGAAGTAATTTTGGTAAGAAAAAGCCGTAAGAGCATGATTTTGTTTACAAAGAAGTACATACTTTTTTAAGAACAGGTAGTTTTTAAAGAAGTGGTACTCTTTTAAGGAAAAGGTTATTTTTTTAAGAAAATGTACTTATTTTCTAAAAGGCTACTTATTGCAAGAAAATAAAAGAAAGGTATTATTTTATTTTTGAGAAATGGAAGTTTTATAAGAAAATTTATTTTTTAAAAGGTTTTTTTCTTGGAAATGGTATTTTTTTAGAATTTGTCCTTTTTTCAAGAAGTGGTAGATTTTGAGAAGTAGGTACTTATCTCAAGAAGAGTTATTTTGTTTCACAAAAAAGGTACCCTTTAAAGAAAAGGTAGTTTTTTACGAAAAGGCAATTTGTTGTAAGGAAATGTAATTTTTTGAGAGAAGGTACTTATTTAAAAAATTACGTTTTTTAAGAAAAGGTACTTTTTGTAAGAAAACTTTTTTAAGCAAAGGTACTTCTTTAAGATAAGGTATTTTTTAAGAAAAGTTACTTTATTTAAGAATATGAATAGGTATTTTTTTTGAGAAAGTTTACTTTTTTTAATGAAAATTCAATTATTTAAGAAAATTTTCTTTTTTAAACTTCTTTCATTTTTTCACTAAATTTAATTTTTATTGGGTTCAAAACTACAATATGTACTAAATATTGGTTACACGCTCCACCTAGAAAACTTCCCATTAAACAAGAAAATTCCTAACATATGTTAGTTTAGACATAAACCAAAGCACAGGTACCCAATATGGTTGATAATACGAGTGTTATAGTGTTAAAACAAAGTTGTTTAATTTTTTTACATTTAGCCCCCAGCTCGTAACGAACTATTAGGAACTTGGTTCCAAAAGTATAAAACAAAATACTCATGAGTTTGACAAGTGAAACGAAAAATGAAAGGTATTGTTATATTTTCAAGGAAAGGAATTTTTGTAAGAAAATTTATTTTGTTAAGAAAAGGTATTTTTGAACAAATGGTAATTTTTTTAGAATTGGTCCTTTTTTCAAGAATATGTAAATTTTTAGGAGTAGGTGCTTATCTCAAGAAAAATTATTTTGTTTCACAAAAATAGGTACTCTTTAAAGAAAATTAATTATTTTAAGAAAGGGCAATTTGTTGTAAGAAAATTTTCTTTTTTAAGAAAAGGTACTTATTTTAAAAAAAGTTACTTTTTTTTTGAGAAAAGGTACTTTTTCTACGAAAATTTACTTTTTTAAGCAAAGGTATTTCTTTAAGAGAAGTTTTTTTGTAAGAAAAGGCAATTTGTATTTCTTTTGAGGAAATTTACTTTTTTTTTAAAAAATGGCAATTATTTATGAAAATTTTCTTTTTTTAAACTTCTTTCACTTTTTCACTAAATTTCATATTTATTGGGTTCAAAACTATTATATAAACTAAATTTTGGTTACAGGCTTCACCTAGAAAACTTCCCATTAGACAAGAAATTTCCCAACAAATGTTAGTCGAGACGCAAACCAAAGCAAATGTACCCAATATGGTTGATAATACGAGGTTGTAACATAATAGTGTTAAAACAAAGTTGTTTAATTTTTTTTACACTGAACCCCCAGCTCGTAACGAACGATAAGGAACTTCGTTCCAAAAGTATAAGAACAAAATAGTCATGAGTTTGACAAGTGAAACGAAAGGAAAAAGGAATTTTTGTAAGAAAATTTATTTTTTAAGAATAGCTATTTTTTTATGAAATGCTAATTTTTTAAAATTGGTGCATTTTTCAAGAATAGGTACATTTTCAAGGGTACGTACTTATGTCAAGAAAATATATTTAGTTTCACAAAAAAAGGTACTCTTTAAAGAAAATTTATTTTTTTAAGAAAGGGCAATTTTTTTGTAAGAAAATTTAGTTTTTTAAGAAAATGTACTTATTTTAAAAAAATTTACTTTTTTTAAGAAAAGATACTTTTTGTACGAAAATTTACTTTTTTAAGCAAAGGTATTTTTTTAAGAGAAGTTGTTTTTAAGAAAAGGCCATTTGGTATTTCTTTTGAGGAAATTTAATTTTTTTTAAGAAAATGTATTTTATGTTTAAGAAAAGGAATTTTTGTAAGAAAATTTATTTTTTTAAGAAAATGTATTTTTTTAAGATATGGTAACTTTTTTAGGAATTGGTCCTTTTTTCAAGAATAAGTACATTTTCAAGAGTAGGTACTTATGTCAAGAAAATTTATTTAGTTTCACAAAAAAGGTACTCTTTAAAGAAACTTTATTTTTGTAAGAAGTCTATTTGTTGTAAGAAAATGTACTTTTTAAAAAAGGGTACTTATGTGAAAAAAAATATTTTTTTAAGAAAACGTACTTGTTGTAAAAAATTTACTCTTTTTAAGCAAAGGTACTTCTTTAAGATGAGGTATTTATTTATTTCTTAGTACATTTGTTTAAGAATGTGAATATGTATTTTTTTTTGAGAAAATTTACTGTTTTTAAGAAAATGCACTTATTTAACAAAATTTTGTTTTTTTAAACTTTATTCACTTAGGCTTTTATAAATTTCCTTTTTGATGGGTTCAAAACTTACAATATATATTAAATATTGGTTACAGGCTCCACCTAAAAACTTCCCATTAAACAAGAAATTTCCCAACATATGTGAGACATCTAGTTAGTCTAGACACAAACCAAAGCAAAAGCAACCAATATTGTTGAGAATAGTGGGTATTAGCATAATAGTGTTAAAACAAAAGCTGTTTAATTTTGTTTTCATTTAGCCCCCATCCTGCAACGTGCGATAAGGATCTTCATTCCAAAAATGATTGGCGTTGCGTAACAATTTTAACGCTAAACGGCTTAACGAAAGTAGAGGAATTTTCATCCGTACACCAGGAAAACCACTGTTTCCATTTTGCATTATCCCCCAACCAGATTATAATTACAATTTCGTTGACATGAACCCAGGTAACATGCAGCGGTAACATTGAAAATAATTTCAAATGTACGAATTTACTGCTTCACAATGCATTTTGACAGGAACATAATTTCCAAAACTACTCATACTCGTATGGCTGCACCGCTTTAGATACATCTGCAGCTGCATCTGCTGTATGGCACTTTAGATGAATGGTTGGTTGTACAACTCACAGAGATGGGTGCAAATGTGCTCATCTATAAATTACTTCAAAATCAATTCGACAAAAGCTTTTTGAGGTATACGAACCAACGACCAGACAAACTTAACCATTTTACTCGCCCCATCGGATTGGCGATAAAAATGGTCAACTGGAGTGAGCGATAGATGGAAAAGTGATGAGGATACATTTTGGAAGAGTTTGAGTACTTTAGTGTATATTTGCACAATTGTAATACAACTGTAACGGATGAATGCATGTTTCGAAAGGTTTAGATATGGAATCATTACAATGCGAGTATCTAAAAGACAGCTCGAACAAACCGAACACAAATGTATCGAAGTTACATACGATGAGTAGATAGATGCAAATCTATGTAGATACTCACTCGTACCTGACAAAAGTTCCATTCCCCCAAATATTCCGGATGAAAATATTGCTTTCGTGTGTGTGTTGGGGGGCTTTTAAAATTATTGACCATTTTAGGGTTAGGATATAACCATATTTTAGCTGACCCGTCTTTATGTGGAATGGGATGATGATGGTGATGGTCAATGTGTGTGGTCATATACATCTAGATATATGTGTCTATATTTTCTCAAACCCAGACCAGACTAAAATACATTTGTTAATTGTACACTCAATTGTGTGATGTGTACATGGGAGAGCTTGCTGTTGTAGCATTTGTTTGTCCTTGTGTCTGAAATCCTTTTTATTCTGCTGTCTATGCGGTTGAATTTTCATACCCATACCCAGGTATCTGATACCTGCTATATAGTCATATAATGATGACGCTGATGATTTCTAAATATGGTTATGCTTCATGGTTATAAAAACGTTAATTTCACTGAACGACAGCAAAAGTGTGGCATAAATTAAAACAATTGGCTTTAAGAGGCGACAAAACCCCCGGGATTTGTTTTATATGTTGAAATTTATTTAAGCAGTATTTCGGACGAAAGGAATTTAATTAAGAGTTTTTATTTTTGGAACGAAGTTCCTTAAATGAAAAAAATTAAACAACTTTTTGTATAACACTATTATACTACAACCCGGTATTATCAACTATATTGGGTACTTTTGCTTTGGTTTGTGTCTAGACTAACATATGTTGAGAAATTTATTGTTTACTGGGAAGTTTTCTAGGTGGAGCCTGTAACCAATATTTAGTATATATTGTAGTTTTGAACCCAATTAAAACTAAATTTAGAAAAGCAAAAGTGAAAGAAAAAGTTTTTCAAAACAAACAAATTACCTTTTCTTAAAAAAAAAAATAACTTATCTTAAAGAAGTACCTTTGCTTAAAAAAGGTAAATTTAAGCACATTTTCTTAAAAAATTACTTTTTCTTACAATAAATTGCCTTTTCTTGAAAAACTGTATTTTCTTTAAAGAGTACCTTTTTGGTGAAACAAAATAACTTTTCTTGAGATACGAGAGCTTTTCGAACTTTCGTCGTAGTTATATGAAATGCAACACTGCTCCCATCAAGTACCACCTGTTAATAGAATACTGTCAAATATTGAGCAAGTTCCGTCATTTACTTTGGGTTTAACAGCTGTTCAAAACATACAACCTCGTGCATTTTTTTAAAAATGGAAAAAAGTGAATTTCGAGGGCTCATTAAACATTATTTTTTGCGAAAAAAAACCCATCAATCAAACCAAGGAAAAGCTTCATAAATAATATGGGGACTCACAACAAAGTGGTTTACTGACTTTCTTTGTGGTCGCAAAAGTACAAATGACACTGAACGTTCTGGACGACCAATTGAGGTCAGTACACCCGAAAATGTCGAAAAAAATCCACGATATGGTGTTGGTCGATCGAAGGGTAAAAGTGCGTGAGATTGTTATGCCATAGGCTTTCGTATGGCTGTGTGGTTTCGTTTATAAATGATCAGCTGGGTTTAAGAAAGCTGTCTAGAAGATGGGTGCGGCGTTTGCTCTCATTTGACCATAAACGTAATCGTGTGACAACTTCAAAGGATTGCTCGGAGTTGTTTAAATGGGCTTCGAATTGGTACCTCATCCGACATATTCGCCGGATTTAGCCCCCAGTAACTATTTCCTATTGGCAAACCTAACGAAATGGCTCGATGGAAAGAGATTTAGCTCCAATGATAAAATTATTGATCAAACAAATGCCTATTTTATGGACCACGAAAAAGCCTATTTCTTGGAAGGGATACAAAAATTGGAGAAACGTTGGGCTAAATTGTATTGAGGGAAAAGAAATTATGTTGAAAAATAATTTTTTTTTTTGGAAAAAAAACTGTGTTTCATTCAAAAAGTCGTGGACCGATTGATCCGCCCTCTAAGTACCTGCTCTTAAAAATGTACATATTAAAACCAATTTTAAAAAAAAATCCATTTCTTAAAAAAACCTTTTCTGCAAAGAAATACCTTCTCTTAAAAACAATACCTTTTCTTAAAAAGATTCTTATTTTTCTGGCTGTAAATTATAGAAACTATTTCTACACAAAAATTTTTCTGGCTGTAACTTTTTCGTATGACAAGAAAATTTCTTCAATTGTTTAAGTTTTTCATTTTTTGTTATTGTTGTTTTTTCCAATGTTTATCTTCCTGACGATGCTACCCAAAGGGTAGCGAAATATCGAAGAATATAATTAACTAAAAATACGACCAAACGTTCGAACAATTTAATTTTTGAATAAAAATTCCTTTTCTTAAAAGTATATTTTCTTAAAAATAAAATAATACCTCTTCTTTTCTCTTCTTTTCTTGAGATAAGTAGCCTTTCTGAAAATAAGTAAATTTTCTTAATAACCTTTTCCTTTTCCTAAAAAGAGTACCAAGTTCTTTAAAAGAACCTGTTTTTTGAAAAATATGTTTTCATAAAAATGCAATTCTACTTAAAAATAGAATCTTTTTTAAAACAAAAACATTAGCTTTTAATTAAAGAAGTACCTCTTTTTAAAAAAGGACCTTTTCGGGAAAATGTAACACATATTTAAAAAAAATCCTTAAAAAAAGTTTATCATTTTACAAAAAGTATATATTCTTAAAGATCCACTTAAATTCTCGTATTTTCCAACGGGCGCCTTATGCGTGTTGGAACTAAATAGTACATAATACATATATATCGAAAGGAACTTCGTCCGAACCGGGTGTTTCCTGACATGTCATGTAATCTTTTTAATTATATATTTAATTTCCAATATTAATGCTCAGTTTCACAGTTGAAAATTCTCTATTTAAATAGAATTGAAATGCCCCATGTTTGTCATTTAAATGTCATTTATTATGAAAATTTTCTGTGAGCTTTTAAATGATGAGTGTGAAACTCGCCCTAAGTATACGATGGTGCCGTCGGTGATACAATGGTAGTGTGCGCGGCTCTTCTGCATGAGGATGTGGGTCCGATCCCTACTCTGACCACCTTAAATTTCTTTCGACGGCGGTCACCTCGCTTAGTGACAGCTACACTATCGAGTATTTAACCATGAAAAAGCTTCTCAAAAACCGTTCGGAACCGGTGTAAAACTGTAGGTCCCAATCAGTGAGTTTAAAACTAGAACGCGCACAGCTCACTGGTTGTGAGAAGCTCTCCCTAATCCCTTCATGGGATGTAACGGGAAACCATTTCTTTTTTTAAATCCATGACAATCGGCCCTGTGATGTAAACAGAATCCAGACAAACATACAACGTTTCAGATAATTTGGGTGTCTGAAAAACGATTCAGAAGAAAAATATCAGTTTTGAATCAGAATGCAAATACCTTGTGATTTTAAAAACAAACAATTTAGAAGAAAAATATTTCGTGTTTTAAGACATATATTCCCAGTCAAGTCTTAGGACGTTGGGAGAAAAGAAGAATCTCTAGAATAAGTTATGAAAAATTGTTAAATTAATATATGGACAAAATAAAATTTAAATTCTAAAAAAAAAAATTCTTTTTAGAATGTAACTTTGCAAGGAACTAAACTAAGCTCCTGAAGGAGATTAATGAAGAAAGTCAACCGCAAAATTTCACAAACTAAAGATAGAGAAATGAGTTATGCTACATTTAAAATCCGCGAGATGGCTCCAGACAAAAATTATTTCAGTCTAGCTTTGATTCCACTTAAATATTAATACCGAACCAGTAGGAATCGGTCGAACTAGGTTAAAACAAATACACAAGTTATTGAACTACAGGGTGGCTGATGAATCTGCCATTAAACTTCTCAACTCAAACTCAACTTCTTTTCGACTAAACTTCTTTTCGGTATTCATTTAAATTATTATATGTTTCATTTGAAAAATGAAATAGATTTTTGTTATATAAGTAGTATATGATTCGATCTGTTATTATTTCTTAGAAGAATTTTTTTCGAATTCCTTTGACCTATAGGATTGGTATAGATGTGGGACACTTAAAACAAGAGCAGAGAAAGTGCCCATACAGGTAGAATTTGAAGAGGACTCCGCCAAAATTAAGCAAGTTCGACTTTATAATCCCAACCCATGGATTCATAAAATAATGGCACCAGGTAAAAGTATGAAGTGTTTGCCAATGTCATAGTGTAGTTGTCCTCCTGAACTATGCAATCGGCAGGGTACATAAATGGCGAAATCAGGTCAAAGTGATACCTACACTTGATATAATACTATACGTTGACACATTATATACCGTTGGAAAGGTACACTCCTCTTCTATAAAACAGTGTTCACAAATATTCAAGTTTCAAAAGTTTCTTTAAGACTTTTCAAAAAAATACGCAAAAAAAACTCAAAATAAATAATTTTGGAAAAATCTTTTACAAATTGTATTTAAAGTATATAAGTACATATTGACGATATCTTACTAATTTTTTATATGTTATACACCAATGCATGGCCAATTAAATACAATTAAGTTTTTTCCAAATTGTGGAAAAACTTAGAGATTTGTAACCCCAAACAAATCTCTTATATGCGTTGGATCTATTTCGTTTTTGGCGTGTATTTACGAACACATCAGTCCGCAACGAAAATCAAAAAAATATATAAAAACCCATAAACGACATTTTTAGCAAGCATTAAAATTTAAAAATGTCTTCATACATTGCACATTTTCAGAGAATGCTGACGAAAGGGTGCTTTTCCAAATGATCATCACATGCTTCGAAACGATCGTCGGCCAACGTGAGTTCAAATACTCGTTCCGACTGTTTACATTATTTCTAATTGCAGAAAAAAACCCCTGATGTGTATAGGTCAAAGGAAATCGAAAAACATTTATATTAAATCTTTTTAAAAATAATTCGATTTAAATAACCTACATGCCCTACATGGTGCCCGTGCGAAATTTTATCCAAATTTATTTATTACTATCTCGAAGGCTACAGTGGAAATTGCTTCAATTATCGTTTAAATGTATTGCTTAAAATTATTCAGATTTGTTGGTTTTATTTGAATTGATATAGGCAATAACCAAACTCCGCACCAAACTGTCCTCCCTGTGGATGCATTAGTTTTCCGATCCCCAGATGTGGCAATTTTGTTTGTTGACATAGCCGCCGAGATAAAAATGCGCCACGTCGGAAAGATGATTTTTCGGACTAATTCGATGTCCGATTGGGGCTTCACTTTGGAAATAAGTTTCCAATATTGTTGAAGCGTGTCTAGCGACTCATTTTGGTCGGTATGATAATGACTTCGAACAGAACAAATCTATCAGTGTCAAAATACCACATGATTTAAAAATGTACCTGTACGAGCATTTGGACCACCCGTTATATCTAAGAACAGAATGTACCTATAGGTCTAATGCAAATCCATGACTTTGACGCATTGCCGATTAAGTGTCCAAGTGCCAAGTGCCAACACCATGCAAATTTGTTGGTTATCGTTTACAACTGATTTTAAGGAAAAAGTTAGTAGTCAATTTTTAATTGAAGAAAAACAAATTGTTTACATAAAATAATAACTTAATTTGTAACACCAGACGTATACTTAATGTTATTTACTGAGCGGTCCCAGTACGCATACTTAATATAAATTAAAATCAATTGTGTTTCGTAAATATATTACAGCTCTTTTAATTAAATTACACTCTTATTAAGCTAACAACGCTTGCGTATTTTTCAATAAATTAGGTGAGATGATTAATTTTTATCTAAAGTAATTTACAATTAAATGCGTTTTAACATGAAAGGGTTTTTTGAAAAATTGTTTTTATTTTGAGATAATATTCACCAAATCCAAATTCTTAATTTAAATAAGATTACGTGACATAAAATTTCAATTTCGCTACAGTTTCTGCGGCAGGATTGAGGACGATGTTTGGGTTTTATATTTTCTGCAGAAGATTAATACGTATAGGCTTTTACATCCGAACAAAGTTGAACTCGGGACATGTCTCATAGTGTATACATCTCAATTCTTTATAAATTTAAAAGTTTTTTAAAAAAATTAAAAGCAGTAAAAAAAGTAAAAAAAAAGTTCAAAAAGGGTTATCCGTGTGTCTGTTCCAACTATCGCGGTATCAGTCTTTTATCCATCGCGTATAAGGTCTTGTCGAGCGTATTATGTGAAAGACTAAAGTCAACTATTGAAAACCTGATTGAACGTTATTAGTGTGGTTTTAGACCAGACAAGTCCCCGACTGACCAAATATTCACGCTACGCTAAATCCTGGAACAGACTCACGAAAAGCAAATCGATGCATACCACCTTTTTGGCGATTACAAAGCTGCTTTCGATAGCCCCATATGTGGAAAACTGTACTGTATATCTGAAGTTGGGATTCCGACAAAACTGATCCGCCTCTGTAGAATGACGCTGACCAACACCAAATCAGCAGTGAAAGTGGGGAATGACCTCACTGAACCATTCCAGTCAAGCTGACACACTTTCTTGCAATCTCTTCAACATCTTAATGGAGATAATAATGAGAAAATCTGCAGTAAATACTAACAAGAGACATTAACACGAAAAGCCATATGTTGCTGGCGTACGTTGACGACATAGACATCATTAGGCGAAATTTGCGATGCGAAATTTTGAAGTGGTAGATGAATTTGTCTACCTTGGATCCGCCATGAACAAGGACAGAAAGTCAGCCTGGAGATAGATAGGAGAATTGTGCTTGCAAATAGATGCTATTTTGGGCTCAGCAAGAAGTTTAGGAATAAAGCCCTCTCTCGATGGACAAAAGTCCAGCTATATCAGACTGTCATTTTACCTGTCTTGATATATGGTTCCGAAACTTGGGGTATATCGCAAGCGGATGAAAAACGCCTGGGAGTTTTTGAGAGAAAAATTCTCCGTAAAATATATGGTCCTGTTAGGGAAAACGGCGTGTACCGACATCGCTGGAATCAAGAGCTATATAATTTATATTCTGACGTGGATATAGCTAGGCGAATCAAATTAGGCCAATTGCGTTGGCTAGGCCATGTTATCAGAATGGACGAAAATTAACCAGCGCGAAAGGTTTTCGATAACGTACCCGATGGAAGCAGGAAAAGAGGACGACCAATACTCCACTGGAAAGACCAGGCAGAAGAATCCCTGCATATCCTTGGTGTTACCAACTGGCGAGAAAAGCGAAGGATAGAACCAGTTGGAGGAATATGTTGAAATTTGTTTAATTTGTTTGTTTAATTAATACGTGTAAGACGTCTGACCTCATGAGGTTGTAAAATAGTCAATAAAAGTAAAAAGTAAAGTAAAAGAAGGCAATTCGTTGTTAAATGTATTTTTTATATATCCCAAATTAACCAATTAACCCCAGTCGCACTTCGGCAATGCAGAAGTAAATAAATAAGGCACAAAGAAATACACATATTTTTTTAAATGAAATACAACAAATTGTTTATATATAACGGGTCCGCCAAATAACTTTTTTTTGAAAGTGCTATAAAAAAAACTACTGAATATTTTCTCAAATTTCTTTTTTTATTTGAAAGTACAATCCTTCCGGTTAATAATGGAAAATAATTTCATTCAAATGGCTGCCTCGGCTGGCCTTGCAGTAGCCTACACGATCGGTCCAATTTTTAAGCACATTATCGATTGTGTGCAGCTGTAATTGTTGAGAATGACGGTGAATTGATGTTGATGGGGCTTCACGCACTCTTTCTGCCACAGCAGCAATATTCTCGGGTGTACGCACTATTTTTGGTTTTTCACGCTTTGGTTTATCGATGAGGATGCCAGTTTCTTTCACTTTTTTCACAAGATAACGAACATACGGAGCTGACGGTGCTTCTCTTCTTCCAAAATCCGTATACAGTTTTCGCACACATTCTGCAACATTACCATGATTTTCAAAGTATTGTCGCAATATTTCCCAGCGTTGTTCAAGCGTATACACAACCATATTCGTTCAGCGGAAGGATAAAACTAATTATCTGTCAAATCAGACATGAGCTAAGTGTTACCATTCACGAAATAAGCACTAGTTGAAAAAAAAACGTTAGATGGCGGACCCTTTAGAAGAACAACTTAATATGTAACACTAAACGTATAATTAATATTATTTTCGTCCTTTCCACAGGACGGATACTTAGTATAATACATTTAAACTTAATTTTGTTCATAATCTTAGAAAAATAATTACTCTACATTTCGGCCTGTTTTAAGATATTTGAAAGAATATAATTATATTTACCTAAAGTTTGTTATTGTTCTATCTTTAATAATAAATTTAAATAAATAATCACTTCTTTTAATTAAAAGGGCTTTATTATAAAACCAAATATGTGCAGTTTTTCAATAGAATTTGAAAATTCATTGAGTCGTATCAAATACATCACACATCTACGAAAACGTAGCTGAAATTTTTTTTTCATTTGCTATATTGATATAATTTTCTTTTCCCTTCTCTCGATTTGCCCTAGTTGTACATTATTTCCAATTGACCACATTTCATGCATGCAGAACCACTGTTGTCCAAATCCTTCGCTATCTCCTGGCACGAATTATTTACAACTTCACATATTTGCCCTTTTATTTACGGCGTCGTCGGCTGATGTTCTTCATCTTCTAACTGCCGCCGAAACCATCTTCCTTACAATTTTATTTGTGTAAACATTGCATTTATTCCGTCCCTATTTTCATGAGTGACATGTTACTGGTACTGAAACTGGTGCAGATGCTGGTACGGCTACTGGTACTAGTAGTACTCCTATGGAATGGTCAGCATTCCCTCTGTCCTGTAGAGTTAGTCTCCTCATCGTATAAATATCTTTTGATTTGTTGTGGTTGGAATTTGTTGCTCTTTTGCATCAACCGACCGACTGGCCGATGTATCGGCCCTTGGTGTTTCTTGTTGTATTGTATTACAGAGTGTTGTTGTCAATATTTTGTGTTTGTCTGTTGGTCATTTTGATAGGCGGACATTAATCTCGGTCGCTTTCCAAGTGATTGGAAAGAGTTGAACAACAAAGACAGTTGACAATTGTCTAGATGGCCAAAAGGAAAGGAATGACGCACTGACATAAAGGTGGTGGGGCATAGCCAATAGAATGAAGAATATTGAATGGAAAAGAAATCATTGATTTGAATGATTTGTGGCCTTTTCGGAGTTGACTATGACCGGGGGAGGGAAATGTTTAATTTACTTTATAGATGTAAACTGTCAATTTGTCAAGACAAACGAAGTTGTAATCGAAATTGATGGGGTTAATTTAATAGAATTTCTTTTGGTAAATGTACTCGTATTACAGGAACATAGCTAGGTAAAACCAAAATTATATTTTTAAAGTAAAAAAATGTTATTTATTTCTATAAATAATTGCTGACAAATTTTGTGTTATTCATTTTCGATGGAAAAATATCACTACTGTTTGTAAATATATTGATGTAAAACAAATTTCAATTAAAATCTGTTACTTTTCAAAAAACAACACTGCAAGGTTCACAGACCCCACACATCAAAACATTTGCAATACTATCTTAACCATGAAATATATACACTGTGTAATGCTGCTTTTTTGTTCAGAACTTCAAATCAAATTTTCAGTTCATATATCTTTATAACAGATTAACATTTAAGGCACGAGCTGAGCACGAGAAACTGAAAAGACTGACGACAAAATTCCAAAAACAATGTGTTTTTTTCAACAAATATCTCTTTGTTCAGATAAATAAGAACAACTGACGGACAACATGCCACGACGCATATCCTTTTTTGTTCATCACGAAAGGACGATATACGCGTTAAACCAAAACAATCACATTCGAGCACGGAATCGCCATAAAATCCACAAAAGTAAATATGGCAAAAAAGGATAATATCATTAGCATTACAAATAAAGGACGATGTGGAAGTGACCTTTTTCGTTTATACCATTATTGTGGAAAGATTTATAGCTATAACATTTCATTATGCATATATGCTTGAAATATTTTGGGGTTGTATTTCATTCAAATAGTTAGACATAACAAAGAATTCATTGAAATAAACATATATTTATGGACGTTTAAAGGTAAAATCTATTCTGAAAGAATATATACTAAAAATTACCGAATAAAATATAAATTTAAATAATAAGATAATATGTGTCGTATGATTAATATTATTTATTATGACTCACCTTGACGTATACTTTATATAAAATGCATTGTAAAGTATTTAAATCACGGTTTAACTTTCTAATATATCCATGGGTTTCAGGCACTGAATCTGGTACCAAAGTCGCATATTTATAATAAATTAATATAAATTTATAATTTTAAAATAATAATTTAATGTAATTTAACACTTCCTGGATAAGAAACTACTTTGGGAAGACTACAATGTTGGTATACTTGTAGAAGATATGTAAGCTCAAAATGGGGCGTCACCCCTAAGATGACGCACTGACTCTACACGAGCATTGTAAGACCGAATCTTACATCAAAATCTTTCGCAACGGATATCTGGTGGACGGCATGGAAGAGGAATTGATACATTGAAAAACAGAAAAAGGTAACGATGGGCTAAGGACCCCAAAGACCTTGTCAATGGGCACAATACATTCATTAAACCCCATTGAGGTACAAATTAAGTACGGACCAGTCTTGTCGGCGAAACGACAACAGTTAATAGGAGAATGGACTATAGAGGATCACAAATCAACTTACCGGCACATGATGAAAAAGCTGACGGAATTCGCACCAAAGGAACAGATAAACGACGGCAATTGTTTACATATCTAGTATATTTTTGTATACATGGACAAAAAAATGTTATACAACCATCCCTCTGAAGAGTGTCGTGGAAGAGTAGAGCTTCCTAGTCGATGCCAAGGGGGAATATAGGATATATAGAGTGGGCAAATAGAAGAAGGGGGATAGGATTCTTCATCGAGACACGAAATACTGAACAGTACTTCCGCCTTCCCGATCACAACACTTTATTTCAAGCAGAGAAGAAGACGATCTCAGACTGTAGTAGATGGCTAAATAATGAAGGCGGGCACAGAAATGTGTTGATATTCACAGGAAGTCTCGCGGCGATCTATGCAATATCATCGCCAAGTGCTAGGCCACTTACGGTACCCGAGTGCAAGGACGAGACGACCGAATAATCCTTCACTGGCAGTCTTGGGATCATGTACATTCCAGGGAACCGCAGTGTCTTAGGAAATGAAAGAGCATATTGACCAGCCATCGAACTATGAATATGGAAAACGCGAAACCTTTCCAGACGGGCATGAACATCCCACTTACGGTTATGGAAGGCGGTGGAATGTGCCCACTGTCTGAGGCGCCACCTCGTACTAAAAGGTTCCGTGAGATCTTTATCAATCTATACTGAAGATTTTGTGTCGGTCAGTGTCATTGTACAAAGACGTGTCAGTTTAGAAGGAATTCCAAGCTCCGACATAGCTCGGTACAGTTCTCCCCGTAGTGGGCTATCGAAGGAAGCCCTATAACCTACAAAGAGGTGGTAGGTGTCGATTTGTTTTTCGTGGGATCACTCCAGGATTTGTCGTAACGTGAATACCGATAATTGACTTTCAGGTCTAAAGAAACATTTATAAGGTCTGCAACAAACAGCTTTAGTATTTCGTACATTACGCCCGAGACGACATTGTATGCGATGGATTAAAGACTTATTTCACGGTAGGTTATACATAAACTCGGCTCGCCTTTTTCGAAAACAGGACACTGCATGCTAAGACGCCTATAATCGGGGATGAATTTGTCTAGCCAGGTTTGGCATATGAGCTGATGCATGCACCTTTCCAACTCGTATCCGTCAGTCTTAAACAGCTCAGCCGGTAGTCCATCAGCACCAGCGGCTTTTTAGTTCTTAACAAAAATATTTAAATGGTTTCTCATTACATCCTATGAATGAATTGGGGAGAGTTTCTCAAAAGCCGGGAAAATTCAGTTCTAACTTCGATGGGGGCTGTTGACGCCACCGTCCTCTATGTGCTCATCATCCTCATCTCTGTTGAGTCTCCTAGGACAAGTATAGCAAAGAAGTGGTCTCTACATATTCCCAACATAATATGCGCATCTTTGACACGATTACTGTCCTAATATCTACAAAATTGGGGCATTGATCCGTATCCGTTGGTTTGGCTTTGTAATTTTCTGTAGAATTTACGGGCCTCATTCTTGCTTCGTAAGATTAAAGTTGCCCTCTCTCGCGGTTTCTCCACAACCAATTTCTCTTTTTAAGCAAATGGATTTCCTCTCTCCCCTTCCCCTTATACCGCTCTGTCGCGCCTCGCTACAATATACTAAATCTAATTCTTTAAATAAACCCCTGGGCGTATAACTAATATTATTGACTATGTTCCACGACGCGTATACTTTATATAAATTACATGGCAAATTTGGTAAACTTAGTAATTTAATCAAGCGCGTTAAATAACCAGAGAAAAAGTCAAATCAGTTACACAATTTTAATTTCCGCAAACTTTTATAAACATTTGTTTTATTTTATCAAATTTTATGAAGTAAAGTGACAACTAAACAGACATATTAAAAAGAGAATAAATTGTATTTATATAAAATTTCATAGTCTGTCGAGATAATAGAAATGACTATGTCCACTGTCACAGATTGATGAGATTTCCGGCTTAACTTATAACTTTTTTTTTTATTTCCGACAAAGCAAATACAACGCGTAAAAAAATATTCCGTTGTTTTTGTCTGCTCCTGTACAGACTTCACGAACTAGATGTCGAAATTAAAAACGTCTACTGCTATTCGAAAGAAACCCATTTGTTGGTTAAATGTTTCAACGTAAATGCTGTGGAGGGCGGAGTTGAGGGACTGCTAGCAATCAAGGATATAACATAAAATAAGCAGGTGCAATTTGTTTTCATTTGCTTAAGAACTCTTTGCCACGGTAGGACTTTTTTCCATTTAACTGTAACTTTGTATGCGCTGTTCGTTTGTAGCGGGATAGAGTTTACAAATTCGTATGCCCATTGTGGCGGTTAAACTTTGTTGTTCCGCATACTTTTTTAATTAACCCAACTTTCACTGTTTGTGGAAGTTGGTAAAAGTTTCACTTTCAGTCATGGCACGCCGTGGAGAAGGAATCAAGGGGCTGATGGGAAATGGTTATCCACTGGTTTATTTATGTCCCTTAGTACATCCTATTGGTTGCTAATCTGTGGTCTATAGAAACAACAAAAATTCGGCGAAATATCTGGTAATTTAATGTATATTTGTAACAAATAGTATAATGCAATATTCTTATCCTGTGACATACTGATGAGATCAAGGATCATAGAGATTTTTTCGGTGGATTACTACCTTGTGCTTTTGATGTCACTAAGCAGCCGAAAGGATAAATGTTAATTTCGGAGCTAAAATTCGTATTCACATATTGTAGAGATACTCACGCTACGCATTAAGCCACCTCTATTTCTGTTGTCGTGCTTTTTAGTCGTTTTCAGTCGTAAAAATACATGACTTTGAGGCAGGGTTCGCATTGACTCGCGAGCCGGGAGTCAAAATTCAACATATCGGCTCCCGGCTTCCAAATTTCAACTTTTCGACTCACGAGCCGAGAGCCGCAAGATTGAACTTTATCTTCGGCTCGCGAGCGAGCTAATACCAACCCTGATTTAAACCAGTGCTGTGGAGTCGGAGCAGGAGTCTTGGACTCGGAGTCTGGGTTATTCCGGTGGAGTAGGAGTTGGATTTGGAGTCGCCAAAATGTAGACGATTCCAACTCAAAGAGTAGTATTTCTATAAAAAGTCAAAATTTTCGGAAAAAAAAGGAATTTTTTGACCGATTTTTTTCGTATTAGAGAAAATGAGTTTCCCTTGGGTTTAAATCGATTTTTCGGGGGTTTCTTGGTTGGATTATAAAGGGTATCAACTGTTTTTAAATTTAAAAAAATATTCCCCCTAAAACAAAATAAATTTTTGTGTGTTATGCTGCCTACAATGACATTATATGCATTTCAAATTATTTCGTTGCTATTGAAAAGGATACATAAGAAATGGGTTAATTTAATTTAGGAGTCGGAGTAGAGTCGCGTGCATTCAAAATGTTGGAGTCTGAGTTGGAGCGCTGTCGTGGATTCTGAAATTGCTGGAGTCGAAGTCGTGGGTTTTCAAATTGCTGGAGTCGAAGTCGTGGTTTTTAAATTGCTGGAGTCGGAGTTGGAAACGAGTCGTGGATTTTTAAATTGTTACAATTAGAGTTGGAGAGGAGTCGTGGATTTTGAAATTGTTACAATCGGAGTTGGAGCGGAGTCGTGGATTTTTAAATTGCTGGAGTTGGAGTCGGAACGGAGTTGTGGATTTTAAAATTGTTGGAGTCAGAGTCGTAGATTTTTAAATTGCTGAAGTCGGAGTCGGGGAGGAGTCGTGGACTTAAATTGGTGCAGTCGGAGTTGGGGTGGAGTCGTGTATTTTCAAGTGGCTGGAGTCGGGGTCGAAGCCGAGTCGTGGATTTCAAATTACTGGAGTCGGGGTCGGAAATGAGTCGTGATTTTCAAATTGCTGGAATCGGGTTCGGAGCGATATTGCTGGAGCCGTGTCGTGGATTTTCAAATTGCAGGAGTCGGAGTCGCAATGAGTCGTGAATTTTTAAATTATTGCAGTTGGAGTCGGAGTGGAGTCGAGTATTTTTTAAATTACTGGAGTCGTAGTCGGAACCAAGGGTGTAGATTTTTAAATTTCTGGAGTCAGAGTCGGGAGGAGTCGTGGACTTTTAAATTGGTGCAGTTGGAGTCGGAGTGGCATCGGGTATTTTTCAAACTGTTGGAGTAGGGGTCGGAAACTAGACGTGGATTTTTAAATTGTAGGAATCGAAGTTGGGGCGGAGTCGTGGATTTTTAAATTGTAGGAATCGAAGTCGAAGCGGAGTCGTGGATTTTCAAATTGCTGGAGTTGGAGTCGTGGTCTTTCAAATTGCTGGAGTCGGAGTCGTGGATTTTCAAATTGCTGAAGTCGGAATCGTCGAGTTTTAAATTGCTGGAGTCGGAGTCGTGGATTTTCAAATTGCTGAAGTCGGAATCGTCGAGTTTTATATTGCTGGAGTCGGAGCGAAGTCGTGGATTTTTAAGTTTCTGGATTCGGAGCGAAGTCGTGGATGTTTAAATTGCTGGTGTCGGAGCTGAGTCGTAGATTTTCAAATTGCTGGAGTCGGAGTCGTCCATTTTTATATTGCTGTAGCCGGAGTCGCAGATTTTAAAATGGATGCAGTCGGACTCGTTGATTTTTAAATTGCTGCAATCGGAGTTGGAGAGGAGTCGTGGATATTTAAATTACTGAAGTCGGAGTCGTCGATTTTCAAATTGCTGGACTCGGGCTCGTCGGTTTCTAAATTACTGGTGTCGGAGTCGTGGATTTTCAAATTGCAGATTACACCTAACAAAAAATTAACCCCAATTAAATGATTAAATGATATTGCGACTTCATCATTTCTATTCAAAATATCCGCACCAGTTTATTTCGTGGCAATGTACTTTATTTTATTTCCATTGTCTGGATATTTCGGTTTTTGGATTTTTTTGTTTTGTTTCACTTTTTTTTTTGGGTTTTCAACAAAACAGACAGCAGACATGGGTGGGTGTGTGCGCAACATTTTCAGAATAATCATTCAAACAGCAAGTAATGACTCTGCCATCAACATCAGTTAGAGCAGCATCAGAATCCACATCATCTGCAGCAGCAGCAACAGCAAAAGAAT
This sequence comes from Phaonia tiefii, assembly GCA_963931995.1. Lineage (NCBI taxonomy): Eukaryota > Metazoa > Arthropoda > Insecta > Diptera > Muscidae > Phaonia > Phaonia tiefii. Next base: position 66,105,667 of record OZ008367.1, read on the forward strand.
ACAAAAATATGGTGAAGTAAATAAATGAAGAGTGAAATGGCATTAAAACCACGATACTTAATTGGATGAAATTGCCAAACGACAGAAAGGCGATTAAATTTAATTATTACTTGTGGATGCGACGATATGCTGTCGCTGCTGTGGCTTCTGTTGTAGCTGCTCCTGCTGCTAGGGCTGCTGCAGCATTATGCAGTGTATGCGATTAACATTTCTTTTATAACCGGCATTATGAACATTGAATGGATGACCTAATATCTATACAGAAAACTGAATGTCCACAGAAGTACATTGATTAGCTGTAATTCACAACGAATCATACAAATTCCACAAGCCCAATTCAAACTTGCAACGTCGAGTCGTATACCATTCCTTAAATTACGGGTGCCAAATGGCAGGAGTGTTGTCCTCCATTTAGCCAATAGATGGCACTTCATCAAACTAAATAATTGTATCCCATTTTGTGTTTCCATTGGATTAATTAATATACCTATAAGTTAAAATTGAATGCAAATTAAAAAATCCCATGTTTTGTGCAGAATATTACACCAGTTAAGTTCCAAGCTTAGATCGGCCAAATAAGGCTGGGTTTGCATCGACGCACTGTCATTTGCATAAAAATTAAGCAACAATGGAAAAGAAATTCACGTCTACACTCATCATCAACGAAAATAATCGGTGAGGCTGCGCGACTCTTTTGGCTGAAGAATGTTCCTACAAAAAAATTTAAATTTTATTTTTTTATTTAATTCCCTGATTGTTCTTTAAATTTAAGGAAAGTTTACGATGGAGATAACGAAACTAGAATATGGATTATGCGTTGCCTGGCATGTTCTGGACTATATAATTTCCTCCAAAGAGGGTTTAAATGCAGACACTCCTCAGAGCTGATGGACTATAATCAAGCTAGTAAACAGATTTTGCTGCTGTCATAAAAGTCTTTCCTGAGAACAGAAATGGCCTCTGTAACATATTCTCCCAAACACGTTCTGGAGGAACCATGTACATGTTTGGATAACACTGAACTATACATATGTTTACCGCACTCAAACTCACATATATTTTTAAATGCAAACATTAACATATTTACTTGCAACCATGAATGCTTTTAAGTGGAATAACATGAGTGTTTCATCCTAAACATCCATATCTTTACGTGGAAATATTCTTTGTTTACTTCCAAACCTCCATATACTTACGTGGAAATATGTACGGATTTGCTCTCAAATACGTGGTTATTTACGTGGAGGCATATGCGTGTTTCCTCCCTAACACAATACTATTTAGAAGTTATTTTTTGACTTCAATATATATATATATTATTTATTATAATTCAATTTACCAATATAAATCTACAATTTGACTCGCTTGATATGTTGCCAGAAAATCATACAGAATGTGGTTGAGTACGAAAACATGTTCACATGCATTTTTAAGATCAATTTGGTCTAAACACCAATAATAATAAATTGTCGACTAAGGAGTGAATGTAATCGACATATACTTCATGAAGCTTCATCTCCACCCAGCTAGAGACACAGTGGACAACATTCCGTTGGCCCACAGTCTCCTGACCTTAATCCACTTGAGCTCTTTCTGGCGGAGTTATTGCAGATATGAAGTTTACAAAACAACACCAACAAATTTGGATCACTTGAAGGAAACCAATCGAGCCATAATTGCAAAATCAGTCTTTTCTGATATTTGGATGCAAATATAATGTGATTGTATTTTGTTGCAAATATAGTATACTAGTGTCCAAACACATTGTGTTTGCTATTCAATAATACATGTTGGAGACACAATGATTTCGAGGTTAAAATATATATTTGTGTGACCCAAATATGAACATGGTTCATACAATATTTTTTTTCTCAGCTAGTTTCGATTCCTTCACGCTGAAAAAACAGCCTCTGTAGCATATTGATCTAAATACATTCTGCATGAACCATGTATGTGTTTGGAACACACTCCAGACAGTCATATGTTTGCAACCCCCAACTTACCTGAATTTAAATGCAAACATTAGCATGTTTACTGCCAAATATGTATGCTTTAACGTGGTAACATCTGCGTGATTCATCCCAAATATCCATATACTTAAGTGGAAACGTCCGCATGTTTCCTCCCAAACCTCTATACACTTACGTGGAAACATGTGCTTATTTCCTCCCAAACATAATAATATTTAGAAAGGAATTACACATATATTTTTAGTTTTCGGTATATATATAGTATTTATTATACTTAAATTCACCAATATAAATCTACAAAAATGAAATATTTAAACCGGCCCTTTTTTCATGAAATGACGATCTGCTGCTCTTTTCTTTCTTTAGTCTCTGTCACATTTTTGTTTTCAGCGGTTTTCAACAAACAAAGCCATATTTTTTTGTTACAAATATACATATGTATTATGATATTTTAATCATTGTGTATCCAGCATGTAATATTGAATAGCAAACATTATGTGTTTGGTAAAAACTTTACTATACTTGCGACAAGCTCCAAACGCACGTTATATTTGCATCCAAACAACAAAAAGCGACAGCTTCCAAAGCGTGTGGTTTTATTGCCAACAATTACAACAATTTTTACCTTAAGTAATCTCTCTCTGTGCCTTGTTTATTCTCTTGCTTTCAATAGAGAGTAAATAGTGAAACAACAACAGCTGTATTTGTATCAGAAATACAAATATGTTTGAGTCAGAAACGCATATTTCTATAATTTTTCTGCACGACATGATCGAAACGTAGCTAAATCTGGTTAATTATTTCTCCCTATGTCTCAAGATTTTTGTGTGGTCCTTCAAGCCCGGCGTGTAGCATAAGCATCTACCATTCGGCGTCAAGTTAAGCAAGGAATACGGTCTCTAGAAGTCATTGCAAACCATAATTAACAACAATTGCTCGCATTGCCCAAAATGGTTAGGAGGTCTGCTCGTGTTGTATTGCTGATTTTTTTAATCAAAATTTCAACTCATTTATCTCGGCCACATACTATAATGGCCAGCGTCCAAAAGCGAGACAGTATATAAATGGTCCATTTACATTTTTAGCGGACGATGTGGATGCAATGCATTTGTAAATGCGTGCGACTGCTGTGATTTTAATTTAATTAAATTGCATTTGTATTCTCGTCCAATGTTGCCACACTTTCAAGTGTACTGGTTGTGAATATGAATCGCATGTATTTTATGTTTATTAATAGGCCGAAATATGTTTGAAGTTTGAAGTCAAATTTACTACTGAATATGATGGGATATACGTTTGTCCGTAGACTGTATATGTTCACAATTAAATAAACCATAAATAAACTGGGCAATTTTTGGGTTGACATCTAAATTGTAAATTCAATTTATCTCCCGGTTGTTGGTATCCTTTCCCTCCCTCTCTCTCTTTCTGTGCGAGGCTGTCGCTTCTGTGGTTTTTGGGTTAATATCATATTTTAATTAAGCGGATATTTTGGGGTTGTCCGCAGACACTAGACTACCGACATCAGCATATTTTTGATAAATTAAATTTTTGAACAAAACTTATTGGTTGCAATTTTAATTAGAGAAGAATTAAATGGACAAATCGCTATCAATTTAAATTTTAATAATGTAAATTGAAAAGCCTAACATTTGGAATCACAATATTGAACAAGAAAAATTTTAACTATTTAGTATTTACAGTGGATTTTGTAAGTATCTAAATATTTAATTTTTTGATGGAATTTCAATTTAATAATTTTACTATTTTGTATATTTCCATTGAAGAAAATGATGTGTTTGTCGAGAGTCACATGTGCATTACTTGCAAAATCCTAGAAAGAAATTTTCTTATAAAGCTGTTTTGAATCATTTGTATTTTTTCGAAATTTTATCAATTTCTCGCACGATATCAAAACGCTGAAAAATCTGAATTTTTTTGTTGTTTGGATGCGAATAAAAAGTGTATTTGGAGCTTGTCGCAAATATAATATATTTGTGTCCAAACACATTCTGTTTGCTATTCAATATTACATGTTTGAGACACAATGAAAAATATGTTCTAATATATGTGTTTGCGACTCAAGTATGTCTGTACAGTTGTGTTTGTTGCAATGTTTAAGCTCTCTCGAGAGCAAGAGAATAAAAGAGGAACAACGAGAGAGCCTATCTTGTAAGTGTGTTTCTGTATTTTTGCATGACTCTCTCAGTCACCCAGCGGACCAAAACTTCGTATACGATATCGCATACGAGAGTTACACGAAACTTTTGCGGGTAAAACTCTCGAAAACAGATCCGAAAACGATCGGAAAATGAATCATCAGTCGCTCAGTTTGTGGCAGTAAAAGTTTCGTTTACGATGTCTTGCAAGAGATTCGTTTGCGAGACTTTTGCAATATCTTTTGCGAGAACAACACGAAAAATAAAACAAAATGCAATAGCCAAAACTTTGTTGTTGTGTCGTGTGCCTGCAACGTATGTGCCTCTGTTTGGCGCACGACACAACGGCAACAATGTTTCTCTCTTTTCGTCCGTTTAGCACCCGTTTTTAAACCAGTTTGCGAATATTTGGGCGAGTTTAATTTCTCCCCTGGTTTTGGTCCGGTAAATACTCGCTTCAGAGCCCGTTTGCGAGCATTTAGCATAACACTCGCTAAGGCTCGGTTTTTTGCCCGCTGGGCAGTGATTCGTAAATATTCCTTAGTGTGCGCGTAAAGGTGGGATCACACGATTTGTACATTTGTACAAAAAATGACAAATTTAGATTTGTACACATTTGGGTATCGATGTGCAAATGATTTGTTTTGCGATCAGACGATTTGGCTATTAAACATCAAAATGATTTGTCACTCATTTATACACAGCAGTAAAGTGACAAATATTTGCCAGTTCATTCACACGATTTAACCATTTGGTCATAAACACTAAAAGAGCTGTTCAGCTGTCAACCATAATTTTGCATCTTTATTGTAAAATTTAAAGTGAAATAAACGAAAATGATGGTAACGCAAAGGCAAAAGAAACTCGCTGCAGTTAGATATGTATATACATTTACTATTATTTAAAACGCGAAAAAAGTGTCAAAAATAAAGTTACTCGTAGACATTAAGTAAAATGGTAAAATCAACTGATTCAATATTTTGCTTTTACTTGTCAAAACACCTGCTGAGTCGCGAGAGGAGACAGTGTTGCCAATATGTTGGTTTCAATTTCTTTGCCATTTTGATTGAAATTTTGCTCCTCACCGATTTACACCAAAGTTTCACTATCGATAGAACTTTTTGAACGAATAAAAATGACCGACAATTTTTTTTGGCGGTCGGTCCAACTTTTTGATTTATAGGCCTTCAGAGCTTGAGTATATAATCGGCTATATCTCAAGTATTTATGGTCCGATCTGGGTCAAGTGAGTATCATTAGAAAGCTCATACAACATACAATGAGTATCATTAGAAAGCTCATATTACGACGTCCATTTTTTGAGAAAAATAGGTTTCTATCAAAAAGTGAGGTTAAAAAAAATTATTTTTTTTAATTTTCCGCCAATGAGTTAATAAAAATTAAAAAATTTATATAATTAGCCTTATTACGAATGTCGTTCTCGTATTTCGACTACGACAGTTTTGTAAAAGATTAAAGACAAAGTTGGCGTGTTATCTTTAATCTTTTAATCGTAGTCGAAATACGAGAACGACATTCGTAGTAAGGATGAATATAATTTATAGAATTTTGTATGAGCTTTCTAATGACATACCTGAGATATAGCCGATTATATGTATACTCAAGCTTTGAAGGCCTATATATCAATTTTTAATCATTTAAAAACTTCTATGAAATCGGTGCGGAGCAACTAAAGTGTAGTTATGCCAAATTATTAATCAAAATGGCAAAGAAATTGAAACCATAACAAGCACGGAAAAATCAACATATTGGCAACACTTACACTTGTCAACCATATTTGTCTATTTGGCACTTGCATTTGTCTTCAATTTGATTTGGTTTCTGTGGCAGCATTGCGTTCACACGATTTGGCATTTATGGTTGTTTTTGATTTGTCACAAGATGCCAAATATTTGGCATTTCTGATAAATGACAAATGCAATTTAGAGATCACACGATTTGTCTATGAATATGACAAATTTTTAGCCAAATGTACAAATCGTGTGATCCCAGCTTAAATTGCAGATAAAGTCAGTGTTTCTTAATTTGGCTGATGTATTGCGTTTTAATTTCATGTATTGAGTCGCCAATGGTTCATCGGAAAGAAGATATCAAAAGCGGTTGATCAGTGAAAAAAGAATAAACGAAGGCTTGGACGCTTAAATGTTTCGTGATGTTACTTTGGTTACTGTGTATACACACATACATGTGTTTAATATATATATGGTAGTGTGCTAGCAGATTGAGAAGGGAAAGTATACATGTTTGCCAGTAAACATGATACTGTTTACATGTAAATACAAGTGAGTTTGGGACTTGCAAACATATGAATATTTGAAGTGTGTTCCAAACATATACATACATGGTTCCTGCAGAATATGTTTGGGAGAATATGTTAGAGAGGCCATTACTTTTCAGCGTGAAGACATTGAAATGGTTTAAAGGCGATCTGAAACGCAGACAAAAGTCCCACATTTTGAGATCCATAACTTATCATATTTTCGTAAATATGATGCCCTTTTCGACAGCAATTCATAGAAATTCTGTGAAAAAAAATTATACCTCATAAAGTTATTAATAATAAGAAAGTTTTTGAGTTTAACTTGTTAAAAATATATTATCATAAACAGTGCTGTTTGTCATGAAGACACAATTTAATCAAGACAATCATTCAGCTTAAAATAAATTGCATATAAGTATGAATGCACGTTTTCATTTAAAAGTAAAATCACGTATTTTTTGAGATAGTTGTGATTTTTTTACTGAATTGTAAAGAATATCCGACAAATGGCTCCACTGCTCCTGGCTAAATGAAAAAAAATTAAACAACTTTTTTTAACACTATTATGCTACATACAACCCAGTATTATCAACTACGAGGCAGATAAATAAGTCCGTGACTTTTCGAACTTCCCTCGTAGTTATATGAAATGAAACACTGCCCCCATCAAGTACCACCTGTTAATAGACTACTGTCAAATTTTGAGCAAGTTCCGTCATTTACTTTGCGTTTAACAGCTGTTCAAAACATACAACCTCGTGCATTTTTTTAAAAATGGCAAAAAATTAAATTTCTAGTGCTCATTAAACATTATTTTTTGCGAAAAAAAACCGTCAATCAAACCAAGGAAAAGCTTGATAAATAGTATGGTGACTCTGCACCATCGATTTCAATGGTAAAAAACGTAGTTTACTGACTTTCGTTGTGGTCGCACAAGTATAAATGACGCTGAACGTTCTGTACGGTCAATTGAGGTCAATACACCCGAAAATGTTGAAAAAATCCACAATATGGTGTTGGACGAACGAAGAATAAAAGTGCGTGAGATTTTTGATGCCACAGGCATTTCATATGGAAGTGTGGTTTCGATTTTAAATGATCAGTTGGGTTTAAGAAAGCAGTCTGCAAGATGGGTGCCGCGTTTGCTCTCAAATGCACACGTGTATAGTCTCAATGGCTAAATTCCTTGAATTGGGCTACGAATTAGTACCTCATCCACCATATTCTCCGGATTTAGCCCCCAGTGACTATTTCCTATTTCCAAACCTAAAGAAATGGCTCTGTGGAAAGAGATTTAGCTCCAACGAAGAAATTATTGATCAAACAAAAGTTTATGGACCCCGAAAAATTCTATTTTTAGGAAGGGATACAAAATATGGAGAAACGATGGAGTAAGTGTATTGAGCTAAAAGGAGATTATTGAGAAATATAAAAAAAACTATGTTTCGTTAAAAAAGTCACGGACTTATTGAGCCGGCCTTACATTGGGTACTATTGTTTTGGTTTGTGTCTAGACTAACATATGTTGGGAAATATCTTGTTTAATGTGAAGTTTTCTAGGTGGAGCGTGCAACCAATATTTAATATATATTCTAGTTTTGAACCCAATAAAAAGTAAATTTCGAGAGCCAAAGTGAAAGAAGTGTAAAACAATAACATTTTGTTAAATAAGCGCCATTTCGTAAATAAGGAAATTTTCTCAAAAAAAAAATACCTATTCATATTCTTAAACAAAGTACCTTTCTTAAAAAAAGTACCTTATCTTAAAGAAGGACATTTGCTTAAAAACGGTACACTTTCTTACAATAGGTACCTTTACTTAAAAAAAATATTTTTTTAAAAATAAGTACCTTTTCTTATAAAAGTTATTTTTTTACAACAAAACTACCTTAAAAAAGTAATGTTTTCTTAAAAAACTACCTTTCCTTTAAAGAGTAGCTATGAAACGAAATAACTTTTCTTGAGATAAGTACCTACTCTTAAAAATGTACCTATTCTTGAAAAAGGCACCAATTCTAAAAAAATTCCCGTTTAAAAAAACACTTTTCGTCAAAAAATAATACCTTCTCTTAAAAAAAAACCTTTTCTTACAAAAATTCCCTTTCGTAAAAGTACATTTTCTTAAAAATAATATAATACCTTTTCTTTTCTTGAGATAAATAGCATTTCTGATAATATGTAAATTTTCTTAAAAAAATAACCTTTTCTTGAAAAGAGTACCACTTCTTTGAAAAGTACCTGTTTGTAAAAAAGTACTTCTTTGTAAAAGAAATCACACTCTTATGGCTGTTTCTTACAGAATGTACTTCTTCTTAAATATAGTACCAGTTCTTAAAAAAAAATATTAGCTTTTAATAAAAGAAGTACCTCTCTTTAAAAAATTACCTTTTCGGGAAAATATAATACATATGCCTACAAAAAAGACCATTACATTTTTTGATGGGTTAACATCTATAGGCAATGGTAGGGCAATCTATCAAAGTGAACATATACAAACAACACACAACGTTAGCATCACATACGTGATTGTTGTACAATAATAGTCTCTGCCTGAAAGTAAGTATGATGGTATAGATGTAGCGGCAGCGAACAAACAAGCAGTTCATCGTCGCCAAAGAGTATTGAATTGTATAGAGAACTCATGGAAGAAATTGTATGACTCAAAAGCACTGGCTACATCTGGCGAATGATTCAAAACGTATTACTCTCTTTTTGTCAAAACTTGGTCCATTCATAATTTTGATGTGAAATATTGACGGCTTTTGAAACATTTATTCTTTTTGTATTGTTTTATGTAATAATATTGTCGAATTTTGTGAGTAATAAATGAAAAATAACTGCATGTTACGAGACTGCACATTAGAAGATAATATATTCCTATTAACACTTCGGAATTTCGTCTGAGATCGGAGAGGGCGTGGCTTTATAATTTTATTTTTATTTAAATATATGATATTCGCGCAGTGCAAAGATTTTTGCATGTTTAATTGATGAGGATGAATGAGTGACACCACCTCCAATGCGGAAGAAAATAATACAGAAAATTTGCAACGAATCTATTTATTAAAATGTACGTAAAACAATGCAAATTATTTGAGAATGTTATAATTTTCAAAAAATCATAAACACATCTAACTATGCCAAGAGTCAAAATGCATTTGGAAGCTATGCCTGTGATTTTATTTAATATAGTGTGCACCTCTTCTTTGGGTTCATTAGACTGCCTATGGGGCAGTTAAAAGCTTTCGCAAATTCACCAAAATTTTGAAGAGGAATAACTGCACGAAATGGATCGAGTGAATGCACATCGGTAACTGATTCCGCCAAATATTCCGGAGTGTAATCAGCGCACCAAGTTTGTGAGTAATAAATGAAAAATAACTGCTTGTTGGTGTAATTTAAGTTGGGCAATGGTTCCATATCCAATTCCTCTTTTGTCCTTGATTCACTTGCAAGCCAACGTGAATAGGACCGGTAAGCCAATGCAATACCAACAGCATCTGCGATATTCTCATCCTGGCTCTGTTGCTGTGGCCGGCCCGATTTAATGTATTCATAATTAAGATATTGATCGTAAAGACATTTTTGTCGTTCTGCGAACTCTTCCTCGATGTCACCAATGGTACCTGCGTAGTCACCAAGTCTGTCGTAAATGCGAAATTCAGGACTGAAGCCGTGCGTGATTTCATGACCTAGCAGATAACCCATTCGAGAATATTTTAATGACTTTGGGACTGTGGTTATCATTAATGATCTTGCTAAAAGCCCTGACACGGGAAATATTACTGAGTTAATTCCCGGGGTATATAAAGGCGATCTTTCGCTTAAAAAATGCATCATTAAATCCGGTGTCATTTCCATAGAGACCCTCATCTTTCTGGCCTTGAAGGATTTTATTAACTTCCTATTTTCCACATAATTGGTTGCGTTTACGTTCAGGCCTTCGTACTCTGCATCCAGGTCGTAATCTTCGAAGGTAGGTATAAGCAACTTCATTAAATGAAGTTTTTCTAATGCGAATTCTCGATTTTCGTCATCATACCAACTGGGCGTATCTGACTCTAGGACATTTTGCATAGATGCCACAATATCATGCCACAAGTCGCGATATTCAGGCACAGTTTTCTGCAACTGATAAGCGTGATGGCACATTTTAGTTACAATCTCTGGAAATAACGATATTATCTTCTCTGTACAAAAATCGTTGTCGTGGTTGTATCGAAAGTCTATCGCAAACTCACGTTGTAGATGATAAAATATGTAATTGGCCACTGTTGCTTTAGGAGCCTTCTTCATAATGTTTTCAATTTCAGAGAAGTAGTAAGGATTCTTCATTATAATTTCCCCATTTGGGACATAACCAAATGATATATTCATTACCTTCCATATATTTGGACATACCGATTTAACCTCTTCCACATCGGCAGTGGTCTGTTTCACTTCCGAGGTTTCTGCTACTTTGACTAGAGTTGCTTCAAATTTGGCTATTGCCTCTGCAGTGACTTTTGCAACCGATTTTTTTATTCCAAGAAACCTTATCAAATCATTCCCAACTATTGCTTTATATGTATTTATTCCAGGCCCGGAAGTATCGGTTAAGCCGAAGTTCTGAGGTTTTAGTTGTAAATCATAGGCTCTTCTATCGCTGATCTTAGTTATAAAGTCCATAATTATGCCTACACCGTATTTGTTCGATATCTCGCCTACTGTTTTTCTCCAATCGAAATGTTGATGCTGCCACTTCTTGCCCTCCAAGGCAGGCATTTTTCCAAACTCCTGAATTAGGTTCTTCATGCTGGTTTTGTAGTCTGACCGTGTCATGGCAGACACATTCAAGCAGGACTTGTAAAGGTTCTTTATATTCCGTTCGCCCTTAGTATCTGTGAGATTTACGATATTCAGAAGATTAGATACCTTGCTATCAAATTCACTAAAAACATTTTCTATTCCACTTGACATTCCTAAATGTTTTTTGGCTGGAGAGTATTTGTGCCAATTTCCACACGCAAATTGATAGTAATCCTGACATGGATCAGCGGATGCGTTCATTATGCTGCTAATTTCATGCGACATTAAGAGGCGAATATTTTCTTCTGTTCCAATTTTATTATTGTTAATATCATAGTGTCCCACAGAAGCACGAATAATCGCCAACCATGCAAGAAATATCAGAAGATTCCTCGACATTATCACTCTTTTTTAATAGTTTTAATTTTAATTGTATAATCAGCTTCCGATTACCACTCGCTGCGCTGGTATAAAGAAAACTAAAATATAATTTTGGAACGACTGCTTACCATAGAGACTGATAAGAATACTCGGACAGGATTTGCAATTGCCTTGCAGAAAATATCAAAATTGGACTGATATGGGAGAGATTTGAAATACGAAGCTTTTGCCGCTGAATAATATTTGTGATCTTGAGGAATAGAAATGAGCGATAGGAAAAATACATATCGATGTATAGCAGTCTAAAGAAAGAAAAAACGCCCAAGCGAAATCTAGAGTGTCGGTTATGAAAGTGCTAAGGTACATTAGAATTAGCACATATTTGGTCTGTCTTGAGATTTCTCATGTCTCTCTCGCCGCACAGTGGGTTGAATGTTAAAATGAACACGCAGTTAATTCAGTCTTATAATAATATATATAATATTAAATAATTAATATTAAATTATAATAATTATACAGGCTGCAAAATGACGACATATTCTGCTGGAACCATGTATATATTTGCAAAACACTTCAAACACTCATATATTTGCAAGTCCGAAACTTACTTGTATTGAAATGTAAACAGAATCATGTTTACTTGTAAAACTGTATGCTTTTACGTGGAAACATATGCGTTCTTCATCCCAAACATAATAATATTTAGAAACGAATTATTCTTTGATTTCAATATATACGTATTATTTATTATAATTAATTTTATCAATATAAATCCACATTTATAAATAATTAATACAATAAATTAAAAGATTTAAGACTTCATCCGCAAGTTACACGCACATTCAGGAATTTTCATGAATCACTGACTGACAGAATAATGCAAAAATAAAGATACTCAGATTACAAGATAGACTCTCTCGTTGTCCGTGTTTCATTCTCTTGCTCTCGAGAGAGCATAAACAGTGCAACAAACACAGCTGTATTTGCATCACCAACACATGTATATTTGGGTCGCAAACACATATATTATAACATATTAATTATTGTGTCTCAAACATGTAATACTGAATAGTAAACACAATGTGTTTGGACACAAGTATATTATATTTGCGATAAGCTGCAAACATACTTTATATTTGCATCCAAACAACAACCAAGGACAGATTTTTCAGCATGTAGAAATATATTGTTGGAATGACATTAGCAAGGCAAAATAAACTTGTTTGATAATATTTTATTTCATTCCAAACTCCCTGCAATTGAAATATAATGTGTAGAATTTCGGTAGTTCGGCAGCTACGTAGAAATTCTATAGTTTACCTTAGTGGCCAAAATTACGACATCCAAAGGTCGACAGTGTGTCTCAAAAAACGTGCCAGCTATTTTATATAGCCTACCTTTAGGCGCATAATAACTTGATAATGTAAGGGATAAAATTACGACAACCAAAGACCGACAGTGTATCTTTAAAAATATATCACATATTTTATATACCCTGCCTTTAGGCGAATAATAATTCAATACTTCTTTTTTGCACAAATTTTCGTGCAACAAAATTAAAACTTGTAAGCTGTCGATCGCACAGAATGGTTTATGAAATAATTCTTTCAGTTGTTTTGGAAGATGTGATTTCCATGAAATTTTACAGAGTCGTAGGTATAAACGGGTCCGCAAAAAGGTGTGTGACCACTTTTCATTTATTTCGCCGATGTTCACCGCTCTTATGAATGTCGACAGTACATGCTGAAACAAAAAACGGCCTCTGTAACATATTCTCCCAAACATATTCTGCAGGCACCATGTATATATTTGGAACACACTTCAAACATTTATATCTTTGAAAGTCCCAAACTCAGGTGTATTTAAATGCAAACATTAGCATGTTTACTGCCAAATATGTATGCTTTTACGTGGAAACATATGCGTGCTTCATCCCAAACATCCATATAATCGCGTGTTTACACCAAACCTACATATACTTATGTGGAAACAGATGCGAATTTCCTTCCAAATATAAAAATATTTAGAAACGAATTATTCTTTCTTTCTTTATTTATTATAAATAATTAATTAAATAATTAAAAAATTCACAGAAATTCATACTACAAGCTTCTAATTGAAAAAGGGTTGGTTTTTGTTGCAAATAATAGACAACAAAAGCCAACCATTTTTCAATTACAAAAATGTTCATGACTTGTTAGCTTGTAGTATGAATTTCTCATACATTAACCAAAAACTAACAAAAATCGGTCATAAAAATTCAAATTCAACTAAACGTAACTGACACTAGCCCGGACATCAAAAATGCTATACCACGGAAAAATGCAACTCTGTGAAATGGATTAAAACTCACCTCAAAGCAATGCAACAATGCGAGAATGCATGAGGAAAAGAAGAACATGGTGGAAAAATTCTGTCTGTTCTTGTGTTGGATTTATAGGCATTTCGGTGATGTTGATTCTTAGGGATCTTCGATCGATACTAATTCGCACATTTAAATTGCAGAATTGAGTTTGTATATATACGATTGATGATCAACCGATGGTATCAATTCAGGCGCAGTAGTTAGGCATATTATAATTAATTTGATCAATATATATCCACATTTATAAATAATTAATACAAAAAATTAAAATATTTACATTTTACATTTCCCTGCATTGAGTGCATTACCTTTTTTATGAAGTGAGAATCTGCTGCTCTTTTGGTTCTCCTGTCTTTGTTGTCTCTCACGTTTTTCTTTTCAGAAGGTTTCAACTATGCGTTGGTACACAAACAATATACTTATATACAAATCTAGTTCATGCAAGACAAGCGTGTACTAATTACTAGCATTTTTTTATTAAATTTATTTCACAAATGGTCTATTTCATAAATGGTCAGTAGAGGCTCGGGCAGAAAAAGGGATTCACGTTGTCGCCCTCTCCAGTTTCTTTCCTCAAAATCGTTTCTCACTTTAGTAGCACACATAAATATATGCGAAACATATATACAAAAGCCAAAGCAAGAGCACAAACCATTTAACCGTCCCAGCGTTTGTTTATTGTTTTTTCACTGATCAAGCGCTTTTGATATTCTCTATGCGATGATCCAAAGCCAAAATAAGTAACACTGACTTCATCTGCAATTTATACGCTCATTCAGGAATATTTAAGAATCACTCACTGAGAGAATAATGCAAAAATACAGACACACTTACAAGAAATACACACTCGTTGCCCTTCTTGTCTTCTCTTGCATAAACAGTGCAACAAACACGGTTGTATTTGTAGCACAAAGGCAGATATATTTGGGTCGCAAACACACATGTTATAACATATTTATCATTATGTCTCAAACATAATAATATTGAATAACAAACACAATGCGTTTGGGCACAAGTATATTATATTTGCGACAAGCTCCAAACACATGTTATATTTGCATCCAAACAACAAAAAACGACAGATTTTTCAGCGTGTAGGTATGGAGACAATAGTAAGTTCAGGGTCACGGTGGAGAAGAAGGTAGCTAGTCATGAAGGTTTGGTTAATCTCACGTTATGTTGATGATACTCATATTCAAGTGTGAATCACACACTCAAAATTTATAAAACTGACTCAGTCACAAAACTAAAAATCCAATATATCACTGATTGTGGGGAAAATAAATTTGTAATTGGAAAATACATTTAAAGTTAAGTTTGATGTTTGCTGACGAGTGTATTTAAAAGTATCCGTTCATCTAAAGAACACACTCAAATAAAAGTTACTCATTTTTAATGAAAAAGTACGTTTCTGTAAAGCCATTTTCTTTAAAAAGTAACCAAAGTATAAATTCGTTAAAATTATGAATCATGTTTCATAAAAAAAATATCACTTTAGATCCATCCGTGAAGATTGAGATTTCAACGGCCTCAGTAACCCTATTTGCCGCCCAGTCTTCACGGCTAGGTAAAATTACCTTAAGTTGTTTGTCCTGAATTATCCTCGGAGCCATGTAGTCCGTTGGCTTGTCCATATTCTCGAATGTACCCAAGCTGACCAGGACTGAGCCATGCCGGTGTGTAGTGTTCTGGATTCCCTTAGCCCTAGAGCATCTTTCGCCGCGGTGCATTTGATGTGTATATCGATGGGTTGGAGATTCAACATCGCCTCCAGTGCCACTTGAGGGGCAGATCTGAGGGCGCCAGTAATGTCGACGTATGTCAGTCTCTGCACCTTGGCTAGGTATGAGAGGTGTGAATTCTTATTTACCGCTTCCCACCATATCACTGAGCCATAGGAGAGTATCAGTCTAATAATCGCTGTATACATCCAGTGCATCATTTCCTGTTGTAAACCCCATTGTATTACTTTTCCACGACAGCTTGGAGTCAAGGGTACTCCCTAAGCTCTTTGCTTCTTTCGACAGTTTCAGTACCGTTACCTGTAGTCTTGGGTATTGAAAATTCGGAATTTTGTATCTTCTCGTGAAAAGGACTAGTTCTGTTTTCGATGAGTTGACTCCTAGTCCGTTGCCCAACGAGCCAATTGTTTTAGTGACCTTTCCATGATTTCTCTGGCCGTAGGCATAAATGTACCCCTAATCAGGAGCACCACGTCATCCACATATGCTATGATCTTGATGCCCGTTCGGTCAAAATCCTTAAGGATTGTGTTCATCACTAGATTCCATAATATCGGTGAGATCACTCCCGCTTGCGGGGTTCCTCTTGTTACACGTTTCCTTGCTGAACCGTTGCCATGTATGAGTTTATGATTCAGCTTTTAAGCATATTTCCTGTCCATTTCGTTATGCCAGGGTGTGAGCCTATGCCTTCAAGTGCGTTTAGTATGGATGCTATATTCACATTGTTGAAGACTCCTTCCATGTCTAGGAAAGCTGCCACAGTGTAATCATTATAACGAATGGAGTCCTCGATGCGGTTTAATGATAGTATCGTTTCGATAATGATAGTTTCGTCTCCATTGGCCTTATTGGTGTGCTTCTTAGCATTCTGTTGATACTTAAACAGGACATTCGTTGAAGGTTTTGAATTTTAAAATGTTGCACTTCTTCTCCAAACTGATCGATATCTACGTATGAGCCTTTTTCTCTCTGATGTGTATATGGTATTTCCAAAGGAGTATGCTATATAGAGTTACTTGCTAGTATTGGAACTGTTAGACATCTTTACATGTTTCCAAGGAAGCTACACGAAAGCTGATATCTTAGAATTTTTATTGTTCTAAAGAAGGTACTAACTTTGCTCGCATTAAAAAATATTGAGTAGATATAATTTGTGTTGCTTCGACATTGACCAGCAACATATCAGTGTTGACGACTATACTTTTCCATGTTTTTAAATTATTTTAACACAAAAGATTAGATTTTTTTTTTGAGAAATTTTATGAGATCATCATAATCAAAAAAACTTCTGCATCAGTGCGTGTAAGTAGGAAAGCAATGTGTAAGCAGCGACATCAATCACTCTGCACACAATCAATAAATGTCTTCGGTTAGTGACTTGTGTAAATACTTAACGGGCTAGACGCTGCTGAAGATGATGTTTCACAAACTACGAAACGATCGTCCAGCGAATGTGAGTTCGAAACCCACCCGCGGCATTTACATTTTGTTCACTAACTGGAGAAACATGATCTCTTACAGCCTTAAAGCAAATTAGATCTTTAAACATAACGAGGATCTAAAACGACTAAATCATAATTTTTTCCTACAACTTGATTGGCCGTTACATTTTTCTTAGAAACATTAAAATGTTGCTCGATACATGTTGCTAAATACATGTTGTTATATTTCGAGCAAATAGTTTAGTATTACACTGGCACAAATATTGGGTTAATATTGCGTATGCATTTTTGTTGTATGAAATTTTGTTCCTATCGAATATTGAATTTAGTCCGAAATGGTGAACTTAGTACAACCCTTTATATGGGTTAACATTCAGACCTCTTGGGTGTGCCCAATTGTACGATAGTTCATATGACCCTGAGGACATTCTGAAAAGAATGCTTCAATGTTTACCCCGAAACAACTACCTCTTTTAATATCCTTACTGAATACACTCATATCCATAGTATTTATATATCCTTCGATACAGTTGTCTGCTCCATCTCCTGCCACCCACATTGCAAATGCATGGTAGCATATAATTTTTACATCATTAAAAGTTTTAATTGTTGTTATTTCCAGCAGTAAAAATAACATAACTTTGCTTTTTGTTTTTGCTCTTTTATAATTACACATATAATGATGCTGATGTCCTTTGTGATATAAAGCTAAAAATAAAATGTAAACTCTAAACTCAACTTGAAATTTGTATTAAAACTTTTAATTTAGCAGCGAAACTTTCAAGTTCAAAGCTAAAAAATTATGATTTTTAAAACAACAATCATAATGTTATATACAAATTCTTAATTCAAAATCAAAGTAAAAGAGTAAATATTTTTCCTTTAAAATTTATTTGTGCTTGTACTCCTATTTCTCCCCTCCATGTGACCGAACAAAAAGGTTAAAACCCCAAAACCACAAATAAATTGAACTTTCACCGCGCAACTCTCATTCCATACATATATTCACATCCCCTTAGAGAACTTGCAACAAATAAAGTGTGGTATATGTGGTCCTGGCTTGCCTTTTAAAGTCAACGACCATAATGTTGCAGTTGCACACTCGTATGCCCAATATGAAACAAATTAAAACAAAAACCTAAAGGACCACATTATCCTAAACAACAAATGTTGTGTTTGTTGTGGTCTGATGTTGTTTCTGTTGCTGTTATTATATGTCTCTAATGCTTATAATTGACGTAGAAGAAGATTAAAATAATGTCCTGGCATAATTATAGAATTATATTCTGCTGCCGAGTGAGGACCCTACATTTGGTCGTTGTTATTAAGCATGAGAGATGAAAAGAAGGCATGTGCTAGTTATGGTAGAAGTATTGAAACTTCACGCTGACAACAAACGGCCCCCCCCCCGGCGCTTTTTTGTTTCTTTGTTTTCTGTCTCGTTTTTGTTTCCAGCAGTTTTCCACAAACAAAGCGATATTTATGTCACAAAAACACATATTATTATAACATATTAATCACTGTGTCTCAAACATGTAATATTGAATAGCAAACACAATGTGTTTGGACACAAGTATACTATATTTGTGACAAGCTTCAAACACCCTCTTTTGCGTCCAAACAACGAAAAAGGCAAATTGTTCAGCGTGTTAAGACCAGCATCTGACTACACTATGCTGATGACGGAATTCCACAGGTGTCCTGGCTATGGATAGGGTTTATTTGTTATTTATATTCAAAAATTGTCTGTATTCTTGGTAAAATTTTTAGATCTTATGTGCTCTTTTAACTCGTTAACAATATTATTTTTCTTCCTTAATGACTAATTTTTTCATTAAGTTGTAACCCGACGTTCTTAAGCTTTAATTTCTGTTATTAATGAAAAAATTTGGTCCTGCTTTTTTGTTGTGTTTATTTTATATCTTAAATTTGTTTTCATTAAATCGAGAAAATGATATCGGTCGATAGGCCGCCGCCAAAATTTATGACTATACGGGCCCGAGTTATGACATTTTTCCATCACTCTTGACAAAACTTCCGGCAATAGGTTCTCGTATTCTTCACGGGTGTTCTCTTTGAGCGTTTCATGACTCTGAGGTTTTTTTGATATGTACTTGTGACTTCAAAAAACTCCACAAAAAGAAGTCTAGAACTGTTTTATATGGCGATCTTTCCGGCTAGTGCAAATCGCCAGAACGAGAGATAAGGTGTTCAGAAAATTCAGCTTTCAGAATATCGGTTGTGGCTGGTGCAGCATACGCCGCTGATCCATCCTGTTGGAACCCTACGTTCTCCAGTCCCAATTCATCCAATTGAGAGAGGAGAGTAAGTCATTGAGCATGGCTCTGTGACGCTAAAAAACCGGTATTTGTTGTTGTTTGGTTGAAAATATAACGTCTTTTTGCTTGTCGCAAATATAGTATACTTGTGTCCAAACACATTGTGTTTGCTATTCTATATTACATGTTGGAGACACAATGATTAATAGGTTATAAAATACGTTTTTGTGATCCCAATGTGGCGTTGCTTTGTTGAAAACTGCTGGAAACATAAACGTGACAAACAACAAAAAGACAGAAAAGCAGCAGATCTTCAATTCATGAAAACAATGCTTGCAAACATATACATGGTTCCTGCAATATGTTGCTGGGTCCGTTTTAATCTGCGTACAGTGGTCGTTTTCGACAAAATAAGGCGCCGTGACGCCTCTAACGTAAACAGCACACCAATCAGTAACTTTGAGCAGGTGTAATGGCTCTTCATGGGGTACACAGGGATTTTCGGTGCCGTAGATTTTGCTTAATCCATATCCACTGACATAGAAATGGATCCCGGCGCTCGTGATGGGTTTCGATGAAAAGTTGTGTTCCGCGTGGTCTAGATCAATGACGATGAGATGCACGCTGAAAAAACGGCCTCTGTAACATATTCTGCAGGAATCATGTATTTGTTTGGAATGCACTTCAAACATTCATATGTTTGAAAGTCCCAAACACACTTGTATTTAAATGTTTGCATGTTTACTGCCAAACATATATGCTTTTACGTGGACACATATTCGTTCTTCATCCCAAACCTCCATATACTTACGTGGAAACATGTGCGTATTTCCTCCCAAACATAATTATATTTAAAAACGAATTATTCTTTGAATACAATATATTTGTATTGTTTATTATAATTAGTTTTATCAATTTAAATCAACATTTATAAATAATTAATACAAAAAATTAAAAGATTTTAAACGGCCCTTTTTACAGTTAATTGCATTGAATGCATTATTTGAATCTGCTGCCCTTTAGCTTCTCCTTTCTCTGTTGTCTCTCCCGTTTTTTATTTTCGAAGCCTTAAACTATGCGTTGGTTATCACTATGCGTTGGTACAGAAACAATATACGTATATACAAATCTATACTTATATACAATCCTTTGTCTGTCCCAATCTTTACTGGGAAAATCGGAACAGCGGACCATTTGTGAAATATAATACAAAAACACAACACTCTTTTATTCTCATGAACAGTGCATCAAACACAGCTGTATTTGTATCACGAACACAGATATATTTGGTGTTTGGAGCTCGTCGCAAATATGATGATCACAAGTATATCATATTTGCGACGAGCTCCAAACACACGTTCTATTTGCATCCACACAACAAAAAACGATAGGTTTTTCAGCATGAAGGTTGCACGTAACGAAAAACAAATGAAAAACATCGTTTCACATTACATCCCATGAAAAGATTGGGGAGAACTTTTCACAACGAGTGAGCTGTGCATTTTCTAGTTTTACACTCACTGATTGGGTCGGACATACAGTTTTACTCAGGTTCCGAACTGTATTTTGCGAAGCTTTTCCATGTCTAAGTACTCGACAGTGTTGGCTTCACAGTGCGAGGTGACTGTTGTCCAAAGGAATGTAAGGTGGTCAGAGCTGGGTTCGAATTCACGTTCCGATATACAAGAGCTGCTCAAACTACTATTGCACCACTGACGGCACAGCTAACATCTGATGTCCAAATAGTCTCTAAAGACCGCCTATTAATGCGCAAATGCGTGTCACGTCGCACAGCCTGTACCTTTTGATTTTGTAAAAATGTATTGTAGACAAGGACTTAGGGATTACAATGACATATCAACATTGGAAATCGCACAGTGCGGTACAATTTAAAAAAATTCCAAAGTTTACTATTTTTAAATTTTTGTCGATTTCCACGAAAACAAAATTTAAATTTTTTTTTTAAATATTTTGAGTTGGTTTGATGAAATTGTGTTATGACCGTCGATGGTGCAATGGTAGTGTGCGTGGCTCTTGTGCATGAGAACCTGGCTTCGATCCCTGCTCTGACCACCTTAAATTTCTTTCGACGGCGGTCACCTCGCTTAGTGACGGCGACACTATCGAGTACTTAGCCATGAAAAAGCTTCTCAAAATACCGTTCGGAAGCGGTGTAAAATTGTAGGTCCCAATCAGTGATTGTAAAACTAGAACGCGCACAGCTCACTGGTTCGTGAGAAGCTCTCCCTAATCCCTTCATGGGATGTAACGGGAACCATTGATTTTTTTATTTGATGAAAATGTAATTTGTTTTTTTTCATAAAAAATAGCTTTTTTCAGATTTTGGAAGTTCTAAAAGTTAGATTTCATTTTGGAACTTTCTCGAACTGTATCTCGAAGAGTTTTAGAGCTGTAGCACAAAATTTTAAAATTGAGAAATTTTGTATTGGGAAACCTAGTTCCTTGGCTTTAATGTGACATCTAAATCGTGTTTCTCTAAGATAAACTTTGGTTCTGATAATTTTTTTTCAAAATATACACAAATTTTGGGCAAACTAAATCGACTTTGGACCAATATAACTTCAGTACATCAGCACATGTCAATGAAATTGATACATAATAGGAAAGGCAAGTATGTTTCCCATTGTCTGACATACTTACCTATCCAATTATGTATCCAGTTCATTGATTTGTACTAAAGCTCTATTGGTCCAAACCCATTTTTTTCAAAATTTATATTTTGAAAATAGAAATAATAGTAATTTAGATGTCATATTAAAGCCAAGGAAACAAGTTTTCCAATATAAAAAATTGAGTGCTATACCTCTAAAACAATTTGAGATACAGTTCAAAAAATTATCTTTCAAAATCTGAAAAAATCTAATTGTTGTAAAACGAAACAAATTTAATTTTGTGTGCGCATTATTAGCAATTGCATCAAAATAACTCAAAACAAACATAAAAAGATAAATTGATAATTTTTGTTTTCAAGGAAATCGAAAAAAGCAAAACGTGGTAAACTTTGAAATTTTCTTTAAAATACACCCGACTGTGCGATTTTCAATGTAGATTTGTCATTGTAATCCCAGACTCGGTGTCTGCAAGCAATTTATTATGGAACTCCAAAATGTTTACTAGATCAAAAAGTACATACTTTTGCCCGATGGAAATCGATTCAAAACCATTGTGCGTCGTGTGGTTGATGCTCCGGGGTCCTCTGCGATATCCTGAGGCACAGCCGCGATATTCTCAGTATAACAGCTGCTCCGCTGCCAGTCAAACCTGTCAGCATCTCATGTTGCTACATACTCTTGAAGGCTCGAGGATAAACGCTGTAGTGTTTGTCCAGTTGCTGTAGGACGACCAGGAATTCCGGGCCAACACAACCTATATGTAGGCATTCCATAAAATAAAATACAAAATTAATTTGTGTTCTTGAGGAGTATATCGATCCATTTCTTATTGACATGTATTTTGTATTTGTATACTTCACAAAATTTCAACCCAGAATTGACCTTTGCAACATTGTAGAATCTTACGATAGGGTGACAACTTTTGCGCCACCTTGTGCTTTATGGAAATATATTTTTTCCTTGGGTGTAGTGACTACGAAATGTCTTAACGACCAGTCATGCGATACTTCTGTTCCATTCTATGTATTTTCTTTTGTATCCGTAATTTTCAAATAGACAATATCGTATTCGTGGAGTATAATATGTCCTAAGTTAAAAAGTTAAGTACCAAGATATTAACTTTGCTCCTAATGGATTTTTTCATCTACAGAGCTTAAACAAATAGAAAATGTTGTTAAAACAATGAAGGGAAAATGTGAATATTTGCTAAAAATCAAAGAAAAAGTTTAAGGTTTTCCAGAAAATAAAAACCTTTAAAAAAAAAAACTCCCCTTGGAACGAGGGGTATACAAATATTTTAATATATTTTACCCATGTTAGAGATTCGTTATATTTTCAACAAAAGACACAACCATATTGTTTTGGTCTTAATTTTCATAATTTCCTAATATAAATTATTTGCATTACAAAAAAACGACGCTGCAAATAGGAAACTCCTACAGTGACCAATCTTCCGTCCTGTCCTTTTATTACTTCCTTAATTACACTTTGCGGCATTGGCTGACATTTCCCTTGAATATTACAGCGATTTTTTTTAAAGGCTCTTGATTTAAGTAATTGTGGGAAGGAGAATTTGAAAATGTTTACAGATTTTTGAATGAAATTTATTACATCGTAAAATAAATTTCATACAATTGTGTTTAAATATGGAAATGTAAGTAAAACAACTGGAGAAGAAGCATCGGCAGTAACATAAAAAATTCGGTATCAGCAAACAAAAATTGAAACAGAAACAGCAGAAACAACATCCATCCCCTGCAAAATGACTGACATGAACACAATTGTCTACATGAAAATTAATGTGGTATAAATTCAATTACGTGCAGAATTTACAATCATAAATGATGTATAACATTGAATATTGTTGGTTGGCATTGACATTTTTTTGTAATAATGAGATATAATTCGGGATATACATATTTTGTCTTTGTAATCATGAGATATAATTCGGGATATATTTTGTCAAATGTAGAAAAACCCATTCTAAATATACGCTGAACAATTCTGCCATTTTTGTTGTTTGGATGCTAATATAACGTATTTGTAGCTTGTGGCAAAAATAGTATACTTGTGTCCAATCACATTGTGTTTGCTGTTCCATATTACAAGTTGGAGACACAATGATATAACATATTAATCAATCCAAATTTGGCTTTGTTTGTTGATAACTACTGAAAACAAAAGAGTGACAGACAGCCAACGATAAAAACAAAAAAGGAGCAGATTTTCAATTCATGGAAACAATGTTCCAAACATACACATGGTTCCTCCATAATGTTACAGGGACCGTTTTTATTTAGGTCCATTAGATTCTTTTATGTACCTTTAGGTCCTTTTTGTAAGAATATGTATTATATTTTCCCGTAAAAGCCATTTTTTTTATTAAAAGCTAATGTTTTTTTTAAGAAAATGTACTATTTTTAAAAAGAAGTACTTTCTGTAAGAAAAAGCCATAACAGTCCGAATTTTTTTTACAAAGAAGTACTTTTTTTAAAAACAAGTACTTTTTAAAGAAGGAAGTTTTTATTTTTTTAAGAAAATTTATTTATTTTCAGAAACAGTGCTTTTATCTCAAGAAAAGAAAAGAAAATGTATTATTTTATTTTTGAGAAAAGTAATTTTTGTAAGAAAGGTATTTATTTAAGAAAAGTTTTTTTTAAGAAATTGGATTTTTTTTTAGAATTGTTCTTTTTTCAAGAATCGGTAAATTTCTAAGAGTTGGTATTTATCTCAAAAAAAGTTATTTTGTTTCACAAAAAGGTACTCTTTAAAAAAAAGTTACTTTTTAAGAAAAGACAATTTGTTGTAAGAATATGTACTGTTTTTAGAAAAGGTACTTATTTAAAAATAATACTTTTTTTTAAGAAAAGGTTCTTTTTTATGAAAATTTACTTTGTTTAAGCAAACGGTACTTCTTTAAGATACGGTATTTTTTTAAGAAAAGGTACTCTGTTTAAGAATATGAATAGGTATTGTTTTTTTTTTTGAGAAAATTAATTTTTTTAAGAAACGGAACTTATTTAAGAAGCTTTTCTTTTTTCAAACTTCCTTCACTTTGGATTTTCTAAATTTACTTTTTATTGGGTTCAAAACTACAATATAATTAAATATTAGTTACAGGCTCCACCTAGAAAACTTCCCATTAAACACGGAATATCCCAACATATTTTTGTCTAGACACAAACCAAAGCAAAAGTACCCAATATAGTTGATAATACTGGGCCGTAGGATAAGAGTGTAAAAAAAGTAAAGGGTTTTTCAACAGAGACGCTACAAAAGTAAATCGATAGGGACAGCAAACGACGCCATATTTTTTCCCGCTCTTTTGACATTTCTCTTCAGTAAGGTTTGCAATTTCATCATGGAAAGATATACGAGCCAACAACAAGTCGAAATAATTCAAATTTACTACCGAAATTTGGAGTCAGTGGCCTCAACTTTAAGAGCGTCATCTTCATCTTCATCATCTTCAGCGATGAGGCTC
This sequence comes from Phaonia tiefii, assembly GCA_963931995.1. Lineage (NCBI taxonomy): Eukaryota > Metazoa > Arthropoda > Insecta > Diptera > Muscidae > Phaonia > Phaonia tiefii. The sequence goes on from OZ008367.1 coordinate 66,131,194, forward strand.
AAATTTGGCTGAATGGCTTCGTCAATAAGCAAAATATGCGTTATTGGTCAGACAGCAATCCACACGTAATCCATGAGTCATCATTGCATCCCGAAAAAATTACGGTTTGGTGCGGTTTATAGGCCGGCGGCGTCATAGGGCCGTACTTCTTCCGCGATGATCAAGACCGGCACATTACTGTGAATGCGAATCGCTACCGTTCAATGATAACCGAATATTTTTGGCCCCAATTGGATAATATGGACTTGGAGGACATGTGGTTCCAACAGGACGCCGCCACAAGCCACACAGCGAATGCCACAATCAATTTATTGGAAACCAAGTTTGGTCAACGTGTTATCTCACGAAATGGCCCAGTCGATTGGCCGCCTCGGTCGTGCGATTTGACGCCGTTAGATTATTTCCTGTGGGGCTACGTCAAGTCTATGGTCTATGCCAACAAGCCAGCGACGATTGATGAACTTCGTACGAATATCGAACTTGAAATTGCAGCAGTATCGGCCGATTTATGCTTGAAACCCGTCGAAAATTGGGTTCAGCGTCTGGACTTCTGCAAGCGTGCCCGTGGTGGCCATGCAAAAGAAATCGAGTTCCATACATAATGGCATCGAACGTACTTTCACAGGAATAAAGAATTTCATTGGTATCTAAAACCGGTTTTGTTTTATTTACAAAAACTTGTGTAGCACTCTTTTTGAAAAACCCGTTAGTTTAATTTTTTTCATTTAGCCCCAATACCGCAACGTGCGATAAAGGAACTTCGTTCCAAAAAAAATTTCTTAAAAAAAGTTTATCATTTTACAAAAAGTATATTTTCTTAAAGATCCATTTAAATTGTCGTATTTTTCAACGGGCGTCTTAGGCGTAACTAGTACATAATATACACATATCGAAAGGAACTTCGTTCCAACCTTGAGTCGCCTGACACCTCATGTGATTTTTTACTAATATTTAGTTGAATGCCAATTTTTATGCAAGAATATAAGACATTCAAGGACATGCTAATTAGTCTTCCAACCATTTAATTCAGAACTATTTTCGTTTCACTAACATTCCAAGAAATAATACCAATACTTCATACTCTTATCTCATATTTTACCTTAGGCTTAAAACAAAAACAAATTTATAAAGATATCAAATTCTCTTCTAGACATGTTAAAGCACGACAAAGCATAATATTTGTATTTCTCACTCCAGAAGTCGATATGAAAAAATTGCGCCAGCCATAAGCGTCTTTGAGTCTAATAGCATTGACTTGGTGCTTTCACGTTAACTTTCATAGTCTCTTCAACAGACAAGTAACAGATACAGATAGACATTTACATTCTCCACCTTGGGATATAAAATAAACATTTTTCACAGCATTTGTGGCACGAGACAAACATGAAAACGTCTAGAAATCCAACATGGCATTATGAAAAGCTACTTGGCGTGGCACCTGAAGGCTTACAATTTTGCACACAACTCTATGGCGAGTTAGTTTAGATCTTTTACTATAAATTGTAGGTAGCAGTATCGTATCAACAATAACATTACCGTTGCAGTTAATTCTAAGCTGTTTATATTTATTATAATGCCTGATGTTTATTTGTTAAGAATTATAAATATTAGTTGGGGAAAGAAGTGGTTGTAGACATTAAGTTTTGTTAATAAACTAATTAGTATCTTAACAGTTGCTGAGATACCATGGGAATTTATACAATACAGTGGCTTGATTTTAATATTTTTGTAATATTTGCCCTTTTGTGTTTGCTATTCAATATTACATGTTTGAGATAAAATGATTAACATGTTATAACATATGTGTTTGCGACCCAAATATGTTTGTGTTTGTGATATAAATACAGCAGTGTTTGTTGCACTGTCTATGCTCTCTCGAGTGCAAGAGAATAAAAGAGGGGCAACGAGAGAGTCTATCTTGTAAGTGTCTATCTGTATTTTTGCATTATTCTCTCAGTCAGTGAGTCATACGTATTCCTGAATGTGCGTGCAAATTGCAGATGAGGTCAGTGTTTCTTATTTTGGCTGATGTATTGCGTTTCAGTTTCACGTATTCATTCATCATTCATTATATTCATGTATGTATTACCAAAGTGAGAAAAGATTTTGAGGAAAGAAACGCGTGCTGTGAAAGTACGGTACAGGAGGCTGAGATGGAAGGAAAACCAACTATTTAATTGAAAAAAATGGCAGTGGGAGCAGAGAGAGAGTGGAAAGACCAAAATGTGTAGGATGAACAATAAATCCCGAAAATTTTGCCAGATGGTAAGAAGATCGAATAATGGGCTGCCCTCCTGCAAAGACGAGAATGGGAATCTGGTCTGCTAAAAATATGGACAGAGTACTTTTTAGTACTACGCCACTCAGATTCTTCCACTGAAGATCAGGAGGTAATGATTGTGGAAGACAGTGTATATTGTAACCCCCACCCCAAGCCAAGGCGTGATTGGAACGGCAATTTCCCGGCTTAAGTATTAATACAGCTGCTATGGATGTTCTAAATGGCATTTCCAAACGATTTTTTTAATAAAATTTCAAAATGATTTTATGACTTGAATACGAAATATCTACAAATTAATTACGAATTAAATGAACTTTCCAAAAATTTTTTTTTCATATTTAAAAATTAAAATTATTTTATATATGAATGTTTTAAACTTAATAAGATTTTCATACATGAAAATCTATTTCGAATTTGAATATGATTTTCGAATTTAAATCAGTTTAATGTAAATTTGAAGAAATTAAACATTAAAATTTATATTAAACAGGCATTCCAAACTGTTTTGTTTAAAATTAAAACGTAATTATCATATTTAAATAGAGTTGTGAAATTTTGAGTTTTAAACAGTAATAAGTATATGAAATGATTATTAAAAAAATATATTGTAAGTGGTACATGTGTAATTTAGTTTAAAGTAAAACAACCGAAAATACCCGGTTCCAACGGTTTTTGCTAAAATTAAAAACCTCTAACCGGTTTCTTGAAAACTTAACTTTTCGAACAAACCGAAATCCGGTTTCCAATATATGAGGGTTTCTTGGACACTCTAAAGTAGTAATAACTAGAGTGTCCAAAACCAAAACCTGAAAACCGGTTATTTGGCGCCGTTTCACCGGTTTTTACTCAATTTTTGTTATTATCCTTAAAAAAGTAATAATAAATTATATATTTTCCGAATTTTATTAAAATTTTGGATTAAAAAGCATGATTTCTATTTTCAAATATTATTTTATAGTTCAATATGTTATAAATGGCATTTCCAAACAATCTTTTTATTCAAATTTCAAAATGATTTTATGACTTGAATAAGAATTTATTTTTTTTTAATTTTCATAATGTAAACTATTTCATAATAAATATTTTGAACTTAGTAATATTTTAATACATCACAATCTCTTTCAAATTTGGAATTTGATTTTGGAATTTAAATCTCTGTAATATGAATTTGAATAAAACTTGTAAATTTTATTTAAACACGCATTCCAAATTAGAATATGATTTAAATTTGAATTTAAAATTAAAACGTGATTGCCAAATTTAAGTAGAGTTGTAAAATTTTGAGTTTTAAACACAAATAAGTATATAATACATATGTATATGAAATGGTCGCTAAACAAATGTATTGGGAGTGATGCAAGTGCAATTTTATTTAAAAGAAAAAATCGGTTTTTTCTCTTAGTCGTGTGCCTGTTTTTTACAAAACATAAACGGGAAACAGGTCATTTGACATCGGTTAACCGGGTTTTACTTAATTTGTGTTCATAGCATTAAACAAATTAATAACACTGTGGGTAATTTTTTAAGTTATGAAAATATAACCATATACGTGATAAAAGACCAAAAAAAAGGCCCGTGTCTCCCAGGTTTGCCCAAAGTCATGCACTTTTTTTATTAGCCCCCAAAGATTTGGGGCCTCGGTGTCATTTTTGCAAAAAAGTGATCATTTTGTCAGGCTCATATCTTGCAAACCGTTCGGAATTTTGATTTACTCTCTGAGGGAAAGTTGTAGCTTTTGTCATAGAATTGATGTTAATAAATTATTTGAAAAAGAAAAAGCTGATGATGGAGGGGGCAACGTGCCTGTGGACACCATAAGTTCTGAATCAGAGTCAGATTCGGACGACGATTTGGATCCACAACTTAAAAGAGTGCGATTTGCAAGTTCAGGGCCATCAACATTATAAATGTAATACTAATATTTTTTTATTATTTTTGTAAAGAATAAACAAATGAAATTATAAAATTTTCGGGAAATTTTTCACATTTGCTGCTACCTAAACGGTGTTAAGAATCATTCCAAGGAAGTTCATATGTTCGAGAAAGTTGTTTATTGAGATTTTAGGTACATTTTTGTAGTTGATTGTTTCCTTGAATTTGGAACGGTTTGCTACCTATGAACCTGAACAGGGGGCAAAAGTTAAAAAATTTAATTTTTTAAAGTTGTTTTTGCGATTTTGACCTTGAAGATGAAGTGTTAAATTTTATATGTTCATTCTTGACTAATTTTCCAAGCTTAAGGTCACTTCTAATTTTATAAAACTTTTTGTTTTCCTCTTTTCTCTCTCGATATTTCGATTTCCTAAATTTAATATTAATCAAAATTAATATTAATCAAAATATTAGTATTAAAAACTATCCTGAAGAAGATTTCCAAAGGAAATCGAAATATCGAGAGAGAAAAGAGGAAAACAAAAAGTTTTATAAAATCAGAAGTGACCTTAAGCTTGGAAAATTAGTCAAGAATAATTAAAATAAAGGTCGAAAAATTAAAAACAAATTATTTTATATGTTCCCAATTTTTGTTTCTTATGTCAAGAGACAAAATTCCGAATGGTTTGCAAGATATGAGCCTGACAAAATGATCACTTTTTTGCAGAAATAACACCGAGGCCTGAAGTCTTTGGGGCCCATAAAAAAATGTGCATGGCTTTGGGCGAAACTGGGAGACACGGGTCTTTTTTTGGTCTTTTATCACGTAGTGGTGAACGTATATGGTTGTATTTTTTCGTGTTGCACTGTGTAATAAATCATATCGCACCTGTTCCACAAAAGTGTAACAACTCAAAATTTAAAAATTTTCAGTAGAGACGAAAAACTGTTTCCGTTAATATTGATAATATATTTCGAGAAGAAAATATGTTATTGTAAGAAATTATCATTAAAAAGAATAAAAGCGTTGTTTGCGTTAAAAATGTTACTCTTTATATGATAAAAAACAAACCGATTTGCTTAAACATTTAGAGACAACTAAAAATTTTACTCTTTAGTTGAGTCTAAAAAAGTTATTCTGAAAACAAAGAGAGAGTCATAACGGTTTTTTTGACGAAAGACGAGACAAAATAATAGATAATTTTTACAGTGGGTAGAGATGACCACAGTGTGTTGTTTTCCTGCAAAAACCGAAAATTTAGAAATTTTGAGTTGTTACACTTTTGTGGAACAGGTGCGATATAGTTTTCGAATTTTAATGTCATTTTGAATTAAGAAACATGATTTCCATTCTCAAATTAGATTTTATGTTCTAAAGTTCTAAATGACATTTCAAAACAATTTTCAAATTCCAAAATGATTTTATGACTTGAATATGAAATAACTACAAATTATTTAAGAATTGAAATTTTAAATATTTTTTTTCAAATTTAAACATAAGATTTTCATACATGAAAATCGTTTTTAAATTTGAATAAGATTTTCGAATTTAAATCAGTTTACTGTAAACTTAACAAACAAATTCCAAATTGGAATATGATATAATTGTTTTATTTAAAATTAAAACGTAATTTTCATATTTAAATATAAATATAATTTAAATAAAGTTGTGAAATTTTTAGTTTAACACACTAATAAGTATACCAAATGATCGCTAAACAAATGTGTTGTAAGTGCTACATGTGTAATTTAATTTAAAGCAAAAAACCGAAAAATCCCGGTTCCACCGGTTTTTGCCAAAATTAAAAACCGAAAACCGATTTCTTGAAACTTGATATTTCGAACAAACCGAAAACCGGTTTCTTGAAAATGTGAATTTTCGAACAAACCGAAAACCGGTTTCCAAAAAATTACGGGTTTTTTGACACTCTAGTAATGACCCATTATTTTCCCAATACTTTGTAGGTAGTGGCGATCCATACACATTGGCGATCCATACACTGCGATGTGTATGGGTTATTCTTTCTTGGGGAGGGGGTAATTATTGCCTCTACCCAGCGGCGGAAGTCGCAATGCCTTGCACAAATAAGGCATGCGGAATGGTTCTTTTGTAGTGCCTTCCTAAAATATGGCCTGCGGAATGCATGCATTTTTTCATCAGATATAACCAAGAAGATTTTTACAATTTTGAGAAACTTCTTTCCGGATTCGTTTTAACCGTAATTTAATTGGAAAATTTCATACAAATTTTAAAATTTTATTTGTTACTTAATATTTTTCAAGGTATTTTTTAAAATTTTCAATTTGAAGTTGGGCGTACAACTTTCTAAGACAGATACAAACATACTTATAAATAAATGTGTAGAAGTGGATAATGATTTTGTGATAAAATAAATTACTTTTATTTTTATTTAACAAAAATAAATTAAAGTAAATGCCTTCTAAGGCCTTCCAATTCGCATGCCTTCTAAGGTCTTCTTTATGCAATGGGCAAGGAAGGCCTTGCCTCCCAATCTCACGCAATGTTAAAAAGAAAGGAGGAGGTGTCCACTGCGCAATCTTTTCAACCTTGCATACCGTGCCGGAGTCTTCCCGGCGCATTGGAAGATTGCTAATGTCCAGCCAATCCCTAAAAAAGGTGATGCAAGTAACCCTGCAAATTACCGCCCAATTGCAATTTGTTCTGCGCTCTCGAAGGTTATGGAGAGTATGGTTAACCACCATCTAGTGAAGTATCTTGAGTCCAATGACCTTCTTAATGATCGGCAGTATGGCTTCCGTAGAATGAGATCTACTGGAGACCTGATGGCGTTCCTTTCGGAACAGTGGAGTCGATCCATCCACCGGCTTGGTGAGAGTAAGGTAGTGGCTCTTGATATTTCCAAGGCCTTTGACAGAGTATGGCACGATGCACTCTTGTCAAAGCTCGCTGCTTTTGGTGTCGGTGATAACTTCACTCGATTTATATCGAGTTTTCTCAGAGATCGCACTATACGAGTTGTTGTAGATGGGGTTTCATCCGACGAGCATAAATTGACTGCAGGTGTACCACAGGGCTCTGTTCTTTCTCCTTCTCTTTTTCTTATTTTCATTGACGATCTCCTGGGTCAGACTGTGAATCCAATCTACTCTTTTGCCGATGACAGTAATCTCTGCCATTCTTATTCATTCGATCGTAGGCCAAGTCTTCAAGAGATTGAAGTCAAACGCCGGACAATGAATGAAACACTCGACCGCGATCTGGTGTCCATTGTTGAATGGGGTCGAAGGAATAGAGTAGATTTTAATGCGAGTAAGACCCAGTGTTGTTTGTTGTCGCATAAACGTATTGCTGACCCAGGTGTGTCGTCATTGTCTATGGACGGTGTGGATATTGATGAATCAGACGCTCTTGATGGTCTGGGCATGAAAATACAATGTGATGTCCGTTGGGCAAAACATGTATTTGAAGAGTCGAAAGATGCATTCAAGTGTCTAGGCTTTTTGAAGCGGTGCAAGAAATACTTCACTCCATCTGATCTTCTCAATATCTACACCACCTACATCAGGCCAAAGATGGAGTATAACTCCCATATATGGGCAGGTGCTCCTAGGACTTCTTTGGAGCTTCTCGACCGTGTCCAGAGGAGAGCGACGGTGTTAATAAGGGACAGTAGGGTATCCAACTCTATTGCCTCCCTTGAGCATCGTCGAAATGTGGGTTGGGTGTCACTGTTCTATCGATATTTCCACGGTATGTGTTCCTCGGACATCCGTCAACTTATGCCGGACGTGAGGATATTTAGCCGAAGTACGAGGCTTTCCAGGAACTCTCATCCGTTTTTTATCGAGTGGCCGATTGACCGCACTACACACTATAGAGAAAATTCGTTCTTCAGCCGTACAGTCCGTATGTGGAATAAACTTCCGGCTAGTGTATTTCCCACCAATTGTGACATACAAACATTCAAGGCAAATATCAACAGACACTACTCCCTCTTTCCACCTCAATTTTCCTTCGCCAACACAATGCACTGCATTTATAGGGGGGCATCCCCTGAGTGTTGGTTTGATAAAAAAAAAAAAAAAAAAAAAAAGGAGGAGGTAGTGTGTAGGGAAGGCCTTCCGTATTTTAAAGAAGGCGTGTTTGGTCATGATTTTAGGCCTTCCAGATCATGACTTCCGCCGCTGGGTAGTTTTAAATAATTAATATTGCATTTGTATTTGAACTGAGAGTCTTAAATATTATGTACTATGTCCCAAATGATATTATGTATCAAATGATGATATTAGTTGAACTTCTGTTACTATCTATTAAATATCAATTGATGTATTTTGAATTTCAAATGATGTGTTATTACGTTGAATTGGCATTTTCTAAATTCCAAAAAGACTTTTTAATTTTCAATAGATTTATTAATATTTTACATATTTCGAGTTTACACTGCGAGGAATCCCTGAGACGCCTATTAAACAGAGGTCTACATTCTCTTTAACCCATATTATCACCATCTCTGCTTGTCCCACAGTTACACCGCTCAGTTTGTAGGGAAGTTGAAATATTTGGCTGTTGTTTCATTATAACCCAATGTTGTGATTATAATCGTTCTTTGTCTTAACATTTGCCTAATCAATTTGTTTATGATGTCATCCGGAAAAATATAATAATTCATCTACAGATGTTAATGGAAAATAATGGAACATTTTGTGTTAACACACCATAATTCCCACACACATATATCAACAAAGGCCATAAAACATTATGGTTTTAATGATATCAACACCAAAAAAAAGGTAAAACGTGTAATTGCTTTTTTCCTTCTCTCTAACTTTAGAAAAATACAAACAGGATTTAAGGATGTACGTACCCCGGATAGTAAAGAATCTGTTGCAAGGCTAAATATCCCGACATTACATTAATGTGCCGTAAATCTTAATTCTTGACTAAACGATGCAATGATGATGCAGCTTAAGGGATGATATTCATAATTTTATCTTTCTGGTGGTTTGGTTTATGAGATACTCGTCGTATATTTAACAAACAACATTATAATAATACGAATTTATATAAATGTCTTCTAGCAAGGATACATGAACAAAGAGTACATTTAAGCAGATTGCTGGTAATATCCTTTCATATTGTAATGTAAAATTATACCAGAGAATACAAAACGAATAGGTAAAAAGGCCACACAACGTAATGGATGTTTTTTGTGATGGTACAAGGATATGAGTAACCAAAGGTATATAACATTTCATTTAAATACGTAGATTCCTCATATGTTTATGCGAAAGGTAAAGGAATGAAAGCATCATCATTATAATTTGTTAACACCAACCCAAGGATGTTAGTGTTGGGTGGAGGGATTTAAATTTACCCTTAGTAAAAGTCAGGATGTTCATATTTTGTAAAGCGAAGCCCAAGCTCAAAAATGAAGAATACAATGAAATACACATTTCAATTAAAATGTTCCTAATTAGCTTAAAAAATGATATGTGTTTATATGATATGAAATGGTAAATGTATAGAAACGGTTTCCAGAAACTTTTGTTAACACTATTATTTGGATGCAAACAGAGGATCCAACTTATTTAGTTTTTGGAGTTTGGATGCTATTATAGTGATTTGTTTTCTTCTGTACAAACTAAATGGTTAGAGGTTGAAGGGTTAAAGGCTTACTATAAAAGGATATTCAAAAGGATATTCAAATTAGACATGTGAGTTTTTTTGAATGTTTAACTATTATGATTTTACAATTAGCTAGAGTGTTACGGTATTTTTCTTTTTGGAACGAATTTCCTTATCGCACGTTGCGGAATGGGGGCTAAATGAAAAAAAATTAAACAACTTTTGTTTTAACACTATTTTGCTACATCCCACTATTATCAACTATATTGTTAACTTTGCTGTGGTTTGTGTCTAGACTAAGTAGATGTCTCACTTATTTTGGGAAATTTCTTGTTTAATGGGAAGATTTCTAGGTGGAGCCTGTAACCAAAATTTTGTATAAATTGTACCCAAAGTGAAAGAAATTTAAAAAAATAACATTTTCTTAATAACTGCCTTTTCTTAAAACAAGTAAATTTAAACAGATAAAATACCTATTCATATTCTTAAACAAAGTACCTTTTGTCAAACAAAATACCTATTCATATTCTTAAACAAATTACCTTTCTTAAAAACAATATCTTATCCTTAAGAAGTACCTTTGCTTAAAAAAGTAAATTTTCTTAAAAAAAGTACCTTTTCTTAAAAAAGTAAATTTTCTTAAAAAAACAGTACCTTTTATTAAAAAAGTAAATTTTCTTAAAAAAAGTACCTTTTCTTAAAAAGGAAAATTTCCTAAAAAAAAGTACCTTTTCTTAAAAAAGGAAATTTTCTTTAAAAAGGTAAATTTTCTTAAAAAAAGGAAATTTTCTTACAAAAAGTATATTTTCTTAAAAAAAAGTAATTTTTTTAAATAAGTACCTTTTCTTAAAAATTTACATTTTCTTACAACAAATTGCCTTTTCATCAAAAACTAAATATTCTTTAAAGAGTACATTTTTTGTGAAAGAAAATAACTTTTCTTCAGATAAGTACCTACTCTTAAAAATGTACCTATTATAGAAAAAAGGGCAAATTCTAAAAAAAATTCCCATTTCTTAAAAAAAAATTTTCTTCAAAAAAATACCTTCTCTTAAAAATATTCCTTTTCATACAAAATTTCCTTTTCTTAAATGTACATTTTCTTATAAATAAAATAATACCTTTTCTTGGCGGAATGAAGACGGACCCCAGGAAATAACACCCCAATTGCAAAATGAAAATGGGCCCCTAAGCAATACAAAGGTTACAACAACCCGAAATTGTGGGGTGTTATTTCGTAATGGACCCCAATTTTCGCTTACACTTGGGATGTTTTTTCATTATGAATGTGAGCCCCAATGAAAGTGGACCCCAATTGTATTTTGGGGACATTTCCATTTTACTTGGGACTTCATGTTTTGGGGTGTTATTTCATAACTAAATTGGGGTGTAATTTCTCGGCTCTACGAAATAACCCCCGAGTGAAATAACCCCCAAGTGAGGAATGATATAACCCCTAAATATTCTCATACATTTTTGGGTGTTACTTCATATGAAATAACTACCAAATTTTTTGGGGTTTATTTCTTTGTTTTCGGGCTTAGTTCATTTTCCAATTGGGGTTTCTAAATTAAGATATGAACCCCAATAAAATATCACCCAACAATATTTTAAATTCGGGGGTTATTTCATTTCATTTATAATTTGGTTATTGTTTCATTTCCCTTCTACATTGGGGGTTATTTCATTATTTTGTTAGGTGTTAGTTCATATGACATACCTCCCAAATGATGGGGGGTTATTTCGTTTTTGATTTTTAGTTTATTTCATTTTTATTTGGTTGGTATTTCATTGGGAGTTATTTCATTTTCTTGGGGGCTTATTTCATTGGGGATTATTTCATTTCATTAGAATTTAACATTTACTGGCAAATTTAAAATGTTCAATTTCGAAAAATGTTTAAATTCAATTCTCTGTTTTAATATCTTTCAGGTACGTGGAAACAAAAAAAATTAACTAATTTAAACGATATCCGGTAAGTCTCTATTTTTGTCCCATTTTTGTGTGATTAAAACTACAACCACTCTTCAATGATACAATGTCGAGATTCACAGCATCTAAACGGAACGGATTAAATATCATTTAGGAATTTTGCTCGCACTACACGCACTATGAAAGAAAAGGTAAGGTACTCCCCGAACTACGAAGCAAGCATTTCGGGCCGATGCATGTGCTTAGACGTGTGCAAAATTAACGAATACCACTATGGCCGTCGGTGGTGCAATGTCTAGAGTGCGCGGCTCTAGTACATGAAAACGTGGGTTCGATCCGTACTCTGGCTACCTTACATTTAATTCGACAATACACAGTGGTTCCAAATCGTTTTTTTTTCTGTAAGTTTTGAACGGAACAAGATTTTGTTTCACATGCTTAGAGCAGAGGTTTTCGAGATGATATGGACAATTTTGGATGGGGGCTACTGAGCAAACCTTTAAAGTTGGTCACCTCGGCCATGCCAAATTTTTAATTGACTGCCAAAAGTACAATTATGCGGTGACTGCAAAGATAGTGCTTGTAAATACCTACAAAAATATACCTACATGTGTGTGATATCTAAAATAGTTTAAGAGATATTTAAGTTATAAGGAAAAAATGTCATATTTTTTGGCGAGGTTGCTTCCGTATTTTTAACGGTCCGCAGTCATTGTTAGCCCGATTTACAAATGATATATATTGCTCTCATAAAACTCTAAATAAACTAGTGGAAAGATGGTGCAAATATATTATTTCACATAAAAGTTAGACACTTCTAAAGACAAAACTGCCAAAAAAGGTCCCACATTTATTGTTCTTTCCAAAATTTCACCATTTTTTAATACAAACAAAAATTATTAAAAAAAACCGATCTGAAAATGTATACCATACTTTATTAACCCAATATGTTGACTTCGTATCTAGAAAATATTATCACATCCCTGGCGTAAATAAAGTCGTGACGACCATTTTACTAAAAATTCCCCAATTTTGGAACATATTTTCCTCGCTTTGGGAATTTTACTAGTTTGTTTTGGAAAATGCGAACACCTCTAAACCATTAATTTAGGAAGTATTTTTTCTACATATCTCCAAAATTTCATTATGATATCTAAATTTGTGTAGATTTGACGCAATTTTCAATAAGATTTTTATAACCTCTAAAATCTCCTTTTTGTTAAATTGTTATTTTTATGTGAAATGAAGCACAAAACCTGGTTCCCTATTTATTGTCTGTTACCTAGTTTGAAAATCTGTGTTCTGACCTTTCCAAAATGGTGTAACTTTTGTATAAGAAGGGCATTTTTCTGCTTCATAATTATAAGAAGATTTACCTCCCCCAGTGAAAACGCCTAATACCATGGTAGATACATATACCTATATATGATGGCTGTGGGAAAAAATGCCTCCTAAATTAATGGCTAACAGGTTTTTGCATTTTTCCCCAACAAAATGGTCAAATTCCCAAAGCGGGGAAAATATGTTCCAAAATTGGGGATTTTTTAGTAAAATGGTTGCCATAACTTTATTTAACGCAGGGTTGTGATAATATTTTTTGGGTACGAAGTCAACATATAGGGATAATAAAATATGGTATACATTTTGTAATCGGTACTTTGCCATTTGACAATTTTTGAAAATAAAATTTTTTTGGTTTGATAAATGGTCAATTTTGGAAAGGACCTACCGGGCCAAAATTACCAAGGAAGAGCATTAATCACATCTACATTCTGTCGTTTTTTGAAATGTAAAAAAATTGCACCTGCAGGAAGAAAAAAAAATTGTAAGAAAAATAATGTTGTCGCCTTTTTGGGAAAAAGGCATGAAAATGGGCCTTTTTCTGGAAGTTTTGTCTTTAGAAATGTCTAACATTTGTTTGATTAACTAAGATTTCCACTAGTTTATTTATAATTTTACAAAAAATCCAACAATATATATTATTTGTATATCTGGGTAACAATGACATCGCACCGTTAATAACACGGAGGCAACCTCACCAAAAAATATGAAATTTTTTCTTATAACTCAAATATCTCTTAAACTATTTGAAATAACCCACACATGTGAGCATATTTTTTGTACGTATTTACAAGCACTATCACCATGCAAAATATCTTTAGCTCATAATTTTACTTATGGTAGTCAATTAAAAATTTTGAATGGCCGACGTGACCAACTTTAGAGGTTTGCCCAGTAGCCCCCATCTCCACTAGGTATTCAAAATTTTCTATATTATCTGGATAATACCCATGCTCTTAGCATGTGAAATTTCATCATGATATCTTATACCGTTCAAATCTTACAAAATTTATTTTAAAAAATTCGATTTGAAACCACTGTGCAACGTTCACCTCGCTTCGTCTTTGTGAATTCCAATTGATATTTTGGATGTTTTTACAATTTTTACACTTACTATTACATACTAAAATCCAAATGATGCATCTCAAATTTGTAATGGAATATTTAAAATTTCAATTACTAACGTTTTTCTTTTCCATTTAGTTTTTGTAGAATACGCGAATAATTGATTAATTTTTGATACAAATTTGATTGATGATTTGTCTTTGTCTGTTGTATTTGCTTGGTTATTGTATTTCGACGTTTAAATAAATACCAAAACCTCATAAGTCATAAATTAGCCAATTTCGGATTACTGATGATGTGAGTTGAAAATATAAATCTGCATGTACTGCAACTTTGTAACACAGCATTAGTGACAGAATGACTTTCTTCAGAAATGGAAATTACGTCAATTCCATTTTTATTTTTATTTTTTTTTTTGGTCTCCTGAGAAATATGAAATATTGACTTATGAGGTTTTGGTATTTAATTTCAAATTTTATTATTTTTTGTTTTATTACTTTGTGCTGTTTTAAAAAGGGGTTTCAAGTTACTACTTCTGACAATTGCAAAAAAAAACCAATATCAGAATTACATTTCGGAGGCCGTCGGTGGTGTAATGGTTAGTGTGCGCGCCTCTTGTACAGGACATCCTGGGTTCGATCCCTGCTCCGACCACATTAAAATTTCTTTCGACGACGGTCACCTCGCTTAGTGACGGCGACACTATCGAGTACTTAGCCATGAAAAAAGCCTCTCAAAATACCGTTCGGAACCGGTGTAAAACTGTAGGTCCCAATCAGTGAGTATAAAACTATAAAGCGCAAAGCTCACTGGGTGTGAGAAGCTCTCCCCAATTCCTTCATGGGATGTAATGGGAAACCATTTATTTTTTTAAATTCATGACAATCGGCCCTGTGATGTAAACCGAATCCAGACAAACATAGTACAACGTTTCAGAATATTTGGGTGTCTGAAAAACGATTCAGCAGTAAAATATCAGCTTTGAATCAGAATGCAAATACCTTGTGATTTTAAAAACAAACAATTTAGAAGAAAAATATTTCGTGTTTTAAGAACATCAAAATTTCAAAACTTTTTATTCTGAAAAAAAAATTCTGATTGAAAATGATTCTGTATGCCGAACAAGCCGAATTTTTTTATATGAATTTCAAATAATTCCTGCACATAAATACACAGATAATACTTTAAACGGAATATTCGTTAACTTTAAATAGACAAAGACAACAACACAACTGAGCGCTCCCCACAACACTGGAAACAATAAAAAAACTTTAAAATAATGAATGGAAAAATTGTTTACACAAAGGTCAGGGTAAATGGTATAAGAAAACATACTCCAAAGTTAAATCCATCATAAACAGCTACCAAACATCATCCTCCACCACCAACCGCCAGTGATTTCCCCCCAAACCTTGGCAGAAATTGCGAGGATTCCAAGCTGTGGGCAATAGCATCCGACAATGACACTGGAAGGACAACAATACTTTGAAAACAATTCATATAGAATTACTACTAGGAATAGCAATAACAACAACAGCACCAACAACAACAAAGTTAAGCATGGGATCATCATGGTCCAACCATACAAGAATGGAAGCAATAAAAACAATTTAAGCAAACAAAAGTACTCGGAGTACTTGACGTTTAAGTACTTGACAAAGACAGATGATAACAGTGGATAAACTCGAAGGAAAAAAACAACAACGCAACGTAATATAATGACAATGAAAATAAATGTTTGGAAAAGAAAAAAAAATTAAAGAAAAGTAGGGGAAAAAGATGACTGGAAAAATGAGAAATACTTCATACATGACAATTTGAAGGGAGAAGTAGAGAAGTGATAGAAATATGACAATTATAAATGAAGAAATATTATGAATTTTTGAAAATATTTTAGAAATTACATATAAGTAAAACATTTTTGGATAACCTTTTTATAGGATATAAGTATAGCAAACCCAAAAACATTCTAACGTCGCTCCAAATAATTTTGAAAGGCTGCAATCGCATGTCCCTTTGTCTCCTTGAAATTTTCTTCTAGAAGATTGCCCATACTTTAGCTTTGTCGTTGAAAGATGAGTATTTCAAAGATTATCCAATCGTATATTTTTGCTATTAAATTCTTCGAGTGTAATAAAAATAAATCTCGCTAGCAACTCTGTAGTATATTAATATACATTTTCAAAAAATACGATGGCGGATCAATAAGTCCGTAACTTTTCGAATTTCCCTCGTAGTTATATGAAATGCAACACTGCTCCCATTAAGTACCACCTGTTAATAGACTACTGTCAAATTTTGAGTAGGTTCCATCATTTACTTTGCGTTTAACAGCTGTTTAAAACATACAACCTCGTGAATTTTTTTGCAAAATGGAAAAAAGTGAATTTCGAGTGCTCATGAAACATTATGTTTTGCGAAAAAAAAACCAAGGAAAAGCTTAATAAATACTATGGGGACTCTGCACCATTGATTTCAATGGTAAAAAAGTGGTTTACTGACTTTCGTTGTGGTCGCACAAGCACAAATGACGCTGAACGTACTGGACGGCCAATTGAGGTCAATACACCCGAAAATGTCGAAAAAATCCACGATATGGTATTGGCCGATCGAAGAGTAAAAGTGCGTGAGATTGTTGATGCCATAGGCATTTCTAATGGCAGTGTGGTTTCGATTTTAAATGATCAGTTGGGTTTAAGAAAGCGGTCTGCAAGATGGGTGCCGCGTTTGCTCTCATGTGATCATAAACGCACGGGTGCACACGTGTGTAGTCTCAGTTGCAAAATTGCATGAATTGGGCTACGAATTGGTACCTCGCCTGCCATATTCACCGGATTTGGCCCCCAGTGACTACTTCCTATTTCCAAACCTAAACAAATGACTCGGTGGAAAGAGATTTAGCTCCAACGAAGAAATTATTGATCACCCAAATGCTTATTTTATGAACCTCGATAAAACCTATTTTCTGGAAGAGATACAAAAATTGGAGAAACGTTGGACTAAGTGTATTGAGCTAAAAGGTGATTATGTTGAAAAATATTTTTTTTTGGCAAAAAAAAAACTGTTTTATACAAAAAATTACTGTCATATTGATCGGCCCTCGTATTCATGGAGAATATTTTGAAAAATAGTAAAACCAATTTCGATCATCAGTCTTTTTTTCATTACTGGCTAGAAATATAAACAACAACCGTCGTAAACGCTGAAAAATCTGCCTTTTTGTTGTTGTTTGAATGCAATTATAACGTGGTTGTAGCTTGTGGCAAATATAGTATCCTTGTGTCCAAACACATTGTGTTTGCTATTCAATTTTACATCTTGGAGGTACAATGATTAATATGTTATGACATATGTGTTGGTGACCCAAAATATGTTTTTATTTGTTTAAAACTCTTGAAAACAAAAACGTGACAGACAGCAAGGAACGAGAAATCAGAAGATTTTTAATTAATGAAAACAATGTTCCAAACATAGACATGGTTCCTGCATTATGTTACAGGGGCAATTATTTTTCAGCGCGCATATATGATTCAATTTGAATTGTTGTCTGTCATAGAAAGATTTTAATTTTCATGAACAAACATAGTCTGCTTTTACCTCTAATTAGTGAAAATCAACTACAGTTAATCAAGGTTCTATAAGACTGTAACTTCTAATCTAGTTAAATATGTTTACCTCTAAATATATATGTTATTGACAAATCTCTTTCTTTCAAACGTTTACACCCTTATTTCCAACTTCAACAACTTTCGCACAAGTTTTGCCAAATAATGTCCTTACGTTGATGTCCCGAACATGACATAAGAATACGTATACAATAAAAACAACCTGTCTTGTCATGTTAACCTTGTGTTACTAAATGTTTCAAACACAAAACTCATAAACAAAGTTTTTATGCTAATACTTGTACTAAAGACACATACATGTACAAGAGAACGCTAAATAAGAAATGCTATATTCATATGTGTGTGTATCCATACATAACACAGTCCGACGAAATTATTAAGTCTAAGAGAAATTTAATAATCTATTAAAATACACTAAGGAAATATGCTAGTGGTTCACTAATGCCTCGAAGTTATTTTTCTGAACAGCTTTTAAATCGAGATTATAATACCTGTACCTACAAGGAGAAAAAAATTTTCTGTGATCAAGGGGGAAGATTCAGGCAAATGCATCAACAAAAAAATAATTTTGTTTAATTCCACCAATATTTCTGGAGTTTTATCCCGGAGACCTTAAAATTTCATATGATAAATTCCTTCTAGAAAATTTACTTAACTGTTTTTTCCCAATAATAATTAAAGACTCGGGCGATAGCAGCGAAAATTGGAGTAATTTAACCAGAGTTGGATTCGAAAACTATTAACAGTGGTAGTCGGAGTCGGAAGAGTTCAATCGACAACGGATTAAAGTTTCTATAATTTCTAAATTTGAAGTGATGATTTTAATCCAACCATCTCTAACTAAGAGATACAGTTTTCTTATTTTTTATTATACTATGCCACAAATTTGTGGTGATGGTCAAGAGAAAAGTTGTCCAAAGTGTTTTGGGACACAACTATATTACCGCTGCTGACTAGCGAAATGGCAAAACCTAAAACAAATCGCCAAGAATCAAAAATGAAGTTTTTGCGGTGATAAAATACAGTTTGGGAAAAATATATCCATTCCCGGGGTCTGCTTTTGTAAGGCGGCTCGAAAGTTATGAGGGTTAATTTTCAACACCAATATCGCAAATGTTGATGGAAAAGGTGTCTCAGTAAGGTTGTACTTTTTAAATTTAGTATAATATTTTTTGTGTTATTGGCAACTCTGAAATTTGGCAGCTGTCACATATGTTTATTCCGATTATTAAAAACGGAGCGTTTTACGAAAGAATAACGCGTTATAATTGTGAAAACTTATTACAAATATTTGGAAAGTTATGCTGAGACCGCTTGCAAACTTCGAAGAATTTTCAGTCGAGAAAGTGCACCTAATGTGTCATCCATTCGAAGGGTGGTCAAAAAATTGTAAAAAACTGGGTCGGCCGAAAACATCTATTCAGCATCGTTCTCAACAACTTCAAATTTCACGAAGGACTACGCAGCGAATTTTGACAAAAGACATTCACTTTCATTCGTACAAAGTTCAGTTTACTCAGGTGCAAAAACCAGCAGACCATGGAAAGCACCTTCAGTTCAATTTCAATTTTTCAAAAAAAAAGTCATCCTCTCCGATGAAGCGCATTTCCATCTAAATGGCTTCGTGAATACACAAAATTGTCGTACATGCGGCTCAGAAAATCTTCATGCAATCCATGAGAAAAAATGCACCCTCAACGAGCAACTGTCTGGTACGGATTTTGGTCATGCGGCGTGATTTGGCCTTAGTATTTTGAAGATAAGGCCGAAATTGCAGTGACTATAAACGGCATTCGTTACAGGAACATGATAACGGAGTTCTTGTGACCTCAACAGGACGGCAGTGATCTGGACGACATGTGGTTTCAGCGCGACGACGTCACCTGCCACACCGCATATGAAACAATTTATTTATTCGAGCAACGATTTCCACAACAAATTATCTCAAGAAATTCTTATATCAACTGGCCACCAAGATCATGCGAATTAACGCCATGCGATATCATTCTTTGGGGTTTTGTGAAATTTCAGGATTATGCGCATAAACCAGAAACAATTCCTGAGCTCAAATCCGAAATCCGACGCGTCATCGGTGAGATACAGCCATATCTCTGTGAAAAAATTACACGAGGTGTCTGGGGACACCCGGTTGGAACGAAGTTCCTTTCGCTATATGTTATGTACTAGTTAGTTCCAACACGCCTAAGGCGCACGTTCAAAAATACAATAATTTAAATGGATCTTTAAGAAAAGATACTTTTTGTAAAATGATAAAATTGTTTTAGGAAAAATTTTTTTATAGAATATAGTTTTTAAATGAATATTTTTAGGCCAGCTTTGTAAGAATATGTATTATATTTTCCCCAAAAGGTCTTTTTTTAAAGAGAAGTAGTTCTTTTATTAAAAGCTAATGTTTTTCAGAAAAGGTACTATTTTTAAGAAGAAGTATGTTCCGTAAGAAAAAGCCATAAGAGTATGAATTTTTTTACAAAGAAGTACATTTTTTAAGAAGTACTTTTTTTCTTTTTTTTACAAAGAAGTACTTTGTTATTAAAGAAGTGGTACTCTTTTTAGTAAAAGGTTTTTTTTTGCGACAATTTAGTTATTTTCAGAAAGGCTACTTATGTCAAGAGAAGAAAAGGTTTTATTTTATTTGTAAGAAAATTAAGTTTTGTAAGAAAAGTTATTTCTTAAGACAAGGTATTTTTTTGAAAAAAAGGTTTTAGTTATGAAATGGGAATTTTTTTTAAAGTTGCACCTTTTTGTTCAAGAATAGGTACATTTTTAAGAGTAGGTACTTATCTCAAGAAAAGTTTATTTTGTTTCGCAAAAAATTTACTTTTTTAAGAAAATTTAGTTTTTTAAGAAAAGGCAATTTTTTTGAAGAAAATTTACTCTTTTAAGAAAAGGTACTTATTTTTAAAACAAAAAAGGTACTTTTTGTACGAAAATTTTTCTTTTTTTAAGCAAATGTACTTCTCTCAGATACGGTATTTTTTTTAAAGAAAGGTACTTTGTTTAAGAATGTGAATATGTATTTGGTTTTAGAAAATTTCCTTTTTTTAAGAAAAGGCACTTGGTTAAGAAAATTTTCTTTTTTGAAACTTCTTTCATTTTGGCTTTTCTAAATTTACTTTTTATATACTGAATATTGGTTACAGCCGCAGTTAGAAAACTTCACATTAAACAAGAAATTTGCCAACATATGTTAGTCTATCCACAAACCAAATCAAAAGTAACTAATATAGTTGATAATACTGGGTTGTAGCATAATAACGTTAAAAAAATTTGTTTAATTTTTTTTTCATTTAACTTCGTTGCATTCCCGCAACGTGCGATAAGAAAAATTTTATGAAAAGAGTGATGGCCTGTCATCGGAGCTGTTGAGACCATTTGACGGATATTTTATTCCATACTTAATCGGAACATGTCGTCCTTACAATCCAATAAAAATACCACAACTATCTCCAAAAAATACGAATTTTTTTAAATTGAAAAAGTGCATTCTTACAGAGGTACCCTTTTTACACATATCTAAATTGTTTTGAGGTTAGAAAACGTGTGCTACATCAGTAAGTCTTCAAAACAAAAAAAAATATTGATACATAGACTTATCACTCAAGCCGCCAAGTGGCAATCAGCAGAGCAGTGTAGCTGAGCGAGCAACGCAAACACAAAGGAAAATTTACATTATACGGGCAGGTGTGCCGTATGATTAACATTTATTGTGTTGATCAATCATCACCCATACGGCGGTGACAATAAACTATCCTCCTTCCAAAAATAGCCGCGAACTGAAATTAAGACAGTCATCTTACAGTCAAATAAACACACATCATTTTTAAACAATCCTATTTTCCCATCAAAAATGATCAGAGAAACCGGAAAGCAATACTTCTCAGATTTTGTCGGCCGGTGTTACATAAATGTCCTGTATATGATATAAACTAATGTATGTTTATATTTTTGTAAGTGTACATGTGCATAATCAATATGTACTTATACATATAAATGTACCTACGTGCATGAATATTTACATATTCAGCACTGAAAGTGTCATCACTGAGATATAATCGAATTTATCAACATATTCAGATATAATACCAATACGCAAAAAGGTTTGCTAAACACGCAGTTGTAAAACTACGAGGGGTTTTACTAAATTCTGTAAGGAGCAGTGAACACTTTACAGTTTAAAGACATTATTTTGTTCTGATCTCTGTGGTGACAAGGTATAACAGCATAACTCGAGTTATCCTCAAATTAAATTTTTCGAGAATCGAGCTGTATACATATATCGTGCTGCACACTATATAATCCAAATATGAATACTACAATTTGTAGTTCCCAAGATATTGGAAAACATTTATTAGCAAATCTCGACCAATCACTACATTACAAATGAATTTTGAATCCTTAAAACGATCTCCTAAAAATTTTCAAAAATAGACATATGCTGTTATGCCTTGTGACCACAAGACTTATAATGCGAATTTTGCCAAAGGTTCCTAAGAGATTGTGTAATATGTAAAATAAAATAAAATAAAATAAAATAAAATAAAATAAAATAAAATAAAATAAAATAAAATAAAATAAAATAAAATAAAATAAAATAAAATAAAATAAAGTAAAATAAAATAAAATAAAATAAAATAAAGTAAAATAAAATAAAATAAAATAAAATAAAATAAAATAAAATAAAATAAAATAAAATAAAATAAAATAAAACAAAATAAAACAAAATAAAATAAAATAAAATAAAATAAAATAAAATAAAATAAAATAAAATAAAATAAAATAAAATAAAATAAAATACAATAAAATAAAATAAAATAAAATAAAATAAAATAAAATAAAATAAAATAAAATAAAATAAAATAAAATACAATAAAATAAAATAAAATAAAATAAAATAAAATAAAATAAAATAAAATAAAATAAAATAAAATAAAATAAAATAAAATAAAATAAAATAAAATAAAATAAAATAAAATAAAATAAAATAAAATAAAATAAAATAAAATAAAATAAAATAAAATAAAATAAAATAAAATAAAATACAATAAAATAAAATAAAATAAAATAAAATAAAATAAAATAAAATAAAATAAAATAAAATAAAATAAAATAAAATAAAATAAAATAAAATAAAATAAAATAAAATAAAATAAAATAAAATAAAATAAAATAAAATAAAATAAAATAAAATAAAATAAAATAAAATAAAATAAAATAAAATAAAATAAAATAAAATAAAATAAAATAAAATAAAATAAAATAAAATAAAATAAAATAAAATAAAATAAAATAAAATAAAATAAAATAAAATAAAATAAAATAAAATAAAATAAAATAAAATAAAATAAAATAAAATAAAATAAAATAAAATAAAATAAAATAAAATAAAATAAAATAAAATAAAATAAAATAAAGTAAAATAAAATAAATTAAAATAAAACAATATACATACAATTAAATAAAATAAAATAAAAAAAAACAATCTAAAATACAATAAAATAAGGTCCAGTTAAATAGAGTAAAATGAAATAACGTAAAATAAAAAAAAATTGCAGGAGGTGTCGCCTGAACGAAGATCCTTTCCTTTCGCTATATATTATGTACTAGTTATTACCAACACACCTATGGCGCTCGTTGAAAAATATTATAATTTAAATGGATCTTTAAGAAAAAATCCTTTTTGTAAAATGATAAACATTTTTAGGAACAATTTTTTTTATAGAATGTATTTTTTGGACCGAAGTTCCTTATCGCAAGTTGCGGGATGGGGGCTAAATGAAAAAAATTAAACAACTTTTGATTTAACACTATTATGCTACACCCCACTATTATCAACTATAATGTTTACTTTTGCTTTGGTTTGTGTCTAGACTAATCACATGTCTCACATATGTTGGGAAATTTTTTGTTTAATGGTAAGTTTTCTAGGTCTGCATCCAATATTAAAATATTTTGTAGTTTTGAAGAGTAAATATAGAAAAGCCGAAGTGAAAGAAGTTTAAAAAAATAATATTTTCTTAAATAAGTGCCTTTTCAAAAAAAAAAGGATATTTTCTCAAAAAAAACCCTATTCATATTCTTAAACAAAGTACCTTTTATTCAAAAAATACCTTATCTTAAAGAAGTACCTTTGTTTAAAAAAAATTAATTTTCTTGTCTTATTATTAAAAAGTACATTTTCGTAAAAAAATACCTTATCTTGAAGAACAACCTTGGCATAAAAAATAGTAAATTTTCGTATAAAAAGTACCTTTTCTTAAAAATGTATTTTTTTTTCTAAATAAGTACCTTTTCTTAAAAAAGTAAATTTTTTTTACAACAAATTGCCTTTTCTTAAAAAACTACCTTTTCTTCAAAGAGTAGCTTTTTGTGAAACAAAATAACTTTTCTTGCCCCCATCCCGGGACGTGCGATAAGGATCTTCGTTCCAACAATGCTCCCCATTATATCCCATGAAGAGACTGTGAAGAGCGGAGTGATTGGGGACAGTTTCTTACAACCAGTGAGCTGTGCTCATTCTATTGGAACATACAATATTACTCCGCATCCGAACGGTATTTTGAGAAGAAAATGGTATAGAAAATATTTTTTTGTAAAAGGGGAAGAATTTTGAAATGGAATAGCACACAAAGAAATATAAAATCATTTTATGTACAGGATACTTTTAAGGCATTAGCGCTTAAATATGATTTTGGACTTGAGGCCACCGAGGCTGGCGCGTACATTGCATAATCTGGAGAAACTAATTTCACACACTCTTCACTTCAATATCGCGTCAAATGTTGGATGGTTTCTGCTTTATCGGCGTATCAGGCGTCTTTACAATATCCCAAGAGAAAACAATCTAAAAGCGTCAAATCACACGAATGTGGTGAAATTAATCGTTCATCAAAGTTTTATTTCAATAAATTAATTGTATCGCGTATTGTGTGATATGTGACCCCGTGTAGCTGAAACTACATGTCTGCAACATTAGTGCCTTCGAATTGGGGCACGAAAAAGTTAATAATCATGTCTTTGTTGCGCTGACCGGTGGCTGTATGTAACCCTCTGGTCATCATCATTTGTGAGACATATCGACCCCTGTTTTCACCGGCCCATAATGCGCACCAAACTGTGGCTTTTTGGCTGCAATGGTGTTTCGAGGGTATATAAATATAATAAGAAAAAAAAGGAATTTTCAAATGTCGTAGCCATACCCGTCCGTCTCACTGTCTGGCTGATATTTTGTCAGTGATTATTATTTGCCAAAACTTTATGTGAGAATTTAAAATGGACAACAAGGCAAGCCCCTTCTGGAGCTTCACACTTTAGTACAAAATGTTGTTTCTTCCCGAAATAAAATATTTTCAAAATGAATACATATTTCCATCTCAGATGTTATTAATTATTCTGTAATATATTACAAAACTACAGAAAATATGTAATTTGGCCACGACCTATCTGGTACCTTCCTTGCAAGTGTTGAGGGCAGATCCAAAAATGTGTCTTTCTTATTTTAATAACCGTACAATTTGGAACAGCCATTTCAAATGGAACTCTAAAGATACCTTGGGCTTAATATGGCTCTTGTATGAGTTAAACTTTTGTTCGTATTAAACTCATATGTACCTTCGAGACAGCATTGAAAAATTAACAGTTTGTTGCGCAGTAAAAACATAGCTCCATATGTCTTCACAAATGATGTTGTTTTTGGTGAGCCTTTGTGTACACTACGTTCTAATTTGACTTCTGTCTAAGTCGTTCTCTAGTTATCGAACTTGGATATAATAATCACAAACATACTTGCCATATCGGGCCTGTGCATTATGTTCTTTACGATGATGATCCCAAATGAACTATAAACACGTGTAAAAAATGCGTTCCAGCAACATATTGCGACCATTGTTTTCATGATTTGAAGATAGGCTGACTTTTTTATTACTTTCTTACCTGTCACGTTTGTGTCTTGAGCAGTTTTAAACAAAGTCATATGTGGGTCAGAAAACCATACATTTTAACCTATTAATTATTGTGTCTCCAGCGTGTAATATTAAATAGCAAACACAATGTGTTTGGACACAAACACGTTATATTTGCATACAAACAACAAAAAATTATAGATTTTTCAGCGTGTAGTTCATGAACTACACAACTCTAATTCAAATAAAAAATAAATGGTTTCCCGTTACATCCCATTAAGGGCTTAGGAAGAGCTTCCAGTGAAATGTTTTTACACTCACTGATGGGACTTACAGTTTTACACCGATTCCGAACGGTATTTGGAGAAGCTTTTTCACGGCTAAATACTCGATAGTGTCGCTGTCACTAAGTGAGGTGACCGCCGTCGAAAGGAGGTAAGGTGGCCAGAGCAGGGATCGAAAAAAATTTCTCGTGCACAAGAGCCGCGCACACTACCATTGCACCACCGACGATATATTGTTTCCAAATTGATTTAGACAAAATGATAAGATTTCCCTAAATTACATTTGTACTAAATTGGAATTCTCCAGCGGAATGTTTAGATCCAGACAATGAAACTGTTAATCTTGTCATTGATTTCATTGACATGAAACGTTGCACATAAATTCGTATTGTTGGTATATAAATTTATAACGATCACTAATCTTGAGATAGACTGTACGCTCCTTTCAATAAATTCCCAAGATATTATGGAAATATGTTTTCTAATAAAACACAAAGTTTTTTACAGAACTTAAAATTCTGATGAAAGTTATTATCCTTATTTATTCAAACTTTCAGCATATCCTGTCGTTATCACGTGCATGTGTTTCCATATAAAAATTGAACAAATTTTTCGTTTTAGAACTACGTGATTTGTATTTAACACACCCATGTATATTGAATCGTATGCTTAAATAATACTGAGATGTAACTTTATAACTAACACACAATCACGAACAGTATGATGCAAACACAAACACAAACACGTTTCAGGATATAAATATTTTTAGTGAAGGGGTGGGATAACAGCTGTTTGTTTTCGAAAAGAAATAGCAAAGTTATATTTATATTAAAGTTTAAGACAATATTCTACTACGAATATTGCGTACACAAATAGTGAGATCCTTTCCGATTTATCAGTGAGACAAGTACACCTCAAAAGTAAAGGGTCCGCCATCTAACGTTTTTTTTTCAACTAGTGCTTATTTCGAGAATGGTAACACTTAGCTCATGTCTGATTTGACAGATAATTAGTTTTATCCTTCCGCTGAACGAATATGGTATACGCTTGAACAACGCTGGGGAATATGGGAAAAATGGGCCTGCGATCGACTTACAGAAGATGCCGATTTTGGCAAAAAAAATCATCTTTTCAGATGAAGCACATTTAGATCTTGGCGGGTATGTAAACAAGCAAAATTATCGCCTTTGGGGCACAGAAAACCCGCACGCATACATTGAAAAGCCGATGCACCCAAAACGAGTCACTGTTTGATGCGGATTTTGGTCCAGAGGCATAATTGGGCCATTTTGCTTCGAAAATGAGCAAGGAGTGGCCGTTACAGTCAATGGCGATCGTTATCGGGCCATGTTGAACGAATTTTTGTTCACAAAAATGGAAAGGGAGGACATTGGCAACATTTGGTTTCAACAGGACGGCGCTACGTGCCACACAGCCGAAGTTACACTCGATGTTTTGCGCCCTGTTTTTGAAGATCGCATTATCAGCCGCAGAGCTGATGTCATTTGGCCACCTCGGAGCTGCGATTTGACACCCCTGGACTATTATTTGTGGGGTGCCCTCAAAGATAAGTGTTACGCCGACAAGCCAGAGACAATTGACGCTTTAAAGGACAATATTCGTGAAGCAATTGGTGAAATACAGCTGCACACAATCGATAATGTGCTTAAAAATTGGACCGATCGTGTAGGCTACTGCATGGCCAGCCGAGGCAGCCATTTGAATGAAATTATTTTGCATTATTAACCGGAAGGATTGTACTTTCAAATAAAAAAGGAAATTTGAGAAAATATTCAGTAGTTGTTTTTTTATAGTATTTTCAAAAAAAAAGTTATTTGGCGGACCCGTTACTAGCTGAATTATTTGGCCAAGTAAGTACCTTTGCTTACAAAAAGTACCTTTGCTTAAAAAAAGTAATTTTTTTTTAAATAAGTACATTTTCTTAAAAAAGTACATTTTTTTACAGCAAATTACCTTTTCTTAAAAAAATTCATTTTCTTTAAAGAACACTCTTTTTGTGAAATAAAATGAGGTTTCTTGAGATATGTAAGTACCTACTCTTAAAAATGTACCTATTCTAGAAAAAAGGGCAAATTCTAAAAAAAAAATCCTATTTCTTAAAAAATCCTTTTCTTCAAAAAAATACCTTCTCTTAAAAAAATACCTTTTCTTACAAAAATTAATTTTCTTTAAAATAAAATAATACCTTTTCTTTTCCCGAGATAAGTTGCCTTTCTGTAAATAAGTACATTTTCTTAAAAAGAGACCCATTTCCTAAAAAGCAAAGAAACCTTTTTCTTCTTTAAAAAGTACCTGTTCTTACAAAAAGTACTTCTATGCAAAAAAAAACATCATACAATTATGGCTTTTTCTTACAGAAAGTACTATTTTAAGTGCATTTTCTTTAAAAAACATTATCTTATAATAAAAGAAGTACCTCCCTTTAAAAAAGGACCGTTTCGGAAAAATATAATACATATTCTTCCAAAAAGACATAAAAATATCCTTTAAAAACGAAAACATTATATTTAAAAAAAAAATATTCTTAAAAAATATTTTTCATTTTACAAAAAGTATCATTTCTTAAAGATCCATTTAAATTATGGTATTTTTCAACGGGCGCCTTAGGCGTGTTGGAACTAACTAGTACATAATATATAGCGAAAGGAACTTCGTTCCAACCGGGTGTCCCCTGACACGTCATGTCATTTTTTTTCCACACGATATTATTAACAGGAAACCAGCTTACGACCCACCCCCTATTTCAAACAATATGCGTCTTTACAAATGTTGAAGTTTCGTATTCTAAATAATAAATTAAGTAATAAATTGTTAAATAAAATTTCCTAAGTGATTGCCATTATGCGATTGTTTGCCTACAGATACAAAAGATTCGATTTCGAAATGCAGCTTCAGGCAACACAGAAATCCTGCGTCTTCCTTCCTCACATTTTGTCTGGCTTTTTTTTTATCAATCAATTTGTGTTTGTCAGAGGAAGAGAACCATCGATTACTTTGCATAGTCACAGGCTTTCATTATTCATACGCACATGACGTTGGTTGTCAGTTGTTTATAGGTTTTGTATCTCCTTCTTCTCCTTAGGAAGTCTCCTCCGGCTTCTTGTATTCCCTGCTTTGGCTTTCCGTAAAAGCCAATAAAATTGCTTCCGTTTCCTTTGTGCTGCTGCTGTTTTTTTTTTCTTTGGTTGTTGTTTCATTGTGAATGTCTTTATTGTTTTGCCAATTTTTATCTTTTCAACCCAGGCATTCATGCGATATTTAGATGTATTTATTTTCTCGAATAACTCATGACGAATCGTGCGAGTGAGTACGTTGCCAGTCTTCCGATATAATTTTATTGGCTTTTGTTGTGAGTTACACAGTTGAGTGAGTGTGAAGATGTACTTACTTATTACACTATGCAACAAAATAAGAGTTTTCTTTGTGCTGCGGCTGTGGATGATTCATTCCACAAACAATTAAAAAAGTAAGAATAATGAAATCAATAATAATTAAATTGGTAAACCAAGGAATGAAGTTAACTAGATCATTCGTATGTTCTACGAAAATAATCCTTGTTAATGCAGAGATAAAATCACAAGGAGTAGCCCAATAAAAATGTATGTTTAATTATTTTTTTCGCACATTATCGAGCAGGGGAATTAAATCTTCGATAGCCCGTAGTAAAATCAACTGTAGCCTAAATTTGTCAAATTTTTTGGACTTTGACTATAGAATTGTATTAGAAATATTTGATGAAGGACTCATCCACCCCCAACATTTATGTTGCTCTGTGTTGTACAATTCACATCTTTTGTGGTTTCCAAAGATTTGGTATTAAGGTTTTATTACCCTCACAAAGGATGATCAGTTATATGGTTGTTTTATTCTTGGGATACCGGCAATGAATACACAAACCACTGAATTTATCAATCCCCACCAACTGTGCGTGGGAACAGATATTTAGCTACGTAATAATTGCAATGACAATATTTTAGGGATGGAGACACTACCGAGTATCTAGCCACAAACAACCCACAGAGGTCAAGGGCTTTACAATATAATGTATAATAGCATGTTCCTCCAACCGGCTCGATCTATAGCTTTTCTCCTCCAGTTGGTAACACCAAGCTCTCGCAGGCAATATTCCACATGGTCTTACCAGCGAAGTCTTGGTCGTCCTATTTTTCGATATCCTTCGAGTACGTCTTCGTGTATCTATCGCACTGCTTCATCCTGATCCATTCTACTGACATGGCGTAGCTAGCGCTAACGCTCTACTTTGATACTCATAACTACGTCGATTTCGGGATACAGATTATACAGCTCGTGGTTTATCCGTCGTCGATACTCGCCGTTTTCTATTATAAAAAATTTGTTTCCAGTAACATCCCATAAAAGGATTAGGGAGACCTTCCCACAAACCAGTGAGTTGTGCGCGTTCTAGTTTTACACAGACTAATTGGGACCTACAGTTTTACACCGGTTCGGAACGGTATTTCGAGAAGCTTTTTCATGACTAAATATTCGATGCTGTCGCCACACTAAGCGAGGTGACCGCAATCGAAAGAAATTTTAAGGTTGTCAGAGCAGCGATAGAATCCACGCTCCCATGCACAAAGCCGCAAGACTCCCAGTGATGATTCATCAGTATGTGATATGCCCTAGGATTCTGCGCCATAATGCAAGTTAGGTTGTATGAGAGTCTTCTATACTTGAGTCTTCGTTTATCGAAACAGGATCTTATCTCTTAAGTCCTACTTGAGCCCGAAATAATAACTGTTTGCCAGCACAATTCACCATTTGATTTCCAGGCTGACGTTATAGCTTCTGTTCCTGGCAGATCCGAGGTAAAAGAATTCGCCCACTTCCTCGAAATAATAACGTTTATCAAAGTTCACCCTCTCATCCAATCAGGTGAATGTTTTGCTTGTCGACACCATTAATTTTATCTTGTTCTCGTTTACTGTCAAACCCACTTTTGCTGATTCCTTCTCAATTCTCGTAAAAGGCTGCAGTAACTTCTCGCTGATTTCGCCCATGATGTCTAAATCATCAGCATATGCGAGCAGCATGTGACTTTTGATGCTGATAGTTTTATTTGTGTTGAATGCAGTTTTTCTCACAACGATCTCAATTAATATGTTGAAGAGATCGCATGTGGTCTCCCTGAGGCCACACTTCCTTCTAAATGGTTCGGTGCGATCTTTACAAATCTTTACTGAGGATTTCGTGTACGTTAGGGTCATTCTACAAGTAGGAATGCCAAGCTCCGAAGTAGCCTGTTACAGTTTTCCCAGTATTGGGATATCGAAGGCAGACTTATGATCAACAAACAGGTGGTAGGTGTCAATTTGGTTTTCGTGGGTATTCTCCAGGAGTTGTCGTAAAGTAGTAAATATCTGGTTGATACTTAACTTGACCTAAAGCCACACTGATAAGCTCCGATCAGGTCTGCAATAAACGGATTTTGCCTTTCGCACATTACGCTCGAAAGGAACTTGAATGCGATGGGTAAAAGGTTTATTCCACCATAGTTTGTATATATACTCGGGTAGCCTTTTATGAAAGAGGAAACAGTATGCTAAGACTCCAATAGTCGGGCATGCATTCCTCTTGCCTGATTTTGCATATCAGCTTATGCATGTTTTCAAGTCATTGCCGCCAGCCTTGAACAGCTCAGACGGTACTCCATCAGCACCTGTGGCTTTGCTGTTCTTAAGGCGGGAAATTGCAGTTCTAATTTCGCTTTGGCCGTCGGTGGTGCAATGGTTAGTGTGCGCGCCTCTTGTAAATGAGATCCTGGATTCGATCCCAGCTGTGACCACCCTAAATTTCTTTCGGCGACGGTCACCTCGCATAGTGGTGGCGACACTATCGAGTATTTGGTAAGGAAAAACTTCTCAAATTACAGAACGGAACCGGTATAAAACTGTAGGTCCCAATCAGTGAGTATAAAACTAGAAAGAACACAGCTCACTGGTTGTGAGAAGCTCTACCCAATTCCTTCATGGGATGTACTGGGAAACCATTTATTTTTTAACTCCGCATTGGCTAGGTGGTGGGCAGTCGGCGCCAGCGTCCTATATTTGCTCAACGCACGCATCTATATTGAAGCCTTCTGCTACAAGTAAAGCGGAGAAATGATCTCTCCATATTCCCAACATACTCTGCATATATGTGGCTAGATTCCTCTCCTTATCTCTGCAAATGGGGGTCCCTGATATATTTCCGTTGTTTCGGCATTGTACTTTTCGGTAGAATTTCTAAGCCTCATTTCTTCCGTTTGTAAGATTCATTATCCTACTCTTGCGCGTTCTCCAGAATCGATTTTTCTTCTTAAATAAACGAGTTTCTAGTTAATGTACGATAAAAGCTTACAAGGTCAGGAACATATTTCCAATTGAAAAATGCTTGGTTTTTGTTGGAATAATAGACAATTCAGTAAAACACACTCACTGGCATGACTAGTTTCGAACTCGGTGACAAGTTCATCATCAGATGCCAAACTACTATTGTGCCTGAATTGACACCATCGGTTGATCACACGGAGTGCAATTTTTTAAGTCATAGAAATATAACCACATACAGACACCACAACGTGATATAAGACCCCAAAAAAAAAAGACCCGTGTCTCCCAGTTTTGTCTAAAGTCAAGCACTTTTTTTCATGGGCCCCCAAAGATTTGGGGCCTCGGTGTCATTTATGTGATAAAGTGACAAAAGTGATAATTTTGTCAGGCTCATATCTTGCAAACCGTTCGGAATGATGATTTGAACAGATAGAATCAAAAAAACTTCAAGGTCAAAATCGCAAAAAATCTTTAAAAAATCTAATTTTTTGTTACCTCTGTTCCCCTGTTCAGGTCCTTTTTGAATGAAACAAGTTTTTTTTTTGCAAACAAAAATAATTTTTCAACATAATCTCTTCTAGCTCCTCAATACACTTAGTCCAACGTTTCTCCAATTTTTGTATCCCTTCCAAAAAATAGGATTTTTCGAGGTCCATAAAATAGGCATTTAGGCATTTGTTTGATCAATAATTTCATGGTTGGAGCTAAATCTTTTCCCACCGAGCCATTTCTTTAGGTTTGGAAATAGGAAATAGTCACTGGGGGCTAAATCCCGGGATTATGGCGGATGAAGTACCAATTCGTAGCTCAATTCATGGAATTTTGCCATTGAGACTACAAACGTCCGCACCCGTGCGTTTGTGGTCGATTGAGAGCAAACGCGGCACCCATCTTGCAGACAGCTTTCTTAACCCCAACTGATCATTTAAAATCGAAACCACACTGCCATATGAAATGCCTATGGCATCAATAATCTCACGCAATTTTACTCTTCGATCGGCCAACACCATATCGTGCATTTTTTTTGACATTTTCGGGTGTATTGACCGAAATTGGCCGTCCAAAACGTTGAGAGTCATTTGTACTTGTGCGACCACAACGAAAGTCAGTAAACCACTTTTTACCATTGAAATCGATGGTGCAGAGTCCCCACAGTATTTATCAAGCTTTTCCTTGGTTTGATTGACGGTTTTGTGTTCGCAAACTGTAATGTTTAATGAGCACTCGAAATTCACTTTTTTCCATTTTAAATAAAATTCTCGAGGTTGTTTGATTTGAACAGCTGTTAAACGCAAAGTAAATGACGGAACTTGCTCAAAATTTGACAGTAGTCAACTAACAGGTAATACTTGATGGAGGCAGTGTTGCATTTCATATAACTACGAGGTAAGTTCGAAAAGTCACGGAGTTATTGATCCGCCCTTATCTACATGTCTGGTTTCGTACAACTTTCGATCTGCTTATCCTCGTGGGAATCTTTGCTACAACCAGGTAGTGATCCGAATCGGTATTAGCTCCTCGAATAACTCGTACGTCCATTACACTACTAGAGTGCCTTCCATCAATTACCAGGTGATCAATCTGCTTATTCGTCTGTTGATCCGGGGATATCCAAATAGCCTTAAGGATGTCTTTATGTTGAAATCTCGTACTAACCATGATTTTCGCCGCGGCAAAATATAAAAGTCTCATTCCGTTATCGGATGTGCTGGCGTGTAGACTGAATTTACCGACGATTGGTGCACAGACATTTTCCCTGCCGACTTTTGCATTAAAATCACCTGGAACAGTCTTAATGCCATGGCCAGGGTAGTGGTCATGCGTGTCCTCTAGGCGCTCATAGAACATGTCCTTGATGGCATCGTCTGTTTCTTCCGTCGGGGCATGTACACAAGTTAACGATATGTTAAAAAATTTCGCTCTTAAGCGGATGTGGCTATTCGTTCGGGTTCAACTTTCAGGCCAGATGTCGTAGTCATTTGCCAGTTCAAAATTCGCAACCAAATTCATGCTTTTTCTCATGAAGTATATGTCACAGTTTGTCTTCCTTGTACAGCCATGTCCTCCATTGCATCTCCATGCTAGCAGTAATATCTGCCTTATGACCCTCGAGAACAACTGCCTGTTAGTAAGTGGCACCAGATCTGAATAGCGTTCTAACATTCCGAGTACATACACGCTGAAAAATAACGGCCTCTCTAACATATTTTCCCAAATATACTGTGCAGGAACCATGTATATTTTTGGAATACACTTCAAACATTCATATGGTTGCAAGTCCCTAACTTACTTGTATTTAAATGCAAACAGTATCATGTTTACTGACAAACATGTATGCTTTTACGTGGAAACTTATGCGTTCTTCATCCCAAACATCCATATACTTACCCGGAAGTATTCGCGTGTTTCCCCCAAACCTACATATACTTGCGTGTAAACATATTCGAATTTCCTCCCAAATATAATAATATTTCGAAACGAATTATATGTAGAATTCAATATATATGTATTATTTATTATAATTAATTTTAACAATATAAATCCACATTTAAAAATAATTGATACAAAAAATTTATAGATTTAAAACGGCCCTTTTTACATTTATTTGCACTGATTGCATAATTTGTTTTTTTGCTGCTCGTTTGCTTCTCTCTTCTGTCTTATCTCTCACGGTTCTGTTTTCAGAAGGTTTCAGCTATGCGTTGGTTATTACTAGCGTTGGTACACAAACAAGATATTTATATGTATGCTTTTTTTACACTTATTTCACAAATTGTCCGCCGTTCCGATTTTCTGAGTAAAGACTCGGACAGAGAAAGGGCTTCAAGTTGTTGGCCTTTCCAGTTTCTTTTCTCAAAATCGTGTCTCAATTTGGTACCACACATGCATATATACGAAACACATACACAAAAACCAAAGTAACATCACAAACCATTTAACCGTCCGAGCCTTCGATTATTCTTTTTTTCACTGATAAAGCGCTTTTGATGTCTTCTGTGGATGAACCATTGACGACTGAATACATGAAACTAAAACTAAATACATCAGGTAAAATGAGAAACACTTCATCTGCAATTTACACGCCCATTCGGGAATATTTATGACTCACTGACTGAGAGAATAATGAAAAAATACAGATACACAATTACAAGATCGACTCTCTCGTTGTCCCTCTTTTATTCTCTTGATCTCTGTAGATCATAGACAGTGCAACATATATTATAACATATTAATCATTGTGTCTCAAACATGTAATATTGAATAGCAAACTGAATATGTTTGGATACAAGTATATTATATTTGCGACAAGCTCCAAGCACACTTTATATTTGCATCCAAGCAACAAAAAAGAGAGATTTTACAGCGTGTATTCGTAAATCGTGGTCCTTATAACGTTTGCGTGGATCGTCAACAAGTAGGGGGTTTTATGTTTCCTATTCTTTTTTTTGGACATATTTTCAATCCCAATATAACGATGGCGGACGGCAAGTCCCGCCCACTGTGGTTTTGCATTATACCTAATGCCAGGATGATTATGTTGCAGCCGCCCATTATGGATAAAACACTGACCAGAATGCAGTATCTCTAAACTGGATTTTTTATTACTTTACTTTTGATCCGCCATTGGCCAGTAGTGTTGGCTCATCCACCTTCAAAGGATAAAATAAAATTTAACATGAGACGCATCAGTGATCGCATAATCAACCAGTCTGCTCCTTCGTTTCGCCTTCTACTGTAGCTAGCTATCGGAGTGTTCCGATTAAGCAATTGTCCAGGACATACCTTTAGGAAGTAGTGAGCTGCTTGGACTACCCTATAGAGGAATCATTTC
The DNA here is from genome assembly GCA_963931995.1 of Phaonia tiefii. Classification (NCBI taxonomy): domain Eukaryota; kingdom Metazoa; phylum Arthropoda; class Insecta; order Diptera; family Muscidae; genus Phaonia; species Phaonia tiefii. Next base: position 66,167,307 of record OZ008367.1, read on the forward strand.
TGGCCACTCCGAAATGAGTGGCTATCAGAAACTTTCCACCTTCACGGTCAGTCCCATGTCCCTGAAAATTGCTTATCAGGAAATCATCCGGAATCGATGTAAACCTGTATGTACCAATCAGGGACTGTAAAAGGTAGAAAGCGCACAGATCACTGATTATAAAAATACATCCCCCAGTCCCTTCTTGGAATATAATGGCGAACTATTTATTCGTTTAATATTCGCCGGTGCGTATTCCTAAAATTAATTTAGTTAAGATTTTATTGAAATTGTATTATTTTCAGAGAAATAATATAAATTTTTCTGTACAAATTCAGTAATTCATTCTACTGGATTCTAGAAATATTCTATCACATTCATTGTTGTGTTGCCCTCCTTAAGTACTCACTCTCATGTTATTAAACTTAATGTCTCATAGAAATTTCTCATTGTGGTTTTATTATGTCGTTCGCTGCATTGGGTGGTTTAGCCTTGAGTGCTGTTAAGACACGTTTTCTTTGTGATTCTGTCATTTTCATGTCCTATTATTCGTGCCAGGACATTTGTGCGTATGTTAACCACATTTGTACATATGTTGTCTTTTGTTTGTCCTTAAATAGCCTCATGGTCCTTGTCACAGCAAATGTTTTATTGTCTGATGATATTTTATTATTGTAGCATTCACCCAGCTCATAATGTTGTAACAATAATCGCAATTATTTTATGCTTCATACACAGTAAAAAAATATAGGAGTGGAAATTAATCCTAAGGAATAAACATATCTGGCAAGAATTTTGTATGATTTTCATAAAAAAAATTTTTGGAAAACTAATCAGAAATTTTCACAACAAAGCTATAGAAAACCCCAGTTCAGAAATTACAACCGATTTAAACATAAACCTTAGTCTTTGTAATCTTCATTGAGCACAGTACTGTTTTTTTTTTTTAATTTGCATTGGATTCTAATTTGTAATACTGTATCTAATGCAAATGCAATCGGATTCTTTTTGTTTGCAATTACAATTCAAGAATTTAGCTCTGACAATGGAAATGCATGGTTGTGGAATCGGATGTCAAATGTAACCAAATTTGGTAATGCTTTTCATATTTTGAATTTGTTTGACTGCTGGCAATTCTATTTTTAAAGTATTTTATATTTTCTGCTGTCATAGATTAACATATACAAGATGAACCAACTCGCTCATCTGACGTTTCACTTTGTGCTTCGTCCAAGATAAATAAAACATCGCCCAGTGGCGCCCGTAGAGCAAACGAATTTGCAAAAATCAAAATTGTCATGTGCGCCTACGAAATTTTGAATAAACCCATCGTATAGGAATCTTAATAATATCAGATTTTTAGTTTAGTTATATGGTTTAGTATAATGGTTTTCAAAGTTAACCGATTTTCGGTTTTGAAAAAAACACACCATTTTTAGGTAATTTGGTCCGATTTCAGGTGTAATATCATGAAAAGTAGGAATGAAGACACCATCCTGGATACATTGGCAGAAGATAAACCCACCACATCAACCGGAGGAGCAAAAGGAAGGCCAAAAAAATAGGGAAGAGTGTTAAATTTTCACAAGAAAAATTAAACTTGCCGATGCTTCCAATCACTTGACCACAAAGCGTTTATCGGCAGCGCTGTCTATTAAATAAACAAAGGATAACGAAATAGTTAGGTCCCAGATTGCAAAATCTGTTGTTGATGCAAGCCCACTGCGACGAAAAAGGATTAAGGAAAGCATTGTCACGCCCCCAAGCGCACACATTAAAAAGTTTGGTTTCGAAGAAGCCTTTGCCTTGTTTATGAACTTAGAACTTTCCAAAGAGAATTATGAGATACTACGGGCATCTTTAATGCGACACGGGGCTGACATTCTACCCGGATACAAGCATGTTTCGCAAGCCAAAATAAATTCACGACTACTGCATACGGAGTTTATGGAAATCTTTGTGAAAGCGGTTGGAGAGTCTTCCAGGATATGAGGTGGAAATGACATTGATCACTAAATGGGGTTGCGATTGATCATACGGACACAGCGTTTATAAGCAAAGGATATCTTCGTACGACGTTACAATATCGGACGGAAATTGGTATATGGCTTCTGTTGTTCCTTTTCAGCTAAAATCTGATGTTTCTCTACACTGGAAAAATCCACGGCCGTTATCAGTGCATTATTGTTGTTTCAGTTTGCAAGGGAATCGGCAGATCTAATAAGGACCACGGTGAAGGACATTGAAGTACAAATAAACAAGCTTAAGCCCACAAAGCTACAAAGTGGAGCAGAAAAATATATTGAATGTAGTTACGAGTTCCACCTGGCCATGGTTGACGGGAAACTCGTAAACGAACTAACAGGAACAACCTCAACATTGTCATGCCCGATTTGCAAAAAGAGTAAGAACTTCAGTAATTTGAACGAGGAGAATTACGAATATGTAATGTCACCATTGCGAACGCAAGGATAAGGTGTATGGAGTTCTTGCTGAAACCAAACACAAGAGGAGGAAAACTTAGATGTAAAATTTGATTTATTTATTAGGATAATGAAAAGATTTGAAAGAAGCAAATACAGGATGCTTTTTTTAAACAAGTTGGACTAAAAGTAGACTGTCCCAAGTACGTATACGAAAACTCAAACAATGGAAACACTTCTAGGAAATTTTTTGAAAATAATGAGGCAGTAACTGGAATCACTGGAATTTACAATCAAATCGTAAAAAGATCGGGAACAATCTTGAATGTTTTAAACTGCAAAGAAAGCATCAATTCTACAAAATATGGAGAAGATGCATCGAAAACTGCAACACTTTTAGCGGGTATGTATCCACAGAAGACGTTGACCCCGACAGTCCATAAAATATTTTAGTTATTTTCTTTGGTTACCATAAAATTGATTTTCCACAAATTTAACTTTGATAACCCATAAGCACCTACAAGGCGAAAATACTCATTTCAATTAGCTATCATATGCCATTTAAATTATTCGATTATTTTATTCGGTTCAAAAGACATGATTTTTGCAACGAAAAAATTCAAGTGGCGCCACTGTGCGTCGGTCAGCTGTTTTGCTGTAACATCGAACAAAATCGTTCATTTTCCACGATGCTCAGATTTTTATATAAATTGCACATTCACAGTAACAATTTCGGCTTTGTTTATCAAACAGACCTCAGCGACAGAATTTGGCTCTTGACGTTAAAACTTGCAACTGCCAGACATTCGTTTCCGTTTAGTCAACAAATCATGAGCGAGTTGGTGGATTTCTATGATGGTATGTTAATCTATAGGTGTTGCTCCGCAGTACTTTCAAATTCATAATCCTGTACATATAAAATACTAGTTGACCCGGCAGACTTCGCCCTGATGCCAAAAGTATTCAATGATACACACATTTTATATGGGGAAAACACACCGTCACATAAGTGTGTGTAAAACGTATTTGCGTAGACATTTTTCGATGTTTGAAAGTAGTGCATTCCAACGCATGTATTGGTTTGTAAATCGGTTGAGTGGTTCTCGAATTGTAAAATGACGAACATAGAATAACTTATTTTTATATATATTTATTTGAAAACCAAAATTGTCAGACATCAAACGAATGCTTATATAATAAATACAATTTCCAATGGTATTTAATTTTATTTTTGAATTTGCATTTAAATTAAACTAAAAATCATAATTGTCATATAATTAATTTGCCCCATATATGATTACACTGTTGTAGTTTTTGACATGAAGTTTTGTTATCAGCGTGTTAGTAAATTGTATTGATTAGAGGCAAGCCTATTGAGTTGATCGGTACCCCTGAAATGTCTGTATCACGTCAAATTTTTGAAAATGTCGATTTTTACCAATTCTCTGATTTTCCTGCACTTTTCTTAAAAAAAAAAAAAAAGATTTTTTTTCACTTTTTTCTGCATAACTTCAAGGGACTTCAAGTTTTTCACTCAATATATTTGGCAAAATTGTAGCCATTGTAAATCTGAATAACTTTTGTGAATATATTAATACAATCCGAACGTGTCTGGTCACCCTAAATGGCTCCTCGAAATGGCTCATTACTCGAAAACGACGTGACCGATTTTGTCCGTATAAATTTAAAAAATGTTATAATTATAATACGTTTAACCTATTCCTAGACTATTTCTCAATGTAATCAGCAGTTTTGCTTAAAAAATTTAAATTTTTTATTATTAAAAAAACATGACACATAAGAAACGGCAGAAAGTGTAAAGTTTTATTAGTCTATCCTAAAGTTACATGACCTATTAACAAACAAAAATCGTGGACGCGTTTCGCTCTTATTCACAATTTAGTAAAGGTATCTCATTTTGTAAAGAATTGTGATGTTTTGTTTGGACTGCATATGATGGAAATTTTTTGTTTAATGAGAAGTTTTCTAGGTGCAGCCTGTAGCCAATATTTAGTATATATTGTAGTTTTGAACCCAAGGAAAAGTAAATTTAGAAAAGCCAAAGTGAAAGAAGTCTAATAAATAACATTTTCTTAAATTAGTTGCTTTTCTTAAAAAAATTAAATTTCCTCAAAAATATATATTAATATTCTTACACAAAGTACCTTTTTTTTTAAAAAAATACCTTATCTTAAAGAAATACCTTTGCTTCAAAAAACTACACATTCTTACAAAAAGTACCATTTCTTAAAAACACAATTTTTTTTAATAAGTACCTTTTCTTAAAAAAGTACATATTCTTACAAAAAGTACCTTTTCTTAGAAAAGTAATATTTTTAAAAATAAGTACCTTTCCTTAAAAAAGTACATTTTCTTACAACAAATTGACTTTTCTTAAAAAAATACCTTTTCTTAAAAGAGTACCTTTTTGTGAAACAAAATAACTTTTCGTGAGATAAGTACCTACTCTTAAAAATGTTCCTAGGACCAACTCAAAAAAAATCCCATTTCTAAAAAAACTCTTTTATTCAAAAAAAAAAAACATTTTCTTGAAAAAATAACTTTTCTTACAAAAATTCCTTTTCTTAAAAGTACATTTTCTTAAAAATAAAATACTACGTTTTCTTTTCTTGAGATAAGTAGCCTTTCTTAAAGTACATTTTCTTAAAAAATAAAATTTTCCTAAAAATAGTAAAAGTACCTGTTCTTAAAAAAGTACTTCTTTGTAAAAAAAAATATTCATACTCTAGTGGATTTTCCTTACAAAAATTACTTCTTCTTAAAAATAGTACCTATTCTTAAGAAAACATTCGCTTTTAATAAAAGATGTGCCGCTCTTTAAAAAAAATTACCTTATGCTCACTGTTAGTAGGAAATATTCTGATTGTGGTTTAGTGTAGTTTATAGTTTGTTGCTTATTGTTTTTGTGTCATAATTTGCTCTAAATCTTTAAGGAATGATTTTGGTTTTTTTTTTTCAATGTAACATTTTTCTTTCGGTGTATTATGTTTTCGTCCAGAAAATTGAAAATTATTTTAAATAACCAATTTGAAAAAAAAAACCCAGAGGCTTATGAGACTAATTTGACTCTTTCTGTAATATAAAATTGTTATACTTGTTAAAACTCTATTAAATAACTAATTTGTCACCCTCTCTGCTTTTGATTTATTTACAGGTAATTATTTTTTGATAAACAATTTCCGTTGTGAAAACGGTATTCAGCAACAATTACCAGTAGCTGATTTCCAAAACAATTTAACAAGTGGTAAGTCCAGTCATTAAATGCGGAACACACAGGAAAATATAGATAACCGTCGCATTGAACCGGGACAGCAGACGGGCATATTTAAATTGTGCTATTCGGTCCGTCCAGTTGTCTGTTTTATTTATTTTTTTCTTCTATATAATACCACAAAATTCCCAATCGTAACGAAATGCGTTGCAGTTGTAATGAGAATAAGAACAGCAAACACGTAATGATTTACACAATTCGCGTATAAAACTAAAGCAATGACGCGGCCAACAAATTCCCATTGCTGCACTCCTCCACAGTGGCATTTTTGCCATTTGATCGAATTCATAGATTGCAGCGGCTTTTCTTGTCTGCTGTGCATCAGACACAGAACGCAACTGCCGCAATATATGACAACAACAGAACAAAAAAAAACGGGAACATCCGCTTTAGTTGTGCCACAGAGCGGTTGTTGTGTGTTGGGCTGCCTCAAATAAAACAAATTGAATTTAATTGACTGCAAAAACTATGAAAAACTGCATTTACTATATTCAATGGCTGTCGGTGGTCGTTTGTAGTTGTTGCAATTTCAATTGCAGTTGCAATTGTTCAGAGATCTGTGTGTATCTAACGCAACAAATTATTTCAACATATTGTATGTGAAATGCATTCTAAAGTGACGAGCAAAATTTTTTAAAAAATTTAGTAAAATGTTTTTATACTAAAGAATTTGTCTGGCACTGGATTGTGTTGTATCAACAAGGAACATTGATTAGGTGCTGCACAATAATTACGTTAGACATAAAGTAATTATTTCTCGATGATTCCAGCACTTAGTGGCAACAATTAACCATTCCATATTAACTGCTACCGTAATCGAAGTTCATTACGAAAAGTAGACACCGGATTAGTAGGCATTTACGGCATTTACACCGTCCAAGATGAGCGAATTTCGGAGGTTAACCCACGCTAACCCATAAGATTACTCATTCAATTTAAATCTCTATAAACTGAAGTTTAATTTTCAACCTCATTTTAAACTGGTGTACAATTTTATGTAACACTGCTAAGTACCAGTAAAATGCAACCATATTAAATACATACAGAAAAACTCAGCTGGAATGACGGCAACCGATCAAACATTTTCCGTCCCGTCCCCACCACCAAAACTATTTTGAAGCTCACACCGCCGCCGATATTCTTGCATCTCATCGGTTTAAATGTGTAGCAAATTTGACCAACTGATCCAGTTTTAAACGTTCAATTATTTTAAAAACATCCCACATTTATACAAAACTGGTAAAATCAAGAGCCGCCAGTTTAATTTTCTGTGTGTTGCCGTCTTCAAAAATTTGGCCACGGCACGGAGTTACTCTAAATTGGTTTATGCGCCAAGTTGGGAACTGAAATGTTAATTTAATCTAAAATTGGGAAGTAAACGCAAAGATTATAGAACAAGGTTGACGCTAACTGGCCGCGATAAACTCCGGTATAAATGCGATATAATGCGGCATTTAACCGACCAAGATAAACACATTTCAAAGGTCAACTCCGTTAACCCACGCTAACCAAGAAGATTTTAATCTGGAAAAACTCAAGTTTAATTTGTATCCTCATTTAAAACTGGTGTACAATTTTATGCAACGCTGGTAAGTGCCAAAAAATTCAACCATAATAAAAACATACACAAAAAATCAAGTGTTTGCGAGACTGAAGCTGATCGAAAATTTTCCGACGCGTCACCGCTAACAAACATATTTTGAAGCTCACGTCACCGCCGATACAATTGGCTCTCATCTGCTTAAATTTGTAACCAATTTGACTGACTGGCCGATTTAACCGATTGATCCAATTTTATTGCTCCTGTTATTTCAAAAACATCTCAAATTGGTATTCTGCCGTACCGCCGTCTTCGATAATTTGTTAACAAACATGTGGCATTTACACCGACAAAGATTAGGGCAGTTCGAAGGTTAACTTCGTTAACCCACGGTAACCCAGAATATTACTCATACAGTTCAAATCTGTAAAAACTGAAGATTAATTGTCAACCTCACTTTAAGCTACAATTTGATGCAACACTGCAAAGTACCAACAAAATGCATCCATAATAAAAACATACACAAAAAATCAAGTGTTCGAATTTTCCGACACGTCACCACCAACAAACAAATTTTGAAGCTCACGCCGCCGCCGATACAATTGGCTCTCATCTGTTCAAATTTGTAACCGATTTGACTGGCTGGCCAATTTAACCGATTAATCCATTTTTGTTGCTCCAGTTATTTCAAAAACATCTCAAATTTGTACAAAACTGGCACAACCAAGAGCCGACACTTAAAATTTTCTGTCGTACCGCTGTCTTCTATAATTTGGTCTCGGCACGCAGATGCTCTAAATTGGTGTTTACTCAAAGTTGCCACCTGAAATGCTATAAATTAGAGAAGAAGGTTCCGCTACTGGCCGCGACAAACTGCGGTCTAAATTCGTCTTATGGGTTGTAGCCAATCAAGTAAGATATCAATACACTACATATACAATACACTACTAATTCGTACATGCAAATTTTCTCATACTAGTTTATATACACACTCAGAAAAAACGGCCCAACAACATAATGACAGGAACCATGTATATATTTTCAAGGTTCCTGCAAATATTCAAATATCATGAATTGAAGATCTTTCGCTTTATTGTTTCTTTGCTGTCTGCCAGGTTTTTGGTTTTCAGGAGCTTTTAGCAACCATAGACACATTTGGGTCACAAAAATATATATTATAACCTACTAATCATTGTATCTCCAACATGTAATATTGAACAGCAAACACAATGTGTTTGGACAGAACTATACTATATTTGCGACAACCTACGAACACGATATATTTGCATCCAAACAACAACAAAATACAGATTTTTCAGCGTGTACGATTAATGATTAATAGGAGGTATTACTCCAGGTGCAGTAGTTAGGCATTTGATGATGAACTTGTCACTGAGTACGAAACTAGTCATGCCAGTGAGTGTGTTTGTTGTATGAACTTCTCGTACGTAACCACGTAAACTAACAATATTGGTCATAAAATAAATTCGAGTTTCAATTTTGTTTGTCACTGTATATTTTCAACATTAAACTACACATATACGTAATATGTTTGTATGAATTTCATTGAGTTGAACTGCATTTAAAATATTGTAATTGTTTATACAAAAAAGATTTATTTCATCGACAATCGTTGTTGTTATTCGGCAATTTTTTATTGAAATATTCTATTGAATATATTGAAATATCTAGAGCAAACAACAGCAATTTTGTTGAATTTGATATACAGTTGTAAACAATTGATAGAATAGATAGATATTTGTAGTTTAGAAATTTGTATGTTCATTGCATTTGGAACATTTAGAAGTTTCCCAATACAGCCACTTTAATGTACTGCAAATTTTTCATTGCTTTAGGGATTTCTGTTTTCTAACTAAAACTGCATAAACAAGCGATTGAATTCAGCAAATGACTTTATACTGTAATAGATTTTATAATAGTTTTAAAATATCTCGGCTCTGGTTTACTATTTAAAATTTTTTGGAAACCATTTTTTATTTTTTTATAAAGTTACTTGTGACACCTCTAAAGTCGGTTGTGAAAACCTCGTAAGTCGGTTCTGAAAACCTCGTAAGTTGGTTGTGACTATTTTTTATTTTTTTCTAAAGTCGCTTCTAACACATTCCCTTAAGACGGTTGTGACATCCCTTAAGGCGGTTGTGACAACCTCTTAGGTCGATTGTGACAACCTCTTAAGTCGGTTGTGGAAACCTCTTAAGGCGGATGTGGAAACATCTTACGTCGGATGTGACAACGTCTGAAGTCGGTTGTGACAACGTCTTAAGTCGGTTGTGACAACCTCTTAAGTCGCTTGTTACAACCTCTTAAGTTGGTTGTGGTAACCTCTTAAGTCGGTTGCGGCAATCTCTTAAGTCGGTTGTGACAACCTGTTAAGTCGGTTGTGACAGCCTCTAAGTCGGATGTGATAACATCTTAAGTCGGTTGTGACAATCTCTTAAGTCGGTTGTGACAACCTCTTAAGTCGGTTGTGACAACCTCTTAAGTCGGTTGTAACAACCTCTTAAGTTGGTTGTGGTAACCTCTTAAGTTGGTTGTGGCAACCTCTTAAGTCGGTTGTGACAACCTCTAAGTCGGATGTGACAACCTCTGAAGTCGGATGTGATAACATCTTAAGTCGGTTGTGACAATCTCTGAAGTCGGTTGTGACAACCTCTTAAGTCGGTTGTGACAACCTATAAGTCGGATGTGGCAACCTTTTAAGTCAGTTATGACAAACTCTTACGTCGTTTTTCACAATCTCTAATATCGGTTGTGACAACGTTGGTTTTCGCAATCTCTAAATTTGGTTGTCACAACTTCTAAAGTCGGTTATGATAACCTCAAGAGTCGCTTGGTACAACCTCAAAAGTGATGAATTATATATGAACCAAAGGTGTGACTCATGCGTGATTCATACGTGAGTCACCAGTAATTGTGGCGAACATTAAATTCAATCACGTTATCGTGAGTGCACGTGATTCAAAATTTCAATCGCGTGCATGACTGACATTTGTGGTATTCAAACTCACGTATTATACTCACGAATCACGCTTTCAAGTATGAACATGTTTCCAACAAAATCTACACAATTGTTGCTTTCCGTCACCGAACCTTATCCAGTATGTTTGGAAAAAATTTGATTTTTACCGGATACATTATTACCACGTTTTTGCAATTGAACCTACTGTACGACTCAACACGCCACTAACTTTACACGGCCCAGGAACCAGCCTGTATCGCGACATTATGGATGCATGCTGGAAATCTGTATTTTGTTGTTGTTTGTATGCAAATATAATTTGTTTGTAGGTTGTCGCAAAATATGATATACTTGTGTCCAAACACACTGTGTTTGCAAGTCAATATTTCATGTGGGAGACACAGTGATTAATATCACTGTGTGTAATTTTTTAAGTCATGGCAAAATAACCATATACGAACACCACTACGTGATAAAAGACTAAAAAAAAAAGACCCGTGTTTCCCAATTTTTCCCAAAGTCATGCACTTTTTTTTTATGGGCCGCCAAAGATTTGGGGCCTCGTTATCATTTTCGTAAAAATGTGATCATTTTCTCAGGCTCATATCTTGCAAACCGTTCAGAATTTCGATTTACTCTCTGAGGCAAAGTTGTAGCTCTTGTCGTAAAGAACAAAAAATGAGTTTTGCCTTTGTACCGTTTTTCCATGGGCATTGTGGTTTGGTGAAACCGTTCTCCTTGCTCATCGGATTCGGTAGGGAGTTGTTTGATAAAATCGTCAAAATGAAAATGAAGAAAATGCAGCTTTAATGTTATCGATGCGCCGATTATCTCAAAATAATGTAGCATTTGTTTCACCCATTCTTTTGCTTCCGGTTCCGCGTCTCGATCCCGTCCCAAGACTCTGGTGCATACACGCTGAAGGTAAATCCATGCCATTGAATGATTTTTATCAAGCGATGAATCAAAGTTGCTCTTGAATAGCTTTCTAATGTCAGGGCCATTAAGTACGCCTGTTAAATGAAAACAAAAAATAAAGACAGAAAAGAAGTGTAAATAGTACAATTAGGTGAACAAAAATTCGTTTTAAATTTACTACAATACCTTTTTTAATTTTGTCATCGCTACGCTTTGGGAAAACGCTTTTCAAATAGTCGAATGCGTTTGGACAATTTACAACGGCCACTTCGATGAATTTTTTAACAATTTCCAATTTTATGTGGAGCGGTGGCAGCAAGATGTCTTGAGTATTGTCAATTAAAGGTGCATTCTTCAGTCTATGTTGTTGTATTTGTTCATCCACACTTCCTCTTGGCCTCCACGAGTTACATTGGAATTGATTCAGAGGTGAGCGTGAATCCCAATTACAAAGAAAACAAAAGAATTTTGGGAAGCCGCCCTTATCGATGATCCCTTGCAAAATGTTGATGACCTTCAAATCACAGCAAATCTTCCATTTATTTTCGAAATATTTGATTTTTTCCATTATATCTTTCAATGTTTCATAGCTTTCTTTCATGTTGATACCCATTGCTAGCGGAATGGAAGGTTTTCGGTTCGACACATGCAACAACACTGCTTTCAAGCTTGAAACAGAACCATCAATAAATAATCTCCACTCACTAGCGATGTAGTTCATTCCCATTTTTACCACCAAAGCTTTTATATCGTTGCAGTAAGCGAACGAATTGTCATCATTTAGAGTGTAGAGCATCTGAAATTCAGCTTGTCGTTTGCGGTACGCCGTAGAGTTAACATCAGCATGTGTGAGTTTTCTTTGCTTTAAAAAAGCTGTCAAAAATATTGCAAGTCGCTGCGATAATCCCAATATGGCCACAATGAAATCCATTTCCATTTGTGTTATTAGTTGTGGTCCATCTCTTCCCTGTTGGGGCTCATAATCGGTATCAAATGGATCTTCATAAGTAACACCACTTGCTGTACTCATTGCTGTAAATTCTGTAGTACGATCTGGAGTTGGCGGCCTTGGTGATACAAAATTTTCAGATGCAAGCACTGGTACTGTGGCTGTTGCGGTTGCTTTATAAATGTTGTTCTTCTCAGAATGTCGATTTAGACGACATGTGTAATTTACGCATGCATAGCAACTGGTTGCATCATGATCACCTGGGCGATTAATCCAGTTTACCGGCTTACAATACTTCATAGTACCTCTGCCTCCACTCAACCATGCCATGAGATTGTTATAACATTGGCGACACACTGTATTAGGTGTGTAATTTTCACCGGTCAAGTCCACTTCGTCGAAAAACAATGTATATGCTCTTTTGAATTCACTAGTTAAAAGATTATTTTCCTTCTGAAATCTTGTAGATGTTTTTTTTCTGGTTTGATGACCGCAAACGTAGCAAAATAAATCAATATTTTCACACCTACCTAAACAGTGTTAAGAATCATCTCTAGGTAGTTTACATGTTCTAGAAATTTGTTTATTGAGATCTTAGGTAAATTTTTGTAGTTGATTGTTTCCTTGAATTTTGAACGGTTTGCTACCTATGGACCTGAACACGGGAAAAAGGTTAAAAAAAATCGAATTTTTTTAAGTTTTTTGCGATTTTGATCTGGATGGTGAAGTTTTTTTGATTTTATATGTTCGCAATTTTTGTTCTTTATGACAAGAGCTACAACTTTGCCTCAGAGAGTAAATCGAAATTCTGAACGGTTTCCAAGATATGAGCCTGAGAAAATGATCACATTTTTACGAAAATGATACCGAGGCCCCAAATCTTTGGCGGCCCATAAAAAAAAAGTGCATGACTTTGGGAAAAATTGGGAGACACGGGTCTTTTGTTTTTTAGTCTTTTATCACGTAGTGGTGTCCGTATATGGTTATTTTTTTTCGTGTTGCACTGTGTATGTTAAACAAAATGTGTTTATAACCCAAATGTGGCTTTGTTTGCTAAAATCTTCTGAAAACAAAAACGTGACAGACATCTAAGAAATAAAAAAATAGCAGATCTCCAATTCATGACAACAATGCTTGGAAACATATACTTGGTCCCTGCAATATGGGCACCTTCAATGCGTCAACCACATATTTACATTTACGCTTCATAATGATTCCGACTTCCTCCTTCTGCTCGATAGCCACTATTACATGGTTGTCTTTTACAAGCTCACTAAAGGATTTTTGGGCAGTATTCCAACTGGCCGCCTTAGTGCTTTTCGGTTGTGGATGCTCATCGGGTGAGCGCACCATCTCCTGTTTCGATGTGGAAGCCGCTGTTATGTCTTGATTATCATTAACATGACGAGCCCATTTCAGAGAATCTCTTTGCCTAGCATTGAGTGTGTCCTGGTCCACATTGTCATTTCTCTTCATAATCCTAATCCTCATAAATCGTTTCCCATTCCATCCTAGGATTAGGGAGAGCTACTTATAACCATCCTAGGATTAGGGAGAGCTACTTATATATATATAAGTGGCCGTCGGTGGTGCAATGGGTAGTGTGCGCGGCTCTTGTACATGAGATCCTGGGTTCGAACCCGGCTCTGACCACCTTAAAATTTTCTTTCGGCGGCGGCCACCTCGCATAGTGACGGCGACACTATCGAGTATCTAGCCATGAAAAAGCTTCTCAAATTACCGTTCGGAATCGGTGTAAAACTGTAGGTCCCAATCAGTGAGTGAAAATTGGAAAGCGCACAGGTCAGTGATTGTGAGAAGTTCTCCCCAGTCCCTTCATGGGATGTAATGAGAAACCATTTATTTTATTTTTACTTATAACCAGTGATCTGTGCACTCTTCAGTTTTAAGCTCATAGATTGGGACCTTAAATTTTTCACCGGTTCCGAACGGAGTTTTGAGACATTTTTTACTAAATACTCGATAGTGTCGCCGTCTCTATGCAAGGTGAATGCCGTCGAAAGAAATGTAAGAGGGTCAGAGCAGGGATCGAACCCATGTTCTCTTGTAAAAGTGCCACGCACACTACCACTGCTCCACCGACGGCCTCATCTTCATAAACTTCATATCCTCTCCAAATAACTGGGAACGCCGGAGCTAACATCAGGTCGCGCATCAATTGCGTCCATATTAGTTGACCCTGCCACATTGGGATCGGAGGATTTTCCGCCTACTCTAGGCCTAGCGGTCTGCTTTCTAGCTTGGCCGGCGCCCTGTTACCCACTGAGATTTTAAGCAGATCTACTACAGTGATAAAACGCCCGCCCCTACCATTGGGAACAGACGCCGACCAGACAGCCGCCCACTATGGGCAGAAGGTTCTTGATTTTAGTTCGACCGAAGAACCGTGGAGGTGTCACTGTCCTGAGTTCACTCCTCCTAGGAGTGTCTCCTGTGGCAACATTTTCAATAAATAATGGCAGACTTTCGTCATGTCGCAGAATCTTTTTAGGATATTTGTACCCTTGTATTGTACGTCCTCGGACTCTACCGCTCTTGGTCGGGGACTGTTTATTTTTCGTAGATAGCTTACAAATCTGAACGCCGAAAAAACCGCCCCATCAAGATATTGCAAGAATCATGTATATGTTTGCAAGCATTGTTGTTATAAATTGAAGATCTGCTGATTTTCTGATTCTTTTTATCTGTTTCGTTTTTGATTTCAGCAGCTGTCAACAATCAAAGCCATATTTGGGTCACAAAAACATATACAATAACCTATTAATCATTGTGTCTGCAACATATAATACTGAGTAGCAAAACACCATGTGCTTATACACAATTATACTATTTTTGCGACAACCTACAAACACGTTTATATTCCCATCCACACAACAATAATAGCCAGATTTTTCAGCGTGCGTCGTAGCCTGAGCTCAGCCGTAGGTAGCCAAAGCAGTTTCTTACCATATGTGCAGCTACCGTAGATCCCCATCGTAAGCGCCTACCGTTGCAACATACACGCTGACAAAAATCGATCCCTGTAGCATTATGCAGGAACCACGTATGTGTTTGGAACATTGTTTTCATGAATTGACGATATGCTGATTTTTTGTTTCTTTGTTGTCTTTTCGCAGTTTGTATTTTCAGCAGTTTTCAACAAACAATATCATATTTGGGCCACAAAAATATATACTATAACATTTTAATCATTGTGTTTCCAACATGTAATATTGAATAGCAATCACAATGTATTTGGACACAAGTATACCATATATGCGACCAGCTACACACATGTTAAATTTGCATCCAACAAAACATTTGAAGAAGTGATTCATTTGAAATGACGTTACAGATGGCTGGCAATCAATGATTGGCAGATGTTGCATTTCAAATATTTTGTATAGATACCCAAATAAATTCCCAGAAAAGGAATATATTCGATAGTTACCCATGTATCAGGATGCATCACATATTAGAATTCGCAATGCACTGCAATATAACTAAGACGTTTATAACATTATACCGTTCTCTTTTTGGTAAAATATTGACCCAAAAAATTACATGAGGTATCAGGGTGCACCCGGTTGAAACGAAGATCCTTTCGCTATATATTATTTACTAGTTAGTTCCAACTCGCCCAAAAGGCGCCCGTTGAAAAACAGGATAATTTAAATGGATCTTTAAGAAAGAAAAGTATATTTTTAGGTCCTGTTTGTAAGAATATGTATTATATTTTCTCAAAAAGGTCCATTTTTAAAGAGACGTACTTCTTTTATCAAAAGCTAATGCTTTTTTAAAGAAAAAGGTACTATTTTTAAGAAGAAGTACTTTCTATAAGAAAAGTACTTTTAAGTACAAGTACTTTTTAAAGAAGTGGTACTCTTTTTAGGAAAAGGTTATTTTTTTAAGAAAATCAGCTACTATTCTCAAGAGAAGAAAAGGTATTATTTTAGTTTGATGACAATGCACTGTTAAGACAAGAAATTATTGTAAGAAATTATATTTTTTTTAAGAGAAGGTATTTTTTGAAGAAAATGTTTTTTTAAGAAATGGGAATTTTTTTTAGAATTGGTCCTTTTTTTCAAGGATTGGTAAATTTTTAAGAGTAGGTACTTATCTCAAGAATAGTTATTTTGTTTCACAAGAAAGGTACTCTTTAAAGAAATGGTAGTTTTTTAAGAAAAGCTAAAATGTCCCACAAATCTGCATTTTAAGGGATTGGTGTGTCTTGAAAAAAGCTAAATTTCACTATAAGTCACCGAGCAAAAGAAAGCTTTAGATTAATAGCTAATTCATTTGTAAACTTTCAAAACGCCGATACACGTATATTTCTTTTACCCCTACCAGAATCCGTTGTCAGAACCTTGTTATTTTTTGTTTGTGTTCCACAGTGTAATTAAGCTAGGAGTCATTAAAATAACTGAACATTACAAACATGGAAATAATTCCCATAAATTTGTTGCTTCTTCTCAAAATTATCTTTTACAGGTGTATTAATTAGCGGGCCTTCCGTTGCAGTCCACTTAGGAGGCCTTCCATTGACACGCCTACCAGAAGCCCTGAAACAGAAGACCTTCTACAAGGCCTTTTCTCTGCAGGTCACCTGGCAGTCCTGATAAGAGAAGGGCAATGTGCAGACCTGCCTTTCCCATGGCGCCCTCTGTCAATTTGAAATGACGACTGAATTTGTATAGTGGGTCTTATGACTGCCTCCTGCTGGTGGGATACTAAGTTCATTAAAGACATTGAGAAAAATAAGCAAATACACTGGCATAAAATCAGACATATGCGTACTAATACACTCCATTAATCACTGTACAAGACGAACACAATCGATATCATTCGGCTATTTTGGTTAAGAACTAAATTGAGAATTGAGACAAAAACGGTACTCTTTAAAGAAATGGTAGTTTTTTAAGAAAATGAAATTTGTTGTAAGAAAATTGTACTTTTTTAAGAAAAGGTACGTATTTCAAAAATTCACTTTTTTTAAGAAAAGGTACATATTTTAAAAAAAAAAAATTTTTTTAAGAAAGTGCACTTTTGTAAGCAAATTTACTTTTTTTAACCAAAGGTACTTCTTTAAGATAAGTTTTTTTTAAGAAAATGTTCTTTGTTTAAGAATATGAATAGTTTTTTTGAGATAATTAAGTCTTTTTAAAAACGGCACCTATTTAAGAAAAGTTTCTTTTTTAAACTTCTTTCACTTTGTCTTTTCTAAATTTAATTTTTATTGGGTTCAAAACTACAATATATACAAAATATTGGTTACAGGCTCCACCTAGATAACTTCCCATTAAACAAGAAATTTCCCAACATATGTTAGTCTAGACCAGTGATGGCCACCCACTTATTATATTACATATTACGCTTGTATGTGAAGCAGAGTAAACCGATGTTCAATTTGATGTATTTTAAACAATTACGCAGCGTGACCCTTCTCTAACAAATGCTGACCAGCAACTGATTTAATTTGAATAAAAATGTAAAAATGTAAACAAAGCTAGAACCGACCACCCGCGATCCAAATCACACGAAGAAGCTTATACTATATGTGTGTCGACAGCGCTGGAACAGCATTTTGCTATCCGGCACATGTGCCGAGGAATTCAAAATATGGGCATCACTGGTCTAGACACAAACCAGAGCAAAAGTACCCAATATAGTTGAAAAAAACTGGGTTGTAGCATAATAGTGTTAAAAAAAAATTGTTTAATTTTTTTCATTTAGCCGCGATCCCACAACGTGCGATAAGGAACTTCGTTCCAAAAATTCGAAAAAAGTTAGATAATAAGGGTATCACCTTTGAAAAGAGAGTTCCGGATCCAGGGAAATTTATATATTTTTCTCGCTTCCCACCACCCTTAATTATATTTTGGAATTCATCACGAAAATACAATTTTACAAAATATCAGTAAAACTAAATATCGCACAAACCTCCTGTGTGAGTTCTTTGACACTTTCCACTACTTCAGTGTTTATGCAAATGCACTTTGAGTCACAACATTTTCATTACTTCTGCGACAGTTTATGTGCTTTTGCGGAGGGAATTTAAATCCAGTCTGCATTTATGTGATAAGCTTTCGAGCAACTATGGTTCGTTGTATGTCTGTTTCTCCTCTATTTTGTGACACTAATGCGATACTTGAGTTTTCGTTTTTCATTTGTATGGTTTTTGTTTGACAGATTGTTGGATGTCAAAAAACAAAAGTATGTGACTGACACACTCAGATATGAAACAATGGAGATTATATTTTTATACTCGCTAAATGTTGATTTTAGCAAAAGAAAAAGCAGTTGAATTCTCTTTGTGTTGGACAATTTAGAGCAAAAGTTGAAAAGTTCATAGTGAAATGCAGACATAGTTTATTTTAGATTTAAGCTCTAGCAAAGATTAGTTTTATAACTTTTTTTTAAGCTAAAATGGGAAACTCAGCAGAATTGTAGGTTCTAATCATTTTATTGTGCCTGTAAAAGATTGAATCGGTTTATATATTTCATTTATCACTTGCAAGTTGTTCTTCTACGTCGAATTTGTCCTTGTCTTCTTATGTTTTTGTAATTTATTGGATTTTTCTTCTTCTTTTTTTCTCTAATCATTAATGCCATAAATTCATTCAAACACTGTATAATTACATTGCTGTGATTAATGATAGCATTCAATTATCGTCCCGGACATAATAATTTATAACAACGACACATATTTATTTTAACACATTTACATCCTTTGAGGCTAATGTGTTTTGCATAAATTCACACCCAATCCAGTTGCAATTATAAGATCTCTTGTTTATAAAGCCGACAGATAAATCATAAAATTATCATAATGACACAAGGAAACGGTGTCGTATTATGTTAACGCCAATAAAGTTATCATAGCCATAAAGTAATTTTTCAATTAGTGGTAATGCGATAATTGTATAATGAAACACGTACGAGTGTAGGATTTAACATGTTAATATGAAAAAGAAAATAAAAACAGTATAATCTTTGATAAAGGCCTTATCAAAGGATAACCTTTCGAAATCGATATCCGAAATCGATAATAATAATACCAGTATGTCTTAAAATATAAAGTGTAGAATTCACTTATTGCAAGAAGATCTGGAAGATGCTGGAAACGCCATATCAGCCAACGGCGAGCGCTACAGTGCCATAATTACGGACATTTTATGGGCTGAAGTGGAAGATATGAACTTGAATAATCTTTGGTTTCAGCAGAATGGCGCACTGTGACACATATCACTTCAAACAATCGATCTATCGCGCACTAAGTTCGGTAATCGTATCATCAGCCATTCTAACGATGTCAGTTAGCCGCCTCAGAGCTGCGATTTCACCCGTTTACACTTTTTCTTAAGGGGTGCCGTTAAAGACCGATGCTATTCGAATAATCCAGTAAAGATCCACACCATTAAGGCGTGTAGCGTCTTACCCATTTGTGAGATAGAACCAGAAACCGTCAACCAAGTCTTGGATAATTGGACTGACAGGATGTCGCGGCAACCACAAGAATTAAATCGTGTTCCATAAATAATGGGAATGTCAGCAATTTCTAATGCAAAAAGAAATTAAATTTAATTCATTTTATTTAATTTTTAAAATTATAATTGCATTTGGACCCACCATTGCACGCATATGCCATTAATCACTGTACAAGACGAACGGCAGCGTTTTGGTTCCAATATCAACGAAGAATACGGAGGACAGACACAACCAGTAAAATACCAGACATGGCAAACGCACACGAGCATGTATAGAAAATCCCTGTTGCTATCCAAAATACATTTCGCGTGATTCGATTCGTATATTTCCGCACGCAATATGCGGTTCGTAAGTCGTTAGTTGTAAGCGCTGGCGAGTGCAGCAACTCACGACTCGAACACCCCTTAATTACAAAAGATACTCTTTTGGAAATAGTTCGCAAAATGGGGAGAAAATAAAAGAAAGTTTGCCAAAAAGTACAAAAGTACAAGACTTTTCGAACTTCCCTCATAGTTATATGAAATGCAACACTGCTACCATCAAGTACCACCTGTTAATAGACTACTGTCAAATTTTCAGCAAGTTCCGGCATTTACTTTCCGTGTAACCGCCGTTCAAAACATACAACCTCGTGCTATTTTTTTTAAAATGGAAAAAGTGAATTTCAAGTGCTCATTAAACATAATTTTTTGCGAAAAAAAATTCATCAATCAAACCAAGGAAAAGCTTGATAAATAATATGGTGACTCTGCACCATCGATTTCAATGGTAAAAAACTGGTTTTCTGGCTTTCGTTGTGGTCGCACAAGTACAAATGACGCTGAACGTTCTGGAAGGCCCATTGATGTCGATACACCCGAAAATGTTGAAAAAATCCACGATATGGTGTTGGCCGATCGAAGAGTAAAAGTGCGTGAGATTGTTTATGCCATGGGCATTTCATATGGCAGTGTGGTTTCGGTTTTGAATGATCAGTTGGGTTTAAGAAAGCTGTCTGCAAGATGGGTGCCGCGTTTGCTCTCAATTGACCATAGCCGTAATCGTGTGACAACTTCAAAGGATTGTTTGGAGTAGTTTAATTGGGCTACGAATTGGTACCTCATCCGCCATATTCTCCGGATTTCTATTTCCAAACCTAAACAAGTGGCTCGGTGTAAAGAGATTTAGCTCCATCGGTGAAATTATAGATCAAACAAATGCCTATTTTATTCACATCGAAAAATCCTATTTTTTGGCAGGGATACAAAAATTGGAGAAATGTTGGACTAAGTGCACGTATTGAGCTAAAAGGAAAAAAACTGTGTTTCATTCACAAAGTCATAGTCTTATTGATCGGCCCTAGTATATACGAACTTTATCAAAAAGCACATAAAGTATACCAAAAATACAAAACTTGTACCAGATTTTAAAAGTCTGTCAAATATACCAAAAAACACGTAAGTTGTACCAAAATAGACATAGAATGTACCAAAGAGAAAATGGAGTGCACCAAAGATTACAGCAATTATACCTAAAAAAACTTGGAGTGTCTTAGTTTACTTATAAATACTTATAAAGGGTTTTTCAACAGAGACGCTACAAAAGTAAATCGATAGGGACAGCAAACGACGCCATATTTTTCCCGCTCTTTGGACATTTCTCTTCAGTAAGGTTTGTCATTTCATCATGGAAAGATATACCAGCCAACAACGAGTCGAAATTATTAAAATTTACTACCGAAATTTGGAGTCAGAGGCCTCAACTTTAAGAGCGCTACGTCCAATTTCTGAATTCTGAATTTCTTTTCTGGCTGAATGGCTTCGTCAATAAGCAAAAGATGCGTTATTGGTCAGACAGCAATCCACACGTAATCCATGAGTCATCATTGCATCCCGAAAAAATTACGGTTTGGTGCGGTTTATGGGCCGGCGGCGTCATTGGGTCGTACTTCTTCCGTGATGATCAAGACCGGCACATTACTGTGAATGCGAATCGCTACCGTTCAATGATAACCGAATATTTTTGGCCCCAATTGGATAATATGGACTTGGAGGACATGTGGTTCCAACAGGACTTCGCCACAAGCCACACAGCTAATGCCACAATCAATTTATTGGAAACCAAGTTTAGTGAACATGTTATCTCACGAAATTGCCCAGTCGATTGGCCGCCTCGGTCGTGCGATTTGACGCCATTATGTTATTTCCTGTGGAGCTACGTCAAGTCTATGGTCTATGCCAACAAGCCAGCGACGATTGATGAACTTCGTACGAATATCGAACGTGAAATTGCAGCAGTATCGGCCGATTTATGCTTGAAAACCGTCGAGAATTGGGTTCAGCGTCTGGACTTCTGCAAGCGTGCCCGTGGTGGCCATGCAAAAGAAAGCGAGTTCCATACATAATGGCATCGAACGTACTTTCACAGGAATAAAGAATTGCATTGGTATCTAAAACCGGTTTTGTTTTATTTAAAAAAAACTTTTGTAGCGCTCTTATTGAAAAACCCGATATAAAAATATTGTATGATATACCAACAATGTCCATAAAGTACACCAAAACAGTTCTAAAACGTACATAAAGGGTACTTAAAGTGTACCACAATGTACATAAATTGACCAGCAAGTACGTAAAGTATTGGAAAAATATTACAAGAAGTACATATAGTGTACCAACAAAAATACATAATGTGCTAAAAAGTACTTTTACACTTTATGTACTTGTCGGTTTACTTTGAGTACTTTTTAGTAGGTTTATGGTACACTCGTTGCACGTGTTTTGCCACCCATTATTTACTTTTGGTACTTTTTGTAAATTTTTGATGCAATTAAGTACTTTTGGCACAGTTTATTTAGAATTTTATGTACTGATTTGTATGTACTGTTAGGTACATATTATGGTAGATAAATATTTTCTGTGGTTTCTGGCACATTTTTTGTACTTTTAGTACACTTTTGGGTACTTTTTGGTACAACGTATAGTGAGTAAATTTTAACACCGATCCAAATTCATTATTTGGAAGCATTTTCGCTTACTTTCGTACATACTAGCTTTTTAAATATTGCGTACTCGCGGGCTGGTCGTTTTACTTGATGGAATAAGAGCGTTCGGAAATCCATAAAAATATGCACGCAGCTCGCTACTAAAGAGTCGATAAAATTTTGTTAATCTTCGTTTTACTGCTCGCGGCGAAATGAGATCATTCGTTTACGATCCCTGAAAGCCGCATCATCTACGAAGACTGCAAAATGAACGGTTTTTGAAATTTCAATCGTAGGGGGATGGTCACAAAATATGCATATTGAAAAGCTGATTACCGGAAAGTCAAACCATATTTCTACCAGGTTACTTAATAGAATTCACCTCAGTGACCGTCCACGGCTGTTATTGAAGCGAATTTTATTTGTATTCAGGTATAAAAACATCACAATAATGTCAATGTTTGCTCTTTGATGAATTTCAGTAACACCTGTATTCAATTCATCCGTAGTAATTCGATTTATATGCTAAATGTTGTGTTGTAAGGAATGTTGGGAACATGACACCGATAAATAAGGTCCTATTAGTACAGAAAGTACCAAAATGAGAAAGAGATTTTATACACCTTATTAGATGCGTACTTGCTCTTTTACAGTTGGTGAAAAAAATACAGTTAGTCACGTTTTGGGACACAAAAATGTGAAATTTTTTGTTAAACTAACGCTACCTTCTGAGGGTTCAATTTAGTACTTGCAAAAATTGCCCTTAGAAATTGGGGAACAAGTTAACCTTTCCAGCCGTGTATTTTATTTATTGAAGGCTTTTTAAGCAAAGAAGTTAGGTTGGTCCGGAGTCAAAGTTTTTTTTTCATAAACGATATTTTTTAAAATCTTTAGTAGAATCGAACAAGCATAAGGATCTGCTATATTAAACCCACCTAAACACTCTTTTTTAAAAAAAAAATTTGAGTGCAATATCTCTAAAACTGAATGAGATACAATTCAAGAAATTCAGAAAAAGGGATAAAAATTTTTCGATTTTCAAAATTCGAAAAAAGCGAATATCTGTTATACAATAATAAATTTAATTTTTTGTGCACATGTTGAATAACTATGTCAAAATTTGACATAACAAAAAAAAACTAAAAGTACATAAAAATAAAAAACAAAAATTTTCGTTTTCTTGGAAATCGAAAAACAAACAACAGTACACAACTTTGGACATGTTTCTGAAATATACGCCACTGTGCGATTTTCAATGTTGATATATTGTAATAATCCTTGACTCCTTGTCTACAATCCGTTTTTACTGGATCATATGATATTGATGGAAATCGATTCTGTACCACTGTGCATCGTCGAAAGAAATATAATGTGGTCAGAGCAGAGATCGGACCCACGTTCTCATGTACAAGAGCCGCGCACACTACCATTGCCCCACCGACGGCCACACTCCTTTGAAACGCATTCACATCTCGATTCTAGAAGGAGGCCTCCTGTAAATGTCAAAAAGATCCGATAGTTATGCCTGTTCCCTTTCCAAAAGTGGGCCTGTCAGGAGGCCTACTCTATTCCTTCGAAAAGATCCCGCAGGCATTCACACTTGCCTACTTTAAGCAGACCTGTTGATAGCCCAGAAGTGCAACTCTTTTTACTGAAAGAAACTCGAGTGCAATATCTCCAAACTGTATGAAATACATTTCAAAAAAATTTAAAAAACAAATACATTTTTTTCGATTTTCAATATCCGAAAAAAAACGAATATCTGTAGTATGAAAAAATTTAAATTAAATTTAAGTTTTTAAAAAACATAGACTGGAAAAAATCCGATTTCCTATTTTCTTTAAGGCCGAGATATAAGATATGTAGGCAGTTTTGAAATATTTTCTAAAGTCTACCAAATTTTCCGATTTGTGGTCTTAGTATTTGTAAATAATCCCTGACTCCCTTACCTACAATCGGGTTTCTACAGAAATTTAAAATGTTTAGTAAATCAAAATATATTAAACTAGCTGACCCGGCAGAGTTCGTCCTGCCTTCAAAAGTATTTATAACATCAGATGGTAAACAATGATTAATATCTCGACGTGGGCGTCATCTATTTTATCACGGTGCAAAAACACAAAAAAACTAAATATTGCGCCATCTGTCGGACGAACTTCATACTACACAGAAACACTACTCACGGCCCATAGAGCATGCATATAAAATTTGGTCAAAATCGTTCCAGTAGTTTTTGAGTTTAGCAATCACGAACATACACGTAATTTTTATATATGTAGAGATTTTAGCCAATGGAAATCGATTCTTAACCCCTGTGCGACCGCCATACCTAAATATTGATTAAAAATAGTTACATAAACTTTGATTAGAGTAAGCAAAACAAATTAGATTTAAACAATGCTACTTCCCATAGACGTGATCAATAATAGCCTGCTGTGAAAGTATTTTACTTGCTATTACAATTGAAGTTCGGATCAAGCTGACATATAAATCTTAGATTAAATATTTTTGTCCAGGTGCTGCTGTAGTCTTTATGGAGCTGTAAATTTTAACTCAATAATCTATTGATGAAAGAGGTCTCGAGCAGTAAAACTTTTTTCTTCAGTCGAACTGTAAAATTGTATATACATCTCAATCACAATCTATATTTATATTCCCTCCACCTTTCTCCTGTATTTTGTAACTAAACTTTTTAGCAGTATATCTAGACATAGCGAGTTTCACTTTCACCACTAAAACTCATTAATTTAAACTGTCTATTAATTAGGGGGCGTTTAGCCTTTCTCCTTGGAGCACAAAACTCAGTCTGCCAAACCAACTCAAAATTCAAGGAAATTGTTTAAAAGTTGTTACAAACCACTAAATTACGTGTTCTTATCACAAATGTTACCCAAAATGGAATCAAATCAATTACCCACTTGTAAATTTTACAATTCAAACACAAAACGCCTCTTGTTCAATCCGTACAGAGAGTTCAATGGGTGAGGGGGCGAGTGCGATGTAGTACATAAATAAGTTTTAGACACAAATAACTGGCAATAATGCAAACGGATGAGAGATAATTTAGTAACAATTACTCCATAATTTTTTGGCAGACCTACAAGGCAGATGTAAAGGATTGGCATAGTGTTCATGTATTTTTTTTTGGTCGCTTCAAATATGATTGATATTAAATATTTTGTCTAGAAAAGTATAACAAACATGCACAACATCCATAGTTGAACTTTGGCCAAAGGGGAAATTCCAATTTGAAATTGTAAAAAAGTTTATCTCAAAAGTTTTCTCGTTTTTATTTGGTTGAATTATTTTTGTGATTTTCAATTTCTGTACTGCATTTCCAGCATAATGTTTAGAATTTATCAGCAACAGCAATAAACAACAATGGAAATTTGTTTAAATCCTTTTCAAGACTAGAAAAGAATAACAGTTGTTGATTTCAAAAACAATCACTAGCATCAACTTCATTTTAGGCTAAATCGTTTTTCGAGTTTTTTTATTATTATTTTATTGAAAACATGTGCGGAGAGTTGTGTTTCTAATTAATACTATGAAACTAAAGTGCCTCTGGTGTTGTAAACTTGAAATACAGTATTAGAAATCATGGCCTATATTTCAAGGATAACGTGGGGCCTGACATATTATGCTCAGACTCCGTAACGCTTCATAAAGGTTAGGTAAGGGTGACATAAGTGCTTCCAGAGAAGTGTAAAAGATGCACAAATTGTGATTCGGCTATAGTGAAAAGTTGAATCATCTCCAGCGAATTTAATCTGGGATTTACCCAGCAGGCAACCATACGATCAATAATATCATCGGTTATTCATTTAAGTTCAAAGGCATAGAAATAGGGTGACATAAACTGGTTGTGAGAAACTCTCCCCCAATCCCTTCGTGGGATATAGTGGAAAACCATTTTTTTTTTTGTTTACTTGAATATTCGAAAATTCAGATTCATTTCCTAGGTGGACCACATATTTACCAATTTCTGCGCCATGACCGCTGATATATAAAACCAAAAACAAGCCACCTTAACGCCCATAAGTTAAGTCAGTCCGCATTGTATATTTGTACTCACACATTCAAGTGAAATAGTTAAAAGTTTTCATGAGCTGAAAACCAACAATAAAACACGCAGAGTTACGGAAACCAAAAGCAGCGAGAGTAGACATAAGGACGAGAGCAATTTACAATTCATGTTATAGTTAGTTAGATGTGAGCGTGCGTGTGTGACTGTTGGTAAAGTTTCAAGACCGTATGGTATAAAAACGGAAACGGAAGTGTATTAAAGCCGGATATAGCACACACAACAACTTCTATAGCCGAGAATAGTTGGCCAGCCGTTAATGTTCATACAATACAAAAGATAACTTGTGTTTGAGTTTGGTAACGGAACAAGCAAGGAGTGAGAGAGATGCCGTACAATAATAGTAAACAAAGAAAAGGGGCATTATCTGTTTGAGCTGGTTAGGTAGAATAAACACTAGCAAACCCAAATTTAAGACAAATTTTCTATTTTGAATGGTTAAATAATTATGTCTACAATAGATCTGCTGAAACAAAAGGAAGACAAGTGAAATAAAATTAACACAATAAAAATATATTGAAATACATACGTGGAAGAACATATATTTTGCGTTGAAACGTAATTATTATTATATTTTTTTTAAGTTTGAAATTTTTTATGTTGTTACACTTGTTTTAAACTGAATACTACACAGAATTATTAAAATTGCTATTCCCCTAACGAGAGACGTATTTTAGAACCATTTGTCATACAACGTTTATCTCTTTATACACCCTGAAAAATTTGCCTTTTTTGGTTGTTTGGCTGCAAATATAACGTGTTTATAGCTTGCCGAAAATATAGTATACTTGTGTACAAACACATTGTGTTTGCTATTCAATATAAGATGTTTGGGACACAGTGGCTAATAGGCTATTATATATATAAAGGGGTTTTCAACAGAGACGCTACAAAAGTAAATCGATAGGGACAACAAACGACGCCATATTTTTCCCCGCTCTTTTGACATTTCTCTTCAGTAAGGTTTGCAATTTCATCATGGAAAGATATACGAGCCAACAACGAGTCGAAATTATTAAAATTTACTACCGAAATTTGGAGTCAGTGGCCTTAACTTTAAGAGCGCTACGTCCAATTTATGGTCGTCATAATCGTCCTACCAGACCAACAATTGAGCGACTAGTAGAAAAATTTGAATCCACAGGCACAGTACAAAATGTTCCCGTGCCAGTGAGACAAAGAAGTGCCCGTAGTGTCGAGAATATTGCTGCCGCTGAGGCTTCAGTTCAAGAAAGCCCAAATGTGTCTCTCACACGTCGTTCTCAAGCATTGGGCATCTCTGTGACGCCGTTGTGGCGAATTTTGCGAAAAGATCTTGGCCTACATCCTTACAAGATCAAATTGACGCATGAACTGAAGCCGCTTGACCACCATAAGCGTCGTATGTTCGTGAACTGAGCTGAGCAACAACTTGAAAATGATTTGGATTTTCATCGGAAAATCATCTTCAGCGATGAGGCTCATTTCTGGCGGAATGGCTTCGTCAATAAGCAAAATATGCGTTATTGGTCAGACAGCAATCCACACGTAATCCATGAGTCATCATTGCATCCCGAAAAAATTACGGTTTGGTGCAGTTTATGGGCCGGCGGCGTCATTGGGCCGTACATCTTCCGTGATAATCAAGTCCAGCACATTATTATGAATGCTAATCGCTACCGTTCAATGGTAACCGAATATTTTTGCCACCAATTGGATAATATGGACTTGGAGGACATGTGGCTCCAACAGGACGGCGCCACAAGCCACACAGCGAATGCCACAATCAATTTATTGGAAACCAAGTTTGGTGAACGTGTTATCTCACGAAATGGCCCAGTCGATTGGCCGCCTCGGTCGTGCAATTTGACGCCATTAGATTATTTCCTGTGGGGCTACGTCAAGTCTATGGTCTATGCCAACAAGCCAGCGACGATTGATGACCTTCGTACGAATATCGAACGTGAAATTGCACCAGTATCGGCCGATTTATGCTTGAGACCCGTCGAAATTGGGTTCAGCGTCTGGACTTCTGCAAGCGTGCCCGTGGTGGCCATGCAAAAGAAATCGAGTTCCATACATAATGGCATCGAACGTACTTTCACAGGAATAACGAATTTCATTGGGATCTAAAACCGGGTTTGTTTTATTTAAAAAACCTTTTGTAGCGCTCTTATTGAAAAACCCTTTAATTGTGACCCAAATTTGGCATTGTTTGTTGAAAACTACTGAAAACAAAAACGAGACAGACAGCAACGAAACAAAAGGCAGCAGATCTTCAATTTACGAAAACAATGCTTACAAACATGTACATGGTTCCTGCAATATGTTGCTGGGGCCGTTATTTTTCAGCGTTTATAGGGGGTTCAATAAGACTGCAGATATTCCTTTATAAATAAAGACACCAAAAATTATGGAAATGATTTTTGTTTTATTTTATCATAGTTCTTGGTCTATGACATTTATGTATTAAATACGACATCCATTAAACGCCCACCACAACTCCTCTGGCAACACAGGATGGACGTATCAAAATTTTGTTTAACTTTTTGGCATAGTTCGGACTGTATATCATTTATAACGCGTATTTTTTCGTTCTCCAGCTCTGGAATCGTGTCAGCCGTATTGGCAAGGCCACGTAGCCTCAGAGAAAGAAGTTCAGTGGTGGACGCTGAGAAAATACTGTCCCAGCAACATACTGCGGAGACATGTACATTAGGGTTAGTCAATTTTTTTTGCGCCGAATGCTCTCGCAGTATGATGTTCCAGATGTATCGATTTTAATGTAGAGTTTGACTTAACTGTTCATTACGCAAATTTCATGCCATATGTCAAAAAGTGAGTGACCAACTCTTGATCGAACAACAGATTCATATTGAGAGTACCACAGTTACCCAAGAACAGCCACATTAAAAGTTTAAAATGAAACAAAAATTCTTAAATTTGAAAATCACAAAAAAATAAACTTTTGCTCAGACAAATTTTAAAATCGCCACATCTCGAAAACTAGCTGACCAATTAGTTATCGAACAACAGATTCGTAATCAGCGTACCAAACTTAACTAAGAACAGGCACACAACAGATTTAAAACGAAAAAAAATAATTTTTTCAAAGTTTAAAAATCTCAAAAAAAAAATAAAATTTAAAAAATCTGGTTTAATTAAAAGTTTGGTGCGGAAGGTTTTTTTGCAATATAAAAAAGTAAAGATGCAGTTCTTCATATTTTTAGGTTATTTATTTAAGTTGAAAAGTGACTAACCCTAATGTACGTATATGTTTGCAAGCATTGTTTTGAAGACCTGTTGTTTTTGCGTTTCTACGCAGTCTGTCAAATTTTCGTTTTAAGCAGTTTCCAACAAACGAAGCTACATTTGATTCACAAAAACATACGTTATAACCTATTAATCTTTGTGTCTCAAACATGTAATATAGAATGGCAAACATAATGTGTTTGGGCACAAGTATACAATATTTGCAACACGCTACAAACACGTTATATTTGCATCCAAACAACAAACAACAGACATATTTTTCAGCGTGAGTCAAATCGCAAGATCTCGACGGTGATTTGACCTCGTTGTTCCGTGAGAAAATGCTGTCTCTGTCAATAGGGTGATTTCTTCGTGCGCAAGTTATCCTGTTGAAACCACATATTATTCAAGTCCATATCATCTACTTCCGGTCATAAAAAGATTGTTATCATCATTTTCGAAGAAGTACGGTCCCATTACTCCGCCAGCCCAAAAACCACACCAAAAAGTGACTCGTTGTTGGTGCATAGGCATTTCCTGAATAACATGGAGATTTTCAAAAACCCAAATGCAGAAGTTAACATATCCGTTTAGAAGAAAATATGCCTGATCACTCATGACGATTGTTGTATGTATTGTACGGCACACAGTGGTTCGGCCAAAATTTCAATATAGTTTGATCTGGTAACCTTTTTAAGTTCTGTAAAATACGGATTGTAGACAAGAAGTCTAGGATTATTGCGATATATGAACATTGCAAATCGCACAGTGGGGTATAGTTATTTCAGAAAAATTTCCAAAATTGACTAGTTTTTGTTTTTTCGGCTTCAACGAAAACAAAAATTTTGTTTTTTATGATTTTTTAATATAATTGTTCATAATGCGAAAAAAAGTTAAATTTTTTTTCGTATACGGATTTTTTTTCGTATGCGGATTTTTGCGTTTTTCGAATTTTGAAAAGCGAAAAATTTAATTTCTTTTCTCGAATTTCTTAAACTGTACGTTCATTCAACTTCACAAAATTCAAACTTTGGCATTATTATAATGTTTTTATACCTGAATTCTAATAAAATTCGCCTTAATAACAGGCAGGGACCAATTTTCAATTTTTGGTCATTGATTTTGGTCAATTGCTGTGGTCATTGAGGTGAATTTTATATGTATTCAGGTACAAAAAACATTATAATATTGCCAATGTTTTCGTTATAATGAAGAACCACCTGTATGTAATTCCATGGCAGTAATACGATTTATATGCTAAATGTTGTATTGTAAGGGATGTTTGTTGCCTAACTTCAGCTTACGAACTGCGATTAGTACAAAAAAATATAATACTAACATTTTTAAAGTTGTGGAGAAAAGAATAGTAAAAATCAGTCTTTTTCATTAAATTATCACTATCTTCTTTGTGTTCAATGAGACGCTAGCAAAAGTTACCTGAGAAATTGGGAAACAGATCAGCCTATCCAACTGTGGGTCACAGTCATTGAAGGTTTTTGATGCAAAGAACTTCTGTTGGTCCAAAGTCAAAAAAACGGTAATTTTTGTAATATTTAGTACAACCGAACTGTATTTGGTATAACCAGAACTTAGTTGCCGCATTAAAACCACCCAATCACTCTTTTTAATACAGCAGTTCAAGAAATTCGAAAAAAGGGATCAAAATTTTTCGATTTTCAGAATTTGAAAAAAAGCAAATATATCGTAGTATAAAGCTTCATACGCCATTTTCACTTTTTTTAGTCTAAGATTGGAAACGCTGCTCTTTCGAACGCTGTCTTCAGAATTTCGCGATCTCACTCCGTTGCTAAGATACTCAGTGTTATATTAATTTAATTTATTATGTACTTTTCTATTTTATATTTATATATTATTATATATATTATATATATATATACATAATTATATTTATTATATATTTAATTTATTATTATGTATTATATATTTAAACTCTTTGGACAAACAGTTATTCCAATTTAAATTTTTAGAACATTCTATCACGTAGATTTTTTTTCACCTCTAAACTTAAATGTTTTTTTTCTCGAAACTAAGTTGATGGCGTATGAAGCTTTATAGTACTCATCTAACAATATGTCAAAATAGTAAAAAAAAAAACAAAAAATAAATAAAATAACCAAAATTGTTTTCGACTGTGTGATTTTTTTATCCCACTGTGTGATTTTCAATTTTAATATATCGCAATAATTCCTGACTCCTTGTCTATAAGCGGCTTTTTACAGAACTTAAAAATATTTACTAGATCAAACTATATTGAATTTTGGCCGATGGAAATCTATTCTGAACCACTGTGCGCCGCTGCAAATGGTCTCTAGCCCTCAGTTCCTATGTCAATAGAAATTTGAAAGCGTATAAAAATTGTGTCTCATTAAAATCCGCTGCTGGGTGCTGCAGGAAATATTCAATTGCTGTGCACGACAACGAATTGACGTTGTCGCGGCCTGGTACGAAGACGCACATGTGTTGTAACGTTTTGCATGGACGTAACTTTTTCAATCAGCTGATTGTTGACTCAGATGGCCCGATAAGTTGATCGAATAAGTCAAGCATTCCGCGAAATGCACTTTTTCCAGAACAACCATTTTCATAAACCGTTTGGATCACTTTTACCCGGTGTTCAATGGATGACACTTTTGAAAAAAAAAAAGGTTTTTCTTCACTTTTGCAGCATAACTTCAAGGGACTTCAAATTTTTCACTAACAATATTTGACAAAATTATAGCCATGGTAAAGCTGAACAACTAGTATTAACATATGATATGAACATATTTAGGGTGTTCACAAGAGTGTCCTAACGTTGTATGTGTCGTTTTCATACAAAAGTGTTGTACGATAGTACAACTTTTGCAGATATGATTTTGCGGTGTACTAAGCAATCAGCTGATACCATTTGTTTACCATTGTAGCAAGGCGTAGTGAAGAAGGTGGTTGCATCAACACAGCATCGCCTCACAATTACAGTAATCAAAAACTGAAAACCGGTCCACCGGTGGGGTAGAAGATATAATTTTAAGCTGAATATGTAAGATACAAAAGTTTGGATAAAATTCTATATTAGGAGTTATGAGCCACCAAAGTTCGGATACACGGGGTCTAGTATGTATAAGTATTAAAACCCGTCTAAAGAAATTAGTCTGGCCGCATTTTTGGGCAATATAAGGCAAAATAACCAAAACAAATTAAAGGCAAATTTTCGATAACTTGCTTTGTTATCGAAATATCGGCCGTTCAAATTTTGAAAAATTGTCGAAAATAGTTTTTGCATTTTCCCAGAATCTAGAAATGCAAATTAAGGAACACCGGTATTTCTAAAACGGTTCATAATAATAGGGATTTCCCCCCAACTTTGGTATTTACAATTTTGTGAATTAACATAATTTATATTTTTCTATTAAAAATTTTTTATATTAAAACTAACCGTTGCCACAGGTGTTTCAAAAATTGCACTTTTCGAAACAACTGAAAATCCGATTTCTGGGGTTCCTGATTACTCTTTTCACAATTAGCTGATTTTGAAAATTTAATTAATTAGAAGTCGCCCAATAATATCTAGTGCAAAGTATATTTATATCACGTGGAAGCATTAGCGCAGCTGATTTCAGTATTTTCATGACGCTGTACCTAGCAACTGTCAAATTCATGTGAATTTTGTTTTTGTACATGCTTGTTTACTTTTATTCTTGGTATACATACATGCAGAGTTTGACAGAACGTCGGTACGAAATAAAAATTAAATGCCTGTTGTTTTTGCCTACAATTACAACAACGCCTAATGCTTCCACTTGATATAAATCCACTTTGATTTAGTGCCACCACCTTCTTCAATACACTTTGGATTGTAGTACGTGAATTTACTACAGGGTGTTCACATTTGTGCTATTGGAGGTCTTATGTTTTCTTAAAACCTACAACCTTAGTACATCTTGTGAATCTTGTAAATAGCACATAAATACCACTTTGTATCTACAAATGGTCATTTGTATGTATAGGTCATCATTACTCGAGAATGGCGTATCTGATTTTGTCCGAATAAATTGGGAAAAATTTTTAATTATAACGCCTTTAATATATTTCAGTAATATTTCTCAATGTAATCAACAGCTTCTCAGTTATAAAAAAAATGCTGGAAAAGAATATTTTTTGCTTAAAAATTCAAATTTTTTATTATTAAAAAAACAAGAAGCATAAGAAACGACAAAAAAGTGTAAGCTTATCCTAAAGTTACATCACCTGTAACGAAAATAAGACATGGATCATACAAATCGATGGACGCGTTTCTCTCTTATTCACAATTTAGTGAAGGTATCTTATTTTGTCAAGAATTGTATTACACATCATATGCAACCCAAACAAAAAATTACAATTCTTGACAAAAAGTATTAACTTCTTTAAAGTTTGAACGCCTAAGCACAGTTAGTAATTACAACTCAGCTTATAAAACATTACACATATCAGACAGAGTATTTATTACAATTTCCTGTTAAGCACAATGCTAACATAAAATGTTTGTAATAAGTAAAGCATACTTTGAGGCAAGCAACGCACAATATACTTACTGTAACTTGAAAATTCTCCAACAATCTTCCCGCCCTCTATTTGTCATTCTTAAGTAATTTAAGCCTATTAGCGAATTGTAACACACACTGAGTGAAAACCCAGTCAATGTTCAATAATGCCTTCCCTCAGTATATTAGTCACACATTTTTTTCTATGTTGGTTTTAAATGACGTCTAGACATTTATCGGAGACAACAACTCGTACAACATGTGTATCTGGCACACGCATATATTCGTGCAACATTCAGTGACGCCATCCGGTACAAGGTGCATACGGCATATGTCCACAAATAGAGTTTCCTAAGGAGATTTACCTGCATAGAAATGTCGAAAAAACATCACATAAAATCACCATATATAAACATGAACCATGTAAAATTAAAAGCAAATCAACTAAACATGCAATATGAGCATAAAACCAGTAATGTCTAAATGTCGTCCCACCGTTTAATACTATAATGTGACAAACATGATGTGAGTTTTCATATAGAAAACTATAAAGCGCAAACGTATTGTTCAAGATGTGTTTAAGAAGACATAGCATGCTTTGAGGATTACATATTTTAATAATGTATGTGCATAAGCTATGGTGCATGGTATAGGAGACATGTGTAGCATATCTTTAGGGGTTCTAAGAAACAGGAATAAATTTACAATACAAATAAGTATATGTATTTAATAGCTTAACTTAATCGTACAAGTTAATCAATTCTGGGGTCAACTTTAGGATTTTAATTTAATTCTTGCAAATACTTTACATTAATATTGTATTTATAACTTTCAAAATTTTAAATTTTGTTAAAATGAAAGGCTCCTTGAATACAGTTTCAATGCACACTTTGTAGTCTTTCTCTCATTTCATTTTTTAAACTTTTTACTTTGCAATATCCTTCTTTCCTCCTTTCATACCCTTTGACATACTTCCTCGAACAGTCAAAGCTCTCAAGTGATATATGTATTTCCAATGTCATTTGTAAATTTATACTATTTGTTTATATCTTGAATTCAATAAAATTCTATTTAAGCTGTCAGGCAAACAAATTATTATTGCCGTTGTTTGTTTTATTTTATGGGTTGTTTCGTAAGCCCATAAAGTCAGCATTGCCAGAGAAGGCAAACAAAGATATATGCATAAATATTTCATGGAAGGGGGATGGATACACAGACGTAATGCAACTAAAAATAAAGATAAATTGAAATAAAATTGAAAGTGACTTACACAATAGAGTTTATTTAAAAGCCAATGCCGTTTCTTAGCATAATTAATGTCCTGTGCAAATATAGAATCGGGTTTATTTTCATATATTCAACTCATACAAATCTCTATTCCAATTAATTCAAATTTAGCATTAAATTCAGTTGAAGATATAGATTTAATGACAATTAGACAAAATTTTGATAAGCTTTCCAATCGTAAATTTAGAGCATATTTTAAGGCGCATGAAATTTTTTTATTATAGTATACTTTTAGGGATAGTTGTGTAATGTATGTAATGAAAGATGTTTGTATTTAAAACAACATTGAGAAAACTGCAAACAGTACTTTGTACTCAAGAGGTGGTTTGTACAGATTTTTACGGTCTATAACTTGCACCTGGTTGGAGTCATAAAGTCGATAAAAATTAGGGGATTTCCACATTTTGCCCAAAATTCTCCTTAAACCTAATTTCTGTTTAGTGGCATGTTACCAAAAGTTGTAGCCTGGAAAATATTGACCAACATTACCAAATAACAAGACCGACAAAATACAAATTATATCTTTTGAATGTTAATATATAAGAAGTTCATACTACAAGCTTTCAAAGTCTGATACAGTTGAAAAATGGTGAATTTTCATTAGAATAATAGATAGATAATAATAGATAGTTCATTGGCATGAATAGTTTCGAACTTCGAACGATTTTTCATCGAAAATTATCATTCATCGAAAATGATCCATCTTAGTGGTTACGTGAATAAACATAATAATCGTCTCTGGGACTCCAAAAATCTGTGTCTCACACACAAAGAACCCCTACACTCGCTCAATGTTACTGCGTAGTGTGCTGTTTTCGCTGGAGGAGTCATCGGACCATTCTGTTTTTTAGAACGCCACGGGCCAAACGACGGCTGTGAACGGCGCGCGCTACAGTGCCATGATTACCAAATTTTTTCTTCCTCAATTGGATGAATTGGGACTGGAGAAGATGTGGTTCCAACAAGACGGTGCAACGGGGCACACTGCTCGAGCCACAACCGGTATTCTGTAGAAATCATTTCTGGGTCGCTTAATATCTCATTTTGGTGATTTGCCCTGGCCTTTTTATGGGGTTTTTGAAGTCGCGGGTTTACGTCAACAAGCTTCAGACTCTTGAAGCCCTTAAGGGGAGAATATTCGCCAAGAAGGTGAGAACCTGTCGCCCGAAGTTCTGGCAAGAGTGATGGAAAATTACATAAAACGAGCCCCATAAAAAATGCCATAAAACTCTGGCGGCGGCCCCTTGTCCGATATAATTTTCTCAACTTAATGGAGTAAATTCTTATGGATTAAATAAACAAATTTCTCAAGCAGAACCAAAGTTTTTCATTAAAGAAAAATGACAGCAAAAGATCTTTGCGTGATTACTTTTGCCTCACATTGTATATCGATAATCCC
Organism: Phaonia tiefii; assembly: GCA_963931995.1. NCBI lineage: Eukaryota > Metazoa > Arthropoda > Insecta > Diptera > Muscidae > Phaonia > Phaonia tiefii. The sequence goes on from OZ008367.1 coordinate 66,204,359, forward strand.
TGAAATCACCCTATGAAACCATCATTATAAACTAAATAAATAAATATTTTCCAATTACTTCTTACAGAGGAGAGTTTGTTACAGTCAGTGGTCTGTGCGGTTTCTAGTTTTATATTCAATAATTTGTCGACATCAGATATCGAACCCACGTTCTCAGGTACTAGAGTCCAATTGATCACCTGCGGGCACCATCAATGTAGCCAGAATTAGTATGTATCCCCCATGTGTGGCCCATACACATCGCCTTTGGGAATGGGTAATGAACGTTTACCCATTACCCACAGGGTATGGGGAAAATAATGGGTAGCTACCCACAGCGATGGGGAAGTACCCATCACGATTTCCCATTACCCACATGGTAAAAGTTGCCAAAATAAGAAAATCGCTAAACCAAAAAAATTGCCTATAACTTGGAAACCTCCATAGGAGGCTTTAACCCATGGATGTCTTTAATACGGCTTGAATATTTTTTGTAAAAAATCGCTAAAACTAAAAAATGTCCCTGATGAATTTGAAACTCCTTTTTTTCGAATAAAAAATCGTTAACACGCCCTTATATCTATATGTCGGAAACTAAGCCTCCAATCGAAGAAAAAATTAATTTTTGGGGTTTCTAAGGGATTTTTATAGAGTGCTCCAATTCGTATAGACCAATTTTTTTCAAAAAAAATCACCAAAATAAGGAAATCGCTAAAATAAAAAATGCCTATAACTTGGAAACGGTACGTCCAATATCAAAAATAATACTTTTCTTGCCACCAGAGGAGGCCAGCTCAAAGACTGCACTAAATATTACATTGGAACATTAATTGTATAAATACATTTCCATAACTATTAAACTCACCACGAGATTAAGTCGTTGCCACATCGGAAATAAAACTCCAAAGAAACATCAATGGTTTCATTCCCAGTGTTGTAAAGGTGAGTAGGAATGCCGGTGATAGTGACTTCCATGGGGTTTTTGAATAAAAATCAGCTTCTTTCATAAAAATTAGATTTATTTAACAAATTGGAATTATATATTAAAATTACTATAACAAACAAACAGATAGGAATTTAAAAAAAATTAATAAATTACTTAATATCAAGTGGGAACTCCTTTTTGGTACATGCTGAAAAAGGTTCCAGCAACACGTAGCAGGAACCATGTATATGTTTCCAAACATTGTTTTCATTTATTGAAAATCCGCAGTTTTATGTTTCTTTGTTGTCTGGCGCTTATTTGTTTTTAGCATTTTTCAACAAACAAAGCCACATTTGGCTCACAAAAACATATGTATTTATTTATAACTTACTAATCATTCTATTGCAAACATGCAATCTTGATTAACAAAGACAATGTGTTTGGTTACAAGTAACTACAGCATTTGTGACTTTCTCTAGAGTTATTTAGTTGTGTCTAGAATTTTCCAGAAACCTTTTTAGTTAGTGAATTCATCAACCATTTGTGCTGAGCTGATACCTGAGAGTTTTGAACTCCCGACAACTATGTGATAATTTGCTTAACATTAAACTGGAAAAATGTAAGAACACTTAAGTTGTCATACACACAATGTTAGTTTAACACACGGCCAAGTGTCTGTTGCGATTCAAATGTTAGTGTAACACTCCACAAACATTCCGTTGGTAGTCAAGTGTTATTTTAACACACCACATTGTGCTCATTTGCTTTCATATGTTAGTTTAACCCACCACAAACTGTCTGGTGAGATTCAAATATTAGTTTAACACACCACAAACTATCCGTTGACATTCGTCTGTTACTTTAACCAAAATGTAACACATTTTTTATAACAATACATTTTAAGAGATACATATATATTTTAAGAGATCAAACAGTGTGTGAAAAATTAAAACGCGCACAACTCACTGGTTATGAGAAACTCTCCCAACTCCCTTCGTGGGATGTAATGGGAAACGGTTTTTTATATTTTAAGTGATAAGCTCGACATTTCAGAAAAGGATAACAAATACGAATTCAAATAGAACAAAGAATAAACAAATCAATATATTCCAAAAGTTATAGTTAGATATTGAATTTAAATAACAACAGGACCACAAATGCAAATGTTGGCAAATAATTTTGTCAACTGGAAATTCATTTCCCAGTTGGAAAAAAATTCCAAGTAGAAAAAAAACAAAATGTCAACAAAGCTATATAAATCACTCGAGATGTGATAACTTTAATTCTGCTCTGTATTTAAGGATCTCTGTGAATAAATGAACGACAATGGTAGATGTCCTCTTTTTTTGTTCGCTAAGGATAATATACATTTTTATATGTCCATTTTCTGCTTTTGTTTTGTTTTAAATTGCAGCATCATCATAAAAATGCCAAAAGGTTTACAAGGACGAAAAGTTGTAGTAGTATAGAATATAAAATATAATAAACCTAAGGGAAATCTATATTGAATAGACATTATTAGTATCCGTTTTGTATATACTTGTGTGTGTGCGTATATATGGCTCTGTATCTTTATCGTTATTTGCTAGAATATTGTATTCTTCCTTTGGTTACTCGAACTAGTTACGTGAGTTGATAAAGTCCTCTGTGTAGCTGGGGATGTTAGCATGAAAACATATCCGGAATATGTTGTACGTTTTCTGTGTAATAGGAAATTCCTGCATGACCATCGTCATCCTGATAAGGGGGAAAACATAAAAAATCCCAAAAATGTGGCCCCCTGGGGTGGATCCAATGAAAAAACACTAAACCACATTGTTTTTATGACATAAAATACCTAAACCGTAGAAAGAGCAACAATAGAGACACGAAAACTATTCTGTATGTGATGTCGATAGCAGGGGCTTCTGTTTTTATCTACGGTTTATTATTGATGACATTAGCTATATTATGTTTTAACTGTTTGCACTGAGATTTAGATGATTGGCTAGAAGTTAAACAACATATACTGTCATAAATTACCTAGGAAAAAATTATATATGGCAACCCCAGGCGGCATTAATGATTAGCAATAAATGTACTTAGATTCTTTGAATGGGTTTGATAATATGGCTAGAGGTAGAAAAGGTCCCAAAGGTGTAATACATTTATCAAATATGATTATTTAATGTCTTGTCTAAATTCGCTATATTAAAAATATCTAAAGGCATACAGTGGGTTGAACAATACGAAACAAATTGCCAAAAATAATTGTAATGTTACAAATTCTTTTAAAAAGTAATTTTTACCTATGTTTTCTTACGTACTTTATTGGCATTACAAAATCCTGGCCGATTAGGGGCATTACCAAACGTACGAAACATATTTCTCCAGCCGACACACACTTTTACTTTTTCTCTCCAGTAGGCAACACCAAGATTGCGCAGGCTTTTGCCCATCTGAACCTTCCAACAGAGCTAATCTTATTGTTCGACATTCTTCGAACATGTCGTCGACTTCCTTTCGCGCTGGTCTATCGATATCCACTTCACTGGCATGGTCTAGCCAGGGTCGTCACATTATTTTGATTCGCTTAACTACGTCGATATCGGAATATGATTTATATAGGTCCTAATTGATAGGACGCACAGTGATACAGAACTTTTTTCTATCGGGCACAATTCAATATCTTTTGATCTAGTAAATATTTATGTAACAAACCAATTGTAGGTAAGGATACGGTATCCAATACTGGAGGAATAGGGTATCCCAATAATAGAAAACCGGCCTAATCACTTATCGAAACCGGTTCATTGTCCAAAATTCGTATTTCCATTGCCATTAAATGTATCGAAATTTTTAAAATCAGTTCAATTTAATTCGATTGAATTCAATTTAATTCGATGCACTATAATTCAATTCATTTCAATTCCATTAATTTAATTTCAATTCAAATCAATTTAATTCAATTAAATTCAATTCAATTCAACTCAATTCAATTCAACTCAATGCAATTCAATTCAGTTCAATGCAAGTCGATTCAATTCAAGTAAAGTCAATTCAATTCAATTCATTGCTATTCAATGCAATTCATTTCGATTTAATTCAATTCAGTTCAATTCAATTCAATTTTAATTCAACTCAATTCAGTTCAATTCAGTACAATACAATTCAGTTCAATTCAAATTAATTAAATTTAATTCAATACAATTCAATTCAGTTCCGTTCACTTCAATCCAATTCAGGTCAATCTCATGCAACTCAATTCAATTCAACACAATTCAATTCAGTTCAATTCAATACAAGTCGATTCAATTCAAGTAAAGTCAATTCAATTCTGTTCAATTCAGTGTAATTCAATTCAATTAATTTCAATTCAATTCAATTCAACTCAATTCAGTTCGATTCAGTACAATTTAATTCAATTCAGTTCAATCCAAATCAATTCAATTTAGTTCAATACATTTCAATTCAGTTCCATTCACGTCAATCCAATTCAGTTCAATCTTACGCAACTCAATTCAATTCAATTCAATTCAATTCAATTTCAATTCAATTCAACTCAATTCAGTTCAATTCAACTCATTTCAGTTCAATTCAATTCTTTTCTATTTAATCCAATTCAATTGTATTTAATCCAATTAAGTCGATGCAATTCAAGTTAAGTCAATTCAATTCAGTTCAATTCAGTTTAATTCAACTCATTTCAATTCATTTCAATTCATTTCAATTCACTTCAATGCAATTCAATTCATATCAATTCAATTCAATTCGATTCCATTCAATTTAATTCAAATCAATTCAATTCAAGTTAATCCAATTCAATTCAATTCACGTCAATTCATTTCAATTCAATTCATTTCAATTGAATTCAATTCAGTTCAATTCTATTCAATTAAATTCTATTCAATTCAATGCAATTCGAAATTTTTAAAATCAGTTCAATTTAATTCGATTGAATTCAATTTAATTCGATGCACTATAATTCAATTCATTTCAATTCCATTAATTTAATTTCAATTCAAATCAATTTAATTCAATTAAATTCAATTCAATTCAACTCAATTCAATTCAACACAATTCAATTCAGTTCAATTCAATACAAGTCGATTCAATTCAAGTAAAGTCAATTCAATTCTGTTCAATTCAGTGTAATTCAATTCAATTAATTTCAATTCAATTCAATTCAACTCAATTCAGTTCGATTCAGTACAATTTAATTCAATTCAGTTCAATCCAAATCAATTTAATTTAGTTCAATACATTTCAATTCAGTTCCATTCACGTCAATCCAATTCAGTTCAATCTTACGCAACTCAATTCAATTCAATTTCAATTCAATTCAACTCAACTCAATTCAGTTCAATTCAACTCATTTCAGTTCAATTCAATTCTTTTCTATTTAATCCAATTCAATTGTATTTAATCCAATTAAGTCGATGCAATTCAAGTTAAGTCAATTCTATTCAGTTTAATTCAATTCAGTTCAATTCATTTCAGTTCAGTTCAGTTCAGTTCAGTTCAATTCAATTCAATTCAATTCAATTCAGTTCAGCTCAGTTCAATTCAACTCAATTCAGTTCAATTCGATACAATTCAGTTCAATTCAATTCAATTCAGTTTAATTCACTTCATTTCAGTTCAATTCAATTGAAATTAATTCAGATCAATTCAGTTCAATTGAGTTCCATTCAATTCAGTTCAGTTCAATTCAATTCAATTTGATTTAATTCAATTAAATTCAATTCAATTCATTTCATTTCATTTCATTTCATTTCAATTCAATTCAACTCAATTCTTTTCAGTTCAGTTCAATTCAATTCAATCCTATTCAGTTCAATTCAATTCAGTTCAATTCAGTTCAGTTCAGCTCAGTACAGTTCAGTTTAATTCAATTCAATTCAGTTCAATTCGATACAATTCAGTTCAATTCAAATGAATTCAATTCAATTTAATTCAATTCATTTCAATTCTTAGAACACACTAACAGCCTGCTTCTCAATCTCGAACGAATGATTTCGTTCGTGTTCTATATGAAAGAAAGTTGGTTTGGGTTTCACAATCTTGTCGTTTCAAGTCGAATGAAAACATAAAATTTTTCAGTACAAATTTTGGTCTCTCTGTTTCGAATGTGCTGACACTTAGGAATAAACATGAAGTCAGGCGAACCAAAAATTTCGACTTGAGAAACCAAATTTGAGTCGGATGTGAGTGACCGATGTTCGTTCGATTAGCTATTCGTTCGATATAGGGCGTTTTCACATTAACCGACAACAAAACTGACACGACACCAGCACGGCACCGACACCGGCACGATTTTTGCAAAGTGCTTACACATTACACGACACGATACGATCCCGACATGCTGTTGTTGTTTGTCGATCGAAGAAATATCATCACTGTTCATAAAAATATAAAAATGTCGTCGACGACATGAGTGGAGTGTTTGCTTCTCGCCGACATGTCGTCGCCGGCAACGACATAAAACAGTAGTGTCGGTAAGTGTGAAAGCATGCCCAAACACTCATAGAGAAACAGGCTGTAAATTTATAAAAATGTTACGCTTTCGCCGAAAAGGCTAACAAAGCTACAGTCCTCGTTAGAACTGGACTACATGACACCAACGTGTACCTTTGAGAGAAACTTCTCCGCTCATATCTCGGGCAGACACCACTGGAAGGGACGTATACCAGGCAATGGAAGATATGTAATGGAAGACTGATGGCAGTTGTGACAACCACTTATATTGATGTGATGACATGTAATGAGGTTGTGACAACCTCTAAAATCGGTTACTACTAATTCGGATATTTATTCTGGGGACCCATTTGGAATCTCAGCTCATGATCAGAACCGAAGCTGCGAGGCTCAAGAGGTGGACGTGTCCTATTTTCCTACGCGGTCATTTGTGTGATTAGGAGAAGCTATTTATGGTCCCAATTCTTTTCGGATCTGCCAGGTATTCTAGCTGAATGACCTTACAATCTTTTTGAGGATCACAAATTGGTTTGTCAGAGACTAATGTATCTCTAGTTTTCAGCCTCATCTTGGCACATTGGTTGGGTTGAATGCCTTTTAACTACAACAGTTTAACAAGCATGATATGCCGAGGTAACGGTTGTAATTGAACTAGGTGTGTTCCGTGACCGTCGGTGGTGCAATGGCTAGTGTGCGCGGCTCTTGTGCATGAGAACGTGGGTTCGATCCCTTCTCAGACCACCTTACATTTCTTTCGACGACGGTCACCTCGCTTAGTGATGGCGACACTATCGAGAACTTAGCCATGAAAATGCTTCTCAAAATACCGCTCGGAACCGGTGTAAAACTGTAGGTCCCAATCAGTGAGTGTAAGACTAGAAAGCGCATATCTCACTGCTTGTGAGAAGCTCTCCCCAATCCCTTCACGGGATGTTATGGGACACCATTTTTTTTAAGTGTGTCAATAGTGACAGCCACTTCGACCAGATCTAACCTTGCATCCACATGCATATAAAGGCCTTCAATAGCTGGTTAAATATGGACATGTTTGGCTTAAATCTGAACATTAATAAAGATATGGCAAATATTTAATTTAAAAATAAACCTGCCTTAAATGTTTTATGACAGCAATTTTGTGTTCGCAACATTTAATTATTCCCGACTTAAAAATATACCTTAGAGGGTCAATTTGAAACCATGTTGCACATCTATGCGATTAGTCAATATTTGGTCATAAGGGATCCGAAACGACAAAAAAAAGACCCATTTGTTTGTACGCCAGATTCCTTTAATTTATTATTTTTTCATCCACTGAGCACAAAGGATAATTTTCACAAACACAATATTAAAAAATTACAAAGAATGTGCAAAATGCACAAACTACCCGAATGATTGTCAACTCAAGTGAATTGAAACGCAACTACATCATTGTCATTTTCCCCCCATTTGTAAATGACATTTGTGATCAAACAAAATGTCATAGAAAAGTTAATATTGACTTCGAATTTATGTTATGCTTGCAAACATTTTCTGTTTAAATCTGCAGAGACCTCGTTTTGTGGCGGATTATACTGGCAAGAAAAAAATCAATTATGAAAATTATACAAGTTATGGTACAATAAAATTTAAAACCGACATAGATTCGAATGGACAAGCAAATAAAATATTATATTTATTTGAAATCAAATTGAAATGTATACATTTTGGTAATGTACAAGCTTTATCATTCGTTGTATTCGTCGTAACTGAAAAACCTTTTTTCTGGGAAAAAAAATGAAAATATACAGAAAATTATACAACATACAAGAAATATGACAGAGTTTGTAAATATGCCAAAAATATTGCCAGAGGATCACAAAAATTTTACATAAACTGCTTTCGTTAGGGATTTTATTCATCTCATTCTGTATCCATAAAGCCATAGTATTTAAATTTTGTTAAAGTTTATTTTTTGTTAGTAAATTACTAATATTTAATGAACTTGAACGGAAATCACCTGAGCGGCTGTTTACTTGGTTCTTCGAGCCAAAAGTAAAAGTTCAGAAAGCGATTCAGATCTTAGCTATAAATTCCATCACTACGATTTAATTAGTGGTTATAGCAAAACCCAATCCATACTGTTATTAGAGTAATAACAACACCAAACAATTCAGAGATTTTTAAATATTTTACAAGCTGCTTACTGCTCCTTACCCCTTAAATCCTTAATATCCGTGAAGTGCTGGCAATTCAGGTCCATACAACTGCCAGCGGTCTGTTTTAAACAATTGCCACCGTTACGTTTCGCAAAACTCCATTTCCAAAATATGAAAATTACAAAATGTTGGTACCTCCACTACCTGGCAGCGTAGTCATTTCGAAATTAGTTACGCTTACAATAACGTTTTGTTGCCATGTTCAGGTTGCATTTGCAGTGCTCGAGATAAATTAGTCGCCGTCCATGGCGTGTAGTCGACACACAGTCACAGTCATGTCGTTCATGTCGAGCAAAGTGAATGTCAGCATAACTGTCATAGCGAATCTACCAAATATTACAATACTTATTTGTGACTACCATGAGCTGGATCAAGTAGACCCAGCCAGTCTGTAACTATACAATTTGCTATGGATTGAAGTGAAGTCAACACAACACACACCACACCGTTGCTGGTGGAAGAACAGGTTGCCAATAATAATGTTGCAGTCAACATAAATGCATCCAATGTTGTTTTGCTGTTCCAGTCCGTCAGTGTAGCCATAATATTGTGAAGGTAATTTTTCAATATGATTTTGACTCGATGTGATGTCGTTTAAGAGGACTAGTAGTAGTAAGTGAATGGGTTAAATATATTACGATATGGGTTTTCTTTTTTCTTAACATGCAACTTAGTTTAGATTAGCAAATAGTTTGTTGTGAAGTAATTTACAATTTATTGATTGATTTAAATTGATAGGTGGAACAACGATTAAAATGTAATAACATTCCAAATGCCAGGTGAAAAAATACTAGAAAATTATAGCGATAGCTGGTTGCAGATTTAATAGAGAATTGCTAACATTGTATTTGACTGTAGAGACACGGTTAAGAAAATCCCATTATAATATCCAACTATATAACTTTGACCTCACCCATTAGAATAACCTATAACATTTCGCGTACTATTGTCAAAATGAGTAATCAGTTTAAACCACTAATTGCTATACCCACCTCTAAGAACGTCCATAACGTTTCATTCCGAATGTAATAAGCAAAGACACAAACCACATTGATTTACAGAATTCTGGTAACATATTTCCAGGCGTCTGCTAATGAGGTGTGCGAAGCTAGCCCCCCATTTTTAGAAATAAATATTTTTGAAGATTGTTCTGAATTGTTCTAGCATTGTTCTACAATGTTCCAAAACGATGATTTTCTAAAATATAATTTGTACCGGTAAATCGAAAAAAACCAATTTTAAATTTGCACCCCACTTTTGGAAAAACGAAATTTTTGCGGTTGTTCTGGGTTGTTCTAGTTGTTCTAAACATTGTTCCAAAACGATGATTTTCTAAAATATAATTTGTATCGGTAAATCGAAAAAAACCAATTTTAAATTTCCACCTCAATTTCAAAATTAAATTTGCACCTCCCTTTAACAAACAAACCCGAATTATGTACATGTTCAAAAAATATTACTTGAGGTTTCAGGGGACACCCCGTTGGAACAAAGTTCCTTTCGCTATATATTATGTACTAGTTAGTTCCAAGACGCCTAAGGCGCTTGTTGAAAAATACTGTAATTTAAATGGATCTTTAAGAAAAGATACTTTTTGTAAAATGATAAACTTTTTTTAAGAAATTTTTTATTTATTGAATGTATTTTTTTAAAAACGAAGTATATTTTTAGGTCCCTTTTGTAAGAATATGTATTATACTTTGCCGAAAAGGTCTTTTCTTTGGTACTTATTTTATTAAAAGCTGTTTTTATGTAAGAACAAGCCTAAGAGTATGCATTTTTTTACAATGAAATGCTTTTTTTAAGAACAGGTACTTTTTAAAGAAGTGGTACTCTTTTCAGGATAAGGTTGTTTTTTAAGAAAATTTTCTTATTTTCATGAAGGCTACTTATCTCAAGAAAAGAAAAGAAAAGGTATTATTTTATTTTTAAGAAAGGGTACTTTTAAGAAATGGAATTTTTGTAATAAAAGAGAGAGAGAAGGTATTTTTTATTGAAGAAAAGCTTTTTTTTACGAAAGAACAGGTACAATTTTAAGGGTAGGTACTTATCTCAAGAAAAGTTATTTTGTTTTATAAAAACGATACTCTTTAAAGAAAATGTAGTTTTTTAATAAAATGCAATTTGTTGTTAGATAATGTACTTTTTTATGAAAAGGTACTTATTTAAAAAATTACTTTTTTCGTTAGAAAATATACTTTTTTACGCAAAGGTACTTCTTTAATATAAGGTATTTTGTTAAGTAAAGGTACCTTGTTTAAGAATATGAATGGGTATTTTTTTTGAGAAAATTTACTTTTTTTAAGTACTTACTTACTTATACGGTCTCGGACAACCCCGGGGGGTCAGGGACCTTACAAAACGAAAATAACATATTTCGCCAACCAGTTCGATCTTTTGCTTTATTTCTCCAGTTGGCAATACCAAGTGTACGCAGGGATTCATCAACCTGATCCCTTCAGCGGAGTCTTGGTCTTCCTTCGAGTTCGGTTTCGAAAACCCTTCATGCTGGTTCGTCTTCATCCATTCTACTGACATGACCTAGCCAGCGCAATCGCGTTATCTTGATCCGCTTAACTATGTCAATGTCAGGGTAAACCTCATACAGCTCATGATTCATGCGTCGCCGATACTCGCCGTTGTGCACTATAGGGCCATACATTTTTCGGAGCATTTTTCTCTCGAAGACTTCTACAGATGTTTCGTCTGCTTGCGATAGGACCCAGGATTCTGAGCCATAGAGCAAGACAGGTTGAATGAGAGTCTGGTACGGCTGGACTTTTGTTACTCGAGAGAGGGCTTTATCTCTAAAGTGCTTGCTTAGCCCAAAATAACATCTATTCGCAAGCACAATTCTCCGCTTGATCTCAAGGCTGACGTTGCTGTTTTTGTTCACGGCAGATCCGAGGTATATAAATTCGTCCACTACCTCGAAGTTATAACGGTTATCAACGTTCACGCTTTGGTCTAATCGCGTGTAGGCCCTGCTCGTTGAAACCATTACTTTTGTCTTGTCCTCATTTACTGTCAGACTCACTTTTGGTGACTCCTTCTCAATTCTCGAAAAAAACCGCAGTAACTTCTCTAATTGTGCGCCCAATGATATCTATATCATCAGCATACGCGAGCAGCATGTGACTTTTGCTGCTGATGGTTTTATTCATGTTGACTGCAGCTTTTCGCGTAATGATCTCCATTAAGATGTTAAAGAGATCGCACGATAGGGTGTCGCCTTGCCTGAGGCCTCGCTTAGTTTCGAAAGGTTCGGTAAGATCCTTACCAACTTTCAATGCGTATTTGGTGTTCGTCAAGGTCATCCTGCAAAATACCAAGGAATACCAAGCTCAGGCATTGCTTCATAGAGTTTCTCCCGTATCGGACTATCGAAAGCCGCTTTATAATCGACAAATAGATGATAGGTGTCGATTTGTTTTTCGTGTGTCTTCTCCAGGATTTGGCGTAGCGTGAAAATCTGGTCAGTTGTCGATTTTCCAGGCCTAAAGCCGCACTGGTATGGTCCAATCAGGTCAGCGATAATTGGTTTTAGTCTTTCGCAAATTATACTTGATAGAACCTTATATGCTATGGATAAAAGGCTTATGCCACGGTAGTTGGCACAGATACTCGGGTCACCTTTTTTAAATATGGGACATAGTACACTGAGACTCCAATCGCCGGCATGCATTCATCTAACCAAATTTTGCTAATGAGCTGATGCATGCACCTTATCAGCCTTAAACAGCTCCGCCGGTAATCCATCGACTCCTGCGGCTTTGTTGTTCTTAAGCCGGGCAATAGCTGTTCTGACCTTGTCTTGGTTAAGAGGGGGGCAATCGACGTCGTCGTCCATATTGTGATCGATTGTCCCATCGTCATCGGATATCTCAGGTACTAGTAGCGCGGATAAATGCTCTCTCCATATTCCCAACATGCTCTGAACATCTGCGACGAGATTTCCGTCCTTGTCTTTGCAGAAGGGGGGCCCTGAACCATGTCCATTAGTTCCGTTTTTAACTTTTCGGTAGAATTTTCGGGCTTCGTTCTTCCTTCTGTATGTCTCAATTTTCTCACTCTCGGGCTTTCTCCACTGCCGTTTCTTACGTCTAAAGAGACGGTTTACCTTCCTTCCCTTCTCCCTATACCGCTCAGTTGCAGCTCGCGTTGCAATTGACTGAAGCATTACCATACGTAAGAAAACGCACTTACATATTAAGAAAATTTTATTTTTTTAAACTTCTTTCACTTTGGCTTTTCTAAATTTACTCTTTATTCGGTTCAACCTACAATATGTAATAAACAGGCTCCACCTAGAAGATGTCCCTTTAAACAAGAAATATCGCCCCATATGCTAGTCTAGACACAAACAAAACCAGAAGTACGAATGTAATAGTAAGTGTGCTGCCAAACATAATTCTATTCTCAGGGTTGTACTTCATGGATTTGCCAGTCTTGCACTTTGGCTTTTCTAAATTTACTTTTTATTGGATTCAAAACTACAATATGTAATAAACAGGCTCCAACTAGAAAACTTCCCTTCAACCCAAACCAAAAGTACCCAATATAGTTGATAAGAATGGGTTGTAATAAAGTAGTTCAAAAAAGTTGTTTAACATTTTTTCATTTAGCCCCCATCCCGCAACGTGCGATAAGGAACTTCATTCCAAAAACGGCACCTAGCACACTATGAAGGAGCCATGTATATGTTTGAAACATTCCTATACGTATGTACAAGCAGTGTTTTCATGAATTGAGGATCTACTGCTTTTTTTCTTCTTCGTTGTCGGACACTTTTTTGTTTTCACAAGTGTTCAACAACCACAACCATATTTGGGTCACAAAAACATATATTAATCATTGTGTCTCCAACATGTTGTATTGAATAGCAAATACAATGCGTCTGTATCAATATCTCGGAAACAACGAGTAAAAACGCACAGAGAAAATAGTTTAGAAGCACGAGGGCGGAAAATCCGTGCCTTTTTGAATGAAACACAGTTTTTTTTTGCAAAAAAAATTATATTTCAACATAGTCTCCTTTTAGCTCAGTTCACTTAATCCAACGTTTCTCCAATTTTTGTATCCCTTCCAAAAAATAGGATTTTTCGAGGTCCATAAAATAGGCATTTGTTTGATCAATAATTTCATCGTTGCAGCTAAATATCTTTCCACTGAGCTATTTCATTAGGTTTGGAAATAGGAAATAGTCACTGAAGGCTATATCCGGAGAATATGGCGGATGAGGTACCAATTCGTAGCCCAATTCATGGAATTTTGCCATTGAGACTACACACGTGTGCACCGGTACGTTTATGGTTACTTGAGAGCAAACGCAGCACCCATCTTACAGACAGCTTTCTTAAACCCAACTGATCATTTAAAATCGAAACCACACTGCCATATGAAATGCCCATGGCATAAACAATCTCACGCACTTTTACTTTTCGATCGGCCAATACCATATTGTGGATTTTTTCAACATTTTCGGATGTATTGACCTTAATTGGCCGTCCAGAACGTTCAGCGTCATTTGTACTTGTGCGACCACAACGAAAGTCAGTAAACCACTTTTTACCATTGAAATCGATGGTGCAGAGTGCCCATAGTATTTATCAAGCGTTACCTTGGTTTGATTGAGGGTTTTTTTTTTGCAACAAATAATGTTTAATGAGCACTCGAAATTCACTTTTTCCCATTTTTAAAAAAATGCATGAGGTTGTTTTTTTTTTTGTACAGCTGTCAAACGCAAAGTAAATGACGGAACTTGCTGAAAATTTGACAGTAGTCTATTAACAGGTGGTACTTGATGGGAGAATTTCATATAACTACGAGGGAAGTCGAAAAGTCACGGCCCTATTGATCCGTCCTCGTGTTAATCAAATTTAAAAATTCACTAACTTACTAATATGTACATAGAGTAATGATGTATAGAGACGCCATCTTTATCAGTATTTTGATGACTGACTTTTAGTGTGTTGCATATGGGCGGTTGCATGTTGGAAAGTATTGCTTTAATAATACCAGGTAGAGGCAATGGCTCAAACCATCCAACAATAAATGAACATCGGGATTTCGATTTGTGCGTTAAAATTTTTGTGTAAATACACCACAAACATATACTAACAATATAATATAACAAACAAGTCCAAAATATGTTTAAATTTTTAAGTCTTTCATCAAAACGACATGAAAAATTTTGATCAACAATTTTTGTATTTCCACCTGGTTTATTCGCACCACGAATAGTGAGAATGGAAATGTCAGATGAGAAGAATGGCGTCTCTATTCATCATTACTCTAAGAATATGTATGTCATTATCTCGGAAACAGTGTGTCCAATCTTAATAAAAACAAACTTTTGGAAGTATTATACAAAGTTTCACAAACCCCTTATATTTAAATGTGTTCATATCTCGGAAATGATGATTTCAACCGCAAACCGGTACAAATGTCAAAATTTTGCCGGTTTTTTTATTTTTTTTTTAAATCCCTAATGTTTCCTTATATCCGAAAGGATACGTCCAATCGCAAAAGGTTACTATTTTTCAGGTAGTAAAGTTAGCAATATGTCAAAAAAAGTGGTTTTTCCAATTTAAAGATATATGTACCAAATTATATGTACTGATTTGGGGATACATTCGGCTATCTGAAATGCTCATTAGGGTGGCCCTCAATTACATGATATGTGAATTATAGGGTGTTCTTATTGTCATTGATTTTTCAGCTGATTACGAATTTTTTCCTGTAATTTTATTAATATCCGAAAAACTGGAATTTTTTAATTTTTTACAATAAACTGGGTTAGTAGCCTTTCATTTAAGATGAATATTTCATTCGTACACTGAGAGAAAAAAAATCATTATAATAATAAGTGGTAAAGGTAGATTTACGACTTTTTCATTTAAAATGGCACAAAAACGGCTAAAGATTTTTGGCCAAAATTTTCTATTTCTCGTTTAGAACCTTAAAATCTTAAATTCTACCAAGGCGCTTCGCAGTACAATGTTTCGTTTGGAAAAAAAATTGAAAAAACTTCAAGAAAAATGGAAAAAATCCAAAATTTTTAGCTTTTTTACCTTCCTCAACTCATAACGTCCAAACTAAGCTTTGTGACGTGAAGCGCCTTGGTGGAATTTTAGATTTTAAGGTTCTAAACGAGAAGTAGAAAATTTTGGCCAAAAATCTTTAGCCGTTTTTGTGCCATTTTAAATGAAAAAGTCGTAAATCTACCTTTACCACTTATTATTATAATAATTTTTTTTCTCTCAGTGTACGAATGAAATATTCATCTTAAATGAAAGGCTACTAACCCAGTTTATTGTAAAAAATTAAAAAATTCCAGTTTTTTTTTTTTTTTTAATTTAATTTTTTAATTTTTAAGCCCACGAAAATGGTTAAACTGTGTTTTATTTTGAAATACAACTAATTTTTAAAAAAAAAACTCGTGGAATAAATATTGTTTCTGAGTCCCCAAAGATTCATATTCAACAATAAAAAAGTTTTTTTTCGCAAAAAGTCGTTTTTGACATATTGCTAAGTAAAGTGCAACAATTTTGAACAAAAATTGAGGCATATGACAAAATTTTATAAATTATGTATAAGTATTTACTAGAATTATGACACAAAACAGTGTAACCACAAGTCCAATAGAAAATCCAGATTGATGAATGCTCTAGAAAGAAAGACATTTGTAACCGATAAAGGATCAACTGAAATACATTTGCAAGTTATACCGTATTTTCAATTGTCTTTTGTAAAACAAACATTATAACATTTTTCGTATTGCTCTTATTTCCATTTGCATTCTCTTGTACGCCACGATTTCGTCTTTTTGCTCTTATTTCTCTAATGTTCTTTCCTGTTTGTATTTACTTAACTTTTGAAATCTGTATTCTCAGGCAAATATTTGCAAAACGCTGCATACTTTATAGGTTATTTGCATACAAAATGTTGTCCCATTTTTTTACCTACATACATACAAGTTTGTAATTCAGGCAAATCCAATACCACTTAACTTCACTCCACGATATTGATTTTTGTTTGCTTTCATTTATAATGATGACGAGGGCGAGGACGACCATTTTAATGAAGATGATGATGATGATGCTATTCATTATAAATTTACTTGATCGCTCATTAAATCAGTCGAGTGGAAATTTCAATGTCGTTTGCATACACAGAATTCACAACAATAATGTTTAAAGTTCACTGCGGCATCACGTCTTACCCATTCTCCCCAGACATTGGCATAAAACAAAAAAAGAAAAGGGTGGAAGCATTTCATCATCGTCGTCGTGAACGTGATCCTAGGTAGAGAGACACATGCATCATGTCAAACACTCCACGAGGCAGTGAAGCAATCCAGTAAAGGGGAATCAACCAGCTCAAGTTGAGGTTTAAATATCGATATGCAAACACTTTTAACTACACGGTGAAGAATATAATAATGAGGGGTAAAAAGTGCTAAAATATAGAATTTATAAATGATTAAAAAAAGGAGTTTACCAAGAGGTGGTAGTTTTTGTTGTCAATAATGAGAAAAGGTTAGAGAATTAAATTAAATGTTTCACGAAATAAATATATGTAAAAAAAAGCGAAAAATTTGATTGAGAAAGAGTGGTAGATGAGTATCTATACATGTTCTTCTCTCAAACTTTCTTGATAGGTGCGTATTGGAGGTGTTTATCCCGTGTTCAAACGTTAACACCAAAGCCCCGGTTCTAAGTGGTTAGCGGGGAATCATAGCTCGTTCTAAAATAATCTGTTTTAGATTCCAATATTTTAGAACCAATTCAAAAATATTGCAGGGAAGTCGGAATAGATATGCAGACTTCTAACTACATTAATGGTTTCCTACTATTTAGAAAATAAGGCAGATTTTGGAATATATTCCAAAGTGCTGTAACAAACGCTACCAGAAGTCGTGATAGAGTAATTCCAAAAAAAATCGACACAAAAATCAGTATTTTCGAACCCGACCACTTTTGATTGGTATACAATTTGGAAAGTTTCTCCTCGTCCATACGAATTCTATGACACCAGAATTGAGTCAAAATTCAAAATAGTTTTTGTTTTATGGTTCGCTGAAGTAGGTATTGTATGACACTTTCTGAAAAATGGACCTGATTTAAAAATGGTATAACTTTGGAATGTGTTCATGGATTTCAAAATGTTGGATATCATTTTAAAGCTTGCAATAAGTCGATACAACAGTCATGTCTTTGTGGTTCACGGTTATTGTAACCTCTAAAGTATCTTTTATCCTAGAATATCCTGACATAACGTATCTTTAATTTTTGATTTCCCCCCACCAAAAAGAAAGACCATCTTTTTCTATACATCATAGCCAAGTTTCATAATGTGATCTCCATGGGATCAATAGATACAAAAGGTTTGGTAAAGACTGCTCGAGTTTTGCTGTTTTAGTTTCGATATTTCAAGCAGTGACTACGTATAACACAGTTACAAAGAACAAGAATCTGCTTGTGAAATTTCCGAAACACCCCCAAAATCGTTAAAACCGGTTAAAAACTCGGTTTTGCGTACGTTTGCGAAGTTGCAAATTAGATTTTAATCGAGATCGAGACATGGAATTATTAACATTGGAAAATGATTTCTGGCATATGACGGGTGCCAACTTTGGACGTCCAATTTGTGCCACTTTTTTGAGCATTGCTGGCCGTATGTTAAGAATAACAGGAACAATTGTGGCCTCCAAGGCGTTAATTGTTGCTGGCGTATCAGCATAAAACAGTGCCTTTACGTAGCACAGGAAATAATCGAGAGGTTTCAAATTGCACGAAAGTGTATCAAATTGAATATCAAATAATATATAGCCTTTAAATTTTGAATGGATAATATCCTAAGGATATCAATGAATACGGTTGAATAACTTGAGAGAGAGAGAGAGAGAGAAGCAAACACCGGCTACTTTCAATGGTCTAATTTCCTTGCACACCTGCATTTCATTCGATAAATGAAAAATCCATAGCAATATCAATCGTTAATAGGGATTTCTCTGAATATTTGATTAAGCATTTTTTTTGTATTTGTTTTCGAAACAAATCATAAAAGTAAATCGCTGAAAAAAAATTTTGAAATTACATTTCTCGTTTCTATGCGTCCGGTTGATATCAACAAAACTTGGTCTGCAACATATTTTTTTTTTTTTGTAATCCGGCCAATGCATTTCCTTTATATCCAGAAATTCTTGTCAATATTTCTAGCGTTTTTTGTTCTCTCCCCTCATGTGCTCCAAAACCTTCACTGTAGAATGTAGTCTATTAGAGCGGTCGGCCAAACGATAAAATTCCTTTTGAAATTGAGTTTTCAATTTGAATTTAATAGAGTTGGAAATCAAGTCAGCTATAAATTCAAAAACAAAAGCAATGCGCAACGTGTGTGTACAACAACATGTGAAAACAATCCTGCAAACACAACAATCATACCTTACCAACAACAAGCTAGGATATTTAAAATGTTGGTTTATTTTTGTGTCGGTCCTATGAAATATGGAATGTGAATTTATACGAGGGTAGAGCACTAAGTGAGGTTAGCATTAGTGTCATTTAGGAATCGCTTACAAACTGCTCTTGTATCTGATGCAATCTCTGCAAGAGCATAATGGGAGTTTTTCAAAACATAAAATACTATCTATCCACTAATTCCTCAAATTGACATTCGTAAACATTAGTGTCTGTTAGCAAGATTGGTGTAATTTAGCAATCGCTCATAAAGTGCTTTCGTAACTGGTGCAATCTCTGCAACATCATAATGGTAGCTTTTGAAATAATATGAAATACTATATATCCAAGGAATTAGCATTCGTAAACTGTTTTAACTTTTCGGTTGGAGGGATATTAGGCGTGTGAAACTGAAATCCTTAGAAATAGCGTGTAATAACTCAGCTTTCTATTTAAACACATATTGAGATAGAGTTTCATTAACTATTTTGTCTTATCCACCTCCGGGCCGTCCTACAGGATATTCATTGTACAGTTGATCTCTTCGTGATCGTCAGTGGTACAATGGGTATTGAGCGCGGCTCTTGCATATAAAAACGTGGGCTCGATCCCTGGTCAGACCACCTTAAATTTCTTTCAACGACGGTCACCTCGCTTAGTGATGGCGACACTATCGAGTATTCAGCCATGATAAAGCTTCTCAAAATACCGTTCGGAACCGGTGTACAACTGTAAGTTCCAATCAGTGAGTATACAACTAGAAAGCCCACAACTCACTGATTGTGAGAAGCTGTCCCCAATCCCTTCATGGGGTGTAAGGAGAAGCCATTTTTTAGTTGATCTCATCTGATGCATCGCATATTCCATTGGGGTTATTCTTATCCTCATGAGATTTTCTGACCGCAGGTTGAATGAAGCCTGTCCAAACGATCTCTTGTGTTCTTTTTCCCCGCATTGCTCAGCCTGTCAATTGTGTAGAATTTAATTATATCCTTCTTGCGCTCAAGTTCCATTTGTGATCTCACGTTTGTCGCGCTTGTCTCTCATGTCGCTTGATCTGGATCGTCGCTTGTCTTTCAGTTAAAATCTTCACAAATCGTGATTATTATTTAGGACCTCGACAAATTGACCTATTCCATGCCTCCTACATCCACCAGTAAAGTGACGAAATTTATTTGACGCCTCTTCGTTTTACTTATGCACGTCTAAAGCTAAACATTGGTAAAATCTAAGCCCCGCAGTCATAAAGAAAATTTAGTAGTCAGATATCATGTGACCTATAATTTTTAGTTCATGAAACATCGACTAAGCAGTGATCACGGACTGCCTGAGAAGTGAACAAATGTACACTAACATTTGAAGAATAGCTAACGTTTCACTAACAACAATCATGACTATCAGGGTTGTTTTTGGCTAAATCAGACATGTTCATGGTATTGTTAGACAGCAGATAAAAAAATTGGTTTGAATCAAATCCTGACTACGCCTTTAAAACATTCTA
The DNA here is from genome assembly GCA_963931995.1 of Phaonia tiefii. Lineage (NCBI taxonomy): Eukaryota > Metazoa > Arthropoda > Insecta > Diptera > Muscidae > Phaonia > Phaonia tiefii. Next base: position 66,224,876 of record OZ008367.1, read on the forward strand.
GTTAGGCACTCCTTCTACGAAGCTTGTAGTTATATCCAGTGACTAACTTATCATTATGAATACGGGCGACATTTTTTTACCAGAGTTCGCATTTACCCGCCAATGTATTAACTAAACACATCGCCACGGGTAATGAGTAATGATCGTTTACCCATTACCCGTATTGGGAAATTAATGGGTAGTTACCCACAGCTTTGAGGAATTACCCATCACGATTACCCATTATCCACAGGTTATGGTAAACAATGCGTAAATACCCAGAGCAATTCAGATTTACCCATTACCCATTCGGTATGGGAAAAATACTGGCTAGTTACCCACGACAATGGGAAATTACCATTCATGATTACCCATTACCCTTAGGGTATGGGTAATTCCCCACTATCGTGGGTAACTACCCATCACGATTGCCCTTTACTTATGGGAATGGGTAGGCAGCCTTAACACGTTACCCACGGCGATGGGTATCTATCTCCATTTTTAATCGAAAATTTGAAAAAATGTCTACATCAAGGATGGTCATATCTTGAAGGGCCAATCGAATAAATAACGAATTTTTTGACGGTTTCTAAGGGTTTTCCATAAAGTGACCCAATTCGCATAGAAGAATTTTTTTTTCAAAAAGCGCCTAAATAACAAAATTGCTACAACTAGGAAACAGTACGTCCAATAGGAAACATAATAAGGCTTTAACCAATGGATGTTTTTAATACGGCATGCCTGTTTTTTAAAAACTCGCTACAACTAAAACATTCTTACTTAAAAAATCGCTAAAACGCTCATATGTCTACATCTCGAAAACGGAGCGTTCATTCGAAACATAACCAATTTTTGCCTGTTTTTTAGGAGTGGCCAAAGTGGGCCAATTCTCAAGGAATATTTGTTTTTTTTCAAATGAAAGGTAAAATCAAAATAATTACTAAAATAAACAAACAATGGGTAATTGTTATTATTTTACCCCATACCCTGTGGGTAACGGGTAATACCCCATCGCTGTGAATAACACAGTGCAACACGAACAAATATAGCCATATTCGGACACCACTACGTGATAAACGACCACAAAAAAAAGACACGTGTCTCACAGTTTTGCCCAAAGTCATGCACTTTTTTATGGATCCCCAAAGATTTGTCATTTTTGCAAAACAGTGATCATTTTGTCAGGCTCATATGTTGCAATTCGCTAGGAACTTTGATTTACTCTCTGAGGAAAAGTTGTAGCTCTTGTCATAGAGAATAAAAAGTGTCAACATATAAAATCAAACAAACTTCATCTTCAAGGTCAAAATCGCAAACAACTTTAAACAATTTGATTTTTTACCTCTTTCCCCTGTTCAAGCCAATATGTAGCAAACCGTTCAACATTCAAGGAAACAATCAACTACAAAAATGTACCTAAGATCTCAAAAAACAAGTTTCTAGAACATATTAACTTCCTAGGAATGATTCTTAACACCGTTTACTTAAACATTGAGATACTATGCTATCTCACCGACCGCAGCAGCACAGGAAAAGCAGTAAGCTCAGCACACGCAACAAGGGACGCAGCACACAATATAAAAGTCATTCGTAGGAAGTTCATATGTTCTAGAAACTTGTTTATTGAGGTCTTAGGTACATTTTTATAGTTGATTGTTTCTTTGAATTTTGAACGGTTTGTTACTTATGAGCCTGAACAGGAGAAAAAAGGTAAAACAAAATCGAATTTTTTAATGTTTTTTTTGCTGTTTTGACCTTGAAGATGAAGTTTGTTTGCTTTTATATGTTAGCTATTTGTATTCTTTATGATAAGAGCTACAACTTTCCCTCAGAGAGTAAATCAAAGTTCCGAACGAATTGCAAGATATGAGCCTGACAAAACGATCACTTTTTTGCAAAAATGAGACCGAGTCCCCAAATCTTTGGATGCCTTTAAAAAAAGTGCATGACTTTGTGCATGACGTATTGGTGTCCGTATATGGTTATATTTCCATGACTTACAAAATTGCACACAGTATAAGTGATCACTATTTTCCCTATACCGTGTGTGTAATTGGTAAACTATCGCTACTCATTTCCCACGACAACTATAGTAGATTATCCAGGGTAACATATTACCCACGAACTGCGAACCCTGGTTTTTACCGTTCATTAGCTATAAACGTGCGCAAATACTATAAAGTAGCGACCAAGAAATCATATCGCTGTACTTATGTGGCTGTCGGCGGTGTAATGGTGGTGTGCGCGGCTCATGTAGATGAGTACGTGGGTTCGGTACCTGCTCAGACCACCTACCATTTCTTCTTACGGCGGTCACCCCGCTGAGTGGCGGCGACACTATCGAGTATTTAGCCATAAAAACGCATTTTGCGAAGTTTCCTTCCGGAACCGGTGACTGTAGGTCCCAATCACACGACGTGAGAAGTTCTCCCCAATCCCTTTATGAGATATAATGGGAAAGCATTTTTTTTCTACTGGTGGACTGAGGAGCTATATCGGAGGAGAACGGAACTCGACGGCAACATGGATATAAACAAATTGTACACTATTGACAGGCATTCAGCCAGGTTTTGTGGAGATGCCAGAAATTGCGAGTTTGCTCTATATATATTTTTTACCCCAATTATTATTCCTTCTCTATCGCTTACTACGACTGCCAAGAGTTTCAAATATGTATGGTTGGTGGTGGTTAATATTGAGTACCGACTTTTTTATACTTCATCCACCCCTCAAAAAAAATCCCTCTTTTAGCAACAGAATTGGCAAAATTTTCGAAATATTCAATAAATTTTAATTGTTTTTCTTCCTATTTCTAAAAGTGTGTCCTCAGCATACACATACGCATCCACTTGCCAACAAATCATTTGGAAAACGTGCAAGCACTTGAATTTTTGAAAATTTCGTATTTGCCAGCCCCTCCTCCAGCCCATGCTTTCAAGAACTAAGAAGGTCAACAGAGAAAAAGCAAAAGGATCTGCCGTTTGTCGGGTTGTTACCGGGTATCCTTTGTTAGCGGTTAATAAACTGACTTTACAGATTAAATTGAATATTGCCGACAATTCAAGTGGAAATTTACGAGCAAAAGGAAAAATTCTAGTAACTAAATCACACAGTCACTCTTTGACCTCTCACTCTCTCGCACTCCTTCTCTCCCTAATGAATTGCCATCTCGTTAGGAATGCTACCTCGTTAGAAAAGTTTTGGTGAAAAAGTTTTTCTGGTTGAAAAGGTAGCACCACATACATACTTACCCTTTGGATTCGCATCATTTTGATTTATGAAACTTGATGATTAGTTGGAAAATCAAAGACATTCATATATATATATCGACAGACCACCATCTACCTCCGTTTTAATATTTCGTCAGATTAAACCTCAGTTATTTGTTACATCCTACGTACGTATACTTTTGTCCATGTGTGTAAACTTCTGCCCAACAAACCCCAGCGATCAAAGTTCCCAACTTTTCTCGATTGGTTTTGAGGTCTACAAAGTTTAACAACTTTTCTGTTTTTGAGTAAATAATTTATGGTATATATTAAGGCTATAATGGTCTCTCTTATTAATTACGCACAGCATACTTTTAGGCTTTAATAACATCAAAGATAATAGCATAATTTTGCCTACTATCGTATAATAAAGTTTGTTTACTTAATTGCGATGAGAACATTATGATGAAGCAGTTGAAAAGATTGGAAATTGTATACGGAAAGTTTGGATTTTGAAATTTACTAAAACCTATAGCTTCCATAGGGGGACTCTATACGTTTACACGTGCAAACAAAGAAAATTTTCTTCTGATTTACTGCCTCAAGCAAGGTAGCGATTTCTCGTTATGGAAAGTAAAGAGGAAACTTCAGCTATTGTAACAATTTTTCTAAATTATTGTTCCTAGTAAATAACTTTCTGTGGTGGTAATGAGGAATTTAATACTCGTAACTAAGGGGAAGCAAGTCAGAACAGTGGAGGAACACCTCAACACAGCAGTTCTTAGTGCAACTGTTTGAAATGTAACAATCCTTATTGGGTCTAAGAAGGCCCAATTGTTGTAATGGGCACTTTTAAATCAATTTGGTTTTTGTAAATTGACTAAAACACAGAAAATTTTTAAAAGTGAATGAAATCGATAAATCAATGTCTCGACATTTAATTTTTAAAGATTATTTCTTGAAAATATTGCCACGGCAACACCTCATGTGAAAGTCCTCTTTTGGCATACTTTTTCCAATGGCTTCCAAGGCAGCCATCGTAGTTGGCTTGTGCCTATAGACGAAAGTCTTCACGTTATGCCACAAAAAAATTGTCCACCCCACGAGATCCATGCCGCGAACAAGGCGGCCAATTGACAGCGCCACAACGTATAATTAATTACTTACCAAACTCGCCTCTCCATTGGTTCATTGTATCGCTTGCAGTGTGGCGTTTGGCACCGTCCCTGTGAAACCTCATATCACCCAATTCTAATTCCATTGACTGTCACATCTCATAAAGGAGGAGGTATTTTTGTCTGGGTACAAATTGTGGTCCCCAATAGATGAAAATAAATAAAAAAGTAAACACTGGGAAGGAATGATGTCGTATGGATTCATCAATTTATCCATCGCATGTATCTGGTCCATCGCATATAACATTGCGGCCAATCAAACGATGCTCCATTAACCGAAACGTTGCTCCCATCAACGTCTTTGAAGAAGTACGGTCCAATGAAACGGTCGACCCATAAACCGTTTCACGCCTAATCATATCGGAGTGTTCGCGCAAGTCGCAAGGAGAATGTCTGCCCTTTCGAATTTGTATGGAGCCTTGTAAAGTAGTCCCTAGTCTTCCCAGCGTACCAGCTTAAAAGTTCAGCATTCCCCTAGAATGTTCCTGTGCCCCGGCGCCAATATAAGGTGAATATTCAACCCCTTTTGAACCCCAATATCGTCAAAAATCTACGGCAATCCCAGTCAGATGTTGAATTCAGAAATACTAATGACAGGGATTTGATAGCCGCCTTTTCGTCAGAGTGGACATTGACCTCCTTAACTGCTGGACTATATTATCCCTCAGGCAAGCGGGCATTTCCCTTATCACCAAATTATTGCCTGATATTAGGTACAATGATCAGGTAGTCTGGAAGAAAGAGGCAACCCTGGTTCTCTGGAATATATCCCTAACCCTCCCTCATCCTTCACTTGCGAACTATCCTTGCAGAAATTCACATATTCCGCAACACCAAGAACTTCTTTGTTTCAGGAATAACATTCCGGTAAGAGAGTGTGATAATTCCATCTTCCTGTAAGGACTTACATACGTGCAATCGGCATGTTTTTCAATGTTCGGCACACCTTCCAACACCGACTCCTGTTCCATGACCGGCTCTGGTTGTGCCCAAAGATCATAGAAAACCCTAGATGGTAAAATATATCTGGTGGATTTGAAAGTCAATGGAAATTTTCTACAACATTTCCAATAGAAATTTAATAAATATCAATTTAATTTTGAAACATATCATATCAGAATTTAGAAATTCTATTTGAAATTTGATATACATCAAATGAAATTTAAAAAACAATAATTGCAATTTAAAAGACATCAATTGAAGTTTGAAAAGACATCCGTTGCAATTTAAAACACTTCGACTGAAATTTAAAACTTATCAATTGAAATTTAATACACATCAATTGGAATTTAAACGACATCAATTGAAATTTCAAATTGTAATTTAAAAATTATTAACCGATTTTATGTATTACATTTTTAAATTTCAATTGGTGTCTTTTAAATTTCAAATGATGTATTTTAAATTTCAATTGGTGTATTTCAAATTGCACGTGATGTGTTTTAAATTTCAATTGATTTCAAATAGAATTTTTAAATGGCGCAGTAATGTTGGAAATTGGCAAATTTCCCTGGAAACAAAAACTATTGGAAATACTATTTAACAATGCTTTTTTCCTTTTGTATTGTCAAATAATATTATTTTCAAATTCAAACAACAGAATCGAAATAAAAATGATTTTTTAATGCTTTTTCGTCGCATCCGAGTGAAAAATTGTCGTATGGAAATAGCATTTGCCCTCTGCTGAAAATTGTGCATAAGCGAATGAATCATCTATGGAATTTCTTTCATCTTTTTCATGCCCTATTGTGGCTCTTTCCTTCACCGGATTGCAGATAACGAAGCTTTTTTTTTAGCTTAAATTCATTTATTTCTCCAACTTTTGTTTTAATTTTTACAACTAATTAATATACATATGTACATTTTGTTTCCGAACATCTAATGATTGAACTAGGATTATTTTCATTTTAAATAAATTATATCGGCCTATAGCCAGCCCATATACTTTGTTATTCTAGATTTGACATATTGTCCTTATCTTCGTTTGTTATTTCGGGGAAAAGGAGACTAAACCCGTACCTTTGCAGATAACGAAGAAATCTGCTTTCCTATAAATACCCTCTAACAGGAATTGTAATATAACATTCAGTTCATGAGTGGGAGTGGTGTACATAGAACCCATAGTGCCCATAGTTGCCATTATCTAAACCCTAGTCAGTAGTTCACAACTAGTGGACTGGTAGCCTTAAGTTTCTCATCAACACACACACATCCTTAAGGGCACCACACAGTGTTGCAACATTAGCGTTGACATCGGCTGACTCTGTCCTTATTTTTTCGAGCTATCGATGGTTAGACTACCAAATCTGTTGATAGTAAGTATGCAATTGCTAATATTTCATTCCATTTAAGAAAAAATGAAGATGTATAATATAGTTTTTACTGATTTATAAAATGATACTTCACAAGATTCATTAGGAAACTAAAGATTGAACAAATGCTAACATTAGGGTCAAATATGTCTAATTATTCTTTCTTCTTATCCGACCTCGAAAACGAAGATAACATATTTCCAAGTGTTCGTCAAGGTCATCCAGCAAAGGCGTATGGGTTTTGCAGGAATACCAAGCTCAGACATTGCTTCGTAGAGTTTCTCCCGTATCGGGCAATCGAAGGCCGCTTTATTATGGGCAAATAGGTGATAATTGTGTCGATTTGTTTTTTAGATTTGATTTTTATGGGTTTCCACTACGCATCAGGTTCGTCATCGGGAGCGGCTGGGTTCTGTGCCAAAAGTTGCGAGAGCTTCCTTCAGTAGGCTGTGGCTACGTCTGGTAATTGCAGCTTTCCCATGTCATGCTTCCTCTGTGTCTGGTTTCGTACGATTTTCGCTCTACTTAATCTTGTGCGAACCTTTGCTGCTACCAGGTAGTGATCAGAATCGATGTTAGCTCCTTTCATCACTCGTATGTCCATTACACTGAACGAATGCCTTCTATCAATTACCACTTGATCAATTTGGTTCTTCGTTCTTTGATCAGGGGATACCCAAGTAGCCTTTTGGATATCTTTAATTCTAATACTTGTTTAAATTTGAATCTTCTAACTACTCTAACTAGATTCATGTTATGAAGACAATCAAATTATATTTAAAATTACGTATACGTTGTGCGTCCTATATTATCCCAACACAGCATACTTTTAGGGGTAACAACGAACCAACATACAACTTATATAGAAGGCATATTCTCAGGGGTTTCAGAGCAACCTTTAAAACCATTAAATAAATTACTAAGCAGCATAAATAATTATCGTCAACATCAAACACGGTATAGATTATCCGTTTTCCCACCACTCATTGTTGTTTTGTGAACCTAAATTACTTTTAAGAAAACAATGATTAAAATATTTGTCATTACTTTCTACCCGTTAAAAACAGAGTCAAAGATTTCTTTGATAAATGCCAAATAAGATGTGTAAGCAAAACGTGTCTGATAATGTTTTCTTTGTACCATATTAAGTGCATACTGTTGGGCGTAAAGTTACATCAAACGACAGGGAAAATTCAAAGCATAGTTTCAGGTGCCACAAAGGTATCCTTTTCTGTTTTTTTTTATTTTAGAAAAATAACCAGACAAATAAGTAATGCTTCGCAGTATTTTGCGGTCGGAATTTGGTGAATATTATACAGTGCCTATATTTTTTTTTATTGTGGACGCGATTTTTTTTCAACATTTCAATTAGCAATTTCTTTTGTATATCTAAAGCTTAATTAAAATTTAAAAAAAATAACAAAAACTGTGATACAGTGAAAAAACTCTTCTTTGTTTGGTAACAGGCGTTTGGTTGGCCTTGTCCGTCTTACTGTTGTAACTGCTGACTGACCGTTCGGGGTTTTTGTAAGAAAGAAAACAAATTTCGCCCTTTTGTTGTAAATTCTACATAAAATTTTAGGTTTAAACGGACGAAAAGGAAATAAAGGGTATTTCTTTGAGAACGTTGGTATTTGAAACAAGAACAATTTTTATAATACGATTTATTAAAAAAGCAGCCTTCAGGTATACCACGATTGCCACAGATTCGAGTTTTTATACCGCCTAACATCTGTTTTTCGTACAAAAGTCAGTTGTTTATCGAAATAAATCTCGAATACTGAGAAATCGCGGAACACCTAAACATGGTGTAAATCAGACCGAAGATGCATTTGTTACAAAAAAATCACATGAGGTGTCAGGGGACACCCGGTTCGAACGAAGATAATTTCGCTATATATTACGTACTAGTTAGTTCCAACACGCCTAAGGCCTAAATGGATTTTTAAGAAAAGATACTTTTTGCAAAATGATAAACTTTTTTTAATAAATTTTTTTTATAGAATGTATTTTTCTAAGTACATTTTTATGTCCTTTTTGTAAGAATATGTATTATATTTTCCAGAAAAGGTCCTTTTTTAAAGAGAGGTACTTCTTTTATTAAAAGCTAATATTTTTTAAGAAAATTTGCTATTTTTAAGAAGAAGTATTTTCTGAAAGAAATAGCCATAAGAGTATGAATTTTTTTTTTACAAAGAAGTACATACTTTTCTTAAGATCAGTTACTTTTTAAAGAAGTGGTACTCTTTTTAGGAAAAGTTATTTATTTTAACAAAATGTACTTATTTTCAGTATCTCAAGAAAGGAAAGGGTATTATTTTATTTTTAAGAAAAGGTACTTTTTATAAAAGGAATTTTTGTAAGAAATAGATGGTATTTTTTTGAAGAAAATGTTTTTTTTTAAGAAATGGGAATTTTTTTATTATTGGTCCTTTTTTTAAGAATAGGTACATTTTTAAGAGTAGGTCCTTAACTCAAGGCAAGTTATTTTGTTTCACAAAAAAGGTACTCTTTAAAGAAAAGGTAGTTTTTTAAGAAACAGCAATTTGTTGTAAAAAAAAATACTTTATTTTAAAAAAACCTTTTTTTAAGAAAAGGTACTTTTTGTAAGAAAATGTACCTTTTTTAAGCAAGGTAACTCTTTAAGATAAGGCATTTTTTTAAGAAAAGGTACTTTGTTTAGGAATATGAATAAGTATTTTTTTTAAGAAAATGTAACTTGTTTAAGAATATGAATTTTTTGAAAAAATTTATTTGTTTTAAGAAAATGCATTTATTTAAGAAAATGTTATTTTTTAAACATCTTTCACTTTGGCTTTTCTAAATTTACTTTTTATTGGACTCAAAACTAAAATATATACTGAATATGGGTTACAAGCTCCACCTAGAAAACTTCCGATTAAACAAGAAATTTCCCAACATATGTGAGACATCTAGTTAATTTCTTTCTCTATGATCCAAGCCGTTAGTCTAGACCCAAACCAAAGCAAGAGTACCCAATATAGTTGATAATACTGGGTTGTAGTATAATAGTGTTAAAAAAAGTTGTACAATTTTTTTTTCAGTTAGCCCCCATCGCGCAAGGTGCGATAAGGAACTTCGTTCCAAAATATATAGTTATGTGTCAAGATATTTGGACTACCTTGGACGATCAAGGGTGCAGTTGGTAACGTATGCGACTTTTCTATATAATTACCCCTGATTTTAACACCAGACTTACTTTCAATACTTGTTTAATGAAATGTGCGAACAGTATACTACTGAGTAACTTGTCATGAAAATACTTCTACAACCAGAACAGTTTGGGATCGGCAGAAAACTCTACGTCTCTTTAAGTCAGTCTAAAAAAGCAAAGAAGATATTCATGGACATTCTGAGAAGTATTTTTATTGCACCCACAGGATTGTAGCTCTCAACGCCTAAAATTTTGTTTTCGTTTTCCAGCATGAAATCTTAAGAGATATCAAAAAGTAATAAATGTATATTGTGATTTTAAAAGTTGGGTAAAAATAACCGACATCCTTAAAGCAACACCCGTTACTAAACATTGCGACTATGATGTTTGACTGTGGTGCAGTCCATGCTGTCGCTGGAGAGATGTCGATTATGAGTACCTAAGCTAAACACTTGATAAAACACTTTTGCTCCTGGAAATCGTAGGAAATTTACCACCTCCTTTTTGTTGTTCGTTGGCCATCCACACTTCAATTCAGATGCTCCTGTAGAATGAAAAACCCTCTTCCGTGATTTCTATGACTGGATGTTTTTAACGTATTTTTGTTTAGTATTATTTCTTTTACAGTGAAATTGTATTTTCTTTCCTTTTTTCCTTCTTCAAATAACACGCGATTCTGTAATTTTCTTGTTTATTGTTTTGTAATTTGTTGTTGGATTTCACTTCCTCACTCCTCTTGGCTGCCCTTCACCCACTCCTTTCATCCTTAAGTGACCCTTTGTTCCCTTTGATTCTTTGTTGTCGCCGTAGTGTTGGTGCTAGTGTTCCTCGGTGGTGCTAATGACTTATGTTTTAGATTCTCGCGTGTAAAGTATTCGTCCTTTCCATTTGCCGCATAAGAAGGTAAAATAAAAACCAGGGTAGCACTCACTTTCCGCTTGGGGTAATTGTACGAGTATTTGGTTGTTGTTTGCTTTTTCACTGCATTTAAGCTGAGTGCACTTTACTTCCGTTTCCGGGTTATTTAGAAACTTTGGTTATAAATTTTACGTTGACATGCGTTATTTTTCTACACGTACTTTACAGTAACAATTTGTAAATAAAAATAAAGTTATGAGCGAATTTTAGATTTTTTAATTTGTTATTTGTTTTTTAGGGGATTTTCTTATAGAGTTTTTATTTTTGTTATAATTTGGATTCTGTTTACGCTAGGGTTATTAAAGATTAATCTCGGCTTTGACTGACGCATGGCATATACAGTTCATTAACCCTTTGAGGACAACATGGAAGTACGTTTGCTCTAGGGACACATAATTGTACAGGGAGGATATAGAACAAATGTGGCCATATGTGATTAATAGAAGACGGTAGGGGCAACAATAGTATAGCAGGCGTCAAATCTTTAACTCATTGACTCCTGTGAGCCATTAAATTTGGCTAGAAAGTGGTCTTACCACAAAAGGATGCAACCGGTCGAAGAAAGGGGCGCACGTCGGAGAAATGCGAACTACATTTGTTATCCATACCTCAAGTTTTAAATAATATAAGGTCGAATTTCAACGTGTTTACATGGGCCGAACAAATGTTTGGCAAATATAATTTTTTTGCGAAAAATATTAAAAAAAATAAAAAATTTTTGGTCCCATTTATTGGGGCATAAATATTATCAGGTCATAGATCTTGAAAATAATAAAAAAAATTATATCGCTTCGTCCGAAAATGTATGGTCGTCAAAGGGTTAAGGGAACTAAGCCAATAATAGAAAGCTCAAAAAGGAATTGCAACTTCCTAAAAATATCTCGGATCAATGACAACTAAAAATTGAGATATATCATATATTTACCGACACACGTTGCAACCTTATGCAGGAACCACTATCTATATGTTTGAAATATTCATATACTTACGTGCAAACATTGTTTCCGTGAATTGAAGACCTGCGGCTTTTTTGTTTCTTTGTTTTTGGCTGCCACGTTTTTGATTTTAGCAGATTTCAACAAACAACATGTAATATTGAATAACAAACACAATGTGTTTGGACACAAGTACAGACACGTTAGATTTGCATCCAAACAACAAAAACAGACAGATTCTTCAGCGTGTGTAACATTATGTGGAAACCATCCACAAATATGTTAGGAACATCCATATACTTACGTGCCAAGTATGTATTGGTTTTTATGAACTGAAGATCTGCTGCTTTTTTATTTCATTGTTGTCTGTCACCTTTTTGTTTTCAGTAGTTGTTAACAAACAAAGTCATATTTGGGTCACAGAACTATATATTATAACATTGTGTATCCAACGTCTAATATTGAGTAGCAAACACATTGTGTTTGGACGCAAGTATACTGTATTTGCGGCAACCTCCAACAACACATTTTTTATTTGTATCCAAACAACAACAAAAAAGTCATATTTTCAGCGTGCATAACTCTAAAATTGTCCATAATTCGGGTGATTTTAACTAGCTTCAAAAACGGTACAATCATAGTAATTTTTGGCTGAAGTGAATGAACGAAATGGCAAAATTTTATGACAGCTTTTTGTATACAATTTTAGGCTTTCAGACGTGGTTTCCAAAATTCGCGTGTGTTTAGACGGAGAAAATATTAAATCATTTGACGTCATTGTGCTTTTGATAAAACAAACTATTTCACATAAATTATTTTGTCAAATGGAACACGATGTGCTAATATTTCCGTTATTTTGTAATACATTTAGACGTTTTTTCCATACACGCTGAAAAATTTGTCTTTTTTATTGTTAGGATGCAAATATAACGTCTTTGTAGCTTGCCGCAAATATAGTATACTTATGTCCAAACACTGATTAATAGGTTATAATATATGTATTGGTGAATATAGCTTGTGTATAGAATATAGCTTGTTCTGTAAGAATAAGTATCAGACTTTTTGTTCAAATTAAATCCACAATTTCAGCACGCTGAAAATCTGTTTTTTTGTTAGTTGTATGCAAATTTTACGGGTTTGTAACTTTTTCCAAATATAGTACACTTGTCTTCAAACACATTGTGCTCGCTATTCAATATTACATGTCAGCGACAGAATGGTTAATTATAATATATGTTTCTGTGACCCAAGTGTAGCTTCGTTTGTTGAAAACTGCTGAAACCTAAAACGTGACAGACAACAAACGAAGTCTTCAGTTCATAAAAACAACGCTTGCAAACATATACATGGTTCCTGCAATATGATATCAGTATGATATCAACCTATACAATTTTAATCAGACTCTGTTAAGTTTTTGTAAATCACTGAAAATTGTGTTTTGATATTTTAAAAAATACATCGCTAATCCCGATACGTGTCTGCTTTTTAAATTCATGTCTGCTGCTGACTTCCACATCCCTCTAAGCCTTGCGTTTTCCTCTGTTTATTAAACATTTAAAATTTCCATAGATTTCACAACCAACACCTTCGCCACCTGTCCGTCCTGTCCTGTGACTTTATTATCCATCCAACTGCATATTTATGCATTTTATTATTTTTTCAAAATCTAATGTTCAGTTGTGTTGCTCTGTCTGAGCCGACCACCCCCTTCCACCAAAATACAACAAATTCCCAAAAATCCCTTTTGGGATTTCATTAGCGAACATTTACAACAAATTGATTTTCAATTCTAATTCCACAAAACAGTAAAAGCAAAACATTTTAAACGAAACCAAACAAAAAAGAAAACCAATATGGCTAAACTGCTCTTCTAAAAATATTTACAAAACCCTTGACTGCCAAAACGATAGACGACCGACCGACTGACCAGCGAGTATCAAAAAATAAGCACAGTTTAAACTCTGGGGGATTTACATATTGAATTAGTTTTGCGATACCCATACGCCTTTTGGGCTGAGTGTGAAATGAACGTGTGTGTGTGTGTGTGATCAATTTAAATCTATGAAAATTTAATTTTTATTTCAGTTTTTCTTTCTGTTTTTCCGCCGTAAAGTCCCTGTCATAAATATGCATAAACATTGGCAATATGTTTGTGGAAAGCAGACAGACACTATAAATGTAAAATAAAATATTTACTCATAAATCAATTGTTGTTCACAAAAAAAAAAAAAACAAAAAATATACAATGAAAAACAAATTAAAATGTTTAATTAAAATCGCAAGCAGAGTGTAATAAAGTTGTTGAAAGATAAGAGAAACAAAAGTTTCTGGTCAGAAAAACAAATGTTTTGTGCAAAATTTCCAATAAATATTTTATGAACTGGCAATTTCTTGAAATAGGAAATATTGGAATTTATTCGAAATATTATAATAGTTATACATTTATATATCTAGATTATAAATAGGTGCATATAACTCTTTATTTATACCATAAACTTATTATATTTTGAAATACCTCTTTCTATTTGCAGGTAATATTAATTGTGGAAAAATTATGGATTTAAAGTTGTGTATGAAACTCATAGGTAAGTGTAGATTAGCCTGAAATAAAGAAAAACAAATATTTTTTGAAAAGGGGCACTGTGGTTCAGAGTCGATTTCCATATGCCAACATTTAATATCTCGTAGTCTAGTAAACATTATTAAGTTCTGTAAAACCCGATTGTAGGTGAAGAGATTAAGATTAAAACCGGATAATTGGCTATATATTAGAAAATATACCAATATATATATATACTTTTCTTATTTTTCGATATTAAAGAAAACCAAAAAAAATATTGGGTTTGTTTGCTATATCCTTTTTTTACCATATTTTGACGTAATCTGTATTTTTGTTATAATTTGTGCTTGTGTCCAAACACAATGTGTTTGCTATTCAATATTAAACGTTGGGGACACAATGATTAATATGTTATAATATATTGTGGTCACACAACAATAACAGCCTAACTCGAGTTAGGACAAAATTGAAAAAAAAATTTGAGAAGTCACCGTGCTCAAATAAGCAACTCTTTGTTTGTTAAGAAGTAAGTAAAAGAAATCGTTTCCTTGTTATCTGTAACAAAGTTATCACAAAAACTCCGACTCCTGATCTCCAGTAAAAATATTAAACTTTAAACTGCTCTCCCTGAAAAATATTAGAATTGACTTAGGTTGTTATTGTTTGTGACCACAGATATGTATTTGTTGAAAACTGCCGAAAGCAACCAGTACAGATATTTCAGACCAGTAAACCGACTTAAACACACCCTCACCCTAAGTCATTCATTCCAACCGAGTTCTATTAAAAAACACAAACACTCCGGTTCACTTATTAAAAGGCACTCATATTCAGCAGCCTGTATCTTTTGCAATTTGTAACCGATTGCAGAAATTTAAAATGAAAGGGGAAGCTAGACACCTTGAGATATAAAAAATCATGACAATAGTGGTTTCTTAACTAAAGAACTTTTTTGAGCAATTTATTCAAAAAAGTCCAAAAATGTGCTTTTATTGGGTTCACTTGAATAAAGGCACTTTATTATTTTTTTATTAGTTGTCGACAATTACAGCAAGGACCCCGAGGGTCCTCGGACATCCCGAAAAAATTTGAAGGGAAGGGTTTTATTGTCTTTATCTACGTATGAGAAAAGAAAACTCATCAGAATTGCTTCTAATTCTGCCTTATCTTTGTCTAAACTAAGAGCTCAAGCTCGAGTGGAAGCGAGCAAGTCATCAGTACGCAGAGTAATTAAGAGATGCGAGTATCTTAAATACCTGAAAAAAGCTGTCACTTAATGCTCCTCGTAAGGAAATGCGGTTTCAATTCGCAAGAGACTACATGGCATGGGATGTGCAGCCAAGAGGTCATGTAAATGACTGGAGAACCGTTGTATTTACGGATGAGAAGAAGTTTAATTTGGATGGGCCTGATGGCTACAACTATTATTTCTATGATCTGCGCAAAGAAAAGTGTTTTTTGAACCGACATCACAGCCGAGAGGGCGGCGTTATGATATGGGGTGCTATTACGTACTATGGCACCATCGATCTTGAATTTGAAAGTGCAAAAATGACTGGTGCAAACGTTATTGGAATCGGCATTTCCGAAGTTCAGTGAACTATTTGGACCCATATCTTGGATATTGCAGCAGGATAATGCCCCTATACACAACGCCAGAGTAGTAAAGGAGTTCATTGCAAGCCAAAATGTTAATATTCTTGACTGCCCACTCTATTCGTCAGATCTTAACATTATCGTTGGTTATCTCGTAAGGTCTATGAAGGACGTAGACAATTTGATGACAAACAGTCACTAATTCAGGCCATTAAGGATGCTTGAAATCAAACTTCATTGGATTACATAAATTCTCTTTATCTCTCAATGAAAAGCCGTATATTTGAAGTTAATAAAAACAAAGGGGGTTGTACCCATTACTAATACTTCTTAAATAAAGTAAAATAAATGTAAAAAAAACAAGAAAAACTGTTTTTCATTAAAATTAGTTAAAGTGCCTTTATTCAAGTGAACCAAAAAAATATTGGACATTTTATGGACTTTTTTTTAGAAATTGCTCAAAAAAAGTTCTTTTATATATCTCACGATGCCTAGCTTCCATTTCAATTTTAAAATTCTGCAATCGGTTACAAATTGCAAAAGATACACGCTGCTGAATATGGAATTTTTAGTGCATTTCAATAAGTGAACCGGAGTGTATATTCACTCTTAAGTTGAACGAATGAGGGTGGCAAATGTGCCAATATTCAATAGAGTGGCATTACGCTAAATATTATTCAATACCCAACTTAATTACGGTCCTACGTGATTTTGGGCAGTTATTATGACTACCAGCCATTGTCCGCCCAATATTTATATGGGAGATACAAAAATGGGCATGGTGAAGTTGTTCATTTGTTATTACACTTAAGCTATTTTCAATAGAAGACTGGCATTTTACTAAATTTTGTCTAGTACCATATTTCGTAAAGATTTGTACGTATTTGCGGGAGTTATCTTGCCGAACAACAAGCCGACCGAACAACTTATGTGTGGGAGGCACTAACATGGGCGTGATTAAATCACCCTTGTCCTAATTAGTGACTCGCGTTTCATGACATGAAGCCTATAACTTAAGTTGATGGCTATTTGACAGTTCTTACTCTAAACAGGGTATCGAAGCTATTGAATATCGCTGGGAAAAGTTTATCGAGTTAAAAGGAGATTCTGTTGAAAAATAATCTCAACTTTTTTTTGGGACGGCCCGTACATATCTGCGTACACTAGCCTTTTTTCTGTCCATTTTATATTTTCGTTTGTCCCATTTTTCCATTTCATTTCCCTTTGGGAAATTATGTGTCCATGTATTTGTGCATAGTTGCAGAAAAAGTACTTAGTTTGTTTAAAACTGGTTCTACTAAATGCACAATACAATTATTCACTGCAGCAACGAAAATTGTGTAATTTTTTAAATGCATCGCTAGTAAGGACAAGTATATAAAAAAAATTAATTTTCCCATAAAATGCCGTGAAATAAATTAAAGATGATCAGATGGGGGGATTGAACCCACGAGCTCACGTACAAGGGTTGTGCACGCAAACCATTGCATCACTAACGGTCACAAGTCTTAGTATATAAGTATATATGAACAAGAATGAATATCCCTGCAGAACAAATCGAATTGAAAATCATCTACAATTTAATCGAATAAACAATCCACATGGCACAGCTATTCCCACAAATTTGTGGAATATGTCGATGTTATTGGAAAAATATTTAAAGTCAAAAAGAAAATAAAACCCCTAAAAAAATCATACACAGGCCAGACCGACTTTAGGCCAAAAATACTAAACAAATTGAATTATATATTTGTTCATATGTTAGTTAATCTGATTTGATATTTTTTCTTCTTTTTTTTTATTACTCGAAATATTTGATGTGTGAATAAATGCCAGCGGCCGAAATTGTTTACAATTATTTCCACTCAAATGCGGGATGTTAATCAAAGTGTTAGAAACTGTTTGATAACCATAAAATGTTTAACACCAACCTAAAAATGCATATACAAGTACATATGTACACACATTTTCCCAGCAGCAAATAAAAGGCCTTTAAATACCTTATATCAGGCCTGCAGTCTGAAGGCATTCTGAAGGCCAACCTACAAATACAGTCCTCGTTTCAAATTAACATAAGTTGTGATAGGAAGGGAAGACATTCCGACATCCCTTTTCTTGGCAGGTCTTCTGGCGTCGTGGTCTCCTAAGAGAACTGAAAATGAAGAACTGCGTGCAAAAGTGAATTTTGTTAATGACTTAAATAAAAATTAAAACATAGGCGATTTACTTCTAAGTATATAGTTTTCAGACATTTGTACTTGGTATCCCAGCTAACTAATTAATACAATATTTAAGTTGTTTTCAAACGTAATGCCTTCAACTAGTTGTAATTTCAAAAGGCCTACTCTAGGAAGGCAAATATGCATGTATATGAGCATCCAATCTATCGACCACTAGTTGGCCTGCCAGAAGTTTCCATGGTTTTAGAACGTTTCGAGCAGATCTATTTCTATGGTTCTCTTAAGAAGCGAGATCAGGATTTAAATCGATTTTTTTGTTAATCTAAGTGAAGGAGTAACGCAGCTTGAATGCGGTTACACACTATTACACACAATTCTGTGCCTGTGATACTGTGAAATGAAAAAAACTCTAATGTTATATTAGGTACAAGAAGTATCACTGTAAAGTTTTCACCGGTAGGTCGGTTCGGAAAAACAGTTGTTCACAAACTAAATCCTGCAGATTAAACTTTTTCTTCGGCTCGGCCTAGTATACAGTAGCCTGTCAAGGAGTTATTTACAGATTCGTACGACTGAAATGTCGCCTGATAGGTTTCCCACTGCCTTCTCAAAAATTAAATAAAAACTATCTGGTCCTTAAGTTTCGCAGACGTTGGGAATATCTTTTTGGCAAACATTTTCTCATTTTCTCTTCAGTATGCAGAAATTTTCCGAATAACTTCCAACCGCTTTAAAAAAAATTATCAATCAAAAAAAAATATCTCAAATATCTTTCAAAAATTCAGTTTTTGCTGCTAATATTTGTAATGAACCTACATTTTATTTCCAACCGATTTTTAGGATAAATTCGTCCTGGCTGGATGAAGTAATGAAATTTGTTGTATATGTTAGGGTTAAATTTATATTGGACGAATTATTATGACAAAATCCATCCTGTTGTTTGGCTGGACCAAGTAATTTGTAAATATTCCAAAATTTGTTGTTCAACCTAGGAAGTTAGACAGAAGTGGCTGTCACTATTGGCTTACTTAAATCAATGAATACCGTTGAGATACCAGGGAACGTCTTATACGGTCCCCATCGTTGAACCTGTAAATTGGCCTGTAATGGTTAAGGGGCGTCCAAGCCATATGACACCCCACCCCGATATTACAGGATGTGGCTGAAGAAGAGTCGCACATTAGTCCGTACAATTTTATTTTATTTTTTTTTCGTTATTCCTTTTGGGAGAATATGGCTTCCACAAAGCATTTCCATCTTACACGGTTCACCGCAGTTGTGTTTGCTTGTACCCATGTTAGATTAGTCTGCATTAGTTCTTGGATTATTGTTCGTCTCCAGCTGTTTCTTGGTCGACCACGGTTTCTTGAGCCTTGAGGATTCCACTGAAGCGATACACCTCGTGCAGTGAAATCCAACATAGTGTATCCTACTAACGCAAAAATTCGGGCAGTAGCATATCAGATGTTCGATGCTTTCTTCCTTCTTCTCATGCCCACAGCTTCTGCCCGTCGACAAAAAAAAACACGCACTTTAAAATTTACAAATATTCAAACGCAGTTTCTATAAATGTTGTTATATGGCAACTCGGACTAGGTATGAAATTTCTCTTTCTCGTTTACCATTATTTGTGATGCATTACGTGGTGATTCAACCACTGTTTTGAGCGAATTGTTAAAAATTAAGTTGTAGCTCTACACGAAAGTAATGTGTCTAAGAGCATAAAGCAATAGATAAGAGTATCTATCCCTCTCTTTAAGGTATCTGGATGATGAAGAGGTAGTAGGTCCGAAGATAAATAGACAAGAGTCTCTAGTACTGTAATTACGTTCTCTCGATGACGACGAGGTAGTAGGTCATTTCATTGAGTTCGAGTTGCTGTTGTATTTTACTCTTTGGTTGGACATAAAACGGACAGATATAAAAGTCAATGCGTATTTACATTCAATGCAACCAACATAAAACATAATTTACCTGTCATTAGTATCAATCAAACACTATTTAAACTTAGTTGGCTGCACAGAGGAGCTAACATCGATTCTGATCACTACCTGGTAGCAGCAAAGGTTCGCACAAGATTAAGTAGAGCGAAAATCGTACGAAACCAGACGCAGAGGAAGCTGGACATCGGAAAGCTGCAATTACCAGAGGTAGCCACAGCCTACTCGAGGAAGCTCTCGCAACTTTTGGCACAGAACCCACCCCCTCCCGATGACGATCCTGATGCGCAGTGGAAACCCATTTCCGACTCTATAAAAACTGCCGCAACAACCGTACTTGGTTTCGAAAAACCGCTTCGCAACAAACCGTGGTACGATGAAGAGTGTCGCATAGCAAATGACGAAAAGAACGCTGCACGTATGGTAATGCTTCAGTCAATTGCAACGCGAGCTGCAACTGAGCGGTATAGGGAGAAGAGAAAGGAGGTAAACCGTCTCTTTAGGCGTAAGAAACGGCAGTGGAGAAAACGCGAGAGTGAGAAAATTGAGACATACAGAAGGATGAACGAAGCCCGAAAATTCTACCAAAAAGTTAAAATCGGAACTAATGGACATGGTTCAGGGCTCCCCTTCTGTAAAGACAAAGACGGAAATCTCGTCGCAGATGTGCAGAGCATGTTGGGAATATGGAGAGAGCATTTCTCCGCGCTACTAGTACCTGAGATATCCGATGACGATGGGACAATCGATCACAATATGGACGACGACGTCGATTGCCCCCCTCCTAACCAAGACGAGGTCAGAACAGCTATTGCCCGGCTTAAGAACAACAAAGCCGCAGGAGCCGATGGATTACCGGCGGAGCTGTTTAAGGCTGGCGGCGATGAGCTGATAAGGTGCATGCATCAGCTCATTAGCAAAATTTGGTTAGATGAATGCATGCCCGGCGATTGGAGTCTCAGTGTACTATGTCCCATATTTAAAAAAGGTGACCCGAGTATTTGTGCCAACTACCGTGGAATAAGCCTTTTATCCATAGCATATAAGGTTCTATCAAGTATAATGTGCGAAAGACTAAAACCAATTATCGCTGACCTGATTGGACCATACCAGTGTGGCTTTAGGCCTGGAAAATCGACAACTGACCAGATTTTCACGCTACGCCAAATCCTGGAGAAGACACACGAAAAACAAATCGACACCTATCATCTATTTATCGGTTATAAAGCAGCCTTCGATAGTCCGATACGGGAGAAACTCTATGAAGCAATGTCTGAGCTTGGTATTCCTGCAAAACTCATACGCCTTTGCAGGATAACCTTGACGAACACCAAATCCGCAGTGAAAGTTGGTAAGGATCTTACCGAACCTTTCGAAACTAAGCGAGGCCTCAGGCAAGGCGACACCCTATCGTGCGATCTCTTTAACATCTTAATGGAGATCATTATGAGAAAAGCTGCAGTCAATATGAATAAAACCATCAGCAGCAAAAGTCACATGCTGCTCGCGTATGCTGATGATATAGATATCATTGGGCGCACAATTAGAGAAGTTACTGCGGTTTTTTCGAGAATTGAGAAGGAGTCAGCAAAAGTGGGTCTGACGGTGAATGAGGACAAGACAAAATTAATGGTTTCAACGAACAGGGCCTCCACGCGATTAGACCAAAGCGTGAACGTTGATAACCGTTATAACTTCGAGGTAGTGGACGAATTTATATACCTCGGATCTGCCGTGAACAAAAACAACAACGTCAGCCTTGAGATCAAACGGAGAATTGTGCTTGCGAATAGATGTTATTTTGGGCTAAGCAAGCACTTTAGAGATAAAGCCCTCTCTCGAGTAACAAAAGTCCAGCTGTACCAGACTCTCATTCAACCTGTCTTGCTTTATGGCGCAGAATCCTGGGTCCTATCGCAAGCAGACGAAACATCTGTAGGAGTCTTCGAGAGAAAAATACTCCGAAAAATTTATGGCCCTATAGTGCACAACGGCGAGTATCGGCGACGCATGAATCATGAGCTGTATGAGCTTTATCCTGACATTGACATAGTTAAGCGGATCAAGATAACGCGATTGCGCTGGCTAGGCCATGTCAGTAGAATGGATGAAGATGAACCAGCGCGAAGACTTTTCGAAACCGAACTCGAAGGAAGACGAAAAATAGGAAGACCAAGACTCCGCTGGAGGGATCAGGTTGACGAATCCCTGCGTACACTTGGTATTGCCAACTGGAGAGATAAAGCAAAAGATCGAACTGGTTGGCGAAATATGTTATCTTCGTTTTGTAAGGTCCCTGACCCCCCGGGGTTGTCCGAGACCGAATAAGTAAGTAAGTAGGCTGCACGGTTTGCTTCTGGTTTCTTATCGCTCTCTCGCCTATCCAGGCTGTTTTCTATCAATTCCCTACTACATAGTCGATCAGCTGTGTCATGGATACCCCCAGCTAAAAGTCAAAAGTCTTGTCAATTAGGCAGTGCTGGTGGAGTCGGAGTCTTGGAGTCGGTGTTGGGGTCGGAGTCGGAGTCTTGAAGTCGGAGTTAAAGTAATAATAATTTGGACGAACAGACAAAATTTTCGAAAAGACTAAATGTTGATTTGTCTTTGGTTTCTTGGTTTCTCATGCGAAGCATGTTATGTTTATGGCGGTCATAGCCCAAGTATTCTTGGTGTCGTTAAAAATGTTCCAAACCGTGTGATTTCTATCCTGATTTATATTGCTTCTGTGCACGGCAGATCTGAGGTAAATAAAATCGTCAACTACCTCGAAATTGCAACGGTTTTCAACGCTCACCCTTTCATCCAATCGGGTGGATGTTCTGCTTGTTGTAGCCATTGATTTTGTCTTGCCCTCGTTTACTGACAAACCCACTTTTGCTGATTCTTTCTCAATTCTCGAAAATACTTCAGTAACTTCTAGCAGATTTCGTCCAATGATGTCCAAATCATCAGCATTTTATTTTTGCTGCTGATAGTTTTATTTGCATTGAATGCAGATTTTCTCAAGATGATCTCAATTAAAATATTGAAGAGATGGCTTGATAGGGTATCGCCTCGCCTCGTATTAAATGGTTCGCTGAGATCTTTGCCAATCTTTACTGAGGATTTCGTGTCGGTCAGTGTCATTCTACAAAGGCGTGTCAGCTTAGCAGGAATACTAATCTCTTACATTACTTGAAACAAGTTTTTCCGTATCGGGATATCGAAGGCATCCTTGTAACCTACAAAGAGGTGGCAGATACCACACTGATAAGTTTCCATCAAGTCTGCATCAAATAGCTATAGTCTTTCATACTTTACGCTGGAGAGGATCTGGCATGCGTTGGGTAAAAGGCGTATTCCACGATAGTTTGCACATATACTCGGGACGCCTTTTTTGACAACAGGACACACTACAATAAGACTCCCATCGTCGGGCCAGATTTTGCTTTTGATGCATGCACCTTTCCAACCCATAGGCACCAGCTTTAAACAGCTCCGCCGGTAGTCCATCAGCACCAGTAGCTTTGTTGCTCTTATGCCAGGAAATTGCAGTTCTAACTTCGATTTGGCTAGGAGGGTGATAGTCAACGCCATCGTCCTGTATGTGATCCACAACAATCTGTATTGAAATCTCCTGGGACAAGGAAAGCAGAGAATTAATCTTCCATATTCGCAACATTCTCTACACATCTGTGACAAGATTCCCGTCCATATTTCTACAAAAGTGGGGCCCTGTCCATTTCCTTTGGTTTTGGCTTTCCACTTTTTGGTAGAATTTACGGTCCTCATTCTTCCTTCTGTAAGCATCAATTTGTTCACTCTCGCGCTTTCTCCACAACCGTTTCTCCTCCTAAACAAACGGCATTCCTTTCTCCTCTTTTTCTTATACAGTTCTCTCGCGGCTCTCGTTGCAAATGACTGAAGCTTTACCAGTGTTTACTAGATCAAAAGATATTGAATTTTGGCCGATGGAAATCGATTCTGAACCATTGACTGGCGATCACTTCGCTTAGTGCCGTCTCCACTATCGACTAATAAGTCATAAAAAATCTTTCCAAAGAAAACCATTCCGAACCGCCACAAATCTCCCATCTTCCCAATTAGTTAGTGTCAACCTGGAAATCACGCAGCTGAATGATTGTAAGAAGCTCTCTCCTGTCCCTTTCTGGGAGGTAATGGGAAGCAATTTTTTTCTTTTCAAAGAAATGTTTGTTAAATTTTTCCAGACGAGAGCCCATTTAACAATCCTTCATTATATTCTACCGCCGGGTATGGGTTTCGTTTTTTTTTTACCAACGTGTCTATAAATATAATTTATTTTTTATTTGTTCCGCCGATAATATAATTACAAACGAAATATTTATCGATTTTCTGTTTTATTTGTTTGTTGCCAAACCGAAGTTCGTATGTTGGTTTTATACACATGTTTTTTTTATATTTTGACTGAAATTTAATTAAATTAAATTGTCATCATAGTAACTGATAAAAAATATATAAACAAATAAAACAGATGGAAAATAAATAGTATACAGAAGAGTGTTCAAAAAACCGTCATTTTTGAATAACCGGTTTTCGGGTTATTCGAAAAATCACTTTTTCGAAAACCCGGTTTTTGGTTTCACAAAATGTGGAAATCCGGTGAAACTGGTTAATTTTCGCATTTAATTACAATTATTTTTCTGTTTTTTCGTTTTGTAAGGAAAACAAATTAATACAAAATCAACACAAAATGTTTTGTTTGCCCGTAAAAAGAGTCATTATTATTCTGAAAATATAACAGCATTTGACAGATTTTAGTATTTTTAAATTTTGCATTAAAGAACAGATCAGTTAATTCAATTCAATTTAATTCAATTCCATTCAATTCAATGCAATTCAGTTCAATTAAATTCACTTCAATTGAATTCAATACAATTCAATTCAATTCAACTCAATTCAATTCAATTCAATTCAATTCAATTCAATTCAATTCAATTCAATACAATTTAATTCAATTCAGTTCAGTTCAACTGAATTCAATTCAATTCATATCATTTCAAACCAATTGAATTCAATACAATTCTATACACTTTAATTCAATTCAATACAATTAAATTAAATTCAATTCAGTTCAGTTCAATTCAATTCAATTCAATTCAATTCAATTCAATTCAATTCAATTCAATTCAATTCAATTCCATTCAATTCAATTCAATTCAGTTTAGTTCGATTCGATTCAATTCATTTCAATACAATTCAATTCGATTCAATGCAATTCATTTCAAATCATTTCATTTCAGTTCCATTCAATTCAATTCGATACTATTCAAATCAATTCAATAAAATTCAATTAAATTCAACTCAATTCAATTCAATTCAATTCATTTCAATTCAACTCAATTCAATTCAATTCAATACAATTCACTTCAATAAAATTATGTATATTCATTTCAAATCAGTTCAATTAAATTCAGTTCAATTAAATTAAATTCAATATAATTCAATTCAATTCAGTTCCATTCAATTCAATTCATTTCAAATCAATTCCATTAAATTCAGTTCAATTAAATTAAATTCAATGTAATTCAATTCAGTTTAATTCAATTCAATTCAATTGAATCCAATTCAATACATTTCACTTCAATAATATTCAATTCAATTCATTTCAAATCAATTCAACTAATTTCGGTTCACTTAAATTAAATTCAATATAATTCAGTTCAGTTCAATTCAATTCATTTCAAATCAATACAACTAAATTCAGTTCAATTAAATTAAATTCAATATAATTCAATTCAGTTCAATCCAGTTCAATAAAATTAAATTCAATTCAATTAAATTCAGTTCAGTTCGATTGGATTCGATTCAATTCAATTCAATTCAATACAATTCAATGCGTTTCAATGCAATTCATTTCAATTCATTTCAAATCATTTCATTTCAATTCAATTCCATTCAATTCAATTCAATTCAATTCAATTCAATTCGATACTATTCAAATCAATTCAATGCAATCCATTTCAATTCAACTCAATTCAATTCAATTCAATACAATTCACTTCAATAAAATTCAATTCAGTTCAAATCAATACAACTAAATTCAGTTCAATTAAATTAAATTCAATTCAATTCAATTCAATTCAATTCAATTCAATTCAGTTCAATTCAGTTCAATTCAATTTAATTCCACTTAATTGAATTCAATTATATTCAATTATATTCAATTCAATTCAATCCAATCCAATCCTATTAAACTCAATTCAATTCAGTTCAATTCACTTTAATTCAATACAATTCAAATAAATTCAATTCAATTCAATTCAATACAATTCAATTCAATTCAATTCAATACAATTCAATTCAATTTAATTCAATATAATTCAATTCAATTTAGTTCAATTCACTTTAATTCAATACAATTCAAATAAATTCAATTCAATTCAATTAAATTAAATTCAATATAATTCAATTCAGTTCAATCCAATTCAATTAAATTCAATTCAATTCAATTCAATTCAATTCAATTCAATTCAATTCAATTCAATTCAGTTCAATTCAATTCAATTCAATTCAATTCAATTCAATTCAATTCAATTCAATTCAATACAATTCAATTCAATTCAATTCAATATAATTCAATTCAATTTAGTTCAATTCACTTTAATTCAATACAATTCAAATAAATTCAATTCAATTCAATACAATTCAATTCAATTCAATATAGTTCAATTCAATTCAATTCAAATCAATTCTATTCAATTCAATTCAATTCTATTCAATTCAATTCAATTCAATTCAATTCAATTCAATTCAATTCAATTCAATTCAATTCAATTCAATTCAATTCAATTCAATTCAATTCAAATCAATTCAATTCAATTCAATTCAATTCAATTCAATACAATTCAATTCAATTCAATATAATTCAATTCAATTTAGTTCAATTCACTTTAATTCAATACAGTTCAAATAAATTCAATTCAATTCAATTCAATACAATTCAATTCAATTCAATTCAATACAATTCAATTCAATTTAATTCAATATAATTCAATTCAATTTAGTTCAATTCACTTTAATTCAATACAATTCAAATAAATTCAATTCAATTCAATTAAATTAAATTCAATATAATTCAATTCAGTTCAATCCAATTCAATTAAATTCAATTCAATTCAATTCAATTCAATTCAATTCAATTCAATTCAATTCAATTCAATTCAATTCAATTCAATACAATTCAATTCAATTCAATTCAATATAATTCAATTCAATTTAGTTCAATTCACTTTAATTCAATACAATTCAAATAAATTCAATTCAATTCAATACAATTCAATTCAATTCAATATAGTTCAATTCAATTCAATTCAAATCAATTCTATTCAATTCAATTCAATTCTATTCAATTCAATTCAATTCAATTCAATTCAATTCAATTCAATTCAATTCAATTCAATTCAATTCAATTCAATTCAATTCAATTCAATTCAAATCAATTCAATTTAATTCAATTCAATTCAATTCAATTCAATGCAATTCAATTCAATTCCATTCCATTCCATTCCATTCCATTCCATTCAATTCAATTCAATTCAATTCAGTTCTATACTATTCAAATCAATTCAATACAATTCAATTAAATTCAATTCAATTCAATTCAATCCATTTCAATTCAACTCAATTCAATTCAATTCAATACAATTCACTTCAATAAAATTCAATTCATTTCAAATCAATTCCATTAAATTCAGTTCAATTAAATTCAATGTAATTCAATTCAGTTCAATTCAATTCAATTCAATTCAATACAATTCACTTCAATAATATTCAATTCAATTCATTTCAAATCAATTCAATTAAATTCAGTACAATTAAATTAAATTCAATATAATTCACTTCAGTTCAGTTCAATTCAATTCAGTTAATTTAAAATCAATACAATTAAATTCATTTCAATTAAATTAAATTCAATACTATTCAATTCAGTTCAATTCAATTCAATTCAATTCACTTCAATTCATTTCAATTCAATTCAATTCAATTCACTATAATTCAATTCAATTTAGTCCGATTCACTTTAATTCAATACAATTCAAATAAATTCAATTCAATTCAATTCAATACAATTCAATTCAATTCAATATAGTTCAATTCAATTCAATTCAATTCAAATCAATTCTATTATATTCAATTCAATTCAGTTCTATTCAATTCAATTCAATTCAATTCAATTCAATTCAATTCAATTCAATTCAATTCAATTCAATTCAATTCAATTCAATTCAATTCAATTCTATTAATTAAGTCCAAGTCAATTCAATCCAATCTAATCTAATTGAGTCTAGTCTAGTCTAATTCAGTTCAATTCGTTTTATCTTCTTAATAGAATTGAGCTAAATTGAATTGAATTGAATTGAGGTTTTTTAAGAAAATGTAGGTATTGTTTTTGAGGAAATTTACTTAATTTAAAAATGCACTTATTTAAGAAAATTCCTTTTTTTAAACTTCTTTCACCTTGGATTTTCTAAATTTAGTTTTTATTTGGTTCAAAAGTAACAATATATACTAAATATTTACAGGCTCCACCTAGAAAACTCCCCATTAAACAGGAAATTTCGCAGCTTATGTTAGTCTAGACACAAACCAATGCAAAAGTACCCAATATACTTGATAATACTGGGTTGTAGCATAATAGTGTTAAAAAAAAGTTGTTTTATTTTTTTTTCCATTTAACCCCAATCCCGCAACGTGCGATAAGGAACTTCGTTCCTTCGATAATTTTCGAACTATGTGAAAATTATATATTTTTTTGTTTAATTATTAAAATTTTGTTAGAACTTCTAACACAAATTGAGTATAAACCGGTTAACCGACATCTAATAACCGGTTAATTGCACGAAATCCGGTTAATCGGGTTTTCGGTTTCAGTTTTGAACATCCTAGTATACAGGCTATCATGTTAGTTATCTGATAAATAAATTATTTTTTTTATTTTTTGATTGTAATTAACTATGTTGAATGCAAATGTTTGTTGGTCGATAAAAACCAAACAAGTCGTAAATACATATAAACATACATACATATATGCATTAAACATTAATTAACATGTAATAAATTATTTCAGTTAAAATAAAGTATATGAATGATTAATGAAATAATGTTGTGTGGTGAGTTGGAGAAAAAAATTTGTATTCTGGAAGGGAGCGATATATTTTAATTTGAAATTAATGTGTATTAAAGCATATTTACTTACGATGCGACATAAAAAAATTATAATTTTTTTATAAAATACACTCATTTGGTTACAGTGTTTAAAAATTCATCATTTAGTGTACTTTTAACTTCATTGACATAAATGTGAAAATAATTAAAATATTCTTCCTTAACCTGATTATTAACTTTAGATTGAAGAATTGTTATTTACATGACTTGGAGTAAAACAGCTGGCAGATTTTGAAATTGCTACCCAATTTGTATTGCCAACAATGTCAACAAATGTTCATACTTATCAAATTATTAAAACTCAAATTATTTCAATTTCACATTTAAATCTCTTTCCACAACTTTCAGCTCATAAATTATGAACCTTAAAAGCAGTAAATTTTTCTTGCATTTTCGCTTAGCAAAGACATAATAAATATCCACTTTTATATTCAATTTAGTGCAGGAACAGGGATTTAAACTGTTAACTTTTTATATTGGGGTGTTAGCAATTTGGAGCGCATAAACGCCAAAAGCCATTTTAAACACCAACGAACCATTAATCATGAACTAAATGACATACGTTTCACATACCCCGACTCGATATGGCGATTTCATATAATCAAGTGAGTGTAAAACTATGAGACACGTACAAAAATATGAGCTTAACCGAAAAGGAACACACGTATAAATTGTTAACAAGAAAACAAAAATAAGAGTTACTAACCGACCAAAAAACCACAACAAAAGGCTGCAGTTTGGCACCATATTTTTGTTTTTCTTTTTCAATAATTGTCACTGCTTCGGACTTGGCGTAACTACCATCAAGAGCCTCGAAGCGGTCCTCCACAATACATAAAGTAAAAATATTAAAACAATATAATAACTCCCAACAACTGGACATTAAACATTTATTGTTTGAATTAACAGAAAATTGAAATTGAAACAGAAACAGAAACTGCAAACAGAAAACAATAACTGCAATAACTCTAACGACAAAATGTACAACACTCGCCGTTTACCTATGGACTCCTCGAAAACGTGCCAGACACTTTTTTTGCACCCAGGGTCTCATAGGATCACGTAGTACGTATGCATTGTTGTCACTTTTGTTATCGTTTTTATAGACACCGATATTTTTTTATTTTTATATTTTTATTAAAGTTTCATGGAGTGCGCAAACAGTGACGTTAAAAAACATTCATCATAATAATATATAACACACACCTTTTTATTTCTCGTCGTTTTATGTTATAAAAATGTTCATTTGATGGTGTTTTGAGAAATCGCCTACAAACAACAGCGGCTGTCACAATTGATAGCCGTTAACCCAGGAAACGATTTGAATTTTGAAACGAATGCCAATGTTCAATACTACACAGACGGAAAATCTTTACATCAAATCGATGATAAATGATCATTAATTGTTAGTCATTGAATTGATGACATATATCATCAACACACTGAAAAGGTTCTTCAGTTTGAAGATTGAAGATTGAGCGTTTCTTCAACTTTTTCAGCTTCATTCAATTGATGATCTTTTTTACATCAATCTTCATCATTGCAACTTAGAAATAATTAGAAAACCGTACATAACTTTCAGTCGGGTGAACCGACTTAATCATACCCTCACTCTAAGTCATCCATTGCGTGGGAGTTCTGCTAAAAAACGCCCATACTCAAAAGTGACCATATTCAATAGCAGATTGACGACATTGCGATAAATATTATGGAATACCCAAATTAGTTAGTTTCCCTCCCAATATTTATATGCGAGGTACAAAAATGGGCATGGCAAGTTGTTGACAAAATGTTGATCAGTGCCAACTTTTCGGTTATGATATATTGGAGATATCGAGTCGGCAAACTGCAAATACACCCAACTTTTGTATAGGAGGTACGAAACTGGGCGAGGACCAATAGTCAGTTTATTACTCACACTGTAGGTTTTAGAAAAATATTGCCTAGTACCGAATTTTATTAACATCGGTTGTAGTTTACGAGAGTTATCGTGTGTATCAACCGGCCATCCGCCCAACTTTTATATGGGAGGTACCAGAATGGGTGTGGCAAAACAGCTCATTTTCTTTAGGAGAGCTTTATTTGACTAAATATTGACTAGTACAAACTTTCATAAAGATTGGTTCGGTTTTGCTGGACTTCTCGTGCCGAACAACCAGGCAGCCAAACAACTTTTGTATGGGAGGTACCATAATGGGCGTGGCAAAATCACCCTTGTTTTAGTCGGTGATTCGCCTTTGATAACGTGAAGCCTTATACCTAATTTCATTAAGGTCGGTAGTGTTTCACGCGATTTATCGGATTGACAACCCGGACGAACACCCTGTTTTATATAGGAGGTACCAGAATGGGCGTGACAATCTCGCCCATTTCCTCCAGTTAAGTAGGCATTTACAGATTATTAACCGGTGGAGAGTTGAAGCTAATCAAATCACCAGAAGAAAGTTTTGAAAGAAATATGATTTTGTGCTAAATGTGTCGATTTGTATGGGAGGTACCAAAAGGGGCGTGGTCACAACGCCCATTCTCAATCCCAAACTAAATACTCGAAAATAATAGTAGTCACTGACAAAATTTCATTGTGATCTGTAAAGATTTACGGCAGTTATCGTGGTGACCAGCCAGCCAGACAGACAGACGGACATGGCTCAAGCGTCTTAAAAAGTCCTAAAACGAATTTCGTCCAAAGATACTAAGGGTCTAATATGGCCTCACCTATGGGTGAGGGTATAATTAGAAGATTGCAAATTAGGAATAATTAGAAATAATAAAATATGGACGTAGAATTGAAAAAATAAAAATAAAAAGAAAAAAGCTGGTAGGAAATTGAAAATAAATACATAATAACGGGACACTTAGCTCAGGTCTGATTTTACAGATAATTTGTTTTATCCTTCCGCTGAACGAATATGGTTGTGTATACGCTTGAACAACGCTGGGAAAATCATGGTAATGTTGCAGAATGTGTGCGAAAATTGCGCCCTGTTTTTGAAGATCGCATTATCAGCCGCAGCGCTGATGTCGTTTGGCCACCTCGGGGCTGGGATTTGACACCGTTGGACTATTATTTGTGGGGTGCCCTCAAAGATAAGTGTTACGCCGACAAGCCAGAGATAATTGACGCTTTAAAGGACAATATTCGTGAAACCATTGGTGAAATACAGCTGCACACAATCGATAATGTGCTTAAAAATTGGACCGATGGTGGGGGCTACTGCATGGCCAGCCGAGGCAGCCATTTGAATGAAATTATTTTCCATTATTAACCGGAAGGATTGTACCTTCAAATAAAAAAAGAAATTTGAGAAAATATTCAGTAGTTTTTTTTATAGCATTTTCAAACAAAAAAAGTTATTTGGCGGACCCTTTAGACAATAATGCAATTGACAGAAAACAATATCCAAGCTATGAACATTTTTTATGTGATCTCACACCCGGTTCTTGTGAATTTTTTATAATGAAAAATAGTCCAAAGAGTTTGGCTACACATTAACAATCAATTCACATCAAAATGATGACCAATTTACAACAAATTAATGACAAACTTACAACAACTTGATGACAACCTTACATCTAAATGGCATAAAATTTACAGCAATTTGTTGAACAATTTTGATGTAAATTTTGAAAAATGTACTTTAACTTGATGACAAACATACACCAAATTGATGTAACATTGTCGTCGAATCAATGTAAACTATGTATTAATGAAATTTGGATGAAAAAATGTTCTTCATCAATTCAATGAAATGTGTCGTACGTTGGACAATTAGGATATGTTTAATCAAAGTGATGAAGGAATTCATAAATTCATAAAATTCATAAAGGAATTCATACATTTGATGAAGATTTTTCTGTCAGTGTAGTGGAAATTGTTAAAATCAGCCAATGCCATGGAACATTTCGGAGATACCCAAACATTAGAAGAAATATTTTGTTGATAGTTTCTAAATTGAAAATTATATTTACCGATTTTTAAATGGGAGAAATACGGACTTTAAATTTTGTGTGAGTAATTTCAAAATAATGATGATGATGATAATAGGCATCTAGACTTGGAATCTCAGCTCATGATTACCGCAAAAGCTGGGGTGATGAAGAGTAGGACGAAAGCGTCGAGCAACTCACATGCTACTCTGCCCGATGTTTTGTATGTGTTGCAGACAATATCTAGATATTTTCATTATATGGGATCTAACAGACATTCAGACAGTTAAGGTGAATGATTTTAGAAACTTTGTGAAGAATACTAAATGGTTCGCCAGGGACTAATGTACGTATCTTCTTCAGCCACTTCCTTTAATATCGGGATGAGGTATCATAAAGCTGGAACACCCCTTAAATATACAAGGTAAATTTACTGGCTCAACGATAGGGACAGAATATGACGTCCAGTGGTATCAAAGTGGTAGTCATTGCACTGAAAGAAAATCTTTACATCAAATCGATGATAAATGTTAATCAATTCTTTTTCATTGAACTGATGACAAATTTCATCAATTCAATAAAAAAAAGTTCTTCAATTTGAAGATTGTGCGTTTTCTCATTATTTGCAGCTTCATTGAATTGATGATATTTTTTAAATCAATCTCCATCAATTAAATCAATTAAAATATAAAAAAAATATAAAAATTAAAGTATAAAATTAAAAATAAATACATAATAGAAAATAGAGAAATGGATGAAGGAATTCATAAATTTGATGAAGCTTTTTATTTCAGTG
Source organism: Phaonia tiefii (assembly GCA_963931995.1). Taxonomy (NCBI): domain Eukaryota; kingdom Metazoa; phylum Arthropoda; class Insecta; order Diptera; family Muscidae; genus Phaonia; species Phaonia tiefii. The sequence goes on from OZ008367.1 coordinate 66,258,764, forward strand.
TGGACTAAGTGAGTCGTGCAGCCACTTCTATATACCTAACTTCAATTCACCATAATCCGATTCGTATTTTCTAATTTTGAGAACACTCTCAATGGTAATTTACAGATTTTTCATGGGTTACTGTCCATTTATTTGGCCTACACTGAAAGAAAATCTTTACATCAAATCGATGATAAATGTTCATCACTTGTTTTTCATTGAATAGTTGACAAATTTCGTCAACATAATGAAAAGGTTCTTCCGTTTGAAGATTGTGCTTTTCTTCTCCTTTTTCGGCTTCATTGAATTCATGATCTTTTTTACATCAATCTTCATCATTGGAATTTAGAAAAATTAGTGGAATCGGTTCAAAATACGGCCATAGTATTGAAACAAATAAAGAGAAACAGAAAAAAACTTGTAGAAAATTTAAAATAAATGCATAAAAAAAATAGTGCAATGGACAGAAAACAATATCCACGCTATGACCATTTTTTATATGGACCTGTAACCTTTTCTTGTGTATTTTTCACAATGAAAAATAGAAAATATTCCAAAGAGTTTGACTACACATTATCAACCAATTTACGTCACAATTATGTTCAATTTACATCAAATGGATGACAAATTCTCATCAAATTGATGACAACCTTACATCTCATTGACGAAAAACGTACAGCAATTTTATGAAAAAGGTACATCAACTTGATGTAACGTAGTCGTTGAATCGACATACACTATTGATGATTTTTGCCATTTCTGAGATTTTCCTGCACTTTTTTTTTGAAAAAAAAAATATTTTTTCACCTTTTTCAGCATAACTTCAAGGGACTTCCAAGTTTTCACCCACAGTATTTGGCAAAATTGTAGCCATGATAAAGCTGAACAACTTTTGTGAGCCTCATATCATACCAAATAGCTCATAAAGACCGCTTTGTGTATTGAAAATGGTCATTTGTCACTCGATACAAACGTATCCGATTTTGTCCGAATAAATTTAGAAAAATTTACAATTACTATACCTGTTATCTATTCCTATACTATTTATCAATGTAAAACATGAAACATAAGAAACGGCAAAAAGTGTAAAGTCACATGACATGGATCATAAAAATCGATGGACGCGTTTCGCTCTTATCCTCAATTTAGTGAAGGTATCGCATTTTGTTAAGATTTGTATTTCTCATCATATGCAACCCAAACACACAAAACGAGGATAAAAAATAAATGGTTTCCCATGATATTCCATGAACGGATTGGGGAGAGCTTCTCACAACCAGTGAGCTGTATGCTTTCTAGTTTTGCACTCAGTGATTGGGACCTGGACCTACCTTTTTTACACCGGTTCCGAACGGTATTTTGAGGAACTTTTTCATAGCTAAGTACTCGATAGTGTCGCCATCACTAAGCGAGGTGACCGTTGTCGAACGAAATGTAAGGTGGTCGGAGCGGAGATCGGAGCCACGAACTCATGTACAAGAGCTATTGCACACTGACCATTGCACCACCGACGGTCACAAAAAGAAGATACTCATTCGAAATGTCCGCATTTGGCCTTTACACACGCCTCAAGTCGCATTGGCTAATCATCAATAGCCGCACGCACCTCCTCCATTGGAAAAGTGGCCACAGCACGAATCAAAGCAGTCTTAAGAAAATCAGTGTCGGAGTATCTTTTGTGCAAACCATGTCCTCCTAAACCGTCCACAACTTGTAAACCAGTGGGTTCAAATCAGGGCTGCCAGACGGCCATTCTTCAGTGAATATGAAAGCTGGCTACTTGTGTTGAAGCCAGCTCTGGACCGTTTTAGCCTTATGGGCCTGCGCAGAATCCTGCTGGAAAGTCCACGGCTGATTTTGGAGCAGACAATGATTAAATTACTTCACAATATCTGTCAAAATGGTTTCTTGGTCAACGTTAGTCGATGTATTGACCCCTTGTTCTCAGAAATGCAAGTAAGTAACCCCATCGCAGGACACACTGCACCAAACCATGACTAAAGTTGGGTGATGACCGCTTTCGACCAGTGGGATCAGATCACGTGCTTCCTTAGATGACCGTGCATACACTCTGTCATTTTGTTTGTTACATTTTTTCGGCACGATAGCAATTTTTTTTTTTCGGTGAACAAGATTTTTCTGTGCAAGTTGTCAGTGTGCTTCACCATAGGGAGTTTGGAATTTTCGATCCTATTTTTTGTTTTTAAGCTGCAGCCAACAAAAGTCCGGTACGGTTTTTAAAAGCGCCAAGTCCCAAGTATTTTTTTAATAATTCAACTGATAAACTTTTTTCTGATATTCATCTCACGAGCAAAGATTTCCTGTTTTCGAAGCGGATTTCTTTGAATTCTTGATTTGATGGCTTTGATAACTAACGCCGTTCAAACAGCGCGCGGACGGCCCAACCAGTGGCTTTTGACATCTCCAGTTTCCTCATACAGTTGTATGCACCGATAGAAGACCAGTTGCCTAATCCCGACCGAGCGGTAGTTTAATAATATCGTCTTTTTTAATTTCAGACTTAAAAAGCGCTATAACAGCGATACAGTTTTCATTATCTGACCACTCCAATTTTGAACTCCTATTGTAGACTAAGCGCCTTATTCGTACAAAGTTGTAAGAGCTTTGTGGGATGTTTTTAGCATGATAAATCGTCTCTTAAACCTCTTATAGCTTTTAATGAATAAGGCCGGAACGCTGTGGTGGTTAGGTTTCATAAAAACTAAATTTTAAGAAACTGGGTCGGTTATATACAGTAATACTCCCGTGCGTCGACGTACCGATCGGGCTCTTGAAAACATTGCTGCTGTAAATGAGAGTGTCGCCGAAAACCCGAAAACATCAATTCGGTTATCAATATTTAGCTTACTGAAATAATTGTTTTTGTTTTGTCATAAACAGAGCGACGATAAGAAGTATTGAATGGTATAGAGAACTTATTGCACTCTTTTCTCGCGCTCAAGTAGAGAGTCTGAGTAAAAGAGCATAAACGAGTCTTATTCTCTTCATAGAATATTTCAATATAAATGCACCATTTCGACAATGTTATTACATAAAACAATACAAAAAGAATAAATGTTTCAAAAGGCGTCAATATTTCACATCAAAATTATGAATGGACCAAGTTATGACAAAAATAGAGTAATACGTTTTGAATCATTCGCCAGATGTCGCCTGTGCTTTTTAGTCATACAATTCGTTCCATGAGTTCTCTATACTATTTAATACTCTTTGGCGACAACGACCTGCTTGTATGTTCGTTGCCACTACATAAATACCACCATACTTATTTTCAGGCAGAGGCTATTTTACAACAACCACGTATGTGGTGCTAACGCTGTGTGTTGTTTGCAGGTGTTCACTTTGATAGATTGCCCTAACCGTGCCTATAGATGTTAACACATCAAAAAATCACAACTATCTAATAATATACGTGTTTTTATTTTAAACTGAAAAAGTGCATTCTTACTGAGACACCCTTTACTATTGGATTGGGTGTATTCAACGTTGCAATAGTATTTACGTACTAATAGTATTATTATTGCATACTTTTTGGCTGCATCGAAAGTGATGAGTGCAACGAATGCACCACGTTTTCCGAAACTTTCGAGAGAATACTTGAATATTCCGATATATATGATTGGGGAAGAATCTAGAAGACGGTTTATGAACTCGCTAATTGTAGACTGTGCGGGAGAAAACACGATGTTTTTGGGCGAGGCTGGATATACTGCGTGCTGCTATAAATTGGCCACGTTTGTGGTTTTTGTATCACTTTTTTCGGAAACACTGAAAAGCTCGCAACGTAGAGTAATAGTAAAAGTGTTGAATATCGAGTAATTGTGGAGGGTAAAGTTTTGTCTTCATTTATATGAAAGTTGAAAAGTATGTAGGGTGCAATCTTCTAAACTACTCATCCGATTATAAAAATTCTTTCACCAGTAGTATGCCACGTTATCACTAAGTGATATGGGTTATATTTTATGTTAAAAAAATAATAGGCATCCCTACTAAAATTCAGGATGAAATCTGCCGGGATTAATAGTATCTTATAAATAGAGAAATCGCTTTATTCATCATAAATAATACATCGCTAAATAGGACAATTCTTAGCAATATATTGTGGCAAAAATCTTTTTGAAATACATGTTAGGTTTATCAGTTTTGTCCAATCACTGCCACAAGTTTTATTGGGTAATACTCCAATATTTGTACTTACATGTGACAATGTTATGACATTCTCCCCAACATCGACACAACATATTTTGCGCTTATGCGGTTTAAACGTAATTGACTTCTCGTGCATTTTATTTAGTTATAAATTGGATTTCTTAGCCAAATAAATTTGTTGCCTTAAATTACCACAAATGACGTGTACACGTATTTGAGCAATTGTTTTTTTTTTCTCCTTTTGGTTTTGGGCACTTACCATGATTATTTTTTATTTTGCCCGAGGCATTCGTGCGTATTGGCCAGTTATGAGGGTTTTGTTTTTCGCAAGCCAATCTCCCAAATGGGGGAACTTAATTGGCACATTGGCTGGTTAGTGTTAACGGTTTGGCGTTTGCTCTGCTAAGGACATGACAATTTGTTGAGCTGTTCTTGGTTATTTTTGGGGCGGTATTACCGTTTACTCGTACGGCCACGTAAGGCTCAACACTCATACCCACTTGGTTGCCCATTGCAAGGGAAGTTTAAACAATTTTTGTGCTTATTTAGCAAATGCTTACATGACATTAATTTGAAAAGCAAAACAAGAAACAATAATGAAGACTATTATGTCGACTAACTCGCTTAAATCCACAACAACCGCAGCTAAACATGGGTTAATTATACATGCAATGTGGATCTATTCCGCTATACAGACCGTTGACTTCCCTTGTTTTTTGTTCGCTTTTACAAGTCTATTTTGAAAAATAATGTTGCGTGATTTTCTAACGCTAAGCTGTTGTGTTGGTGTTTTTATTTCGCCCTCAGATATCCTGTTTTTTCGCCATTATCCTCCAAACCATTGTTTGCCTTTTATGTAAATATATGTAAATTTTTGGTTTGTTTGGTTTTTCAAATCCCAAAGAATCCAGCAAAAAATACTCTTTCGCTTAGATTTTTGTATAGAAACATATTTTAGCTGTGGTTAGGTTTCTTTTTTTTCTTGTTGATGAATCATAAGTCAAGTGTTGGAAATTAATGGAATTTTACGCAGACAGGATAATATTAAAATGTAATTTAAGGGATTTTTAAAGGAGTGAGTATATAAAGAAAATATCCAAAAACGATTCTATTCTCAGAATTGTTCACATTCTTGTAAAGAGATTTTATTTAAATTCTGTTAACACAATTGTTAACAAAGAAAGAGAAAGCTATTAATCATCCGAATGATTGGGAATATCTAGATAAACCAAAACTATATGAAACAGATACAAATACATACAAATGTTCCTGTGTACAAAATCTATGTGTCTACAACTTTCTGTTACTATAAATAGGATTATTTATGTAGTAACAATCATTCAAGGAGTTGTCAGAAGGAATCCCAAATAAGTTATTTCCTTTCACAAAAATGTAAATTTCCGCTTAACAAACAGAAATGTATGATTTATTGCTTTCAACGCAAAAGGATATGGTAAACAGTTACATGGAATCTACCCTGGCACAAAACGCTAGACAAGAATAGGGTATCCTTTAAACGTAAAGAGTTTTAACACATTGGATGCTGATTTTGCTACATTTTAGAAAGTGACTGTTATTTGCTACAAATATTTTTGGGGATTAATCACATGTAATTTGTCTACACGTAAAGGAAAAAAGTTTGCGTGAGCAGATTCGAAAGGTACTGCAACATGGGTGGCTTTCTATTTGCAGCAACTACTCCAACCTATTTTAACCCATGCGATCACTCGTTAATTGTATTATAATAAGGCACAATAGATATCTGTTCACCTCATAATCATAAAATTCTTACGAGTTATCTAATTGTCCTTTTTATCACTGTTTAATGTCCCGTTAATAAAACCAGACTAATTTTAAATTACGATAAGTACAACAGTTTTCTATATTTCATTTGTATAGTACAAACAAGAGTAAGTAAAAATTCCACTCGCGAGCGGAAAAATTCAGCCCCTCCTCAATATAAAACCACTCCGAGTTGAAAAATATTAAAATCTCCAGAGAACTTAATTTCTCAAATTTTTGTTTATTTGAATCGCTCCCGAGCGATAAAGCTAATAAATACAGACCAACATTCGTTTTGGACATAAATGGGCTTTTTAAATTTGCATTGGATTTTAATTTGCATTAATTTAACTAATGCAAATGCCCAAGAACCACCATTGGTCGCAATGGCAATTAAAAAATTTTGAATTTGCATTAGCTCAGGCAATGAAAATGCAGGTTGTGGAATCAGATACCAATTGAAATGAAATATGAGAATGCTTTTATTTATTTTGAATTTGTTTGACTGCTGGAAATTCTGTTCTTAAAGTATTTTACATTTAGATGTTTGTGTCTTCGATTGGTGTTGCCTCGTAGTACTTTCAAATTCATAAACCTGTACTGTATAAAATATTTGAAAACCAAAACTGCCAGATATGAAGGAAATGCTTTGAAAATAAGTGCAATTACCAATGGCATTGAAAGTTTTTTGAATTTGCATTTGGACAGGTCATTCAAAATAAACAACAAATTATAATTGCCATATAACTAATTTCCCCCATGTATGGTTATGGAGATATAACGGATTTTTCAATAAGAGCGTTTCAAAAGTTTTTTTAAATAAAACAAAACCGGTTTTAGATACCAATGAAATTCTTTATTCCTGTGAAAGTACGTTCGATGCCATTATGTATGGAACTCGATTTATTTTGCATGGCCACCACGGGCACGCTTGCAAAAATCCAGACGCTGAACCCAATTTTGACGGTTTTCAAGCATAAATCGGCCGATACTGCTGCAATTTCACGTTCGATATTCGTACGAAGTTCATCAATCGTCGCTGGCTTGTTGGCATAGACCATAGACTTGACGTAGCCCCACAGGAAATAATCTAACGGCGTCAAATCGCACGACCGAGGCGGCCAATCGACTGGGCCATTTGGTGAGATAACACGTACACCAAACTTGGTTTCCAATAAATTGATTGTGGCATTCGCTGTGTGGCTTGTGGCGCCGTCCTGTTGGAACCACATGTCCTCCAAGTCCATATTATCCAATTGGGGCCAAAAATATTCGGTTATCATTGAACGGTAGCGATTCGCATTCGGAAGAAGTACGGAAGAAGTACGGCCCAATGACGCCGCCGGCCCATAAACCGCACCAAACCGTAATTTTTTCGGTATGCAATGATGACTCATGGATTACGTGGGGATTGCTAATAACGCATATTTTGCTTATTGACGAAGCCATTCAGCCAGAAATGAGCCTCGTCGCTGATTGTTGAGGCCTCTTAAAGTTGAGGCCACTGACTCCAAATTTCGGCAGTAAATTTTAATAATGTCTACTCGTTGTTGGCTCGTATATCTTTCCATGATGAAATGGTAAACCCTACTGAAGAGAAATGTCAAAAGAGCGGGAACAAATATTGCGTCGTTTGCTGTCCCTATCGATTTACTTTTGTAGCGTCTCTGTTGAAAAACCCTTTATAATTTATAGTGCAATAAAAGTCGTTTGGAATGTTTAAAAATAGTGCCTGCGGGTAAAAAGGGGGACAATTGGTAAAAATGGTACAACTTGCAATAACGGCAAAAATATATAGAAATGATTAGAAATTTATTAAAATTAATGTCGTGTCTGGGTAAACAACTGTAGAAGGGTCCTGAAGGGGTATAACTTCAAATGCAAGGAAAATCGTTTGGAATTATTTCGAATATGTTAAATATAGTGTATGTGGACAAACAACTTATTTTCGGGCATTTTGCAATTTTACCTCATCATACACGGTTTTCATTAAGAAGTTTCCAAACGATTGGGTAGCAAGTTTTACGTCTTTTGCTCATATTTTGCACAATTTTTTCAACATTCGTAACCTTTCCAAACGATTTTGCTCGCCTTTTCAAGTTTTACCCATTTTGCCCCTTTTTTATCCTCTTTCCTCCTAACCTTTTCAAACGTTTTTTTTTCAGTTTCTAATTTCACCCTTTCTGCCCCCCTTTTTACCCTTTTTAACCACATTCACAATTTTTACCACTCTCCTAACCTATCCTAACGAGTTTTCTCGCATGTTAAAGTTTTATCCTTTTCGCCCCCATTTTACCATTTTTATCACCATTTAATATTTTTGCATATTCCTAACCTTTCCAAATGATTCTTCTCTCATTTTCAAGTTTTACCCATTTTGTCCCCTTTTGACCCTTCTTATACACGTTCTTCCATTTTTCCACATTCTTATCCTTTTCAAAAGATTTTTCTTGCATTTTCAAGCCTTATCCTTTTTGCACACGACCCAGTTTTTGCCCACTTTTTTACTTCATTTTGAAGATTTGCGGTCATAATCATTCGATACGACTTTTGTCGCATTTTTAAACACTTTCCCACCCATCCCGTTTTAAAAACCTTCCCGTCCTTTCAAACAATTTTCCCGTATCATCAAATTTTCACAATTTCTATTTTTTAACCCATATGTACATTTTCCCTATACATTCAGTAATTAAAAAATATTATGAAATTTGACTCGCGAATCATTCTTTTTGAATTAAATCGGAAACGAGCAATATTTTAAAATCTTTGAAAATAAAAATTCGGCTCCCGAGCTGAAAATAAAACACGCGAGTTGAAAGGATTTAAATCCTCAAAGAATTCAAAATTAAACTCCCGTGCCGCTTTTAAATTTTTCAAACGAATCGAAAATGAATGGCTCTCCTTACTCTGGTACAAACTTAACACTTTACAATAAGTCTAATACTCTGAAAGTCCCGAAAATTAACGCAAACGCAAAAGCCAAAGTCAAAAAATGTTAGTTTATATATGACTTCGCACTTACGTTCTCTTACGAAAGCTGTCACTGGCATTTGTTGTTTATAGGGCAACTCAATAAACTAGTATAAAAAATAATAAATTGGAAAAAGTTATCTTGAGTGAACTGCGCATATAATGAAACAAATTGGAAAAGATAGCTCTATCTCAACAGATTAACTGATTTTAAGAATGCTATTGTTTATAATACTGCAAATATTTAAGGAAATGCACACAAAATGTGAGTAAAAAACCTAGGTTATTTTGGATTTCAATGTCGAATAAACTTTCCCATCTATCATTGCAAAAAACACGTGTCAGTTGGCCGCATTTAAAATATATTTAAATAATATCTTAACATCAACTGATGTCTTTAATTTTTTAATGTGTTAACATCTATAAGCACGGGTAGGGCAATCTATTAAAGTCAACACACGCAAACAATAAACAGCGTAAGCATCACATACGTGGTTGTTGTACAACAATAGTCTCTGCCTGAAAATAAGTGTGATGGTATTGATGTAGCAGCAGCGAACAAACAAACAGGTCGTCGTCACCAAGGAGTATTGAATAGTATAGAGAACTCATGGAACGAAATGTATGACTCAAAAGTACTGGCGACAGCTGGCGAATGATTCAAAACTCCCTTTTTTGTCATAACTTGATCCATTCATAATTTTTATGTGAAACATTGATGCCTTTGGAAACATTTATCCTTTTTGTATTGTTTTGTGTAATAACATTGTCGAAATGGTGCATCTATATTGAAATATTCTATAAAGAGAATAAGACTCGTTTATCCTCTTTTACTCAGACTCTCTACATGAGAGCAGAAGGAGAGTGCAATATGTTTTCTATACTATTCAATACTTTTTGTTGCCCTCTGTTTATGACAAAACAAAAACAATTATTTCAGAGAGCTAAATATTGCTTTATTTATATTAACAATATTACATCTAATGTTAAGGCAGATGAAAGAAAAAAGAAAGTTCAATAGGAAAAGAGCCTCCAGCACAAAAACTATTCTATTTTTTTATTTTCCAATGTAACATTTACTAATGTGTTCATAGAAATCGAACAGGTACCGTGTAACACATCGCCCGTGAGTTCGAACACTCATTGATTTTTTTGTTTAAATATATAGTGTCTCAGTAAGATTGCAGTTTTCAATTTAGTGAAAATTTGTTGTTTGTGCAAGTGGCAACTCTGAAATTTGGCAGTTGTCACATATGTTTATTTCGATTATTCAAAAAGGAACCCTTTGCGAAAGAACAATGCGTTATAAGTCTGAAAACTTATTACAAAAATTTGGAACTTCTAAGAATTGTCAGTCGAGAAATTGCACCTAAAGTATCAACCATTTGAAGAGTTGTCAAAAAATTTGACGAAAACTGGGTCGGTACCTATGGGCAGTAAGACTCCTGTGCGTCAAGGTAGAAGGTCTCTTAAAGACATTGCTGCTGTAAACGAGAGCGTCGCCGAAAACACGAAAACATCAATTCGGCATCGTTCCCAACAACTTCAAATTTCACGAAGCAGTGCGCATCGAATTTTGACAAAAGAGCAAAATTCAGCTTACTCAGGAGCTCAAACCAGCAGACCATGGAAAGCGCTGGCAATTCGTTCAATGGGTAATGGAGCAAAGTCAAAGTCAATGCCAATTTTTCGAAACAAGTCATCTTCTCCGACGACGCGCAATTCCATCTGAACGGCTCCTGAATCTGAATTCCACTAAATTTAAAATGCGCAATCTTACTGAGAAACCCTTTGTATTTGACACAAGAATAACTTCACCGGATTGAATAACTTGTTTTATCTGTTTAAACCTTAAGGTTCCCCGATTTCTGCTTAGAACCGGTAAGTTTGGCATTTAGAGGAAAAAAAAACATTTCACAAATTGTTTGAATTATTAAAATTTTTTGTTAAATATTCAAATCATGTTTTAAAACATGAAATTATCTTCTGTTTAGTTGATTGAATTAAATATGATCGTAACAATTTCATATAATTATTATCAGCGAATTAACGTAGCGGAGTCTGTATAATGCGTCTGTGTTTTCAAAAGGTCGTAGATCATTTCAAACGAAAGATATTGATGGTATGGCTAGGAAATTTTTTCTAGTTTTATGTACATTTGGTACTAATTTTTATGTTTTGTTCCAAGGCAGCTTCTTTAAATTTATTTTAATATATCCTGTTTCAGTAAAATTTACATAGATTGTTAATACTGGCTTAATGGCTAACTTGACCAACAGTCCCGCTTTTGGTATCTAATCCCGTCCTTAATCTAGTATAATAAAATAATTCTGTACAAAATAAAACGCTTTATTTTATATATTTAGTCTTATACTAAATACATGTATTTTTATTAACTTTTTGATTTAAAACTAAAAAATTCGGCTTTTTTGCCAATGGTGTCCTGCTTTTTGGTCAGGTCAGGTTATTAATACCACATCTTAATTTTGTTAATTCAAAATTATAGATTTTTTGATTTGATTTCCTAAATTTGTTCAAAACTTGTTTACCTTCCTCCGTAAACCCAGTCCCGAAAAAAATGTGTAGCACTAAAATTTCGTCTAGCATTTTAACATCCCAGTGAGTTGTAAATCAATTCTCTGTTTCTACTACCTGGACATAAATTCAGTGCCCTGATAAATGAGAAGAGACAATGTCGACAACAAGAAAGTTTCCATAAAAGCAATCAATTAAACAACATCGATATATAAAATCGACCATAACCCAAAATCAATAAGAACAGCGATAAAACTGCAGCAATAATAGCAACACCAACCATTCAGAAGTTGTGTTTACAAGGATGCAGCAGGATACAGGATGCGGTATTGTATTTTTCTATTTTTTTCCTTTTTGTTTTAGATAGAACGAGAAATGATTTGTGTTCATGGCAGGATAGACGATAATATAGATCTAAGAAAGAGGTAAAGTGGGTGGCAGTAGTAGGTATATTTGGCATGCAAAATGATTTTGGTTTCTGTCTGAGCATATGTCACATGCCACAATCATTTGCATTTCTACCGCATGCCACCCAACAGGACTTTCGCTTTATCCTGTAACGTGTCGACAATGACAATGGCGACAGCACCGGCATCAGCAGCTGACGTGTTATAAATGTGATGGTGGCTGTTATTTTACCATCCATTGAGTCATAGTCCTACCTGCCTGTGTTGCTTTGATGGCAGTCTGAATACCCAACCTAATGCCATTAATAGGAATGGGAAAGGAATTTAACTTGATTTTTGCGTGAGGTTTCATATATGTATGTACGTCTGTGGACGTAAAACTCAAAACTCAAAATGCAAACAATCACACAAAACCCAACTTCAATTATATTCCTGCAAATAAAAAATGTCAAAGAAATCATGGAAAAATAAACACGTTCTGATCATTTGTGCTGATAAAAATGTTTGAATTAAAATTGCTGCAGACAGTATGAAGACTTATGTGTATTTGCACGGATAAACCTTATCAATTGCTATAAATCTTTTATGCTGTAATTAAAATAAACATTTACATTTTACCTTGCAACTTGCAACATTGAAACGCACTGCAAACAGTGCTGGCAGGCGACCACCGACAAACATGCAATTATTTAAGCCTTAAAAAATGCTTTAAAAAAAGGTTACAATAATTTTTGTATTTGAATTACAGTTATTAATATCATTCACAACACACTCAAAAAAAAAAGTGAAATAGATAAATCTGGATCGTCTGTAACAAATGCGTGTTTTTGCATCTATTTTTAGGCGACTTGAAGTTCGGGTGTCTCAGTAAGAATGCACTTTTTCATTTTAGAAAAAAAAACGTATTTTTTAAGATAGTTTTGATTTTTTTATTGGATTGTAAAGAAGACATGTTCCGATTAAGTACGGAATAAAATATCCATCAATTGGTCCCCCGCGGCTCTAACGACAGGCCATTACTCTTTTCATGAAATTTTCCATGACTTTTTCACAGAGATGTGGCTGTATCTCACCGATGAAGCGTTGGATTTTGAATTTGAGCACTGGAATTGTTCTGTTTTATTCGCATAAACTCGAGATTTCACAAAACCCCCACAGAAAGAAATCGCACGGCGTTAAATCGCATGATCTTGGTGGCCAGTTGACATCAGAATTTCTTGAGATAATTGTTCTGGAAATCGTTGTTGCAATAAATCGATTGTTTCAAGCGCGGTGCGGCAGATCTTGCTGAAACTACATGTAGTGCAGATGCATTCCGTCCAGTTGAGGCCACAAGAACTGCGTTATCATGTTCCTGTAACGAATGTCGTACACAGTCACTGCAATTTTGGTCTCATCTTTAAAAAAGTAGGGCCCAATCACGGCGTCTGACCAAAATCCGCACCAGACAGTTGCTCGTTGTGGGTGCATATTTTTTCTCATGGATAGCATGAGCATTTTCTGAGCCCCAAATTCGACAAATTTGTGTATTAACGAAGCCATCCAGATGGTAATGCACTTCATCGGAAAAACTACTTTTTTTTTGAAAAACAGGCTTCACTTCATTTTTCACTCTATTACCCATTGATCGAATTGCCGGCGCTTTCCATGGTCTGCTGGTCTGAGTTCCTGAGTAAACTGAATTTTGTACCCATGAAGGTGGTGGTCTTTCGTCAAAATTCGCTGCGTAGTGCTTTGTAAAATTTGAAGTTGTTGGGAACGATGCCGAATTGATGTTTTCGGGTTTTCGGCGACACTCTCATTTACACCAGCAATGTTCAGTCTTCGATTGACTTTCAATTCGTTCGGACGTGTATACAAACATTAAACAGCTGTATTGCAAGTGTTCAATTGTTTTTCTAATATTACTGAACTTGAATTATGACACCAAAACGTAAAAAATTTTGGGGTAGTAATCCCAAATTCAAGCAAAGAAGAACCCAAGAGATACCAAATGGAAACCGATTCCAGGTGTTATCTGATGTTGATGACGACGATACTTCAAGCGAAGCTGCGTGCGGACCAAAAGAGTTCATAATAAAAGTTCCACCTATTGTCGTGGATTCTTGTCACAATTTCTCAGATGTTATCAATTTTATCGGCAACGGCGCTAAATACAAACGGATGTCTGTTGGCACAAAAGTTATGCCCAATAGCCTTGTTGACTATAATGAAATTATCAAAAAATTTAAATCCAAGGAGATGACATTTTACTCCCATCCTGTTATAGACCAAAAGAAATTTAAACTCATTTTGTTCGGCCTTCCACAATTGGATACAAAAATCATTCTAGATGAGTTCAAAAATACGTTCAATATTGATCCGATAAGTATAAATGAGGTCAAAACAGCTAGGTCCAATCGGGATGATGCAATCTATGCAATTGAGTTTGACAGAACCCAAATCACCAAGAAGGAGATTACGAAAATTAGATACCTTTATGGAATTGTAGTTCATTGGCGCAACCCTTTACGTCGAGCTAGAGGCCCAACTCAATGCTCAAAGTGCACTATGTTCGGTCATGGAGCTTCCAACTGCTACCGTAAAAGTGTCTGCCTAGGATGTGGTGGTTCACACGATGCATCAATGTGTCAGTTAAGCAAAACTGCAACTAAAACTCCGGTTATTTATAAATGCTACAATTGTACTAAGAAGAACATGAAAAGCGTCAATCACAGAGCTGATGATCCAAAATGTCCATCGCGGCGAGAATATTTAGAAATCCGTGAAAGGGTTACACGGAACAGCAAGCCAATGAAAGCTCGAAATATCAATAGGTCGTTTTCCTATTCAGAAGATGATTTTCCACTCATTGGTAATAATAGCGAACCAACTGTCAATAACGCTTGGCCTAGTGTAAGCAAAAAAGAAACCGGTAAATTTCAACATAGAGTTAATTTTGAGAATAATCAATACAATGCTGACAATGACATCTCTAATGATCAAATCCTACAGATTTATTTCGACGCTATAGATGCTTTACAAAAATGTAAGAATAAATTTGATAAGATGAGAGTTTTAGGAATGATGCTCAAACATGTCTTATAAACAAACAACGCTACGAAGAATTCATGTAATGCATTGGAATGCTCAAGGCATTACAAATCGTTCAACTATCGCCCAATTAAAACACTTTATACACGACAAAAAAATAGATGTTCTATTTATTAATGAGACATTTTTAAAACAACAACACAAATTTAAGCTGGCAAACTTCAAAATATATAGAAATGATAGAAATGACCACGGTGGAGGTGTGTTGATTGCGGTGAAAAGTTCCATTCCACACAAGGTTTTGTCGCCCATCTCAACTAAAAAGATTGAGAACATATCTGTAGAACTTGCCATAAATGGACGTCTTATTAGGTTTACCTCGGCATACAGTCCAAAGTATACAGGAGACTTTACTAATGATATTGGTAAACTAACAAGATCACCGCAAGAATTCTTTGTTTTTGGTGACTTTAATGCCCATCATACCAGCTGGAACTGTAATCGCAACAACTCTGCCGGCAATTGCTTGTTCAGCAGTCAGATGCATGGGAATTATTATATTCATGCCCCAAATGATTTCACGCGTTTTAGCCTAGGTTCTGCTCCAGTCCAGCCTTCAGTCATTGATCTTCTGCTAACGAACTCCAACCTTCTAATATCTCCAATCGTAACTCATCCAGGAATACTCCCCTCTGATCATGCACCCATCACATGTAAAATCTTTGGAACAGTCAATGAAAAACTCCACAAAGTAACTTTGTTCAGCTTGGCAAACTGGAGTTCAATACGAAGTTTTGTTGACGACAGACTATCAGACTTTGCATCTGGTATAATTACCGAAGCAAATATTGAAATTATTTTGGACAACATCGAAACAACACTTCGGCTGGCTGTTGGCAAAATACCTACACGTAACGTAAGAAGTTGGCACAGAAGACTTTCCAAACTGACTGTATATCTGATCGGCCAGAGAAAAAGATTTAATAGACAGCTACAGCGATGCTATTGTTCAACACGTCGATCTTCCTTAAATTCAATTATAAAACAAATTTCTCAGTTGATTGAAACTCATATCTTGACCGATGTAAACAAAAACTGGAACACGTTTCTTCGGACACTATCTGCTGGCAGAAAAAGTTTTTGGAGAGTGTCAAAATCGATAAGAGGCAAAAAGTCTTTTGTTGACAAATTAATAATCAACGGCATTGCTGTACACGACAACGAGAGTAAAGCGAATTATATTGCTGACATTTTTGAAAGAGCGCACCAGACAACTAACAGCATGAGAACATCAGCTGAGCGCAAAGTATGTGAACACGTGAAGTGGTTGGACTCTCAATCAGTGACAATCAATACTTCTAATGATCTGTCCTCTGTTGACGAAGTAAGGTATTATGTCAAATCGCTTTTAAACAACAAAGCCCCAGGAAAAGATGGCATTAAGCCGTTAATATTCAAAAATATGAGCGATACATTTTTCAAACTGATAACAAAAATTTTTAACTGGTGCTTAACAAATGGTTATTTCCCAATGAAATTTAAAAATGCTAAGGTAATACCTATTCTCAAACCAGGAAAAGATGAAAAATTACCGACTAGCTACAGACCGATAAGTATGCTGAATGTTATTGACAAAATATTTGAAAAGATCATCCTGGCAAGAGTGACAAAATTTGCAGAAGATAATGAAATTATACATAAACATCAATTTGGCTTCAGAAAAGGCTATTCTACGATCCACCAAATAAAAAGAATTGAGAAGATGGTGCAGACCAACAAGATAAATAGAAAAAGTACCGGCGTAATTCTACTTGATATAGAAAAAGCTTTCGATTCGGTCTGGCACAATGGAATTTTATTCAAACTCAACGAATTTAAATTCCCAATATATCTTCAAAAAATTTTAAAGAGCTTTTTAGAAAAAAGATGTTTTTCAGTGCATATAGATGACGGAATTTCAACTTTAAGGGAGATTTGTGCAGGTGTGCCACAGGGTTCTGTTTTGTCTCCGACACTGTACTCCATTTTCACATCTGACTTCAAGAATTTAAAGGAGCAATCAGTCGCCTTTTACGCTGACGATTCCGCAATAATAAGTAGTGGAAAAGTCTCGAATGCTATCGTTAAGAAAATGGGAAAAGCATTGGTTTCTGCGCAGAACTATTTCCGAAAATGGAAGATTAAAATCAACCACAGCAAAACTCAGGCAATTTTATTTCCTTTTAATAAATCTCCTAAACGAATACCGACTAAAACACTTTGCATTGCTAACATAAACATACCCATTCAAGACTCCGTCAAGTATTTGGGTATAATATTTGATAAAAAACTCAATTTTAAAAAACATATTGATTATACTTGCGAAAAAGCAATCAAATGTGGAAGAGCGCTATATTCACTGCTGAATCGAAAATCTTCGCTAAATTTTCAAAATAAAATGCTCCTATATAATATGTGTATAAGGCCAATTATGTCATATGGATGCCAGATTTGGTTTACAAAGGGTGCTAAGACTAACCTGAAAAAATTACAAATAATTCAAAATAAAAATCTTAAAATAATTTTCAACTTACACCGGAGATATCCAACTAAGCGCATGCATGATAAATATAATCAAATAATGGTTAATAATTTACTCCAGAAACTAACACTAAGCTTTGAAGATAATTGTAGATCTTCTAATTATGTTGAAATAAGAAATTTGTTTGATTAACTTTTAACTATCTTCAGAAATGAAGACTTTATAAAGAGCTTTTGTAAAATTTCTTAATATATTGTAAGGTTTTTTCTATCTTTTTGCCTTTAAACTGTATTACATCTAAAAATGAAGCTATTTTGTATATCTTAGTTTTAATTTGTTGCAATACTACTATTTATGTAAAATCTCAAACTTTTGTAATAATATATTTTTACCTGTGTGATGATAGTTAATAAATACAAAAAAAAAAAAAAAAAAAAAAAACCAGCAATGTTTTCAAGAGACCGACCGTTACGTTGACGCACAGGAGTCTTACTGTCCATAACAGACTCACTTTCTTCAAATGACTGAAAATTCTTCGAATTTTACTAGCGGTCTCAGCAAAACTTTCCAAGTTTTTGTAAAAAGTTTTCACAATTATAACGTATTGTTCTTTCGTAAAGTGTCCCATTTTTAATAATCCGAATAAAGGTAAGTGACAGCTGTAAAGTCCAGAGTTGCCACTTCCACAAAAAAAATTACACTAAATTTAAAAAATGCAATCTTACTGAGACACCCTTTATTTATATATTTTATATTAATATTGGTGTCAAGTAAAATCTTTTGAGTTTAAATTTTTAATTTTTGTTCAGAGTAAGCAACAATTCAGATCGCGAGCCGAAAAAATCAGCCCTTCCTAAATATAAAACTCTCATTCCGAGTTTAAAAAATTAAAACCTTCAGGGAATTTAATTTTTAAAATTTTTCTGCATTTGAATCGCTCTAAAATATCAATAATAAATACATAAAAAAAATATAAAATATAAAATATAAATAATACAAATTCACTCTAAAGTTAAATTTTTGTTATACTGGGAATGAAAGCTTACTAGCAAAGAGGATCCGAATTTATCAACTCGCGATTGGATTTTTTTCGAATTTGGATATACTTATGAGGTAAAATCGATGATTGGAATATTGTGGAAGATGTAGAAAATAATCGACGTCTATCAAAACGAACAGAATTACAAAAAGCGCATACAATCGGCTGGAACGATTGGGAATTTATCTATATAAATAGTAAATGTGGTGAAAAACTACAAATAAAGAGAATATTAATTTGCAATTATTGGGTCCTGAGTTTGACTACTAGAGCAAAATTTGTTTTGGACAATGATTGAGGATTTGTAAAGTATACATACAGCCTGTTTCTCTATATCGAACGACAATCGACTCACATTGGGTTCCTCCAAGTCGACATTTTCGTTCGCCTGACTATGTTTGTTCCTAACTGATATCACATTCGAAATATAAAAACCAAAATTTGTACTGATATGTTTTGAAAAATTTTATGTTGTCATTGGCCTTAAAACGACAAGATTGTGGAACCCAACCCAACTTTCTTTCGTTTAGAACGCGAACGAAAGCTTTCGTTCGAGATAGAGAAACAGGCCAAAAATTGGAGAAAAAAAGTTAGATTTCAAAGTGCGACACAATCGTTTGAAAAGATTGCGAATGTGTTAAAAATAGTAAAATGTTGACAAATTGGTAAAAGGGGAGAAAAACGGTACAATTTCAAATAACGACAAAAATTTTTAAAAATTTAAAGGGTCATAAAAGGGCAAAACTTTAAAATGTGAGAAAAATAGTTCGAAATGCGTTAAATAAAGTGAATGTGGTAAAAAACGTAATAAAAGGTAAAAGTGAAAAGTGATTGGGGAGAGCTTCTCACAATCAGGAGATGTGCGTTTTCTAGATTTACACTCACTGATTGGGACACACAGTTTTACACCGGTTCCGAACGGTATTTTGAGAAGCTTTTTCATGGCTAAGTACTCGATATTGTCGCCATCACTAAGCGAGGTGACCGTCGTCGAAAGAAAAGCGATCTTTCCCGCATTTTGTAATTTTACCATTTTTGCCCCCATATTTACCCTTCTTTACCCATATTTAAATTTTTTGCTATATCAGAATCTTTCTAAACGATTTTGCTGGCATTTTAAAGTTGTACCCTTTTCTAATTTTTTACCCACATTTACCATTTTTGCCAGATTCGTAATCGTTCAAACCGAGTTTCGTCGCACTTTGGCCATTTAACTAGATCGGGTCCTTTTTTTGCCCACACTCACAATTTTTATCACATTCCTAATCATTCCCAACTAATTTTTTCCCAATTTTTAACACTTTCATAATCATTTGGTACAACTTTTCTCGCATTTTATAGTTTCACACCAATTATCCCCTTTCTAACACCTTCCCATTCTTTTAAACAATTTTCCAATATCATAACATTTTACAATTTTTCCTATCATTTATAATTAAAAAAAACTTTCTGAAATTTCAAATCGCGAATCATTCTTTTTGAAATAAATCGAGAGCCAGCAATATTTTAAATTCTTTGAAATTTAAAATTTGGCTCCCGGGCTAAAAACAAAACTCGGTAGTTTAAAAGATTTGAATCTTCAAAGAATTAACATAAAAAAACTCCCTTCCCGATTTAAATTTTTCGAGCGAATCGAAAACGAATGTCTCTCCTTACTCTTGGTTTTTTAATTGAATTCCTGATTACCGAAATCACATGTTTTTCAAAATAGCTTATGTGTTATTTTCAAATTCTAAACGGATATTTACAAAATGTGTGCAGAAATGACATGAGTCTGGTTGTTATAAATCGTAAAGTCCAGTTTGCAAGAACTGTAATAAGTGTAGACACCGCATGAGTCAGTGGCTCATGTTGGGGTCATAAAATTTGGTTCACAAAATCATTCATTATAATTTGTTAATCATTGTGTCTCCAATATGTAATATTGAATAGCAAACACAATGTGTTTGGACACAAGTATACTATATTTGCAACAAGCACAAAGACGTTATATTTTCACCCAAACAAGAAAAAAATACCGATTCTTTAGCGTATATGGATGGCGAGCGCCACAGAGCCATGCTCAATGACTGTCTCTTCTTTCTCAATTGGATGAATTTGGACTGGACACACTGGGTCTGGACACAAGACATATTTAGGTCATATATATTAATCATTGTGTCTCCAACATGTAATATTGAATAGCAAACACAATGTGTTTGGCCACAAGTATTCTATATTTGCGACAAACTACAAACACATTATTTTTGCATCCAAACAATAAAAAGGCTGATTTTTCAGCGTGTAAATATTATTTGCAAAATAGATTGCGTTAATAAAGTACACATGAAAAAAAAAGAATTTTTTATAGTCTTTTATTTCTGGGTGTGAAAGGACATCAATTAAATTCTTCATCCGATGTGGCCATAATAAACATACAGTGGTAGTTTATGATATGTAACTGAAATCATGCAAACTTGTAATTGTACGCTACACCAACACTTATGCAAATACTTTAGCATGCATGTTTGGATTAGAGTGATGCAGCAATTATGTGTTTATGTGCCCCAGTGCGTGTTGCATGTCACTTTCACGGTGGGACTTTTTACCTAAACTGAACACACAACACCCTTACTCCTTCACCCGGCTACAATCTCCTTGTATAGCTAATCACCTACCACTATTTTCAATGCAATTTGGACCCACCAAAACGCAATGCATCGCCTCTAAATGGGAACTTGTTTACTTGCGTGTTTCGATGTTTGTTTGCCAGACTTGTGTGTAGTTACAACTTTAATGATGGCTGTTGCGGAAGGTGTTGCTGATGTTGGCATACAAATTTAAATAATCCTGCAGCCACTAAACATGTAACACAGAAATTTGTTTTAAACGCAGCTTGATGTCTGTCTCTCGATATCTGGCTGCAACACTGCATTTCATTGCAAGTTGAATGTACAACTACTGATTGCAATTTTGTGTGTAATCAGCAAATAAAATCTCTCTATACAAGAATGGTACGACAACTAACTACTGCCTGGCAGACTGGCCTGGCGTTTGCAATAATTGTCAAGAGGTAATTTTTCAATTCAAATAACAGAGGTAATAATTTATTTGCTAAACACAGAGGTGTTACTAACAGGCTTTTAAAAAAAAATCAACGGCGATTGATTTGCCTGTTGAAATATAGTTTGAAGTATACGAGTTGGTAGGGAGGATATGCTTGAAATGCGTGCACGAGTATTTTTGCAAAACTGGGAATGTAATGGACTGTAAATGGGATTCATTTGGTATTTCAGCGAATTTAACAGTTGAAATTAAAATATTTGTGGTTTATATTTAACACATTTAAATAGTTAAGGTATTACAAATGTTATATTACACAGTTCTTTGGGCCCCCAAAGATTTGGGCCTCGGTGTCATGTTTGCAAAAAACTGATCATTTTGTTAGGCTCATATATTGCAATGTTTGCTACCTATAGACCTGAACAGGGGAAAAAAGGTAAAAAATCGAATTTTTTGAATTTTTTTTTAGATTTTCACCTTGAAGATGAAGTTATTTTGATTTTATATGTTGACAATTTTTATTCTTTATGACAAGAGCTACAACTTTTCCTCAGAGAGTTAAATCAAAATTCCGAACGAATTGCAAGATATAAGCCTGACAAAACGATCGCTTTTTTTGCAAAAATGACACAGAGGCCATAAAATAAAATTTCATCACTTTGGGCAAAACTGGGAGACAAGGGTCTTTTTGTTTTTGTCATTTACCACATAGTGGTGTCCGTATATTGTTATATTTCCACGACTTAAAAAATTACACACAGTGTTATTATATATTACAATTCAAAGTAGTTTTATTGAGGATTTAGGAATCCTTGCATTTCACAATGTATCTTGAAAATTTAGTTTAATTTAAGGACAGAACCCTGATTGAAAACCAATAAGCGAAGTCGTTTAAAGAAGCAGTCTGCTTAACAGAAAACGATTTTATGAACTCTGCTAAATTTCAGAGCATGATACGTACGTCCTCGAAACGCAATTACTTTTATTCAATGGTACAATAAAAATATGGCGTAGCGTAAACCCCGGACCCCATTCCCATATTTAAAGACACAAATTAAATTTCAACTTTATTTGCAACTAATCGATTTACAAATTCATTTTCATTTTATATAGACAACTGATAGGTATTACAATCTAGCTCCTTTTCCACCTTATCGGAGCTAGGATGTTAAAGATATCGACTGAGACGTAGGCAACATAATTCTTAAATTTTTCGTATATGTCTTCCACAGCTTTTATTGAGGACTTGGTTCCAGTCAGCCCACATTTGATGTGTTAATATCTATAGGCAAGGGTAGGGCAATCTATCAAAGTATCACATACGTGGTTGTTGTACAACAATAGTCTCTGCGAACAAACAAGCAGGTCGTCGTCGCCAAAGAGTATTTAATAGTATAGGGAACTTATGGAACGAATTGTATGACTCAAAAGCACTGGTGACATCTGGTGAATAATTCATAACGTATTACTCTCTTTTTGTCATAACTTGGTCCATTCATAATTTTGATTTGAAACATTGATGCCTTTTGAAATATTTATGTTTTTGTATTGTTTTATGTAATAATATTGTCGAAATTGTGCATTTATATTCAAATATTCTGTAAAGAAAATAAGACTCCTTTATGCTTTTTACTCAGACTCTCTACATGAGAGCGGAAAAAGAGTGCAATAAATTCTCTATACTATTCAACACTTTTTGTCGTCGCTCTGTTTATGACAAAACAAAAACAATTATTTCAGTTAGCTAAATATTGCTTTATTTATTTTAACAATATTACATCTAATATTAAAGCAGATGTAAGAAAAAAGAAAGTGCAATAGCAAACGAGCCTTCAGCATAAAAAAAACGATTTCAAACCACAACAAACCCATTTTAAACTAAATGCTGGGCATCATATAAATCTTGATCAATACTTATGAAATGAATTTATTAATGTTTTAAAGAGCTTGCAATTTTTCGAACACAATAAAATATATTGATGTTTTCATTACATTATTATTATTTGCTGTTTTAACATCTATAGGCACGGGTAGGCTATAATCTAACAAAGTCAATACATGCAAACAACACACAGCGTTAGCACACAGCGTTATCTACGTCGAACGCTGTTTTTAATTTTCCAATGTAACATTTATTAATGTGTTCATAGAAATCGAACAGGTACCGTGTAACAAAAAGGTGTTACCACATCGCCCGTGAGTTCGAACACCCATTGGTTTTTTTACATTCGGACATGCTGAGAATTCTGTATTTGTTGTTGCTTGTAGGCAAATATAATGTGAATGTAGCTTGTCCTAAATATAGGATACTTGTGTCCAAACACATTGCGCTTGCTATTCAATGTTATATGTTTCAGACACAATGATTAATATGTTATAATGCATGTTTTTTTGACCCAAATGTAGCGTTGTGTGTTGAAAACTGCTGAAAATAAGAACGTAACAGAAAACATAGAGACCAAAAAGCAGCAGATCTTCAATTCATGAAAACAATGCCTGCAAACATATACATAGATCCAGGAATGTATTGCTGGGCCTGATATTTTTCAGCGTGAAGTATAGTATTCCCTATTTATAAGATTGTATAATACATTAGGCGGTGTCTAATTTATAAAATGTATCATATAGATGTTAAAAAGTACGTAAAATATAGACTACTATTACATCCCATAAAGAGATTGGAGAAAGCTTTTGGTAATCTCTTAGCTACGCGCTTACTATACGCTGAAAAAACACGTCCCCAGCAACATTATGCAGGACCAATCAATGTATATTCTTGCACGCATTGTTTTCATGAGTTGAAGATCTGCTGATTTTTTGATTCTTTGTTGTCTATCACGTTTTGGTTTCAGGGGTTTTAAACTAACATATTATAAACATATTAACATATTATAACCTATTAATCATTGTGTGTCCAAAATTTAATATTGAATACCAAACACAATGTATTTGGACACAAGTATACTATATTTGCGACACGCTACAAACACATTGTATTTGCATTCAAACAACAACAAAAATACAGATCTTTCAGCTGTATTATTAAACTTGTTGAACCAGGGTCCACCGAGTCCGAACTATTATCCTTTAGTAAAGAGTTTCCAGAAAAAATCGCTGTAAATAATTAAAAATAGTCGTCAGTGGGGTTTAAGAAAAATCGCCAAAACAAAATCGCCCACAAAATAAGCGAAAAATTGGTTCCACGAAATACCCCCAAAAGAAATATCCGCCAGGAAACCGCACCCAATGAAATAAACCCCAAAAAAAGAAATAACATCCAAAAACAAAGAATGAAATAAAAGCCAAACAAAACTGAAATTAACTCCAAGGCAATTGGAAAAAAAGGCGAAAATAGTTCCTTGTAAAAGGCCCATTTTCATACAATGTCATTGGAGATTATTTCATAATTTGAAAACCCCGGTTGGAAATCGAAATAACTTCCAAAAAAAAATCAAATACTTCCCAACAAATTCGGTTGTTTTTTCAAATGAAATAACTTCCAAAAATGTGTGAAAAAACATTGGAGATTATTTCATTTCTCGTTTGGGGGTTATTTCCTTGGAGGGTATTTCGTTGGGCGAAATTTCATACGAAATATCGCGAAAATATTTGCATCATATTTCTCCTTTAAGTGGGCAATTTTTCTTTTTTTTTTAAGTTTTACGTAAAATGATAAACAGCTCAAAATTTGTGGGGATTTTTCATAATAAAAATGACACACAACCCAGTTCTGAATAATTGCCCAATTTTCGATTATCATTTTTTCTATACAAAATTTATGAAAATGTGTTCAGTGATTATTTCAATTATTTAATTTTAAAGTAATTGAATATAGGCGGTTCCGAATATAAAAATGCCGTACAAATAACTTACTTAGGTGGCCTCAAACAACCCATAAGGGTCAAGGGCCTTACAAAATGTGAAAAACATGTTCCTCCAATCAGCTAGATCTTTCTCCTCAGCTTTTCTCCTTCAGTTGGTAACACCAAGCTCTCGTAGGAAATTTTCCACCTGGTTTTTCCAGCGAAGTCTTCGACGTCCTATTTTTCGATGCCATACTATCATAAACATGCATGCTAAACAAAAAAAATTAATAAATAAAAAAATATTAAAATTAAAAAAATTTAAATTTTTGCAAATAGTTTGTTTTTAAAGTGCACGCTGAAAAAACTGCTTCCGTAACATATTCTCCCAAACATATTCTTCACACTTCAAACTTTCATATGTTTGCAAGTAACAAACTCACTTGTATTTGAACTGGCAAACGTGTATGCTTTTACTTGAACAGATATGTATTTTTCATCCCAAGCATCCATATACTTATGTGGAAGCATTCACGTGTTTCCCCCAAACCTCCATATACTTACGTGGAAACATATGCGTATTTCCTCCCAAAGATAATAATATAAGTAAACTTATAGATGAAGCACAAGTGTTGGGAAGATTTTAGTGTAATGGGTAATTTTCTAGATATCGTTGAAAGCAATAAATGTGATTTTTTTGTTCCCAAAAAAAAAGTAAAAAAATATGACATTAAAATTCTAAAATTCCATATCAAAAGAAAAAATAATTTTCAACAAAAATATCACTTCGAAACAAGAATACATCACGTTACTTAAAGTTGAATATCTGATGGCCATCGAATTGCAAAGTCCTAATAAATTGGTTCTTCCTGTGGCTCAGCTACCATTCCTTGTTGAGAGTCCTTAGAAACTCAAACGTTTTTTTCATTTTTTTTAGATTAAAAAGGCGTTCCAACGTGTTCATCTCACTAGCATTAGTCAGCGTATTCAGAACCATTTTTGTTTAATAAAAATATTAATATAATTTAAACCAATGAAAATCTATACTGAACGGAAAAGCTTCTCAAACAAGTGAAATCGTCCGTTACCTTGACAAATGTTTTCATCAAAAGTGAGATCCGTTCCCGCAACGATAAGGAGCTCATAAACGGAATCTGAAGTTACGTCACTTCAACGAATATATTTTATTAGTGCGATGAAAAATGTTCACTCCTGCGTCGAATATGTTCCATGGCTGCAATCAATATTTGTGATTGCTGTATTGAAAACTATAATATTTTTAGCTTTATTTTTTAAAATAAATAAATAAATTATTGAAAAGAATATGGGATAACGCAAATAACGAAGGCTTAAACCGCACAATAAATGCATTCGTTGAACCAACGAAAATTGAGTCGTTGCCGCAACGCAACGATGAATGCTCAATAAAAACTTGTATAACATGTTTCGTTGAAGTCTGGCAGTCCTAGCAGTGCCGGTCTTCAGGATCATATCTAGACTTTAATAGTTTTCGTTGCAACAACGACACAATTGTCGTACATACGAAAGTTTTTTATGTAAATATAAATACAAATATTGCAGATTTGATTTACCATTTACTTTGTAACTCTTTCAATTTTTGTTAAACAAAATCCATTTCGAACCCACTTCATTGTTTCTTTTCTTTCTATCTCGTTCTTTTCAGATGTCAAACGACGCAAAACAACCCAAACCGAGTCGGTAGCAACCGTGATTGATAACAATGTAGCCGTCACATCACCTGCCACAACGGAATCAACAACAGCAATGTGTACCACAACCATCACAGATGTTGTGAAGCAACAACGCACTAGTCAAAATAGTAAAATGCTGTCGCCATGCAGTATTCAACAACAACAGCAACAACAGCAGCAGCAGCAACCAAACTATCCGCAGCAAGAGCAACAACATGTGATAACAAACTTATACAACAATAACAATATAATGATGGAAAGTGCTAACAAAACCTGGCACAAAGATGATAGAGTGGCAATGGCACATGAAGCTGGCACGCAACAGCAACATCAGCATCAAAACCAGAATCAGAATCCGAATCCCATTCAGAATCAGAATGTTATGAATGGCGACAGCAATGGAAATGTCCAGTGGTCAAATATGAACGCTAAACCAATGCAACCACAGCAACAACATAATTTGTGTCCACAACAGCAGCATCACAATCACGGCACTGAGTTTAATAACAATGGGGAGCAGCAGCAGGAACAAACATCATCCCTGTTTAAGGAAGATCTCAACGGTTATCTGCAGCGCCAAACGGAATTGGTGCACAATTCAATGATGGACATCCAGCAGCAGCAACAGCACAACAATGCTCCTCACGACAATAATAGCGAAGACGATGCCGGGGACGATGATGATGGAGAGGATATGGAGGGCGAAGAGGATAATGATGGCGAGGGTGAAGATGATGAAATGGACGAGGATGATGCAGAAGAAGGTGAAGAAAATGAACAACACAATAATATTGAAGGTGCGGGAACTGTTAAATCTATAGAAAATTGTTTAGAATTTGGCTCTGCGAGACAGTGTGTTGAGCCTCAAAACGCTCTTGCGATGGAGGAGGATGATGCTGAAGCTGATCCTGATCCTGGCGATGAAGGTGAAGAAGAGGGCGATGACGACGAGGAAGCTGATGAGGATGGTGAAAGAGAGGGAGAGCGAGAGCGAGAGGGTGCAGAAGACATAGGAAATGTTGAGACATTGCAACAAACTGTGATTGAACCAACGGCGGTGGCTGAACCACCGACACTAGAAACGAGGCTATTAACCAACCAAAATACACCATTTTATCAAATGCCAAATTCCCAAAGTGCAGAGGTCAAACCAAATAACTTTACTAATCTACCAAGACTTACAGCAATACAGGCTAACAAGTATATTAATCATGCCCAAGTGCATGTGACGTCACCACCACTAGATTCGCAACACAATCTAGCATTGCAGCAGCTTAAAACTGCCGTTAAACTGGTGCCAACAGCTCAAGAGTCACCAGTGTCTTCAAGTACATTGGGTGGCTCTCGTTTTACATCTGATTCGCAGAGGCAAACTCCAGACTCGAACAAGAAGCCCGAGCAAGTGGGAGCTATATCCACTAGCAATGAAAGCCCTAGGCCGTATACACCGTCACCTGCGGCAGTAGCAGAGCAGTCAGCACCTAAACCTTCAGCCGCCCCCAAAACTATAACACAGCCCATGCCCTCACCTATGCAACAATACAAGCAACAGCAACTCTTGCAGAAACCTGCTAACCAACAAGTTCGCATTGTGCGGCAGCTTAAAAATGTCACTCAGCTGCAGCACCAGAGAATGTTAAGCACCAACAACTCCAGAACTACTCTCACCACAATTGCTGGCAATCGAGGAGTTGCTACCACCACAACAACTACATCTTCTTCGGCGGGACAACGTAATGCTGCCACCAATCCCATGCCCACCATGATGACCCAAAAATTACAAACCACTATGCATAAAATATCGGCCAATCAAGCCACAACCACTGGCATACCCATTAGCCAACTTCATCTGCAACCCTTGCTGAGGGCAACTAATGACAACAACGGGGGAAACTCACAAATAATAATGACATCGACAGGCCAACTTATAGTAATGCCCTCGTCCTCCAACAATAAAACACACATGCAACCCATGTCACAGCAACAGCAAGTGATAATTGCCAGTAGCAATGCGACAGCAACAACTCAAACGCCGCCAACTACCAATTTAATTATACAACAAGGAGATGTCCTCAACAATCCCGGACAACTAACGGCCACCTTGCAACAACAGCCTAATGGCAGCTACACATTTAGCCAAACCACATCCAGCAGCAGCAATCAGCTCCAACCTACTACAGTTATATTGAATTCTGGACAAAATCTTTTGGCCAGCGGTGGTGCCAAAGTACTTACCAATACAGGCAACATTATACATGCTGCCGGAACCCAATCTATACTAACAGCCGGAAATCAATTGATCACCACCCCTGCAGGAGGAAATGCTACCAATGTGTTGGGCCAACAGACAGTGGTGTTGAACACCCTGCCCAATGGGGGATATGTTATACAACAACAACAGCCCCAAACTACGGCTGTACCACAGCAACAACAGCAATTCGCAACCTTAGATAACAGCCAAATGGTATCACAGATTGTTCAACAACCCGATGGCACCCAAAGGATTATTATTACATCGCCAGGCGATCTTAAGAGGAGAACCAAAAAACGCAAGAACTCACCCAGTCCCACGACCTCGAGCATTACTACGCAAATATCACCAACTATACCAAATCAAACTGCCACCATATTGCAGCAACATGCAGCTACCATTCAAGCGGCGCAGCAGCAACAAGCTTCCGCCGCCGCCGCCGCCCAACCGCAAGTAGTACAACTTACCACAGCTGCAACAACGGCAAATCCAGCAGCATCCGGTTCCTTTTCACAACAATTCCAACTGGGCTCCACGGGCATACAAGGCATCGTGGTCAGTAAACCTGCCACTGCAACTACCAACACACAGCCGCAACAGATTCTACTACAAAATGGCCAAATCATACAGCCCATGAATTTGTTGGGGCAACAGTTAATACTGCCCACCACGGGTTTAGTTATGGCACCCGATTCTACTTTACTTCAAATCCAGAATGTGGGATCCAACATATTAACGGCCACCACCCCCCAAGGTACCATGATGTTGAGAGCCACCTCGCCTCAAACCAATAAATCATTTATTTCGTCCACGGCCACGGGACAACAATTTCTTGTGGGCAGCAATGGCCAGCTAAGTCCCATCGGGCAAATATATTCAACACCCATGGGTTTGGTAATGCCAACCACGACCCAACACAATCCCACACCAACGGCAACATTTGTGCAACAAACTGGCACGATACAAATGCAACAGCCACAGACGCTGAATGCAGCACAAACGCAACACGTAACATTACAGGCATTGCAACAGCATCAACAAAATTTGAATCATGTTGTCAACAATCCAATGGGCATTGTCCTGGAAACCGCTACGTCGTCGACAACTTCGCCGAATCTGCAGCAAAACAGCAGTAACTCACGCTCATCGGCAGCAAGTCCTCCCGACACGACTACACACAGCCCAAGAAGTCCTGAAAGACCACCAAGTCATCGTAGTGGTGGTAGTGATATGGTGAGTGTAAAGGATGAGATTTGCATTGAGGATAATTGAAAGAGAATTCATTAAATTTGTGTGTGTGTGTGTGTTTGTTATTTGACAGGTTCAGTGTGTTTCCAGTTCGGAACCAGATGGAGGCACAGTTTCACCACTGAGCACCGATAGTCGCCAGTCGCCATCGACAACTGTGTGTGACAAAGGTAAGTTAATTTTTTATACAACATGAAGCCCTCATCGGCAGGATAATGACATTTTACAATGGGATAATGAAATAAGTGTATATATAAGGAATATAATTAAATACAAGCAATCGGAAATGGGAGAGTGCATTTCTTTTAGGTCAAAGGTTCCAGAAAAGAGGTCTTAGAAGTGGACAAGTAGGGAAAGATTTAAAATGCATGTTTCGTATTGATGTTGAAACAGTTTTATATCAATACAAATCACATAGTATGAAATTATCTTTCCCTTTTCTCCTAAATAAAACACAAGTCCTTGATATACATTGAGCTGCAAGGAAAATGAGGAAAGAAACAATAGATACATTAATAGCCCAACATTACATAAATAAGAGACACAAAACACAGAAACGAACGTAAATAGAATCGTCAAATGAACAATGCACACAAATTGTATGGATCTATTTAGAAATGGTATTAAGGACAAACAAGGGATATCCTCCTCCTTCTCCTGCACACAATAAAGGAAGAAAATGTACAAACAATGTAACAAAAGATGTGTAATATATCTTATTGTACGCATTTGATTTTTTTCTTCTGGCAGTCTTTTTTGCGGGTGGCGTCATATATTGCATGCCCTATTAGTAACACACCATCATGTAAGGACGAAGTCATCAACCAACAACAGGCACGATATTCCGACCAAATAAAGATATACATCGAAAGAAGGCAAGTGTGTAGAGAGAGAGCGTATGTAGCAATATGTGGGAAAATTTACAAGCACTTCTAAAAGAAGGCCTTCTAGAAAAAAAGATTTTCTCTGATTAATCCTGGAAGCACAACCTAAATTTTTAATGCACTAATGACTTTCCTCGTAGTATGGATGAAGGTAAAATTTGAACCGACCCTAATCACTTGCAATATAAATACAACTATCCACCTGGTCAGGACAATTATTGTAACTGAAAAAATTATTGCACAGTTTCTTAGTAAAACGAAAAAATTCAATTGGAATTTTTCTGGTAATTTTTAAAAACTGTTCGTCTAGTCGTCGAAGAAAGTATGTCTAGATTTAAAATACCAGTAGGATATTTGGGGCGGAAATTGACATCGTTAGGGTCAAAATACCTTTAAGAATCGGTATAAAACTGTAGGTCCCAATCAGTGAGTGTAAAAACTTGAAAGCGCACAGCTCACAGGTTGTGAGAAGCTCTCTCCAATCCCTTCATGAGATGTAATGGCAACCATTTATTTTATTATTATTAGATAATACCGAGAATTTGTGCACGCTGAAAAATAACGGCCTCTCTAATATATTCTCCCAAACATATTCTGCAGGACCCATGTATATGTTTGAATCACACTTCAAACACTAACATGTTTACAATTCCCAAAGTCACTTGTGTTTAAATATAAACAGCATCATATTTACTGACAAACATCTATGCCTTTATGTGGAAACATATGCGTATTTCCCCCCAAACATAATAATATTTAAAAACGAATTATTCCTTGATTTGAATATATATGTTTGTATTATTTATTATAATTAATTTTATCAATACAAATCCACATTTATAAATAATTAATACAAAAAATTAAAAGATTTAAAACGGCCTTTTTACATTTAGGTGCATTGAATGCATTATTTGTTTTTCATGAAATGAGAATCTGCTCTTCTTTTGCTTCTCCTTTCTTTGTTGTCTCTCAAACTTTTGTTTTCGGAAGGTTTCAGCTATGCGTTGGTTATCATTATGCGTTAATACACAAAGAATATATTTATATGCAAATCTAGTTCATGCAAGCCAAGCGTTTATTTCAGAAATGGTCCGCCGTTCCGATTTTGTCAGTAAAGGCACAGACAAAAGGCTTCACGTTGTTGCCCTTTCCAGTTTCTATTCTTAAAATTCATTCTCACTTTGGTAGCACATACAAGAATATAATAATGATTAATGAATACATGAAATTGAATCGCAATACATCAGTCAAAATAAGAAACAGTGACTTCATCTGCAATTTGCGCGCATATTCAGGAATATTTATGACTCACTGACTGAGAGAATAATGCAAAAATACAGAAACACACTTACAAGATAGACTCTCTCGTTATCCCTCTTTTATTCTCTTGGTCTCGAGAGAACATAGACAGTGCAACAAACACAGCTGTATTTGTATCACAAACATAAATACATGTGGGTCGCAAACACATATATTCTAACATATTTCTCATTGTGTCTCAAACATGTAATATTGAATAGCAAACACAATCAGGGTTGTCATAGAAACCATGTCGGTTTTAGTAATTGTCGTTTTTGCAAACCAATATTGGTTTCATTTGGTGTCATGAAACCAAGTTGGTTTTGACAATTTCGAATGTAAGTAAAACCAATGTTTGAATCAGCTGTTGCTTAAATGTGTTTATTTGTTTGAATAGTTTTCATGGAAATATCAATAAAAGTAATTGTGTTACACTAGAAAATTATAAAAAAGGAATAAGTCGTTATAAATAAAATACTATTGCATCAGCAGATGTAACATTTTTGTTATAAGATGAAGAACTCTCACAAAGTTGACGAAATCAGTAGGTAACGATTCAAGTATAAGCCTCGGAAGAAGCACAGTATCAACAATTTTTGGGAACAGGACTATTTTACGGCCTACTCTCCAAAAAAACAACCATTTTTTCAGGGTTATTTTAAGCAAAAAATTAAAATAGCAAAATCCGGGCAAATGCATTGTTTCGCAGTTATGGTCCCCGAAATTTCGGATGTGTGAGAGGGTAATGGGGTATAAAAGAAGTCAAAATAAGCAAAAAAAAATTAGCCAGCATTTCTCGATAATAAAATAAAAATAACAAAATCGGGTCAAATGCATAGTTTTGGAGTTATTCATTTTTTTATTAGTTAAGGGGCATTTTTTTTAAATTAAGGGACATTCTCCTCTGGCGTAGGTCAAACATAGGCTTCGGCATAGTATTTTTGTAGTATAAAGCTTTCTGCGTGGACGGCCTTAGATCGGGCTAAGGGATAATTTCCTCTGGGGTAGGTCCAACACCGGCTTCGGCATATTATTTTTGTTGTATTAAGCTTTCAGTGAGGCCGGGCTAAGGGATTTTCTCCCCTGGGGTAGGTCTAACACCGGCTCCGCAATAGTATATTTGTGGTATAAAGCTTTATATTTTTTCTTGTATTTCAACATCAGAAATTTAGCAAAAAAGTGAGCTTAAAAATCGTATTTTTTAAATTTGTCCCCAATGGGTTAATAAAATGTAATATATTTATACACAGATTTAAAGAGTTTTTAATGGTCTTTGTAATGATATTCACCGGAACCAGATCGGACCATAAATATGTGAGATATGGCCAATTATATACTCAAGCTTTAAAGGCCCATATCTCAAGAAGTTGGACCGAGCGCAAACATTTGTTTTTTCTATTTTAATAAGCTTTTTAAGCCCTTTTAGGCCAAAAAAAATTGGCCTATGGCCGGTAAAATTTGTTTAAATAGCGCAGACTTAGCTATATCCATATATACCGATTTCTCAAAAACTGGAGCCAATCTGACACTTCCAAATGTACTTTCGCACTCAGGGGACTCCCCCCTAATAGTTCGAAAAGGATTCATCCAAGTTCATTTTTTCGACTATCACAGTGTAATTTGTCAAAATTTCAACATACGAGGGGTCCATAACTCTGAAACTATGCATTTGCCCCGATTTTGTTATTTTAATTTTTTTTTTCTTAAAATAACATGTTCTATCCGACGCAGTATTTTTTTTAATTTATGGAGAGTAAGCCGTATAATAGACAAAGCCCTATTTTTAGGCTTTCTCCTAAAAAATAGAAACAAAAATGCAAAATATATCTTTTAATTAAGCAATTATTAAAATAAATCAATTCACTTACATTTTTACAAAACATCCCGGTGCAAACAAATGACAACCCAAAAGCGCGCAACTGAAAACTGACAGCTGTTAGCTGCTTGGTTTATTTCCAATATCAAAACCGATAACATTGGTTTCTGTGACACCTAAAACCGACATAAATTCTATTTCGAATATAAAACCGATAACATTGGTTTTCATGACACCAAAGCATTTGTTCTTGTCGTTTTCAAAACCAATAGTGACAATATTGGTTTCTATGACACCCCTGAATATGTTTGGACACAAGTATATTATATTTGCGACAAGCTCCAAAAACATTTTATATTTGCATCCAAACAAGAAAAAAAAGACAGATTTTTTTGCGTGTGAGGAAGATACCAAAAACTTTAGATGAACTCTACCCATCCCAAAAATGCAATACAGATTACAGAAAACAATAACCTGGTTGTATTAAAACATATTTTTGGTCGCTGATATTGAATTCGAAGTCAGATTAGCGCCAATTTCAAAATAGTGGATCCATAATGATGTCAGTTAATTCTAGATCTGATGCGATCCGTCCACCTTGGATCATAAAAAGGGATATTTACTCAGATACACTTCATTAATTGTATCAAGCGTGCCCATTTTTAAATAAACCAGTTAAAATAATGCCCTATATACCTATTTTTCCCCAATGGAACCACATTAGAAAATATTCTTCGCCATATTATAGCCGACATTTTGAGTTGTTGGTTGGATGGCAAAGAAATAAATTCAGCGACCTCAAAATAATCCGGGAACAAATTTATGAACGGATTGCTACACTTTTGGAATTTCTCGCCACCATATTGTATCCGCCATTTGGATAATTTGACAGTAGACCATGGTGGCCCTAATCGCAAATGTTGTAATTCAACCAAGTTAGATTTTGCTTGCGGCCGCTAGGATGTAATTTTCGGAATCTTTATTGGTCTGTTCGGCATAAATTCTCCGGATGAACCAAGCTTTATGTTTTTTGCTGACCCAGATTAAAAAACATTTTGCTCCATACAAAATGCCCACTTTACTACACACCCATTTCAATTTTCTACTTTAGTTCAAATTTGTTTACAAGTTGTAATTTCAATCAGCCATAGCAATTTAGAAACTCAAAAGCAAAATGTTATTGATTATTTAAATTCAATAAAATATAAAAATTCCGACTACTCACATAATTTTTTTAAAAAAAACTATATTTTTAGGTAATTTTTGTAAGAATATGTATTATATTATACCGTAAAGGTCCATTTTTAAAGAGAGGTACTTATTTTATTAAAAGCTAATGTTTTTGTAAGAAAAGGTATTATTTTTAAGAAAATGACATGAGTATGATTTTTTTTTTTTTACAAAGAAGTACTTTTTTTAAGAACAGGTACTTCTTAAAGAATTGGTACTCTTTTTAGGAAAAGGATATTTTTTTAGAAAATTTACTTATTTAGAGAATGGCTACTTATCTCAATAAAAGAAAAGAAGATAAAAGATTTTTAAGGAAATGTTCTATTCAGAAAAAGAATATTTGTAAGAAAAGATATTTTTTTAAGAGAAATAACTTTTTTAAGAAATGGGAATTTTTTTAGAATTGGTCCTTTTTTCAAGAATATGTACATTTTTAAGAGTAGGTACTTATCTCAAGAAAAGTAATTTTGTTTCACAAAAAAGTTACTCTTTAAAGAAAAGGTAGTTTTTTAAGAAAAGGCAATTTGTTGTAAGAAAATTTACTTTTTTAAGAATAGGTAATTATGTTAAAAAAATATTTTTTTTAAGAAAAGGTACTTTTTGTAAGAAAATTTACTTTTTTCAAGCAAAGGTACTTCTTTAAGATAAGTTTTTTTTTTTAAGAAAACGTACTTTGTATTTTTTTTTTGAGAAAATTTACTTTTCTTAAGAAAATGCTTTTATTTAAGAAAATGTTATTTTTTAAACATCTTTCACTTTGGCTATTCTAAATTTACTTTTTATTGAATTCAAAACTACAATATATACTACATAAATATTGGTTACAAGCTCCACCTAGAAAACTTCCTATTAAATAAGAAATTTCCCAACATTTGTTAGTCTAGACACAAACCAAAATAAAAGTACCCAATATAGTTGACAATACTGGGCTGTAGCATAATAGTGTTAAAAAAGAGTTGTTTAATTTTTGTTCATTTATCCGCAACGTGCGATAAGGAACTTTGGTCCAAAATATCATTTGAAATTCTATAGAAATTTAAAATGCATCAATTTAAATTTGGAAAACCTGATTGAACTTTAAAAGACAACAATTGACACTCAAGACACAATAGTTTAAATTTAAAACACTTCATTGGAAATTTAAAGGACATCAGTTGGAATTTAAAACACATCGAATATAATTTCAATTTTAAAGATAGAAATTGGAATTTAAAATACATCAAATTTTAATTGCTATTGATGTGATTTCAATTTGCTGATGTAGTCTTTAAAATTCCAATCGATGTGTTTTAAATTCCAATTAATGTTTTTTACATTTTAATTTTATTGTTCTTATTCTATAAGCGTGTTTTGGTTACACCGCTTGCTTATATATTCGCTTGTTTTGTATGAAGCACTTAGCGAAGACTTAGCGATAACTTAGCGACGAGAATCATTTTCGCTAAGGTTAACAAAAAAAATTTGATATCTTTTACCTTTTTCCACTCTTAGTCATATTTTTGAATAAAATCACTTATACCTAAATTGCTGTTTTCTTTGTAACTTAGCAAGCGACAATCGCTTGCTTGTAACCAAAACACGACTTATATCTCTATAAATAGAGATATAGTTTTTTTAAAAAGGGAGTTTTGCAAATGTATTCCTGGCAAACCGTATAGCTATTTCAGATATAGCCACAGATCTTCATCAGCGGTTGTTTGGAATGATGCTATTGAAAAATTCATCAAACTAAATGCAAACGAAATCTCATTTGAATTGAGAATTCACTATAATGCAATATCGCAAGCAAAACACACAAGAAAATATTTGCAGAAACTTCATTCCATGTCCAGAGAACCATCGGTCCCCATTAGACATGATTTTTTTGTTGCCTAAAAGACAACAATTTTCTACACACAATAACAATTGTATGCAGTTTCGTCGTGCTTCACGTTATTCAAATTCATCAGGGATGATTTTTAATTATTCGGCCTTTTTATTGGTAAATTTTTTTTTTTTGTTCAAGCTCGAGGCTTCTATATCTCTATTAATAGAGATATAGTTTTTTTTAAAGGAGTTAAGGTTTTTTTAATTTTAATTGATGTCCTGTAAAATTCCATTGATGCCATTCAAATTTCAATTTCAATGATCGCTTTTCGAAATGCAATGATGTATTTTCGATTTCAATTGATATCATTTGAATTTCAAATGTAATTTCTAAATTGCAAATAATGTGGTATAAATTTTTTTTACATTTGAAATTTAAACCACATTAATTGCAATTTAGAAATTACTTTTTAAATTTAAATGATATTAATTGAAATTGAAAATACATCGTTGTATTTCGACAAGGGATCATTGAAATTGAAATTTGAATGGCAAACAACTGTTTTTGAATTCAAAATGGAATGTTTTAATTTCGGTTGATGTATTTAAAATTTTATTTGAAATATTTATATTGCCATTAATTTTTTTTTAATTTCAATTGATATTGAGGTGGTACAAAATCAACGCAGACTTTTATTTCGGAATGTTTTCAATGCCGTGTTCGTGGTATCTTTCTGATTACCCCCTAACATTCCACGAAGGAAGGTATTATGTGGCAAATATCTTTCTCACTAATGCTGACCATACAGATTCTGAACGGTTATGTATGCATGGTTTATCTCAACTACTTACTCGACAGTATCGCTGTCACTACGGGTATTTACAGTCAAACGAAATGACACATTGCGACAGTACTTTCTATACATGGGAAACCCGATATGGGCTTGAAACTAGAGACAATTTGTAGCAAAAACCTTTTATAGGTATTTCAATCAATTTCTAAGGAGGCACAAGTTTTAAAGAATGTTAAAATACCCACATCCGTTCTATTGGGTAATTCATTTAAAGGCGCTTTTCTAGAAGGAATTTTGTAACAGATCAAACTATATGTATGATAGTTTAGAATTGTGTGCCATTTAATCATGGAAGTCTTAGGCTGGGGCCACATAGTCAGTGGCAGAGCGGCAAACGGCAAAATTGCTTGTCTTTGCGATGCCCGCTTTTTAAGGAGGCACATTTTTACGAAGATTCTACTCCAAAATTGCAATTACTTTCATGTGTAATATTTCTTCTTGCCTACTTATTGAGATTAGATGGCGCGGCAGGGGTGTGGACACCTAATTCTAATATTTTTAAGTCATGGAAATATAACCATATACGGACACCACTACGTGATAAAAGACCAAAACAAAGACCCGTGTCTCCCAGTTTTGCCCAAAGTCATGGACTTTTGTTTTTATGGGCCCTAAAGATTTGGAGCCTCGGTGTCACTTTTACAAAAAAGTGACCATTTTGTCAGGCTCATATCTTGCAAACCGTTTGGAATTTACTCTCTGAGGGAAAGTTGTAGCCCTTGTCATAAAGAATAAAAATTGTCAACATATAAAATCTAAATAATTTCATCTTCAAGGTCAAAATCGCAAACCTTTCAAAAAGTCAATTTTGTTTACCTTTTTCCCCCTGTTCAGGTCCATAGGTAGCAAACCGTTCAAAATTCAAGGAAACAATCAACTACAGAAATAACAACTTTCCAGAACACATGAACTTCCTAGGAATGATTCTACAACTACAACTGCTTTCAGGGAGCTACAACTTTCCCTCAGAGAGTAAATCAAGCCTGACAAACTGATCACTTTTTTGCAAAAATGACACCGAGGCCCCAAATCTTTGGGGGGCCATTACAAAAAGCCCATAACTTTGGGCAAAACTGGGAGACACAGGCCTTTGTTTTGTCTTTTATCACGTAGTGGTCCGTATATGGTTATATTTTTTCGTGTTGCAGTGTGTAATTGTGTAAGAGTCCTTTACATTTCGCTCTCGTACGACAGACATAAATTTAAAAATCTTTTGTTTCAATTTCACACTCAAAGAGATTTCCCACCAAACATTGTGGCCAAATATATCAAATTGTTAGTGTGGCAAATGCCAGTTACACGGGATCACTTCGATACACTCATTATAGAGTTTTGGTCATCCACGTACAATTTAAACTTGAAGTCTTCAGTAAGTCAAATTTATGAG
Source organism: Phaonia tiefii (assembly GCA_963931995.1). NCBI lineage: Eukaryota > Metazoa > Arthropoda > Insecta > Diptera > Muscidae > Phaonia > Phaonia tiefii. The sequence goes on from OZ008367.1 coordinate 66,298,532, forward strand.
CGCACTCACCGAAGGGAGGTTGTCACGACCCAATTTAGCGCCCACAACTGAAATTCGGTTGAAGCAACTTCTGACAACCTTTGATGCAGTTGTGACAACCTCTAATGCGGTTGTGACAACCTCTAATACCATAGACTAATGACGTATAGAGCTGCCATTGTTCTTATCTGACATTTCCTTTCCCACTATTCGTGATGCGATCAATGCGATAGAGAATTTTTGGACGAAAATTAACTTACACCAGGTGAAAATTGCAAAAAATATGAACTTAAATTTTCATGTCGTTTTGATGAAAAAGTGTGAAATATAAACGTATTTTTGACTGTTTTTTTATATATTTAATTATTAGTATATATTTGTGGTGTATTTCCACAAAAATTTAACGCACAAATCGAAATGCCGTTGCTGATTTATTGTTGGATGGTTTAGTATATCTAGTATTATTAATCTAGTATTATTAAAGCAATACTTTCCAACATGCATCACACCAAATGTCGTCAATTTACTGAGAGAGTTGGCGTCTCTATACGTCATTACTCTATGTCTAATACGGTTGTTACAATCTCTAATGCGATTGTGACAACCTCTAATGCAGTTGTGACAAACTCTAATGCAGTTGTGGCAACCTATAATGCGGTTGTGACAGCCTCTAATTCTGTTGTGATGATATCTAATTAGGTTCCTTGGGTTACAGGTAATGTTTCTTATTTTTCCTGTGGGTGCAATCAAATATTTGTTGGGTTCGAAAATATTTTAACATCAAATCGGATTTCTGCATTTTCCAATGACTTCGGTTGTTTGTTTTATTGTCGGTTGTACTGTATGAACTTGAAATGAAGAACAGCCCAAAATGATGTAACTAACATTTTATAAAGTATAATGCAACCACATAAAGTTAAAACAATAAACCACACATGTCAAAACTCTTAACTAACTATATTAATCTTACTAACTATTAATCTCAAAGGCAGCCATTAGTTTAATAGTACCCCACAAAACAGCCTTATTCCGCAGACGCCATAAAATCCAACCATGCATATCCTTAATGATACATAGTTATGTCATGATTAAACATCCCTCAGGGAGACAGTGGCCTTATTGAAGTTTATTGTGTAAGGTCGCTGCGAGTGTCCTTGTAAAGCTCAAAAATAAGTTGATACCAATTTTAACTCACTTTAGCTTATGTTATATTCCGGTTTTATACAATAACCTTTCACAAGTGCTTACATTATATTAGCAATATTTTACGCGTCAAGTATTTGTTACTTTGTTATGGTGACAACAGATTTTGTCAAGGACATACAGACAGGGGTATACATATATATATATATATATATCCGTAATTTGACTTAATCCGGCTATGGGAAATATGATTTCTTCCATATAATCATTACCGTTTCATTTTTTATTTCGTCCTTTTCTGGTATCTCTTGTACAGGCATTGTTATGTCAACCGCATATCAAAGCACAAATATTTATAAACCAACGGAAGCGAAAATTCGCCGTGTACAAACGCCGCCCCAATATCACATCATTGGGAATGGAGGTGGCACGACAGCAACAGCACCGGCATCAGCAACAACAGTCAACACCAATATTGGTGGCATAACTAACTTGACGTTACACCAACACACGACAGCATCAAATATCTCACAGGCTCTACAACAGCATCATCATCATCAGCAGCAGCAGCAGCAGCATTTCAAACATATGGATAACGTCGTGAAGGCAGCAGACAGCCATGGTAAGTTGGTTTCTTGTATCCTTGAATATATGTTGCCTTAACGCCAACGCACATACATACATACATACACCCACACACACACACATACAGCCATCCAAACAAACACATCATACCATTTGTAAGCTTTTTTGCTATTGTGTAGTTATGGCTGAGTGCTGACAACAACAAAATGGTTTCATAACTCCATTTATAGTGTTTCCCATTAATATGATACACACATCCGCATCCTCCTTCCAGCCATTCATTCATCCATCTACCGTGACTACATTTTTTATGATTTGTTAGTAACCAACTTTATACTAACCCATGTACACATTTATAATACATACAATAATACATACATAGAGACATACATATGTACATATATTTTTGCTATATTCTGTATATTTGATCATATAACTCCAAAATGTTATCTCGCCCACGAGTCCTTTGGAATTTGTGTTATTGCTAATTTACCAACTCCTACGTTACATACACTATTTTATCCTAAATTCTCAATTCTTTTACATTATTATCCTTTTTGTTATCCTGTAGTTATTGTGCCTTTGTTTATGAGATTTGTAGTATTATTTGAATAGTTTTGTATTTGAACGAGATTGACGTTTAACACAGCTGTTTTTTAAAACTGTCTGCTTTTATATTTTGTATAATTCTTGTTTTCATTTCACGTAGAGCTAACCAACCATACACCAACGCAATAGCACAGCGACAGCATAGAGGGCATTTTATAAACTCTTTTACGACAAAGTAAAATAGGTGCGTGAGCAGATTAAATGTAAAAGTTGTAGTTAAAAAAAAAGTAAATTTTCTGGACCAAATTATACTGTTTTTATAGAAAACCTAAAGAATTTTCAACATTCCCAGAAATAGAATAATGAACTAATAATTAAAGGGGTAGGAAGTTCACAAGCTTTGTTGTGTTGCGTTATTTTTTTTTTTGAAAAATTCTATAAAAATGTTACGTTTTTACACTTTACATTTTTAGACATTTTTAACTTGCAATTACGGCCTGAATCTGAAACTCCTGGTGTTAGTTTTGTTCAAAGGATTTTCAAGGAATAGTTCGATTTTAATATAAGTTTTCCAATTTTTATTAATTAGTTCATTACTGTGACATGAAAGACTAATAGCACTGTGAGACAAAATTAGATTTTTTCAAAATGATGAGGTTCTCTCAACGAATTCTGGTAGAAAGGCCTAAACAAATATACGTGTATAGGCGTTTTGCCAGATTTGATCAGAATTTTTTTTAGGGCGGGTCAAAGTTTCCGCCCCTCGGAACTTTCCTGCAACATATCGGCATCCAAAATTGTGTGTTCCTTACTTCTGAGGTACAAAATATGTACAGAAATTTTATAGAAAAGATTCACATAAACATTTTTGTGGAACAAATTAACCCTCTAACTGTCACGTATAACCATAATTTTTACTTGTTTTGAAAACTCGCAAAAAACTGCTCCAAAATGACGGGGGGCGTGGTCAAAATGTTCTACAAAAATGATTGCCATAAAATTTTACTATATGTGTCCGAACACTTCAAAACACAAATCTTAGCCCAAGTGGTAGATAATAAGCAAAAACTAACTGTCTTCTAAGGGTTAATAATGAATTTTGTCATTTTGCTGTTTCCATTAAAAATAGTCCACATAATATAATGAATTTTGTCATATTTCATCTTTTCATCTTTCATCTTGTCACTGGACGCTAGGGAAAAGATAAACGTAGACATAAGAGCTGATATTTGCATAACTGAATATAGACAATAAATGAATCTAAAAAAAAGTCTAAAAAAAAAAAAGTCCCCGTATGGGGCTATCGAAAGCAGCTTTGTAATCGACAAAAAGATGGTGTGTATCGATTTGCTTTTCGTTGGTCTTTTCCAGGATTAGGCGTAGCGTGAATATTTGGTCAGTCGTGGACTTGACTGGTCTCAAACCACACTGATAAGGTCCAATCAGCTTTTCAACAATTGGCTTTAGTCTTTCACATAATACGGTCGACAAAACCTTGTAAACGATGAATAAAATGCTTATACCCCGATAGTTGGAACAGACACACGACTCACCCTTTTTGAATACTGGACATAGTACACCGGGACTCCAAGTTTCAGGCTTAAATTCCCCCAACCATATTCTGAATATAGGTAGATTCATTTGGGCAAACAGTCCCTCAACGCCGGCCTTAAAAAGCTCAGCGGATAGCCCATGCGCACCAGCGGCTTCATTATTCTTAAGCCGGGAGATTGCAGTTCTAATCTCGTCTTGGTTGGGGAGGTACAATCTACACCGTCCTTCAAAATCATTACCTCCTGATCTTCAGTGGAAGAATATGAGAAGAGTATTGCTGAAAATTCGTCTCTCCACATTTTGAGCACACACTGCTTGTCGGTAACCAGATTCCCATTCTCGTTCTTGCCAGAGGGCAGCCCATTATTCGGTCCGTTATTCGATCCTCTGGAAAAATTTTCGGGACTAATTGTTCATTCTGCACACTTCGGTCTTTTCACTCTCTCTCTCTCTCTCTGCTCCCACTGCCATTTTTTCCTCCTAAATAATTGGTTTTCCTCCTTTCTCAGCCTCTTGTAGCGTTCATTCGCAGCACGCGTTGTAACTGAATGTTTCGTTGTCATACGTGCAGCGTCTTTTGCATCAGTTGCAATACGACATTCTTCGTTGTACCATGACTTATCCTCCTGCGGTTTTTGATAACCAAGTTCAGTCCTTGCAGAGGTTTCCAAAGAATGGGAGATGTGCTTCCACTGCGCTTCAGGGTCATCAGGAGGGGGGGTATTCTTTTCCAGCAGGAGAGTGCGATTTTGTTGATAGGACTTTGATATCTCCGGTATTTGCAACTTGTCAATATCTAGCTTTTCTCGAGTTCGGCTTCGTACGTTTTTCGCCCTGCTCAGTCTTGTGCGAACCACCAGGTAATGATCCGAGTCGATATTGGCACCACGAATCATTGCCTTTCATCTATTATCAAGTGATCAATCTGAAAATTATTCTGTGAAAATATTGAAAATATTATTTTTCAATTTCTACTTATCATGACACGCCAAGGGGTTTCTTTTCAAAAATAATTTTATTCCAGTATCTTTCTTATAAAACATTTAAGAAAATACTGATGGAATGGAAATACTAAAAAAATCAAATTTGAGAAGTTGTTTTAACCAAATGGTTTAAAATAATTTAAAAATTTTTTTAAATTACAATTTGTTGAAGTCCTGCCAACATAGCTGTGCCAACATAGTTATTACCAAAAAACTAAACAAAGAAATTTATATTATAAATTTTTGATTCCAAATATCATTCCAACTTAGTAGATTGTTGCTGCTTAGTAGATTCTGAGAAACAAAATAATCTTTGAAATCGGCTTACTAAAGGTAGTCTCAGTAAGAATGCACTTTTTTATTTTAAAATAAAAACACGTTCTTTTTGAGATAGTTGTGATTTTTTTTATTGGAATGTAAAGAAGCCCTGTTCCGATTAAGAATGGAATAAAAAAATCCCTCAAATGGCCCCCACGGTTCTGATGATAGGCCATTACTCTTTTAATGAAAATTTCGATGACTTTTTCACAGAGATGTGGCTGTATCTCACCGATGACTCGTTGGATCTGGGATTTGAGCTCAGGAATTGTTTCTGGTTTATTCTCATAACCCCGAGATTTCACAAAACCCCAAAGAAAGACATCGCACGGCGTTAAATCGCATGATTTGGTGGCCAGTTGACATCAGAATTTGTTGAGTTAATTTGTTTTGGAAATAGTTACTGCAATAAATCGATTGTTTCATGCGCGGTGTGGTAGGTGGCGTCGTCTTGCTGAAACCACATGTCGTCCAGATCTATCCCGCCCAGTCGAGGCCACAAGAACTCCTTTATCATGTTCCTGTACCGAATGCCGTTCACAGTCACTGCAATTTCAACCTCATCTTCAAAAAAGTAAGGCCCAATCATGACGCCTGACCAAAATCCGCACCAGACAGTTGCTCGTTGTGGGTGATTTTGTTTCTCATGGATTTCGTGAGAATTTTCTTAGCCCCAAATTCGACAATTTTGTGTAATCACGAAGCCATTCAGATGGAAAATTGAAAAATTGGCATTGACTTCACTTTACTCCATTACCCATTGAACGAATTGCCGGCGCTTTCCAAGGTCTGCTGGTTTGAGCTCCTGAGTAAGCTGAATTTTGTACGCATGAAGGTGAACGTCTTTTGTCAAAATTCGCTGCGTAGTGCTTCGTGAAATTTGAAGTTGTTGAGAACGATGCTGTTGAGAACGAAGAAGAGACCGACCGGTACTTTGCCGCCAGGAGTCTTACTGTCCATAACGACCCAGTTACTTCAAATTTGTTGACCACTCATCAAAAGGTTGACACATTATCTGCACTTTCTCCACTGAAAGTTCTTCGAAGTTTGCGAGCGGTCTCAGCATAATTTTCCAAAATTTTGTAATAAGTTTTCACAATTTTAACACGTTATTCTTTCGTAAAGCGCTCCATTTTTAATAATCGGAATAAACATGTGTGACAACTGCCAAATTTCAGAGTTGCCACTTACACAAAAAAATGGCTTTAAATTTAAAAAGTGCAATCTTACTGAGACACATGCCATGAAGGTTTGAACATCACCCAGAGGTTTACTTTGACATCCTGCAGCGCAACGTACGTTGAAATAGGCTGCCCCTAAATACCATATTCCGATAGCATAACTACCGTCTCTTCAAATTTTAGAAGTTTTGATATTTTTGTGCTGCTAAAGTACACTATAATTCAGAAAGATTATTGTTTGTTCAATATTCCAAGAATTTTGAATTTTATTGGTGAATAAATATTTTCCATCCCCTTAACCTTTGGGCAGAGTAAGGAGAACCATTCATTTTCGTTTTACTCGAAAAATTTAAATTGGTAACGGACTTTAATTTTTCAAATGGGGAATGGCTAGAAATTGCAAGTAGAGTCGTATCGAATGATTATGAACTCAAATCTTCAAAATCCTGTAAAAAAGTGGGGCGGAATGGGTAAAACTTGAAAATGCGAGAAAATCGATTACAAAGGTTAGGAATGTGGCAAATATTGAGAATGTGGATAAAAAGTACGCAAAATGGGCGCAACTTCAAAATGCGAGAAGAATCGTTTGGAAAGGTTAAGAATGTGGAAAAAAGGGTGAATGAAAGCTTAGGAATGTGGCAAAAATTGAGAATGTGGAAAAATCGGGGTAAAACTTCAAAATGCAAAAAGAATCGCATAAAAAAAGGGTAAAAACGGGGGCGAAAAGGGTAAAACTTGAAAATGGGATATTCCCAATCATTCCAATCTAATGTTCACATCTTTTCAAGTTTGACCCTTTACAGCCCCTTTACCCAAATACTATTTTTAATATACATATACATATACCCAAAGATCCGAATTCTTTTTTGTGTTTTCAAGTTTTACGTTTTTTTCCACTTTTCAACACCCCTTGTTACGTTTTTTACCCACTTAGTCTATTTTTTAAAACATTCCAAATCATTCCAAACGATTTTTCTCGCATTTTGAAGTTTAACCCTTTAATGACCCTTCTACAGTTGTTTACCCACACACCACATTATTTTTTATAAATTTCTAATCATTCATAAATATTGTTGCCGTTATTAGAAGTTATACCATTTTTACCAATTTCTCCCCCTCTTTACCCACAGACACTATTTTTAACACATGCGCAATAATTCCAAACGATTTTCTTGCATTTTAAAGTCTAACTATTTTTCACCATTTTAATCACATGCACATATATTTAATGTATACACAATCATTGTCCAATGATTCCAAACTAATGTTCTTGTTATTTGTAGTTTTTCACCATATATACTATTTGTTGTATATCGGTACTTTCCCCCCATTGCTCCATCCGATATTGTCAGCTTTTTATAATTCTGCCCTCTGTGATAGATGTTGGCTATTTTATACACCTTTCACAACAATCCAATCGATTTTTGTCGCTATTGCCTCTTGAGAATATTCAAATCCGAAAAAATTCCACTTGCGAGTCGAAAAATTCGGCTCCTCTTCACTATAAACTCTCATTCCCAGAATAAAAAAAGTTAACCTCCGAAGTGAATTTTTCTTTTTTTATATTCGACTCGCTCGAGAGCGATTCAAATAAATAAAAATCGTAGGAGACAATAGGATTCCCATTGGCATTCCGAATATCCGGTTACAAGTTTCACTATCATATACAAAATAATCGTCGGCCTTCAGGCAAAATTGTAAAATTTACAAAAATTGTCGTTTGGGTGAAATGTTCCCTAGTTTCCCATTGTCCCATAGCTAAATAGTTTGGAATATTAGTGAATTATGAGATTACATCGGTGGCCGTCGGTGGTGCAATGGTTAGTGTGCGCGGCTATTGTGCATGAGATCCTGGGTTCGAACCCTGCTCTGACCACCTTAAAATTTCTTTGGACGGCGGTCACCTCGCATAGTGATGGCGACACTATCGAGTATATAGCCATGAAAAAGCTTCTCAAAATACCGTTCGGAATCGGTGTAAAACTGTAGGTCCCAATCAGTGAGTGAAAACTGGAAAGCGCACAGCTCAGTGATTGTGAGAAGTTCTCCCCTGTCCCTTCATGGGATGTAATGGGAAACCATTTATTTTTTTTTTTATGAGATTACATCAAACGATACTAATACTTCGTCGTCTTCCACACAGATATCATGTAGTCGTTCCCTGAGTTCACACGTGTTCCAAATGTATTTGCCGATATTATATTCCCCAATATTCCCCCTATGTATTCGGCCAGATCGTAACACGGTACATTCGTCGATGATGATATTGGACGTAGTGGTATTTCCGGTTGGTGTATCTTTGACAGGCCATATAATCCTGGTGCCAAAGCCGCTGAGTTTGTCAATTTACTCTTCTGTCCAAAATCAAAATATTCACCCTGAACAAATCATCAAAACATATGGTCGTCGACCCTCTGTAGTCTCGTCGTCGGATTTATCCTGATTGTCCCGTATGTAGATTCACCCTCTAAAAGTCCATCCATTCTGGCTCCGTAGTCACCCCCACATATCACAACTTTTCCGTCCCCTTGTTCGAATTGGTCATGATCAAATCATTCCCGTATCTTATAGTCCTCGCGTATTTCCACATGTCACCGGTATGAATTTTTCCCTTGTGGCATTACGTATTCCCCTCTTCAAACTCGATATCTTACTTGCTACCTTTGATCTGACAACCTCTTCTCCCTTTTCATCTGCGAGTACTCGTATATATTGTCCAATGTCCGCTATAATATACAGTGGGCATAAGTTCTCCTCATCAATCGAGAGTGCTAACTTTCTCAAAACATATAGTAGCCATTTGATCCCCTCCGGAACTCTATTGTTGTCCTGTCCACAAATCAGATATCACTGTATGTGAAACTAAGCTTGCGGAGCACGTCATTTCCCAATCCCCTCAATTTCGCCCAATGTATGTTCCCCGTTTGAGTCGATATGTGTCCGTTTGGTCGGATATGAATTCTTAATATTGCTTGCCATTGAGTGTCGTCCTGGATATTATCATATTCACCGTTGTCAAAATTTAAAATTTTCAAATGAAATCCGTAGTCTGTCCCCTCCCATGTGGCCTTTATTGTGTCCGTTCTGAACCAGCGAAAGTAAGAATCTTAGCCCACCCGATTGTCTCGCTAGTCCTTTCCGTGATCCGCCATAATCCTTCAATCTGATGCATTTCCCGTCGTCATATTCTAACCCCATATGCTAGAAAGAGTTGTCGTATCCTTCGCACCAATAAATATTTCCACGTTATCCGGTATGCCTTGCGTTTGTACACTGAAAGAAAAAGTTTCATCAGATTTATGAATTCCTTCATCAATTTGATGAAACATTTCCTCATTTTCCAACCCCCGACACATTTCATTGAACTGATGAAGAACATTTCATTATTCATATTTCATCAATAGTTTACGTTGATCCAACGACAATGTTACATCAAGTTGATGTGTGTCATCAAGTTGAAGTAAATTTCTCATCATTTTGATGTAAATTGTTCATTAAGTGCTGTCAATTTTTCATCATTTAAATGTAATATTGTCATCAATTTGATGTAAGTCGATCATCAATTTGATGTAAGTCTATCATCAATTTGATAAAAATTGGTCAACATTTTTATATAAATTATTTGTGAATGAGTAGCCAAACTCTTTGGCCTAATTTCATCAAAGGAAATCCACTAGAACAGGGTATAAGACCACATGAAAAATGTTCATTGCGTGGATAACGTTTTCTGCCCATCTCTCTATTTTCTATTATGCATTTATTTCCAATTTGTTACGGCTTTTTTGTTTTTCTTTTCAATACTATGTTCACATTTTGAATACGTCCCATTAATTACTTCGAAATTCCAATGCTGGAGATTGATGTAACAAAGATCATCAATTCAATCAAGCTGAAAATAGTGAAAAAATGCACAATCTTCAAATTGATGAACCTTTTTATTAAATTGATGAAATTTGCCATCACTTTATTGAAAAACAATTGAAGAACATTTATCATCGATTTGATGTAAAGATTTTATTTCTATGTACTCTCAATTATGATGATTTGACCAATTTTGAGATTTGTATGTTGGCTGAACTTAAGTCCAAGTTTTTCAAATAATATGTATACTACTTGAATTTCAATTTCGACAATTCCGATTTTCACAAATTATTTTAGAGTTTGAAATTCAAACTTTTTATTAGCTTATCTATTGTTCTACTCAATTGTGCCAGTAACATCTACTAAGGTCACCAGTTTCATCTTTTTTCTTAACAAAAACTAGCATTGCTTGATTATTTTAAATATTGCAAGGACATTGCTCGCCAATTTTGTTTATAAAGCACATTCGCTACAAATACATTCACCATGAACACATATGCAAATGCTGACGCACATCTCCTTTTCAGTAAACAAAAATTGCAATCAAGGAGTTGATGGGCAATACTATCAATATATTTTTATATTTGTTGACCATCAATACTTTTTCCATTCTCCCAATGTATTTTTTGTTTTTCTTAAATAAGACATGAGTCAGTTTTTTAGCAGGATATCAAATGGTAAAAAGCAATTGTTTTTCCATGAATGTTAATTCTCTTGTTCTACCAAGCAGGGCACATGGAAAAGGGATTGATTGTATTTGCACTTCATCTAAAGGGTGTCTCAGTAAGTTAGCTCTTTTTAAATTTAGTGGATTTTTTTTGTGCAAGTGGCAACTCTGAAATTTGGCAGCTGTCACATATGTTTATCCCGATTATTAAAAATGGAGCGCGTTACGATAGAACAACGCCTTATAATTGTGAAAACTTATTACAAAAATTTGGAAAGTTACGAGTATGGTGAAACCTCTCGCAAACTTCGAAGAATTTCCAGTCGAGAAAGTGCATCTAATGTGTCAACCATTCGAAGAGTGGGCAAACAATTTTACGAAACTGTGTCGGAAACTGCGTCAATGTACCGGTTGGTCTCTTGAAAATATTGCTGCTGTAAACGAGAGTGTCGCCGAAAACCCGAAAACATCAATTCGGCATCAACAATTTCAAATTTCACGAAACACTACGCAGCGAATGTTGGCAAAAGACCTCCACCTTCATTAGTACAAAATTCAGCTTACTCAGGAGCTCAAACCAGCAGACCATGGAAAGCCCCGACAATTCGTTGAGTGGGTAATAGAGCAAAGGGAAATCAATGCCAATTTTTCAAAACAGTCATCTTCTCCGATGAGCGCATTTCCATCTGAATGGATTCGTGAATATACACAAAATTGTCAAATGCGGGGCTCAGAAAATCCTCATGCAATCTATGAGAAACGAATGCATCCACAACGAGCAACTGTCTTTACCAGGGCGGCTTGATTGGGCCTTACTTTTTCGAAGATGAGTCCGAAATTGCAGTAAAAGGCATTCGTTACAGGAACGTGGCCTCAATTGAACAGCATGGATCTGGAGGACATGTGGTTTCAGCAATATAACGCAACCTAGAACACCGCGGAAGGAACAATCAATTAATTGCAGCAACAATTTCCAGAACAAATTAACTCCAGAAGTTCGGATGTCAACTGGCCACCAAGATCATGTGATGTAACGCCGTGCGATTTCTTTCTTTGGAAGTTTTGTGCAATCTTGGGTTTATGCTTATAAACTAGAAACAATTCCTGAGCTCAAATCCGAGATCCAAAGCGTCATCGGTGAGATACAGCCACATCGCTGTGAAATAGTCATGAAAAATTTCATGAAAATGGAAATGTCATCACAGCCGCGGGGCCCATTTGATGGATATTTTATTCCATACTTAATCGGAACATGTCTTGTTTACAATCCAATTAAACAAATCACAACTATCTCAAAAAATACATGTTTTAATTTTAAAATTAAAAAGTGCATTCTTACGGAGACATCCTTTACCTGTCTCCGCTGGTATTTTAAACTTTTTTAATCATGATTTATGACAGTCGAAGAAAAGTATAGTTAATTTCATTGCTTCCCTTGACTTGCAGTTTATTTTTTAAATTTGATTTATTTGAAGACTCAGCATTATTGACAATCACCTTGTGTAACCTCTTCCCAGCTCTTACCTTAAAAATCACAAATTTTATTAACCAAGGTTTACGGGTTATTTTTACTAACACTTCATATGCCTGCCTGGTGCTTGTTTAAACTTCATGTTTGTTCAAAAACAACAATAAAAAATAATCATTCACATGCTTTTTGGCGTAATTCCAAATGAGAAAATTTAAAATTTTCATGTTTAAACCACAATAAACTTCAACTTTTACCACAGATTCACCCCAAAATTCGCCGACAACTACCGTTATGCTGACACCCCCACCACCACGAACACCCACCCCACTGCAACATCTGCAGCAGCAGCAACAATTGCAGCAATATATTCAACAGCAACAGCAGCACTTTTTTCCGAATGCATCAATAGATTTTCAACTAAAAACTCCTACCAAACCAAATCCTCCACAACGTAATCGTAATCGTTCCTTGAAATCTTCACCTCAAAATCAACGTGTAGTTGATACGGATGAGACGGGACCAATCGCACCATCTTCATCCACACCTCCTTTGGCCGTGAGTCTGCAACGTACCTTTGCAGTGGGTGAATTGATTTGGGGCCCGGCACGTGGCTTTCCTGCCTGGCCAGGGAAAGTTGTAAAAATACCAGATAATCAACAGGAATCGGTGTGGGTTCAATGGTTCGGTGGGGGTGGACGTTCGAATACCGAAATAATGGCCATACATTTATTGCAAAGCCTTTCGGAGGGTTTGGAGGCTCATCACAAGGCTCAAAAGGATACAAGAAAGTGAGCAAATAAGTTTTTGTTTAGTGTTTAGTGTTAAGTTTTTTTATTATAGTCAGGATAATATATAAATATGTAAGTTGTATAGTTTTGTAATTCAGCCAGGATTGGAAGTTTTTAATTAGCACTTGATATTAATTTGCATTACTTAATCTAATGCAAATGCAAAAAGGAATTACCATTGTTCGCAATTACAATTCATAGGTTTTGAATTGCCGTTTGCCACAGGCAATGTAAGTGCAAGGTTGTCGAATAGAATGCGATTTTTAATTAAACATAGGAAATTGGTATGAATTGTCATTGTTTAGGAATTTGTTTGATTGCTGACAATTCCGGTTTTTAAGGATCTTACAAAGATAATAGAAAAATCAGAGATGGCGTATTTGATTACACTAAGCAACATTTTTGAAACCGTCGAGTACAAACTCCTTCTCGTGTGAACTTGATCAAAGTACTTATCGGAACTAACAAAACCCTATTTGGGTTTTGCTAGTTTAACTGCAGTTCGGATTTTATGGCCTCATGTATATTTTGGCTAAAACTTAATTTTTCCGAAGAACATGCAATTTTTCAAACAGCTATATCTCGGAAACCAATTGCAATTTTGTTTTTCTGTCTTCGTCACAATTGTAGCTATAGACTAGGAGAAAAAACGTGTAATACAATCTAAACCCAAAACTGCATCTAGTACCTCGAAATTGCAAAATTGTCGAAAAATTTTAATTTTCTCTATCTTCACCATTTTCGGTCCCTAGCTGCCAAACTGTGGACTTATATCAGTTTTCCACATGAATCTTATATCTCATTACCCATCCACAAAGATCTATTTTTTAACTTTATTTCCATCAAAATAAAAAAAAATATTAATTTTCCAGCTGTATTTTACATCGAAAATTCGAGAAATATAGCAAAAGGCAAAAAAACATAAATATATCAATATCGATTCAAGTTGGTGCTCTCGAGGAACCCTGTGAAGTTGATGCTCTTGGTTTTTCGTTTGGGGTGCAGGTCCATGATCTGAATCATCATCATCATGTGACACATTGAATGGCATATCTCTTTCGGTGTGTCTTTCAAATCCGCGATTTCGGTGCCTTCATCTTGATCTTCATATTGGTGTACCTTATGGCTCCACCAACAAACTACTGCACGCAAAGCATCCAGCTTTTTGGCTTTGTATCCTTTTACCATTGGCATGGTAACCTGATGGAATCGCTCTCCTTGTTCGTCCAAATCGGTGGGCAATTGGTGTAAGAACTCATCAAAATGGTGATGCGGAAAATGTAATTTCAAAGTCATAGCTGCATTGATTGCACATAATGAAAGTAATTGAGCATTGTTTTCACCAATTTCTTTGCTTCGTCTGACTGTAGACGATTCTTTCCTAAAACGCCCTCGATTACATCCTAGGCTCTCCGATAGTTGTTTGTCAGCACGTTCGTGAATCTTTCGCTTTGCATTAATTTGTTTATATCCGGCCCATTGAGAAAACCTGTTGAAAGTTAAAAAAGCATTTGCGAAAAATTAATTGCAATTCGAATACAGCTAAGTGAACAAGTATAGATATGGAAATATTTAAATAGACAACAATACCTTTTTTAATTTTGTCATTTACAAGTTTTGAAAATATGTTTTTCAAACAGTCAAAAACTTCCTCATTATCTGTGACAGTCGATGACATTTCGATGAATTTCTTAGCAATTCCCAATTTTATATGAAGTGACGACATCAATATAGCATCGATATTTTTTATTAAAGGTTCATTAACCAATTTTGACCGTTTTTCGATTTCGAGAGTTCATTTTCTCCAGTCGTTACCCTGATAGGGATCGACTTTGCTTTGCGAATCCACAATCACAACGGAAACAAAAGAATTTCGGAAAACCGCCTTTTGAAATAACACCTTGCAATATGTTCACAATTTTCAGGTCACAACGGAAACAAAAGAATTTCGGAAAACTATAAAAAAATAAATGGTTTCCCATTACATCCCATGAAGGGACTGGGGAGAACTTCTCACAATCACTGAGCTGTGCGCTTTCCAGTTTTCACTCACTGATTGGGACCTACAGTTTTACACCGATTCCGAACGGTAATTTGAGAAGCTTTTTCATGGCTATATACTCGATAGTGTCGCCGTCACTATGCGAGGTGACCGCCGCCGAAAGAAAATTTGAAGGTGGTCAGAGCCGGGTTCGAACCCACGATCTCATGTACAAGAGCCGCGCACACTAACCATTGCACCACCGACGGCCACATTGCACCATTTCGGAAAACTGCCTTTTGAAATAACACCTTGCAATATGTTCACAATTTTCAGGTCACAGCAAATCTTCCATTTATGTTCATTATATTTGATTTTTGTCAATATATTGGCATAAATTGCACGTGTCTTACTATGTAGTTCATTTTCGTTCTGAGATTTGCATATAACATGGGGAGAAAATTCTAAAATTGATTGAATTCAAATAAAAACATTACTTACTCATTATTATGCAGCCCAAACAAAAATCCGAATTCTTGTCGAAAATATGGGCTGAAAATGGTGAAAAATTATAGAAAAAATTCAAATTTTACGAAATTTTTGCAATTTTGCGGCACTAGATGCGTTTTTTTTGGGGCTAGTTTATTTCCTAGTCTATAGCTACAACTGTGCCAAAGACAGGAAAACAAAATCCCAATGGGTTTCCGAGATATAACTGTTAAAAAAATTGCATTTTCTTCGGGAAAATTAAGTTTTAGCCAAAATACTTATACTTATATATGTATATATGAGGCCATAAAATCCAAACAGCAGCCAAACTTGCAAAACCCAAAATAGGATTTTATTAGTTTCGATAAGTACTTCGAGAAATTTAACACGAGAAGGTGTTTGCAATGCATTTCACCATTTTGTGTGTTATTCACCATTTTCACCACATGGCATATACGACGAAAAATCACCCAGAAAAAAATTTTTCTGTTGAGTTTGATGTCTGGATTTGAAAATAAAATATTTATAATAAAATTTAAAACTGCTTTTGTTAGTTTTTGATAACAAAAAAACCTAAAAAACATGGTTGAATAGCTATTTCAATAATTTTTATTTTCATTTCTACGCCAACTGAAAATTTGTTGTTGACTTTCAATTCCAGCACTTATATTTCACCTTCTAAGGATTTCTATAAGTACTATCCTTCATAGAATAACACATACGTAGATAAACTTATTCTCTC
This sequence comes from Phaonia tiefii, assembly GCA_963931995.1. NCBI lineage: Eukaryota > Metazoa > Arthropoda > Insecta > Diptera > Muscidae > Phaonia > Phaonia tiefii. Next base: position 66,314,823 of record OZ008367.1, read on the forward strand.
ATCTGACGTTTCATTTCACATTCTTCATCGTAGGTTTGTGGAAATGAGAGCAATTTAATTTAAAATTATCTTACACCAGGTGGAGTTACAAAATATGTTCACTTAACTTTTTCCGGTCGTTTCCGTGTAGAACTGAAAAATTTAAATGTATTTTGCACTTTTTTGTTGACTTTTATCGTTGTTATACGTTTGTATTGTATTTAACACAACTAGTTTGCCACAAAAACACGAAATTCGGTTGTTGTTCCTTTGTGGATCGCTGTATACTATTGCCACCATCTGGTATTATTGAACCCATATTTTCCACCATCCAATGTTTACTTTCCATCGTACCTATGACGTTTAATTTATTGAGCGAATAAAAGCTTCTACGGTATGTATTATTCTATGCTATCCTTGGTATTGACTTTGAGGACATGATTTATCGAAGACCAAAACCAAGTATATTTTCGTATAGTTGTGATCATGGAGCAATATACCAAGAGTATGCTACAGCTATTTGTCTTTGACAGGAAATCTTTGAAAGTCGCTGCAACAGACATAATTTAAAGACTAAATAATTAATCAATCGTTATTCAAAATCCATTATCATCAATCAAACATCAATAAATATCATACAAATGTATGTAAAACACGGTTTACTTCATAGAGTAATGATGTATAGAGACGCCGTCTCTCTCAGAATTTTGATGACATTTAGTGTGTTGCATATGGGCGGTTGCATGTTGGAAAGTATTGCTTTAATAATACCAGATAGAGGCAATGGCTCAAACCATCCAACAATAAATCAGCAACGGCATTTCGATTTGTGCGTTAAATTTTTTGTGTAAATACACCACAAACATATTCTAACAATAAAATATAACAAACAAGTCCAAAATACGTTTAAATTTCAAAGTCTTTCATCTAAACAACATAACAATTTAAGTCAACAAATCAACGTCGAATAACTCTCTGTCACATATACCGCACCACGAATAGTGTGAAAGGAAATGTCAGATAAGAACAATGGCGTCTCTATACATAATTACTCTATGGTTTACTTCCAGTCGCTTATTGCTTATTCTTTCGTTCTATTCTCTATTCCCTACTACATAGTACTCCAACTATCAAGTGGAACAGCTGTTTCATCGTACCGATGAGACAGCTGATCAAGTAAAGCTATGCTCAGGTATACCGAGATTTCCCAGTTTACGTGATATGGTTTCAAGAAACAGCTGATTTTTGTACTGCAAAACATATGTTTGGTGGGTTGAAATCCCGAAAAAAAAAATGCTTTCAAAGAAGAAACAGTGACAGGTGACTGGAAGAATTTGGGTTGCGTTGTTCGATTTTCATACTTTTGCAACCGCGTAACAAACCAAAACTACAAAACACATCAACTGGGAGTAAATTTTATCAATTAAATTGATTTAAAAAAGAGATAATTCAGTGAAAAAAATAAAAATTTAATGAAGTGTTAGAGTAAAATTATTTGTGTAGATCCCAATTAACACATAAATTGTTAAAATTAATCATTTCTCTCATTCACTATATGTTTTCCAAGTGTTCCCACGGGCTTGTGTTGGAAGTAAATCAGCTGTTGCAGCCTCTTATAAATATTACTCTAAGTATACACCACAAAGAAATAGACAAGAGTCTCTATCTTTCGATGACGAAGAGATAGTATGTCATTTCATCGAGTTCGCGTTGCTGCTATATTTTACTCTTTGGTTGGACATAAAATGGACAGAAATAATAGGGAATGCGTATTTACGTTCGATGCAACCAACATAAAACATAATTCAACTGCCATTAGTATCAATCCAACACTATTTAAAATTAGTTGACTGCAAGGTTTGCTTTTGGTTGCCTATCGCTCTCTCGCCTATCCAGTCTGTTCTCTATCCTACTAATTACTCGATCAGCTGTGTCCTGGATACGCCCTGAACACACAGTTGTTTATAAAGGGTCCGCCAAATAACTTTTTTTTTTGAAAATGCTATAAAAAAAAACTACTGAATTTTTTCTCAAATTTCTTTTTTTATTTGAAAGTACAATCCTTCCTGTTAATAATGGAAAATAATTTCATTCAAATGGCTGCCTCGGCTGGCCATGCAGTAGACTACACCATCGGTCCAATTTTTAAGCACATTATCGATTGTGTGCAGCTGTATTTCACCAATGGTTTCACGAATATTGTCCTTTAAAGCGTCAATTGTCTCTGGCTTGTCGGTGTAACACTTATGTTTGAGGGCACCCCACAAATAATAGTCCAACGGTGTCAAATCGCAGCTCCGAGGTGGCCAAACGACATCAGCTCTGCGGCTGATAATGCGATCTTCAAAAACAGGGCGCAAAACATCGAGTGTAGCTTCGGCTGTGTGGCACGTAGCGCCGTCCTGTTGAAACCAAATGTTGCCAATATCCTCCTCTTCAATTTTTGTGAACAAAAATTCGCCATTGACTGTAACGGCCACTCCTTGCTCATTTTCGAAGAAAAATGGCCCAATTATGCCTCTGGACCAAAATCCGCACCACACAGTGACTAGTTTTGGGTGCATCGGCTTTTTAATGTATGCGTGCGGGTTTTCTGTGCCCCAAATGTGACAATTTTGCTTGTTTACATACCCGCCAAGATCAAAATGAGCTTCATCTGAAAAGATGATTTTTTTTGGCAAAATCGGCATCTTCTGTAAGCAGGCCCATTTTTCCCATATTTCCCAGCGTTGTTCAAGCGTATACACAACCATATTCGTTCAGCGGAAGGATAAAACTAATTATCTGTCAAATCAGACATGAGCTAAGTGTTACCATTCACGAAATAAGCACTAGTAGGAAAAAAAACGTTAGATGGCGGACCCGTTATTAAAATAGTCGGGGCATAGAGTAATTCTTTAAAGAGGTCGTTGAGATAGAGAGATGTTTGACGAAAAGTGACTTACACCATGTGGAATTACAAGAAATTCGGAGTATAATATTTCATGTTGTTGTGGTGAAAAACGATGAAATTTAAATGTGTTTTACACTTTTTTATTGGCTCTTATTTTTAGCATACATTTGCGTTGCATTTAGCTCTATAATTTTAACATACAAAAAACGAAATTCCGTTGTTGTCATTTTGTTGCTTGTTTTGAACCATTGCGCCTATCTGGTATTATTGAAGCAATTCTTTTCAACATCCAACGTCCGTCCATATCACAGCAGGCCAAATCTCATAAATTTGCTTAGAGAAATGTTAAGGTTATATAAAGTATAAGAATTAGTTTATGAGTCAGGTGGTTTCGATGAAACAGCTGTTCTACTTGATTGTAGGAGTACTAGTAGAGAATAGAGTGCAATGAAAGAATAGGCAATAATTGACTGGAAGTAATCCATGTTTTAAATTCGTTTAAATGATACAGGTGTTGCACACTCTTGTAGTAGAAATAAACTCTTATGTATTAAAGGAGTTTGTTTTAAGCTTAAACAAAATATTCCCACCAAATGTGATGATTTATTCGACCCTTCGTACTCGTATTATATTCAAAATTAAAATGTTTGGTCGTTTTTTAAATAATTTAATTCTCCAATAGAGAATAAAAAAATCCGAACAGCAGCCAAACTAGAAAAACCCAAGTAGGGTTTGTTAGTCTCGATAAGTACTTCGAGAAATTTCACACGAGGAGTTTGAATTTATGTGTTACACTGTGTAATTAGTTGTGGACCAGTTCCACATAATTTTTACTACATATTTCAAAAAATAATGGGCGTGGAAATAAATCATGAAATTTTTTTACCTAAACTATTTTCAATTAAATTCAAAAAACTTGAAAATTACATTTGAAATTTAAATTACAGCATTTGAAATTTTTATTTAAAATACATCAATTACATCAAATTTAAAAGACATCAATTTGAATTTAAAAGACGCCAATTCAAATTAAAAGATATTTATTTTTATTTAAATAAATCTATTCAAAGTTAAAACAAATTAATTGAAATTTAAAACACGTCCATAGAAATTTACAAAATAATACTTGAAATCTGGAACACACGAATTTAAATGTTAAAGGTATCACTTGAAATTTATAATACATCAAATTTAAAATACATCAATCCAAATTTAAAATTCGTCAGCTGAAATACGAAACTTATTAACCAATTTTATATATTAGATTTTTCAATTTAATATGATGTGTTTTAAATTTCAAATGATGTCTTTTAAATTTCAATTGATGAGTTTCACATTTCAATTGATGTGTTTTAAATTTCAATTGATGTGTTTTGAATTTTAATTGATGTCTTTTTAAATGCAATTGTTGTATTTTAAATTTCAATTGATAGACTTTTAATATTAATTTCTACCTTTTAAATTTCAATTAATTTTGTTAAACTTTCAATTGATGTTCATATTTCAAATAGAATTTTTGAATTTCAATTGATGTTTTTAAATTTGAAAAAAAATGCATTGAAATTTAAAAACTCTGTTTATATTTGAAATACATCAATTGAAATTAAAAAATTCTAATTGAAATTTGAAATACATCAATTGTAATTTAAAAAATATCAATTGAAATTTGAAACATATCAATTGAAATTTAAAATACATCAATTAAAATTTAAAACACATCAATTCAAATTTAAAACGCATTAATTGAAAATTAAAACACATCAATTGAAATTAGAAATACATCCATTGAAATTTAAAAGACATCAATTGAAATTTAAAAAAACACCAGTTGAAATTTAAAAATCTAATACATGAAATCGGTTAATGATTTTTAAATTTGAAGTGACAAATTTTAAATTTCAATTGATGTCTTAAAATACGATATTTTTGATATTTTTCAAATTTTCAAGTGACGTCTTTTATTGATGTCTATTAAAATTGAATTGGTGTATTTTAAATTTCAATTGAGGTCTTTTGCATTTTAAGTAGAATTTCAACTGATGTATGTCAAATACAATTTTCAAATGTAGTTCAATTGGAACTACACCATTGCCAAGTGAAATTTAAAAAATATCAATTTAATTTTGGAAAATATTAATTGAACTTTTAAATTTATATTTGAAATTTAAATACATCAATTGGAATTTAAAAAACATCAATTGAAATTTAAAAGACATCAATTGAAATTTAAAATATATCAATTGAAACTTAAATCACATCAATTGAAATTTAAAAATCTTATTCATTAAATCGGTTAATAATTTTCAAATTTCAACTGACGAATTGCTGTGTTTCAAATTTCAATTGATGTCTTCTAAATTTTAATTATACCTCCAACCATCCGTCTGCAACACACCAAATGACATCAATATGCTGAAAGAGTTGGCTACTCTAAAACAACTTCATATAACTTCGCTTAGTGATAAGTTTGTACAGGCAATCGGTGGCGTAAAGGGCTAGACGCTGCTGAAGATAATGCATCACAAACATCAAAACGATCGTACAGCGAAATTGAGTTCGTTAACTAACGCGGCTGTTTCAATTTTTTTTTAACAAACAAACTTTCTAAAATTTACTCGGATCGGTGACAGAATGAAAATTGAGATACAATTTAGTTTGTTAATATGTGAATTTCTTCATCGACTGAAAACGAAAATATTTTTGATAACGTAACGTAAAAATATTTTCGTAGATGGGTGAAAATTTATATCGATTTAAAAATATTATTATTCTTAAGCGAACCACAGACTAGTCATTCACGAGCATGAACTTCAGTTATCGTTGATGTTTATTGTTGATTTACCGCTATTCTTGATACCAAATAAGAATGTAATCAAAGTTGTTCGCAACACTATCATGTTCACAATATTTTTTTTTTTTGGTAATATTGTTGTTTAGTTATCGATTAAGCTCATGCTTATGAGTGACGAGTCTGTGGTTCGTTTTACGAACAACCTACAAATATTTCCAGCTGATGTGTGAATTTTTTTATCACAGGATTTTCAAATAATTATTTGTTTGAATTTTCGAATTTTTTAATTGAATCGAAATGTATTTTTTTTCTGTGTAGGATAGTAGGGATTTTTGGGGTAATTTTTGTTGAACATATTCGAATAACATCATTTCCCTTGTGGGAGTTCTTAGTCAGTCTGTTTTTTAAATTTAAATTTTTAAAATTTTTCAAGTTCAAGAGATTTTTAATATTAAGCTTATTTATTAGTTTTTTATTATTTTAATAAAAATATATAATACAAATATATACAAAATAATATACAGCTAATAAATAAGATTGATAATATTAAAATATTGAATAAATTCGTATAACTTTTAATGTGTTGAAATATTATTGTGTTTTATTTAAAATTATAATTTGATAGTATTTTCTTAGCAGATGGTTTAATGATTTTTGTATACAGAATAGCATTATCAGTTTCTGTTAGCCTTAGATTTAGAAAGTTATCTTTTTTGTATATTCATATTTTTTTGGTAAATTTGTAATACGTATTTTTTACTTATTTTTATTTGTATTTCTTTTTTTTTTCTTCTCCCCCTCTCCCTGAATATTGAAATCCATATCCAATTCCTAAATATCCCAACACACAAAATGATCTTTAAACAACATCAAACAAAACAAAAACTCTATACAAATTCCAAAGGAGCCGTAAATTAAATTCTCAACTTGAAAAAGCCATACAAGAAGCAATGACTGAATTGGATCGTATTTCAGCTACATCGACAACCCACACTATGGGCAGCAAACAACAGCCCACATCATCGACCCAACATCAAACCAGTCCAAATCGGGCAAATAAACGTCCAATACCACGTACGGGAGGATATGATCTAATAGCTGGTCTCACCAACAATTATACCTCTTCGAATGCTATATCTACAACAACAGGCTCATCAAATAGGCCAAAACCTATACGTATAGCACCAGCGCCACCCGGAGGATCACCCTCCAAGACCACAACAACAACAACAACACTGGGCTCCTCGTCTTTGCCATCATCGGCGGCAGCATTAGCGGCCGCAGCTACAGCCACAGCTACCGCTAATTGGGTGAATTCCTCGACAACGGGTAAATGACAAAGCGTTCCCAGGGATATAATGGCAACGAAAATGCCAGTGGTAGTCAGCTCCAGCTCCATAACAAATACCACAATATCCACTACAACTACAGTGAACAATGGTAATCCCCAATTGGCCTGGGCCATGCAAGGTGGTGGTTACACATTAGTTATACAAAGGACTTAAGGTCAAAAACTTAACTAATTTCGTTATTAAATATTAAACTGAAAATAATGTATAAATATTAAGGAATTGTTAATGCAAAAGTTATGAATTATTTACTATTTTATATATTTATATGCAATATATGTATTTGAAGAGGCAAGCCATTTTCCCCCGTCTAAATTAATCTAAATAATTGGAAACTAAAAAGAAAATTACACTAAAGCATTTTACATAATAAATGTAATGTAAGAAAAAGTAATCAATTTTCAACTTTTCTCAAAAGAAAATAGTAAAAAAAATCGTATAAAATGTTAAAGCGATTAGTTTCATTTGACTACCATAAGCCTCAGTTATACTTGTGTGTACCGTACGTACCGTACAGTATCACGTAACGTATATAAAGTATACATTGTGTTCTGTTTAAAGAAAATTCATTTTTGAGCTAGTAAGTTGAAATTACAGAGAGTGAGAGAGAAAGAGAAAAATAGAGAGAAAAGGAGATAGAGAAAAAGAGGGTAATGGAACACACATTTAACCCCAGGAAGATCGACTAGCCAATAGGTTAGTCTACTGGCTCAGTAACCTTACTGCTCCTCACCAAATATGGGGAATATTAGGCGTGTTTTGGAAACCAAAATGCATCTACTTGTTTAGATTGTCGCTTGTTTTGTATGAAGCAGTTAGCGAAAACTTAGCGACACTAAAAATTCCGCAAAGTAGATATATAATTTTTTTTTTTGGAGTGTTACCATATTGTTGATTAATATGACTTTAGCTAAATGTCTATTTTCTTTGTTATAATCGCCCAATTGTAAACCAAACACTGCTATCGTGTCTCACCTTCACATGTAAAAATAAATGGTTTCCCATTTCAATTTTTTTTTGTTTATTCGACATCTTTTGCATATGCATTAAATGTAGATCTTTAAAACAGCAGCTAACAGACAAACTCTATAATTTAAGGTGGTCAGATCAGAGATAGAACCCAGGATCTCATGTACAAGAGGCGCGCACACTACCCATTGCACCACCGACGGCCACAAGTTTTGTTCACATGTATTGTATCCAAATAAAGTGGGGGAACTAAAGCCTTTTCACAGGTGACCGCCTAGAAGACGCGGTTGTTCACTTTAAAACATATACTTACGTATATACCTTTTAAAAAAGGCAATCAGAAGCCCTTCTTGGTATATGAAAAAAGATTATCTCGCTTCACCAAGAAGCTACGAGAGAATGCGTTCCTATCTTTAACATATTTTAATGTACACGCTGAAACATCTATCTTTTTGCTGTTGTTTGAATGCAAATATAACGTGTTTGTAACTTGTCGCAAATATAATATACCTTGGACGAGAGATACAATGATTAGTATGTTATAATATATGTGTTTGTGACCCAAATATGGCTATGTTTGTTGAAAACTGCTGAAAACAAACACGTAAAAGACGACAAAGAAACAACAGATCTTCAATTCGTGAAAGCGATACTCGCAAACATATACAGTGGTGGCCAAAACAAATGAAACCAAACTGCATCTTTTACGAAATCTTACGTAAAAATTTACTACAAATAAAACCAGAAATTTTTGGTTTTAAATTTTATACTTTATTGGTTTAAAAATAAGGAAAAAAACATAAAAATACATATTCATTCTCATATTTCAGTGGTCAAAACATATGCAGCAATTAAAATCAAGGGCAGTTCAATGCAAATGATTTGAGTATTTTCTAGAAAATCCGTTGTTGTCCATTACAGCCTGACATATTCGAGGCATTGATATTATTAGTATGTCAATGACGCTTGTACAATTTTTCCACTCAATTTTTTGGTTTATGATTTCCATAACCGTAACTGTATTTTCACCAAACCACGATTTAACCACTTTCGATGAGTGTTTGGGGTCGTTGTCTTGCTGGGAGACCCACCACAATGGCATATCGTACTCGGCATATGGAAGCATTACCCTTTCTAAAATGTCTTTCTACACACATCGGTTCATAATGCCATCAATTTTATGCAGTGGGCCAACACCAGTACTAGAAAAGCAGCCCCACATGCTTGGCCGTCTTTTTGCAGTAAAGTGCTTCAATGCGTTTTCCTACTAGTTGTCGTACGTAACACATGCCATCGCTGCCAATAATATTAAATTTTGATTCGTCAGTAAACAAGACAGACCTCCATTTACTTCCTAGCCAATTTAAATAGTCTTAAGCAAACTGCAAACGCATTTTCTGATTACAATTTGATATAAGCGATTTATTTGCAGGACTTCATTCGAGTAGAGAGGGACGGCTACGAATTGTTCGAGCAGAAACTGATATTTGAATTTTGCATTTATTTAGGATGAAGAGGTTAATGGGTCTTATTTCAAGTGTCTGATGATCAAATTGTCCGTCCGATCACTTGTCTTGCTCGGTCGACCACCTCTATGTATAATACAAATTTCTGAAGTTTTTTTTTTAAAGTAGCAAAATAATGCGAGATATTGAACTTTTATGAACTAAAGGTCTGCACAAATCCATTTGTATTTGCGTAGTACACGTGCAGTGGCAAACGATGCACACTTATCCGAAGTGTAGTAAAAAAAGGTACTCATTTTAAGAGAACAACAAATCGTCGAATATCTATGTACTTGTTATTACTCATCTGTTGTCACTGCCATATGTTCCTTTTTTGCTCCTACTCAAACATACCGAGAGCGATCGTATCGAGTATGTCGCGACGTGGAGACTGAACGTAGTACCCCCACGTAGTAACTACATGTACAACGTGCAGTTTGACAAATTCAACATAATTTTCTTGTAGTGTTATACTACAGTAAGCAAAGAATTATTATTTCCTAGCACTATGAATACAATGTGCAATAATGAGACATTGGCTGTAAATTATTTTAAATAACAGAAAATTCATGCAAAACATAATCGTCATCATCAACAACACTGTAATTCTTTCAGCTGTGCTCTACATATACATACATACATACATACATAATTTACAAATGCTCGTGGTACCATGTGAAGTGAACATAATATTTGTAGTACTTTGTCTTTGCTCTTCACATATATAGTTATATGTTCCCTTTCTTTGGTACACATATTGCTGCGGCTACTTACTCGTTGGTATTTACCAAACAAGCGATTACTTCTCTTTCACTGCTTGCGCTCTGAGAGAGGGTACGTGTATTTGCTCTATCCGACTTCGAGTTTCACATATGCAGGAAAATGTTATTCGTTGCAGACCTTTATTATGAACATTATATTTCTTAGCAATGACTTTCTGTGATATTCCACAAGAATAAGCATTCACAACTTACCGTCAGAGCTCAAATCTGAATTTTTCGCGCGCCATTTTAAAACGAACTCTATTTTAGCTTCAGTACGAAAAAATAACAAAATAATACTGAATATTCCTACAAATCCCTTTACACAGGCTTTCCTAGTTAGTTATTACGACGTTATAAAAAACGACGTTATTTAAAACAAAATTGGAGAGTTGCATATGTTTTGTCCACAACGATTTTAATATTTATCGATAAAAAAAAAGCCGATAACATGGAAATGTAAACAAAAGCTGTACATTCTGAATTTTTTTAAAAATCTTAATGCCGTTTATTATTTATTGAAATATCATGGTCCACTTTATGGTACAATTTTACAAACTTATAGACCCTGTTAAAGGCAGCCAATGTTAGTTGCATATGTTTTGGCCACCACTGTACATGGTTCATGCAATATGTTGCTTGGGCCATTATTTTTCAGCGTGGATAATATATACGACTTTCTAGAACACTTCTCATTACCTATTAGAAATGGTCCAATAACTATTCCTATTTCCCATCCTACGAGGTTGCTATTTATATTTCGGGTCCAGCAATAAAAAAAACAATCATTTATCATTGGAAATGGTTTTATTGGTTTTCAAAATATTCTCCGTGAAGATCAATATACTTTTACATGCGGTCAAACCAATTTTTGAAGCACTTTCTCCATTCCTATTGAGACACCTTCAAAACATGGTTTTTGAACGCTTCAACAGCTGCTTCTGGCATCGAAAACACTGACCACACAGTTTTTTCTTGATGTGAGGGCATGACTAGAAGTCATTGGGTGCCAAGTCAGCTCTGTATGGCGGATAACCCAACAATTCGACATGTTGCGTGCTCAAATAGCCCATTGCTTCAGCTTATGTGTGAGAGCTCGCAGTGTCCTGATGCAAAACGATCCGTCTTATCTTGTTGTTTATCCTTATTTCTTCCAACACTCTTAGCAAACAGATGGTGGTATATCACTCACAACTGACCGTCCTACATTCCACTAAAGGCACTGTGACCACATGACCGATTATACCGAAAAAAACGCGATCATTTGCTTCATTGTACTTCTTCTATGTGCTAAGGCAAAATATCGAACTGGTTGGCGAAATATGTTATCTTCGTTTTGCAAGATCCCTGACCCCTCTGGGTTGTTCGAGACCGGATAAGAGAAGAGAGAGTACTTCTTCTACTAACAATTTTTGTTGGATTTAGCTCGTCTTGAAAGAACCATACCGTCGATGTCTGTTTTGTTTCGGGCTCATATGCATAGATCCATGATTCGTCCCATGTGACGATATTATACACTGCATTTGAGTAACAACGGTTGTATTTTTTCAACATTTCTTTGCTCCAATCGACACGAGCATTTTTCTTGAGCTTTCGTCAAATTATGTGGGATCCAATGAGAACAAATCTTTTTCACGGCCAAATGAACATGCAATATCTTATTCATGCTTGTCATACTAATGTCCAAGGAAGCCTCAATCCCACGGTATGTCACATGTTGGACTTGCTTTATCAGTTCACGCACAGCATCAATGGTTTCCGGCAAAACGACCAAAGTTGGACGGCCTTCACGAAATTCATCCTGGAGCGAACGGCGTCTGAGACTGAACTTTTGGTATTAGTGATTTACAATGGTTTTTGATGGTGCTTCATCATCAAAAGTCGAAACAAGTTGATTGAGACACTCTTGTCGCGATAATCCACGCCACATACTTACGCGCAAGCATTGTTTCATAAATTCAAGATCTGCTGCTTTTTTGTTGCTTTATTGTCTGGCACGTTTTTGTATTCAGCAGTTTTCAACAAACAACGCCATATTTGGGACACAACAACACATTTTATAATATATCAATCATTGTATCGCCAACATGTTATAGTGAATAGCAAGTACAAGGTGTTTGGACACAAGTACACTATATTTGCGATAAACACAATCGTGATATATTTGTATCCAAAGAATACAAAAAACAGGTTTTTCTGCATGTACCTATTTTGACTTTAACACTCAACTAAGGTCTATTGAACAGTAGGAAGTAACGAATTAACAATTAGAAGATCGCAGTTTCAAAAACCAGCTAAGGTAATTTAAAAAATAAATTTAATGTAAAATTAATTGGGGATAAGACAATTTTAAAGCTCTCACCCCTCACACTCTGAAAGAGCCGTCGTTTTTTGTTGTGTGGATAATGTGTTTTTAGCGTGTCACAAAAATAGTATACTTGTGTCCAAACACATCGTGTTTGCTGGAGACACTTTGAATAGTATGTTAGAATATATATTTTTGTGACCCAAATGTGGCTTTGCTTGTTGAAAACATGACAGACACCAAAGAACCAAACAAGCAGCACGTCTTCAATTCATGAAAGCTATGATTGCAAACATACACATTAGGCTGGTAATGAAGAATCATCTTCGGTTTTTTTGTAAATACCAAGCGGTTTCTTATGCCACTTGATCTAAAACTAACGTGGTGAATATTTGAGCCCAACTCTAAGCCAGTCAAAGTATTCGGGTTTTGCCATTTTGGGTGTAAATTTGTATACACTAGAAAATTTTCATTTCTCAGTTCATTTGAATAAAAAATTGCACATTGATTTAGTTTGACCTGAATATAAAGTGGAAAAAAATTTTGTAAAATCCCACCACTCTAGGGCTTCAAACTCTTAATTTGAAAAAATTCTAAACTTTTAGAAAAAATATAAATTCGGGGTTTTTGGTTTTTCCCAAAAGTTGTATCTAAATGTAAAAATATTCAACTCGGATACCAATGCCTTCTAGTAAAAGTACATACGCTTACAATAACGTATAACACGATATAGTCACTCAACTGTTTCAGGACGATATGGCGCGACAAAGTAGGCCATCTCGAGGAAAAATCACCAAGATGGCCCTATAAGGGGGTCAAATCGTAAAAATTGTAAAAGATGAGCTAAAGACATAAGTTATGTGCTCAAACCAATTATATAAAATCGGATATGACAATTGGTTACAATAACCGGTTTTAGAAACCGTTTAAAAACCCGGGATTGTCAAGTTCGGGCACCTTTTATGGACGAGTTACCGAACTAGTGAACGAGTTCGACACAAGTCTAATGTGCAAAGCCGATTTGTAGACGTGGGTTAGGGAAACAATACCATTCACTTTTACAAATCACCTTTGGAGAACATTTTTGTATCAACTATGTGGAGAATTGTGTGTTTCAAAAGATCTTCAGTAAGCTGATTTTCCTGTGGTCGTCAAAGGGTTAAATGTCCTTCGTTTGAGAACCCATTTCCAAAAAGAAGATTTTCACTTTACTCTAGTGTATATGGCACTTACTGAGTGACCTAGTAATGCTGGGTCCGGCAGCGTAGTAATGGGTTGTATCGTCATTGGTTGGTTGAAAAGGCTGCAAGACAGCACGCTGTCTAGCACACTTAGGCTAAAGAAGCCCATTGTGATACTTGCAGTTTCCTCCATAGCAACTATTGACTAGTCATCCAGTCAATTTGCCCTTTCGATAAATTTGTGTATAAGACCTACAGGAATATCCAGTAGGGCTACGGTGCTAACTAAATGTGTACCGAATATCCTACTTCTCAGTCCTGCCAGAGCAGGGCAATCGAAGATAAGGTGTTTCGTCGTTCCTCGTCCTCTTCCATGCAGCATCTACAGAGAGTGGAGTTTGTATGTCCGAATCTTAGGGCGTGTTTTCCTACAAGACAATGTCCCGTAAGTGTTCCTATCATTGTGGATAACCTGCCTCTCGGCAAGTTAAGTAGTTACCTAGTCCTCTTCCTGTCCACCTGTGGCCAGAGGACCCTGGTTTGTCTGCAAGTTGAAGTAAGTCTCCACTTGTCCTTCAACATATTATCGGCCCACTGCCTGATCTGCAAACGGCAGGTAGAGATTGGCATACTAGCACCTTCTTTTGACGGAAAAACCTGTGAAGTAGTGCCCTGTCTAGCTAACGCATCCGCTACGCAATTGCCTGGAATGTCACTGCGTCCCGGTACCCAGATGAGTCTGATGTCAAAATACTCTACCATCACCCTAAGTGATGAGTGGCATTATTTCACCGTCAGGGACGTAGCAAACATGGCTTCCAGGGATTTATGGCAGCCTGACTGCCTATGTAGATACATATTCTCCGGAGGGTTGTGACACTACTTTTCAGTAGTTCAGCAACCTCCAGTATGGCGTTAATTTCCGCCTGAAAGACACTACAGTGATCAGGCAGCTTGAAGGAGATATTTATATTTAGGTCCGGTGAACTTTGCTCCATCCGTGAAAAATCAGATACTACTGGTATCCCCTTCCAGTGACTTTTCCCAGGTATTTCTGTTCGGAATAGAAGTCCTTAGAATTGTCGCTGGTAGAAGGTAGGGGATACAGAAGTCCGTTTTTACGGGAATAGAGTATCGTCATTGAAACGTACAATTTGTCTTGTTATACAAAGTTCACCGAACAGGCTTCCTGAGGCCCCGTATGCAACTTACCGCCATTCTGATTTTTAATTCTGGGGACTTTTAGGTGAAATATCTAACCAGATATTCTTTATTTTAGAATAAAATCCATACTGGCCTGGTAACTCCCAGTCGATTTTCATAGGGTTAAGTATACACACTGAAGAAAGGGTCCGACCAACATATTGCAAGAACCATGTACATGTTTGTAAGCATTGTTTTCATGAATAGAAGATCTGCTGCTTTTTTGGTTCTTTGTTGTCTGTCGCGTTTTTGTTTTTCAGCAACCAAAGCCAAATTTAGGTCACAAAAACATATATTATAACAATAATTGTGTCTTCAACATGTAATAGTGAATAGCAAACACAATGTGTTTGGACACAAGTGTACTATATTTGCGACAAGCTACAAACACTTTTATTTGCATCCAGACAGCAAAGAAATACAGAGTTTCACCGCGTATGCAAAGAGCATTAATGCCATTTTGTGGCCAGAATTTTTGTTTTTACCATTTTGTTTTTGATATGCAAAGGTTCAATTTACATTAAGATGTACAAAGTCTATGTAGTTGACACTGCTTGAACTAAGAAGAGAAGTCAGTTAGCAATTTATTTATAACTGTGATGTAAAAACCTGTGGCCGTTGCTGGTGCAATGGTTAGTTTGCGCGTCTCTTGTACATGAGATTCTGGGTTCGATTCCTGCTCTAACCACCTTAAATTTCTTTCCGCTGCGGCCACCTCATATAGTGACGGCGACACTATCGAGTATTTTTTAGGCATGAAAAAGCTTCTATAAATACCGTTCGGAACCGGTATAAAACTGTAGGTCCCGATCAGTGAGTCTGAATCTAGAAAGCGCACAGTTCACTGGTTGTGAGAAGCTCTCCCCAATTCATGGGATGTAATGGGAAACCATTTATTTTTTTTAAAACCCAACGAAGGAGCTTAAAAGCTTTAAAGTTTTGGATTTTTTTACGACAAAAGAGCCGCCTGTTAAACCACTCTATAACAAGGCAAAATTTTCTCTTTCCACTACACGTCTCTGATGGAATTTATTGGAAGCTTTCGTTTTAAAATTTTTAAAAGATTTTTTTGTAGTGACGTAATTATATGTTTTGTTTTTTGTTGATTGAACATGAAATTTCTGTGTAATTATAAGAAATGTTAAAAGAAACGAAAACCTAGTTGCAAACCTTTAATATAAACTAAACATATAGAATGATTAGCTTAATATGATTGTAAGATCTTTTAAAAATGTACAAATAGACAGACAGAAAATAGAGTAGACAGAAAATTGAAGATACCACTTTTTTGACAGTTGTTGATTTTTATTATTTTAAACCTCAAGTTTTGTAAATTGTTTTAGATTTAATGCTTCTTCTTACCCCCTTAAAAATCAACACAAACCCGGAAATAGACAATAACCACAATAAACAAAAAAACAAAAAATAAATATTTTTTTGAAATAGTAAAAAAAATGTATTTACACAAAAAGAAAAAAATAGTTGAAATAAATCATAGAAAAGAAGAAATTTAGAAAACACAAATCATTTTGCAGAGCAAGTTACAAAAGCCTCCTAAATTTAAGGCGTACAATTTGTCCTTTCCTTTAAAACAACATGAGTAAACGTGTTTTGTTGCATTTTTTTTTATTACAATTTTAAACAAATCCAAAATTTGTAGAGTAAAAATAATAATAAAAAAATAATAAAACAAAAATAATAATTATAAAAAAACACATAAATAAATATCCTTATAGATCTAAAAATAATATTATATAGTTTTAAATCCACATTAAATATTTGTACAAATTAAGATTTTTTTTTTTTAAATAATTTGAAATAATAAACTGCAGATGTTAAAAAAAATTGCTTGAAACAAAAGAAAAATTAGAAATTATGTTTAAAACATATTTATAAATGTGTCTAACAGACAATTAAAATCAAAAACTAACCCAAGGAAATAAATAATTAATCTTAAAAGAATATTTGAAAATCTCTTTTCTGTAGAAATAAAGCCCAAAACTTGTTAAAATTCTATGTAATTGAATTAAAAAAAAACTGAAACATAAATTGAGAGAAGCGAACATTGTAAAATGTTAAAAAAAACATTTAAATTTTTAAATGTATTCAAGTAGCTTTAAGCTTATATTACAAATTTGTTGTCCTTTTTGTTCATAATTTATATTTGTTTTATTTATTTATTTTATTTTTTGCTTTTCTATTACTAATAACATGAATTTATTATATTTAAAAAAAAACAAATTGTTGTTATTATTTATTTAGTTGGATGTTTTCCTTTATTTTCCATTAATTCAGTTGTAAAACACAGGGTGCAGCAAACTAAACCAACATTTCCTTGATATACAAATTTGGTTAAAAGAAATGTTTAACACAAATAACGAAATTCAGTTTCAATTTGTTTACTAAAACTCATTTTAAAATCCAATTTCAATTTAAGTTTTATTAATTAATTAACTTTTTTGCTTTTAATAAAATTATTAAATTGTTTACTGTCGTGTCACCCTGTGTTATTTCTAATTACACAATTTATAATACTTTTAATTTTGTTGAAAATCATATGGTAGTATATTAAATTTACTAAAATGCATGAAAATGGTAAAACTTATTTAAATTGTAAACCGAAAGAAATTATTCATGGCATCATTATTCAATAAAGAATAAAAATATTTCAATAAAGTAAATTATGTTTAAAGTATTTTTCAATTTTTTCCTTAACCACTATCAATTGTAATTTGAAAAATATTAAATTCAATACAAAAAATATTATGAAATTGCAAAAATCGTATAGAAAAAAAAAACAAACATCAATTGAGACTTGAAAATTGCGCTTGAAATTCGAAAATCGTTAATTAAACTGTTAAGTTGAAATAAATGAAATGAAACGAAAGGAAACGAATCGAAATGAAATGAAACTAAATGAAGTGACAAATTTTGAATTTTAATCGTACTATAAGATTTCAAGGTCTGATACAGTTTTATAAATGAAAACTGCTTGATTTTTTCTTTGGAGTAATAGATAATTCCGGAAAGTACACTGACTGGCATGACTAGTTTAAAACTCCGTGACAAGTCTGAATTGGTACCACTGGATAGATCATCAATCGTATATATATCAATTTTATATGCAATTTGCATATATGAATTGGTGTGGAACGAAAATCCCTCAGTACCAACCCAACCTGAAATTCAATTATTCCAACAATGACAGAAGGCTTTTCATGTTCTCTTTTCCTCTCGCAGCTTTGCAGTCATAGAGTTATTCTTATAACTAGAGCTTTCCTTTCGCTCAGCAAATTTCTGGCATTTGGCCTGATGTGGTATGAACGTTGGATGTTGAAAAGAATTGCTTTACTAATACCAGATAGAGGCAATGATTCGAAACAACCAACAAAATAACTACAACAGTATTTCGTTTTGTGTGTAAAAATTATTGTGTTAAATACAACACAAATGTATGCTAACAACAACAGTCAATAAAAAAGTGTACAACACATTTAAATTTCACAGTTTTTCACCAAAACGACATGAATAATTAATGTCAGAAGCTCTTGTAATGCCACCTGGTGTAAATCACTTTTCGTCAAACATCTCTCTATCACATCGACCGTACCACGAAGAGTGTGAAAGGAAACGTCAGATGAGTCAAAGTTTCTCTCTTTAAAGAATTAATTACTCTATGGTTGCAGTTGTTTTGAGGAAATGACAAATGTATTCAAAACTACCATCTGTTGGTATTGAAATAAACTTCAGTTGTAATTCAAAAAGTTTGTAATTAAAAAATGAATTTTGAAAATAATAAAAAATAAAATATTTTCCATTACATCCCATGAAGGGTCGGAAGAAGTTATGTACAGAATCTATGAACAGGTTCGGCGGAACCGGTTCTTTACAAGAACCGACCGGACAGGTGCTTAGAAGAACCCAATTATAGATACAAAAGAACCGCAAACGTTTTCAAACGAACCGAAAGACTGGTCCAAATGAACCGAAAATAATTTTTAAAGAACCAAAAACGGTTCTTAAAGGGCCGAACATGGTGCTCGAAACAACCAAAAACGGTTCCACAAATACAGAACTACGATTCTAAAAGAACTGAAAAACGGTTTCAAAAGAACCAGAATAACAGGACTCGGTTCTAAAGGAACCAAAAGTGTTAGACTCTGGATGAGGGTATGAAAATGTGTATTTTTTTATCAAATTTTATATTCTTATAATAACTTAAGAACCGGAAGCGGCCTAAACTCCTGGTTGATCTCGGACCCGAACTTGATAGAACCACTTCTTCAAATACCTGGTACCGCACATCACTAGTCGGGAGAGAGTTTCTCGCAACCAGTAAAGTTCACGATTTCATTTAAAAATAAAATACTTAGTTTTTGTCCGAGTAGGACTTTTCCAACAAGGACTTGACAACTTTTGTAAAATAAAACGCAAACCATTTGAGATATTTCCAAAACTTTATGATCGACTTGAAATACAATTTATGAGTGGAACTCGACTTCGTTCATATGGCCACCGCGGGCACGTCGGCAGCGGTCGATTCGTTGGACCCAATTTCCGATGACTCGGTCACTCATTTCGGCCGTAATCGGAACAATCGTAGACGACAGCTACCAAATGTCCTAGCTGCCACATGCATAAGAAAACAAATCACAAACATAGTTCATTTTTATTGGGACACCCATTAGTTTCAAATACACTGATTACAACCTACAATTTAAGACCGGTTCTAACTATATTAACTAATTTTAATGTATAATATAGGTGCCATTTTGTTCAATGACCTTCTGACATGGATACCATGGAAACATTAAGAGAAGGAAAATATTGTTTTTGAAAAAAACTGAGGGCTTTAATTGTTTTATTTGTTTAATTGCAATTTATATATTTTTTGTAACCCATTTCCTGTTTACCGAATTTCAAACAATGTTTATTTCGATTTCAACCGATATTCATTAAATTTACAATAATTTTTGTGTAGAATTTTCAAATTTCAATTGATGTATTTTTATTTTCAAATGAAATCTGCAAAATTAAATTTTAACCGATATTTTTAAAATTCAATTGAAAATTGTGTAGCTGGACGCTAAAGGTAAGGATTGTGTACATTTTAAATTTTACAATTAAATACAATATCGTAGTAAGTATTTATGAATTTTTCCATTAAATGTAATGATTTTTAAAGTTTTTTAAAATTTTGCTAAACCATCTTCCATGGTCATTCCAATGATCTTAATTTCAATGCTAATTTGCATCACGAAATTTAAAAACTCGAATAGAAAAACGAAAAACATCAATTGAGAATTGAAAATAAAAAATAGTAATTGAATTTTTACGAGATGCCAATCAAGCTCAAAAAGTGTCAATTGAGTTTTAAAATAGATCAATTAAAATGCAGATGTTCTATACTCATAATTCGGTTCAAGATCATTATTTTCTAATAAAAATAATTTTGAACTGAAAATACTTTTTCCAAGAAACATTGTAATTGAATAATTGCAGTGTATGATTGGGAATATAGCTACTTTCATTCCCAAAAGGCATCTCGTCAGCTCCCTTCTCCACACCTTCTAGGGATATACATATCTCGAATCATCGAGATCATACTTTATCGGAGACATCAATATTTCAAACTTCTTGTCGATGCAGGCTTTCATTGGAAGCCAATAAATACACGCTGAAAAAACGGCATCTGTAAATTATTCTCTCAAACACATTCTGCAGGAACCATGTATATGTTTGAAGCACACTCCAAATATACAGTGTGCTTCAAACAGGTGCCCGGATATAACCCCCATGGACATAATCCCCAAAACGATTTTGGGGGTTATGTCCGCGTAATGCCTCGGACATAATCCCCAATTTCGTTGGGGGTTATGTCCTCTACACTTTTTGGACATAACCCCCAACAAATAAAATGGACATAAGCCCAAAAATTATTTTGGGGATTATGTCCGTTTTGCAGTGCGGACATAATCCCCAAAATTTATTTTTGCTATATTTCTCTAAAAAACACTTTTTACTTGATTTTACATACTTGAAAACATTTAACAGTTATAATTCTACCTCAAAAAAGTTAGCTCTCGAGTATTCTTTACTTTTGCATTAGAATTGTTTAAGCTGTTGATGGGACAACATGAATTCAAATTTGGAGTTCGAATACATTGTGGGTGCCCGAAAAAGTAGTGTTTTAGTGTATCTTAAAAACGAAAAACAGATTTTTGCTCTTAAATCAAAATATTTTAATAAAACGTCAAATGAGCATATTAGCCGATATGAATGCTATCAGAGCAGGTGTAAAGCTTCTATTCAAATCATTGAAGAATCAGGAATATCTACTCGGCGCCCTGGTAATGAAGTTCACCTGGAACATGGAGACCAAGAAGAACTAAAACAACAACTTGAGCTTAAAAATCAAATCAAATCAGAAGTTTCTAAACCATCTCTTCAGGCAAATAGAGTAAGAGTGGTATTCAATAATCAGTGCCAGAACAATAAAGAGGTAGCAAAACGTGTTGTTTTTAATAAAATGCAGCGGCATTTACGGAGGTTAAAGTGTGAAACAATGCCAAGTGCACCTCAAAATCCTCGTGACTTCATAAAATTATTCAAAAATTCTTCTCTACTAAATGAATTTGCCATGTGTGAAAGTGACGATAAAGAAACATTTTATCAAACTACTGTGACAGAAGAAGATTTCTCATACACGCTATTTCTGTCAACGCCAATCACCAAATTAATAAAAGATAATATAAATTGCGAAGATCGACATTACCTTATGGATGCTACATTTTCCGTTGTTCCGTCGTGCGGATACAAACAATTATTGATAATACATATAGCTCAGGATAGACACGTAAGTAAACTTTGAACACGTATGTAAAATCACATCATCTCCCACTTTGGGGTCCATTTCCATAAATATCATCGTATAGCAAGCTCAATATGAAAACAAGCCCCAAATGTGTTTATGTAATTAAGTCTCAAACAAGTTTGGGACTCTGTTTCATTACACTAGGCCACAAATAACAAAATTTTCTCTGTGATTTGTTTCTAGCATACTTTTTCTCATTGATTTTGACCTACTAAACACGAAAATGAGTTTTATAAATTTTTCTGTTGATTGGTTTTCGAGATACAAATTTTTGAACTTTTTTTTTTAAATTTTTGGAGGTACACTTACAATTTTGAGCATATCTTTCGTTTTCTTTGACGTATTTGATCCTACTACTACTCAAATTAAAGCAAATTGAGCCGTCTACAACTCATTCTCAGAAAATTTTCAAATCGGGTGAGTAGTTTTGATGTTGGCGGCTTAAAAAGGTTAAAAAACTGCGTTTTTTTAGTAAAAATGTGGCAGAAAAATTCATATAAAAATTCATATAAAATATAAAACGCGATGCTAACAGCGATTTTGGTTTTTTACGTATAGCTGGCATTTTTCCAAAGAAAATAAGCACTTACTTAACAAAATCTGACAACAAATGGCGGACTTATAATTTTTTTGGTAAAACACCGAAATTCCGCTATTTCACGATATTTTGATTTTCATTATTTGCACAGCTTACCTACCCAACGCAAACGAATAAATACATTTGAACTTAATTTAAAATAAACAAATTAGTCTTAGTATATTACTTTTTAATTTATTTAGAGCACTACATACTCAATGTATGGCACAATTAGAAATGGATGTGCCAGGTTAGCTAAACTAACGAAATTAACCAAATCAACGCCCATAAAAAATGAGTAGAAACAAAGATATAACTGTACATTTTATGCCATGTGGAAAAACAGCTGACTTCTTCTTTGTTTTTTGTATTCGCTGCAATTGGTCTCACGTATTAGGGTCCAAATGTAGTCACCCATCATAGCCGTGTCATAGATGCCCTGATAGCGTCGTTCCATAGCCTTCAATTCCTGATGAAAGCGCTCGCCGTGTTCGTCGCTCACGTCTCCTAAATTCTCAGGGAAAAAATCCAAATGAGAATGCAGAAAGTGTATTTTAAGTGACATGTGCACTCCTACCCAAAAATGAAAAAAAACGAGAATTAAAACGCTATTTAAATTAACATTTGTTTCAAAAAAAACCTACCCATTGCTTCATAGTTCTTTACCAGATCCTCAACTAAGTCCTTATAATTATGGCTTTTGTTGTTTCCTAAAAAGTTTTCCACAACAAGCCTGAAGGAATTCCATGCTGCGGCTTCGATGGGTGATAACAGCTTCGGGAATGTTTCATCTTTCAACATTTTTTTTATATCGGGTCCTGCGAAGACTCCTTCATTAATTTTTGCCAGCGAAAGGTAAGGGAAAATTGACCGTAAATAGGCAAAAGCTTCACCTTCTTTGTCCAATTTTTTGGCAAAATTTTTTATCAAACCCAATTTTATGTGCAGCGGCGGAAGTATTATATTTTCACGGTTCTCTATTAGTGGTTTGCGCTGAACATTCGCTTCTCCAACTACAGGTTTCGTTCGTTCCGGCCATTTTTTTTGAATATAATGCTGATCATCAGCGCGGCTATTCCAAAGTCACAGAAAACAGCAATGTCGCGTATAGCCTCCTTGGAGTCCACACAGAATGGCCACAACTTTGAGGTCGGCGCATATTTTCCAATTATATTTGCTATACTCTATGCATTTCAGCAAAATGTTCATAGTTTCATAGTTCTCCTTTGAATGAACCGCATGAGCAATAGGAAGAGATGGCTTTTCATTCCCATTATGTAAGAGAACTGCCTTCAAGCTCTCTTTGTTGCTGTCAATAAACAACCTCCATTCATTGGGGTTGTGAGTTTGGTGAAGCTCTTGGAACAAGCCGGAAATGTCGCTGCAAAAACATATTTGGTCTTTCTTTGTATAAAATTTTTCATACTGCTGGTGACGCTTCCTGTACGCTGTTACTTTCACTTCTGAATCCGCAAATCCACACTGTACCATCGTTTAGTTCAGCCTGTGACAGTAATTTTCGCTTTCTGCACGCCCCAAATTCGCTTGCACTTGACTCGGACTCTGGATCTGACGATTCTGCTTTTTGAAGAGATGCACCAGGGCACACTGGATATGGTACATCATTCGAATGTGGTACTGGAAGTGCGTAGTTCCATTTAGCGTGTTCCATTTTAAAAATCTCCCTACCCCTCTGTTTGTGGTGAGGCAAAAATAACAGTCTGTGGAATGGCAAAGCGGCTTTTTCCACATCATTGGTGTATCGAATTTCATATGGCGCCTAAAATTAAAATAAATTACTATATTTACTTTGCTTAATGTGTTTAAATAAAAATTCTTACCTTCCGCCAGCTGCCCAGTTGGTTAGGATTATATAGCAAAGATGACATAGCGACTTAGGTGTCCATGATTCTGTGATATTTGGTGAAATACCAAAATAATTCAAATAGTGCAATTGCACTGCTGGAGTAAACGTGTGTGCGTGATTATTCTTTATAAACTCGCCACAAACATTGCAGAAATTGTCTGGATTGTTCAAACACTCGAACACACGTAGTCTTTTACTCATTGTCTTACTTGTTGGGTAGGTATTATATGCACCTAAATTCAATTTGTTTCACTTTTTACTCGTACTACTCGCGTTCGTAGACACTTGTTGAATGACAAAAAACGATAAATGAACACCTATAAATAACACCAAATAATGACCACTCACAAATGTGGGGGGAATTTCTGTAAAAAAAAACCGATACAGGTAGCCATCGGGAAAACACACATCAATAAAAAAGTGTAATTCCCTTTAATTGACTGTGAACGGAGTAGCAGTCATAAAGGAACACGAAGAGCGTCCACGCACATTCAGAAGCGTATATTACTCTGCAAATGTGGGGGGAATTTCTGTAAAAAAATCCGATACAGGTAGCCATCGGGAAAACACACATCAATAAAAAAGTGTAATTCCCTTTAATTGACTGTGAACGGAGTAGCAGTCATAAAGGAACACGAAGAGCGTCCACGCACATTCAGAAGCGTATATTACTCTGCAACCACAATCATAAAAATTAAATAACTATTTGTGTATTACTTATTTTTTTTAATTCTGATTCACCTGTGTTTCTATGTTCTGCATTTTCATTATACCATTTTCTTAAAAACATCGACGAAACGTCCCTACGGTAATGTAAATAGGTTTTTTACAATTATGAAATATTTGTGTTATTAATATTAATTTAAAAATTTTATCAAAACTGCTAAGTGCTGTGACATTTGAAAAAAATTTCCAAAAAAAAAAAATTGCTGATTTCACAAAATTTTTGAAATTTCACGTCCCTTGCCAGAACAGAAGACATTAACCCAGGGTGGTGAAATTTTGAACAGAAGTAACTTATGTAACTGTTCCGTTCTATTCCAAAAGGATTATAAAAAACTTGCTTTTTCGATCCCTCCTAGTAGGTTAGCTGTGCAAATAATGAAAATCAAAATATCGTGAAATTGCGGAATTTCGGTGTTTTACCAAAAAAATTATAAGTCCGCCATTTGTTGTCAGATTTTGTTAAGTAAGTGCTTATTTTCTTTGGAAAAATGCCAGCTATACGTAAAAAACCAAAATCGCTGTTAGCATCGCGTTTTATATTTTATATGAATTTTTATATGAATTTTTCTGCCACATTTTTACTAAAAAAACGCAGTTTTTTAACCTTTTTAAGCCGCCAACATCAAAACTACTCACCCGATTTGAAAATTTTCTGAGAATGAGTTGTAGACGGCTCAATTTGCTTTAATTTGAGTAGTAGTAGGATCAAATACGTCAAAGAAAACGAAAGATATGCTCAAAATTGTAAGTGTACCTCCAAAAATTTAAAAAAAAAAGTTCAAAAATTTGTATCTCGAAAACCAATCAACAGAAAAATTTATAAAACTCATTTTCGTGTTTAGTAGGTCAAAATCAATGAGAAAAAGTATGCTAGAAACAAATCACAGAGAAAATTTTGTTATTTGTGGCCTAGTGTAATGAAACAGAGTCCCAAACTTGTTTGAGACTTAATTACATAAACACATTTGGGGCTTGTTTTCATATTGAGCTTGCTATACGATGATATTTATGGAAATGGACCCCAAAGTGGGAGATGATGTGATTTTACATACGTGTTCAAAGTTTACTTACGTGTCTATCCTGAGCTATATGTATTATCAATAATTGTTTGTATCCGC
This sequence comes from Phaonia tiefii, assembly GCA_963931995.1. Lineage (NCBI taxonomy): Eukaryota > Metazoa > Arthropoda > Insecta > Diptera > Muscidae > Phaonia > Phaonia tiefii. The sequence continues at coordinate 66,340,921 of OZ008367.1, forward strand.
ACGACGGAACAACGGAAAATGTAGCATCCATAAGGTAATGTCGATCTTCGCAATTTATATTATCTTTTATTAATTTGGTGATTGGCGTTGACAGAAATAGCGTGTATGAGAAATCTTCTTCTGTCACAGTAGTTTGATAAAATGTTTCTTTATCGTCACTTTCACACATGGCAAATTCATTTAGTAGAGAAGAATTTTTGAATAATTTTATGAAGTCACGAGGATTTTGAGGTGCACTTGGCATTGTTTCACACTTTAACCTCCGTAAATGCCGCTGCATTTTATTAAAAACAACACGTTTTGCTACCTCTTTATTGTTCTGGCACTGATTATTGAATACCACTCTTACTCTATTTGCCTGAAGAGATGGTTTAGAAACTTCTGATTTGATTTGATTTTTAAGCTCAAGTTGTTGTTTTAGTTCTTCTTGGTCTCCATGTTCCAGGTGAACTTCATTACCAGGCCGCCGAGTAGATATTCCTGATTCTTCAATGATTTGAATAGAAGCTTTACACCTGCTCTGATAGCATTCATATCGGCTAATATGCTCATTTGACGTTTTATTAAAATATTTTGATTTAAGAGCAAAAATCTGTTTTTCGTTTTTAAGATACACTAAAACACTACTTTTACGGGCACCCACAATGTATTCGAACTCCAAATTTGAATTCATGTTGTCCCATCAACAGCTTAAACAATTCTAATGCAAAAGTAAAGAATACTCGAGAGCTAACTTTTTTGAGGTAGAATTATAACTGTTAAATGTTTTCAAGTATGTAAAATCAAGTAAAAAGTGTTTTTTAGAGAAATATAGCAAAAATAAATTTTGGGGATTATGTCCGTTTTGCAAAATAATTTTTGGGCTTATGTCCATTTTATTTGTTGGGGGTTATGTCCGAAAAGTGTAGAGGACATAACCCCCAACGAAATTGGGGATTATGTCCGAGGCATTACGCGGACATAACCCCCAAAATCGTTTTGGGGATTATGTCCATGGGGGTTATGTCCGGGCACCTGTTTGAAGCACACTGTATATTTGGAGTGTGCTTCAAACATATACATGGTTCCTGCAGAATGTGTTTGAGAGAATAATTTACAGATGCCGTTTTTTCAGCGTGTATTTATTGGCTTCCAATGAAAGCCTGCATCGACAAGAAGTTTGAAATATTGATGTCTCCGATAAAGTATGATCTCGATGATTCGAGATATGTATATCCCTAGAAGGTGTGGAGAAGGGAGCTGACGAGATGCCTTTTGGGAATGAAAGTAGCTATATTCCCAATCATACACTGCAATTATTCAATTACAATGTTTCTCAAAATTGTAAGTGTACCTCCAAAAATTTAAAAAAAAAAGTTCAAAAATTTGTATCTCGAAAACCAATCAACAGAAAAATTTTTAAAACTCATTTTCGTGTTTAGTAGGTCAAAATCAATGAGAAAAAGTATGCTAGAAACAAATCACAAAACGACTGTTGGCTAGTGTTATTGGTTGAGAAATACAGCTTTTATGACAGAAGAAAATAAATGAAAAATTTTTCAAAAAAAATCGCGCGATTTTTTATGAAAAATTTTTCGCCTGCGGCGCAAGTTCCTTATATCTACATTAAACATTATTTCATTCTTTACAGACTTTCCCTTTTGCTTTTGCTCTTATGTCCAATAAGAAACAAAAAGCTTATGAGCACGTACTACAATACATTGACTCCAATATTTTTAAATTCGGAGCCAAAAGCTTTACTACTGACTTCGAAAAATCTATGAGGAATGCTATACTTTCGGTTTTTCCTAAAACAAAATTAAAAGGCTGCTGGTTTCATTTTTGTCAAGCTTTAAGGAGGAAGGCTTCAAAAATGAAACAATTGTCAAAATTTTTGAAAAACTCAACAGAGGCTAAGCGAATTTTTCAAAAAATTCTAGTTCTTCCACTGCTGAAGGCTGCCGCAATTGAGGAAGCCTTTGATGGAGGCCTATTCCAACCCTTTGTTTGTAACAACGGACGAAAATGTTTTTGAACCTCTTTTCAACTATTTTGAACTACAGTGGCTTAAGAAGGTAATATCTTGTATCTGGTCATATAATTGCATTTTCATGTATATGAAACATTTTATATTCGTAGGAAACTCCCAAAAATGTATGTCTGCACAAAGAATGCGTCAGAACAACAAGTTCCTTAGAAGGATACAACAGCTATCTTTCGAGTCTAATTGCAACACATGGAAACTTTTGGGATTTTTTTAAAGTTTTGAAGCAGGACGAAGGTCGTCAATTCAATGAGTTTTCGCAAACCCTTGATGGAGTCTACGAAGTTTTTGAAAGACCAAAAAACAGAAATAGAGACCAAAGTCGCATCATAAATGATTTAGTAACGAAATATGACCTAGGAGAAATTACGCTAAAAATATTTTTACAAAGCATGACGAATAAAACAAATAATATTCTACCTGCTAATGAAATAATACCTAAAAATTCGGAAACTGAATCTTCAGAATCCGAAGAAGAATCCGAAAAAATAACTAGTGAACTTTTGTGCGAAGTTTGTTATCAAAACAAAAAGAACACAATTCTAAAACCATGCAAACATGGAAAAATTTGTCGTGTATGTTTTGATGAAATCAATAAGAAACACCTTGAAAATGATACGCTAACATTGTGCCCATTTTGTCGCCAAATAGTTGGTAGTGCTGAAGAATTCTTTATATAAAATTTATGTGAATACTTGTATATACTATACTTTATTTCAAAACACAGTTTATTTTTTTAAGTATCTCTAATGAATTCTTGTTTTTTGTTACTCATTAAAAGATTTTCACTTGTGCTGGAAAAAATAAAATATCTCAAATTGTTCACTTTATTTTTTAAAATATTTAAAACAACTCCAAAAATCGGGACACAAGCCCATTGGCTTTTATGTCCGAAAAACGTGTGGTCATAACCCCCAACTAAAAGCGGTCATAATCCCCAATGGGGGTTATGTCCGAAAAGTGTAGAGGACATAACCCCCAACGAAATTGGGGATTATGTCCGAGGCATTACGCGGACATAACCCCCAAAATCGTTTCGGGGATTATGTCCGTGGGGATTATGTCACGGCACCCTTCAAACAATGTGCTTTGCAATTTCTAAACTCACTTATATTTAAATGCAATCATTAGCATATTTAGACTCACACTTTTATGTGGAGCCAATGCGTGTTTCATAACAAACATTCATATAAATACTTACGTTGAAGCATTCGTGTGTTTCTTCTCCCAAACGAACGATTTACGACTGAATGCATAAAACTAAACCAGATCAGTAAAACATAAGAAACAGACTATTCATTTACACATGCATCCCGGGATGTTTATGAGTCACTGGCTGAAAGAATAATGCAAAATACAGTTATACACTTGGAATAACATTAACTTAGGCCGAGTACAATCTCTGTGTGGTATCCCTCTTTTATTATTTTGCTCTCGACAGAGCATAGTAACAAAAAAAATCTGTAGGAAGTGCACCAAACACAGCTGTATTTGTATTACAAACAAATCTATATTTGGACCACAAAGATATATATTATAGGATATCAAGCACTGTGTGTCAAACATGTAATATTGAACAGCAAACACCATGTGCATCCAAACAAGAAAAAATACAGATTTTTCAACGTGTAGATGCACTGAAACAACAATTGACATGAGATTTTGGTGATCTTCAAAATTTTATGTTTTTCAATTATAATTCTTGATTATTTTGATTAAAATTCTTAATTAAAAATAGTTTTTACAAGAAGGACTGATATTGATTATTCTCTTTGCAACAACTATTTTCTATTCAAAATGACTGTTGAAAAGTACTTTCCCATGAAAAATATATATTATAAAAAGAATAATGTGAAATTGATTATTATGGTGGATGGTTGGGAATACAGTAGTTATTTCAATGCCCTCCCTGGCATATAACCACCAACGTAATCAATTTCACATTATATTTTAATAATATATGTGAAGGGTTTTTCAACAGAGACGCTACAAAAGTAAATCGATAGGGACAGCAAACGACGCCATATTTTTTCTCGATCTTTTGACATTTCTCTTCAGTAAGGTTTGCCATTTCATCATGGAAACATATACGAGCCAACAACGAGTCGAAATTATTAAAATTTACTACCGAAATTTGGAGTCAGTGGCCTCAACTTTAAGAGCGCTACGTCCAATTTCTGAATTCTGAATTTCATTTCTGGCTGAATGGTTTCTCAATAAGCAAAATATGCGTTATTGGTCAGACAGCAATCCATACATAATCCATGAGTCATCATTGCATCCCCAAAAAAAGTACGGCTTGGTGCGGTTTATGGGCCGGCGGCGTCATTGGGCCGTACTTCCTCCGCGATGATCAAGACCGGCACATTACTGTGAATGCGAATCGCTACCGTTCAATGATAACCGAATATTTTTGGCCCCAACTGGATAATATGGACTTGGAGGACATGTGGTTCCAACAGGACGGCGCCACAAGCCACACAGCGAATGCCACAATCAATTTATTGGAAACCAAGTTTGGTGAACGTGTTATCTCACGAAATGGCCCAGTCGATTGGCCGCCTCGGTCGTGCGATTTGACGCCGTTAGATTATTTCCTGTGGGGCTACGTGAAGTCTATGGTCTATGCCAACAAGCCAGCGATGATTGTTGAATTTCGTACTAATATCGAACGTGAAATTGCAGCAGTATCGTCCGATTTATGCTTGAAAACCGTCGAAAATTGGGTTCAGCGTCTGGACTTCTGCAAGCGTGGCCGTAGTGGCCATGCAAAAGAAATCGAGTTCCATACATAATGGTATCGAACGTACTTTCACGGGAATAAAGAATTTCATTGGTATCTGAAACCGGTTTTGTTTTATTTAAAAAAGCTTTTGTAGGGCTCTTATTGAAAACCCCGATACATATTCTATTGAATTGTACTTTTTCATGGAAAAAGTACTTTTTCATGGAAAAAGTACTTTTTAATAGTAATTGATCTTGAACCGAAAATTATTAAAGTACACAAAATTATTTTTATTAGAAAATAATGATCTTGATCAAAATTATTTCAATTGATTTCCTTCAAATTTCAATTGATATTTTTTTACACTCATGGTTTTTTTCTGAATTTCAGTCTTTTTAATTCCAACTGATCTTCATTAAACTCCAAATATTTTTTGGTTGCATTTCAATTAATTAATTTCAAATACTAAATGGAATCTTAAAATTGCAAAATTTTTTTTAAATGGAGTTTTTAACATTTTAATTGTAGCCGATGTAATTTTGAACTTAAAATTTTATAATCACACAGAATTGTAAGTATTCAAAAATGTTGGTTTAGAAATCTCAAACTCTTGTATTTGGTCTTGTATTTAATATCTTTGATAAATTTGATTTTTGTAGTAAATTTGACATTTCTAAAAAAAAAATACACCGGATTGCCACTTTCTGATGTAAAATTAGGAATTTAATTTCGCTTTAAAAAAAAAATAATAGATAATTTTTTTCAAAATTAATAGTCTGTTTCTCTAACTCGAACGAAAGCTTTCGTTCGTGTTCTAGACGAAAGAAAGTTGATTTGGGTTCCACAATCTTGTCGTTTCAACTCGAATGAATACATTAAATTCTTCAGTACAAATTTTGGTTTCTCTATTTCGAATGTGCTGTTACTTAGGCACAAACATAGAATAACACATACGTAGAAGGTTTTATTCGCTCAATAAATTAAACGTCATAGGTACGATGGAAATTACACAGTGGAGGGTGGAAAATATGGGTTCAATAATACCAGATGGTGGCAATAGTATACAGCGATCCACAAAGGAACTACACCCGAATTTCGTGTTTTTGTGGCAAACTAGTTGTGTTAAATACAATACAAATGAATACCAACGTTAAAAGTCAACAAAAAAGTGCAAAATACATTTAAATTTTTCAGTTCTACACCAAAACGACAGGAAATAGTTAAGTGAACATATTTTGTACCTCCACCTGGTGTATGTAAACATTTCCACAGACCTACCGAGAGAGTGTGAAATGAAACGTCAGATGAGAGAATAAGTTCTTCTATAGTATGTGTTATTCTATGGGCACAAATATGAAGTCAGGCGAAAGAATATTTCGACTTAGAGAAACCGAATTTGAATCGAATGTGAATGACTGATTTTCGTTCGCTTAGCTTTTCGTTCGAGATAGAGAAACATGCTGTATGATTTTATTGGTAAGACATTTATTTATGAAACACAGTATAGTTAAAATTATTTCCACGACTTGCTTTACAGTATCTCACTCCATCTACCCAATTTTTCTGTATATTTTCGATTGTTTGAGCCTCTATCTCGTGAGCGACAGCGAAGATTTCGTATTTTAAGGCGGGATTATCTGCGTAACACTTATCTTTCATGGCGCCCCAGAGATAAAAGTCTAATGGAGTCAAATCGCAGCTGCGAGGCGGCCATTAGACTTTCGAGTTTCGACTGATTATGAGATTGTAACGTTGGCTGTGTGGCACGTAAAGCCGGCCTGCTGAAACCACACCTCTACCATGTCATCCTCTTCAATTTTAAAAACTAAATAAATGGTTTCCCATTACATCCCATGAAGGAATTGGGGAGAGCTTCTCACAACCAGTGAACTCTGCGCTTTCTAGTTTTAGACTCACTGATTGGGACCTGCAGTTTTACACCGGTTCCGAACGGTATTTTGAGAAGCTCGTCTATGGCTAAATACTCGATAGTGTCGCCGTCACTATGCGAGGTGACCTCCGCCGAAAGAAATTTTTAGGTGGTCAGAGCAGGGATCGAACCCAGGATCTCATGTAAAAGAGGCGCGCCAATTGTCATTGCACCACCCACGGCCACCTCCTCTTCAACTTTAGGGAACAAAAAATTGCTGAGCATTTCACGATAACGCTCGCTATTGAAAACCTATTGAAATTGATATAGGCAAAAACCGCATCAAACAGTTACTCACCAAATGCGACAAAATAGTCCACGAGGTGAAAATGAGCTTCATCGGAATAGATGATTTTTCGGTAAAAATACCAAGCGATTACACTGTTCTCGAATCGGGAAAATTTTTTGATGTGTTAACAGCTATAGGCACGGGTATGGCAATCTATCAAACTCATCCAGTGTAATGGACGTACGAGTGATCAGAGGAGCTAAAATAGATTCTGATCACTACCTAGTAGCAGCAAAGGTTCGCACAAGATTAAGTAGAGCGAAAATCGTACGAAACCAGACGCAGAGGAAGCTGGACATCGGAAAGCTGCAATTACCAGAGGTAGCCACATCCTACTCAAGGAAGCTCTCGCAACTTTTGGCACAGAACCCACCCCCTCCCGATAACGATCCTGAAGCGCAGTGGAAACCCATTTCCGACTCTATAAAAACTGCCGCAACAACCGTACTTGGTTTTGAAAAACCGTTTCGCAACAAACTATGGTACGATGAAGAGTGTCGCATTGCAAATGATGAAAAGAACGCTGCACGCATGGCAATGCTTCTGTCAATTGCAACGCGAGCTGCGACTGAGCGGTATAGGGAGAAAAGAAAGGAGGTAAACCGTCTCTTTAGGCGTAAGAAACGGCAGTGGAGAAAGCGCGAGAGTGAGAAAATTGAGTCATACAGAAGGAAGAACGAAGAGCGAAAATTCTACCAAAAAGTCAAAAACGGAACTAGTAGACATGGTTCAGGGCACCCTTCTGTAAAGACAAGGACGGAAATCTCATCGCAGATGTGCAGAGCATGTTGGGAATATGGAGAGATCATTTCTCTGCGCTATTGCTACCTGAGATATTCAATGACGAGACAATCGATCTAAATTTGGACGATGACGTCGATTTCCCCCCTCCTAACCAAGACGAGGTCAGAACAGCTACTGCCCGGCTTAAGAACAATAAAGCCGCAGGAGCCGATGGGTCACCGGCGGAGCTGTTTAAGGCTGGCGGCTATGTGCTGATAAGGTGCATGCATCAGCTCATTAGCAAAATTTTTTTAGATGAATGCATTCCCGGCGATTGGAGTCTCAGTGTACTATATCCCATATTTAAAAAAGGTGATCCGAGTCTCTGTGCCAACTACCGTGGAATAAGCCTTTTATCCATAGCATATAAGGTTCTATCAAGCATAATGTGTGAAAGACTAAAACCCAATTATCGCTTACCTGATTGGAACATACCAGTGTGGCTTTAGGCCTGGAAAATCGGCAACCGACCAGATTTTCACGGTACGCCAAATCCTGGAGAAGACACACGAAAAACAAATCGACACCTATCCTCTATTTGTCGATTGTAAGACGGCCTTCGGCAGCCCGAAACGGGGAAACTCTACGAGGCACTGTCTGAGCTTGGCATTCCTGCAAAACTCATACGCTTTTGCAGGATGACCCTGACGAACACCAAATCCGCAGTGAAAGTTGGTAAGGATCTTACCGAACCTAAGCGAGGCCTCAGACAAGGTGACACATTGTCATGCGATCTCTTTAGCATCTTAATAGAGATTATTCTGAGAAAAGCTGCTGTCACCATGAATAAAACCATCACCAGCAAAGGTCACATGCTGCTCGCATATGCTGATGATATAGATATCATTGGACGCACAGTTAGAGAAGTTACTGCGGTGTTTTCGAGAATTGAGAAGGAGTCAGAAAAAGTGGGTCTGACGGTAAATGAGGACAAGACAAAATTAATGGTTTCAACGAGCAGGGCCTCCACGCGATTAGACCAAAGCGTGAACGTTGATAACACTACTCAACAAAATGAAAAAAATTTCATGTACTCCGGATGCGATAATTTTTTCTGTGTAGATAACCTTGACATGAGCTCGAAAAACGCAATAAAATTTTTTTTTTTCGTTTGGTTTTTTTTTTGTTTTTTTTTTTTAAATATTAAAAATTTTTTTTTTGGTTAATTTGTTTTTGTATGAAAAATTGTTTCAGCAACTAACAAATCTCGTCAAAATATATACTAAATGGATGGTAGCAGACCCCAAAACATAAATAATGTGCGTCTTCATTCATCGGCTAGCTACAGCGGTCGTAACCGGTTGTTGAATCAGGAATTTTACAAAATTTTACCGTAAATTTACAAGTGAAAGCCCCTTAAAGCATTTTAAAAAAATATTAATTCACAGAGTGCATTTTTTTTTGTATTTTATACGCAATGTGGCAGGTTTTAGAAATCAAACAAGCTACTTTTTAAGAAAAAATAAGAAAAAATTAAGTTGTGAATTTTTTCGCTAAAGCCCTTACTTTTTTTTAGTTCGAACATTGCATTTTACCTTTGAAATTATCTCACTAGTCAACCAAATGAAAAAATGTCATGTACTTCTAATGAAGTATTTTTTCTGTGTAGATAACCTTCAGATGAGCTCGAAAAATATAACGAAAACTCTGTCTATGGTAAGGTTTTTTCTTTTTTATTACAAAAAAAATTAAAATTTGTTGGGTAACAAAAATATCGTGCATTTTTTCGCTAAAGCCCTCAGAATCTACTTTTTAGTTCGAACATTGCATTTGTTTCTGTTTCTCTTATCAGGAACCAGATATAGTCCCCCATCATAGCTTCGTTCCAAAATCCTTGGTATCGGTGCTCTATTTCTTTCATTTGCTGATGAAAACGCTCGCCATGCTCGTCACTCACATCGCCCAGGTTGTCCGGAAAGAAGTCCAAGTGCGAGTGTAGAAAATGTATCTTAAGCGACATATTTGCTCCAATTTTTTTATAATTTTGGAGTAGTTGTTCGACGATCTCTCTGTAATTTGAGCTTTTGTTGTTTCCAAGAAATCCGGAAACAATTTGCCGAAATGAGTTCCATGCTGCAGCTTCATTTGGTGATAAAATGTGCTCAAACTGTTGGTCTTGCAACAACTTTTTAATTTACGGGCCGTCGAAAACGCCTTCCTTAATCTTTGCCGACGAAAGGTGAGGAAAAATGGTTTTTAAATAGGCGAACGCTTCACCATCTCTGTTGAGAGCTTTCACGGAGTTTTTTATGAGTCCGAGCTTTATGTGAAGAGGTGGGAGAAAAACATTTTCCTTTTTTATGAGTGGTGTATATTTCACGTTGTCGCTGCCGGGGATGAAGTTAACTCGTTCTGTCCAACTCCTCCTGGTGTAATGATGTTGACGATCGCGGCTGTCCCAAAGGCAGAGAAAACAACAGTACTTTGTGAATCCACCTTGTAATCCACAAAGGATACCGATAACCTTAAGGTCGGCACAAACTTTCCAATCGTGCCTCTTATAGTTAAGGCACTTTAGTATATTGTACATGACTTCGTATGTTTCCTTGGTGTCAACGGCATGAGCAATTGGAATCGAGGGTTTCTTGTTGCCGTTGTGCAGTAAAATTGCTTTAAGGCTCTGCTTGTTGCTGTCGATGAAAAGACGCCACTCTCCTGGATCGTAAGAGTACTCGAGTTCACCAAATAATCCGTGAATGTCCTTACAAAAACAGATGTTGCCTTTTTTTGAGTAGTACCTTGCGTATGGTTCATGACGCTTCCTGTAGATTGTTGTCGCCACACCAGGAGCCAAGAAACCGAACTGTTTCATGCGCGATGCATGCAACTCTGCACCTTCCTTGGAGAGTTTCAGTTCTCTAACCCAATCGTTCAGTTCTGCTTGCGAACATAAGCGTTGACCTCCATGCAATGTATATGTTGACTCGCATTCTGATGTGGTTTCTACTGTCTCCGGATCTGATGTTGGATCTATCGCCTCATTATTAGATGCCCATCTTGAAACGGACGGTTGCGGGTCCACTGATTCTTCGGAAAATGGCACTGGAAAAGTCACTGTTGAAACAGCAGCGTAAGTCCATCGTATATTTTTTCCCACGCCGGTTTTTTTGCTAAGACAGAAGTAGCAATCTGTTACATGGCAAAGCGGTTCTCTCCAAAGCATTGGCATGATGATTCTCGGCTGTCGTCTGAAAGAATTTCAATAATAAGTTATATATGTTCTTGAATTTCGTAATCTACACTTACCTTGAGTCAGCTAGCTGTACGTAGCACCTTGGACAGAGAGCACTTGGTGTCCACCGCTCATCTATGTTTGAGACCTGTAAATTGAAGCTCTCTTCAAATGAACCTCTCAATTTAGGTGAAAAACAACGCTTGTTTTTTTCAGAAACGTATTCTCCGCACATGTAACAAAAATTACTTGGATTGGTATTGCATTCAAATCCTCGCGAACGTTTGCTCATTTTGAGGTTACTTGCGAAAGTAAGTGATATTTGGCAATGTTCATCCTTAAATACCTAAAATAGCTACCTAAAATAAAATCAGGCACAACAGGTATTGGTTAAGGTAGTTGCAGAGGTAGCAGAGTGACCAACAAAACGCATTGTTGCGTAGTGACATTACTACCTTCCGTTATTATTTTGTAAACATACCCAAGTGCAATATCTATAAGTGATACATACCAGCAAAGGTGCGCATACATTGAGCCATCCCTCAATGCGATTGTTGCATTTTTCAAGCTCATCTGAAGGTTATCTACACACAAAAAAATACTTCATTAGAAGTACATGACATTTTTTCATTTGGTTGACTAGTGAGATAATTTCAAAGGTAAAATGCTTTAGCGAAAAAATTCACAACTTCATTATTAATTGATGGATTTTCTTAAAAAGTAGCTTGTTTGATTTCTAAAACCTGCCACATTGCGTATAAAATACAAAAAAAAATGCACTCTGTGAATTAATATTTTTTTAAAATGTTTTAAGGGGCTTTCACTTGTAAATTTTCGGTAAAATTTTGTAAAATTCCTGATTCAACAACCGATTACGACCGCTGTAGCTAGCCGATGAATGAAGACGCACATTATTTATGTTTTGGGGTCTACTACCATCCATTTAGTATATATTTTGACGAGATTTGTTAGTTGCAGAAACAATTTTTCATACAAAAACAAATTAACCAAAAAAAATTTTTAAAATTTAAAAAAAAAAAACAAAAAAAAAACCAAACGAAAAAAAAAATTGTTATTGCGTTTTTCGAGCTCATGTCAAGGTTATCTACACAGAAAAAATTATGGCATCCGGAGTACATTTTGACTGTTGGCTAGTGTAATCGTTATAATTTCGAGGTGGTGGACGAATTTATGTACCTCGGATCTGCCGTAAACAAAAACAACATCGTCAGCCCTGAGATCATGCGGAGAATTGTACTTGCGAATATATGTTATTTTGGGCTAAGCAAGCACTTTAGAGATAAAGCCCTCTTTTGAGTAACAAAAGTCCAACTATACCAGACTCTCATACAACCTGTCTTGCTTTATGGCGCAGAATCCTGGGTCTTATCGCAAGCAGACGAAACATCTGTAGGAGTCTTCGAGAGAAAAATACTCCGGAAAATGTATAGTAATGTATAGTGCACTACGCCGAGTATCGGCGACGCGTGAATCGTGAGCCGTATGAGCTTTATCCTGACATTGACATAGTTAAGCGGATCAAAATAACGCGATTGCGCTGGCTAGGCCATGTCAGTAGAATGGATGAAAACGAACCAGCACGAAGGGTTTTCGAAACCGAACTCGAAGGAAGACGAAAACTAGGAAGACCAAGACTCCGCTGGAAGGATCAGGTTGACGAATCCCTGCGTACACTTGGTATTGCCAACTGGAGAGATAAGGCAAAAGATCGAACTGGTTGGCGAAATATGTTATCTTCGTTTTGTAAGGTCCCTGACCCCTCGGGGTTGTTCGTGACCGGATAAGTAAGTATTGTTTTATGTAATGACATTGTCGAAATGGTGCATTTATCTCTCTTTACTCAGACTCTACATGAGAGCGGAAAAGGAGTGCAATAAGTTCTCTATACTATTCATGGTAGAAATAAAATGGTAGATGCAGTACGACAACAAATACAAGAAACCAAAAACAACAGGCTGTTGTTTTTGCTCGGTGCCTGTATTGTGTTAACTCAGCTGATTGAAAAATAATGAACATGTATACAAAATTAGAAAAAGTGTCATTTACAAAATGCGTGTGTTTTATTTGATATTTTGCGGAGACAACATTTCAAAAACAGCAATTGTAGGCGAACGGTGGTTGTATGCAAACAAAGTAAACAAACTTTTACATAAGAGAAAAACTCACTCCAGAAAAAAGTTCAAATCAGCTATGCTAGTGCTTCTACCATTTGTTTGTTCCATGATTCCATTCAATACTTTTTGTCGTCGCTCTGTTTATGACAAAAAAAAAACAATTACTTCAGTGAGCTAAATATTGCTTTATTTATTTTAACAATATTACATCCAATGTGAAAGCAGATGTAAGAAAAGAGAAAGTGCAATAACGAAAATCATGGTTCCAAGTACCTAAAAATCAGAATTTTTAAAAATTTTCTACCATTTAATGAATATAAATCAATGTATATCGGTCGAAACAACATCTTATCGATAAACGTGCATGGCAAACAAACAAATAAATTTTTAAAAAATAGTAAAATTAAAAAAATTTTAATGTTTGCAAATAATGTATTTTAATTAGATTCATAAAATATTCACTTTAACTATCGCAAAACTTTAAATTTTTTAATTTTATTTTTTTTCCAGTTTTTATTTTTATTTTATTTTGGAACGAAGTTCCTTATCGCACGTTGCGAGATGGGGCCTAAATGGAAAAAAATTAAACAACTTCTTTTAACACTATTAAGCTACAACCCAGTATTATCAACTACATTGGGTACTTCTGCTTTGGTTTGTGTCCAGACTAACATATATTGGGAAATTTCTTGTTAAATCGGAAGTTTTCTAGGTGGAGCCTGTAATCAATAGTTAGTATATATTGCAGTTTTGAACCCAATAAAAAGTAAATTTAGAAAAGCCAAAGTGAAAGAAGTTTAACAAAAGTAAATTTTCTCAAAAAAAACACCTATTCATATTCTTAAACAAAGTAACTTTTCTTAAAAAAATACCTTGTCTTAAAGAATTATCTTTGCTTAAAAAAAGTAAACTTTCTTACAAAAAGTACATTTTCTTAAAAAAGTTTTTTTTTAAAAAATAAGTACCTCTTCTTAAAAAAGTAAATTTTCTTACAACAAATTGCCTTTTCTTCAAAAACTACGTTTTCTTTAAAGAGTACCTTTTTCTGAAAATAAGTAAATATTCTTAAAAAATAACCTTTTCCTAAAAAGAGTACAACTTCTTTAAAAAGTACCTGAACCTGTTTTTAAAAGTACTTCTTTATAAAAAAAATTTATACTCTTACGGCTTACAGAAAGTAGTACTAAAATAGTACTTACAGAAAGTAGTACTAAATAGTACTTTTTCTTTAAAAAAACATTAGCTTTTAATAAAAGAAGTGCCTCTCTTTAAAAAATTACCTTTTCAGGAAAATATAATACATATTCTTACAAACTGTGGCCGTCGGTGGTGCAATGGTTAGTGTGCGCGGCTCTTGTACATGAGATCCTGGGTTCGAACCCGGCTCTGACCACCTTAAAAATTTCTTTCGGCGGCGGTCACCTCGCATAGTGACGGCGACACTGTCGAGTATCTAGCCATGAAAAAGCTTCTCAAATTACCGTTCGGAATCGGTGTAAAACTGTAGGTCCCAATCAGTGAGTGAAAACTGGAAAGCGCACAGCTCAGTGATTGTGAGAAGTTCTCCCCAGTCCCTTCATGGGATGTAATGGGAAACCATTTATTTTTTTTTTTTTTTTATTCTTACAAAAAGGACCTAAAAATAGACTTCTTTCTTAAAAAAATACATTCTAGAAAAAAAAATTCTTAAAATAGTTTATCATTTTACAAAAAGTATTTTTTCTTAAAGATCCATTTGAATTATTGTATTTTTCAACGGGCGCCTTTGGCGTGTTGGAACTAACTAGTACATAATATATAGCGAAAAGAACTTCGTTCCAACCGGCTGTCCCTTGACACCTCATGGAATTAGTTTTTTTATGTTGTGAATGCGTGTTTATCGGCCGATGTACTTCCATTTGTATTCAATATATGGTAGAAAATGGAGAAAATTTTAATTTTTTAGGTACTTGGAAGAGTGACGTTGTCGGATTGCTATCCCATTCGGAAAACAAGTAGATAAATAAAGAAGAAGAGGAATTAAAATTTGAAAATTATAGTTGAAATTTGAAATACGTCAATTGAAATGTAAAATTTATATTTGAAACTAGTAATACATCAATTGAAATTTAATACATTAATTATGATTTAAATAAATAAAATAAATGGTTTCCCATTACATCCCATAAAGGGACTGGGGAGAACTTCTCACAATCACTGAGCTGTGCGCTTTCCAGTTCTCAATCACTGATTGGGACCTACAGTTTTACACCGATTCCGAACGGTAATTTGAGAAGCTTTTTCATGGCTAGATACTCGATAGTGTCGCCGTCACTATGCGAGGTGACCGCCGCCGAAAGAAATTTTTTTTGAAGGTGGTCAGAGCCGGGTTAGAACCCACGATCTCATGTACAAGAGCCGCGCACACTACCATTGCACCACCGACGGCCACAAAGATGTCAATTCAAATTTAAAAGACATCAATTGAAATTTAAAATTCAGTTGAAATTTAAATATTATTAACCGATTTTGTGTACAGATTTTTAAATTTCAATTGATGTAATTTCAATTTCAATTGATGTATTTTAAATTTCAATTCATGTCTCCCAAATGTTAATTAACTTATTTTAAATTTCAATTGATGTTTTTAAAATTGCAATTCATGTATTGCAAATTTCAAATAGAATTTTCAAATTTCATTTTTATTAAATTTCTATTGGAAATGGTGTAGTTGATTTCGAAATTGGTACTAAGAATTTAGTATTAACATACAATATTTGGTAGAGATGAAAATCCTGTTGGAAAATATAGCCGATAATGGTCGTGTACGATTGGTCTACGAAACGTATATGGGGGAGGCGTCCAAGGAGACGAGGGAAATGAAATTTATGCCGAGTTGAAAAAACACCAGCTAACAATTGAAGCCCCTGGTAGAAGAAGGTGTTAACTTACTGTTTTTTCAAACACAATATGTTCCTTCTTTCAATGTTTCCATGATATCTGATTTAAAACAAATTTAAAATAAAATGTTAAATTTAATTTTAATAATTTAAATATCAGACTTTTTTCTTTTCGAAAACAAAATCATATACCATGGAAACATTAAAAGAAGGAAAATATTGTTTTTGAAAAAAAGTGAGTTAACCCCTTCTTCGACCTGGATTTTCAATTGTTCTTCATTATATATGTATATGTATATCAATCCTGTTTTCTATCGCCCAACCGTATGTAATTGAAATGCAGCTGGTCAGTGATACTCGAATATAGAAGAATTATTTTAAAAGTTAATTCTCTCAAATCCGTTGACAAAATGTAAACTATGTATACATAAATGTAAACTATAAACTATTAAATTTTGTTAATGTTATACAAATTGTTGATTACTTTAAATATAAATAAATTTAATTATATCAGTTTAATGAATTATTTTTACATGTTAATGCATCATGATACATTTTCTAATTAAAAACTGATGTTTGTTTGTTGTGTGGAATAAAAGATAATTCATAAACTCACTGGCATTGTTAGTTTGTAACTCTCTGACAAGTTCATCATCAGATGCTTGACTAATACGCTTGAAGGTTTGAAATGGCAGAAGGCGTTTATGAGAGTTTCAGTTTTAATTTGTTCAGTATAATGACTATTCAACCTTGCGCACGTACATATGTACATATTACAGATATACAAAATACGACTTTTTACTCATCCCTCGTAAAAGTTAGAAATATGCAAATGTCATAACTTTAAACTTGATAGGTAGTTCCAAATTGTGTATGTTTAAGATTTTGTTTAATCATTATGCAAATTCAAAAAAAAATAACAAAATACTCTCGTATTTCAACAAACCAAAAACGAGATAATTAATAAGGTGACTATCTTCTTGAAGCAGGGACCGAAGTTTATTGCGCTAAAAAGTTTCTCTAAAAAAATTTGAAGAAATTTGCTTAAGACTTGTTAAGTACAAAACAAATAGGCGCTCGGAATTTGAATTTTGAGATGACTTGAGTGCGGAATAGTAGATTTTCCATTTCATTAATAATTACCCACTAGGTGGTAACAGTATGTTTGTTTCCATATCACCATTTTAATTTTGGATTACAGAATTCTAAAACAGGTGACAAAGAATTCAGTTTTCTCAGTCATATATTCGAATCTGACGTTGAGTAAGATTCGAACTTATTTCAATAACGCTTTCAAATAACTGACCGCCTTCTTCATGTGATTTGATCCCACCACACTATTTTTTGTTGGGGCACGTGAAGTCCGTCATCTATAGGGACAAGCTAACCGCGATTACTTCCTTGGAAGACAGCATTCCACGTATCATTGGTGAGATACCGGCCGAAATGTTGGAAAAGGTGTGCCAAATTTTGACTTTCAGAATGGACCATGTGAAGCGTAGCCGTGGACAACATTTGCTTGAAATAATCTTCCAAATCTAAATGAAATCATTCACTTGTACAAATTGTGTGTGATTTCTTCAATTTTCAATAGCCAAATAGCAAAAAAAATCACCCATTACAAAAAGTGTATATAAAATTATGAAAACTTTACACAAATATAGTAAAAGTGTAAACAAAATTTCAAGAAGTGTACAAAAAGCACTATAATTGTACACAAAAGTGCATAAATTGAACTCTAAAGTACTAAAATTGTACACAAAAGTACAAAAATGTATAGACCATATATTAAAATTGCGATATGTATAGACTATATAGTGAGAATATATATGAAAACCATTAAACACGTTCAACGGGGCCGTCGGTGTTGCAATGGTAGTGTGTGCGGCTCTTGTACATGAGAATGTCGGTTCGATCCCTGCTCTGACCACCTTACATTTCTTTCTACAGATGTCAGCTCGCTTAGTGACGGCGACACTATCGAGTATTTAGCCATGAAAAATTCACAAAATCTCACTCGGAACCGGTGTAAAACTGTAGGTCCCAATCAGTTAGTGTAAAACTAAAAAGCATTCACCTCACTGGTTGTGAAAAGCTATCCTCAATCCCTTCGTGGCAAGTAATGGAAATCTACTTTTTTTCTAATATGTATATATTTCCCGAGAAATGTGTAATGTTTGTTTACAACCTGAAAAATCTGTCTTTTTTGTTGTTTGGATGCAAATATAACGTGTGTGTGGAGCTTGTCGCAAACATGGTATACTTATATCCGATGTTTGCTATTCAAGATTACATGTTGGAGACACAATGATTAAAATGTTATTATATTTGTTTGTGATCCAAATATATCTGTGTTTGTGATACACTTACAGCTGTGGTTGTTGCACTGATTATGCTCTCGGGAGAGCAAGATAATAAATGAGCGGCAAAGAGAGATTATTCATATACTATCTTGTAAGTGTGTAATAGGATTTGTGCATTATTCATTCAGTCAGTGATTAATAAATATTCCCTTTTTTGTCTGCCCAATACTTTACTGAGAAATAACAAAAATAAAGAGAAATAAATAAAAAAAACCAAAGTATTTAAACCGCGCTTGTATTGAATCAATTAGCTTTGTATATACATATGTATCTATATTGTATGTGTAGCAAAGCATACACAGTTGATGAAGTTGAAACCTTCTGAAAACAAAAACGTGAGAGAAAAAAGACAGGAAATACAAATACAGCAGCAGATTCTCATTTCATGAAAAACATATTAAATAATGCATTCAATGCAAGTAAACGTAAAAAGTTTTAAATCTTTAAATTTTTTTTATTAATTTTTTATAAATGCATATTTATGAGTATATTGGTAAAATTATTTATAATAAATGATATATATAAAATGGCTTATTTTCAAATATTATTATGTTTGGTAGGAAATACGTACTACGGAAATATTTTTCAACGTAAGTATATGGATGTTTGTGAGGAAACACGCGACTGCTTCCACGTTAGTATATAGATGTTTGGGATAAGGGATGCATTTGTTTCCAAGTAAAAGCATAGATGTTCGCAAGTAAACAACCTAATGTTTTCATTTAAATACAAGTGAGTTTGGCACTTGCAAACAGATTAATGTTTGGACTGTTTTCCAAACATATACATGGTTTCTGCAGAATATGTTTGGGCCGTTTTTTCACCGTGTATATTAATTATTTTTCGCCTAAACGGTTAATCAATTTACTATAAATAAATAAAAATTCAAAATAGTTACTATCCCAACTACAGGCCATTATAAACACACACGTTGGGAAATATGTTTGCAAGCATTGTTTTCATGTATGTATGTATGTATATTTATTGTTAAATTAATTCAGATTACACAATAATTTGATATTGATATACAAGAGTTTAGTTACAGATTATAACTTTCTACTTAAACATTTTGTTGACAAAGTAACAGTATGTATATGTATTTAATAGTGTTTTTGGGAAACATTTTAATACAAATCCCATGATTTACTTAAAATCAAAGAGGTCGAGTTATAAAAATACATTCATTAAGGACATAGACATCGAATATGATCATACGAGGAATATGAACATTTATCAAAGAATTTCTCAGTAATAGTATATATTATATCTTTAACTAATGACAATTTGTACTGTGAATGGAGACGCGATGTTGAAAAATGATATGGCAAATTGCCCATCATTTTTAAAATTTTATTTTGACTTATTTGCAAACGTTTCAAATAACAATTTGATAT
The DNA here is from genome assembly GCA_963931995.1 of Phaonia tiefii. Lineage (NCBI taxonomy): Eukaryota > Metazoa > Arthropoda > Insecta > Diptera > Muscidae > Phaonia > Phaonia tiefii. The sequence continues at coordinate 66,360,614 of OZ008367.1, forward strand.
ATCATGCCATAATGGTGCCCCATATAAAAGTATAGCTTGAAAAATTACTTTGATTACTTTGATTACTCGCCGTTTTTTACGGGTTTTGATTTTTTTTTTCAATTTTAAATTTATAAGTTTTTCAACATGAAGGTGGCATTTTTTTAAATAAACGTTTGAGGGTTTTTTGTAGGGCAGTTCACGAGCTACAACTTTGTCGAAGGCACTTGAGCAAATATGTGAATAGTTTTTGAGATGTACGTATTACAAAAAGTGTTCTCTTTATCAAAAGTTAATTTCTAAGCCTAAAACTGCAAACGCAAATTAAAAAAAACCGTAGTTAATCAGACCAATCCCAACTAGGGTTTATCTGCACTCACCAGTAACTATCAGTTGTTTGAGTCTCAAGCGTATCAAAATATTTTGGTTGCAAAATGATGCATAGTGTAATAACCTATTAATCATTGTGTCGAACATTTAATATTGAATAGCAAGCATAATGTGCAAGCTAAAACACGTTATCGTTCATCCAAACAGCAAAAATGGACAGATTTTCCAGCGTGTACAATAAAACGACGACCAAGTTATTTATACTACCATTGTAGAGTCAATCTTATCTTATGAAAAAGAACTGGTGCCTCTAGATTGATTTTGGCTTAAAGATATGAAGAACGCTATTTGTATATTTTTCTAAATTTATATGATTCTTAACATACTTTTTGTAAATCATATGGTTTGCCACTCGAATTTTAAGTGCAGGGGATTGCTTGTGATTATTGTACATTCATACACTCCGGTTCACTTATTTAAAGGCACTAAAAATTCCATATTCAGCGCCTGTATCTTTTGCAATTTGTAACCGATTGCAGAATTTTAAAATGGGAATGGAAGCTAGACATCTTCAGATATAAAAAAATCATAACAATAGTGGTTTCTTAACTAACGAATTTATTTTGGGCATTTTATAAAAAAAATCCAAAAAATGTGATATTTTTTTGTTTTGGTTCCCTTGAATAAAGGCACTTTAACTAATTTTAATGAAAAACAGTTTTTCTTGTTTTTTTAATTTATTTTATTTTATTTTATTTCAGAACTATTAGTAATGGGTACAACCCCCTTTGTTTTTAATAACTTCAAATATACGGGTTTTTATTGAGAGATAAAGAGAATTTATGTAATCCAGCGAAATTTGATTCCAATCATGCTTAATGGCCTGAATTAGTGACTGCTTGTCATCGAATTGTCTACTTCCTTCATAGACCTTACGAGATAACCAACCCCAGTCATTTTCGATAATTTTTAGATCTGCCGAATAGGGTGGCCAGTCAAGCATATTAACATTTTTGCTAGCAATGAACTCCTTTACTACTCTGGCGTTGTGTATAGGGGCATTATCCTGTTGCAATATCCAAGATATTGGACCAAATAGTTCACTGAACTTCGGAAACGCCGATTCCAATAACGTTTGCACCAGTCATTTTTGCACTTTGAAATACAAGATCGATGGTGCCATAGTACGTAAGAGCACCCCACACCATAAACGCGTTTCATTGCGCAGATCATGCAAATAATAGTTGTAGCCATCAGGCCCATCCAAATTAAACTTCTTCTCATCCGTAAATACAACGGTTCTCCATTCATTTACATGACCTCTTGGCTGCACCTCCCATACCATGTAGTCTCTTGCGAATTGAAGCCGGTTTTCCGGCTTTTTTTGTAATTCCAGGTATTTAAAATACTCACAGCTCTAAATTACTCTGCGTACTGATGACTTGCTCGCTTCCACTCCAGCTTGAGCTCTTACTTGTGACAAGGATAAGGCAGAATTAGGAGCAATCCTAATGATTTTTCTTTTCTCATACGTAGATAAAGACAATGAAACCCTTCCTTTACAATTTTCTGCATAGCCCTCGGGGTCCATGATGTAGTTGTCGACAACTGTTGGCGGGGCGGGCTCCGTACGCGGTTAGAATCTCCTTCAGAACGGTAAACAACGATTTTAGTTTTTCCCGATAGATTTAAAAAAATTGTTTTTTGCCATTTTGACTCGTAAAATGATTACGATGTAATAAATTGTAAAAAAAATCATCGCTTACTTTAAAAATAATACAAAAATAATAAAGTGCCTTTCTTTAAGTGAAACAAAAAATTTCACATTTTTGGACTTCTTTTCATAAATTGCTCAAAAAAAGTTCATTAGTTAAGAAACCACTATTGTCATGATTTTTATTATAACTCAAGATGTCTAGCTTCCATTTCCATTTTAAAATTCTGAAATCGGTTACAAATTGCAAAAGATACAGGCTGCTGAATATAGAATTTTTAGTGCCTTTAAATAAGTGAACCGGAGTGATTATTATACATATATGTTTCCCGAAACATCTGTATGATCGAATATATGTAATTATAGTTGTCGTATTCTCCCTAAAAATATAATATGTCTACACATTTGCAATATTTACTCTACCATAATTATGATTCAGAACATCCACTAATCACAAACCAATTTCTGAACAAATATTTTATAAATAAACACAAATTTAAAAATAATCTACAATTTGCTTAAAATATTATATGACATTAAACATTTTTGTAGTTCGCACCAAACATAATATGTTTGTGCTATACAAGTTATATACTTGGAAAGAAACATATTTTACTTGCTGGTTGGATAATTCACGTCAAACACACTAACGATAAACAAACTATATTCTTGGATTGCTTGCTTCCTTAGATTATCGCGAGTGTTGTATGAGGTAGTTAGCGAAGACTTAGCGGCAAAAAACTTCCCGCTAAGTTTATAATTTTTTTGACGTAGAATACGTCTTACCTTACGGTATGAGGAGTCATGTCAGGTTTTTATTGTTGTAATCTTTATTTCATTGAATTTGAGGAAACGGCTAGATGAATTTTTTTTAAATTTTTTTTGTAGGTAAATGAAGATGTTATCTTTCGTTTGATATACATTTCATATTGGTTGATATATTTCTAGTATTTTAATTTCTCAAATGAAAATTGTTTAAACACATACACTCAAACATATGTGTGGTGTTTGGTTAAGTGTTTTTGGTTGCTCAACATTGCTTAGGAACATGTATCTAGTAAAAAGGGAAACGAACGGCAAGCTAATGTTGCTTGGCAACATGTATCTAGTAAAAAGTGAAACAAACAGTAAGCTAACGTAATAAAGCTTTTTTGCGAAAGCTTCAATAAAGCTGTTGTAACATTAATTTTGAGTTGTAAAGCGTAAAGCTTTCACACAACGCTCGAATGCTAATGCGAAGACTCGATAAGGTAAACCTTTTTTAATATTAAGGCGGCCCTCTCAACATTCGCAGAACTTATTTCAATAAAAATATTAATTAAAATACATAAATTAAATTAAGTTTAAAAAAATTGAACACAATATTTTTTTTTAAACGGACTTGAATCAAATGCCGTTGGTAAATATAAAAATTACAGCAGACAGTTGTCCGAGGCCTTCGGCCACGAACTGTCCCTGCAGGCTGTGTCAGAGACACGGCCATTAAGTTTAACGTAGAATACGCCATCCGATAAGACAGAAAACATATATAACAATAAATGATAAATAATATAAGCAAATGAATTTATTGTTATATATGTTTTCTGTCTTATCGGATGGCGTATTCTACGTTAAACTTAATGGCCGTGTCTCTGACACAGCCTGCAGGGACAGTCCGTGGCCGAAGGCCTCGGACAACTGTCTGCTGTCTTTGCAACTATCTTTGCAACTTAGCAAGCAATAACAACTTGCTTGTATCCAAAAACATGGCTTTTGTATGCATGAGTATATGAAACAGTCAAAAAATTACATGAGATGTCAGGGGACACCCGGTTGTAACGAAGTTCCTTTCGCTATATAGTTATTACGTACTAAAGGTCCGCCAAATAAGTTTTTTTTTTTAAATGCTATAAAAAAAATACTACTGAATATTTTCTCAAATTTCTGTTTTTATTTGAAAGTACAATCCTTCCGGTTAATAACGGAAAACAATTTAATTCAAATGGCTGCCTCGGCTGGCCATGCAGTAGCCTACACGATCGGTCCAATTTTTAAGCACATTATCGATTGTGTGCAGCTGTATTTCACCAATGGCTTCACGAATATTGTCCTTTAGAGCGTCAATTGTCTCTGGCTTGTCGGCGTAACACTTATCTTTGAGGGCACCCCCCAAATAATAGTCCAACGGTGTCAAATCGCAGCTCCGAGGTGGTCAAGCTCTGCGGCTGATAATGCGATCTTCAAAAACAGGCGCAAATCATCGAGTGTAGCTTCGGCTGTGTGGCACGTAGCGCCGTCCTGTTGAAACCAAATGTTGCCAATATCCTCCTCTTCAATTTTTGTGAACAAAAATTCGCCATTGACTGTAATGGCCACTCCTTGCTAATTTTCGAAGAAAAATGGCCCAATTATGCCTCTGGACCAAAATCCGCACCACACAGTGACTAGTTTTGGGTGCATCGGCTTTTCAATGTATGCGTGCGGGTTTTCTGTGCCCCAAATGCGACAATTTTGCTTGTTTACATACCCGCCAAGATCAAAATGAGCTTCATCTGAAAAGATGATTTTTTTGGCAAAATTGGCATCTTCTGTAAGCAGGCCCATTTTTCCCATATTTCCCAGCGTTGTTCAAGCGTATACACAACCATATTCGTTCAGCGGAAGGATAAAACTAATTATCTGTCAAATCAGACATGAGCTAAGTGTTACCATTCACGAAATAAGCACTAGTTGAAAAAAAAACGTTAAATGGCGGACCCGTTAGTTACTTCCAACACGCCTAAGTCGCCTGTTGAAAAATATTGTAATTTAAATTGATCTTTAAGAAAAGATACTTTTATTTGAAATATAAAATATAATATACTTTTATTTGAATTTGAATTTTGTTGACCGATTTTGTTAGTTTTTGGTTAATGTATGAGAAATTCATACTACAAGCTTATAAGTCATGTACATTTTTCGAATTGAAAAATGGTTGGTTTTTTTGTTGGAAATATTAGACAATTCGATTCAACACACACTCACTGGCATGACTAGTTTCGAACTCCGTGACAAGTTCATCATCAGACGCCTAACTACTGTGCCTGAATTGATACCATAGGTTGATCATCAATCGTATATATACAAACTCAATTCTGCAATTCACATGTGCGAATTAGTATCGATCGAAGATCCGTAAGTAAGAAATTGTACTTTTAAGAAAAGGAATTTTTGTAAGAAAATATAGTTTTTTTAAGAGAAGGTATTTTTTTGAAGAAAAGTTTATTTTAATGAAGAACATGTAGAATTTTAAGAGTAGGTACTTATCTCAAGAAAAGTTATTTTGTTTTACAAAAAGGTACTCTTTAAAGAAAATTTAGTTTTTTAAGAGAATGCAATTTGTTGTAAGATACTGTACTTTTTTAAGACAAGGTAGTTTTATACAAAAATACTTTTTATTAAGAAAAGGTACTTTTTGTAAGAAAATGTACTTTTTTAAGAAAGGCTCTTCTTTAAGATAAGGTATTTTGCTAAGTAAAGGTACTCTGTTTAAGAATATGAATATTTATTGTTTTGAGAAAATTTACGTTTTCTTAAGAAAACGCAATTATTTAGGAAAAATTTTTTTTTTAAACTTCTTTCACTTTGGCTTTTCTAAATTTAATTTTTATTCGGTTCAAACTACAAATGTAATAAAGAGGCTCCACTTAGAATATTTCCCATTAAATAAAAATATCCCCCCATATGTTAGTCTAGACACAAACCAAACCAAAAGTACTAGTGTAAGAGTAAGTGTGCTGCCAAATGTAATTCCATGCTCAGGGTTGTACTTCATGGATTTGCCAGTCTTGCACTTTGGCTTTTCTAAATTTACTGTTTATTGGAATCAAAACTACAATATGTAATAAACAGGCTCCACCTAGAAAACTTCCCTTCAAACCAAACCAAAAGTACCCAATATAGTTGATAATAATGGGTTGTAATAAAGTAGTTAAAAAAAGTTGTTTAACATTTTTTCATTTATCCCCCATCCCGCAATGTGCGATAGGGAACTTAGTTCCAAAAATATGTTAGTAAACACAACAGGAAAGTCTGAAAAGGGGAAAGCCAAATCTTTGCTATTTCAGCAAACATATACTTGTTGGTTTAGCAACAACTTTGGCCAGTACTTTATCAACACTGCTAACATTTTCTTCAAATGACAGTGCATTTTCTCTAAAAGTACGCAAACTGTTTGCTGACAAGTAACAAACATTTGTTGCTGATAATACTGTAGCAAACTTTCTTTTGTGAATAAAGGTTATATCGTCGATTAATTAGCATAACTGTTCCGAATTGGCGAAAACTGTAGCATCGTTTCGAATCGGTGTAAATATGTAGGTCAATGATTTTGAAAGTAACTCACCTTCATGTAATAGCATATCAACTTTTATTATGTTTTGAGTATTAAAATCCGAGCCCTGTTGCTAACCTTTATCATGAAGATTTTCGAAATTAATTATCCAAAACCACTCTTGAGCCGAAGAGTTAAACAACTCAAAGAGCTTTAGAATATCAGTTCATAAGTGGCTATTAACGAAAACATTTGAAGTGAAAACAAAACATACAAAAGTGAAAACAAAATATGTTTATAAACATCTCGAAATGGCCAATAGTTATTATCCTTTGCTTAAGGATTGCAACAGGTTCTCGAATCACGATAGGCCGGCAAATCAAGAATTCAGCTCGACAAAGAAAAACAGAAGAAATGCTAAAATATATGAATCTATCGGCAGATCCCTGCGTTGATTTCTATGAATTTGCTTGTGGCAATTATGGTAAATATCACACAGTCGACAAGGATATCCAACCCATTATCGGTTCTCTGGATATTCTCTACATAGCAATGGAAGCAAAAATGAAGCAAGTGCTTGAGTCAAAGGATGATGCATCATCTACAAAAGCCGATAGAAAGGTGAAATCTTTTTATCATTCATGCCTAAGAGCACCAAAATTACAGAGTCTTTATAGCTACAAACTAAAGAATTTGATAAAAGAAATCGGACATATGCCGGTGCTGAAAGCAAATAACTGGTCAGAGACGGAGTTTGATTGGTCGGAAATAATTGCAAAAATTGCTTACAACTCTGGTGTTCCCATTATAGTGCACATCGACATCGATACAGATTATCTAAATAACGCTATAAATCGTGTATATCTGACGGAAGCGGTGCCGAAATCTAAAAGTTTCTATACAGACAACTCTAAGAAACATCATGACAAATACATAAATGACATAGCCGATGATTTGCATCAATTTTTGGGTGTAAAACCGGAGATAGCCGTCCGAAGCGCCAAGGAAATTTTCGAATTTGAAACAGCTTTAGCTTACGGCATGATTGATGATAGATCGGAAGTACAAATGGCCCAACTGTTTCCTGAAGCGACCATTGAAGAATTGGAACATAAGTATTTCTCAGTTTGGAATGTCAAAAAATTCCTTAAGTTGGCATTGGATTCCCCCCAACCTAGTGCCATTTATGTACAATATTCATATCTGGATGTTGTCATAAAGGTGTTGGCAAATACTCCCAAACATATTGTAGCCAACTATATATTCCACTCTTATATCAAGAAATTTATTTACGCGCGAAAGCAATCGAAGAAAGGATTAAGAAACCGTTGTATGAAGGACACAAAACACTACTTTTACAAGAACGTGGATAACATGATATATCGCAAGTTCTTTACGCCACAAATGAAGGAGGTCGTCTATTCCATGTGGCAAGAAATAAAATCTGCTTTCGAAGAAGCCCTACACATGCCAAGACTTGGCTGGATTCAAGTGAAAACCCGCAAGTATGCTGAACATAAACTAAGGGCTTTGGAGCTAAAAATTGCCACTTACGAGGATGTCAATTTTGATCAGGAATTGAGCCACCTACATTTAAAGGATCATGATTACGTATATAATATGAAATCGGTATTAGCCTTACGTGCCAGCCAGGCTAGAGCGAAACTTAAACAGCAACCGAAAAGCGAGGAGGATCTTGGAGAAATTGCATCGTTTACGCCCCTGTATATATCCGCAGGACATTTTGTCTCTTTACCCGTGTCATATCTACAGCCCAACTTTGCCTGGAGTTTATCTTTCCCGTATGCCTATAACTTTGCCCACTTGGGATTCTCCATAGCTCATGAACTTATACATGCATTTGATGATGGCGGTCGTTACTATGACTCGAAAGGCGTTTATCTGGATTGGTGGGATACGCTGTCGGCCAATGTGTTCGAAGATCGTATTAAATGTTTTGTCGATCAATATAAACAATATTCCATAGATGGACATCATTTGCCTGAGATGAAAGTGCAATCGGAAAATATAGGCGATAATGGGGGTGTACGTTTAGCCTACGATGCTTATCTGAAGTGGTATAAGAAGGCATCACAAAGCAGCCAGGATCTGGAAGTAATAGGAGGACTGAACAACACTAAGACGCAGGTATTCTTCATAAGCTATGGCCAAGTGTGGTGTTCTGTAACACATCCCGATTATTTGGTGTCACAGCTAGCTAGCGATACGCATGTTCCTGATAAATTCAGAGTCATTGGACCCTTGGCGAACTTAGATGAATTCTCCAAGGAGTTTAATTGCCCCAAAGGTAGTGATATGAATCCTGTAAATAAATGTAGAATTTATTGATTTTCAGCGGAATCTATATGAAATAAACAAAAAAAAACTTACAAGGTTACTTCGAAAGGTCGTGCTTGATAAAACTGAAAACTTTCTTCTTCTTCCGATGTCCTTTGACTTCTAGTGGAGCATACGGCCTAAAATTATAGATGCAGCAATCAATAGTTTTCCTCTTGTTCAATACCAAAGACGAACGAACCAATTGTGCAATAGTGCGAAAGTATGCAATACCCGTATTAAGATCACGTGAAATTTTATAAAACTCCATGCAAAACAAACTGTCTGCAAATATCCACGAAATATTTCCGCACGTTTAGTATTAAGGCCCAATTTTTGACTGGTTATTTAAATAGGTAATCAGTTGATTTTGATTTATCTTTGATCTGACTTTAAAATACCAAAAGAGTTTTTCAGTGCTTTGTCAAATCTTTATACCATGTGGCAACACTGGCAAATGCTACGAAACATAACCGGTATTCATATATTTAGCGGCTAAATTGAAATGATTAAATACAAAATATTGAATGAAATTGGAAAATATTTGGGCAGAACTAAAGTTCTAACTGCACTACAAGTTAAGTGATACGTTTTTATTGTCATTTCAACTAGGATGGTGATTATAATTGTTCACATTAACAATTAAAGAAGCTTAGTGTTTGTTCTTCTTTTTGTTTTCTGGCAAAATCATATGGTCGCTTGATCATAGTTTAAATGCCCAACTTTGGCTGTTTAAACAACAATCCACTAAAGGGTTTTCCAATAGGAGCGCTACAAAAGTTTTTTTTAAATAAAACAAAACCGGTTTTAGACACCAATAAAATTCGTTATTCCTGTGAAAGTACGTTCGATGCCATTATGTATGGAACTCGATTTCTTTTGCATGGCCACCACGGGCACGCTTGCAAAAGTCCAGACGCTGAACCCAATTTTGACGGTTTTCAAACATAAATCGGCCGATACTGCTGCAATTTCACGTTCGATATTCGTACGAAGTTCATCAATCGTCGCTGGCTTGTTGGCATAGACCATAGACTTGACGTAGCCCTACAGGAAATAATCTAACGGCGTCAAATCGCACGACCGAGGCGGCCAATCGACTGGGCCATTTCGTGAGATAACACGTTCACCAAACTTGGTTTCCAATAAATTGATTGTGGCATTCGCTATGTGGCTTGTGGCGCCGTCCTGTTGGAACCACATGTCCTCCAAGTCCATATTATCCAATTGGGGCCAAAAATATTCGGTTATCATTGAACGGTAGCGATTCGCATTCACAGTAATGTGCCGGTCTTGATCATCACGGAAGAAGTACGGCCAATGATGCCGCCGGCCCATAAACCGCACCACACCGTAATTTTTTGGGGATGCAATGATGACTCATGGATTACGATGACCAATAACTCATATTTTGCTTATTGACGAAGCCATTCAGCCAGAAATGAGCCTCATCGCTGAAGATGATTTTCCGATGAAAATCCGAATCATTTTCAAGTTGTTGCTCAGCCCATTTCACGAACATACGACGCTTATGGTGGTCAAGCGGCTTCAGTTCTTGCGTCAATGTGATCTTGTAAGGATGTAGGCCAAGATCTTTTCGCAAAATTCGCCACAACGACGTCACAGAGATGCCCAACGCTTGAGAACGACGTGTGAGAGACACATTTGGGATTTCTTGCTCTGAAGCCTCAGCGGCAGCAATATTCTCGACACTACGGGCACTTCTTTGTCTCACTGGCACGGGAACATTTTGTACTGTGCCTGTGGATTCAAATTTTCCACTAGGCGCTCAATTGTTGATCTGGTAGGACGATTATGACGACCATAAATTGGACGTTGCGCTCTTAAAGTTGAGGCCACTGACTCCAAATTTCGGTAGTTAATTTTAATAATTTCGACTCGTTGTTGGCTGGTATATCTTTCCATGATGAAATGGCAAACCTTACTGAAGAGAAATGGAAAAAAATATGACGTCGTTTGCTGTCCCTATCGATTTACTTTTGTAGCGTCTCTGTTGAAAAGCCCTTTATTAACCTAAAAACTTAATACAGAGTTTAAATTATGTTTGATCGTTGATCAAAGATGATTTTCCACTCAAAAATTAGGCCTAACAATTAAAGAAGCTTTTTGTTTGTTCTTCTCTTTCATTTCTGTCAAAATGGTCACTTGATCATAGTTTAAATGCCCAACTTTAGCTGTTTAAACAATAATCAACTACGAGTATTAACCTGAAAAATTACGTTAGAGTTTTAATAATGTTTGAGTGTTGGTCAAAGATGATTGACGACTAGTGAAAAATTGGGCCTACGTTGTTCACAAGAAATGTCAGCAACATACACTCCGGTTCACTTATTTAAATATATTATACTATATATTTGAAGTTATTAAAAACAAAGGCGGCTGTACCCATTACTAATAGTTTTTAAATAAAGTAAAATAAATTAAAAAATCAAGAAAAACTGTTTTTCATTAAAATTAGTTAAAGTGCCTTAATTCAAGTGAACCAAAAAATATTGGACATTTTATGGCCTTCTTTTTTAAATTGCTCAAAAAAAGTTATTTAGTTAAGAAACCACTATTGTCATGATTTTTTTTTATATCTCAAGATGTCTAGCTTCCATTTCCATTTTAAAATTCTGCAATCGGTTACAAATTGCAACAGATACAGGCTGCTGAATATGGAATATTTAGTGCCTTTAAGTAAGTGAACCGGAGTGTATATCGAACAAAAAATTTAATGTTTCTATCAAAAATTTAGCGACATGATCAATGTTTTCAACTCTAATTCAATTTTTTCAATAAAAAAAGATTGTTCGTGTAAAAGAAAACCACACCATCTCCAATGAAATTTAAAATTCAAATTGAAATACATCAATTGTAATTTAAAACACATCAATTGAAATTAAAAAGATATATTATTGTTGTTTAAAAGATATAAATAAAAATTTAAAACTCATCAATTGCAATTTTAAATACATCAATTGAAATTTAAAATACATGAATTGAATTTCAAGAGATTTCAAATGAAATTTAAAAAACATCAATTGAAATTTAAAACACATCAATTAAAATTTTAAATACATCAGTGGAAATTTGAAACATATCAATTGAAATCTAAGACATCAATTGAAATTAAAAAATCTAATATATAAAATTGTATCGAAAATAATTTAATTAATTTTAAAGATAATTGAATTTAAATGCCCACCCTGCTCGTTGATGTAGGTGCGGGCATCTAAGCAAAAAGTTGTTCATTACTGCCCGCAAAGTTGAGTCAAAATTGTGGCCCGAATTGATTGCTTTAGTTCATCCACATTTGTAGGTTGCGATTTGTACACTTCGTGTTTACAATAATCCCACGAGAAAAAGTCCGGTGGAGTTAGGTCAGGCGACCTGGCGGCCAATATTCTGCGTAATTCGGCAATATCCGGCCGAGATATGTGTGCAGTTGCACCATCTTGTTGAAACCACTCAGAGTTGAAAGGTATTTTCTTTCGACGTAGTTCCGAATAGAAAAATACTTTTTGCATGCTCAAGTAACGGTCTCCATTAACCGTAACGCTGTGTCCGTTTTCTTCAAAGAAATATGGCCCGACAATACATCGTGGCGAAACTGCTCACCACACTGTGACGTGAATTGGATGCAATTCCCTCCCATGCAGTATTTGCGGGTGGCAAAGTCCGCCTACTGACAGATAATCTCCTTGTTGAAAAAATGGGGTTACTTTGTATGGCAGCAGCTACGACAGCAATAGTTTCCTCTGTTCCAACGGAAGGTATTCGATTATAAAGGCTTCTAGCGACTGCCCTCCGCTCTGCAAAATTATTCACTAGTCTCGTAATGGTCCATCTACTCGGAGGATCGCCACTAAGCCTGCGCTAATATTCACTTTGAACCAAAACTACAGACTCTAATGCATGATAGCGGCGGACAATCTGGATTTCTGACCCAGTTTTCCATTATTATTAAAACCAAGGATCAAAAAAAGTTATGAAGTTTTTTTTTGGTACCGGCTTCATTTTAAATTTCAAATTTAATTTTCAAATTCCAATTGATATTTTGGGAACCTAAATTGACATTTTTTAAATTTCAATTGGAAGTGGTGTAGTTTGCCGCGCCTGGCTTTCATCACTAGTGCAGATGCAGCTCGTGATTAAGCCCCTATTCAGTTCTTGCGAAATTTTCGTAAGAAATTTTGTCATGTAGACATAGAGTTACCACATATAATCTCTGATTTACTTTGTAAATATTTTATTAATAATTCACCTTCGCACTCCATTTTATTTTTAACGCATGTGGTATTACTTTCGATTTTACTAAAACAATCGAAATGTCAAAATTCCGGCCTCAAACAAATATTTTTCGTACGAAATAACTTTTGCGCATCAGCCCTGTAATTGATTTTGCCTACGAAATTTTCGAAATGAGCTGAGTACCAAGCAAATGAAAAGAGAGCGAAACTTTCTGTTCATGAAATTTTCGTTATATTTTATAAAGTACATGTACATGGCAGCTAAAATTTCATAAAAACTGAATACCGGGCTTTATACAGTGGAGCCGCAGTGGGGCGCGACCGCCATGGTAAATTACAAGAAGATAAACTCGTTTGAATATCTGATTTCATTTTTTTCCATGACATTAATCGTTTAAGTTGTCAAACTCATTTGTACTTTGTTTTTGTACTTTTTTGTCTTCCTGTGTTGTTGGTATACTTACGTTTATAGATTAACACACTAAGCCCCATATTCAGTTATTGCGAAATTTTCGTAAGAAATTTTGTGAGATAAATGATAAACGGAAAATATTGTTCCAGAGAGTTACCACATAAACATGGACAAAAGTGCTATACTAAAAACACTTTTCAGCAAAGCCCCTTTTGGAAAAGATGCGCCAAACTCAAAAATAATGCGGAAGAAAATTTGAAAGATGGTATTAAGAATAATGTTTTCTATAATCCAAATATGTATGTTGGAATGGACAATGGACAAATATTGAAATATTGAAAGCACTGAAAAAACAAGAATAAGCAATGCACCCATCGAGCCATTTTTTAAAAATGCAAAGGCATACAACATATGTAGGTGCAAAAAGTAAATAGATTCGCAAAATTAACGCATTCGCACATGAAATCTCAAATTGCTCAAATTTATTTTAAAATTTTCAATAAAAGAGAATTCAAAAAACCAACTACGTTCAAAATATGTAAAATTCAAAGGAAACTGAAAAAAAATACAACAAAAATATTGGAAGCTGAAGATTTATTCCCAGAATATACACTGGATTCGAAAGAAAGTTGGAAAAAAACAAGAACATAAAAATATTTTCCAATAAATCCCTTTTAAATCCTTAAAACTTAAATCTGGAATGTGAACATTCGGCATTTTTCAATCAAATTATCGATTTGACCGACCAGAAATATAAACTACCAACCACATAACTTACCTAGGACTACTACTATTTGAATTATGCGGAAGAGGGGAAAGCAGACAGTTTATACTACAACTTGCGGAGACGTACATTCGGTCACTACAGAATGAAGAATGCGTGACAAACTTCTGTATGGACACAGCATTGGCAACAGTGATAAAAAATACAAGGCTCACTAATATAAACTAAGGGTAGTATTCTAAAAGTCCCGAAATTGAACGTAAACGCAGACGCCAACGCGAACGCCAAAAAATTGTAGTTTAGATATCACTTCCCACTTGCGTTTGTTTACGAAAGCTGTCACTGACATATGCGGTTTATAGAGTTGCCAAACTAAAATAAACAATTATAGATCAGAAAAAGTTATCTTGAGTGAAATGTTCAGAATGAAAAAGATTAAAAAATTTAGCTATATTTCAGTAGATTAACAGATTTTAAGATTGCTATAATTTATATTACTGCAAATACCAACAATATTCACATAAAACCTATGTTATTTTGGGGTTCAATGTCCAATAAATTTCCCCATTTATATTCAATTAGTTGTCTTTTCTAAAACACGTGCCACTTGGCGGTATGTATTGATTGTAATGTATTGGTTCTTTTGTTTATTATTGTCAACATCAACTGATGTCTATAATTTTTATATAAAGGGTCCGCCATCTAACGTTTTTATTCAACGAGTGCTTATTTCGTGAATGGTAACACTTAGCTCATGTCTGATTTGACAGACAATTAGTTTTATCCTTCCGCTGAACGAATATGGTTGTGCATACGCTTGAACAACGCTGGGAAATATGGGAAAAATGGGTCTGCGATCGACTTACAGAAGATGCCGATTTTGCCAAAAAAAAATCATCTTTTCAGATGAAGCTCATTTTGATCTTGGCGGGTATGTAAACAAGCAAATTGTCGCATTTGGGGCACAGAAAACCCACACGCATACATTGAAAAGCCGATGCACCCAAAACGAGTCACTGTTTGGTGCGGATTTTGGTCCAGAGGCATAATTGGGCCATTTTTCTTCGAAAATGAGCAAGGAGTGGCCGTTACAGTCAATGGCGATCGTTATCGGGCCATGTTGAATGAATTTTTGTTCACAAAAATTGAAGAGGAGGATATTGGCAACATTTGGTTTCAACAGGACGGCGCTACGTGCCACACAGCCGAAGCTACACTCGATGATTTGCGCCTGTTTTTGAAGATCGCATTATCAGCCGCAGAGCTGATGTCGTTTGACCACCTCGGAGCTGCGATTTGACACCGTTGGACTATTATTTGTGGGGTGCCCTCAAAGATAAGTGTTACGCCGACAAGCCAGAGACAATTGACGCTTTAAAGGACAATATTCGTGAAGCCATTGGTGAACTACCGCTGCACACAATCGATAATGTGCTTAAAAATTGGACCGATCGTGTAGGTTACTGCATGGCCAGCCGAGGCAGCCATTTGAATGAAATTATTTTCCATTATTAACCGGAAGGATTGTACTTTCAAATAAAAAAAGAAATTTGAGAAAATATTCAGTAGTTTTTTTTATAGCATTTTCAAAAAAAAAAAGTTATTTGGCGGACCCGTTATAATTATAATAGTTTGGCAACGCATTATTTATTTGAATGTTCCATTTCTAATTTTATTATTGTAAATAAGAATTTCAGTGCGTAAACAGTATAATTTTGAATTATTTCAAAAAAAAAAAGTTTGAGCTCTATCCGTCGAATGCATTTCTGCCAAAATTGGCAACTACTTATAAGCAATGAAATGCAAAATACTTCCATCTGCCTATTCTCGATCGACATTTTTCTTGAAATTTGTAATTTCTTCAACTAACGCGACGAACTGTGGCGTGTTCAATTTGACAGCTGAAGTGATCAAAAACGTTGCGCTGCGTTTTGTAAACTAACCATTAAATAACGTAACTCAACGCAGGTAGTCACCGAACAGCTGTAACGTTTTATAAACTACCAAAACGACAAAAGTAACGCGAAGTGACTGATTCACGACTTATAGAATACCACCCTTAATAAGCTACACCAGATCTTTGGCCCTCTTAAATTGCAAAGTTGATATTGAATAAGCGCTAAGCAACGTAATGCCGGTGATAAAGCACGTGGTACTCGTAATAATAACGATGTTAAATAAAAATCATTATACAGTTATTATTATAAATCTTATTGAAAAAAACATTTTATTACCTGGACCCATTATCGCACGAAACAAAATGTACAACACAAAAATATTTTAGGAAATGCCAATATCTATGTAATTTAAAAAATTAAAACAGAAAATTTTATGATGTCCTAAGCATGACATCCAAACAGACAGCATAAATTGCGGGCCATTTAATAAACAATTTGTAGAAAATGTAATAACACAAAAAAGCCTTTTAAATTTAGGTTGTAGAAAACTTTATAGGGATAAAAAGAAATATTAAAAAACAACAATAATATAATCGATGTACATACTATGTATTCACTGTGAAAATTGATTTACGAACTCCCGTGGTACATGGGTGGAATGCGACGACTGTCGTCGTTGGATTTGCCAGTATTGCCTTCAAGGCACTACGAATTTATCTATAAAAGATGTAAAAACATCGCAATATTTGTGTTAAAAATGCAAAAATAAATAAATATTTATTTTATATATTAGGGTGTAAACTGGTAAGTATCTTGAACGCCAGTGTCTTTATACCAATCAAAATGATCGGAGGGAAGATGAAATATAAATTTTACCGTTATCCTTTTTTGACCACATTTGTCGGCCTTGTGGATAAGGACTCTGGAATATTCCCCAAGTACCGCCTATCAGATGTGTATGTGGTTACTCCAATACAGTCCCTTTATAGCCATTTATACCAATCTTTTCTTCCAAATGATCGGAGGGAAGAAGAAATATAAATTTTAGCGTTATCCATTTTTTACCATATTTGACGGCCTTATGGATAAGGACTCTGGAATATTCCCCAATGACCACCTATCAAATGTGTATGTGGGACTCCAATAGAGTCCATTTATACCAATATTTTCTTCCAAATGATCGGAGGGAAGATGAAATATACATTTTAGCGCTATCCTTTTTTGACCATATGTGACAGCCTTGTGGATAAGGACTCTGGGATATTCCCCAAGTACCGCCTATCAGATGTGCATGTGGGACTCCAATTCAGTCCATTTATACCAGAGTTCGTATTTACCCCCCCCCCCCCCATGAGTAACCCATACACATGGTCGTGGGAATGTGTAATGATGGTATGGGGAAAATAATGGGTAGCTACCCACGAAAATGAGGAATTACCCATGACGATTACCCATTACCCTCAGGGCAATGGGGAAAATAATGGGTAGCTACCCACGAAATGGGGAATTACCAATCACGATTACCCATTACCCTCAGGGCAATGGGGAAAATAATGGGTAGCTACCCACGAAATGGGGAATTACCAATCACGATTACCCATTACCCTCAGGGCAATGGGGAAAATAATGGGTAGCTACCCATGACAAAGGGGAATTACTCATCACGATTTCCCATTACCCTCAGGGAAATGGGGAAAATAATTTGTAGCTACCCACGACGATGGGCAATGGGTTACCCAGGGTAACTCATCCCCATTTTTGGAAGATAATATGAAAAAATTAGAAACAATGTCTGGATCTCGGAAACGGAGCGTCCAATTAAAAAAATAACCAATTTTTGTGGGTTTCTAAGGGGTTTTCATAAAGTGGTCCAATTCGTATGAAAGAATTTTTTTTCGAAAAATCGCCAAAATAAAAAAATCGCTAAAATAAAAAAGTGGCTATAACTCTAAAAACGGTGGGTGCGTCCAATCGAAAAAATAATAAAAAATTTACATCCAAAGGAGGATTTAACCAATGGGGGTCTCCAATATGGCATCACTTTTAAAAAAAAAAACAAAAATCGCCAAAAATAAAATTTTGCATACAAAAAATAACCAATGTTTCGGGTTTCCTAAAGGGTTTTCATAAAGTAGTTCAATTCGTATGGAAGAATTTTTTTTTCGAAATTTCGCCAAAATAAAAAAATCGCTAAAATAAAAAGTGGCTATAACTCGACAAAAAGTGATGCCATATTGGAGACACCCATTGGTTAAAATTTTTTATTATTTTTTCGGTTGGACGCACCACTTCAGCCACTTTTTTATTTTAGCGATTTTTTTATTTTGGCGATTTTTCGAAAAAAAAAATTTTCCATACAAATTGGACCACTTCATGAAAACCCCTTAGAAACGCACACAAATTGGTTATTTTTTTAATTGGACGCTCCGTTTCCGAGATACAGACATTTTTTCTAATTTTTTCATATTATCTTCCAAAAATGGGGATGAGTTACCCTGGGTAACCCATTGCCCATCGTCGTGGGTAGCTACCCATTATTTCCCCATTTCCCTGAGGGTAATGGGAAATCGTGATGAGTAATTCCCCATTGTCGTGGGTAGCTACCCATTATTTTCCCCATTGCCCTGAGGGTAATAGGTAATCGTGATGGGTAATTCCCCATTTCGTGGGTAGCTACCCATTATTTTCCCCATTGCCCTGAGGATAATGGGTAATCGTGATGGGTAATTCCCCATTTTCGTGGGTAGCTACCCATTATTTTCCCCATACCCTGCGGGTAATGGGTAAACGATCGCTACTCATTCCCCATGGCAATAATAATGGATTACCCTGGGTAACCCAGGGTAACTCATTACCCACGAAATACGAACCCTGATTTATACCAATCTTTTCTTCCAAATGATCGGAGGGAAGAAGAAATATAACTTTTAGCGTTATCCTTTTTTTACCATATTTGATGGCATTGTGGAGAAGGACTCTCGAATATATCCATCGGGCACATACCAAATATTAATACTGGACTCAGATATATTTTGTTTTTAGTGCTTTCTTCATCTAAATGATGGAGGGACACAGAAAACAGTGCTGGCTGTTCGCCCGCAATAGTCACATTTCTGTTAGTAAATACTAATAATAATAATCAAATGCAAATCGCATTTTGTTAAAAATAGTTTTTTTTGTTAAGATTTAATTATTTTGTGAACAGTAGAGTTGGGTAATTCGTGAACTACCTAGTTCATTTAGGGTGACCAAACATCACCCTCATAAACATAATGTACATGTTCGATACGGCGAGTATGTTCGTTATTGTTACGACCGGGCACCTTAAATGAACGAGTTCGAGAACTAGTGAACGAGTTCGACACAAGTCTAGTGAACAGATTGTTGCTAAAATTGTGAATGTTGAATGTTTTGAAAAATTAGTTACGTTCCACATACATACCACAGACCTGTTCCACAAAATTTTATGGTGGTTCAGATTGGTGGTGTACGCTGTAACAGGAGCACAGCCGAAAATGTTGTTGGTATGCAACTTTCTCCACTCTTACGTATCAGGGATGAGCAAATGCAACGCTGTGGAACTTGACGAAGCCATTCAGCCAGAAATGAGCCTCATCGCTGAAGATGATTTTCCGATGAAAATCCGAATCATTTTCAAGTTGTTGCTCACGAACATACGACGCTTATGGTGGTCAAGCGGCTTCAGTTCTTGCGTCAATTTGATCTTGTAAGGATGTAGGCCAAGATCTTTTCGAAAAATTCGCCACAACGACGTCACAGAGATGCCCAACGCTTGAGAACGACGTGTGAGAGACACATTTGGGCTTTCTTGAACTGAAGCCTCAGCGGCAGCAATATTCTCGACACTACGGGCACTTCTTTGTCGCACTGGCACGGGAACATTTTGTACTGTGCCTGTGGATTCAAATTTTTAAACTAGACGCTCAATTGTTCATCTGGTAGGACGATTATGACGACCATAAATTGGACGTAGCGCTCTTAAAGTTGAGGCCACTGACTCCAAATTTCAGTAGTAACTTTTAATAATTTCGACTCGTTGTTGGCTCGTATATCTTTCCATGATGAAATGGCAAACCTTACTGAAGAGAAATGTCAAAAGAGCGGGGAAAAATATGGCGTCGTTTGCCGTCCCTATCGATTTACTTGTATAGCATCTCTGTTGAAAACCCCGTTATAAGCGACGATTTATCCCACCTTTCGTTTTATATTCAAAAATTAAATTGTTCGATCGTTTGGTCGTTTTTTTAATCAATTTTATTCTTCGATATTTCGCTACCCTTTGGGTAGCATTGTCAGGAAGACAAACACAATTATTAATTAGAAACGTTGTGATACAAATTTTGCAAAAGACATGTCGAAATGGTGAGCAAGAAATGATCCCAGAAAATTCACCATATGTACTGTACGTGTCGTTACCGGGCGTTTGTTCGACAGAATTTAGAGTAACGTGGAAAAACTCAAAATGCTGGACTGAAAGCGCGTGGAGCAGGTGCAGTATCCAGGACAAACTGGATACTACCACAGCCAAGGCAATGTATTTACGGCCACCAGACATATAGTACAATATTTGTAGGCAGTCCCTTATTTAAATATAGGTGTTTAAAAACATTAACAACAGGTTCGTTAGAGTTAGCAATAGCTGAGGTCGTTCAAATAAGACCAAATCATTCAAATAGCTAATATTATTTTTCATTCAAAGCACCGTAATTTTTTTTAATTTAACCAAAAAAATTACTATCAAATTTTCATCAAGTCGTTACCAAATACTGTGTCGCCAGAAAAAAGTCGTTTCGATTAAACATCGACGCCAATTCTACGTACATAATACCAAATATGTTTCAACAATCGTCCATAGTTATCGACAACTAATACTTGAACACCAATTTGGAACGGTCGACACAAGACTACTTGCAGGTTTGTAGAATCTAAAGCACAATTTTTTTTTTGTAGAATTAAAGAAAAGTAATTTTAAAAAATCGCCCATTTTTAAAACAGCATAAAAACATACACATTTTTTTATAGGTAATTATAATAGTTTTGAAACCCAGTATTTATTTGAACTTTCCATTTCTAATTTTGAATTATATATAAAAAAAAATAATGCTTACCTCTGTGCGTCGATTCCATTTCAGCCCAAAACTGGCAACTACTTATAAGCAATGAAATGCAAAATTCTGCCATCTGCCCATCCGCGATCGATATTTTTCTTTAAATTTGTAATTTTTTCAACTAACGTGGGGAATTGTAGCGTGTTGAATTTGGCAGCTACAGTGATCAAAAACGTTCCACTCCGTTTTATAAACTATCTAATACATAACGTAACTCAACACACGTAGTCACGGAACAGCTAAATATAACATTTTATAAACTACCAAAACGACAAAAGTAAAGCAGTGACTGTTTCACGACTTTTAGAATTACACCCTAAGGCATAATTTTTTAGTGGAACTTTATCTTTGATCAACGATCAAAAGTAATTTAATCTCTGAATTCATTTTTGTTTTCAAACAACAACAAGAAAAACAAACACAAAGTTGCTTTAATTGTTACTGAGAACAATAATAATCACCATCTTAGTTGAAATAACAGAAAAAACGTATCATATAACTCATAGTGCAGTTAGAACTTCATTTCTTTTGAAAAACTTTCCAATTTCACTTAATTTCTTAATTGTAGGTACTGTTTAGTACCCTTTCCATTTTCCATCCCTAAAATAAAAAAAAATAAATGGTTTCCCCTTACATCCCATGAAGGGACCGGGGAGAACTTCTCACAATCACTGAGCTGTACGCTTTCCAGTTTTCACTCACTGATTGGGACCTACAGTTTTACACCGATTCCGAACGGTATTTTGAAAAGCTTTTTCATGGCTATATACTCGATAGTGTCGCCGTCACTATGCGAGGTGACCGCCGCCGAAAGAAATTTGAAGGTGGTCAGAGCAGGAATCGAACCCAGGATCTGAAGTACAAGAGGCGCGCACACTACCCATTGCACCGCCGACGGCCACATTTTCCATCCCTGCCAAACTTAATATTTTATTGCATTGTGCTACGAACACAACTGCGCACCTGGTAATTTAAATGGCACATCACTGTCCATCGTCGTTCAGTACGAACTCGAGATTCTTTCACTCTCGATTTGTCTCACTCAATTCAGATTGGTGGTGTGCCAAGGCTGATCTAGTTGAGGTTAACGCATTAGAACAGCTAATTCATGGTACAATAATATCTTCATGGTAATAGCAGCGTGCGTTGTTGTTGTTGTAGGCAGCAACCACAGACCTCTTGTTTTTGTTTTATTCGCTTCAGCTGTCAAACTCTGCACAAATTCATACCAACAACACAAGAATGGAAAAGAGTACAAAAACAAAATACATGTCAGTGTGACAGCCGAAGCGAAGAACCTCATGAAAAAAATGAAAACAGCTGTTCTTACGACTTTACCATGAACATATTATTGTACCATGAGCTAATTTTGCTTTCATTCTTATGACTCTATCTGTCAAATTCACTGTACTTTGTTATTGTACTTTTTTGTTTACTTTGTTTGGCCATATGGCCATATTTGTGTTAAATTTGACATTTAGAGTCATAGAACAAAAACAAAATCCCTGTTGTTGGTGCCCACAACAACAACAAATTCTACTGCGTTAACCTCTACTAGATCAGTCTTGTGGTGTGCTTTGTAACAGGAGCACAGCCGAAAATTTTGTTGGTATGCAACTTTCTCCACTCTTATATTTCGGGGATGATCAAATGCAATACTGTGGAATTTGTTCCGATATATTTGGACAGTGAAAAACATAGATAAAGAAAATAATAGATATAGCGCGACCATTGTCAAATTTGTTCCTAGGTTCTTCCTGTACTACTGTCACTACAATTGAAGTTTCCCATAATTCTCACTGACGTTTATTCAAAATTGTGGGAAATTTTTGTGACAGTAGTTTAAACAATAGAAAATGTGAAAAAATTGATATGATTTTGTTTCTTATATAAAAAACTATTTCAAAGCCAAGAAACCCCGTAAGGCCGCCAAAAGATGAAGATCCCGGAATGTCTTTTTAATCTAAAAACTTCCCCACACAAAAACTGTAGCAACTTCTGTGGTCGCAGATGCCAAACCCGTTAGAGGTCTATCAACAAGGAATGGTAGCTGAACCGGAGGTAGAACCAATTTATTTGGAAATAGACGGTTGCGACATGGCTTTCCAATTCGATGGTCATCGGATAATTCTACTTTAAGTAACGTGTTGTATTATTGTTTCGAAGTGATATTTTTGTTGAAAATAATTGTTTCTTTTGATATGAAATTTTAGAATTTTAATGTCATATTTTTTTTACTTTTTTTTTGGGAACAAAAACTATCCCATTTATTGCTTTCAACGGCATCTAGAAAATTACCCATTACACTAAAACTTTCCCAACACTTGTGCTTCATCTAAAAGTTTACTTTATCTATGCTATCTATTACATAACGTAACTCAACGCACGTAGTCACGGAACATCTACATATAACATTTTATAAACTACCAAAACGACAAAAGTAAAGCAGTGACTGTTTCACGACTTTTAGAATTACACCCTAAGGCGTAATTTTTTAGTGGAACTTTATCTTTGATCAACGATCAAAAGTAATTTAAACTTTGAATTCATTTTTTTTTTCAAACAAAACAAGAAAAACAAACACAAAGTTGCTTTAATTGTTAATGAGAACAATTATAATCACCATCTTAGTTGAAATAACAATAAAAACGTATCATATAACTCATAGTGCAGTTAGAATGTCAATTCTTTTGAAATACTTTCCAATTTCATTTAATTTCTTAATATATTTATTCTGTTGTTCGACCTTTTCCGTATCAATAAATAATCAATAATCAATATTATAGTTTATGGCGTTGTGCTACGAACACAACTGCGCGCATGGTAGTCAAAAACGATGTACAAGTAGACAGTCAAAATTTCTCTTCACTCCAAATGCCAACAAACAAAACGAGTGAAACCCTAGTACTTCTCTACTCTCTCTCTTACTCTCTTCATTGAATATTTCAATACACGAGCAGCTTTTGATGGTGTTATTGTATATAACTATACAAATTCCAACCATGTTGCAGTAAAATTACATAAACTATGTATGCAAAAAGTATGAAATAAGCAAGATATGACGCGAGAGAGAAATGCGTTTGAGTGTACTCCTAGCACTTTTTGGTTCTCTTTTACCAGTGTTGCCAAGTTGCGCACATCTTCTGGTCGTCTAATTCTAAATCGTCTTTGTGGTAGTTTGAATGACACATCACTCACTGTTCATCGTCGTCGGTTCTGTACGAACGAAGAACCACCGAGTCTCGATATGTCTCACTCAATTGTGTAGATTGGTGGTGTGCTTTGTAACAGGAGCACAGCCGAAAATATTGTTCGTATGCAACTTTCTACACCCTTATGTATCGGGGATGATCAAATGCAATACTGTGGAACTTTTTCATATATGTATATTTGGACAGTGAAAAGTACCGCAGTGCCCCAGTAATCGATTCAGTAAATAATAAATATATCAGACAAATAATGCATTAAACCTAGTGCTAACTTCGTTTGCTCGAACAGTCGGGTTTAACGTTTACAATTCAATTCACAACAAAATTATTACATCTGGACGGTTAAAGCACTTCAGTTGACAAACACCATTGGCAACAATCGTATTCTGAAATTTGAACTGGAAACAAAACTGCATGCCTGGTATTTCAAACGGTTCTGAAAGAAAGAACAAATGGCGATTACGCTACGCTGCAAACAATTTTAGACCATTATTTGCAAACAGTGCCTAATTGTTATGTGCGGTTCCGCGTACATAATCGGATATTTGGGCCGGTTCCGGTTCTCAGCAAATTGTTATCCCAAAGAGGCTTATGCCTTGTCCACGCTGCCGCTAAAATTGAGTTGAAATTGTTCAATTTCGCATATATTTTGACAACCACGAAATTGGGATATTTACAACAATTTCGTTGAAAGCCGAACGAAGCCGATAGAAAATATTTCGGTGTGCCGCCGTCGTACATAGATCATTTTTTGAAGTTCACGCCGCCGTCATTAAGGCGTGCTTCGACTACAAATCTAGGCCGATGTTATCGCCTAAGCCGCTTTTAAAGGCCCGAATTACTAAAAAAAATATCTAATTTTTTCACACAACCAACGAGGTGAGCCTAAAAGTAACGTCTGCCGAAAAATCACGTTTAATAAAAACTGAGTTGTCGCCGTCGATTCATTTTTTTGTTGCTCCAACGCCGTCGATAATTATGGGTCGGCTTCGTTCACCCAACACGTGGTTACTAATATTACAACAAAAAACAAAACAATTGTATGCCGCCATTTTCGACGACATAGAGTAGTGAAAATAAACTAAAAAATCATGGTGAATCAGTGCATCATGTTAAAGTTCACGTACCATTCGTTTATTTTATTGTTTTCATTCATTTCCTAGCAAAATTTTGGTTAATGTGCCCAGGCACTAAAATTTTACTAATTGTAATGTTTGTAAACAAACAGTTGTCATTTTCCAACGAAATTGCTCAAATGCCAGTGTGAACGATTTCAATTTCCGAAATTGTCAATTTCATGGCCGCGTGAACAAGGCATTATGTGAAATATCTTATTATAATATAAAATTTGATAAAAAATACGCATTTTCTGTCGAGTCCAGTTCCGAGAAGAATCGGGTATTAGGACCGGTTCTGGTTATCAGCAAATTGCTGTCCTAACGATGCTTAAGTAAAATATCTTATTATAAGAATATAAAATTTGATTACAAAAGTATACATTTTCGTAGCCTCACCCAAAGGTTAACACTTTTGGTTCCTTTGGAATCGAGTGCTCTTATTCACGAACCGTTTTACCGTTCATTTCAAACCGTTTTTCAGTTCCTCTAGAATCGATTTTCGGTCTTTTTGTAACCGTTTTCGGTTCTTTTCAACCCGGTTTTCGGTCCTTGAAGAACCGTTTTCAGTTCATTTGGACCTTGTAAGCCCCGGTCCGGTCGGTTCTCTTAAAGAACCGGTTCTTCTGAACCGGCTCCTGAATTCTGTGCACCACTAATTCCTTACCGTCTGGTTGCAAATAGTACTTGCGAAGCTTTACTACTTTTAGTATTTCTGCGCGCCTGGTATCTCAGATTCAAATACAGGTCAGGATTGTAACGTCCTAAATTGGTGGCAACTCAGATTTGTTGTTGTCTGTAATAAGCGAACCCCAGCAGACTTGTCGTTATGAGCATGAATTGTCGTTTTACCGCCCCTCTTGATACCAAATAAAAATGTAATTGAAGTTGTTCCTATCACTATCAAAATCCCTAAGCCGGGCTTTTATTTAAAATATTTAATTTTAAAGTTAACTAAGTGGAGGAATCTGGAAAAGGAGTTTGAGACTACTTTAAGTATGACAAGATTAAAATGCTTTAGTTTTAATATTATTAAAAATATTACAATTGCATTTTAAAATTTAAAAACCTTTTAGTATCAGCATCGAATCGGTGACAGTACTTACCTGACAAAGCTAAAGTACTATTTCTTAAGCTCTATTATTCCATCCCTGACAATAAACATATTTCTCATTCGTCGTGCGACTAACATAGCATGTGCGCCTGGTATTTTACATTTAGATTGGTATTGTAGTAAAATAGACGTTTGCTTAAAACTCTGAGGAAAAGAGAAAAAAGAAAGAGACAGACCTACTTTAAAAACCTTTTTGTAACAGCGTCCAATCGGTGACAGTACTTGCCTGACGAAGCTAAAGTACTATTTCTTAAGCTCTATTTTTCCCATCCCTGACAATCAACATATTTCTCATTCGTCGAGCTACTAACTTAGCATGTGCGCCTGGTATTTTAGATTTAGATTGGTATTGTAGTAAAAAATAGACGTTTTCTTAAAACTCTGAGGAAAAGAGAAAAAAGAAAGAGACAGACTTACTTTAAAAACCTTTTTGTAACAGCGTCCAATCGGTGACAGTACTTGCCTGACGAAGCTAAAGTACTATTTCTTAAGCTTTATTTTTCCATCCCTGACAATCAACATATTTCTCATTCGTCGTGCTACTAACATAGCCTGTGGGCCTGGTATTTTAGATTTAGATTGGTATTGTAGTAAAATAGACTTTTTCTTAAAACTCTGAGGAAAAGCGAAGAAAGAAAGAGACAGACCTACTTTAAAAACATTTTGGAAACAGCGTCCAATCGGTGACAGTACTTGCCTGACGAAGCTAAAGTACTATTTCTTAAGCTTTATTTTTCCATCCCTGACAATAAACATATTTCTCATTCGTCGTGCTACTAACATAGCCTGTGCGCCTGGTATTTTACATTTAGATTGGTATTGTAGTAAAATAGACGTTTCCTTAAAACTCTGAGGAAAAGAGAAAAAAGAAAGAGACAGACCTACTTTAAAAACCTTTTTGTAACAGCGTCCAATCGGTGACAGTACTTGCCTGACGAAGCTAAAGTACTATTTCTTAAGCTCTATTTTTCCCATCCCTGACAATCAACATATTTCTCATTCGTCGAGCTACTAACTTAGCATGTGCGCCTGGTATTTTAGATTTAGATTGGTATTGTAGTAAAAAATAGACGTTTTCTTAAAACTCTGAGGAAAAGAGAAAAAAGAAAGAGACAGACCTACTAAAATCGTCTCCGATTTTTGGTTCTTTAGCAGGGTTGCCGTCTCCTGCACTATTTTTATAATCTACCTATTGAAGGTATTTGCACTTTTATTTCAACTGCCCTTTTTTGCCTTTTCCTAGGGACACAAACAAATAACTACTATAAAACAATTGGATTTAGAAAGTTTTCAGTGATTTATAATCACCCCTACCCTGTAATTCGTCGCCCAAGACGTCGACTTCTGAAAGTCGTGGTCACCTGCTAACGACGGCGTTGTCACATTAATGCAAAATCGGTACCTGGTAAGACGTCGCGACCAAGATTTATCCACTCAGGTTATATCAGTAGCACAGCTGATTTCATTGTTTTCATTTTGTTCGTGCCTAATATGTCAAAGTTTGTTTATATTTCTGTTTTTGTTTACATTATTAGTTTGTTCACAAAGCTTCAAACAATGTGTAATAAAGTGGAATGAACCCAAAAATAATTTGTTAAATATTAAAGAGATTTACAAAAACAGATTTGAATCTTTATTATTTGAACTAAATTTAACACATTTAAAATTAAATTTCCATTTTCACAGTGTTTACATCAGCTGACTTTGAAATTTTAGGCACTTTAATTTCATCAACAGCTGCTGCTATAACCTGAATAAATAAATCTTGGTCGCGGCCAGTGACGCCTGCGTATCGATAATTTACTACCAAAAAGTGTAATCCCTAACATGTAAAGAAAATTTTCTTCAATTTGTTTGCTGGCATGTATTTTTTTCTTGATCTAAGTTCAAGTTCTAGTGATGAAGAACAGAAAAAATTCCTTCTTCGTATACAAAGAAAAATTATAAGGCAAAGGTCAGATATATTTAACGTACCAGATATCAAGTAAATTTTGCTATGCCATTCATCAAATATGTCATTTATCTACAGGTTTCAAAATCATTTTCGCAACAATAAAGCAGCATTTGAATGCTTGATACTATTCCGCCGAAAATGAAGAAAAATATTCGTTCAACATCTGTTGTCCGCAAGGCTTGGGATTTTCCTCCAGTTCTTTTATTAAATTTTCGAACTGTGTTGCATTTGTAATTCTTATTTTTTTTCCGCCATTTTATCTTTTATATTTCAGTTTTCATCAACTTCCAAATCAATCAAAACCAGAGCTCGCAAAATATGCTCAACAAAAGTTATTTGCGCGGTCTGGTCACTCAAAAGATCGAACAAGTGAGACGGAATCGCTCAGTGTCTGAACATAAACCCTCTTTTTTCGTTTCGTTCGTGTTGTCGCTGTCGAATTTCGGGTTGAGCGCAACACACGAATCGGTATCTTACTGACCGGTGGATATGAACAGAACCGTTCGTCGCTCAGCTACTGAAAGTCAGTAAGTGAGTAAAGCCAACAAAAGGTCCGGAAAAAATGTCTTTATTTTTATTGTTGCATTTGCCTTATGTTGTTGCCTTAGATATTTCGTCACAGGCAAAGCATTAAAGAGGAAGGGAGAGGAGGATGGGACGCTCATTTGTGTGTATTTGCGTATGCAGTAATAGCCAGTGGCGCCGCACTCATTCACTCTCAGAAGACCGTTTGCCGAGTTTTAACGACGTAAAGTGTCTCGAGTGAACACATGAGCCGAGCTAGCAAACAAAAACGGTCGTCGGTTGAGCGAATGTCAACTCAAAGAAGAACACAGTTTGAGGGTTTTTTTGGCGACAGTTTCGCATTGTGTCAGTGGACGATTGGTTTTTTTCTGACAACAAGCACGAAAGAGACCAATTATTGCGAGCTCTGATCAAAACACAACCGTTTGCATCAAAGGCGTAGCAAGTCGTGTAGAAAAAGCGTAACCACCCGAAATAAGTCGATTCGACTCAACAAGGTTCTAAAAACGCCATTGCGGGTACCAAGTACTCGTCGTCTGCAGTCGACACGACTTCAGAGGTGCCAAAATAAACACGGCGACACAAGACGTCGACGTTAGCTGTCGACGACGACTTACAGGGTAGGGGTGAATATATAACACTAAGGATGATTGGCGATGCTAATCGAAATGTTGGGAATATTTAATAGATCTTGAGAAACATTCATGTTGCTGGTATTTTCATTTTATGATTTCAAACCAAACTAATTCAACAGAGACATAAAAAAAACAGAAGACAGTTGCCCGAGACCTTCGGCCACGGACTGTCCCTGCAGGTTGTGTCAGAGACACGGCCATTAAGTTTAACGTAGAATACGCCATCCTATAAGACAGAAAACATATATACATTGTTGATGTTGCGCCTACAAATTAATTAACATTTTTAATAAAAATATATATAAACAAGGGAACACAAAACTTACCGAGTACTTATTTCTCTGCATTACAACCACTCGTTGCTTTCTTGTATTTCGTGTAGGTGCTATTTTGATTAGTAGTTTTTATTTTAATTTACTAAACGTAAACTCTCAGCTGCTGTCAAACAGCATCAAGCAGCATTGTTATTTTGATTACTTGGCAGCACTTTCATTTAACATAAAAATGTATGAATTAATTTTTTCATATATTTTTTATAATTATTGTTAAATTCAAATGTTAAATTCAAATTCACATTTAACATTTTGTTTCACTTAAGTACATAAGTAAATATACGAAATTTCAATATTTCATCAATCAAAACACCAGCCGAAGGTTTGTGTCCACACTGAAACAGCAGCATAGTTTGTGTTCACGCTACAAACTCAAACACTCAATCAAACACCACACATATGTTTGAGTGCATGTGTTTAAACAATTTTCATTGGAGAAATTTAAATATTAGGAAGATATCAACCAATATGAAATGTATATCAAACGAAAGATAACATCTTCATTTACCTACAAACAAATTTTTAAAAAAAGTTATCTCACCGTTTCCTTATAATCAATGAAATAAAGATTACAACAATAACAATCTGACATGACTCCCTATACCTTAAGGTAAGACGTATTCTACGCCAAAAAAAAATTCAAATCACATTGTTGTTTTTTTCTTAAATATTTTATTTATTTATTTTGTTTCTTCATTTGTTGTTTTATAATCATTTTCTCTTGTTTGTTTTTCTTGTAATATAATTAAATCATTAAAATTATATTAACGTTTTGCTGTTGAGAAGGGGGGAGAAGAGTATAATAATAATTATAGTATTTTAAATTGAACATTTTGTCCTGTTACTTTTTTATGTTACGTAATATGCCTTAAAAAAAACTCAATAGGTACCTCCGTCATCCAACAGCGCGGGATACATTTGTCATAACTATTACTTGATTTTAAATGGTATACATATAGAAATTTTTAAAACAAAATTTAAGCAGAAATGAAAAATAATAATTAAATGAACTTGAAACAACATGAAACTCAAAAATGTTAATTATTCAGCCTTATTACGTATGTCGTTGTCGTATTTCGACTACGACAGTTTTGTAAAAGATTAAAGACAACACGCCAACTTTGTCTTTAATCTTTTACAAAACTGTCGTAGTCGAAATACGACAACGACATACGTAGTAAGGCTGAATATAAAATTACACTAAAATAAGGTTAAAGAAAACACATAAAATTAATCCAAGATAAAATAGAATAAAATAAAAAGAGAGACGATATGATTAACTGAAATTAAATAATTTTGCATATACATACATATTCATTCTTTTTAAATTTGTGTAAGTTTTAAGATAAACATTAAGTCAAAAATATCATACGCTAAAACTACAAAAAAAAATATATAATCGAGAAGAAGAATTCTTGCAACCGAGTTTCTTAATTTACTACAAGAACTTCCTTTGTTCTTTTACAAAAATTGTTGCCTTTCTATATAGTAAGTAAACTTTTTGCATAAACAAAATTGGTAGTGTTTGTTGTTTCTCCTGCGTTTTATTTCTAGTTCCTTTTATTAATTTACTTAATATTTATAAAAAAAAAATGATTTTGATTCCTTTTTTAATGGGATTTATGTTATTTGAATTTAATGTATAATTTGATTTTAAACGTCCTATTTGTATTGTATTTTTATATAAATTTACGTTTTGTTTCTTTACAAATTCTTAAATGTACAATTATTAGTACATGTTCTTTGCAAGTTTTACTTTCTTCTGTTAACATTTTACTAATTATGAGAAGAATATTTAAAATATATATTAATGTTTTAAGGGTAGCGTAAATCAATAAATTAAATTAACACGTTGTGTTATGCCGCTAAAAAAAAATTCCATAGATCGATCCTCATCAGTCGCTTGCAGCATAAAGTTGTAAATAATATAAAATTTATTATATTCTCCCTGTTATCTGGTATTCGATTGAAAGCGAAAGTGACACCGAAATTGAAACTGTGCAAGGACAAACTGAACATTACAAAGTTTTGAAAAATGTTAGTGATTTGGTTCTGAGGCCTAAAATCAAAATTAAATGGAAAATTTAAGTACAACTTTGCTTTTTAATTTACACGAAAGTATTTAAATTTACATTTTTTTATAATCAGCCTTATTACGAATGTCGTTCTCGTATTTCGACTACAGCAGTTTTGTAAAAGATTAAATACAAAGTTGTCGCCTTATCTTTAATCTTTTACAAAACTGTCGTAGTCGAAATACGAGAACGACATTCGTAATAAGGCTGAATTTAACGTCCTGTTTTTCGTTATTGGATTACATTTTGCGAAAATTGTTAAAACTTCCACATTAATCAACATTTTTAATGAAAAACTTTGTTGCTTTGGAAATCAAATTGGGAAATTTTCAAATTTCAATTTCGACTACAATCGAAATATACAATAAATAAGGGGAGATGCATGTGATTTCACAATATTTGATGTGTTGTCAACTTTTTACATACAAAATAAATCTCATAATTTTTGTGGACAGTCCATTCAGAGAAGTGCAGAGTAAATCATTCCAAAGGAAACTTTTTATAATTCTTATAATTTATCATTAGACTTTTCGCCTATTATTTGTATGTACACTTAACTGATAGAAGTTTAATGAAGAGGCAAAGATAGACGTTACAGTAGATTAATATATATATATGTATATGTAGGTAATTTCATATTCCATTTATGTTTATATCCGAGGAATTCATAAAATTACTTTTATATTTTTTGTTTTGTAATTTTCGATTTGGTTATTTATTCATTAAAGTCCTTATAAATATGTATAAAGAATATAAATATAGGAAAAGAAATTAAAACAATTTGACTAAACAAAATGACTGACACATATGTATATGAAAAGCCATGTTCTGAGTCCTTCGCTAAAATTTCAATAAGATTTAATGAGAAATAAATCATGATAAAATTACGATGATACGAAATAAAACCCAGAACAGCGGGGGGTGAAGATAATCAGCCTTATTACGAATGTCGTTCTCGTATTTCGACTACGATAGTTTTGTAAAAGATTAAAGATACCACGCCAACTTTGTCTTTAATCTTTTACACAACTGTCGCAGTCGAAATACGAGAACGACATTCGTAATAAGGCTGAATGAGACTTATTACGAATGTCGGTCTCGTATGTCGACTACGACAGTTTTGTAAAAGATTAAAGACAAAGTTGGCGTGGTACTTTTAATCTTCTACAAAACTGTCGAGAACGACATTCGTAATAAGGCTGAATGTCTCCTGAGAACCTTTTCTTTTTTTTTGACAAATGTTTTAAATATTTTCAAGACTTTGACAACAACAACACACAGCACAAGGTAGGGACGCAACAAAGATACAAATATTCAAAACCCCATACATAAAATATACACGAAACTTTTTTATAAAATTGCCCAACCCAAAAACGATAATCAATCCTACAAAACAAAAAAAAAAAACCATGACAAATGTCAAAAGCCAAAACATTTTTAGTTTTTATTATTTATTTATTTTCTTTTGCGAAAATTTATTATAAAATTTTGAAAAAAGGTCTAATCATATGTGAGGTGAATACGATACAACCAAATTGAATTGTAAAGAAATCACTATTAACAGTAACACGTAAGCTTTGCAATTTCTATTAAATAAGGGGGGAAATCAACAGTATTTTCTTTCTCTTTCAAATCAATATTAATCAGAAATTAAAATGTATAATAAACTACATTAACTTTATTCACTTAATGAAGTAGTGAATCTTGTTTTGTATTTAGGTTAAGATAAGAACAAAATTGAAATTATAAAATCAAGAAAAGAAAAATATATATATGTATATATAATTATTAACTTAATATATGAATAGAAAAAATTAAAATTAAGTTTGGAAAAATAAGAGGACTATTAAAAGAAATCTTAGTTTACATGAGATACACGAGACAATGTGATTTATGGATGGATGTATATGATTATAATAATTAGCAAAAGAAATGGTGCAAAATAAAACAGAAGTTATAGTTAATGATTTTATAAACAAAAAAATAAAAAATGTGCATGGTTAGGGAGGGGATGGGAAAGGGTGGTGTGAAGGGCGTGGCACGTTTAAACGATTAATCTTTGTGGGTGTTTATTTTTCTTCAAAATTGATCAAGTTTATGTATTGGATTAATCGTTTAGAACTTTCTTTGTAATTTAGTTTACGAAACAGCTTTTAATTCTTTTGCCTATTTTGTATTCGAGGTAAAAACACAGAATTTTGTTAAGGGCAAAAAAATCAAGCTGTTGTTTTAGTACACAATAAATAAAAACATGTTATATGACCTTTATCTTCATTTTAACTGAAACCAGAAGTTGGCTTTAGGAGAAAATATATGTTACACAAGTTAACGAACTCCAACTTGTGGCGCTACAAAAATTCTATTGCGTTTCTTAGTCAAAATTTCGATCAAGGTCTAAGTCTAATGGTAAATGGGTCAAAGATGGGTTGGGTTGGGTCGACAATATCCTAAAACATAATACAAAATTTAACTTTGTAATATTTAAGAGTCAACGAAAGGTAAAGGTAAAGGAAATTTAAAATAAAGTGACAAATTAAAATAAACAAAAGGAATATTTTCTTTCCCACAAATATAAACTGATTAACAAATGTTATTTTTTTTTTTGTATAATTCTCTTTACAGTGGCAATTTCTTTTACCTATTTCATTTGTTGTTGTTTTTTTTTTGTTTGTCTGTTTTGTAAATATTACAATACAACAATGTTATTTCTGCAACCTTTTCTTTTGTAAAAATTTTCTTGATACTAAAAACTACTACATTATAGTTGACTCGGTTGTTGGTGGTGGTTTGTATTGTGTGGTTGGTTTTCCTACAAAACCACCTATCAGTCCCCACCACCATGATGATGGTTAAGAAATTCCGATGCTGCTGCGTGGCTGATGTTCTAGGACGAACCAACATGATTGTTGGGATGAGCTGTGTGTTGTTACGCCTTCCAGTTTTATACTTGATTTTACATATTTCTTATCTGTTTTTGCGGAGTTTTGTTTTAATTTTCTTGTGATTTAAATTAAAATTAAAATAATTAAACATGGGGGGTTTGGGTTTCTTGTTGTTGTTGTTGTTGTAAGTAAATAAAATTAAAATTAAAATAAAAAAGTACTAGTGTTTCTTATTTGTGTTATATGGTTGTTAGTGCTGCTGTTGCTGCTGCTGTTGTTGTTGTTGTTGTTGTTATTATTATTATTTTTATTATTAATTTAATAATAACCAAATCGTGCCAATTCTCATCTTGATAAACTATGAGAACGTTCGCGGCTGCTGCTACCGGATGAGGCGGGTTGCATATTTTTGATGGCAGCATCACCCAAACGATGATGCGGTGGGAGTTTATCAAATAATGGATGACGTAAAGCTTCGCCTATTGTCAGTATATGATATAAATTTGGTAAAAGAAAACAACAAAAGAAAAACATTAGATTATTGTTCAGCAAATGTAAAAAAAACAAAGGGTCCAGTAAGTGATTTATACCTTGTTGAAATTAAATTGACAGGAATTTATCCATCATCGTTTAAATTTATATAGTAAGTATTCAAGTGTTATTTGTGTTATGCCAGTAGGGAACGGTCGAAATGGTTACAAAATTAATATTTCATGAAAGAGGCGCATTGCCACTAGTTCGCGAAATGTTAATAACTGGTTTCAAACTAGAGCCAAAGTGTCCCAAATGGGGAAAATTGCCCCCAAACCAATGACTGAAATTCCTTTCTACAGCTGTTTGTAGTTAGAATGTGTATTTCTAGGGCAAGTAATGTTTCCTACTTGAAATTTACTCGTATATACACATAGAATAACACATACGTAGAAGGTTTTATTCGCTCAATAAATTAAACGTCATAGGTACGATGGAAATTACACAGTGGAGGGTGGAAAATATGGGTTCAATAATACCAGATGGTGGCAATAGTATACAGCGATCCACAAAGGAACTACACCCGAATTTCGTGTTTTTGTGGCAAACTAGTTGTGTTAAATACAATACAAATGAATACCAACGTTAAAAGTCAACAAAAAAGTGCAAAATACATTTAAATTTTTCAGTTCTACACCAAAACGACAGGAAATAGTTAAGTGAACATATTTTGTAACTCCACCTGGTGTATGTAAACATTTCCACAGACCTACCGAGAGAGTGTGAAATGAAACGTCAGATGAGAGAATAAGTTCTTCTATAGTATGTGTTATTCTATGGTATATACACCACTATTGTCATGATTTTTTTAATATTTCAAGATGTCTAGCTTCCATATCCATTTTAAAATTCTGCAATCGGTTACAAATTGCAAAAGATACAGGCTGCTGAATATGGAATTTTTAGTGCCTTTAAATAAGTGAACCGGAGTGTATATACTTGTAAGTTTCAGACATATTCGTCCATGTTCTGTAAACAGAATCTACACACACACACAAAACGTTTTAGAGTAATTGGGTTTCTGTCAAACAATTCAGAAGGAGAATGTCAGTTTTGAATTAGAATGCAAGTGCCTTGTGATTTTAAAGTTCGAAAAACAATTAATCATGTTTTAAGAACACCACAATTGTAAACTTTCTATTCAGAAAGCAAATGATACTGTGAGCAGAACAGGACCGGACCGATTATTATATTATATTTCAGGATTTTGAATTCTGTTTGATGTAAAACTGTACTAAAACCTTAAACATTTCTTAAAATATGTTTCTATAAAAAGTTCAATATTACCCCCGTAATGTATTTTATTTATTCTATTACAATTTGCCAAATTCTTTAAGACTTTTGGACATTTAACAAAAATACAGCAACTTACATTTTTCAAGACCAAGATAAATCTTACCTTAAAAGGGAACAAAAGAATTTGGCAAACATAAACAACATCCCAGCAAAAATTGTATTGATTCTTCACTGGTGTCTCTAACCCATGGATTATACCGATACATATCATATTCATGGATTAGTATCAATGATTTTTATTTGACCTTGTTTCCAGTAGAACCGATTCTTAGGAACTGTTTGCGGAACACTAATGCTTTCTATAGAACTACTTATAGAACATGTTACTCCACGGTATTCAAGTATTGCGATCAGGACTTAATTTGTTGTTTGACAATTCATCATGAAAAGACTAAAGCGAAGCACAGACTTGTCATTCATGAGCACGAGCTTGGTCGATAACTTTTTGTCTGACCGATGAATTTGAAAAAAATATTACCAAAAAATTTTGTGAACATTATAGTGATGCGAACAACTTCGATTACATTCTTACTTTGTATCAAGAAGGGCGTTAAACCGACAATAAACATCAACAATAGCTGGTGTTCATACTCATGAATCACAAGGCTGTGGTTCGCTTAACACCGCAACAACGTCTCCAAATTATTTAGCTGTATTACGAAAATCAGTGTTCTGTGGAAAATGTTTTTCGTGCACTTGGAGCAACATACGATGCCACATTTCTGGTTAAATGGATACGTAAATAAACTAAACTAAGTAAACTAAAATAAAACTCGAACTATCGTTACATCTACAAAAATTTCTTTCATTCTTCATTTCATTCTTCTTTCATACTTCATTTCATCGACTTTTTTAAAAATGAAGCCAGACAGAACACAACCGTCAATGGCGACTGCTACCTCACTATGATAACGGACTTTTTGTTGCCTGCAATTGAAACCCGTGATGCCGGCTATATTTGGTTCCTTCACGACGGTGCTACTGCACTCACTGTGCGCGAAACAATGGCTTTATTGAGAAATCATTTTGGTGGCCTGATAACTGGCCGCCCAGATCGTCTGATATCTGCAGTTGTGTAGGTCCGGAGTGCACTTGTGCCCTGAACTTGATCTCTAAAAGGAACTAGAGAAACTAGTTCCAACAAAACTCATTTAATTGCTCCTAAGTTCCTCTTGTTTTTCACTGTCTTTAATGTTCATAATTTCTTCATAATTTATAATTTCTTCTGTCTTTAATGCTCATAATTTCTTCAGGTTTACAACTCTAGGTCCAAAATGACTTTCCTTTTTCCTGTTCATTAGGCTCTTTGTTCGATTTTCTTTATTTATTCTTTATTATCTGAACATTTAATTTGATCACTCCCATTTCCTTAACGAGCTTATGCAGTAGGATCTTTACATCAAAATTTCATTTACATATTTTGCTCTTTCGCGCTCTTTTAATTTTGGCTATTTCGTTTCTGTTTCCAAAACCAATGATAGAACTAAAAGGAACTGTGATCTATAAAAGAAACCTGATCCCGTAGCGGAGCGGAATCAAACGATCAAAATCACTTAAAGGAACTAAAATGCCCAACTCTAGTGATATCACATGTATGTATTTGAAGTCAAAAGTCTTCGTCGATAAGCCAGCTACGTTTCAAAACGTTGAAGTCAACATTACTTCAGTAATTCGCTGGTTACCGGTAGCAATGCTGGAGAGAGTGATCAAAAATGTGACCTTCCGAGTGGACCACCTACAGCGTAATCGCAGCCAACATTTGAATGAAATTATCTTCAAAAAGTAAATGTCAAACATTGTTCTTTTGGGTGAAAATAAAGATTCTGACATCCGATTCTATTTCAAGTGCTTTATTTTAAGTTACAAAAAGGTCTAAATGAATCACCTGTTATATGCAAAGCAATCAGAGAACAAAGTCGTGTTTCAAAACAAATATTAAAAAAAAAATTGTTGCAATTGCAGGAAGTTGTTGGGGAATATGTTCTTCGGTTATATCTGTGAATCATTCCTCCCAGGTGTGCCATTGGAATCCGTTACGAATTCGAGACGGATTCGTTTTTTCGTACATTTTGTCCGAAACGGACATCCGTTACGGACTCATAACGAATTCCGGTTGCGTACGAAATTCCTCTCGAAAACGCGAATCGTTTTTTGAACTTTTTCGGGTCCGTCTCGAACTCGCAGCGAACTTCATATTTGAATCCGTTTCGTGTTCGTCTTTGGTAAATAAAATGGATTCGAGACGGATCAATTTTTGTAAATTTTTTCGGATTCGAAACTGATTCCTTCTGGTATTTCAAATTAGAATAGGTAATGAACTATATTTTCTACCTCTAATCCACTGAAGTTTTTCACCCGTAACAAGTTCGAAACTGATCCTCATCCGTTTTTGTGACAGTGGGTTGTTCCAAAACAATCAGTTCTATCTACATCCTTTTATTTCGGAACTAATTATAAAAAACCTTGCTGGGATAGTCGAACATAGTTTCAACAGATATATTACAAATATTATTAGTCACGAGTCTTTAATAAAAACGTCAACAGCTTTATGGAAAGTACTAGACTCACATAAATCTAATATTTCATTGAGCATCCAATGCAAGTACAGCAAACAGACGACAAGTCACAATGTAATGAAAATTAAATCAAGATCAATTGTATGAATTCCAAAACGGAAACTATCGTATCCCAATTTAGATACCAAAATATTTTGTGGTATAAGATATA
Organism: Phaonia tiefii; assembly: GCA_963931995.1. Classification (NCBI taxonomy): domain Eukaryota; kingdom Metazoa; phylum Arthropoda; class Insecta; order Diptera; family Muscidae; genus Phaonia; species Phaonia tiefii. The sequence goes on from OZ008367.1 coordinate 66,400,076, forward strand.
CACAAGAAACAATGGAACGAAACTGGAACTCAAGTTATTAACCTAAATACATCACTCATTTACTGCTCCAAAACAAGGTATTAATCACTTTACAAACTTGTATACTATACAAAACAATAGACCACATAAAATACACAATTAACAAAACGCACTCACCTAACGTAACACGTTGCGATGGCTCATAGTCCAACATTTTCTTGATAAGATCAAATAGTTCACAGTGATCTTCACTATCGGACATTTGATATCTGAATAATGGCTTACAATGATCGCGTACATAACGTCCGGCCGAGGATTTCTCATCCCAATCCAACTTACCATGATAGAAGTACTTTGTTTTGGTTTTGCTGTAAAGAACGTGATTGCTATAGGTTAATCGGATAACATGAAGTAAACTGCGCTGCATTCAATAAAAGCATGTTCAATTTATACATTACCGTGCCATACGATATGGTATTTGTCCTAAGATGCGTTCCATCATGGCAAGATGCTCACGATTGTCATGGGTCTGGAATAGGGTTATGCCCAGATATAATTCAAACAGAATGCAGCTAAAGTAAACAACAGAAAATGCAAAACATTAATAACACATTTTAAACCAAATGAAACCAGAAATATAAAATTTGACGAATTGCAGTTTAAAATTTAAAAACTGTTGCCAAATTCTACAGTTTCTACTCAGTTCACACTTACCCAATAGACCAGACATCACATGGTTGTGACCAACCCAATTCGAGTATAACTTCTGGTGCACGATAATGGCGTGTTGAGACAATGGTACTATGATGCTCATGATCAAAGGTGGCTGAACCAAAATCGATTAGACGAACATCGGTATTTTTGACACGTCTCACTTCACGATTCTGGGCGGAAGAGAATTGAAAACCAATTAGTATGTAAAATTAAAACTAGAATATTTTTACAAATTGATAACTTACAATCTTATGATTATAATGTGTGGTATATTCAGAATCAACGAATAATATATTCTCAGGCTTTAAATCTGTGTGCGTTAAACGACTGTCATGTAAAAATTTCACTGAATAGCACAATTGATAGGCCATATGTCGAACTTGCTCCAAGGGATATGGTTCGTAGTTGTTCTCACGCTGTTGGGGGAGGGGCGAAAGAAATCAATAAAATTAATTAATATAAATAAAAGACTTGAAACAAAATAGTAATGGTAAACGATTTAAAATGTGCGTGAAAATGGACGATATATAATGGATTATTTATGAATGTTATGATTAAGAATGAGATTGTAATTGATTTTTTTTTTCAAACTTACCAAGAAATCGAAAACACTCAAACCTAACATTTCAAAGGCAATACACATGTGTCCGTGATAATCGAACCAATCTATCATTTTAACGCACAAACTGAAAAAAGAAGAAAAGATATTAAAATTATTTATTAGAAAACAAAATCCGATTATTTTCTTGGTACAAGTTAATAAAGAACAGCTCAAGAATTACAACAACAGTGATTTATGATCACCAGGTATGCGGATGATCATCAGATTACAATATCAAATCAGTTGTAATAGTATCTACATATGTTATTCATTAAAATACGACAAGTCAGTAAAAATGTGTGTTATTGGTGCACTTTCCGATATAGGAATCAAATCAATGCCCTTCCCGACTTGACTTAAGTTGTTATGAATTTGCGAATCAAGTATGACAATCTGAAACATCTTGAAAATTGTAATATTGGTTCGAAAAGGCTATGGCCTACAATCAGAGGTGTATCTGGTAATGGCAACGGAAAGGATCACATTGCCATTGCGTGTGATTGTACGCATTACACATTCAACCCAGCAGAATTGAACTAAGAGAGTTGCAGTTAGGAGAGTTAATAATCTCAAATAAGATCACCGCCATGGAAGTCGAAGCAATAATTTCCAAATCCAGACCTCTTACGCTTTCAGTAAAAACGGCATGTCGATGTCAATGCTAAAAAAACTAGGACTAATAGGGGTTCGCTACCTCGGGCATACTCTAACTCTTTCGGTATGCCAATTGGTCATACCGGACGTGTGGGAAAACTGCTCGAGTTATCCCGCTCCTAAAACCCGATAAAGCTGCTAACCAGGGAGAATCATACCGGCCGAGAATCATAAAGCGATGATCTGCAGCAAAGGGTTTGGAGTCCCTCCTATCCTTGCAAACACTGAAAGAAAATTTTCAGCTCGCCGATCAGCAATATGGCTTCAGACAAGCGCAGAGAAAACCGACGACTCCCAACAAGATAACCATGCATAATCAGACAAGAGTCCCTCAACGTACAGTGATCGCAGCTTTAGATCTGGGGGTTAATTATATAAGAAACGATATCGAATGTATTATCGTTTTGTCGGTAGTGAAGTTTTAGGAACGCATGTATTTAAAATGTTCTACGAGCCAACATTATCGTCATAACGATATCGTTTGGACGACTATCGTCATATAAGCATTAGACACGGTCGATCAATCGATCCTGCTCCAGGGCATTTGGAACTCGTTCCGCCCCAACCTTACCAAGCGTTGGCTATCTCAATGGGAAACATGTTTTTGTAGGGTTCATAGCCCGAAATCCCGATATCGTAAGACAAAAATGGGTGTGCCACAAGGAATAGTACTGTCACCCAGACTCTTCAATAGTTATCTTGTGAAACTTACTGCACCCCCTCATGGAGTTAGTGTATTGTGGTGTACGCCGATGATTGCACGATCATCTCCTTGGCCTTAAACGTAAATGACATACATATGTGCCAGAATTAACATCTATGTGGCCATCCTCACGGAATTTAAGTTATCACAGTGGAAGACTTCAGTGACTCTTTTTACTTCCTGGAGCAAAGAAGTAAGGAGAAAGCTCGACATATCTGCCAATGGGAGATTATACCCACCGCCCGCAACACCAAACTTCTCGCAGATATTTTCGATAATCTTCTTACTTCTTCAAAACCAGCAGAACATATTAGGAAAAAAAAGTCCACACCCGAAATGAGGTCCTAACAGCCCTTGCGGGGCATGTAGCAAGGAGAAGGAGACAATTGGAGTGACTTATAAAACTATAAGTTGCTGGGTCTTTAAATATGCCGCACCAGTATCAACATAATTCCTAAGTGACACCCAATGGAAAGGTCTGCAGACGATCCAAAATAGTGCACTTCGAATCGCGGCCGGATGCACACAACTGACGAATGTGGAACACTTACATGAGGAGAACGTGATACTCTAAGTGCAGCAACATAATGCGTTATTGACGAGACAGTTCCTTTTGGCATGTCATCTGCCCTGTCACCCTAACCCTCAGGTTCTGATGCAGAATTCACCTCCTCGCCACATTCGGAAGGATATCACGCATTACTGCAGGGACATACATCTGACTTCAACAGACTGTCGATCATAGTAGCCCAGAAAATGTTGCATTACTCTGCAGTGTCAGAGGCCATAAAGGGTTATGCTAGCAGCAAAAGGGACTTTAATAAACGATTTCGAATTATAAGAGGCTTCTTCCCAGGCACACCAAAACTATTATGGTTCCGCTTAGCTCTGGTTGGAGTTCCATTTTGAATTCATACAGATCTAGGATAATCCCTGGCACATTAGATTAGTGCCCACACTGTCTACAAAACCCTCAATGACACTATTCATATATTTAACTGTCCTGAGAGACCTACTGATTTGCACCCAGTAAGACCTATGAGCCAGACCCATGTAGGTGGCATAATTTCTCCAGGTTCCCCACCGCCATCTCCAGTGAAATTTTTATATCTTCCAGGGAAGAACGTGTGAAAGCAGTCAATCTGTTACAACAACAACCATTAACTATATATAATTTAAATTATAATTATAATTTATAATACTTTTCGCATGCATTTGTTGATTTGGAAATATGTACAATAGGCAGATGTTACGGCGTTAAAACTACGCATTAATTTAAAGTACATCTTTTATATGACAGTGTTAAAAATGAATTGAAAGAAATCACTTTATACGTGGCACGATTTCATCTAATAACTACAATTTATATCGTCACCTAAAATGCAAAACTACTACTAACTACACTTTTTAGTTTTTTACAGGAGAAGGAATAATCGTTATAAATATGTCTTAGAAACTATTTTTTCCCCATTAATTTGTTTTTTAGAAACAAACCCGTCTTTGTTTTCTAAGCTTGAATCTAAAATTTGGATATTAAATTGTAAGTAGTCTTTAATTTATAAAGTTCATTCCTTCTCCTGTAAAAAACTTAAAAGTATAGTTTGTAGGGATAGCTCGAGGTGGTTATGGTCTTTCAATACTCGAATCCAATAAAAATAATCTGTTGTTAAAGATTTAAGGTTGCAGGAAAAATATAAACCGGTTTTCATTATTTAGTAACGGCGATTACCGAGTCACTCTCAAGCGTCCAAAAAGCTATTTTCAGTTGATCCTATTGCGAAACTACAAGGATTTCCAAGGATTTTCCACTCTCTGCGCTGTGTGGATAGCAGACAGAGAAACGAATGCAAAATTGTTCCGTGAAGCACGGTTTCTCCTGCTAAAATATAAAACAGAAAAGGGAAATAACAGTTTAGTTTCTATGCTGGTGAAGCGATTGAATTAAACCATTCGATGCAACCGTCATACAATATCAAACGTAACAGTTTGTATCAATATATTTTTTTTTTCGGACAAATCTGTTTTTTAGATAGAAATTGAACACATTTTTGTGTTCAGACGAAACAACTCGCATGCTATGTCCTTTTCTTTTTAGTTGGAGTGTCTACTTATTTGCTGCAGATCTTCATCAGCGGTTGTTTGGAAGGCTGCTTTTGAAAAATTCATCAAACTAAATGCAAACGAAAACTCATCTCAATTGAGAATTGTCCACCATGCAAGTGTTCGAAAAATATGGCAAGCAAAACACACAGGAAACGTAGGTATAAAATTTATATATACTATACTATAAATCAATCACCCTAACTTGATTCGACAATAAGTTCCAGAGGACCCAATTATATATTCTATCCATGCGTCATCAATAATTTTTGTTCGCAATTGTTGACTAAATAATAATTTCTAGGGATCGTTTGCGGAATAAATAACATAGAACCAGTTGAAGAATAAGTTCATTGGAAATAGTTGTTTGAAAGTGTTATGGTCAGAGAACTAGTTATAGAAATCAATAGAAATATTTTAAGTTTTAAGACATCTATCTAGCATCTCATGAGCTTGAATAAGAAATTATCGGTTAGAAAAGGCCGAATAAATACAAAAATCATGTGTGTTTTCAAAATATATCTAAAAAATTTCGTAACTGTTTTTTTAATTTGTTTGGGGACGTGATTTTACACAAGTGCCAAAACCACCGCTTCTAAGTTGCTATCGTTGAAAATAATTGGTTATAGTTTACCCTATTCCAATTCTAAAGGAATCAAAGAGATAACGACTTACGTGAATTTTTACTGATTTTTCAGAAGAGCATTTTTAAAGTTATATTTGAAAAACTTGTAAAGAGGCATATTTTATTGCAGCCACTATATAAAATAGAGATATAGCTACAAATAATGTAAAATTTGGAATTTGAACCCCCGTTATTTCGCAGCAGATGATCAAGTTGACATCTGTTTAGTTACAGATTATAAGTTAAGGGTTAGAAAATTGACGAAATGGGTCGATTTACGCTTGAAGAACATTGAGAAATATTAAAAAAAAATTTTCAACGTTCTGAGTTCGATTGAAATAGAGGACCAGTCTATGGATCAGTTTGTGTCGCGAGTTCCTCAATACAGGTCTTTCTTGGACAAAAGAACTAGTGCATGTGCCCGTCCAGTATGTTCAGTTGTTATTATTGTCGCTGTAGCTCGAACAACCACCAGCATCAGCTCGCATTGTTCGCAGCAATTGAAAATTTTTCGCATTTGTTTGCGGCAGAATTTTACACAAAGACCTCGGTATGAAGGCTTATTAAGTTCAATTAGTCCAAGAACTGAAGCCTCGTGACTATCCGATGAGTTTTCGCTTCGCTGAATGGGCTGAAGATTGCTTGGCTAAAGATGAAAATTTTTGGCGTAGAATACGTCTTACCTTACGGTATAGGGAGTCATGTCAGATTGTTATTGTTGTAATCTTTATTTCATTGATTACGAGGAAACGGCGAGATAACTTTTTTTAAAAATTTTTTTGTAGGTAAATGAAGATGTTATCTTTCGTTTGATATACATTTCATATTGGTTGATATCTTCCTAATATTTAAATTTCTCAAATGAAAATTGTTTAAACACATACACTCAAACATATGTGTGGTGTTTGGTTGAGTGTTTGAGTTTGTAGCGTGAACACAAACTATGCTGCTGTTTCAGTGTGGACACAAACCTTCGGCTGTTGTTTTGATTGATGAGATATTGAAATTTCGTATATTTACTTATGTATTTAAGTGAAACAAAATGTTAAATGTGAATTTGAATTTAACATGGATATATAATTATAAAAAATATATGAAAAAATTAATTCATACATTTTGGCGTAGAATACGTCTTACCTTACGGTATAGGGAGTCATGTCAGATTATTATTGTTGTAATCTTTATTTCATTGATTATGAGGAAACGGCGAGAAAAATTTTTTTTATCCTATTTTTCCTATCATAAGCCCATATTATCAAAAGTAACTTTCAAATAATCAAATTGATTTATTTATCATTTATCCTTACTCTTTTAATTTAAAAACATATTTATCCTATTTTTCCTACCATAAGCTTATGGATATTATCAAAAGTAACTATCAAATAAATTCATTTGCTTATGTTATTTATCATTTATTGTTATATATGTTTTCTGTCTTATCGGATGGCGTATTCTACGTTAAACTTAATGGCCGTGTCTCTGATACAGCCTGCAGGGACAGTCCGTGGCCGAAGGCCTCGGACAACTGTCTGCTGTATTTTTTTACCGAAAAATCACCTTTCCCGATGAAGCTCATTTTCTCCTCGGGTGTATGGTGAGGTCAGTGAAAACTGGAAAGCGCACAACTCAGTGATTGTGAGAAGCTCTCCCTGTCCCTCCATGGGATGTAATGGGAAACTATTTTTTTATTTTTGTATGGTGCTGTTTTTGGTATGGCGGCATCATAGGCCCATTTCCCTTCAAAAATGAGCAAGGAGCCGCCGTTACAGTAAATGGCGAGCGATAATATGCCATGCTCAGCGATTTTTTTTTTGTTGCCAAATGTTGAAGAGCATGATATATGGACGATGTACGGTTTCAACAAGACGGCGCTACATGACACACAGCCAACGTTATAATCGATCTTTTGTTCGAAAACCGCATAATCAGCTGCTGTAAGCTGTAAGTGGTACGCACATAATACCGAGTCCATTGAGGCCTTAAAACATGAAATCAACGCTATCGTTCACGAGATAGAGCCCCAAACAATCGCAAATGTACTGAAAAATTGGATAGATCGATTGAGGTACTGTAAAGCAAATAGCGGAAGCCATTTGAACGAGACTGTGTTTCGTTCATAAATGTCCAATTAAACATAATTTTGAAAAAATGTCTATTAGTATTTTTTTAAAAGCGAAATTAAATTTTGGAAGCGCATTAAGCTATTTTCAAAAAAATTTTAATTTTTTAATTATTTTGATTCGTTGATATAAAGCTGTTATTCCACAGGAGATTTTATATAATATTAAATCTTATGTTGGGTTAGAATGTTATCCCATGTGACGGTACGACTATAAACATGATAATAAGATAAATATAAATTTAAACTCCGAAAATATCGGCCGAATTCAATCAAAATTTGGCAGGTGGTACTTTCGATCAAGGAGATCATCTTCATAAGAGCATTTTTGGGCACAGATTCATACATAGTATGTCAGCAGGCTTCCCTTATTTTTAAACTTTGAACGTTCTACAACAACATTTTTGATAAATTTCTTTAATTTTCACTTACTGGTCACAACTTGGATCCTTTTGTGCTATCTTCTCTAACGCATTTATTTCCAATTTGGCCGCTTCACGGTATTTCTCCACATTTTTAATGATCTTCAAGGCAATGCAATAGTCCCTAGAGGGGGGGGGGAGAATTAAAAGTTATGTTAGAATAATTTTAATAATAACAATTAAAACGCAATACCTTTCCATATCTTTGACTTTGACAACACGACCGAATGTGCCTTCGCCCAATGTTGCCATAATTTTATCTGAAAATTTATAGGAAAATACATGATTAATATTAAGGTATTAAGAAAAACGTTCTATCATAATAAAACAAATATAAATTTAGTATTTCTTTTATTTATTTTCTTTTTATAAAATAATAATAATAATAAAGAACCTAATTCAAAAAGGACTTGTGTATGTAAATATCAAATATTAACTACACGGATTCGAAAATCGAGTTGTTAAATATTTTGAATGGGAGAAAAAGATTGAACTTGAGGAAATTGGTTGGAAATTAAATTGAAAGGCAAAAAAACAGCGCGTTTTTAAAAGAAAGTGAAATGAAGGAGTTAATACAAACAATATTCATGTATTAACTCAACAAAGCAAAGCTTTAAAATTTTAGAAAAATAATTTTAAAAAATAGAATATTATTGAAAAATAAAACAAATTCAGATACTTATTTGTAATGTAAATGTAAATTGATTTAGAAAAAGCTATTTAAATTGAAACATATTTCTTTACTTGGAAGAACTTTAAAGGCTGTCAAATTTTTACGAGATTTAAAACATTAGAGGACTTTTGTCCTTTAAGTTTGAAATTGAAATGAAAAAACGCGCTTTAACTAAAAAAGGATTTACATTAAGAAAAAGAAAAGCAAAACAAATTTGGAAATAGAAATACAAACAGAAACAGTTAAGTTAAAAAACGATTATGGAAATGTTAATATTTGTTTTGATTTTCTTCTTTCTGTAGGGGAAAGAGGAGGAATGGGGTTAAATACTCCTAACAGGGTGGTGAGATTACACTTCCTAAACATAGGTATATTTATATATACGTATATAGTATAGTAGATATGGTAGAATGGAATAGAGAATAGTAAAGATAGGAATAAAAAAAAGGAAAAAACAAAAAATTGTCACGAACATCTGTGATGTAGAATATCGCCAGAACGATAAATCAAGTGGCCATCACTATCGTCTTGTATGACGGGCTTTGCTGTCTGTGATTTTGGATAATTCGAGAGATTTAGGACGATTGTACGTGGTGGTGGTGCGTGGTGTGATGTTTCAAGTCGCAGTAGTTGTTAGAATAATCAACGTTGGTGGTGTTATCCGTGATGAGCGCGACGTCAGGAACCAGTTGTCAGGTACAGCAGTTGTGAAGAAGATCGCGGCAAGGGGACAAATGTTGTTGAAGATATGTCGCAGCAGGTTGAGAAGGAGTTTGTGGATTTTTTTGAGAAATTGTTATGGGTCGTGTGTTTTGGGTTGGGTTGAGTTTTTATTTTTGGTTTGTTTTGGTGGTTTCGGTCATCACATCACAACAAAACATATAAGAAAGAGAGAAAAATAAAGAAAAAAGAAAAAAAACAGAGAAAAAAAGAAAATCGATATCCATGAGATATGTGGAGGAGAAGTCATCATCATCATCATCAGCATCATACGAGAGAAGGAGCCATCATCATCAGCAGCAGAGACATCATCATCATCACATCAGCATCATTATAAATTGTGTTGAAAAACCGCCGAAACAATTTTGCCGCAAGTTGTAACAGATAGCAGAGTGTGTATGTAGTCCCACGTTGACACCACATTTTAGCCAAATATCATTTACATCATTCACATTCAATATCCCCAATAAAGCAAAGCCATAATTTCACATCATCATCAATATCATCATCATCATAGTCATCATTCATCATTTTACATATATAATCGAGAAAAACACGAAAAAAATACGTTCGTTTTTTCGATAAGAAAATTAGTTCGGACAAATTGTTGTTTTTGTATTTGTTTTTACAAAAACGTTCAATTTTTTTTTTAAATAAACTTTTTTTTGTAAATAATATGAAATTGTTTAAAACAAAAACAGCACAAATACATATATATACAGTTATTATTGTTATCCTGTAGTGTTAATATTTCAATGGTTAATTGTTAGATTTTAAATTTTTTTGTAAATAAAAAACTAAGAAAATAAAAAAGTATTAAATATAAATTAAAGAAAAATGTATTTAAAAAGTTATTATCTCAAAAAAGAAAAACAAATTTGAACTAGAAATTTTTATAGAGTAAAAAGAAATGCATAATTTTTAAATTTATAAATGAACATAATAGAGCTGTTTTTAGTAATTTCCATAATTTGTTAACAAACTTTGTGTTTAATTTAAATAATTTGTATATTTTCACAGGCTAGTAAGTAATAATTTGTTTAGTAAAAATATACAAAAATTAACAAGTTTAGTTGGAAAGGAATTACTATTTTTTTTCTTCTACAATCAGAATATGAATCATGTAGTTTATGAGACATTCAAATAGAAACATCACCTATATAAAAAAGGTACGTGGATATTTAATGTTGTCAGATGGTCACCTTTAACGACTAACAATTGTACTCCATGTTGGACTAAACTAAAGTTCTTAGCTATTATCTAAAAATCATCACGACTATTGATACCATTTCCAATTGAATTTTAAAATTGCCAAAAAAAAAATGCCAAAGAAGTATAAACCTATACAAGTTAATTTCAATTAAAAAATATATTAATTTCAATTTTTAACGTTTAACCTCGAGAGAGAGAGGTAAATGGAAATTTGAAAATTCTTCCTGGAATTCAAAACTTATTAATTGAATTTCAAAAATGACTTTAATTGAATTGCAAATGACGTAATTAGAATTCAAACCCCTTTAATTTAAGGCTACCAAATAAAAAACTGCAGAACTCCACACCATTTGTAATTGAAAATCAAAACATTTTAAATTAATTGTGTAATAGTATGAATCTAAATTTTAATTTCAAAATACATCAATTGAAATTTAAAAGATATCAATTGATATTTGAAAATATATTTTAATATAAAAACTAGATCAATTGAAATTTAAGGAAATTAATTGGAATTCAAAAGACATAAATTGAAATTTAAAATACATCAAATGTTATTTACTTCAATTGAAACTTATATAAAAGACATGAATGGAAATTTGAAAGATACCAATTGTAATTCAAAATACATCGGTTAAAAATTAAATCTCATCAATTGAAATTTTTAAGACAATGGAAATTTGAATAACATCAATTGAAATTTTAAACACATCAATTGATACTTCAAAAATATACCAATTGAAATTTAAAATTCATCAAGTGCAATTCAAAAATTATAGCTTTTATATATTAGGGGTTCTAAATTTTAATTGTTGCGTTTGAATTTCAATTAGTGCCCTAAAATTGATTTGACGTCTTTTCAATTTTAATTAATGTATTACAAACTTCAATTGGTACGAGGGCGGATCAATAAGTCCGTGACTTTTCGAACTTTCCTCGTAGTTATATTAAATGCAACACTGCTCCCATCAAGTACCACCTGTTAATAGACTACTGACAAATTTTGAGCAAGTTCCGTCATTTACTTTGCGTTTAACAGCTGTTCAAAACATACAACTTCGTGCATTTTTGAAAAATGGAAAAAAGTGGATTTCGAGTGCTCATTAAACATTATCTTTTGCGAAAAAACCGTCAATCAAACCAAGGAAAAGCGTGATAAATACTATGGGGACTCTGCACCATCGATTTCAATGGTAAAAAAAGTGATTTACTGACGCGCCAGATTTACTTTACTGGTCGCACAAGTACAAATGACGCTGAACGTTCTGGACGGCCAATTGAGGTCAATACACCCAAAAATGTCGAAAAAATCCACGATATGGTGTTGGCCGATGGAACAGTTAAAGTGCGTGAGATTGTTGATGCCATAAGCATTTCATATGGCAGTGTGATTTCGATTTTAAGTGATCAGTTGAGTTTATGAAAGCTGTCTGCAAGATGGGTGCCGCGTTTGCTCTCAATTGACCATAAACGTAATCGTGTGACAAATGCAAAGGATTGTTTGGAGTTGTTTAATTGGGCTACGAATTGGTACCTCATCCGCCATATTCTCCGGATTTAGCCCCCAGTGACTATTTTCTATTTCCAAACCTAAAGAAATGGCTCGGTGGAAAGAGATTTAGCTCCAACGATGAAATTATTGATCAACCAAATGCCTATTTTATGGACCTCGAAAACTCCTATTTTTTGGAGGGGGAAACAAAAATTAGAGAAACTCACAGACTTATTGATCCGCTCTCGTACATACACTGAATTTAAAAACACGCTTGAAAGAAATACGACAATCGAAAATCAAGACATTAAAATGTATGAATTTTGAATTTGAAAATTTTTTCTTAACTTAAATTGACGAATTTTGTTTTTGAGTCAATGTGTTTTTTTGGATCTGAATTCATGTTTTTAGAATTTAAATATCATTTGTGGTTTTAAGTCTTCCTAATATCAATGGTCGACCTGCATTCGATTTCGATTTCGGTCGATTTCAACAAGTGTCTTTTGAATTTCCATTATTTGCTTTGAATTCCAATCTGATTTTTTAAATTTTAATTAATATTGTTTTAGTTTTAACTAATGTTATTTTAGTTTTTATAATTTTTTTTTTAATTTTAATTATTTTTTTTTTAAATTTCAATTGATGTCGTTTAAAAATATTTTAGAGTTTTATCATGTTTTTAAATTTAAATTTCAGTTTTTGTATTCCAGAGTTGATAAGATAGATTACAAATTTTAAACTAATTTCTCATGGCCTGTTCCCCGATCACGAACGGTAAGCAAAGCGAACAAAAGTCAGTCACTCATATTCCACTCAAATTGGGTTCCCCTCTAAGTCGACAGTTTCTTCCGACTGGCTCAATAATTGTTCGCAAATGACAGCAGATTCGAAATAGAGGAACCCAAATTTGTACTGCAAAAACTGGTTGTATGGTACAGAAATACTAGTTCCAAACTAGCATTTTAACTAATGGACTTCTCTACGGAAAATGTGGTGTGAATTGTGTAAAAATACTTGTCATGAGATAGGTGAAGAGGGGATGTGTGCCTCCAAAGTGTTAAAGCAGAGTCTATTGGGGTGAACTTCATTCAGTTGGTAGGGCGGAACTAAAAAAACTAAATTTGAGAATGACTAAATGCATAGAGCAACCTAGAATCAGACTTAAGTAGACACTTAAATTCTGAACGGGTCATTTAAGGTGTGGTTCAACGCCGGTTTGAGGGCTAGATATATTAAAATAACCAAAAATAACCAACTTGAAAATGATTAAGGCCCAATTTTGGAGTTAAAAATCATCTTTGATCAACGATCAGACATGATTTAAATTCTAAATTCAGTTTTTAGTTTAATAGTTGATTGCTGTTTAAACAACAAAATGTTGACATTTAAACTATGATCAAGTGTGACCATTTGTTTTTGATTTTGAAAAAGAACAACAAGCACAAAGCTTCTGTAATTGTTAATGTGAAAAATTGTAATCATCCTCCCTAGTGGAAATAAAAATAAAAAACCTAACAATTAACTCGTAGTGCAGTTTGAACTTCATTTCTGCTTTTAATAAATATTTTGTATTTTATCACTTTAATTTTCTTGTCAAAATGGAGCGAGCTTGATGCATTGTAACGATTGGCTGATAAATGTATGAATACCGGTTATTTTTCATGGCATTTGCCACTGTTGCTATAAAAGCAGTAAGATTATTTGACAGAGCACTGAAAAACTCTTTTCGTATTTAAAGTCAGATCAAACATAAATCAAAATCAACTGATTAGGAATTTAAATAAACTCTCAAAATTTGAGCCTGAGTTAAACTTTAAAATTGTTGGAAATGTATTCTTTTTGGCGCAACAGCAGAAGTGCTGCCAAGCTACGTTCACACTGCAGAGGAAATCTCGCATTGAGGAAATTCAAGTAAAACCACAGCTGATATTTCTTTGAGGAAACAGATGTTTGCCAGAATGAAATTGTTGAAAGTGTGCTCCTTTTTTTTGTGGCATCAACTGAAGATGCTGCCAAGTTTCGGGAAAAAATAGTTACATTTTTAAGTTAATTAAATAAAAACGGCATATGCTACGTTCACATTTCAGACGAGATATGTGTAAGTAATTGACGGACTCCCATTATATGGTTGAGAAAAAAGTATTTTTTGTCCACTCTACAAAATGTACCTTGGATCCCGTGAGCTGGACCATTTTTACATTTTTTTTTTTTAGATTTTCAAAGAAATTTGTATTTTTGCTAAAGAAAATATATACAGTATTAGTATCATATGAAAGTGGTTTTTATGGCGGGTCCAACGTTATATAAAACATGTCCTGACACATCCTTCTTTCAGGAATATTCTGCGAAAAAACGCATTTTTAAATTTTTAGCACGGAGGATTTTCTGATTTAAATGTCAGATTGAAGTAATTCTAAATATTCAAAATTTGGTGCAGATCTCATCGGCAAATGTTTTTCTTTGAAAAACTAAAAATGGTCAGCTCACGGGATCTTAATGATAGACACGAAATATTTTGGGAATCATCCTAAAACAAACCAAGGAACATTTCGAGGGGTGGACAAAGGGATTTTTTTTGTGAGTCTGTCTAATCATATGTATTTTTAATTTGTTTTTAATAGAAACTTTATTCAACTGGTTGGATTATTTTTACAATGTTTTAAGTTTTTCTAATACTTTTTATGCTTTTTTTGACAAATTCATGAAGTTCAAACTCCACTAGTGTCTCTTATCAACTGCACATTCATATTTTCTAATTTGGTTTTATGTTTGTTTTTCAATATTTTTTTTTTTACAAAATTCAGTTGCGTTTCAGGCAAAAATCATCATGCAACTTGGGAAAATAAATTCAACACAAACGGTCATAAATACGAGCACAATTTGCGAGCGCAACATCATCACAACGAGTAAGGAAATTGACTGGACACAATATGCACTCCCATGGAAATGCCAGTAGATGATTTGTGAAGTAGTAGTGTAAAAGTATGACACAGAATGAAGTGTTAGTAGGGTCACACTAGAAGAGGAGAGTGGATGGATGGATGGGTGGATGGATGGATGGATGAGGGGTTCAATAGACGAGTAGTGCTGTTGTCCCCGGAATTAAAAGAAACGAACTTTAAGGTGATCTCAAGAAAACACTGAACTTGAATGACGGCGACAACGAATTGGAATGCAAACGAAGTATGGACGACGGATATTATAAAGTCTTATAGACTGTTTTTGCTGCAAGTTATTTTGAACAACAAAAAGAAAAAGCATTGTAAACTCTAGACAATATACATACATATATATTACATAGAACATATATGTACCTATATGTATATAGATAATTGTTATAGCTAGATTTATTAATAAAAAGCATAATACAATAATACATTGTATGTGATCGTGCATTAAAGCTGATAAAACAGATAGTTCAGATTCTATGCAGAGATAAAATAAAATTGCCCACAAATTCGTAATTACAACAAAGAGAAGTTGTAGCGTAATGTAACGAGTAATTGATAAAATTAAGAAATTCGTAAAATATGTTATAAATTTGATTCAACGCAAATTAAACTCCTGAAGCTCTTTGACAGCTAAGCTAAAGTGTGATTTTATTTCTTATAGGGATGCGCGATTAATCGAAAAATTAAAATTTTGATTAATCGGTTTTTATATGTTTCGACTTAAGCCTTAAGAATATGCCCAATGTTTCCTTTGTTTTTTCCAAAAATTATTTGAATGGTGAAAGCATTAATTATTCGAATGTGATCACTCAATATTCAAATTAATTTATTAATCATAGTTTGATTCTCCGATTAACTGATTAATCACGATATCGATTAATCAAAATGTTAGTTGTATGTATAGTCGATCTTTGTAGATATATTGGCTTTTTTTTGGCGTAGAATACGTCTTACCTTACGGTATAGGGAGTCATGTCAGATTGTTATTGTTGCAATCTTTATTTCATTGATTATGAGGAAACGGCGAGATAACTTTTCATATTGGTTGATGTCTTCCTAATATTTAAATTTATTAAATGAAAATTGTTTAAACACATACACTCAAACATATGTGTGGTGTTTGGTTGAGTGTTTGAGTTTGTAGCGTGAACACAACCTATGCTGCTGTTTCAGTGTGGACACAAACCTTCGGCTGGTGTTTTGATTGATGAAATATTGAAATTTCGTATATTTACTTATGTATTTAAGTGAAACAAAATGTTAAATGTGAATTTGAATTTAACATGGATATATAATTATAAAAAAGGTATGAAAAAATTAATTCATACATTTTTATGTTAAATGAAAGTGCTGCCAAGTAAGCAAAATAACAATGCTGCTTGATGCTGTTTGACAGCAGCTGACAGTTGACGTTTAGTAAATTAAAATAAAAACTACTAATCAAAATGGCACCTATACGAAATACAAGAAAGCAACGAGTGGTTGTTATGCAGAGAAATAAATACTCAGGTAAGGTTTGTGTTCCCTTGTTTATATATATGTTTATTAAAAATATTAATTAATTTGTAGGCGCAACATCAACAATGTATATATGTTTTCTGTCTTATAGGATGGCGTATTCTACGTTAAACGTAATGGCCGTGTCTCTGACACAGCCTGCAGGGACAGTCCGTGGCCGAAGGCCTCGGACAACTGTCTGCTGTTTTTTTTGTTTCGCCTTAAGGTCATAAGAATAAAATGAAAACACTGCAAGTGTTTATTTTTGTTTAAATTTTATTAATATTTTCCAATATTTCGACCAACTTTGTTGATCATTTTCAAGGATCTAATAAAACAATGACAAAAGTTACGAGGTTTGAGAGACGATTTGTCATACAAAAAACGTCTCTCAAATCTCCCCCAGCCTTTTATGAATACGGCCAAAAGTATTCATAAACATTAGTAAACAGTTCAAACAGGAATTCTCTAATGTTTATGAATACTTTGTGTTTATTCTTGATTTATTAGATCCTTGAAAATGGACAATTTGAAATATTGGAAAATATTAAAAAAAAAATTTATCAAAAAGAAATATTTGCAGTGTTTTCTTTTTATTGTTATGACTTTAAGCCGAAACAAATAAAAACCAATACATCTACAAAGTTCGACTATACATACAACTAACATTTTGATTAATCGATATCGTGATTAACCAGTTAATCGGATAATCTAACTATGATTAATAAATTAATTTGAATATTGAGTGATCACATTCGAATAATTGCTTTCATCACTCGAATAATTGTTGGAAATAACAAAAGAAGGTTGTTGAAAAATGTAATCTGAGGAAACCTAAAACCATGAATTACTCAATTATTAAAATTTTTGATTAATCAATTTTTAGATTAATCAATTACTCATGAAGATTTATGTACAGATTAATCGTAACTATGATTAATCAAAATGTATGATTAATCAATCATTCAATTAATCAGGATATCGATTAATCAGGTTGTTTGATTAATCAATTAATCACACATTCCTAATTTTTGAACTTTCGAAATACTCAATTTATTTTGTGTAACAATTAATTGATATAATTAATAATTTTATAAAATATATCGAGACTTAAATGTCTCATTTTGAAGCTTCACAAATAAAAATCGTGTAGCTCCCTAAGAACTGAGCTAAAGTTAGACTATATTTCTTTGAATTTAAAAAAAGGATTTTACAAATATTTAACATTTTTTTTTTATTTTGTTGTTTAAGCTCAAGACCATTCTATATCTCTATAAATAGAGGTATAGTTTTTTGAAAAAGAAGATGTTTTGCAAATGAATCCTCATGATTCCTGGCAAACCGTATAGCTGTTTCAGATCTCGCCACAGATCTTCATCTGCGGTGTTTTTTGAATGCTGCTTTTGAAAAATTCATCAAACTAAATGCAAACGAAAACTCATCTGAATTGAGAATTTTTTTATTTTATACAACGAATTTGTTTAGTCACAAGGTTTCAATTGACCTCCTTTTTAATTTTAAGATCTACCACCTCTTTTCATTGATATAACGAATTTGTTTAATCAAATGTTTTTTCAATTAAATTTAATAAATTTTTAATCGAAATCCATCAGTTTTTTTATTCTCTCCACATAAAATAAACTCAAAATGAAAAATTAAAAAAATAAACTAGAGTAGTAAAATTTGAAAATTGTGTTCTTACAAAAGACGAATAAGTTTTTGGAATGCGTGACCTATGAAACAGAGCCGATGACGTGGCACTTTTCGCCAACAAATTCTGTTGATAGAGCTGTTGCTGTTGCTGCTGATACGCATGTTGCTGGCGTTGATACGAGCTTCCGGCTGCTGCAGCTGCCGCACCTGTACGTCGGCTACTGCTTGCAGCATAGGCCGACGTATAGGGATCATAATGATATGAGGATTTATAAGAAGAATCCCCTACACCGCCGTAAGGACGATCTCGGGCAGTAGCAGTACCGTAACGCGAAGAATTCTCAAATTCATTAAGGACCGCGGCAGTACGCGACGAGGCACCCGAATAGGGCTTTTGCTGGCGCGTAGTGGCTGCTGCTGCACCCAAACGCTCACTAATACCCCCGAATGCTAAAGCACCCGAACTTGATGAGTGCATAAGGCCAGCGGCAGAAGAACTAGAGGAGGCGGTGGATGGTATAGCTTGTGGTCTATACTTGGAGAGGTCATTATTGTTTTTGTCCGCATTTAGAAGACGACTGTTAGTTGTGGTGGAGTTGGTGGGGGCGGTGGTGCTTGTGGTGGAAGTTAATTTTGAATCTGTGTGATCTTTGTCTGCAATGGTGGAAGAGGTAGAGGTGGTGGTGGTGGTGGTTGATGGAACTGTGGTGTTTGAGGTGGTCGTGGTATTGTTAGTGATATTCTCTTTAGCACTTGTTGTTTCTTCAGAACTTGTGTCAGTGTCATCATCATCTTCCTCATCATCATCATCATCGTCTTCTTCCTCTTCAGAGGAGGAAGATGTTGTGTCTTCTGTTGTTGCAGTGTCATCTGTATTGGTAGTTACTTTTTTTGTACGTGACTTTTTGGCTTTGGGTTTGTCTTCTTCGGCCGTCGTCGTTGCAGTTTCAGGCTTTTTCACCGCCTCAACGGTGTCTGTAACCGGTTGCTTTTTGGCAGCTAAATCCTTTTCGTGCTGTTCCACTTGTTCTCTTAAAGCTTTCTCTTGTTGTTCTTGCAACTGCTGCAGTTCCTTGGCCTTCTCAGCCTCCTGGGCATAACGGACCATGCGCTCCTTAAGTTCGGTGCGCTTACGCATGCGCTCCTCGAATTTTTTCGCCTCCAGATATTGACCATCATCGCGTAAAGCTAAGAGAATAGCAGCATTATCAGCAGATGAGCGATCATCATTTACAATTTCTAACTCTTCTTCAGTTAATGCATTACTTGTGGTGCCGGAGCGATGGGTGGACGAACCAACCGAAGACATTTGTGGGCGTTTGTGAGCAAAGCGATTGCGTGAGTTTGTCGAATGACCCTGAGACGTATCGCCATCATCAGGCGGCGGTTCATAATGGCTTCGACCACTGGCTGAGGCTTCTGCTGCCGCGGAAACTAGACTATCATTAGTTTTATTACGGCCATAGGTTTTTGGGCGGGTGGCTCCTGTTGTAGAAGCGGAAGTGCCGGTAGACGTTAGATCTAAGTCATCATAACGAGACCGCTGACCTAAACGGGAACCATCATAGTAATTACTGTAATCCAAACCACTGCGTGGTTTATAGCTCGAGGCATATTCACCTTGGCGACCGAAACGTGTACCAGCGGTCCCAGTCCCCGTAGTGTTGTACTCATCTTGGTATCTATGATCGTAATGGTTGCCATAGTTGCGGGCACCCGCTCTATACCTTGTGGCTCCATAATCTAAGGGGTAGTTAGCATCGACCAATGCCAAATCATTGGCACGTCCATTTGTGGTACTCGCTGTGGTCAAATAACCACTGTCATTTGAATCACCCAAGTAACGAGACTTGTTCTTTTGTAATCTATAGGGGGTGCGCTCTTTTCGGTCGGAGGCATTAAAGGAACTTGAAGATAATTTCGGTCTGGCCGACAGCAATTGATGTGACGTAGCCGAACGGGCCAGCGGATTATAATTCTCATCGGGTTCAAGAGTTTTATCACGATCACGGCGATTTAAAACATCAGAATATTTATTTTCTAAGCGGGAAACGGCCGATGATTTACTAGAACCAGAGGCCACTGGAGTTTTGTCTTTATCATTATAATCTTTACGCTGCAGAGGAAATACGAAAAAAAAAATTATAACAACAGCCCTGAATTTACAATTACCAGCATAGTTGAGAAAAAAAGGTTAATTTCCTATGGAATTTTGTGTTTTTTTCCTTCATTTTTCTTGGAAAATATTTCATTATACCCAATAGATCATCAGGTCGTTAAAAAAATTGGTTCTGGAAATTTGACAAAATTGTTTCGAAAATATTATAAAGACAACTCCCACTGAATTAATTATTCGTTACGCTTACGAAAATATAAACAAAAAAAAAATTAAAATTTTGAAAATGTATACACAAGATTCTCCTCTCTCTCTCTCTCACTCTCTCGCTTTGTCGGCAAACCCATTATGATGTGCTAAACGTTCAAATGAGTAGAGCAAAATTGAATCTAATCATAAACGACCTTCAAAAATGTTTTGTATACTTTCTAAGTTTTTGAACTACACAAAACAGAAACCAAAGAAATTGAAAAAGAAAATGAAAAGAACAAGAATAAGAAACGTCTAAATGAAAATGTGCACCAGATTTGCTTTCAAATTTTCAAACTTTTTCGATTTGTCGTTTTTTTGTTTTCAATTCCCACAATTCGAATTTACGTACGAACACTCGCCAGAGCGAATGAATACCCCCATTCACCTTTCGCAGGAAATTCTCTCGCTAGTATTGTTGTTGTTGCCGTTTATTATAAAATAAGATTAATTTCTCTCTCTATCTCTATTAAAACCAAAAAGTACAACAAAAATATATCAAAATTCTTATGGCAATGAATGAAAGAAATTGCATTTTGGGTATTAGTAAGTACTACATCGTTAAAATTTCGTGGTTCGTGGTTATCAAATTTAATTCTGAATTTTTATTGTATTCAAGAGCAAATAAAACTTTAGTGAATTGATTTTAGATTTGGCCGTGTTGTTTTTCATTTTTGTTTATATGAACTTGAAAAATTGGTCTAGATTTTTGTTTAAATTTTATTTTTGAATAAATGACATAATTAAAAGCTAAACAACAGCAACAACATTAACGTATGGGGTTAATGAAAATATACAAGATTTACTATTTTATTTAAAGCTACCGAAGAAAAAAACTGCCACACACCATTGTAATTGAAAATCAACAAATTTTAAAGAATATGAATTGAAGGTTAGGTTAGGTTTAGGACACGTGACAACAAGAGAGAGTATACAACTTATTGTCACTACACTGGGAGGTCGGGGTTGACCCATTGTGATTGCATGAAATGAATCGAAATTTGAATTTCAAAATACGTACATCAATTGAAATTTGAATTTCAAAATACATCAATTGAAATTTAAAAGGTACCAATTGATATTTGAAAATATATTTTAATATATAAACTATATCAATTGAAATTTAAGGTACACAAATTGGAATTCAAAATACATCCATTGAAATTTAAAAACATCAAATGTTATATTCTTCAATTGAAACTTATATAAAAGACATGAATGGAAGTTTGAAAGATACCAATTGTAAAAACAATATTAATTGATATATAAGGAACATCATTTGGAATTCAAAAGGCATCAATTGAAATTTAAAATACATCAAATATTATTTGCTTCAATCGAAACTTGTATAAATGTCTATTATAATGAATGGAAATTTGAAAGATACCAATTGTAGTTCAAAATACATAGGTTGAAAATTAAATCTCATCAATTGAAATTTTTAAGACAACAATTGAAATTTGAAAGACATCAATTGACATTTTAAAGACATCAATTGATACTTCAAAAATATATCAATTGAAATTTAAAATTCATCAATTGCAATTCAAAAAATATTAACCGCTTTTATACATTAGAGGTTTTAAATTTTAATTGTTGTGTTTGAATTTCAATTAGAACCCTTGAAACTGATTGGACGTCTTTTGAATTTAAATTAATGTATTTTAAACTTCAATTGATATCTTTTAAATTCCAATGCTGCACCGCACTTCTGTAAATTTTTAACGATAAAAATCGATAGTAAATTGACAAAATTCGGAAAATTTGTATTGAAATTTCAAAAATGTTCACAATTTAATTACCGATTTTTGTCGTTGAAAACTTACAGAATTCCAGTGATGATGTCTTGAAAGTTTCAATGATGTCGTAAAATTGTCAATTGATGTTTTGTTTTAATTTAAATTAATTCAATTCATGTGTTTTAATTTTTAATTTATGTATTTTTATATTTCAAATTAAATTTTTAAATTTCAACTAACGTCTTTCAAATTTCAATGGCTTGTCTTTTAAATTTCACTGAATGTCTTTAAATTTCAATCATGTCTTTTAAATTGCAAATTATGGCTTTAGCATTTCCATTTGTCTTTTTAATTTCAATTGTTGTCTTTTAAATTTCAATTGGTGTTTTATAAATTACAATTGATAAATTTTAAGTTTCAAATGGCAAATAGAATTTTTTAACTGCAATTGATATTTTTTTAAAAGCAAGTAGATATTTACTGAATTACAATTGGAAATGGTGTAATTAAAGACCTGCACCATTTATAATAGAAATTCAAAAAATATCACTTTCATTTCGAGAAATTTCAATCGATATTTGAAATTTCTATTTGAAATATATAAATTGAAATTTAAAACAAATCAATTGAAATTCAAAACACATCAAGCGAACTTAAAAATTCATCAATTGAAATTTAAGGGACGTGAATTTAAATTTAAAATTCTTCAATTAAAAGTCAAAAATCATTTACCGATTTTATATATGTATTAGGTTTTTAAATTTCAACCGATGTTTCCCAAATATCATTGATATCTTTTGTATTTCAATTGATGTCTTTGAAAATGCAATTAGTCTTTTGAATTTTACTTGATGTCTTTTATATTTCATTGATGTCGTTGAAAATTCAATTGAAGACTTTTCAGTTTCAATTGATATCTTTTGTACTTCAATTGATGTCTTTGAAAATTCTATTGAAGACTTTAATTTCAATTGATGTCTTTTGTATTTCAGTTGATGTCTTTGAAAATTCAATTGAAGAATTTTTAATTTAAATTCAAGACTTTTTAATTTCAATTGATGTCTTTTATATTTGAATTGACGTCTCTAAAAATCCAATTGGTCTTTTAAGTTTAGTCGATGTCTGCTGTATTCCAATTGATGTCCTTTAAATTTCAATTGAAGAATTTTAAATGGCAAATAAGTTTTAAACTTCAGTTGATATTTTTTAAAACTAAATCGCTATTTTCTAAATTTCACTTGGAAATGGAGTGTATATGAAATTTGAGAGAGTTCCAAGTGCCATCAATTTGTGAAATAGTAAAAAAATGGTCTGGAACTCGTTCAATATTAGTTTCAAAGTGTCAGAGAGCAGTAATGCTGACAGAAACATAGACTTCACGGACGAGTGTAAGAATAAAGTTATGTCCAGGAATGTGCCTAGAAACTAGTCTCCAAAATCGGAGGATACAGCACCTCTGGATGTTTTCTCTTGGAGAAATTTAAAGTAATTGCATAGAAGTCAATAAGAATTCCAGCCAATACACACAAATGCCCGAAAATTTTTCGAAAATTTGTCTTTCGGGAAGCAAATCTTTAGATGCAATCGCGGTCATTAATGAAACATAATTAACAACCGAAATAGAAATAGATTCATATGGATAATTTCCCAAAACTCATTTAAAACTAAAGTTTCTCGGAAATTATTTTCGAAAAACTTAAGCGGAACACACACTTGTCGTGGATGCGTATAAGCATTCTCGATTCTATATACCAGGATCTTATTAAGTCAAGGGTAAAATAAAATAGAGGGTGCCAGGAATCGGACCAAAACGACAATAAATAGTAACATAACTTCTTGATGTAATGTTGTTGTTTGCCAAATGTGTGGCCCGCTTAAGGTTCTACCTAACAATGCCAGTGTAGAAATCACACTTTTCATTAGCAATCACAGAAGGAAAATCACATTAAAATACTTGATGCATTTTGTCGATATAAAAATAAACAACAAAAATGTATATATCAACACATAAACATGTGTGTCAATAAATCTAAGCTAGCAATACAAAAAAGCTTAAGTCCACATAAAAGAAAATCAATAAAACATGCCGAATATTTAAATATCAACTCAGATAAATATTGTTTATTTAAAATTCTTGAAAAAATTACAAGTAAGAACCTTATGTTATTACGTTACGTTATTTTAATTTAAAAAAAATTAATGGAAATTGGTAGATTGGCTAAAATACAAAATTCGTCAAAGGAAATGTAATATTTCGAACTGAAATTAAGAATATATAAATTGAAATTCAATTTGAAACTATACAGTATGTACGTAGTATGTATCTGTAAAAAAAACTTCCGAAAATATTGTTCGGAATCAGAGAAAAACTGTAGGTCCCAATCAGTGAGTGTAACAGTAGAAAGCGCGCATAGCTCGCTGGTTATTAAAAACTATTCCTAGTCCCTTCATGAGATGTAATGGGAATTTTTTTTAACCTGCATTTACATTTAAAACACATCAATTGAAATTCAAAAAACATCAATTGAAATGCAAGTGGTAGTGATTGTTATTTAATATTTAAAGAACGACTGTGAAAAGACTATAAATTGAATTCCAAATAACAATCAATGAATTAAATATTAAATTTCAAATTTGTAATTTACAAAAAACATCAATAGAATTAAAAAATTAAATAAAAAATTTTGTATTTATAAAAAAGAAATATTTGAAATTTAAATCACATCCATTGATATAAAAAATTGCACTTAAAACAACCATCATCAATACAATATTGGTAAATAAATTCCGACCATATTGAAATTCAAACACTCATAAATACAATAATACTAAATTCTGACCATTCGATTTATTTCGAATATTAATTGATGTTCTTTGAATTCCACTAGGCGTCTTTAAAATTGCAATTAATGATCTTTGAATTCCAATTGATGTCTATAAAATTTCAATTGATGTTCGTTCCTTGAATCTTTAAAATTAGATGTTTGTGTTTTTTGAAATTCAAATGATCTCCGGGAACATATTGAAATTAAAACAATTATCACTACAATAACAGTAAGTTAATTTTGAATTTCAATTGATATTCTTTGAATTCCAGATGATACTGTATTTTGAGTTCCAGTTGATGTCTTTAAAATTTCAATTGATGTTTCAATCTTTAAAATTAGCTGCTTGTGTTTTTTTTTTTAAATTCAAATTTTCTCGTAAGTAAATTCCGACCATATTGAAAGTGAAACTATAATCAAAACAATAATGGTAAAACTATTTTGAATTTCAATTGATGTTCTTTAAATTCCACTTGATGTTCTTAGACTGCCAGTAGATGCCTTTATTTCAATTGACGTTCTTCGAATTCCAACTGACGTCTTTAAAATTTCAATATCTTAAAAATCTTTAAAATTTGCAATTGATGTTTTTTGAAAAAATGTTCTCGCAAGTAAATTCCGAACATATTGAAATTAAAACTGTCGTCAATACAATAATGGCAAATCTATTTTGTATTTTAATGTATGTTCTTTGACTTCTAGGTCAAGTTCTTTGAATTCCAGTTGATGTTCTTTGACTTCCAGCAGATGTCTTTAATACTTCAATTGACGTGCTTAGAACTGACTTCTGATTTATAACCTAGAACTGACAACTGACTTCTTTAAAATTTCAATAGATGTTCTTTGAATCTATAAATTTCCTAATGATGTTTTTGAAATTCAAATGTTCCCGTAAGTAAATTCCGACCATTTTGAAATTAAAACAATCATCAATACAATTATGGTAAATCCATATTGAATTTCAATTGATGTTCTTTGAATTCCACTTGAAGTTCTTTGAATTTCGATTGAGGTTTTTAAAATTTCAATTGATGTTCTTTGAATTTCAAATAACGTCTTTAAAATTGCCATTGAGGCTTTTTGAATCTTTAGAGTTGCCTATTAAGGTTTTCTTAAATTCAAATGTTTTCGTAAATAAATTCCGACTATATTGAAGTTAAAATAATCATCAATACAATAATGGCAAATCTATTTTGAATTTAAATTGATATTTTTTGAATTCCAGTTGATGTTCTTTGACTTCCAGTAGATGTTTTTAGAATTTCAATTGATGTTCTTAGAATTCCAACTGACTTCTTTAAAATTTCAATAGATGTTCATTGAATCTTTAAAATTTCCTATAGATATTTTTTGAAATTCAAATGTTCTCGTAAGTAAATTCCGACCATATTGACATTAAAACAATCATCAACACAATTATGGTAAATCCATATTGAATTTCAGTTGAGGATTTTCAAATTTTAATTGATGTTCTTTGAATTCCAAATGACGTCTTTAAAATTGCAATGGAAGTTTTTGAATCTTTAAAAGTTTCTATTAATGTTTTTTGAAATTCAAATATATTTTGCTTTTCAATTTATATTCTTTGAACTCCCCTTGATGTTCTTTGAACTCCACTTGATGTTCTTCCAATTCCAGTTGGTGCCCTTAAAAATGCAATTAATGTTCTTAGAATTCCAACTACGTCTTTAAACTATCAATTGATGTTCTTTGAATCCATAACATTTCTATTGATGTATTTTTGAAATTAAAATGGGAAAACCCCCCAAAATTGCAACTACGCGTTTAAAATTCCAATTGACGTTGTTTGAATCTAAAACATTTCAATTGATGTATTTTTGAAATTCAAATGGGAAAAATACACCATCACAAAAGTGCGCGTAAAACGCATTTGCGTAGACATTTACGACGAGCATAGGACAACTTGATGCTATTTGAATTCCAGTTGAAAGTTCTTTGAATTCTACACAATTTCCAATTGAAATTTGAAAATTCTATTTGAAATTTGAATACATCAATTGAAGTTTGAAAAACATCAATTGAAATTTAAAATACATCAATTTAAATTCGAAACACATCACTTGAAATTTAAAAGACATCAATTGAAATTTGAAACACATCAATTGCAATTTAAAATACATCAATTGAAATTTAAAACACATCAATTGAAATTTGGAATACATCAATTGAAATTTGAAATACCTCAATTGAAATTTGAAACACATCAATTGAAATTTAAAGACATAAATTGAAATTTAAAATACACCGATTGAAATTTCAAGTGACGAATTTTAAATTTCAATTGATGTCTTTCAAATTTCAATTGATGTGTCTCAAATTTCAATGGATGTATTTTAAATTTCAATTGATGTGTTTTAAATTTCAATTGATGTGTTTTAAATTTCAATTGATGTCTTTCGAATTTCAATTCATGTCTTTCAAATTTCAATTGAAGTTTTTTAAATTTCAATTGATGTATTTCAAATTTCAAATAGAATTTTTAAATTTCAATTGATGTATTTCAAATTTCAAATATAATTTTCAAATTTCAATTAATATTTTTCAAAATTAAATTGATATGTTTCAAATTTCAATTGGAAATGGTGTAGTTGTTTCTAAAATTTTAATTGACGTTCTTAGAATTTCGCCTGACGTGTATAAAATGTCAATAGATGTTCTTTGAGTCTTTAAAATTTGGCATTTATGTTTTTTGAAATTCAAATGTTCTCTTACGAATTTCGAATGACGTTCTTGAATTTTTCTTACTTTTTTCAGTTTTAATTGGAATTTAAAAAATTTAAAACTGGTAATTTTTGCATTTCAAATAGCTACATTTAAATTTTCAATTAGAAAAACAAAATATTTTAGGAAATTCCAATTTTTTACTTTTAATAAAAAGTAAACGATTTAGAAAGCTCTTCAAGTCACTTTAAGTCACTCTTTAAGTCACAACATACATTTCGGCTCAGTGTTTTTCCTCCAATAGCCGCAGCAGAAAATCTGGTCAGTTACTTTTGCCTCATTCAAATTTCCGGCTTTTATTATTATTTCCTTCATTTATTATAACATATTGACTTAAGCTTTTTTGTCGTGCCCATCCAAGATACAAATAAAAGTGAAACTTTCTACAGAAAATGTGAAAAGAAACAATTTTTCCAGATTATTAAAAAAAAATATGTTTTCTCCCATGAATCATAACTAAACACAATATCTAAACATTTAAAACCAGAGAATCTTTAAATAGAAATATGATTTGGATACCAAAGAGAAGGCAACAACAACAAAAGTCATCCAGAATTTTCCTCCTTTTTGTTCCATAGAAAATAAACCTTTTTCTCTCTCATCGAATTAACATCATCATTCATATACTAACAGTAAATGTTCGCATTAAAGGTTTATAGTACGACGTGACTGGACTTAAATTCGAACGCAAACGATCAAGCGCCGAAACGCCTGTAGTCGAACTTTTCTGATAACGACCACTGCCGCTGCTTAATCCTGAGACGGAGGACGAAGAGGTGGGATCATATAGACCCGACGAGGTCGTCGCTGTGGTACCCAAACCACCACCGCCATAGTAACGGTTATACCGATAACGATCACTCATCGAGTTGGTGGGAGTTTTGGAGGAACGCGTTGAATGTCCGGATGATTCGTTGTCGTCGTTGTGATGAGAATTATGTTGATGGTCGCTCTCTTTAGAGAAACGACGTAAATTGCGACGTTTATTATCCTTTTTGCTACTGCTGCTGCTGGTTCCGGGTGTTTTACTTTTACTGCGGCGTTCACGTAGAAATTTGAAATCACTAGAAAGTGAAGGGGGGAGGAGGGTTGTTTTTTAATTTTAGACAATTTTCTTAAATTAGATGTGGGATAAAACGATCACTTTTTCTTTGTTGGTTGGGGGAAGACAACACTCGTATAAATTATTTTTCAACGATTTTTTATATTCCTTCAAGGATTCATATTACACTCAGTTAAATTTTATATTAATTTTAACTTTTTTAATTTCTTATATTTTTTTCACTAATATATATTTTTCTTTATAATTATATATATGAATTTGTTTCTTTCGTATATATATATATAGGTGATTATATATTTAAATATTTTTCTATTTTCGCAATAACTTTTCTTTTTATTTCTTAGTTTTTATTTTCCTGCAAACACGCGCGCCGCTGCTGATTATCATCGTTCAAACGTTTTGTCGAAAAATCAAAAATTAACTGAATCTCACACGTCTATAATTTTCGTAGCCGTCGTCGTAGTGCTGAGATAAAACCAAGAAGAACAAATTCATACATATCTGTAAAATATATAGTGAAAATGTGTGAAAAGTGTTGAACACAAAGAGGCAGAGCGAGAACGTGTACATAATAACATACGTCGGATGATCGGGAGGAGGAAAAGTGCCAGAGAAGAGTCGGTTCAATCTTTTATATGGGGGCGTTGAGTTGTGCTCTTCTAAAGAAAAGGCCATTAAAACATTCGAACGAACATGACAATAATAATAATAATTTTCCAAAATATACAAACTGTATGTATAAATATAGACGCCGACGGCTGATTGTGCCCCGCCGCCATATTACGACGTTCGCGCACAAAGGTGAAAATGCAGGAAATGTTGCAGCTGATCCGCAACATTTTCACAATGAAGTAAATTTTTCAAAAAGTCCAACACCTGCGTTTTCAATGCGGCCAAGATGCAAAAAAAAATACAATTATTTTTCAAATCCACATACATCACATTGAACTACTTTTAAAAAATTATAAAAAAAAAATACACTAACCTACAAAAATCTTGGCAAAACAAAAAAATTAAATAATTAAAAATCATCTTAATCGAATGTATAGATTCTTTGTGAAAGATTGACTACACCATTTCCAATTGAAATTTAAAAAAAAAATTGAGTTGTTTCAAATTTCACATGGAATTTTTGAATTTCAACTGATATTACCAAATCATTTGATACGTTGAAAAAATAGTAAAGCTTAGATAGAGTTATATGAGTTATTCAAAAGCCAATTGATCTTGAGATTGATTGATTTTGAGATTGTAATGCCCCTGTTCTCATTTATCATCATCGCAACGAAGGAGTAAAGCACGAAGAATTTATAGGACTCTCATCAGATTTGTATGAAAATACACAATTTTTTCAAATTTGCTGCACTTTCTGTTTTGTGAAGTTAGATCAATTGGCCTCGGAGTAGCTCATCTTATACCCTAGGGTATCTTTGGTCCAAATTCATTTTAGGACTATTTAAGTCAATTGAGCAGTGGTGGTGCAATTAAGTGTTTCTTTATCACCAAATACTGTCACATATTCAGGGACATAGACCCATGCATGCCGCCGCTCGAATTTAATGGCGGGCAATTGCCTTCGGTAGTGCAATGGTTAGCGTGCCCGCCTCTTGTACATGATAGCCGGGGTTCGGTCCCTGCTCTGACCAACTTATATTACCGTCGACGACGGCCACCTCGCTTAGTGATGGCGACACTATCGAGAACTTAGCCTTGGAAAGGCTTTTAAAAACAGCTTTTGGAACCGGTGTAAAACTGTAGGTTCCAATCAGTGAGTGAAAAATTAGAAAGCGCACAGCTCACTGGTTGTGAGAAGCTCTCCCCAATCCCTTCACGGGTTATATTGGGAAACGGTTCTTCTTCTTCTGAGCCATGTAAGATGTGTGCGGTGCCACGCCCAGTTTGGTATCTTCACTACAAAAGTTCGACTTCGAAAAGGTCTACTTGATAGCTGCCGCAAAACTCAACCGATTTTAATGAAATCCACTACTTAACAATATTTTTTGAAACGACACTCTGTGTTGAAAATTTACCATTTTGCCACGCTCATTTTGGCACATCCCATCTAAATGTATGACGAAGAATTGACAGTTAGATACGTATGAGCCCCGACAAGTACAATAGATCGTAATTAAATTTCGTTGTGTTAGACTAGATTTTGTCCCAAGCCACTCTACGAGGGCGGATCAATAAGGCCGTGACTTTTTGATGAAAGTTTTTTTTTTTAAAAAATATTTTTCAACATAATCTCCTTATATGTAGCTCAATATACTTAGTCCAACATTTCTCCAATTTTTGTGTCCCTTCCAAAAAAGTAGGATTTGTCGATGTCCATAAAATAGTCATTTGTTTGATCGATAATCTCATCGTTGGAGCTAAATCCCTTTCCACCGAGCCATTTCTTTAGGTTTGGAAATAGGAAATAGTCACTGCGTGCTAAATCCGGAGCATATGGCGGATGAGGTACCAATTCGTAGCCCAATTAAACAACTCCAAACAATCCTTTGAAGTTGTCACACGATTACGTTTATGGTCCATTGAGAGCAAACACGGCACCCATCTTGCAGACAGCTTTCTCAAACCCAACTGATCATTTAAAATCGAAACCACACTGCCATATGAAATGCCTGTGGCATCAACAATCTAACGCACTTTTACTCTTCGATCGGCCAACACCGTGTCGGGGATTTTTTTTTGACATTTTCGGTTGTGTTGACCTCAATTGGCCGTCCAGAACGTTCAGCGTCATTTGTACTTGTGCGACCAGAACGAAAGTCAGAAAACCAGTTTTTTACCATTGAAATCGATGGTGCAGAGTCCCCATAGTATTTATCAAGCTTTTCCTTGGTTTGATCAAAATTTGAGAGTAGTCTATTAACAGGTAGTACTTGATGGTAACAGTGTTGCATTTCATATAACTACGAGGTAAGATCGAAAAGTCACGGACTTATTGATCCGCCCTCGTATTATTGAATATAGGCGAATTTGCCACGCCCACTCTCCAACAAATAAAACCAGTACTTAAGTTTCAGTCGGGTGAACCGACTTAATCGTACCCTCACCTTAAGTCATCCATTGCGTGGGAGTTCTGTTAAAAACGCCCACACTCAAAAGTGACCATATACAATAGCAGATTAACATTGCACAAAATATTATGGAATACCCAAATTTGTTTCCCTCCGAATGTTTATATACGAGGAACAAAAAATGGGCATAGCAAGATGTTGCCAAAATTTTGATCAGTACCAAATTTTATTAAGATCGGTTATGATATATTGGAGTTATCGAGGCGGCAAACTGCAAATACGCCAAACTTTTGTATGGGAGGTACGAAACTGGGCGTGGCACTAGTCACTTATTAATTACACAGTAGCTTTTAGCAAAATATTACCTAGTACTGAATTTTATTAACCCTGCTGTTAGATTAGGACCATTTGGTCCAAATTTTTTCTGTTTTCCCTTGTAACTTTGGAACGGTGATATATACTGACTAAATTTTTCTGCTAATGGGGTCTTTTAATAAAACAATGTTATGTGCGAAAATTAAATATTCTAACTTTATTCAGGACTGAGAAAAATACAAAATGACGAATCTTAGGTTAGAGGACCATTTGGTCAATAGTACATTTTTTCATTACCAAGCGAATGTAAATTCATGTCAAATATTTAGAAGATGTTTTTGATATGTCAAATACTTGCTTTAGAAATTATTGAATCAAAATAGTTACAAAGGATAAGATAAAATTATTATTTTGGATGAAAATTCCAGTATGGACCAAATGGTCCCTCAACCTAAGATTCGTAAATTTTTTCATTACCAAGCGAATGTAAATTCATGTCAAATATTTAGAAGATGTTTTTGATATGTTAGCGGATGTTTTTGATATGTCAAATACTTGCTTTAGAAATTTTTGAACCAAAATAGTTACAAAGAATAAGATAAAATTATTATTTTGGATGAAAATTGCAGTATGGACCAAATGGTCCCTCAATCTAAGATTCGTAAGTTTTTTCTAATCTAACAGCAGGGTTAAGATCGGTTGTAGTTTCGAGAGTTATCGCGTCAATCAACCGGTCATCCGCCCAACTTTTATATGGGAGGTACCAGAATGGGTGTGGCAAAACAGCTCATTTTCTATAGGAAAGTTTTATTTGACTAAATATCATAAAGATTGGTTCGGTTTTGCGGGACTTCTCGTGCCGAACAACCAGACGGCCAAACAAGAATTTCGTCCAAAGATACTAAGAGTGTAATATGGCTCCTTCTATGTGTTACATTCCTATGGGTGCCTATGGGTGCGGGTATAAAAAAATATCACCTCTTAAATTATCGAAAATATTGATCAACCATTTTAAATTGACGGTTTTTTAAGACGGTTCAGTCGACAGAAATTTTTTTGAATTTCATTTGGAAGTATGTAGATCTATAAGTAGATACGACTTTTGAATATGAGTTTCAAATTAATTTTGAGTCGGTTCACCTGATAGACATTTCTGTACTGGTTTGAAATTGAGTTGAATATTTTATTGAATTTCAATTAGATGTTATGAAAATCGAAACAACATACTTAAATATAAATTTCAAAATTTAAAAAAGTTTTTTTTGGATTTCAATGCCTTTACCAAATTAGGCGATATTTTACCAAATAACAATCCGATATTGGAATTATGAATTGTGTATTTATTTAGAAGATTTATGACAAATATAATTATATAAATTTATATTTGAAAACACAAAATTTAATATAAATATGTCAGATTAAAATTATTTTCTTAATTTGTAGTGAAGTGTAATGCTTCTTCACTAAAAATACGATTTTTTTTACCCAAAAATAATTTGTATTTTTTTTTTTTGTATTTTAATATTTTGTATTCTCAAGCTGTCTAGTGAGGTCTAGTATCTGCAGACAGACGCTGCAAGCGCAAACGCTAGTATTTAGATAACGATATTGAGCATGGGGACGGTGGAGGGGTGAATCAACTTTTTGTGGGATATGTATTTTCTTTCTTAAAAACTTATTTCTATTTGTGTGTATAAACATCAAAAAAAAAAACAAAGTGGATTAACTACCAAAAAAAAAATGCTCTCAATTCACGGTGACAAAAATTAAAGGGAAAAATAATTTTTGTCGAAAGAAACAAACAGAAATCTGTCACATGATATTCATACTAAACCTACACACAGTGGGCTGGGTAACTTGTATTTTGAATGTAAACACCTAAATGATTATAGCACACAATGATTGTTTTTAAATTTATGCAGCCAATGGCGGTTTCAAAATGCAAACATTGTAAAAACATTAGGTTTTTTTTTTGTAAATAAAATCATTTCATACCACTGTGCCATCGCTTTTATACATATAAAAAAATATTTAGTTTGTTTTTAGTTTTAAAGCAATAAAAAAAAAATACAATACTTTGTGAAAGAAAATAAATAACAACTAATTAAATAATTCAAAACATCTTGAAGATTTGTTGCTGACAAACAAATGTGATAATAAAAACAAAAGGGGGAACGCATTTTTTAAAATCACTAAATTTTTAAACATACATATTATGTATATTTTACAGACAAAATCGTTTAATGAAAAATCAAAAATAAATCATAACAATATGATTCATTCATAAATTTTGGCCAGTGATATTAAAACTATTGTCTTAGTTGAAACGTTTATCCATCATTTAGGAGAGCAGTTGTTGTCTGTGCAGTGCATTTTTGTTTCTATGAATCATTTAAATAAATATATGATTGCTATCCAAAATATAATAAATTAAATATACTATCGATCTGAATCATATTTTTATAATTAAGACCATGACTTAACATGTTTAAATTGATCCTATTATCATTTAAAGTTTTGTTATTTCATGCCATAACTATGTTGTCGCCTGCAGCGTATGATTGATAACAATTTCATTTGATAATATGTAATTAAATCCATCATTCGTAATCATGGCTGTATTTCAGAAGCCGTTATCCCATAATATAAATATATACAAACAAATTGGTATTTAAATCTTCTTTTAATTTTAATAGCATTCAACAATGATTGCTGTTCAAAATGATTAATATTTAATGTTTTCATATTTGTATTACTACAACAATCATACGCCGCCGTTAATTACCACAACAATCATACGTCACCTATTAAACCATTAATTTACCTTGTTTTCTAAAATGTTGATATCAATAACAATATTGTAGATTGTTGTTTTAAACGAATTAAAATAGTTTTAATATATTTTACTCTCTCCGAATTAGTTCTCTTGTTCGATATAATCTATAGCAGAAGGTGAACTCATTTTGAACAATATTTTATCCATGGCAGGGGGTAATCTTGTTCGTTTGGATCATTTCGTTTAATTTATTATGCCTATGATTAGAATTTCCCACATTCATTTTATATTTTAAAAAAAAATCAAGTTTTGCGACGAATATTATTGGAGGCGTACGATGTACAACGTGGTATGTAAAGACTATAATACTTATACGTCACAGTGATCTATTATTAGATAGAGACATTAAATGCGCGTTAATGAATTTTTGAAGAAGACAATACCTGACAGGTTATACTTATATACATATAGTATGTATAAGTATATAGAAAAATACAAAATTTTGAATTTTTAAGACGAACAAGTTATCATGTTAAAATCTATTTGCTTTATATGACAGAAATGTGCATAAAATGTAGCTGATGGGGTTTAATTCACCGTGTAAACAAATTAATATTAGTTATTATTATTTAGTAGTACCATTACTAAAAATTTAATATATAAAAAAGAAAAAAGGTTTCCCATTACATTTCATGAGCGGATTGGAGAGAGCTTCTCACAACCAATGGGCTGTGCGATTCCTAGTTTTAAATACATTGATTGTAACCTGCAGTTCTACAACAGTTCCGAATCGTATTTTGAGAAGCTTTTTCATGGCTAAATACTCGGTAGTGTCGTCGCCACTAAGCGAGTTGACCGCCGTCAAAAAAAATGTAAGGTGGTCAGAGAATGAATATGACATTTCAGCTGCGGCTTGGTCTTAAAAAGGCCTTTGGGACTTTGCCTTACACAGAAGAAATTCATATACTAGTTACTTTTCCCAGTAGGGATTTTGAAACAGATCAAAATGTCATAGTATTTTTTGAATTGTGTGACATTTCATCAAGGCACCGCGTCAGTCTTTAAACTGTGGAAAAGATTGAAAAAGATCCACTGTTTTCGACCAAAATTTAGTTCAACCTTGGGACCATTTTCTGGCTTAAAGGCTATGCTAATATGCAAAACACCTGCGTTTGCGTTGAAGACCACCCCGAAGAGGTTCAAGAGCTAGCATTACATCCAGAGAAACCAACGGTTTGGCGTGGCCTATGAGCGGGAAAGCGACAGTGCCATTATAATGGACTATTATTTCCCTGAAATCGAAACCCGTGATCTCGATGATATACAGTTAATTTCACGCTCAGACTGGTGAATGGGCTGACATAGTTACTGCCCGAAATTGAAGTCCGTGACGTTCCAACAAGACGTCACTAACACATTGTACAACCCCATGACATTATTGCAGGAACAATTCGGTGAACAATTAAGTTCAAGGTTAATTGAGGCTACGTAATGTCCAAAAACTACATGGATAAGCTGGTTACGACTGAGGAATTGGAAGCCAACATTATTGGCGTCTTCAGTAAATACCACTAAAATATACTAGAAGTTTTATGGCAAAATAAAAACGACAGATGGTTTCGGTATTTCAATGTCTACTCACAGAACTAATTGCTTCAAATGAGATCGTAGCAACTGTAAATTCAGCCGAATGACGATTGCCACAACCGAAATGAGTTTGTCGTGACTCTAATGCGGTTGTGGCAACATCTCATGCGGTTATGACAACCTCTTATACTGTTGTGACCTATAATGCGATTGTGACGTTTATTGCGGTTGTGACGTCTATTGCGGTTTTGACAACCTCTAAAGCGATTGTGAACACCCCTAATGCGCCTGTGAAATCATTTAATTCGGTTGTGACAACGTCTACTGCGGTTGTGTTAAGTGGCGTCAACCTCTTATGAGGTTGCTCTTTGCTTTTTTGACTGAAGGTAATCGAACACCTAGAAGTTACAAGTTTCTAATTCGGTTGAGATAACTTCTAATTCGGTTGTGACAACCTCCATTTCGGTTGAGACAACCTCTAAATCGGTTGGGACAACCTCTAATTCTGTTGGGACAACCTCTTATTCGGTTGTGACAACCTCTAATGTGGTTGTGACCATAGATTAAAATACAACACGCTCTTTGATTTTTTGCCTGAAGTGCACCTGGAAGTTGCGAACACCTGGAAGTTGCAAGTTTGAAAGTCGAGAGAAGAATCGTGTCAAAATATTTAAATGTATGGACATCGTGAATGCGCAGTGTTGAAAATCGAAATTTTTGTTCGATGTTCGTACAATTTATTGTAATTAAACAGCAAAATAGCTGACAGAAATTAGATGACTCTGGGAAGAAGCACAAAGTGGAACGTCAGATGAGGTGGGTAAGAAATCTATAGTAGTTTAATCTATGGTTGTTGTGTCAACCTCTACTGCGGTTGTGACAACCTCTAATTCGGTTGTGCTAACCTCTAAATGCGGCTGAGACAACCTCTAATTGGGTGTGACAACCTCTAACTCGGTTGTGACAACCTCTAATGCGGCTAAGACAACATATAATTCGGTTGTGACAACCTCTAATTCGGTTGTGACAACCTCTAATTCGGACGAGACAATCTCCAGTGCGGCTATGACAAACACTAAATTCTTTTATGGCTAAATCGGTTGTCTGAATCGAATCTTCTGTGGGTGCAATTAAAGTAACGATATTCACAGAACTCATTTGAACAAGATGATCGGTCACTGGCCTAGAACGCTAAGGCGCTGATGACACGAGTCGCAAACTTGGAAATAGATTGAGTTCACGGCCCATTACCAAATGTTTCAATTTCTTTCTCGCTAATTGGAGATAGAACCTCTGATCTGTTAGCTCATAGGAAATTGAAAAAATCTTCTAATAGAAAGAATTCGCATCGAGTCGTCTGTCATATATAAATGAAACAAAAGAAATTCAAATTGGGAAACAAAGAATACAATGAACTTTTGTTAAGTCAATAAATGTATGCGCAGCGAAGAAAGAATCCAATCCATTGCCAATTTCTATATAGCGTCGAGGCCAATGTAGTACCTACTAGTTACATATTATAGAGAAAAATATTTTTAACAACGGTTGGTCGGTCGGTCATCGCCAGACATTAATATAGAAAGAATATTAAAATATTAATTATTTTTAATTTAAATTAACAATGAAACACATAAGGAATACCCATGAAAAAGGAGTACCCAGCACTGAAATGAACTACGATACACATAATGTGCGATTTCTTTGAGACGCACTGCACTCAATGAATGCCACAACATTTCCGCATCGCATTCGTAAAGAGAAGACGGCAATAAATAACCTACAATACATAAACTGAAAATAAAATATTTAAAAATAGCAAAACGGAATTAAAGGTGTAAACTTCCTCGTTTGAGCAATGGAAGACGCCACTACTGCAAGAGGACGGGAGGAGACAAAAAATGAATAAAAATCGTATATGACGAAATTTGTCACAGTGAGTGAGTGATCTTCAAAGTCTACTAGGTATCCTCAACACCGTGGGTGAGTGATCTTTAAAATCCACCAAGTATCCTCAACATTATGGACGTCGAGACCTGATGCGGAGTGACTAAGTATCTGAATGCATTTGTGGCTCGAAATTTGTTGTGCAGCAAAGACAAAGTAATAAATTGATGTGTTGTTGTTGTTGATCATCATCATCATCAGCATTTGCCCAGAACCTTGAACTCTGGGGTCTAGATGATGACAACAGCAAAGCAGAAGAAAGAAAAAGAAATTGTATACAAAGAAACCGAAACAATAACAAATTGTAATAATGCAAGTCTGATTATATACAACATTGAGGAGACGAGTAGACACTATACGCAGTAAATGATATAGATTTGCAAAAGTTCAAGTAATTTTCTCAAACACAATGTGAAGAGAGAACATTTAGACGCTCAAAGAGAATCTAAACTTTGAAAGAGTAATAAAAGAATCCCCTTAGAGCTTTCGAGAGAGGAAAACTATATGTTTGAAAAAGCTCTCTCGAAAGAAAGCTCTGGTAGATCGTGTTCTGGTTGAATAAAAGTTGATTTGTGTTCCACAATCTTGTCATTTCAATTCGAATGAAAACATAACAATTGTCAAAACTTTTCAACACAAATTTAAGTTTTTCTATCTCGAATTTGCTGTCATTTTGCAACAAACATAGAGTCAGTCGAACAAAAATATCGACTTAGAGGAATCAAATTTGACCCGAGTGCGAGTGACAGGCTTTCGTTCGCATAGATTTTAGTTCGAGACAGTCAATTAATGTCGCTACAATTTCAATATCAATTTGACGTGATATTTGCTCGAAATCCGTATT
This sequence comes from Phaonia tiefii, assembly GCA_963931995.1. Taxonomy (NCBI): domain Eukaryota; kingdom Metazoa; phylum Arthropoda; class Insecta; order Diptera; family Muscidae; genus Phaonia; species Phaonia tiefii. The sequence continues at coordinate 66,439,414 of OZ008367.1, forward strand.
CGAATTCAAATTTTATGAGTAAAACCTTTTAACGAAAATACCGAATTAGAGGAACCAAATTTGAGTCGAATGCGAGTGACTAACTTTCGTTCGCTTAGATTTTCGTTCGAGATTGGGATAACAGTCAATTATTGTAGTTAAAATTTCAATATCAATTTGACATAATATTTTCTCGAAATCCAAATTCGAATTCAAATTTTATAAGTAAAACCTTATAAATTTGTATAAGCAAAAATTTTAAAAAATTTAAAAAAAATAAAGGCTAAATTTTAAAAAATTTAGAATTTTTTATAACCAAAAGTTACAAAATGTTGATAATAGGGTTGTGCGATCAAAATGTATGCTTAATCAATTTTTCAATTAATCAGAAAGTCAATTAATATGGTTGTCTGATTAATCAATTAATCGCACATCAATACTTCATACCGATTAACCCTTTTTTATTAGAAAACTTGTTACCGATTAAATTTTATGTGGGACAACTTCCTTAATCACGATTAATTTTCCTATTCCTTCCTGACGAAGGACTAGAAAACTTCCCACCGATGAACTGTTCTATTAGAAAACTTCCTACCGATGAACACTTCTATAAGAAAACCGATGAAATTTTTTAAGATGAACCGATGAACTTTTTTATTAGAAAACTTGTTACCGATTAAATTTTATATGGGGGAAAACTAATTTTTTTTATTATAAAACTTCCTTTCTATGAACTCTTCTATTGGAAAACTTCCTACCGATGATTTTTTTCTATAGAAAACTTCCCAGCAATGAACTCTTCTATTAGATAACTTCCAACCGATGCACTTTTCTATTAAAAAGCTTCCTACTGTTGCACTCTTGTACAAAATTTAAAAGATTGCAACCAATTGTTAATGTTAATTAAATCTACTGAATGAGGAACGCAATGTTGAATATCATAATCAGTCACGATTTCCACTCAAAAAAATTCTAAACATTTGGAATCGTAGACAATTTTGAACCATCTGACCCGATGGGTCAGATGAACGCAAACGAACTTTTCGGGAAGAATACTTCCTAGCGATGAACTCTTCTATTAGAAAACTTCCTACCGATGAACTTTTCTTTGAACTTTGACATATTACAATTATGGATACAACAGTGTATCCGCCAGTTCTAAAACAATTTGTTAATATATTTTAAAAGCAAAATAATACAGTATTGTGATACGGGAACGTATGCGTGATACAGAATATTTAGATAATTTATCATATGCACCATAGACACCCTTCTCCACTGAATTGTATAAATGCTAGTTGTTACTTTGATGAACACTGTTTTATTAGTCTTAACTTGATAAATATACAGAAATTGGAATGCAATTTTGAATATAGAATCTGTCGCAATTTGGCACCATAACAAAATTTCAACATTTCGAAACATAAACATTTCTGCACCATCTGGCTCAACTTTTCCCGTAGAAACTATAAAATATTTTGCAATATGAAGATAACAGTATATCCGTGCTTCCCAGGTTTTCTAAACCAATTCAGTTATATTTTAAAACCAAAATATTATAGTATTGTAATACGGGGACGTGTGCGTGATATACAATATTTCGACAATTTATTATACACACCATAAGACACCCTCTCCACTGAATTGTATAAATTCAAGTTGTTACCATGATGAAAAATGCTTTATTATCCTTAACTTTCAAAATGTACACAAGGTGGAATGCATTTTTGAATACATAAACTGACAAAATTTTTAACAATGTAAACATTCCGTATCGACTTTCAACTAGAAACTATGAAATATTGCAAATATGACTTCCAGTTATTTTTAAATCAATTCGTTTATATATTTTAAAACAAAATTGATATAGTATTGTGATACAGGGACGTATACGTATTATATAATATATTGACAATTTATCATACGCACCATATACCAACTCTCCACTGAATTGTATAAATACAAGTTGATAAATTTGGATTGACGTGCCAGTAAAAAAATAAGTTTATTTTAAAGGAAACTGAACAAGTTTCCGAAATAGTTATTACTACTAGTGCAAGAGAATATACTATTCGTTGATATACATAACTAAATGTGCATACGAATATAAATTTAACATCTTGACAATATGGACCTGTTCCGAAATGCATATGCTTGTTTGTTGCGCATTTCGTTTGCCAGTACCAACTCAAAACTCCTGCAAAGGTTGCATTTACACACGTTGCAAGATGCAGGGCAGTGATGCATTTTCCCAATTTTGCGTATACTTAATAAAAATACATTTATAGAATTTTGAAGTGAGAGGATTTTGACAGTTCGCGGTTTTTCATCTCATCAACAATGCAAAAACAAAATAAATAAATAAAGAAAAACGTTCCCTGCCTACTGCAGCAATATGGCAACGTTGATGTTTACACTCGGAGCGAAAATTGAAAGATTTAGTAAAGAAAATTTGCTTATTTTTTTGTAGGAAATTTATACCCGAAAATTCCCATATTTATATTATTTTCATATCATGATTTTTTAAAGCTTTTAAAGCTTTTCCACCTGCTGGGAAAACATGTCTAGCGGTGTGTACGACGATGTTTCTGAGATTGGGAGAAACGTGCGTGTTGTTCTCTCTCGGTGAGAGAATTACAATAAACTTATGCATGTATAAGAATTGTTGCTATTCTTCTTCTTCCAATTGATTTATTTTTAAAACACAACACATACATTTGTTTTATATTATTTTAAAAATTAGCGGCATTTAAAGAAGAAACACTGACCGATTTAGTTTTTGTTTAATTTGGCATTTTGTTTTATATAATACGTATTATAAATGGGTCATGTCGAAAACAAAGAATGTTTTGTATTGTTGATTGCAAATATTCTAACCGAAACAACACATTTGATAAGCTTTCAATACCGGAATGATAAGAGCAAAAAAAAACAAAATCGGAAGTGTGAGATATATGACACATGTTGTTTTGTCACCACGATAATCAGCAGCAGCAGTAGTTAAATATTTACATGGTTTATTGTTTTTCAATATTTCAGATTATATTTTTTACATAATTAACCACAAAATTAGGTAAATTTCACGTTAACTATTTAATTATATTTTGAATTAAAGAGTGCCCCGAAAAAAAGTGATCGTTTTTATATGATTTGACTTGATTTCAATATTGTTTTATTTTGAATATTTTCAATATTGCTATGAACTCAATTACGAGAGCTGCTAGCACTTGTGAAACAAATTCACTATGATTGTGTCTTATCGCAAAATTTACCGATTTGTTTTCTGTTGTTGTTTGGTTTCGCGTTCGCGTTCTCGCTCCCGCTGTTGTTGTTGAGACTTTTGATCAGGTCGTTCGCTCGGATTACGGCGAAATCTTTGCAACAGGCTATTGCAACCATCAGACAACAACTGTGTAACACTGGCCGCTGTAGCACTACGCATATAACGTCTCTGCGGACGAGATTGCTGCTGTTGTTGCGTATTCGAAGAGTCATTTGTAGCGGAGGTTGATGAATTCTTCTCTTCTTTTTTATTGCTGCTGCCATTGTTCTCTTTTTGTTCATTTGATGTAGTGGGTGTTGAGGCATCATCTCCATTTGCCAGGAGATCTTTAAGAGTGGCAAAGACATAAGAACGTCGTCGCCGAGTTTTAGAGCCTCCCCCACCGTCATTAAACTCTTCATCATTCTCTTCGATTTTGAGTTCATTAGTTGTGCTTGTTGTGCTGGTGCTGGTGGTGTTGGTAACATTTCCTGGTTCTGCGTCAGAATTTCTCTTTTGTTGTTTATTTTGATCTTTAGCTAGGAGAGAATGTTTTTCACTTTTCTCACGTTGAAAACGATTTAAAAATGCTGTGGCCATTTTTTGTTACGTTAAGAGATGGATTTTGTGCTAGAAAATTTGTGTTCGAAAGTCTTACAGTTGGTGAAAAAAAAAAAATACAACACGATGATCTATTGTTTATAGATAAAACATTTGGTTTAATATCTCGGCGTTTTTATATTATTAGGTTTTTATTTGTTTCTGTAGGGAATTTTTAATTTTGCACATTTTTTTTAAATTAGATGGGTTCGTCTTTCAACAAAACAGCAAAACAAATATTCATATCCAACAAATATTTGGTATTTATAATAAATTTTTTTTTACCATAACCATTATTATCTTTAAAAAGTGAATCATATATTTGTATAACCCTAAAATCCGGAAATACTTTCCCGTCCATAAAACCGAAAATCTAAAATTCGGTCTGGAATAGATATCCCTATCGTGAGTGCTACAGTATACATATATGTACCACTTTCATTCTACTAGCTGCAAAACCACTTTTGCCACGCCCAATTTGCAGAGCCACCTACCAAGTCCAATTGGGAATCTAAACGATGCAGGAACCCACTCAAATACACACATTTTTCTGTCAAGATCGGTCCAGCCGTTTAAGAAGAGTTCAGTGACAAACACACACACAGAATAATTATATTTATAAGGATAAGAAAACTGTCTATAGTCAACTCTTCTATTAGAAAACTTCCAATCGATGAACTTTTGTATTAGATCATTGAAATCATCCTATCGATGAACTTTTGTATTTGAAACTTCCAATCGATAAAGTTTTCCATTAGAAAACTTCCTATCGGTGAACTTTTCTAATAGAAAACTTCCTATCGATGAGCTCTTCTATTACAAAACTTCCTGTCGATGAGCTCTTCTATTAAAAAACTTCCTATCGATGAACTTTTCTATTACAAAACTTCCTATCGATGAACTTTTCTATAACAAAACTTCCTATCGATAAACTTGTCTATTAGAAAACTTCCTACCGATTAAATTTCTTTAGTAAACTTCCTATCGATAAACTTGTCTGTTAGAAAACGTCCTACCGATGAACTTTTCTTTTAGAAAACTTCCCACCGATGAGCTTTTTTATTAGTCAAGTTCTAACCGATACAATTGTCTTTTAACCTATTCCCTTTTCAGTTAGTAAAGTTATTACCGATTAACGTTTAGAAAACTTGTTACCGATGAAATTTTCTATGGCAAAAAATTCCTCCCGATTAATTTTCGTATTAGAAAACTTCCTACCGAAGAACTGTTGTATTAGAAAACTTCCTACGGATGAACTCTTCTTTTAGAAAAGTTTATATCGATGAACTTGTCTATTATAAAACTTCCTACCGATGAACTTTTCTTTAGAAAACTTCCTACCGATGAACTTTTCTTTAGAAAACTTCCTACCGATGAACTTTTCTTTAGAAAACTTCCTACCGCTGAACTTTTCTTTAGAAAACTTCCTACCGCTGAACTTTTCTTTAGAAAACTTCCTACCGCTGAACTTTTTTTTTTTGGAAAACTTCATACCGATGAACTTTACTTTAGAAAACTTCATACCGATGAACTTTTCTTTTAGAAAAAATGATCTTTGGTGTTTTTTATTAGTCAGGTTTTTACCGATACAATTTCCTATTAGAATACTTTCTACCATGAACTCTTCTATTAGGAAACTTGCTACCCATGAACTCTTCTATTAGAAAACTTCCTACAGATGAACTTTATATCGATGAAAACTTTATATCGATGAACTTTTCTATTATAAAACTTATTTTTTTCTAGAAAACTTCCTACCGATGAATTTTTCTTTAGAAAACTTCCTACCGATGAACTTTTCTTTAGAAAACTTCTTACAGATGAACTTTTGTTTAGAAAACTTCAGGCTTCTTACCAGGTTCTTACCGTTACAATTTTCTATTAGAAAATCATGGGTATGAACTCTTCTATTAGAAAACTGCCTACTTTTCTATCAGAAAACTGAACTTTTGTAAAACTTTCTATCAGAAAACTGATCTTTTGTAAAAAAGTTTCCAACCAATTGTTTCCCGTGGATTACAATAAAATCTATAATCTATTTGTTGTCTTAATTTTAAATTTCAAATTAAATATATCCGTTAACTATTATATTAGCTACTAGTGTTGTTATAAACAATGATACTAATTAATATTAATCATACGCTGCATTGAACAAAATACAAAATCTTTGCATAAAGCCCAAAGAGAGCCAAAAACGAATTTAGTTCTAATAATTTTAATAATAATAAATTTGCCAGAGGAAAATAAGTATTACAATCTATAACAGAATTCAGATTACTTGGGGATAAAACAAATATTTGTTGTTTTTTTGCAATTTACTATGGTTTTATAAAGTCACCCAAAATTTAATATTAATCATACGCACGGTATCGTATTCGAACAAAATCGAATTGAACAAAATAAAAAATCTTTCCATAAAGTCAAAAAGGAACTAAATTTGTTTAGTTCTAATAAAAATGCACAAGAAGAAAATTTATATTACAACCTATTGGCAGACTTGAAAACAGAATTCAGTTTACTGGGGATATATCAAAAGGCTTTTTTTTAATTTACTAGGGTTTCATAGGGTCACCCAAAATTTAATATTAATCACACACACCGAATCGTATTTGATATCGTGATTTAATTTCTCATGTCATTAAATATTATTTCATATCGTATTCCATATTTTGTAGTAAATTATTGCCCAAAGATTATAACGAAATATGCGTCATTTTTTGTTCTTAAATCCGTGTTTTAGTCCCATTTTACAAAATTGTAATATTAATTACTATTAATCATACATAATAAAATACAAAATTTTTGCATAAAGTCCAAATGAATTCAAAAATATATTTAGAACTAATAAAAATTCGCATCAGGAAAAGTAACATTACAATCTTATAATCTATTTACTGGGGAGGTAAAAATATTTGTTGGAATTTACAAGGGTTCTATAATCTCTCAAAAACTAATATTAATTAAACGCACAATTTCATATTTTAAAACGTGAATTTAAAAATGTTTTTATTTCCCTCTTAACCAAACTTTCGGCGACTTTGTAGTGGTCGAAAAACTAGTATAGCAGGGAGTAAAAACATACGCCTAATGTTTCCCGCATATTTAGAACACTGTAAATTCTATAAAATCTTCATAAATGCATAATGCTATAAAATCTTCATAAGATTATAATGAAATATAATAAACCATATTTAAGATCTTGTAATATTTTACAAAATTAATATTAATCATACGCATCATATAAAAAACAAATTATTTAATAAATGCAGAAATTAATTTGATTTGAATAAGTAAATTTGAAATCATGAATTCTACTGTCTGTTAATTGTGTTCGAAATAAAGGGCCTCTTTGGAAATGCATCGGCTGATGCAGATGCTTGTTTGTTGTGCATTTTTCAGTCAAAACTCTGCTATTGTTTAATATAAATCATACGCCCTCATACGACACATTCCGTGACTTGATGGAAATCGATTGATTTAAATCGAATACGATTTGACATATTACTTATTCCACTTTTTCTGCTATTAAATTATGTATATATAAAATACATGTCACCAATATAAGGAATTATGCCAATTAAATTCGTTTAAATAGTCAAATCGTATTCGATTTTGACTCGATCGATTTATTTATGTAAAAATTATTTCAATCTACATACAATGATTCTCGAAATTCAATTTAAAATTATTCCAATAACCTCAAGTTGTTTTAAAGAAATTAAATGTTTTGCTATAACCTAAAGGCATTATTTAACGAGATCCACTTATTAATATCAATCATACGTCACATGGTAAGAAAAAACAAAATCTTTAAATACAGTCTACGCAAAAAACTATCGACTATAATTACATTTTTATATCACAAATTTATAGATTCTTTTAACCAATTAACCAAATGTGAATAATTTTCAATATTTGTGGAAACAATAATGTTTACATATATAAATCAATAAATGTGTATTATTGTTTTTGGTAAACACTCATTCCGCTGCAGTCTGTATTCCCCCATATTTTAAAAAGAATATGTATTTGTTTTATTTAGGTAAAATAACATTTTGTGGAAGTCTTTTGATTTTAAATAACGATATTTGTTACCGCAATTGCTACCACGTCATAAATGAGTGAGTTATAGAAGATTGCAAACAACTTCCGAAATTCCGAATCTTAAACAAATATTCTTTTTATTGTTTATTATTTTTCCGAATTTTTGTTTAGCGTTTTTTTCGTATTCTATTTATCGAAACAAGTGCTGAAAATTTATGTTTTCTTAATGTTCTAAACAAATTGTTTATATGTAAAATTATCTATTAATTTATATACAAATATTGGGATTTTTTTTATTCAATTGGTTTACTGAAAGATATATGTTCGGCAAGGTTAAATTGTTGATAGATTAAAGTAGATAAATAAAAGTTCAAGGAAATTGTAATGACTAAATCAAGCAATTGCACAGTAGGAAGCATAAATGTGACGGTGAAACGTGAAAATCTAAATGAAATGGACACAATATGATCATTTCTTAGTCACAAATGTAAGAACACTTAGCATCCTGGTTTCCCATTTCATTGTCAATCATTCTAGTGGTTTAATGCTTTCAAGATTTGATCTATTTTTAAACAAAAGCAATAATTTATAGTAAGTATACCCACAATGCTTCGCATTCTAAACAAATGAATATTAATTATACGCCATGTATTCCATTGTAGTGGTTTCGTTAATTAGCAAAAGAATAGCTTTTACACGGCCATATTGAGTAAATGGACAGTGCTTCTCGATAATTAAGCTATTATCAGTTTAAACATTTTTAACATTTATAAACGTTTGAAAGTAATGAATTCATATTAAGTATTCGTCTAGCATGACTATCAAATATAATCTATTTGGAATCATCTGCTTCCATACATTGTAATAAAATCTAACCTCTGTTTATTTTCTGCAATTGCTACCACTTGGTTCTATAAACAATATTACTAATTAATATTAGTCATACGCTGCTAAAGTCCAAACGGGTTCAAGTTCCACTAAAAATGCAGAAGAGGAAAAATACTAGAAGAATCTATTGGCAGCCTTGATTACAACATTTAATTTATCGGAGATACAAATATATTTCTTGGAATTTTGTATTCAGTTTCAAATTTGTAACGTTTTTAAAGGGTTTAAACTAATTAATTTATATTGAGTATTCGTCTAGGATGACTATCAAATATTTGATATTTGTAGTCAACTGTTTTCTATGCATTACAATAAATCCAGCACCTACTTGTTTTCGTAATTTTAAGCATCGTATTATACAAATGCTCTAACTTCTACAAAGGCTGTTAGTAGTTTTATAAACAATGTTAATAATTAATATTCATCATACGCTATATTTGATCAAAATACAAAATCTTTCCATAAAGTCTAAACGGATTCATGAAGAAGTAAAGTTCTAACAGAAATTCGCAAGAAGAAAAATGATATTACAATCTATTGATAGCCTGATTAAAAAATGCAATTCCCTGGAGATAAAAGTTTATTTATTGGAATTTACGAATGAGGGGTTTGAAGTCTCTAAAAAAAAACTAATATTAATCATCAATTTACACAACCAGTTTCAAATTTGCAACGTTTATAAAGGTTTTAAAATGATGAATTAACATTTAATAATCGTCTAAGATGACTATAAAATATTTGTTGTTGAGCAGAGTAGTTGCTGTTTTCCATACATTGATATAAATCTAACATCTATTTGTTTTCGTAATTAAGCTTCGTATTATACAAATCCATTAACTTCTACAGTAGCTAATAGTGGTTTTATAAACAATGATACTAATTAATATTAATCATACGCTAAATTGAACAAACTCCCAAATCCGTCAAAGCCGTAGAGAAACGAATTTGTCGCAACCCACTCCGTCGTGGGAGATGAATATACCAAAGGTATCCATTTCTACCATAACTAAATATGACTTCAGACTTGCAGCTTACAAAAAAGGCACACGGGTCATCTACTTATGGCGGCATTAAAGCAGAAAAGCGAGCAAAAATCAAAAGCATTGCCTCGACAGTACATTCAAAATCAAAAGCATTGCCTCGACAGAATTCTGTTTACCGATGAGAAAATTTTTACTGTGTAGGGGTCGTTCAATAACCAAAATGATAGAGTCTACGCTCAGGCATCTCGGCAAGCATCAGAACTGGATCCTAGAGTTCAGAAGTCATCATCCTACATATGTGATACTATGGTGAGTAGTCACCTATGACGGTGTAACCAAGCTCCATTTCTGCAAAAAATATGTTAATGCTTCGGCAAAGATGTACCAATATGATGTTTTGGGAAAATTTGTGAAGCCATTAAATAGCACATTGTTTGAGAAAGAGCCATGGACAGTTTCGATAGTTTACCAAACTTTATTTCAACGGATGATCCTCCACGCCCAGACCTAAATCCTTTAGAATCCTGGTCCGTTTTAGAGGGCATGGTCTGTATTACTCGTCACCCAAATTTGTAATGTCTTCAGCGTGCAATTAATAGCGCAGTGATCAATTTCCCTATGGATGTGGAGGGTACTGCAATGGACGATTGGCTGGTCAGACTTCGACTGCGCTACACTGCAATTGCCGGCCATTTTGACTAATCTTTTTATATTGTTCACAAATATTTAATAAACCAAAATACAAAAAATTTTTTAAAAAAATCTTTTGTTTGGATTTTATAAATACAAAACAGTCGACCGGAACATATGAGTTACCAAGTACATCTAGTATGGATAAATATAAAGTATACGCCTTGGCTATGTTTTCCATACAGTAATAAATCATTATTAATTATTCGCTAAAGATCTGATGCGCTCAATATTCTAGACAGTAGTTGGATTCTTGTTGAGAAAAATTTGAAAGAATTCTCTCTCACCAGAACAGTACGCAATTGGGATTGTCAGCACACAGAACGTGGAAAAAAATACAATCCCAATATCAGGGAAAATATCAGTTTTTTGAGAAATTTTAAAAAAAATCCTAAATTTGCTTCTCATGATTTTTAGAAAATTTAAAAAAATTTGTCAGACTTGTTAATTTTTTAAATTTCTTAAACAAAAATGCGATTAGGTCTTCCTACACTTGTGTGATTCATTTCTTACCGGATTTTCTACGATTCGAAACAGACTATGCGATTAGGTCTTCATACACTTGTGATTAATTCTTGCCGGATTTGCTACGATTCGGACCAGACTATGCGATTAGGTCTTCATATACTTGTGTTTTGACAGATCGTTGGACTAAATAGAATGGTGAGTCAGTGCCTTAAGAATCACAGGCAATTTTGAAAAAAAAAAAACGAAAATAATTATCAAAAAATGCAGCCCCATTAGTTGTCTTTCATAAACGTACAGAATTTTCAGTGCAAACATTGAAGTTTTGTAGCAGTTAAACGTTTTCTTCAATTTAATATTAAGTATACGTCTAGTATATTTAATATTAAGTATACGTCTAGTATATTTAATATTATGTATACGTCTAATATATTTAATATTAAGTATAAGTCTAGTATATTTAATATTAAGTATACGTCTAGTATATTTAATATTAAGTATACGTCTAGTATATTTAAACATATTCGAATTTTTATGATTTTTCTGCAATAAACAAAGATTTGTTAGTTAACGAAATGAACAAGAAAAATTAACCCTTTCAAAGCTAAGAATATTATGTCAAAACAAGAAAATATATTAACAAAATTCAATCTAATGCCGGTCGAAATTTTAGATTATGCATACGATAGCAAAAAAAACATGACAACTTCTAAATAAAAACACCAGATTTTTCGGGCAATGACATTGAAAATATATAATTTTTGTCTATCGAAAAATGTAGATACAAAACGAAAATGTCAAAACTAAATTTGATAATGAAAAGTGTGAAAGAATTAGAGACTATAATATGCTATGTCCTATCAATATACTAAATGTTTGTATGAAAAATTTACAATAATACAAAAGACTATGGTAAAATGTTTTGCAACATTCCACCGGGTAGTGAGTGGTGAAAAAACACTTGTTTCTAGTTTTTATTTCATGAAACATACAATATTTACATGGTTAAACACATGTTTATTTGAATGTTTGAAGAAGAAAAAAAACAAAGACAAAGTCAAGTGATGACAAAATTTTCTTTTTATACAACAATTCATAGGTCTCGCAACAATTTGATTTTCGGCGACAAAATTGCAACGTCATAATTTAGTGGCAGCCCTTTGATTTCTAAAGGCGAAAACACTTTTGGCCTCTCTCTCTCTCTCGTATAAAAAAACAAGGAAATTCGACAATAAATAACTATTACGAAATTTTCAAACACCTAAAGTGGATAGAGGAGAAAGAAAATGGCAAACAAAATAAAATGAAAATAAATTTGTCATTTCATAATCTAATTTGATCGCTTATAAACCAGAGTATAAGAAAATCTATAGCATTGTGTGCTTTGAGAAGTCTAAGGTCTGTGTATTTACTTTACTCGGTTTTTCCTGAGTTTTTTCTTTCTGTTTGATTTAGAGGGTATTTCACTTTGACAAAAATAGCTTTTCTTAAGTTTTCTTTTTATTTTCCGTTTTACATTTTTCGTTCACATTCGGAATTTGAAAATTTCATGTTTTGTTAAACTGATTGTTCTGTCCCCGTTTTTCGTTTATACTATTGAGCGAGTTGTTTTCGCTTATAAACAGACGAATATATTTGCGTCAATTGTTTTGGTATAATGACGATCAATGGCAATTTTGATGATGCGGATGAGAGAGAGTATGACACCACAATATGACAATAAATTAAACTTTACTTCAAAAAAAAAAAAATAAATAATAAATACATAAAATTATTAAGAAAATTAGAAATGGCCTGTGGACATTTATATATTTTTAAATTTATTATCCAAACCTAGAATGCCGTCACATGTGATTGATGCTAATTTACAAAATAAATTAGAAATTTTTAATTGTTTAAGACGTGAAATATTAAAACGAGACCTTCCACTATGATCCCTTATGTTTGCTTAGATTTACGTTAAATGTTTTATATTTTATTTGATTAGGAAAAAGTAATGTCATAGGATTTGCAGGAGAATTCATCCGCGAAAACCATTTTTTTGTTGCTTGAAGTTTGATCGAAAAATTTGCCAACTGTATAAATTAATATAAATTTCATTAGATGGCGTTATAAATAGTTATATCTCTGGGTACCAGAAATTAAATATTAACTATACGTTTGGGTGTAAAACTAACTCAAAAAGCAGTAAAATTATCGAATGTAGCTATCGTTATGAAACGATAACAATTAATATAAAGTATTCACTGTAAACAACAGTACCTTACATTAATAATATTCAAATGCCAAGAATTATTAGTAGGTATATGTACGTTGTTAACAAACGACAATTCTGTAAATTAATATTAATCATACGACTTGTATTAATATCTAGTATACGTAACCTGATTTGTATACGTAACCTAATTGTTTTTGATCGAAACGCGGGGGTTTGACCCAAAACGAGGGGTTTTTATTATTAACAAATAAGCTAACATTTAAATGAATAAAATATAAAAATTAAAATAGTTTAAATTGGATTTAAAAATAAAATATATACTTTTTTTGATATATTAACCTATAGTTAATTTGCCTATATATTTTACAATTATAAACAAAATATTTGTGTATATTATATTATTATTTTTATAAAGCCAGACTTTACATATATCATATTAATATGAAGAAAATTCCACCAAAAAAACACTATCAGATTATTTCAGTTAGTGACAGATTTGAACAGATGTCAGTAGCCTACAACTAAGCCTCTGATGATGAAGTTCACAAACTTCGAAATGATCGGCTGACAATGTGAATTCAAATGCTGCTTCTGACTGTTAAAAATTATCGGATGTGTTCTGTATTCCACTTTCACAAAAAGCTTAGTTTAATTTTTTGACACAGCATCGTTAGATTCATTGCAATTTGTTCAGATATGCTTACAAATCGATAATCTTGAGAATCTGTAAAGATCCACGACATTTCTGGAAATATTTCGTGGAAATTGTATTTTTCCTGACAGTAAAATTATTTTCACTTATGGTGAATGAGGAATGTAGAATACTCCCGTATATATTAAGAAAATATAACTATCAAACTAAATTATAATTTACTAGGTCTAAGGACTGAAACGTCATAAATAGGGATTTCTCTGTACAAATCGAGATTGAAATCCAATTCGGGATGAGACACCGAAAAGGGGGATAAGCCCCCAAAAGCGGGGTGGTTGGCCAGGTAGTATACCATACTAACAACAACGAAAGACCCATTTTGAGTCGTGGTTTTTTGTGATTTTATAATAAAATGATTTGATAATAAAACGTCGACTTATGCGAATAGTTTCCGCTATTTTGCGATATTTGGAATATATACATGACCGCTTAAGGGAGATGCCAGTTTATGGGAGTTATGAGAGTATATTTCTGGAATTAATATCAATCATACGATACGAATTGATATCCACCCTAATTACAACAGAAATCCCCATTGCCTGACTAGATGTCTGTGCTTTATAATAAACTGCACACTTAGAGTATAATTTTCGATATTTTGCGACATTTGAAATTGAAAATTAGCTAGTTACGACAGGTATCAGCTGATGCACGATATTTGTTGAAGGCGTATATGAAAACAAAGACCCTTTCTGGAATTAATATCAATCATACGATACGAATTGATATTCTGAAAATTATTCGGGGTATAATTTTCGATATTTTCAGACATTTGGAATAGAAACTTGGCCTCTGCAGATAGAAACCAGGTTATGGGAGATATTTGTTAAAGGCGTTTATAAGTACAAAGACCATTCCTGGAATTAATATCAATCATACGATATGAATTAATATCAATTATACTACACTAATCACAACGAGATCCATTTTCAGCCGTGGTTTAATGTGATTTATAATAAAATGTCGACCTCTGCGAACAGTTTTCACTATTTTGTGAAAGTTGGAATAGATACATGACCGCTTAAGGAAGATGCCAGTCGACGGGAGTTATTTGTTAAAGGAATCCCAGAATTAATACAACTCATACAATACGAATTGGTATCAAGTATACCACCCTAATTACAACGAAAATCCGATTTTGTATTATCTGGGGCCTTTAAAATAATATGACCAATTATGGGAATAGTTTTCCCTATTTTTTGACATTTTCAATAGAAACTTGGCCGAATAAATATCAATCATACGATAAAAAAAATTACTTTTGACACGTAATAACAAAAATTAACAAAGTTTATATTTCCTAAATCTGTATAGATCTTACGTGACTTTGGAATGATTCACTTTTTAAAGATTTTAAATAATGGGTTTCTATTAAAGTACATATCGTCGATGGGCTTGTATAATTTTTCAAAATTGTAATTTATTGTACTATCGTGAAGTCTTTGTAGTCATGCATTTACTCAGGAAGCCGTTTACCGATATATGCATTGGTTTGAAAGTTAGCTGTACTAGCAAAGTCGACGTCGTTCAACAAATATTCTAGGAAAACATTAGTTTGCTTGCTTTCCTGAAAAGTTTATAAAAACAAACACAGCGTTTTTTGAAAGCCCATCGACTACTTTAAAGTTATTGAAAAAGATTTGAACGAACTGAATTTATATGCATTTGATTTTCAATTTTGTTAAAAATTTTTTTTGCTGTTTTATTTAAAAATTTCGTTATTTCACATGACTTTAATTTCTGTCTAATTTTGAAACAATTTTAAATTAATTTCGCTTTAAATAAATTTTGTATTTAGTTTTAGATTCAAATGATATATATTTTCCAATTCTCTTTATAGATTGCGACACTTTTGACAGCTTTTAATTTCATTTTAATTGACCATTGGACATTTGATTGATTTCAAAATCGAAAGTAGATTTACGGCGACATAAAGAAATTATACACTTTTCGTAATAGCTGCATTGCATGTTTTTCTCTCATCTTTATTTATATAAATTTGCACTTGATTTGATTTGAAATGAAAATTACAGCGTAGTAATTCAAATTTAATAATTTGTTTCAAATTTCATACAATTTCTTAGCACTTGAGAACTTTTTTAAAACATTTTGCACAAAACGAGAAAATGATTCATTTTTCAAAAATGTTAATTGAAAATTTAGTATATATAGTATACAAAACGTATGTTCATTTGATTACAGATGTATGAGATGGTGGTGGTGGTGTTGACAACAATTATGAGGATTTTCAGCAAATATAAATATTGCGGTGCACACAAAATCCAAAAGGCGACGCAGACTTCCGCCACTGTTTAAATACGAAATCAAACTCAAAATTTTATTAAATCTTTACGAAATAAGTTTCATCTTATTTTAAACAATTTTCCTTAAATCACTTCTTTTAAAATTATGTTAATTTTTTATATATTTTTTTTTTAATTATCTCATGTTTTTTCTCTGTTGCTTGCCCGAAACAAATACTACATATATTTTTTCCTAATCTTTAAATATGAACCGCAAAAATTTTGTTTCTCATTTCGATCGTTTACGAATGTAGACACGTTTTACACTATACTAAAATCATAAAAAATTTTGTATTTCATTTTCCTTGCAAGATTCGATATTGGCAAAAGAACAAGATATTTTTATTTTCTTCAGAAATCGTACTCAATCGTATTAGAAATTATATCGTCGTTTCGCGCACACAAAATAAAGAAATCAAAAACCATCTAAACTCTTGTATTCATTCAGATCTTTAGGTGGTGGGGTTCTCTTAAGTGTGCTCTTCTGTAAACAAATTGAAAATGCATAATGTCATTTCGAATCTGAAACATTCGGTGATCTCTTAGTTAAACTTTTAATATAAATAATTTGAGGATTAGAAATAGATAGGGCTCTTAATTTCTTGTGGTAAATAACTTCGATATTTTGATTTTAAAAAGAGATCATTTTGTGATTTCAGTTTACTGTAAACAATTTTGACATACAACGTTCAGATTGTTCTTTTGACATCATCTTGCTCGCGCCAATGAATTATTATTTATTCAGAACATTTAAATTCTTGTTTTGTTTAAAATTCCCTCTTCTAAAATGTAAAGGGGAATTTTGTATTTGGTCAATTGATTTAAAAAAAAAAAAGAATTGAAAAATAAAAACCTCCACAAGCTTCAAAACATGGTTGGCGTGCGATTTATATTAATAGGATAGATAGAATATACGTAGTCGTATACTTGTTATTAAAGGAAGTCCACATGGGCGTATGATTTTCTTTAATTCACATTCATTAGTAGTTGGGGGCAATTATTTATCAAGGCAAAGTTTCGTGGATTTATAAATTAAAATATTTATATTTTTTTAGTTAAAATAAAAGCATTTTTTATTTTTTTTTATTATGGTAATGGGTTTCCCTTTGTACTAGGCTAACTAACTAATACTAGCTAACTCTGATCACATAATTTTACAATTGAAATGTTTGGGTGTTTCTTTGAATAAAGTTTCTCAAAGCACCATTGTTTAGAAGTAATGAAATAGTGTATGCCCCATTCAATGAGTCTAAAAACAAAAAATCAGTACGTCTTTGTGAGTAATAGGTAAGACAGGAGCCATATTTTCAGGCTTGATTTCTGTGATTTATAATAAACTGTACACTACGGTATAATCATAGAGTAATACTTAAGAGCGTCTATTACTCTCTTCGCTGCCTCTTCATGACGACGAGGTAGTAGTCCACTTCATCGAGTTCGATTTGCTGCTGTATTTTACCAATTTTATACTGTGGCTGGAATCAAAGGGAATGCGTATTTTCGTTCAATGCAAAGAACATAAAACATAATTTTCCTATCATTACTATCGATAAACACTATTTAAACTTAGTTCCTGTCTTCTTTGATCTCATTCTACATCATTTCCCTAGTACCTTTTCGATCATCAGTGCGATAGAAACCCCCTGGTATAATTTTCGCTATTTTGGGACATTTGGAACAGAAACCCGGCCGCTATAGATACCAGCTTATGGGAGATATTTGTTAAAGGCGTATATACGAATACAGACAATTCCTGGAAATAATGTCACTCATACGGTACGAATTGATATCAAGTATGCTACACTAATAACAACGAAAGCCTCATTTTGACGTGGTGGTTGTGCTTTATAGTAAAATGTTGACTTATGCGAATGGTTTACGCATTTACTGATAGTTCGAATATATACAAGTCCGCTTAAGGGAGATGCCAGTTGACGGGAGTTATTAGGTAATGTAGTATATACGAATAAAGACAATTCATAGAATTAATACAATTCATACAATACGAATTGGGATCAAGTATACCACCCCAAAATACATACAATAGGTAAGACACAACTAGATTTTAAATCCCACAATTTGTATTCTAAATACTTTGGAGATTTATTATTACGAATTCCGAACATTTACTATTTTGATTGTTTATTTACAATCCCCTCAACTACAAAAATATGGAAATTTTGCATTTGTCAATTTAATTTAAAGATTGTATTGAAAAATAAGCAAGCTTGAAAATATGGTTGGCGTATAATTTATATTAACAGGATAGATAGGATATATGTAATCGTATACTTGTTATTAAAGGGATCTACATGAACGTATGATTAATATTAATTTAGGTCTTTATAAATTAAAATATTTGTATTTTTATTAGTTATTAAGGCAACTTCGTGGGTTTATAAACTATATTTGTATTTTTAATATTAAATATTTGTTAGGTTAAAATTATTTTTTTTTTAATTTTTGTTGTTTTGACAGTATTTTTTTCCTTTGCATTAGAAGTATGAAAGTTCATATAGCTACCTCTGATACATTTTCGAATGTAACTGCTTGATTTTTGTTTTAGAATAAAGCTTCTCAAAGCACCACCGTTTCGTATTGATGAAAAAGTACATGCGCCATTCAATGAGTCTAAAAACAAAATCAGTACAGCTCCCTTCATTGTGTATAATATGGAAATAAGTCTTTTTAAGTAATAGAGAATACAGAATTAGATTTTAAATCCGACAAGTTGATTACACGGTGCTACAGTCAAAAATAACTTTTGATGTGACATGGTGTAGGTTGTAGGCCTCATCGAGTACAGGCGGAAAAAAATTTTTTTTTTTGTTGTATACCCCCAAAATCTGATTTTACCGTTAAAAACCCGTTATTTTTGACTTTTCATACAAATCGATTTATTAAGCTGTTATTTCCCAACCGATTTTCGATCATGGAACTGTTTTGGAAAGAGGAGAAATGGAGCTTTAAAAATATGTACACTTGTCCGCATATCTCTGCGTACAGTCGTGATGTTCTAACTTAAATTTGTAATATCTTAGTTAATTTATTATGTATTGAACATTTTATTATTTTATATTAGTTATCAGATATTTCTTAAAACAATTAATAGTTTTGCAGGATTTTAGTAATAAAATTAAAATTTTAATTAATTTTTAACTGAAACATGACAAGAAAACAAACCCGCAAAAGTCTGCGTACAGTTAGCTCCTATGGTCGAATAAGCGATCCAGTTAACTTAACTGTTCACTGAAAGTGTTTTTACAAATTTTTAGATAGGTTTGAAGGTTTCTTTTAGTATTCTTCAACCATTTGGCGAGACAATTTGATCAGAATAAAGCGATGGAGGAGAAACGAAAAGAAATTGGAATTGACGAGAGAAAAATTATTATAAGACTCCATGTCGAAGGTAAAACCTTAAGAGAAATTGGAAAAACAATTGGCAGAGCTCACTCGTCAGTTCAGAGAGTTATAAATAATTATATTTCTACTGGTTCCATACTCTCAAAGCCCCGTTCTGGACGGCCATGTATATTGACCAAGCGAGAAAAAAACGCATCGTACAATTAGTGTGCCTAAACCCAAGGATGACTGCCGAGCAATTGAAACTTGAGGTAGAAGAAAGGTTTTCCAAAACCGTGTCCGACGATACAGTCCGCAGAATTTTGAAAAAAGCTGGATATCATAGCCGAGTAGCCCGTAAGAAGCCTCATATATCTGATGTGAATAAGCGGAAGCGAATGGACTTTGCAAATGAACATGTTTCAAAGCCCCCAGAGTTTTGGAACAAGGTTATTTTTTCGGATGAGAGCAAATTTTGTATTTTCGGTATAAAAGGAAAGAAGCTGGTATGGAGAAAGAGAGGCACGGCATATGAAATGGAAAATATGGTACCAACTGTAAAACATGGTGGAAGCGGAATTATGGTTTGGGGCTGTATGGCATCGAGTGGTGTAGGGAACCTTACATTCATTGAATCTATAATGGACCAAATGGGTTACTTACAAGTTTTAAAAGATAATTTACAGCAAAGTGTTCAGCAGTTGGGATTAGAAGAAGAGTTTTGGTTCCAACAAGATAACGACCCCAAACATACAGCACATAATGTGAAGCTGTGGCTGTTGTATAATGTCAAAAATCAGTTGCGGACCCCTCCCCAATCCCCGGACCTTAACCCTATAGAGCATTTGTGGGACTTACTCGAGCGCAGGATTCGAAAACATACCATTACGTCAAAAAGTATGCTCAAGGACATTATAGTAGAGGAGTGGCAACAAATTACATCAGAAGACACAAAAAAACTCGTAGATTCCATGCCAAGACGTCTTACGGAGGTTCTAATGAGAAAGGGTTACCCAACAAGTTACTAAACAAAAAACAACATAATTTTCCTTATTAAAAAGACTTTGTACGCAGACTTTTGCGGTTGTCTTTTTTTGAATGCTTCAGAAAGAAATTAATTAAAATTATAATTGTTAGTGTCAACAATCAATAAATACATAAGTAATTCAAAGAAATGTATAGACAATCAAATGAAATAAAGTTTGGTTCGATACATAATGAACTCACTGAGATATTTGGGATTAAAGTTATTGTTTTGGGCTTTTTTGTGTTGTACGCAGAGTTATGCGGGCAAGTGTAGATATGATGGTACTTTCAATAAAAACATATAGAATTTCAAGTGAGTAAACTTCAAATTTCCAAAAATTTTCTCAATTTTTCAACTTTGATCGTGATGTGTTGCATTATTTCATTCCCAATGGTGCTATATATATATAATATTCTGAAAGTGTGTTTAGTCTCAATTAAACTATGTTTTATTTCATAACAATCGGAGTAAAATTGCAGAAGTTATGCGAACGTTTATCAAGACGTTTATCAAAAGTCCATAGTGAATAAATTCAAATTGAGTCATAAATTCTGTATATAACTTTACTCTATGTGAGTAACAACTCCATTAAAGGGCACCAGCAAAATTTTCTTTTTTTTTAAAAAATTCGCATAACTTCTGCAATTTTACTCCGATTGTTATGAAATAAAACTTAGTTTAATTGAGACTAAACACACTTTCAGAATATTATATATATATAGCACCATTGGGAATGAAATAATGCAACACATCACGATCAAAGTTGAAAAATTGAGAAAATTTTTGGAAATTTGAAGTTTACTCACTTGAAATTCTATATGTTTTTATTGAAAGTACCATCATATCTACATATTTTTAAAGCTCCATTTCTCCTCTTTCCAAAACAGTTCCATGATCGAAAATCGGTTGGGAAATAACAGCTTAATAAATCGATTTGTATGACAAGTCAAAAATAACGGGTTTTTAACGGTAAAATCAGATTTTGGGGGTATACAACAAAAAAATAAAAATTTTCCGGCTGTACTCGATGAGACCTACAACCTACACTAGGTCTCTCCCCAAGTTCCTTCGATTTGTTTAGTTTTGTAGCAGCGTGTTATCAATTGCCCACAAATATGCCTGCTCTATACAATTATCTATCAAATATCCTTAAGGATCCACTACTAAAAATCATTATTCTAACAGCAGTTTACGACAAAAAATAAGTTCAATGAAATCAATGCTAGAATAAATTTGTGATATTTTTTGCAAAAATCTTAAAAAAAAAATTATCTGTTAGCCTAAAAGGAATTACAACTTACAAAAATAACTTGGATCATTCTTTCTCAATTTTTGTCTTTGTTTAAAATGAGATTTTGAAGTTAAGTTCACTATTTCTACATACAAATTGTATGTCATTTATATTAAGAGAATCAAATCACCACGAATAATAAAGCATTTCTCTTACATAAGCTGATATGTCAATATTAAACAAATAATGCTCTTATATGTATAAAAATCAAATCTATCTCATTGTTTTTTAGATCACTGTTTTTTGTTTTGTTTTAATAATAAACGCTCTTTCTGTAAGGAATAACATGACAGGTGTATAGAATTCATTTAAGAGTAAATTTAAAAAAAAAAAAAATATGAGAGAATTGAAAAAGATACTTTAGGCAGAAAATGTGGTACTTCGAGCCGCATATGAAATAAATACTTTTAATTCGAGTTAAATTATAAAATGTGTGTACCTTCAATATGTTCATGTTTAAACTGCCATCATTCGAATAAAAGTTATTGTTTTCAGTAACACTTATTTGGACATTGGGAAAATGCTCTTCCATGTAGTATGTTCGAAAAAATTTTCAACTACTCTGGCTGTTATTTTCTTGCTTTTTCTCTTACTTAAGTTTTACTCTTTACAAAACATCATAGTATAATATCTTTATTTAGCGACTACATTCTCTTTGCAAGGTCAAAAAAAGTTCAAGAAAAAGAGAGTTCAAAATTTCGACGACTATTCGAATTTGAAAAAGTTAAAGTTCACACATTTGCATTCTACTCAAACACAAAACTAAAAATTCCGTTTATAAAGTTCAGAATAAGATTTTCGAAAATCATACGAAGTCAAATATGTTGGTTCGAGAAAAAAAGTAATAATATAAATTACCACAAAAAATAATTTGAAATTTGTATTATACTACAAGTATATGATAATTTCCAGAAAATTGTGTTGTGTTTTAATTTTTTTCCGGAAATAATATTGTTTTAAGTTGTTGAAAAAAAATATTTAAAATTCGTGACAGGTGCTGCTGTACACAAATTGAAAATTCTCAAGTTTCAAATTTTGTTTTTTATTAAATCCACTTCCTACATCAAAACACCTTGACATGGTTAAAGAGAAATGTATATAAAATGCTGAAGAAGTTGTATAAAAACACACTCTTTCTTTTACCCTAACCATCTATTTATAAAAACAGTAGTGCCTCAAGATTGGCAACATATTACATTTTAGATGTGACAACAACTAGGGAAATTCAGCATGGTTTTATGAACGTAAAATAAAATGTAATCGACTATATTTAATTTTACGCAATAGCTACGATTTTTGTTTTTTTTTTTTAGTTTTGAAAAACTTAATTGTCATTTTCCAAATATCCTTAAAAAATATCTTCAAACAAAATCGCCAGTAGCATTAAAAAAGTTTCACACTTCCAACGTATGATTGTTATTATTATGAATTTGACTGTGCGTATGATCATTATTATTACGTTCATCCATCAAACAAAAAAAACATATTTTAGAACCCCGAGTTTCACTAACGTATGCTTATTATTAATATGATATTTCATTATTAATAAAAAATACTTTATATATTACCGGCCGGCTTGCTAGCTTGTGACACTCATGGTCCCCGTCGTCGTACGAGGGCGTTCCCAAAACTAGCCGCCTTGAAGTATAGATGGTGTAACTAATTTCAAAAAAAAATATTTTGGTGAAAAGTGGCAACCTTATAATACATATGTTTTAAGTTTCAAGGCGCCACGTTGTTTAGTATTTTTATTTGAGCCATCAAAAGCAAACGGTCTCTGTGAATTTGTAAACATGGATCAAATTGGTCATCGTTATGTAATTCAGTATTTCTATTTGAAAGGTATCAGTCCAAGCAATATTAAAGCCGAGCTAGAGTCTACTCTGGTTGATAATAAAGCCGAATTTTGCGCCGATTTATAACCATGGATGAGACAAGGGTCCACCACTTCATACCTGAGACATGTATCGAGCAAAAAGGAGATTATGTTGAAAAATAAAAAAAAATTGCCAATTTTTTGTGTCTTCTTTGTTAGGTCGGCTAGTTTTCAGACCGCCCTCGTACCAACGATAAGGATCTCAAGAACTCGGCATTTCACGATCCAGCATGATGAGAATTTTGCACAAAGACCTCGGAATATTCGCTTACAGGATTACATTGACTCAGAAATTGAAAACAAACGATCATCTACTTCTGTACGCCTTCTCAGTTTGACCCTTACAGAAGTTCCAATCGGACATGGAATTTGGCCAAAAAATCATATTTTCCCACAAGACGCATTTTTATATCGGCGGCTATGTCAACAAAGAAAATTGCCGCATCTGGAGATCGGAAACCCGCACGTCGTTGTCGAGAAGCCAAAGCATGCACAGAGTGACAGTTTGGTGTGGATTTTTTTTTTCCAAAATGCTTCTAGAAACACCATTTCAGTCAACGGAGCCATGTTTACCGACTTTTCATGGGTTGAACTGTGGAACATATTAAATTGAATTATCTTTAGCTTCAGCAGGATAGCGCACCATGTAACACAGCTCAGCAAATAATCGATCTTTTGAAAACTACGTTCGGTAATCGTATTATCAGCTGTTTTGGTGATATCAATTAGATGTCGAGTGTAGTTAAAGACCAATGCTATGTGAACAATCCAGAAACGATCTACCACCTTAAGGCTAATAGAGTCCGAGCCATTCGTAAGATAGAATCGGAAATCGTCAACAAAGTCTTGGAAAATTGTAGTGACAGAATGAGAAACGCCGAAGCTAGCCGCGGCCACCACATGAGTGGCGTGTTCCATAAATAATAAAAATATTTGTAATTTCTATTAAAGCCATAATATACAAAATAAATTACACTTAGTTCATTTTATTTAATTTAAAAAAATACTTGCATTTGCATCACCCTGTTCTTGACAACAATTCAAAGTTCAATGTATGCTGCCTATGCCTATGGTTTATGAACTTGAAGGGCTGCATATATCGACCCACTACTGTTTTCACAGGTATAATGAAAAGTGTTTATATACATTATGTTTTGGACATAAACCACTTAATATTGGGTCAACAATTTAGGAAAATTCTACTACGAATATAAACAAAATATATTTTCACGCAAACGCAGACAACAACAGAAGTAGATCATGAAATTAATTAATTAGTCTTGATCCGGTACTGACTGCAATAGTCATTAATTTAGATTTCAAATATAATCAATTGATTTTATGTTTGTGAGCATCTACTACTTATATTAATAATATTCTCGCAATGGTGAAGACTATTTAATTATAATTATTTTGTTAATAAATTTTAAAATTATTGTGCATTGAAAAAATTCAACTCTCCTTTTAAATAAATACATTTTAAGATCATCCTATTTGGTTGTTCTCAACAGGTTAGAAAAAGTTAAATGATTCCCTTTCTACAACCGCATGATTAATATTAATAGAGATATTGACCCAGTTGGCACATGATTTCCATTAACAATTAATCATACGTACCGTTGCGGCTAAAATAATAATAATGATACTGCTCCGAATTATGTGTGGTTTTTTAGTATAAATATTTTCTTATGTATTAACTGTTTCATATAGAGGAGCCAATACACAATGTCGGAAATTTGACCTAGTCATATTGCGACAACAATAGTAATCAGGTTGACTATTGGTCGCTCAGCGATGATGACATGCCATGCCACTCAGTTTACATCATATCCTGACACACGCGGTCAAATTTCTGTAATGATGAATAAATTTGGACAGGTATTCTGAATGACCTCCATTCGCACCTGTCACTTTAACGAATTGTATACAGCGACTAGCATCGAAGACGCCCATAGAAATTTCGGAGATATCCCCAGCCCAAGAAAATGGCAATTACTAGTATAATCGTAGAAGTCATGTGGTGAAAGATTGGAATTTGGGGGAAAACATGTCAATTGGTCCAAAGTTGGGGATATATTTTGTGCTTGGATGAGTCGAAAATGGTTGTTAATATGCCACTAAACAGCAAATACTACCCAAAAACTACATCGAAAGCCATTACGGATGTGTGATTCACCTTCATAATTTGGATGAGCTTTTCATACTATGGAGTTTGATCTATTAAGTGTATACAGTAGGACATGAATTGCCAATCTTGACTTAAAACTAGCAAAAAGATGCTCCCATGAGTTAGTGACATTAAAGAACTTTTTTGGGTGTTGTAGCACGGCAATTCCTTCAATTATACTAGAAGTCAGGAAACAGTGACTCCAGGTTAGCAAAATGTATGCCCTGCAATGCTTAACTCAATCTGTAGACCTGAATGGAATTGAAAGTCTGATGTGTGACATTCTTTGACTTTGGGAAGTTGTGGAAGATGCTTGATGAACTTAATGCTGTTATAGCGATATAATTGTATGCCATGCCATGTATATCTAATATGGAGAAAATATACCAAATTGTCCTTAATTGTCTTCACAACACCATAGGACTGATGTGCATATTTATATGGTGTAGTGAAAATATACGTGTATGCATGCACACGTACAAGAAAAGTGTTCATCAATCAAAGGAAATATCAAAATCATTTTGATATACAGTAAAATTGTTAGAAAAATTATTCAAAAATTTACCCATTTGCTTACAAATGTAGTGTTGAGGAATATGACGTTTTAAACCAATACAAAATGCATATTTATTATAAGAAATACTATATATTTATCACTATATTGAAGAAATTGTACTCTTAGGTACAATTTTAATAGTAGTTGAAGGATTTCGGGACTACAAACGTATGATTAATATTAATATGTATGACCACACAAACCCCATCAGAACACGCATGTGAGGAGTGACGCCAAAAGCAAGAGAAGATGACGTTGAACAATACGCTATAATTGTCTAAAGTAATTAACCTCAATATTTGTATGAAAGGCCTTCTTCCGCTTAAATGCAAAAAATATGAATAGAAATCAAGTTAATTAAGAAAATATATTTAGGTATTGAAGAAATTATACTCTTAGGTACAATTATAATAGTTAAATGACCTCATGACTCGAAACGTATGATTACTATTAATATGTATGACCCAGTTGGCGTATGATTAACATCAATTAAACATATCGCCAAGAAGAGTTATAACTTGCAATTTTCCGATTTACATTTATTTGATTAACAACAATAACCACCAAGAACCTTTCTACAAAAGCCTGCTATCATTTTCTATTCCCTTTCGCCAAACAAATCCGTTTATAAATATGTTTATCACTGAGAGGATTTTCGTAAATTTGTTAATGTAAATCGTTGTATTGTACCACATTCAAATTTCTCTATTTTGTGTTACGACTGATTTGTAGTTATGGTGCGATGTCTTTTTAAGCATTAAACATTGTAACACAAAACTACATAAATTGATTTTTTACATCTCGTGGTTGGCGTATGATTAATATTAATATATATGACCCAGTTGGCGTATGATTAACATTATCAATTAAACATATCGCACCCTAACCACAAAGAATGATAAATCGAAATTTTCAGATCCAAAAATTTGTCGTCATTTCGTCTTCCCTTTCGCCAAATAAATCACGTATGAATATGTCTATCATTGAGAGGATTTTCATAAATTTTCTAATGTAACACGTTGTATTGTATCACCTGAAAATTGGTCAATTTTGAGTTATGGACTCTTTTGTAGTTAGGGTGCGATATGACTATATAACCACTAAACGATTTTACACAAGACTACATAAATTGAAAAAGTTTTAAATCTAGTGGTTGGCGTATTATTAATATTAATGTGTATAATTCAGTTGGCGTATGATTAATATTATCAATGTAACATATCGCAACCTAACTACAAGTGTGATTTCTCGAAATTTGCAGATTTATTTTTTGCTTAAAAACAATACCCAAGAATCTTGTCTATCTGCTCCAAAATAAGTCGTCATTTTGTCTTCCCTTTCGCGGAACAAATCCCGTATGAATATGGCTATCATTGAGAGAATTTTCCTATACTTTTCTAATTTAACACGGTTTATTGCTTCTCCTGAAAATTTATCAATTTTGTGTTATGACTCTTTTGTAGTTATGGTATGATATATCTATTTAAGCACGAAACACTTTTACACAGGACTACATAAATTGAAAAGCTTGTACCTCTTGTGGTTGGCGTATGATTAATATTAATATGTATGATTCTGTTGACGTATGATTAACATTATTAATGTAACATATCGCACCCTAACTTCAAGAGTGCAATTTTCAGATTAATTTCTTGCTTAAACACAATAGCCAATAGCCTGGTATATCTGCTCCAAAAATCTGTCGTCATTTTGTCTTCACTTCCGCCAGATAAATCTCTTATGAATATGTGTATCATTGAGAGAAATTACTTGAGAATACACTTTTTTTAATTTAACACGGTTTATTGCCTCTCCTGAAAATTTGTACATTTTGAGTTATTACCCTTTTTGTAGTTTGAGGGTGATATGAATTATAAGCATAAAGCATTTTTACACACGACTACATAAATTGAAAAACTGGTACACTTTGAGGCTGGCGTATGATTAATATTTATGAGTATGAATCAGTTGGCGAATGATTAACATTATCAATGTAACAAATCGCACCCTAACTATATGACCTTTTTGTAGTTTGGGGGTGATATGAATTTTAAGCATTAAGCATTTTTACACACGACTACATAAATTGAAAAACTGGTACACCTTGAGATTGACGTATGATTAATATTAATATGTATGATTCAGTTCGCGAGTGATTAACATTATCAATATAACACATCGCACCCTAATTTTAAGAGTGATTACTCGAAATTTTCAGATTTATTTTATGCTTAAAAACAATATTTGCACCTTGGCTATCAAATTTTCACCTTGGCCATCTGCTCCAAAAATCTGTCATTTTAACTTCCCTTTCGCCAACAAATTCCGTATGAATATGTCTATCATTGAGAGAATTTTCTTATACTTATTTAATTTAACATGGTTTATTGCCTCTCCAGAAATGTTTGTTACGAGTCTTTTTAATTTTGAGTTACGAGTCTTTTCTAGTTTGGGTGCGATATGTATTAAACATTTTTACGCACGACTAAATAAATACATTGTAAAACTGGTACATCTTGTGGTTGGCGCTAGTCGAACAGCCAACCAGTTTACATCTATTTGGTATGAAGAGTACATATGAATATTCGTGGCGGCTGTCAACGAGACGCCAACATAAATTATAGTAATTCCTTGTTGTCCGTCTTTTTGTTCTAGATTTTGTAGTCACCTATTTACAAAACTGCAAGTGTTGGAAAGAGATTTTTTCCAAAGATTTGTAAACAAAATTTAAATTTGGTATAACATTAGATAACATTTAGATTTGCTTCTTCGACAAGAAAATGTCATTCCATACAATACAAGCGACAATATTGTGTTCGGCCTCTTATGCGGGGTTCACAAAACACTTAATTTTGTGTACAATAATTAGAAATATAAACGATCGTTTTACAAAACGATTACGAAAACAAAGGGGGTGATATCGGTTTGATATTTTAGTGACTATAAATAAGCGTATGATTTATATTAATATATGTAAATATATGTTCTCCTTGGCGTATGATTAATATTGAACATTAATAATTTTTATTTTAAAGCATTCAACTATTAGTGCTACGCACAAAACCCCACGATTGTGGATACAAAGCGGGAGTGTTTGTATTATGCGAAATTTACACTATCAAATTTAGAACACAAGTCAAACTAAAGTTGTTAGACCAAATCCAATTATTGGTATCTTCTGAACTCTGCACGATGTAGAGGAGTAATAATAGATAGACGACTATATAATGACGACTATATATATATATATATAGGTATATGTATTTATGCATATAATATATATTTACATAATCCATATTTATACATATATTATTTTAGGGCTCCAAATTTAACAGAACATTAAAATTTGGTATCACTACAAGTTCAACCATCATTCCGTTGACAATAATTGGAAGCGACATCATTATGCTATGAAATTTAAACCGTTCATAAAAACTATATTTAACTGTATCACCAAAATCAATAGCAAGAAGTTGAATTCGTTTCAATAATGCAAGGCTTTTCAAGACGTTAGACAAAATGACATGGTGGGAATAAATCACATCAGCTTTTATGTTGCATCTCCACCCATATGTTTGCCATTAAAAATGATGGAACAACCTACATAAACCATTAAACATTTAATTAGAAATTCAATAGATGACTGAAAGACTGACTGACTTTGTATAGACACAAGGAACATAAAAAGTGCATCACTGCTATTTCTTATATGACATGATTAATGATGTTTTGTATCGTAAATAAATGTTTCCCAATTTTGTGATGAATTGGACATATAAACACACACACACACACAACCCGCCAAAACGCACATGAGAAGTGACGCCAAAAGCTAAAGAAGATGACGTTGAACAATACACAACAATACTCATCCGAAGTAATTAACCTCAATATTTGTATGAAAGGCCTTCTTTCGCTTAAATGTAAAAAAAATATGAATAAGAAATGAACTTAATTATAAAAAGAATTAATTTTTGTATTGGTTGAGTGGTCAATAAACAGATTTATTCTAAAGCTAGGAAATGTTTAAAAAAGTTAAATCGCTCATAGTATTTATATTGACTTTTGTAGGAAACAAAAAATAAAAATTTTTGGCAACGCCTAAAAGTAGTCTACAGAATTTTTGTATAAATTTTTGCTGTAAATAAAAGCCATTGTTTCAATTTCATTACAACAAATATAATGTAAATTTAATTTTTCTTCTAATTCCACTATTAAATGCGTCAATTAGGCGGATTTGTTTTTTCAGTGCGCAAATTATTATTCATCGTCGTCAATGTGTGGATCTGTTTTTTTTTCACTCTTGTAAAATGTCATTTAAAATGTTATAATGTTTCGTTTTCATTTTTCGAATTGTAAAAGACAAAATGTTGCGAAAACATGAACCAAAACAAATTTTAATTAACCATAAATTATTGAGTCATAAACAGAGATGAGCTACCAGATACATATGCTACCAATTCGGGGCAAAAACATAAACATTGCAGGAAAAAATATTTTAGTTCCCAGTTGCAATTAATTGAATGTCGGCCTTTAGACAATTGCGAGATGAGAGATATTTCTAAAATTATTAAAATACCTGATCAAGAGAACATACAGATATTTTATGTAGAGCACTAAATTTTCAAAGAGAAATGCAAAATTTGCAACCCGCAGCGTTCAACTTGAACATGATTCTGTAAACCTTTGACGACCACAGGCAAGCATGTTTACCTTAGGAGTGTTGACACTTATAATTTGTCAGGTAGGAGAAATAACAAATGTATCCATGGGTGATTTATAGATTATGTTAGGACCAACAATAGTGTAGTACGCGTCAGTTGTCGATCTGATGCGGTTTAATCCCTATGAGCCATGAAGTGGATCAAGAAGTGGCCTTAGTTCAAAAAGATGCATTCTGAAACATAAATTATGCGTTATAAATTTTACTGTCGAGCTCTGCAATTTCAAAAACAACTTCTTCGTTTCAAATTAGATGTAATATAAAATATTACAAAAAAGCAGTGACATATCGCACATATTTATACAAATATGTCATCTGACGTATGATTAACATTAATTAACATCATCTCTTACATTTTAAAATGCATAACTTCTCCGATTCAGTAGGTGTAATCGACAACATTACTGAAAAACAGTAAGATTAGGCACATTTATATTTAAATATATAATCTGGCGTATGATTAATATTAATTATTCATTATAAATTGTACTGCTCATCTGACAATCGAAAAAGCATAACTTGTTCGATTCTAATTGGATGTAATACAAAGCATAATAGCAATAACAGTAAGATAGAACATATATTTATATAAATAGATAATCTGGCGTATGAGTAACATTAAATATTCGATATAGATGTGACTGCCAATGTCTGGCATTAAAAACACAACGTCTGCGATTCAAATTAGATGTAATACAAAACAACAGAAACACAGTAAGATAAATCATATATTTATAGAAATATCTCATCTGGCGTATGATTAATATTAATTGTTCGTTAGCAATTTTCCTGCCCATCTTCGTCGTCAAAAATCAACTTCTCGGATTCGCATCAGATGTAATACAAAACATTACCTTACATTATTGCCGCCCTAATAGAAAGAATGGTCAGGCAAATAAAGTTATTATATACAAATAATTCGTCTGACGTATGATTAACATTAATTATTTGTTATTAATTTGATTGCTCAACTCTGACATTTTAAAAAGCATAACGCCTCCGATTCAAATTAGATGTAACCAAAACATAACATAACATAAAACACATGTTTATATAAATATATAAGTTGGCGTATGAGTATCATTAAATTTTCGTTATAAAGTGAACTGCTCATCTGGCATTTACAAATACAAAACATAATAGCAGAAACAGTAAAATAAAGCGCACATTTATATAAATATCTCATCTGGCTATGACTATCATTAATTGTTCGTTAACCATTTTACTGTCCATCAAAAAACAGAACTTCTCCGATTGAAATTAGATGTAATGCAAAATCTAACAGAAAATACAGTAAGATAAATAACACATATAAATATTTATACAAAGATTTTATCTGAAATATGAATTACATTAATTGTTCGTTAACAATTTGACTGCCCATCTCTGTCAGTTTAAAAAACACAACTTCTCCGATTAAAATTAGATGTAATACAAAACGTAACAGAAAAAAAAAGGAAACTAAAGCACTTATTTATATAAATATCTCATTTGACGTATGTTTAATATTTAATATCCGTTATAAATTTGATTGTCCATCTCGCCACTAAAAAACAACTCCTATTCAAATTAGATCTAACGCAAACCCTAACAAGAAAACAATAAGATAAATCGCATATTTATATAAATATCCCATCTGGCGTATGATTAATATTAATTATTCGTTATAAATTTGAGTGCCCATCTCTGGTAATTACTTGCATCATATGTTAAAGTTTTCACAAAGAACAACAAATTTATTTTCTTTTTTCGGTGCTGTTGATTTTAGTTTTGAAATAGCAAAAAACCAGCAATAATAATATGACTAATCACACTGAATGTAGTATTAGTACAGTCGGACGGTCGATCGGTTGGTGGTGTGGTC
Source organism: Phaonia tiefii (assembly GCA_963931995.1). Classification (NCBI taxonomy): domain Eukaryota; kingdom Metazoa; phylum Arthropoda; class Insecta; order Diptera; family Muscidae; genus Phaonia; species Phaonia tiefii. The sequence goes on from OZ008367.1 coordinate 66,472,404, forward strand.
CGTCTTGCAGGTCTCTTCCTCTCTCCCTCTCTCTAACTGTCTGTCTGTTGTTGATGAAAACATTTTGCCAAAACACCACAAATGGATAAATTTAAATCCAAAAATGAACTTCGCCACTTTTTGCGTCTTTTTTTTTTTTGATTTACAGTGGCGACGAAATAACAGCAGAAGATATAGAAAATAAAATATAAACAAAATTATATTGTTGTTTACATTATAAGCAGCCAGCCACAGCCAGCGTTGTGTTCGGTTCTTCTTTCATTTGATGCTCTGCTTTTCTTTGATTCCGGGGCACGAAGAGGAAAACCCCAGAAGCAAAATTATAATTATAGTGGCCAATTTGGACACATGTGTCTAATTGCAATAAGGAGGCAAGATTTTTTCCTTTAGAAAAGCCACACGTATCGCGACAATCAGCCAACATCGTCATCATCATCATCGTCGTCGCCGCCGCCAACTTCTTCTTAAGGGAAAATTGCAGCAGCAACAACAAAACACAAATAGAGCAAGTGGTTATGACTCAAACAGCACGACACAAACGCTCTAAAAAGATCAGGAAAACAAATTCAATTCACCGCAACGGTATACTGCTGCCATTATATACTGTTCTATGAGGAGATTTTGCTTTGAGATCAACATTGTAAGAGATTTACGAAAATTAATGTCGCCGCATTTATTTCTAGAGCTCTGTCGCTTGTGACGTATGTGTTATATTTAGTCATGGTGTGTACGTTATGAATAGATATTCATTATTAATCATACGCTGTGGGGTGGCGATTTTCCAACTGTTATGCTTTAATAGAAACAAATATATTGATAAATCACAACATATAGTTTTAATTTGGTTTAAACATGTAAAAAGAAATCAATGTTTACACTAAAATGTTAATATATGGAAAAATATTTAAAACAGTTAAGTAATAATTAAGCATATTTCCCTAAATCATCAAGTATATTAATATCAATCATACGCCAGAGGTGTTGTATCTATAATTAGCTGATCTATCTGATTTATCTGATAAAATTTCTCTCACAAATATAAATTCAAGGTCTTTGAAATGTTTGTTGTCGTCAGAAATATACATAATTTATGAGCTACCAAATTATCAATTTATTTTATAGTTTCATGTTCAGATGTTTTTACGAAAATGGAGAACCGTAAAATCATTTATTTTTGGCAATATAACAAATGTGTAAGGTAGCCTGTTATGAACTATTTTGTTGTAGCTCACAAATGTTAAAAAATATCCGCTGCTGTATTAATCTGTATATCGTATACACAATCCTACACAAATATTAATCATACGCAAGCTAACATCTATCATCTATTATATTTCGTAAAGTGATCCAAGTACGCATTAGTACGATAAATAAATTGTTTGGTATAATTAAAACTACACGAAACGAAATTCTTTTTATAGCGTGGTTTTAAAATGAACTAAAGGTTTATATGTACATGTATAGCCATTGTTTTTATCTGTATATTGCGTATTAATATTAATCATTCGCATGTTAGTTTAAAACCAATAGAAATCACATTTCTTAAACCAAAATAACAAAATATTGAACACTGGGAAACAATTACAGTGGGTTTTCAATTAAAAGAAATATTTAAATGAATTAATTGAGCAGATGTAAATATCAAATGACCGTGTATATATTAATATTAATCATACGCATAAAATCTAAAAATCTATCAACTGTACATCAATTTTAGGAAACCCAACATCTATCTATTGATAGAATTGGAGAGGACCGCTGTTAAACAATTACTTGTACTTTTCATTCACAGATTGAATACCACTGCTTTACACCGCCTTCGAACGATAATGCTTTGAGTTGTGGGCACTTAGAGATATGCCCAACTTTGAAAGCAACAAAAAGTGACCGTTTTTCTCATGCTAAGCTTCGGATTTCGGTATGTTTTCGTTTTATAATTGCCAACAATACCCAATATAATTATTAGCTTATGTTCAGTTTAGGTGTTTATTATATTATGTAAAGACTTGCAATTGCACAACAGATTGTAAATTGTGGAATTTTATTTCCAAAATCAGTTTTGTATAGCACCTTGCCTTTAGCTAATTTGGAAAAAGTATCTTAAGAAAATAATATAATTATATTAACAGTTTCGATCTTGATGGCATAGCACGGTTGTGTATTAATGTTCATCATAAGTCGCTGGTAAAATGTGTGATTAATATCAATCATACGTTAAATTTAAATAATATTTGTTTGAAGTAAAATACCGAATTTGAAACCACACTGCACCGAAGATTACGGTTTATATAATATAACAAATACGATTTTCCCAAAGGTAATTAAGATAACTTTCTGAACGTTGCACTTTAGTGGAATGCCACAGATGTAACAGATTATAAGTTCAATAGATCATATTAGTAGAAGAACGAATGTCACAGGACCAACGGTTACATCTCGAGTTCAATTCGTGATCGCTTTACCATTTGGAAGTCGATCCAGTTTTAGTGTAAGCATTTGCTTAGCACGAAAGTTTTTTATGTCACGGTGGTAGCATTGGAAAATGTAAAAATATAATAGAATAAGAAGAATTGGCAAATATAAGAATAATATTTATTGTTTCGACGCTGATGTAATCATGGCATAGCAAGATCTTGTATTAAAAGTAATAATACGTCACTACTGCAATGTGTGATTAATATTAATCACTCGATGTATTGGAAAACTCGTTTTAAGTAGAATGTTGAATGCGAAACTACAATGCACAGACGGTTACACTTTATACACTATATCAAATGCTGGTCCTAACTCATATTCTCCAAAAGTTGTTACATAACTTTTAGGACCTTGCACCTTGGCTTAATGCCAGACACGTGGAATATTTTGCTCAAATATGGTTTGACGATCTTATAAGCTCCTTAGAACAGAAGCTGCCGTACCACCGTTTATATCGCGAGTTCAATGCGCGGGCGCTTCTTGAACATTCAGAAACCGATGAACTGTGTTAGCGTAAAATTAGTTTATCATCGAAGCGTTTTCAGGACGCGGTGGTATCATTGGGAAATTTAAGAATATGATAGTATAAGAATTATTTAAGAATAATAGGCAAATATATGAATAATATTTACAAATTAATATTAATATCCATCATACGCCACTTCTGAAATCCGATTATTATTAATCATACGCTATAGTCGGAAATACGCTTTTCCACCACCGTTAAGAACGTGAGTTTAATGCGTGGACGCTTGAATATTTGTAAGACGATCGAAAGTTTTAGCGTAAACGTTTGTTTAGCAGTGAATGTCTGTTCTGTCGCAATGGATTTCACAAAAAAGTAATTTTTCTCATAGGGAATAACTCAAATCTGGAAAAGATAAACAAAACTACCGCTGCATCTATAAAAAATATCAGTTTGGTGCAGTTCTCAATTGTTTAAATTTTAAAAACGCCACATTTCCATTGTACAGTATAATATAAAATTTAAACTGGAAAGAGAATTATATTTTCTTTATTACGAACTAAATGGATTTATGTTAAAAACAAAAACATAAAATGTCTTGCTGTCGTCATGTCAAAAACAGATGTTATCTTCATATTCATCATACACATCTGCCATGTATTTTAATATTAATCATACGCCATGTGTCATTTAATTATTATAAATTATACATATAAGTTTACCTTATATAAAAACATGACATTGGGTAGTGAAAAATTTATAATTTATTGAGTGTGTGTGGGTGTTGTTAATCCATACAATATCTATGCAAAAAAAATCCATTCCTTGGTAGAATAATATTAAGTTAGAATCGCAAAAAAAACTTAGTTTGAATAGTAAGGATTGCCAATTGCAAAGGTAGCCGTTAAAAAATATATCCTTACACATTAAAACACAAGTTCAGAAGGTCCACTTTGCATCTTCATATTCATCACATCGTCAGCTGAGTGCTATAAGGCTCCATACGCCATAATCTTAGTTTCGAGAAAAACAGCATTTAAGTTTAGAGGTTTAGAGGTGAAAGTGTATTATACACCATCGTTGACACTGAGTATCTTAGCAACGGAGTGAGATGGCGAAATTCTGAAGACAGCGTTCGAAATAGCAACATTTCAAACCTCTGTTTCTAAAAAAAAAAGTGCAATTGGCGTATGGAGCTTTATAGTACTCAGCTAACAATATAGAAATCATACTTAACCTAACCAACCATCCTGATTTTGACGAGAGTTTTGCGGGATCGTTCGGTTCTTTTTTGGTGCCTATATTTGCAGCCTGTTCCTCGATCTCGAATGAAAACTTTCGTTTTAGACGAAAGACTGTTGATTTGGGTTCCACAGACTTATCATTTCAAGTCGATGAAAAAATTTAAATTGTTCAAAACTTCTCCGTACAAATTTTGGTTCCTCCATTTCGAATGTACTGTCATTTGGGAACAAATATAGATGCAGTCGAACGAAAATTTCGGTTAGAGGAACCCAATTTGAGTCGAAGACGAGTGACTGACTCGCTTAGCTTTCGGATCGAGATCGGGAAAAGGAAATTAATATAAAAAATGTATTATATACAAAAAAAATCGTTTTATTATATGTACTTAGCCTTATTTTAACTAAATACATGTATTTATATTTAAAAACGATTTAAAACAAAAACAAAAAAGTTTTTACCTATTCTGTCCCGCTTTTTAATCACAACCAGTTGGTCAGGTTAATCATACGCCATGTGTCAAATAATTATTATTAATTATACGTATACTTTTGCTTTCTATAAAAACGGCAGTTTGGATGTGAAAAATTTTAAGTTTATTGGGTGTGTTAGTCTATACAACAAGTTGTCAATTCCTTGGTAAAATTATATTAAGTTAGAATCTCAAAAAATATCTAAGTTCGAACACTTATATGTAAGACCTGCCGATAGAAAATTTACAGCTCACATTTTTCAAATTAATATTTTAAAAAAAATTCATATCCTGTAAGACAAAGATCAAAAATTCCTTTAAAAATTTAATAAATTAAATTTCAAAAATTTCGACATCAAAAGCAACCAATTCATTAAAAAAAAATTTGGAATTTGAAGTTTTTCCCATGAATTATTTTAATATTCATCTATCCGATCAATTGTGAGCCATAAAAACAATAAAATCGAATAATAACAATTATGGAATTCTAAAGAATACCAAAACCTGACTGAAATACATCATTATACCGCCATAAGAGATGCAGTTGTAGGCTGATATCAAAACATCTTTCCCAGAAATGTCAAATTACTTATGCAAAATGTGATCGTAGCCATACACCAACGCCACCCAAACCCAAATTTGTAGGAAAGATGTCAAGACTTTTTTGTTCTACTGTATAAAATCTAATTCATTGTGAATTCATAATAAAATAATAATGATAATTATTTGCAACCACCGTAGAACAGGTGTCAAACATTTAAAAAATAATAATAAGCTTTTATAATGATAATCACAATTATCAAATAGAAAGAATTCAAGAAAAAAATAAAATGAAATAAAAAGACAAAACAAAAACAAGATAATCGTATAAAAAATAACAAGTAATGAACAATAATTGGTTGAGGTCAAAAAACTTGACAATCACAGTTAGAAATTTGTAAAGCAACATGTTGAGAAAGCAGCTCGTGTGTAGCGGGAGAAGAAATTATATTAACAAGGTAAACCAAAAAATGCTGGAATCACACAATCCAACTCCAGGATCCCTTTTAAAATATGGTCAAAGTACATATTATGGTCCTTATAGGAACGAAGGGAATGAATATATATATGTATATGCTTTTATTTTTCCACAATTTCTTAAAACCACCCTCGTCTGTTTCTTGCGGGCAATGTTAATCAAAAGTTTTGTTATATTTTTCAAAAACCAAAACAAACCTTTTCACGTTAGTAGTCAATGTTAAGCAAACACATGCATTTCTTAAGCGTTCTGTTGCTTTAAGCAACATAGTTGCTGTTATACAGAGCAGAGCAACATTTTCAGGCAACACACACATTAGACAAGTCAACAACACAGATGGGGATAGAGAAAACTTTAAAGAATTCACCTCGGTAAACTGTAATCCTATCGCAGATTTCGACATAAGATTATTCGTTTTCGATTGATTTAAAATAACTGAATTACTTTGTTGCAATGTATGTGGAGGTTGTTGTTGTGGTTGTTGCTGTGCAACATGTTGCTGATACATGAACGTCTGTTGCTGTTGAAATACTTGCGTGGTGTGTTGTTGGTGTTGTTGTTGCTGTTGATGTTGGTGCTGTGTTTGCGTTTGATAGAAATTAAGTGCAGAGGCTGAAGCAGATTGCATTAAAGGATGTTGCTGCTGATGTTGCGGGTGATGTTGTTGTTGCTGAGGATTAACGAAATTGTGGCCATAGCGTGACGAGCCAGCTCCTCCTCCGCTAGAAGGACCTGAAGCAACAGCAGTGTTTGTGGCATTTTGTTGATAGTATTTTTGTTGTTCAGCCCCTGTCTTTCCATAGAATGGATCAAATGATTGTAAAATTTTACGTTCTTGCTGAGGGTGCTGCTGCATGTTTTGTGGCCCCTGTTGCGACATCATGTTGCTGTAGTTATTCACTTGATATTGCTTATGTTGCTGCTGCATTTGTTCTGGTGTGGGTTGTGGCATTTGTCCCAAATGTATTTGTAAAGGCACTGGCCTATGTGCTGTCGAAAATGAGGCAGAATGCGTTAGAGGATTTTTCGCTCTGGAGGGATAAACAACAAAAGCGGATGTAGAAGGTTGTTGTGTTTGTGTTGGTAAACATTGTTGCGCTACATATTGTTGATGTTGCTGTTGTTGGTGATTAGCAAATTTATTTTCTTTATTATTTTTATGCATAAAAGCTTGCAATCCCGTCGCCGGCTTAAAAGTTGTAAGATTAACGTGCTGATTAGGTTGTTGAAAATGTTGTAGTTTCTTGGCAACATTTGTTGCTGAGGCACAATGTTGCAATTTATTTTGTTGCTGATAATGAGGATCATTGGTATTGCACGCAAATGTAGACCAATTTAAAAATGTTTTCTTTTGTTGCGGATAACTGCCAGGCAAATTGTTGTTTGTGCTTGCCGGCTGCTGTTGCTGAAGCTGCTGCTGCTGCAATATGGTTGGCATCAACTGTTGTTGCCTTTGGTAACTGGCCATGGGAATTTGTGAGGTTGAACTTGATTTTCCTAGGGGGTAACTCTTTTTTGTTGATATTTGTGTTAAGTTTCCGATAGCCACGGGTATTTGTGATTGATTTGAGGTATTTGCAGCGGATGTTGACGCCGCCTGGCTTGATGCTGCTGATGTTGCTGAGGTTGCATTTTCTGTAACCTTGTTGTTATTTGTCGTTGCCGTTGTTGTTGTTGCTATTGCTATTGACGTATTTGCGCTGATGTTGTTCAGGTTCATTTCATTATTTATTGGCTCTTGTTTGGCATTCTCATTTACATTGGCCGCCGTTGTGCTAGAGGTCATTGCCATAGAAGACGTCGGCGTCACCGTCGTCGTCAACGTCATCGTCGTTGTCGCTGTTGCTATTGTTAAAGGCTTTTGTTGGGATTTTTTTATTATATCATTAAAACATTTTTCGATCTTGTTATCGACGTCTTTCTGACGCTTCGACACTTCTAAATTGGCAACATTCTGGGGTTTTGAGATCTTATACTGGTGTGTCGTTGCTGTTGATGTTGCTGATGGCATCGTTGACGACGAAGCCGATGAGGATGAAGATGATATTGCGGCATTATCGCTGCCTGACTGAGGTCCATTCGGATGCACTTGAACGTTCGAGGCAGTCATTACTTTATCTTGAGATGGTGGTATGTGAAATGATGACGTCAATTTTGTTAGATGCGGCAAATGAGTAGTGCAACAATTGGTGACGGTTACACTGCTGGTACTAATGGTGCTATTACTTTTCTCGGATTTGCGGTCCAAGGAGGGAGAGTCGCCACTGTTAGCTAACTGAGTGGAAGAGGAGGGTTTACTTGTGGCAGACTCCTTGTTTATTGGTTTGAACTCGACTAATTTGTTTTGCTTTGATTTCTGTTGCTTAGATTGTTGGTGGTGCTGATGTTGTTTTTGTATTTGTTGCTGCTGCTGTCGCAACATCATGATTTCATCATTTAAGGCGCAGGAACTTAATTTCTCTACAGGAGTCGAGGCGGCCGTTGTATTTGCCACCATTAAAGAGGTCGACATTAATAATGGCTTCAGGGCTGATGAATCACTTGTTTGAGGAGTCATTGCAGGCTGTTGCTTGCCACCGCCACCACTACCGCTATAGAAGGGACTATATTTAGGTGTCCCATAAACATTAGAACTTGATAGACTCTTTAGAAGACCCCTCAAGGGATTCACGGCCGTTGCAGTGGTGGCATCATTATTTTTAGGCGATGATGAGGATGACGCATATACGGCCGCTGACATTGTCATTGAATTGGTCATTGAGGTTTGAGGCTGATTAATTGATTTGACAGCAGGGTTGTTTATATGTTTCGATTGATCACACGACGCTGGTTTGGGATCGGGTGGTAAGAGAATAGCACTATTTGAAGTACTGCGACTTAGGGAGGGCAAGTGTTTCATATAGCAAGGTATGTGGGTTTTTGAAGTAGAACGTCTTAGATTATTGAAACTGGGCCCATTCGTTAACTGGCCATGTTGCTGGGAGCTGAGCATAGCATTACCTTGTGGCACATGGGTCATAGACATACTTTTGTTGAGACCCATCGACGTGGCGGCTGGCAACATTTGTTGAAACGCAGTCATTGCTCCAACTTTAACGGGAACTTTACTCACAAAGTTAACATTATTACAGGAATCATATGCCTTCGGCGAGGAGGGTTCATTGCAGATCAATTTATAGAGATCCTCTTTGGTTACTGCCTGCCGCACTTTCAAATCTAACTGCGACATAGAGGCATTCTTTTGCAATCTATTGGGTGTCGTCTGTTTATGCAATTCCTTTTGCGCCGCCTCCGCCACAGTGGGATCAAAGATGGCCAACTTTTTGGCTGTTTGAGCATCGACCTTTAAGGGAGCCCCTGCAGCTCCTACCGGAGGGTTACATATCTTCTCATAATTCCACATGGTTCTTTTGGGTGTTTGCCTCTTTTGACACTGGGCCAAATTATCGCTCCAAAAGTCATTAAGCAGTTGTTTGTTCAATGACACATTGGAACCATTCAAAGATGAATTCTTTTCCTCTTCCTCCAAAGGTTGGCTATCGAAATAGTTGGATCTTTGTAAGCCCAGTGGCTGTGTTCCACTTGAAGATGTAGAAGATGATGTATAAGGCATGTTGGAACTAGATATACTCCTTTGTAGCTTAGGTTTCTGTTGGAAAATCGAAGGATATTGTATGCGGGTTTGTGAACCAGATGAGTTGTAGTTACTGGTCAACGTTGAAGGTATATGGAAGTTAGTGGATGAAGACTTTATCAAACCATTGCTGGGAGGATTATCCACAGATTTTAGTATCGACTTTGGAGGCTCTGCTACACTTTGCTGGGAATTGGACTTGGACAAGGGTGCCGTCTGTCTCTTTTTTAGTTTGTCATAAAGATCTTCACACTCCTGAAACTCCTGATGTAGCTTACGATCCAATTCACTATAGTCCGGCAGACTTTTCAAATACTTGTTCATCATTTCAATTTCAGCATCATAGAAAGAAGCATCCAACTTAGAGGAGGCTTGAACAGCGGCGGTTTTCTCCTCCAATTCCTTTTGTTGAGCTATCAGTTTGTCCAAATCAAGTTTGGGCGAGTGATTGCCACCTGAGGACTTGGGCGAAGAGGATATTTGTGCTTTGATAACAGATTTCATATTACCTTGCGGTCCCTTGGCACCGGGAGGACTTTCATTTAACAGACGATTTATGTTACCATTTGAGTTAAATTTAGGAGCCCTCGAGGGTAAAGGTGGTGGTGGTGGCGAAGATGATGGCGACGATGTCGAGGAAGACAAAGACAAACTTGAGGCTGGGCTTGAAGCCATGGCCGCCATCATTCTCGCAGGCACTGCGGGTATAGTTATGGGTGCGGTGATCGCACCTGTTGTGGCATTATAGGCCAAGGGATAATGTTTACGCGGTAAAGGAGGCGTTGATTTGGGACTTACCGGTGGCAGGCCTCGATTCTTGCGCCCCGCTAATGGCGATGAAATAGGGGAGCGAAGACCCGACTTTGTCTCCGCTTTACTGGAGGCCATTACCGTAGCCATTTGGGGCGTTATCAGTTGAAAGTTTTGTGATTTATTCATCATTTCATTTTGATTCTTGTCTACACTTTGTTCATTGTTAGTTAAAGGTGGGGACTCACAACTTGGGAGTGCGTTGGTGTCCCGTGACAATGTTGCGGGCGATGTTGCTGAAGATGTTGTGGGAGATGTTGCCGACGATGTTGCGGGCGTGGTTGCTGGCAGTGTTGCAGGCGTTGTTGCTGGCAATGTTGCAGGCGTTCTTTGCTTGATATTTATTGACTGTTGCTGTTGCTGCGCTTGCTTTTGTTTAGTGTTGCTGCTACACTTGCTTTTGTTGCTGTTGCTGGTGACAGTAGTCGAATTGGCGTTGCTAGTATCATGCTTAAGTTCACTGGGTTTATCATTTTCATTCATTGAGTTTTCTTAAGACTTTAAGGGAAAGTTTTCAAGTTGGTTTCTGTGTGTTTCACTTTGTGTGTTGAGTTTAAGATTTTCAGGAGTTTTTCTACAATTGTACTTTGTGGTTTATTATAGACCTATTGTGTTTAAAAACAATTGTCTCGATATTGCGGGGTTTGACTTAGGATGATATGCTAGTTTACTTTTTTGGGATTACGGAACCTTTTTTCACAAAACGAAAAATTGAGGAATAGTTTGTTAGAATGTATCAAGGACACTCTGTCGACTTCGCATAAATAGATATAAAATAATAAAATTGTAAATACTTGGAAAAGAAACTCGATTGTAAAATTTTGTTATACCAAAATGAGGACAAGTGTGAAGTATTTACTGCTGGCCAGAAGACTGTCTCGCCAAAAATTGAGCACCACCCCCCTCTAGGTTAAAAGGTTAGTCGGAACCATAAAAACTTCCCCCTAATTTTCTTTCGCTCTATATCGTCAATCGAAAGAAGCGACATGCTTTGTTCAAGGTTTATCTAGAGCTGTACTTTTCGGTGTTGTTCTTGAGATCGGTATTGAATTTAAGTAGTGGCATCCGGTATTTCGGTTCAACAATTCGTGCGAAATTTTACTAAGTTCTTTCTACGAAATATCAGCAACATGTAACCAGCAAAATTTTAATGTTGCTAAGAAAAATTTAACCACCAATCAAATTGTAGGAAGAAATTATCAATGTTGTAAACTGGCGCTCAAATTCTTAAAAAAAAAACAAAAATATAGTTGTCAGTACTGATTGTTGCTGGTCACTTTCGCAGCGACACAAATTGATGTTGCTGAATGTTATTCTTGCGAACGAAGTGAGTACCAGCCTTAAAAGGGATTTAGTCTGAAAAATAGCAAACTGTTCCAATATTTTTACATATTCCATCACATTTTCGAAACTTTTCTTTCTAATTTCTGTACTAAGTTCTTTCTACGAAATATTAGCAACATGTAACAAGCAACATTTTAATGTTGCTAAGAAAAATTTAGCCACCAATCAAATCGTAGGAAGAAATGATCAATGTTGTAAATTGTCACTCAAATTCTTAAAAAACAACTGAGAAACCGATACTAAAATTGAAAATCAACAGAGTAAAATATAGTCGTCAGTACTGAATTGATGTTGCTGAATGATATTCTTGCGAACGAAGTGAGTACCAGCCTTAAAAGATATTTAGTTTGAAAAATAGCAAATTGTTCGTATATTTCCATGACATTTTCTTTCTCCCCAATTAAATTGACAGACAATAGAAATTGCCTTTAACCTCTAACAATAGCGGGTGGCTGGTGCAACATTTTCTTGTGTGGAAACCGGCCCCTACAATCCGAATCCTATTACTTGCTTAAAATTTCTTCGATTTCCCAAATTTTCCCCATTCAATAACCAGCTGGCCGGTATTATGATCAACTGATATTTATATTTTCTTACAATAGGCAAATTTTTTAAAATTTTTCTCTCCCTTCACAACAAAACATATGATAACATTTTCCATAGAAACACAAAATTATTGACATCCATTGAACGTACAAAAGTAAACACATGAAGGACAACATTCAAAATGATCTATGTAAATTTCACAAAATATAGTACGAATCTGAGACGCCATAGACACACTGGACCACAAACACTGACGACGACATTGACGCATGTTGGACGATGGACTCCACGTACTGAATGGTAACACAGCACCAACCTTGAGATATTGTTCCGGTATTTTCGAATTCTTGGGCACTATTATCTTCTTAATGATTATGATCTTGTCGCCCTCAATCTTTTGTATCGTAATGGGCACACCGGGCATGGGTCGCTGAGGTTTAGTCGGCACTTGGGCAGGAGGATGGTGGACTGGACGATTAGCGCCTCCTTGTGGGCCAGTTAATATGCCACCAGGATTTGGTTTTGCAGCAATGGTAGCGGATTTTTGCAATGGCACTGGTTTTGGTTTCGGTTTAGAGGTCGTCGCAGGCGAGGGTTTGTAATCTTTACCATCGCTACGCACTATGGAGAGGTGATACAGGGGTTTGTCATCATCCAAAATACTTTTTTGTGGTTCCGTTTTACGCTCCACCTTGCGTAGCACAACGCCCAGCATAGGGCCTTCAGTTTTCTTGACGGTGATGTGAGTTCGTTGTGGTGTGACTTTCTTCAGATTCACTCCTAGGTTGACACCCACCGCAGGTGGTGTTTTAGTGCGATGCACCATCTTGCCAGGAGGAATTTCCCTTCTCAAAGTGTCATCCACGATTTCCTTGATTTCATCGGAACTCATTGCTTCCAGCACTCTTGGATCAGTGTGTAGTACTGGTTCGGTGGCTCCCACCAAGGGAGGGGGTCCTGGGAATAGGCCAGTCAAACTGCTTCTACGTCTTTCCATATTGGGAGCGGAAGAAGTTTTTGCCAAGGGAAAATTGATGGGCGGTGTTGTGGGTGACAGGGCTATAGTTGCCGAGACTGTTACTTCACTGCCTAAGCTTGTGTTACTATCTCGTCTGCTTGGATTTTTGCTAGAGTTCAAGGCCGTAGCGGAACCGACGCTACTAATGCTCGAGGAGTGCAGACGATCGGGGGCTGCACTGCGTTGATGATAACGACCATCGTCTCCTACAGAGTCGGAACGTTTATCCCTGGCGCCCTCATGATCTCGACGTTGTTTTCTCAACAGCTCTATAGAATCCAAGATGGAAGGTCTTTTATGCAGAAAACGATCTGAAGTGATATTGGAAAGTGATATATCCACATTTTCCGAAGGTTTTGTGAAATAAGGTGTATCAAGGACATCCACAGAATGTTCCAAAGGAGGCAACTCAATGGAGTTCTCTTTAGTTTTGGTGGAAATGACGCCGACACCTCCAACAGCTGATGAGCCGAGTGCAAGAAAATGGTCTTCCATGCCCTCATCCAAAATGGAAGGTAAAGATGCAATACGATCTCTAGGAGCTGGAGAGGAGGGTAACACTTTTGTTTTAACATCTAAGTGAGAATCATCTTGGGGACTAGGAGAAGGCGATGAATTAGACGCTTCATTGAAATTGTTGCTAGAAGAGTCTGAAGATGTTGTTGCTTTGGTTATGGAGGTAGCTGGGAGGACCAGCGATTGTTCGTTACTGCTAAAACTGTTAAGACTACCGGTGTTCGATAGCGGTGTGACAGCAGTGGAAGCTGTTGGTTCACTGTGGAAACTTGCCACACTGTTGGTAGCCGTAAGGGATCCAGTGCTGGCAGGGGCACTCAAAACCGGGCCAGTTTCTTTGGCTTTAGCTAAGGCGGCCTGTATCTCAAATGCGGCAGCGGCACGAGCAGCTGCCAGTTCCGTTGCAGTCATCTGTTTGACACTCAGACGACGTTTCTCATCGACAATGTGAGCACTGCCACTGGGGCCCCCAAGGTCGGGACAGCTCAAAGCGATTAATTCGCTTAACTCGTGGGTGGACATTGCGATTTATAGCTGATATTTGGAAAACTTGAACGGGGGCTTATGTGTGTGTCAAATTGTTGATTGCAGTAGTTTCACTTTACTGATGTTGCTTGTTCACTTTTGTACGTTCAAATTTAAGAAGGTTTCTGGTTTTCCTTAATTTTTCAAATTTTGTTTGCTTTTCTTGTTTATATTTTTCCAAAACAAACAAAGAATTAATATTTAATTTCATATATTTTTTTCTTTATAGAAAAATTACTTTTTGTATATAGATTTTTCATCGATTATTCAATCACTTGGCAGGTTTCAAATGAAAAAAAAAATTTAAATAAAATACGAGAATCCGAGAGGTTTTTTCCGTTTTCAATGCGTTTGCTTTTCTTTGTAGTTGGTTGAAAACTAAAGGTGTTTCTTAATGATTTTCCTTGTGAAAATTGGGTTTATTTTTTTTTTTTGAATTGATAAAATTTATCTTGTTTTCACCGCGATGGCTGGTGTCCCAATGTATTATCTGAAAAATTTATCTACGCATGACAGCCGCCCGCCCGATCATCAGTAATTCAATGTCAATGTTTTTTAAAATGAACAAAATAGAAAAATGTGGTTGTTCGGTCGATTTTGTGATCTTTTTTTCTTGGCAACTGATCACCATAAAGATTAAGAAGAAGAAAACGTGATAGTTTTTTTTGTTGGTTGTTGTTGCTTCTAATTTCGTATTTACTTAATATTTATTAATTATATGTTTTTCTATTTAGAGGGGGCAGGGGTAGAGGGTTATTGCGATTGCAATTGTCTTTTATCTAAGTTCAAGAATTCTATTGATTATTTGTGGTGTAAAAGAGAAGACGCCATTATTAATTAACACAACCATAGCCAAAGTCTAGTGTCAATGAAACGAGTGTTGAAATATAAAATATATTGTTAAAATCATTGCACAAAATAGCATCAAAATTTTTGGCAAAATTAAGCTATTTGAATATTTATAAAACAGAGATACCAACATCGTTCTTCTAAACATGTTATCTGCAATGTACAGATATGTTATAAACATGTTGCCTGAATCGTGTTGGCAACATTAGTATAACCATACTGAATTCCATTGAAATTGGGAAAGGAAGCGAAAGAACTACTTTGCTTTAAGATTAACGGGCACATTTTAAGCCTGCTGGTAAATTTCCATATGAAATTATAATAAAACTTGTATAAAGTTCTGATTTTCCACCCAATATATTTGAACAAAAATTAAATGCTCATGTGCTATTAGGTCAATAGGCGGGGCTGGCACTTATTCATTTGCACTGAAAGAATTGAACTATATAATTTCGTTTCGCTGCGCCATTCTACAGCAACATATCAACAATGTTGATAACTATAGCTTTTGTATATTTGCGATTTTTTCACACTTAAATTTAACCAGAGTTCTCAACATTAATACTTTATTTTTAGACTTTCATTGTTCGATACATTTTTCTTCGAACATTTATGTTTTGGTCGATATTAATATTTTTGTCGACATTTCGCAGGTCTTTTTCTATATGGATTTTGGTAAAGCTCCCAGCGAAATATTGACCATAGTACAGCTCTTATTTCTCGCGAAATTTTATCAAAGAACATACAAAAAAGTGTATGCGAAATATCGACAAAATGTTTCCGGCAGTGATTTTGTAAGTTTGCATGTAATATCAGCAACATGTATCGAGCAACATTTAATGTTTCGAAGAAAAATTTAACGACCATTCAAATTGTAGGAAGAAGTGATCAATGTTGTCAACTTCCAGTAATACCAGAAAAAAATGGCAAACCATTTGTGTAAACAAATTTAGAAAGCGACACATAGATGTTGTTGTTCAATTTGGAAACGAAACAAATTGATGTTGATTAATGTTTTTCGTAGGAACGATGTTAGTTGCAGCCATTAAGTGTTAACTATGTTGCTGTTGGTTAAGAAACATGGCAATATTTAAAAGTAATTAGCTCCCTTGTTTATAAACAAGAAATCAGCACTAATAATTATGTTAGAAACAACCGTATTTTTTTAATATTTTAATGTTGAGCAAGTTGTTGCGTTGACATTAATTATGTTGAAAAGAGTTTTGTCTCTGTTAATGACAGTATGTACTTCGAAATCCTTATAAAATCTCTAGAAGCATGTTGCGAGCAACATGTTACTAATACCGCACATTTGATTTCAGTTTATATTCTCAGGAAAATTGGGCCTGCAAAACAACTATTACTTGAAATCAGCAAATTTTAAGGCGATTGTAGAACTTGTACAAGAAAAATTTTTGTTTCTGTTAACGTCAGCGATTTTGAAATCAGTATAAAATCTACGGAAACATGTTCCTAGAAAACATGTTGCTAGAGACATTTTACTAAAAATATGTTGATGCAAACATGTCGATGGAAACTTGTTGCTTATAAAGAGTGCCTCAGTAAGATTGCACTTTTTAAATTTACTTATTACAACAATTTGGAAAGTTGCAAACTTCGAAGAATTTTCAGTCGAGAAAGTGCACCTAATGTGTCAACCATTCGAAGAGTGGTCAAAAAATTTGAAGAAACTGAGTCGGCTATAGACAGTAAGATTCCAATGAGTCAACGTACCGGTTGGTCTCTTGAAAACATTGCTGCTGTAAGCGAGTGTCGCAGAAATCCCGAAAACATCAATTGGCATCGTTCTCAACAACAGTCCACGAAGCACTACGCAACGAATTTTGACAAAAGTCCTTCATGCGTATAAAATTCAGCTTACTCAGGAGCTTAAACCAGCAGACCATGGAAAGCGCCGGTAATTCGTACAATGGATAAAGGAGCAAAGTGAAGTCAATGCCAATTTTTGAAAAATTTCATGTTCTCCGATGAAGCGTATGTCCATCTGAATGGCTTCGGGAATACACAAAATTATCGAATTTGGGGCTGAGAAAATCCTTATGCAATCCATGAGAAACAAGTGCACCCACAACGACCAACTACCTGGTGCGGATTTTGGACAGGCGTCGTGATTGGGCCTTACTTTTTTTGAAGATAATGCAAAAATTGTAGTGACTGTGAAGGCCATTTATTACAGGAACATGATGGTATAGTGAAATCTCGGGTTTATGCCAATAAACCAGAAACAATTCCTGAGCTCAAATCCGAGATTCAACGCGTCATCGGTGAGATACAGACATGGCACATTTCATGAAAAGTGTAATGGTCTATCATCAGAGCCGTTGGGGGCCATTTGGCCATTTGATATTTTATTCCATACTTAATCAGAACACGACTTCTTTACAATCCAATACAAAAATCACAACTATCTCAAAAAAAAATTCAAGTTTGTAATTTAAGTTATTCTCGTGAAACAAAATCAGCAACATGTTTAGATCAACACTACAATAAAATCGTGGGAAAATAGTGTTAGAAAACGAAAAGTTAAAAAAAATATAGATGCCACACTGGCGAAAAACATTAAGAGTTTGTTCAATGATTTTCTTGGAAATCATCTTAGTACCATGCTTAATCTAAACCTTAGCAACATATTAAAAACAAATCTTTGAAACTGCAACATGTATCTCAATAAATCAATCGGACAACATGTTGCTAAAGAACTAAGCACATTCGAAATAGAGGCACCAAAATTTGTACTGAAAGAATTTGAATAATTTTATATTTCCGCTCGATTTGAAATGACAAGACTGTGAAATCCAAATCAACTTTCTTTCGACTAGAACACGAACGAAAGCTTTCATTCGAGATCGAGGAAAAGGCTGTTAGTAAGTTGTAAGTAGCAATATGTCTCGAGCAACATTTAAATGTGTCTATGCAAGTTTAAGTTTCTAAGTTTCTGGCCACCTTACATTTCTTTCGACGACGGTCACCTCGCTTAGTGGTGGCGACAGTATCTAGTACTCAGTCATGAAAAAACTTCTCAAAATACCGTTCGGAACCGGTGTAAAACTGTAGGTCCCAATCAGTGAGTGTAAAAAACTAAAAAGCGCACATCTCGCTGAATGTGAGAAGCTCTCCTCAATCCCTTTATGGGATGATATGGATCACCATTTTTTTTATTTTATTTTTTAACAACATTTACGAACTCAGATGGATTATGTGGGCAATAAAAACCACGAAGTTGCCTAAAAGTTGCGCGAATCAATCACTGATTTTCAAAATAAATTTGAATAATTTGGTAGCGTTTTTCAAGCGTGAATCTATTCATAATGATTTGCCAGAGTATACTGATCATAAATGACAAAAATTGAGCGCAGTATGACATTTCGTTTGGCAGCTTAACCTTTTGTAAGTTATATTTAAGCAAACTAAAATAGCCTTTATGTAAATCATCTTTTTATAATTTAGTTGTGGATATAAAATGTTATTCCATTGTGAGATCTATAAAAATTAAATTTTATAAATTATTAATTTTCTATTTATTGAAAAATGTATATATTTTGTCGCTTACAACTTTAGTGGCGAGAAGGCTTAAAATGCCATGATTGTTGGCGGGATAAACTCTTATTAGGCTGAAACACACCGGCTCAGTCCAAATGTTTCATTTTGATTCAAGAAACCGAATGATCGCATCTGTGTGGTATCATAATACGAATTTTAGAAGCGCCATAAAATATAAACTTAAATCCGAACTTACAAAATAGTTAAATGTATAAAGTCAATACAGCAGTCAGTCTTCATCATTACTATATTTGTAGAAGATTTTATTAAATTGTCTTTTTAAAATAAATTTCGTAATTGAGAATACGATACGAATACGGATGCGATCATTTGGCCCCAGTTTCTCCACATTTCCAAAACATTTTCTTGTATTATCAATCAATATTGTTTTCTGATCCGGCGTGTTTCAGTCTTAATAAGAATATCAGTTTGAAACAAAATACATATAATTTGTGTCTGGCAACATTTTGATCACAATGACAAGTTTTGAAGATGATAGCAACATGTTGCTGAGAATGGAAATATTAAAACATGCTAGCAACATATTGACACAAAAATATACTGCAGTGAATGAATTTTTCCTGTCATTTAACGATGACCTTTCGGCTGGGCAGCAGTGTCACAGGCATGTAGGTCAACTTCCAGTATATTGACGAACAATATTTCGAAATTAAATACTTTCGCACATACTTATATGTATATTTCTTTAAAGAAATCTTACGACAAATTGAATGATTGTCAATTTTTAAAGACGACAGCCTTGAGAATTAATTGTCTAGAGAAACTTTTGACCCATATGTATATATAAATGGCTGTCTATATATCTAAAGACATTGAGTAATTAATATTTTTAAACAAAACACACACAATGAGAAAAGCAATAAGATTTTGTATATAATTTTCACAAAGAAAAGCAACTGCATTTCCAGGGATTTTTTCCACGAAATCATTTGAAACACCAAATGATTATTTAAATACTCATTCAAAGAAACAATGATAATTTGTATTTAACTTTTGGCCAAGTAAAAGCCCACAGGAAAATGTATATCATATGTTTACTGGTTGCTTTTATGAATATCGTTAAATAAAAAAATTTAAATAAATTTTATTTTTATGAGATATTTAACAAAAAAAAAATGAAAGGAGAAAACAAAAAATCTTTCAAACACATGCGGTGGTGTGAGGATCTTTTTTCATATTTTTTTAAGTTTGAATTTCAGAAAACGTCACACTCGATAGATAAAGACGTCCGTTGCTGACGATGATTTTTTCTTTTCCTTTGAGTGAATGTTTTGTGTTAAGAGAAAAGTGCAACAGGCGGTGATAGATTTTGCGAAATCTAGTGTTTGTTTCTGAACGGTATTTTTGTATTTTCCCCCCTTTAGTCGGAAAAGCTAAATGAAAAACTTTACTTTTAGCCACAAATATGTATTTTTGTTTGGCACAGAATTTTGCTTGAAATATTTGGGTTATTTGAGGCGAAAAAAGAATACACAATTTTTCAACTCAATCTGTATTTGTTTTGTTTGTATACACTTTTGCAGCATTTTATCTTCACTTTGATATTTAAGTTATAAATATGTAAATTTAAAGGCTTAATTGTAATTTGGTTTTTTTTTTTTGTTATTTATTGTGACGATAATTATTAGTTTATAATGTTTAAAATTGCGGCGGAGTAATGTTTTTCCTTTTTTTTTTTGGTTTTCTTTAAACTCTTTTTATATTCAGTTTCTCGTTTTATTATACTGATGTATGTTATTTAATATTTAGCATTAAATATTTGTCGTTTTTATATGGTATTTATAGAGTTATATTTATTTTGTGGCCGTCGGTGGTGCACCTCCGCGCGCCTTTTGTACACGAGATCCTGGGTTCGACCCCTGCTCTGACCACCTTCAATTTCTTTCAGCGGCGGTCACCTCGCATAGCGACGGCTACACTATCGAGTATTAAGCCATGAAAAAGCTTCTGAAAATACCGTTCGGAACCGGTGTAAAACTGGAGGTTCCAATCAGTGAGTATAAAAACTAGAACGCGCACAGTTCACTGGTTGTAAGAAAGATCTCCCTAATTCCTTCATGGGATGTAATGGGAAACCGTTTATTTATATTTATTTTGCTGCTTCGTTTATTTTTTTAATTATATTTGGTTTTGATTTAATTCATTTTAATACTTTGTTTTTTCTTAATTTATTCACCTTTAACGTATTTTTTTAAATTAATAAAAAGAAAACAAAATTTGCAGCCCCTGGTTTATAAGTTTATAGTTACTATACTTTTTATTTAAATGTTCGTTTTAAAATCAGTTTTGTTAAAATTGATTTTTAAATTTTTTAACTTTTTTGATTTTTATACTTTGTTGTTAAATATTTTTAACCAGTTTTTTAATTATTTTTTTAAAAAAAGATATTTATTTAAAAAAATATATTTATTTGAAAAAATGTTGTTTTTAAATCAGGTATTCTTTAACTAAACCTACATTTTTAACTTTTTTGTTGTCATATCTTGTTAAATTTGTTTGACGGATTTTTATTTATTTAAAGAAAAACAATTTATTAAAAAAAATTAATGTGTTAAAAAAACTTATTAACAAAAACAAATATTTAAAAAAAAATATTTTTTTAAATTATGTTTTCTTTAACTAATATTTTGTTCAATTACACAGTGCAACTCGAAAAAATATATCCATATACGGGGACACCACTACGTGATAAAAGACAAAACAAAAAGACCCGTGTCTCCCAGTTTTGCCCAAAGTCATGCACTTTTTTTATGGCCCCCAAAGATTTGGGGCCTCGATGTCATTTTTTGCAATAAAGTGCTAATTTTGTCAGGCTCATATCTTGCAAACCGTTTGGAATTTTGATTTACTCTCTGAGGGAAAGTTGTAGCTCTTGTCATAATTGTGAACATATAAAATCAAGAAACCTTCATCTTCAAGGTCAAAATCATAAAGAATAAAAATTGTGAACATATACAATCAAAAAAAAACTACATCTTCAAGGTCAAAATCGCAAAAAAAACTTCCTTCATTCCTAGGAATTGTTTATTGAGATCTTAGGAAAATTTTTGTAGTTGTGTCCTTGGGTTTTGAACGGTTAGCTACCTATGGACCCAAACAGGGGAAAAAGGTAAACAAAATCTAATTTTTGACCTTGAAGATGAAGTTTTTTGATCCTATATGTTCATAATTTTTGTTCTTTATGACAAGAGCTACAACTTTCCCTCAGAGAGTAAATCAAAATTCCGAACGAATTGCAAGATATTAGCCTGACAAAATTATCACTTTTTTACCAAAATGACACCGACGCCCAAATCTTTGGGGCCCATAACAAAAAAAGTCCATGACTGTGGACAAAACTGGGAGACACGGGTCTTTTTTTTGTCTTTTATCACGGAGTGGTGTCCGTATATGATTATATTTCCGTGACTTAAAAAATTACACACAGTGTTATGTTAACTGATTTTTTTTATTTAGTTTTTTAAAAAAAATTATTTTTAAAAAAAATTTATTTTGTAAAAAAAAAATAATTTTTAAAACAAAATTTACTTTGTAAAAAAATATAATTTTTTAAAAAAAAAATTATTTAAAAAAAAGTATGTAAATAATTAATTTTTTTAAAAAAAACATTGTTTAAATTAATTTTTCTTCAAATTATTTATTTATTTACAATAATATTAAACTATAGTCAATACAAGATTAATATTATAACTAAATTTGTAACTTTGTTTTATATTTTGTTAAATTTATTTTAATTTATTTAAAAATTTTATTTTTTTTTTTAATTTTTATTATTATTGTATTATTGTATAACTGTGATCAGTATATTAATTCTCCTTTGAATACTTATACATATGCATTTGTGTTCCGTTCTTCCTTTACTCATTACTCGTCGCATTATTTCATCACCATCATCAACATCAACATCGTTCACTTTCCTCACGTCTTTTCATTTTGCTTTTATTATTCTAAATATAGTTTTGTATATAATTTAAAAATAACATTTCTTTTGTCGATAACGATAATTAACGTCATCATAATCGTCGTCAGTCACGGCAACTTGGAACACACATTACATGATCATCATCATAATTACGATATGATAAACACAAATCATCACAATGCTGGCTGGCAGTCGGGACGATTCACGCTGATGTTTTGATGCAGTTGTGAAGTTTAATGTTATGGGAGGAGAACTCCTTTAGTTCTAGGTGTGGTATATAAAAAAAATTGAAACAAACTCGAGTTTCGATCCTTTAAATTCTATGTAATAACATTCAATAAATAGAAAAATATTGAATCTTGAACTTAAAAATTACAGAACGATACTTGAGTTTTTGGCAGGTACCCTAAATCTATCTATCGATGTCAAATATTCAACTTAATACAGGCCTCTAAACTGATATGAACGTTGTTAACATTGAAAGCTTCTTCATACGATTTTATTGGTCGTTAAATTTTTTAGAAACATGAGTTGCCGTACGATTTTTGTTGCTGAAAGTTCATGTGTAAAACTTAGTTACTACTTCGTACGAACACATTTCATCAACATTTTCGATTTGCATAGGTTTCTGCATATATTTGAAACTTAGTACAGGCCCCTAAATTAAATATTTGACATCGAAAAGTATTACAGAACTTTGTTCTTAACTCTTCATACAGCAGTATATATTTTTATTGGTTCGCAACATGTATGAATCAACATGAATCATGTATATATAAGTATAGAAAGTAATTGAAAAAATATCCAATAGATTTTTTTTAACGAAATTAAATTCCAAATTTAATATGGCCCACGCTTTAGTACGTATACTTGTGTCCAAACACATTCCGTTTGCTATTCAATATTACATGTTTGACACACACAATGATTAATATGTAATATATGATTTTGTTACCCAAACATGGCTTTGTTTGTTGAAAACTGTTGCTGCTTGTCGGAAAGATAGTATACTTGTGTCCAAACACGTATTGTTTTCTATTCAATATTACATGTTTGAAACACAATGATTATTATGATATAATAGATGTGCTTGTTGTCAGCTTTGTTTGTGATACAAATATAGCTGTGTTTGGTGCACTGTTTACTTTTGACAGATGGTAGATGATAGGAGAAATGTTGAGTTTACAAACTGTCCTGGTAGGTTAAAACTCTAATGATTTAGCAGTAGTATTTAGATTTAGATAGGGTAAAACAGTAGAGTCCGCTCATGTCTTTTAATATATATTTATACTAGGGTGGAAATGAAAATGCAACTTCGGATTTTTGGTAAATACCACGCGGATTCTTATGCCATTCGGTCTTAAACTAACATGGTGAAAATTTGAGCCCGATCGGAAAACCATAAGCCGGCCCGACTTGTGCTCAACGTTTTCGAGTTTTGCCATTTTGGGTATAAATTTGTATACACTAGAAAATTCTAATTTTCAGTTCATTTGCATAACAAATTGCACATTGACTTAGTTTGCCCTGAATATAAAGTGGTAAAAATTTGAGTAAAATCCCATTACTCTAGGGGTTCAAACTCTTAATTTGAAAACTTTTTCAATTTTTTGGGAAAAAATTAAATTTTGGGTTTTCGGGGTTTTCCCAAAAGTTGTATCTAAATGAAAAAATATTCAAGTCGGATACCAACGATTTCTAGTAGAAGTCTATACGCTTACAATAAGGTATAACACGATATAGTCACTTGACGGTTTCAGGATGATATGGTGCGGAAAAATAGGCCATCTGGGGAAGAAATCGCCAAGATGACCTTATAAGGGTGTCAAATAATAAAAACTACAAAAGATGAGCCAGAAAAATTTGGTATGTGCTCTAACCGATTCTATAAAAACGGATATGAGAATTGGTTACAACAACCGGTTTTAGAGACCGATTTAAAAACCTGGGTTTAACACTCACAATTAAAAATCAGTTTGTATAAATCTGTTACTAAATCTAGATTGGATTATTTTTTTTTATCAAGCCAACACTCAGGGGATGCCCCCTATAAATGCAGTGCATTGTGTTGGCGAAGGAAAATTGAGGTAGTGGAGGGTGGAAAGAGGCAGTAGTGTTTGTTGACATTTGCCTTGAATCTTTGTATGTCACAATTGGTGGGAAATACACTGGCCGGAAGTATATTCCACATACGGACTGTACGACTGAAGAACGAATTTTCTCTATAATGTGTAGTGCGGTCAATCGGCCACTCGATAAAAAACGGATGAGAGTTCCCGGAAAGGCGCGTGTTTCGGTTAAATATCCTCACGTCTGGCATAAGTTGACGGATGTCCGAGGAACAGATACCGTGGAAAAATCGATAGAACAGCGACACGCAACCCACATTACGACGATGCTCAAGGGAGACAATAGAGTTGGATACCCTGCTGTCCCCTATCAACACCATCGCTCTCCTCTGGAGACGGTCGAGAAGCTCCAAAGATGTCCTAGGAGCACCTGCCCATATATGGGAGTTATATTCCATCTTTGGCCTGATGTAAGTGGTGTAGATATTGAGAACATCAGATGGAGTGAAGTATTTCTTGCCCGCTTTAAGAAGCCCAGACACTTGAATGCATCTTTCGACACTTCAAATACATGTTTTGCCCAACGGACATCACATTGCATTTTCATGCCCAGAACATCAAAAGCGTCTGATTGATCAATATCCACACCGTCCATAGACAATGACGACACACCTGGGTCAGCAATACGCTTATGCGACAACAAACAACACTGGGTCTTACCCGCATTAAAATCTACTCTATTCATTCGACCCCATTCAACAATGGACACAGGAACCGGTCTTTTATGGACATTGGAACCGGTCTCTTATTCCAGTATTTGGAACCGGGTTTAACAACCTCGGACTTACCCGCATTAAAATCTACTCTATTCATTCGACCCCATTCAACAATTGACACTGGAACCGGTCTTTTATGGACATTGGAACCGGTCTTTTATTCCAGTATTTGGAACCGGGTTTAACAACCTCGGACTCAAACAATTGCAAGAGATGAATTGAAAATATATAAGTTATATGGACAAACCGGCTTAAAAACCCGGGATTGAGGTACGCAGTTATAGAAACCTATTCCAAAAACCATACTTAAATATAGATTTGTATTGTATAAACAGATATGACAACCGTTTTTGATTATTGAAACCGTTTGGTTCATTAAAATCTAGTTTAAATCTAAAATTAAACACTTTTTCATTTAGATAAAACCGAAAAATGCAAAATTAAAATTTTCTCAAAAAAATTAAAATGTTTTCAAATTAAGAGTTTGAATCCCTGGAGTGGTGGGAATTAACTCAAATTTCTACAACTTTATATTCAGGTCAGACTAAATCAATGTGCAATTTGTTATTCAAATGCAGTGAGAAACGCAAATGTTCTATGCCAAAACCGGAAAGCTTTGACCAGGCTTAGTTAGAGTTATCCGATTAGGATCAAATTTTCACCATGCTAGTTTTAGACCAAATTTCATAAGAATCCGCTTCGTATTTGTTAAAATTCGAGAAAGATAATTGCTCCATACATTTCATTGTATACATATTTTCTTTTAATTGTTCAAAATTTACAATTTTGCTTCAGTTAGGATTATTTATTAGGAAACCCAATATACACGTTCTAAATATTTTTTTTAACTAGGAGTGTAATGTAGTATGTGATTGATTCTTAATATTTTTTTTTAATTTTTTTTTTTTGTAGATTTTCATTTAAAAAAAATAAGACACAAGAATGTTATTCATTTTTATATTTTGAGCAAATTTCTGTTATAATTACATAGAAGTTTTCTAAAGGTTGAATATAAAAATTATGAATATAAAAAAAATTATATTTCAATCTATACTATTTTATTCAATATTAATATTTCAATCTATACTATTTTATTTCCTTTCTTTTATGTCCAATATTTTTTTGAAATGATTTTTTCTTTATATCCACACTGAAAGAAAAGCACTTCATAGCATCAATGAATGGGTTACATTAATGGGTTTACATGGATGCAATGAAAAGTTTCTTTGATGCTACGAAATGTTACATTACTTCAATGAACTCCTTCATTGCTGCAGTTTTTGAATTTGTGGACCGTCATTAATGCTAAGAAACCTTTTACATTGATGGAATGAAATATGTTTTTCATGTAAATATGGGAAACTATACAGAGAAATTGCAGACATTTTATCGATATTGTAAAGTAGAATCTTTTAAATAGGCAATTCTTTACATTACACTCATTTTATTGAATTTTAAAATATTTTTTCTAAAAAAGCAATAATGAAACATCTTTCTTTAATATAATGTACCATTTCATTAATTTTGAACGATTCATTAATTTGGTTAAAGGGTAATATGTACATATGTAGGTACGATTTGTATAAATGTATGTATTTATGTATTATTTATGTACAGTAGCTGTGACACAATATATGACTGCCAGTATGAGATAAGGAATAAATAAGAAAAAAATAAAAGGCTGAAATGCAGAATCCCAAAACCCAAAATCTTTTTGTCGGCCGGACCTATTGGAACCCACAGGTCCAAAAAATTTCCAAAAATCTAAGAATTCCGAAATCCAAAATTTGAAACAGAGATATTCCTCTCGCTGGCCCCGTCCCAGAAAACCTAATAATCGTCGAAAAAAATCGTGCCACAAAAAGCCCAAACTTTGGAGACCCATAACTCCTAAAGTAGGGATTCCCTCTAACTTTTCCATTTAACATTTTTTGCTTAGAATCGCGTGTTCTACCCCCCCTCCCCAACATTTTTTTCTAACCATTCCTGGACCCTATGGATCCCACATTTTGCTCGATTTTCGTTTTTTTTTTAAATGGTGCGGGGTGCATTTTTTCCAACCAATTTACATGATAGTGTGGCAAAAGTTAAAATTGCATTTAGTTATGGAAACTGTATTATACCATCAATGAAACATATTCATACCATGAATGAAGCCGGTTCATACCATCAATGAAACCTGTTCATACTATCAATGAAACCTAATCATACCAACTATGAAACTTGTTCATACCATCAATGAAACGTGTTATACCATCAATGAAATATGTTCATACAATCAATGAAACATATTCAGACCTTCAATGAAACATGTTCATACCATAAATGATACCTGTTTATTACATTAATGAAACATGCTCATAGCATTAATGAAGCATGTTCATAGCATCATCATAACATCAATGACTATATTTCATTACATCAATGAAACGGTTTATAATACCAATGTAACATTTTTCTTTAATACAGTGATAATGTTCCATTCCGGTTAGAAAGTTTACATTAATTTCAGGTCTATGAAACATTTTTCGTAATGGAATTTGGCAAGTAAATGTATTTATTTCATTTTTTTTTTATATAAAATAATTATTTATTTATTTAATCCATTAGTTTTTTTTTTGCTCCATCATATTTTTTGAATGGGTTTTCTTCTTTTATTAAGATTTTAATTTTAATTAGCATTAATGAAGCCCGACATTGGCTCAAAAACAATGACACTTTTGATTGATGCAATGTAAGAATTCATTAATGGTATGAAGGTTTTTCTTTCAGAGCAATATTTTTTTGAAATGATTTTTTGTTTGATTTTCTTTATATCAAAAGTTACGACAAATTTAAGAAGTTCTAATAATTATTTTATTTTAAATTAATTAATTGTTTTTATGTTTTTGTTGGAAGTAATTGTTTATTTTTAACTATTTTTTGTTAATCTTGAATTATAATTGTTTAATCCATAATTGTAATTATAAATTTATTTGAAGTTTCTAATATTTTTTTCATTTAACTACAGTGTAGTATTTGATATTAAGTTTTGTTGTTGTTTTTTTTTTCAATTGTCTTAATATTTCTTTTCCTATAAAAATAAATTTATTTATTTCTTTAATTTTTTATTTTTTTTTTGCTCGTTAATATTTTTTGAATGTTTTTTCTTTTTTTGTTTAGATTTTAATTTTAACAAAATTTAAATGATATAAATTAACACATTATTCTTTCTGGAATTCAACAAGTAAATTTATTTTATTATTATATTATTCTTTATGGAATTTGGCAAGTAAATGTATTTATTTCATTTGTTTTTTATAAAAAACAATTATTTATTTATTTAATCAATTAGTTTTTTTTTTTTTGCTCCATAATATTTTTTGAATGGGTTTTCTTCTTTTATTAAGATTTTAATTTCAACAAAATTTAAATTGTATTGTTTTACTCATTATTCCTTTTGGAATTTAGCAAGTAAATTTATTTATTTTGTTCTTTTTTTATATCTACAATTTTCTGTTAATATATGCGTTGTTTAATTTCAAAATTATATTTATACATTTTTATATTTTCTTTCAAAATGTATTTCCTTCTAATTTTTTTTTTGCAATAGATCTATCGAGAAATCGGAGTAAAGGAAGAACAGATCTTATAGCACAAAAATACGTTTGCGATTTGTAGTTGTTAAAAATGTGTTATTATTGTTTTATTTCAAAATTTTGTTTCGTTGTGGTGAGATGGGATCTATAGATCTCTTGAATTGGTTTGAAAATTGGTTTAGATTTTCAAGTAGTATTTTTAAAACACTTTAGCAAAACTGGTGGGTGATGCTCGCTCTGACGCCTTTGGCATTTATTTATTTTTATTTATTTAAATTTCACACAATTTAGGATTTTGTTTTCCACTACGTCGTCGCCCCTGATCACTTATTTTGTATCTCAAAAGATTTTCAAAACATTGGCGAAACACTTTGTTTAGAAACGAAATGAATGAAGAAGAGCAACACAAATTACTTTAGATCATTTGATATTTTGTTTTATTTCTGTTTTCTTCTTCTTCTCAGTTTTACTTTTCGGTCTGTTTTGTGTTTTAATAGAGATGTATGTAGATGTATAATTTAGTGGCGGTGGCAGCGTTGCCGTTTTGGTTTTCTGGGTTATATCACCACTTATTTAAATAACCAAAAATATACATAAATTTTTCAATATTTCCATAAAATCTTGCAGTCCAATACCCACAACAAATCCTCCGCCGCATTGTATGTATATAAAAACAAAACCAAAAAAAAAACACTTCCAAAATTTGTTCCTCATATTCACTACAAAGCAAAGTAGTAACAACAAAATTCAGAACACACCTGAAAACTTTTGTTATTTATATTTTCCGAAATTAAAAGAAATGAAGCAGCGAAAAAAAAGATTTAAACATTATAAATAAACACTACTACTTCGAATATACACTCCCGATTTCGCAACATCTGGCCGCCTGTATATAAAATTAAAACACAATACACTCTCACTAAAATCGTTGAAAACACACACAATTTTCCTCAATTTTTCGTTTGTAATTTACGTAGAATTCCATAGAAAATCCGGAAATTGTAAACTGATGTTTGGAAGGTGAGATTAAGGGGAAAACAATTATTTGAAATTAACGAGAATTTAACGAAATTTCTTCAAAAATTTCTGTACTTCTGTCTATGGGTGACTTTTCTTTAGAAGTATTTTTAATAAGGGATTTTATTTTTTCCACTTCTTTACGCTTCTTTTATTTTACATAAAATCTTGAAACTGTAGTTTTCACTTTAATTTAATATTTTTTTTTATTTTTTTTTTTGGGACAAAACACCAAAAAAAAAACCGTGATATTAAAAAAAACTATCGAAAGTAGACCACCGCGACTCGCACGACTCTTCACACAGTACACAACCGTCTAATGAAGATTCGAATCTTCGTCTGATTTAGGATTTTCGAAAAAGAAAACACTTTTCCCAAAGGTGTATTTTTCAATACAAAAATTCCCCCCCAAAGGAAATCCCAAAACAAAACGGAGGCTGGCTCTCAGTTTGAATTAAATTTGCTCGCCGTGATGTGCACGCGCTCATGTTCTCACTCGTTCTCTTATTTTCGAAAAAGAACCGCAAACAAAATGTACAAAAAAAATAAATAAACATATACTAGTATATAAAAAAAAATTCGAACACCGATTTTTATAAACAAACATTGAAAACTTCAACACAGAAAATCCCAGCAACCAGTCCCCCCTAAAGCAAAAGAACCAACTCAAGTCTAAAAGGAAAACCCCATCGTACATCACTCACTCACTCGCTCATGGGGTATAAAACACAAGAGACACAGCAGCCAGTTTTACACAAGATGCGCACGCATCTTGCATTTTTGTTTTTCGTACAAGTTCATTTTGACACATGACAGTTCGTCCGCATGTCCGTCCAAGTAATGTGACGTCACTTTGTGTTTGGTTGTGAAGGGGGGTTTTCTTAAGAAAATTTCCGCTGTGTGTATCCAAGATTTTGACATTTGCAAATTGAGAAAAGCAGAAATTGAACGAAAAAGAAATAGAAAAATAAACACAAAGTGGAAATATAAATAGAAAAATGAAAAACAAAATCAAAAAAAAAAAAAACAGTGAAAAACAAACTGCATAGATTTTGACATTTCATGGGAATACAGAGAAATAAAAATTTACAAAGAGAAATGAAGTGTAAATAAGGTGTTAAATGTTTTATTGACTTAAAGAGAAATTAAAATTTGTAAATTCAAAGAAAAACCATACACAGAAATACAATTCAAAGAAATAAAAATTCAAAGAAACACAAATTTAAAAAAAAAAGACAAGACTACAACAACAAAAAAAGCAAATAAATTTCAGTAAAACTTCCGCAAACTTCAAGGACCAGCACCGGAATTCTGTAACTTTTTAACTATAAAAGTCGGTAGTTAATTGTCAAAAGTCACAAAATTTCAATACAAAATTTTCGAATTTTCTCAATTTAACTACCGATTTTTATCGTTAAAAAGTTACAGGAATTCCGGTTCAGTCAATAAATTTTGAAATATATTTCAACTTTTTTAAAATCACCTTTTTATTTTATTAAAAAAAAATTAATTCAAAATTTATTTGAAAATATCTTATAAAGAGTGCAACAACCAAATCATTCAAATAGATCATCAGCGTTTCTTAAAATTCTCTTTCAAAACATATATTTTTTTTTCGAATTGATTTGGTAGTAAAAGCTTTTCACAAAAGTTCTTTAAACTTAAATCGTCTTGTTCAAAAAAAAAAGTTGAGAGATTTGAGAGACGATTTATCATACAAAAATCTCTTAAATCTCTCACAATCTTTCTTTTATGAATAAGGCCGAAAGTTTTATACTCGTTTTTAAAATATAATAAACACCCTGTTCTGTTATACCACAGGGAGGTAACCAAATCAATATTCCCCATTATTGAACAGGGTTCAGAGTGAGATAATTTTCATCAAAATACAATGTGAAATTTTATCAAAACGCAGACAATAACGACTTGAATGGGTGGCCGCCGGTGGAGCAATGGAAGTGTGCGCGGCTCTTGTAATGAGCTTTCCAATAGGTACTTGACAACTTTGAACTTAATTTGTGAACGCACTATTTCACTGATCATCTAACTGTTACTTTCCTTTTTTTCAGTAAACTCAAAATTTTCATCATGGTAAAGTACACGAACGAACAACGTATGCAAGTTATAAAAATGTACTACCTAAATTCGGAGTCGGTGACCGCAATTTTACGAGCGTCAACTCAAATTTTCGGTCGTTATTCCAGCCCTAGTAGACAAGCAATAACAAGTTTAGTGCACAAATATGAGTCTGCATATTCATTGTGTGATGCTGCCATGCCAGTGAGACAAAGGGTTGGTCGAAGTGACGAAAATATCGCTGCCGTTCAGGCGCCGTAGCAAACGATCCAAATCAGTCGATTCCGCGGCGTTCTCAAGAACTGGGTATCGCCAAGACCACTTTATGGCGAATTTTGCGTAAAGATCTTGGTTTACATCCATACAAGATCAAGCTGACTCAAGAATTGAAGCCGATGGACCATTTGATGCGACGTACGTTCGCCGATTGGGCTCTGGAGAAGATGCACCAAGATGATGAATTTCATCGCAAAACCATCTTCAGTGACGAAGCTCATTTTTGGCTCAATGGGTTCGTCTAAAACCAAAATATGCGTTATTGGTTTGGTGAAAATCCACATGTGCTTCATGAATCACCACTTCATCCACAAAAAATAACTGTTTGGTGCGGTTTGCATGCAGGCGGCGTCATTGGGCCATATTTTTCGTCGACAATCCTCACGTTATTGTGAAAGGCGATCGTTATCTCGCCATGACTACCGATTATTTTTGGCCCGAATTGGAAAACATGGACTTGGACGACTGGACGGTGCCACAAGCCACACAGCACACGTTACAATCGATTTATTGAAAAGTTTGGTGAGCGTGTTATCTCAAGAAATGGCTAGTCAATTGGCCGCCTCGTTCGTGCGATTTAACTGCTCTAGACTTTATTCTTTGGGGCTACGTCAAATCATTGGTCTATGCCAACAAACCGACGACGTTGGAAGAACTCAGAGTCAACATTGAACGCGAAATAGCGGCCATTACGGCCGAAATGTGTGACCGAGTCATCGAAAATTAGGTCCAACGAATCGACCACTGCAGACGTACCCGCGGTGGCCATATATGAACGAAGACGAGTTCCATTCATAAATGTTTTGATTGTATTTCAAGTCGATCATAAAGGTTTGGAAATATTATCAAAATTGGTTAAGTTGACTTTAGAAAAGCTTCAGTATCAATTTTCGTTGAAATAGGTTCACATCTGTAATCTCTGGATCTTGTATCAAAATGTGGACCGATTACAAAAATATATTTCCAAAATTGGTTAACCCTATTGTAAGCAGCAGTTTATGTACCGATTTTTATTGAAATTGTTTGACATTTGTAACCTCTGGATCCGCGAATGCCGGCTATATCAAAATGTGGACCAAAATCACGTATTTGCAAAACCGATTATCCTTGGCGTATGAAATGCTTGTGCATTAAATTTAGTTCAAATCGTTTAATATTCGTAACCTAATCCGTGACAGATTGTACCAAGCTTGATGGTGTAATTTGTATGGGGGATATATCAAAATGTGGACCAATGGGACCCATTTTGAAATATGGTATGCCTCGCGTAAGATAAATTATGAATCAATTTTTGGTGAAATTGGTTGATATTTGTAACCTCTGAATCCAATAATGCCAAACTTGGTGGGACATTATTTGACGTATTTTCAAAACCGATTATCATTAGCGTAAGAAATGCTTATGTACCAGATTTAGTTGAAATCGGTTAATATTTACAACCTCTGTGGCCGATTGTAACAAGCTTGGTGATATAAATGGTATGGGGGATATATCAAAATGTGGACCGATGGGGTCCATGATCAGAACTGGTTAGATCTTGGCCTAAGAAGTTTGTGTAACAATTTTCGTTCGAATGAGTTTACATCTTTAATTCTAAATCAGACAGTACCAAGTTTGGTTGCGACATTTGTAGGCTCGTGTACCAATTTTCGTTGAAATAGGATCACATCACGCAGAAGAGTAGGAGACGTTGGTGCATCTCCTCTGCAGTTGTCCGGCGCTGATGAATAGACACCTGAAGACTATGGGCCGTCCCTTCCTGCATAACCTCACTGAGATACACGAGATAGATCTAGGGGATCTAATGAGGTATCTCCGATTAACAGGCTGGATATAGGCACGGTACTTTGGACTTTCCGGAGTGATGTGGTATGCAAAACGGTGTCTCAAGACACTAATTGATGCTAAATAGTATCTTTAGCAACCACGATCACATCTCAAACATCTCTAACCTATGGATTCAATAGTTTCAAACCTTGTTTGTGACAATTCTATGGGGGCTATATTAAATCATGGACCGATTGTTACCATTTTTAACAGTCTTCGTCCCTGATACAAAAGTGTGTCCAAACCGGGTTATATTTCCGACTTGCACTTTGATTATAAGATTATATATACAGCAGACAGGCGGAGTCAGCTTCATCGTTTCAGAAAATGATTCTAAACCGATCCGTATACAGTGAGTCCATCTCCAATATTTGAGGATGCTACTAATATTAGGATCCGTGCATTAACTTATAATAACCCATGGTGATGCAGGCTAAAAATATATTTGGTTGACTTAAGTTGTTCCACTAGGGATTTTAAAGAATATTGAATCGTATATAGAGATGGTGTGGCCGTCGGTGGTGCAATGGTTAGTGTGCGCGCCTCTTGTACAGGAGATCCTGGATTCGATCCCTGCTCCGACCACCTTAAAAAAAATTTCTTTCGACGACGGTCACCTCGCTTAGTGACTGCGACACTATCGAGTATTTAGCCATGAAAAAGCTTCTCAAAATACCGTTCGGAACCGGTGTAAAACTGTAGGTCCCAATCAGTGTGTATAAAACCATAAAGCGCACAGCTCACCGGTTGTGAGAAGCTCTCCCAAATTCCTTCATGGGATGTAATGGGAAACCATTTATTTTATATAGAGATGGGGGGCAATGGTAATGTGCGCGATTCTTGTAAATGAGAACGTGGGTTCGATACCTGTTCTGATTACCTTAGATTTCTTTCAACGGCGGTCACCTGGCTTAGTGACGGCGACACTATCGAGTAAATGGCAATGAAGAAGCTTCGTAAAATACCGATCGAAACCGGCGGAAAGCAGCAAGTCCTAATCACTGAGTGTAAAGCTAGAAAGTGTACAGCTAACTGGTGAGAAGTTCTCTCCAATCCCTTCCATGGGATGTAATGTTAAACAATTTTTTATTTAGAGATACGTTTTTATTCAGTGCGAAGTTGAGACAATAAGTGAGTAAAGTCAAATATCTCCGGGAAATAACTGTTGAATAAACCCGAAATTTGTCTGGTGGAAATTTCGATCAAGAAGATCATCGTGGTACCCTTAATTCAATTTCATCCTAAGAGCTCTTAAGTAATTTTTCCATGTTTTTCCTACATGAGAGCATGGGTTCGATGTATACTCTGACCACCTAACATTTCTTTCGAAGACGGTCACCTGGCGTAGTGACTGCAACACTATCCAGTACTTTGTCATGAAAAGGTTCTTCTCCAAAAATACCGTTTGGAATCGGTGGAAAACTGTAGGTACCAAGCAGTGAGTACGAAGCTACAAAGCGGCGACACTATCGAGTACTTTGTTGGAAAAAAGCTTCTCAAAAATTTGGAGTTGGTGTACAACTGAAGGTTCCAATCAGTGAGTATAAAGCACACAGCTCTCTGATTGTGAGAAGCTCTCGTCGCCAGTCCCTTAATGGGAAACAATTTTTTTTTTTTTGTATAATAGTCAGGAAAACTTTAAGAAATATCTGTACAAATTTTCGAATTTTCGAATATTCTACAAACACTAATTTGTATGGGACATTAATCCGCAACAGTTTACGAAAAATATAGGTTTAAATTTTTATAATCTTCACTAAATTTTAGAGTTGGTAGTTCATGAAGTACCTGGTTCATTTAGGGTGACTAGACACCACCCTCACCTATATTATGCACATGTTCGATATCGCGACTGTGTTCGTGATTGTTGAACGAAATGAACGAGTTCGACCCAACTCTACTAAATTTCCACATTTGATTGATTACACTGAGCGACAGCCAAAATCGGCGGAGGTTCTGACTACCGGGAAAAGTTATATCGGTAAAAAAAAAAAGTTTTACGTGTCCCAGCGTTTCGCTGGGTCACGTCTAGGAATCGAGATATATCGGTTTGAAGTTAGTAAAGCGAACCACACACTTGTCATTCATGAGCATGAACATCAGCCATCGTTGCTGTTTATTGTCGGTAGGCCGCCATTCTTGACAACAAATTTTCATGACAGATAAAAAATTATCGACCAAGCTCATGCTCATGAAGTCTGTGATTCGCTTAAGTATCATAGAGGGGAATTTATCACGTTTAGGCCTCTTTTGTTTAACATAACTCGAGAACGACAAGTCCAATTTTGTTGCAACAAACTTAGAAAAATTAAGAATTACAATTCCTTTAATCTATTGAATTAAAATTCCTTTAATCTATTGATATACTGCTTCTCTAGATAAAACAACAGTTTTGCAGTTATAAATACATTTATGAAAAAAATTTAAATTTTTTGCCCTAAAAATTATAATTTTTTATTTTTAAAAATCATGAAAAATCCAAAACGGGAAATGTGTCAAGTCTTATTACTTTTACGTAAAGTCACAGAACCTATGAAAAAATTAGATATAGATCATGAAAATAAATATATGAATAATATCAATGTATCAAACTGAAACTTAAATGTAAAAAACTCGAACGTATGATTAATATTAACTAGACACCAACTAGACGTATAATTAACGTTATTAAGTAACGTATGATTAATAAACGCACCAACTAAAACGTACATATGTGACGTAACGTATGATCAGTATTAATTAACACAGCAACCAAAACGTGTCATTAATACTGATTTACGCTATTTTACTCTTCAGATTATCAAGAGATTTTCGAATATTTTTGTTTTTACAAAATATTTCATATCGTCACGTAAAATCCATAATACCGTCACAACAAAAATTCAAAATTGGGGTTTAGAGTGATTACGATATTATTGACTAAAATACATGATGTTACGAACTCGTGGAGTTCTGCTTTCATAAATCTCTATGTTATTAAGGAATAAATCAGTTTTTTCCTCTTAACTTTGATACGTATGTATATTCTTTCATTTGACTAAACTATATGAATAGTTTATTTAAGAAACAGTACAAGTCCAAAAATGTAAATTTTTCAGGAGACACAAAAAACTGTTTATCTGGTCACATGGTCATTTAAAGAATTTGAAAAAAATTATGTAGGCACGTTCTGGTATCCCCAAGATGATGCAATGACTAAATTTTTCCAATTTCAACTGCCACTCGTGTAATTGCAAAATATATGCGCTGGACTTATACTGTTTCAAAAAAAAATTCAAAAATTAACTCATTTTATTTAAGAAACCATACAAGTCCAGGACTTGTATTGTTTCAAAAAAAAACAAATACACGTAAAATCAAAACAAACTGAAATCGGATTATCGTAAGATTAATCGCTCGATTTGTGCTCGTATTAGAAGTGCCCTAAAAATTTCCTAGAGGGATTGTACAAACTGAAAAGCTATATCAGCTGGTATAGATTTTTCTAGAAACTTAAAATGTAAACAAACTACAATGTAGTAGATGTCATGTGTACATGTCATGTACATTGGAAAGCTGGGTAGATTGTGATTGTAAATTTGCGAAACGAAGATAACATAAAAAAAAGTTTTTGCTGCCACGCTGTATTACTGCATTGAATAATAATTTAATATTATGGATGAATTTGAAGGAGCCCCTAAAAGAAATAAAAGAGGAGTGGTGAATGTTCACAATTACAAATCAAATGTAATAAAAAGATGCAGAGTTGAAGGGAAAAGTTACACTACCTACAGTGGCAAGGAGCGGTCTCAAAGGAAGACTGGAAATTCTTGCAGGTAATCAGGATAACCCTTCTTTTGATAATTACTTATTTGAGTATCGTTACTGTTTATATTGCAGATGTATTAAGAAGTGCTTTTCGAAGATAGATGAAGAACAAAGAAATGAAATCTTAAAGTCGTTGCTCTCATTGAAAAACAAAAATGAGCAAGATTTGTATATTCAGTCCCACATTAAGGCATTTTATGTTCAGAGAAGGAGACCAAGAAAATTAGATGTGAATAGAAAGAAGGAAATACAAGTAAGGCGAAAAGCCTTTAAATTTTTTATTAGCGTTAACACTGAAAAAATTGAAGTTTGCAAAGCTGCTTTTATGAGTATGTTTGACGTAACTAATGTTCAAATTCAACGTCTTCAAAACCTAATTGTAATGGGTAAATTACCTCAAGATATGCGAGGTCAACAACCAAATCAGAAAACAGTTCCGGTAGATATTGTTTGTAAAGTGGTCGACCACATTAATTCTTTTCCTAGGAAATCATCTCATTATGGTCCCACTGACATTGAATACTTGAGCTCGAAGCTCAATATTACTATAATGCACCGAATGTTTTTATTGAAATATCCGAACCTGAAGGTCAGTTATTCATTTTATTATAAAATATTCAAAACTAGGTTTAATCTCAAATTTGGGAGGTTGCAAGTGGACGCTTGCTGTGAATGCGAAAGGTTGGGTACACGATTGAAGAACTATTGCTTAAATCCCGAAGTGAAAAGACTTGCTGCCACAGAAATGTTGATTCATAAACGCAGGGCAAACAAATTTTATAAATCACTTAAAGCAACTTCAGAGCTCTGTAGGCAGAGTGGTGGCACATCGGTTTGTCTCACTATGGATTGCATGCAAAACATTTCGCTTCCGACAATTCCAGTGCAAGACATGTTCTATTATCGTCAGTTATCCGTTTTTCCGTTCGGGATTCATAACACAAACGATGAAAAAAGTACTATCTACCTGTACCATGAGGGAATAGCTAAGAAGGGTCCAAATGAGGTATGCTCATTCCTTGGACAGTACATAAAAAATATGTCCTCGGAGGTAACTGAGTTATATCTGTATTCAGATAATTGCGCGGGACAAAATAAGAATCACACTTTGCTTCGATTCCTACTTTCTTTAACAGACACTAAGCAGTTCAATAAGATTGTGTACCGTCTACCAATAAGGGGACACTCATTTCTCCCAAATGATAGAGATTTCGGGCTAATTAAACGATGCCTTAGACGTACTGATAGATATTATGATATTGACGATGTGGCCAAAATGATTTTGGAGTCAAGCAATAAAAGCAAATTTTCCGTGAATTTTGTAAAAACTGGGGATGTCCTCGACTTCAAAAATTGGTGGCCGCTTTACTACAAAAAAACAGCAGAGTCTGAAGAGAGCAAAATCCTCAATCATAACAAAAAACTCTGCAACAAAAGGTTAATGAAGTCGAAAAAATGCAGCACAAGCGAGTCCTACAGAAAGCTTGATCATGAAATGTTTAAAATTTCTACTTACCATGAATTTCAATTTGACTCAGAAAATCCAGGAGTGGTGACAGCTTGCGAGTTTATTGATGGATTCACAAGCCGACGGTATACATTCGGCCATGCGAAACGTTCAAAAGTTAACCCACCGACAAACAAAGCGTACAACAGTCGCATACCTATTCTTGCCTCAAAAATGGATGATTTAAAAAAAACATTGCAATACATTCCAGACAGTAATAAAGAATTTTTGAGTAAAATAATTACTAAGTGGCCAACAAGATTGGATACCCAACAAGATACAGATAATCTTTAAATTTTAAACTTAATAATTTAACTTATAATTTACATTTTTGGACTTGTACTGTTTTTTAAATAAAGTACCCATTTATAATTTTTTTTTTTTTGAAACGATACAAGTCCTGGACTTATATTGTTTCTTAAATAAACCAAATATTGAAGGCTCTCTAATGTCACTAAAAACTGTTATTAAATAAAATTTTGTATTGTTTTATAAAGAACACTTGTGGGTCTTGGACCAAAGATGGCGAAACTTCAAAAAATCGAAAATCGAAAAATATGGACTTGTACTGTTTCTTAAATAAACTATTCATATATCCTTACACAATTTTAGACTATAATTTTACTGGTGAAATTCAAATTTCGTATCGAACCTGCCCCTCCTGTAAAGGAACTAAAGTTTTTACGTACGTTTGGATTTGATCGAAAATTCAAATTCTATCGAAAAGTTCAATGGTGTTTCAGAAATATTGCTTGTTCGGGAACCATTCGAAACATTTGTTGCGCCTCCTATAAAGTGACTAAAGTGTTGTTAAGTCTTTTTGAATTTTAAGCGATGATACATTCTATTGAAAAGTCTAATCGAATTCCAGAAATATTGCTTCTTCGAGAAGTATGATAAATATTAGCATCAGGTATAAACAAAGAGATAACACGTGTTGTACGAGTATACACACTTACTAACAGCAAAGTATATAAATCATTAATGCGATTAACTTTAATGTAAAGAAAAAAAACCAAATCTTATTTATAAACCAAATTATTCGAAGTAGTATAACCTTTGAATGTGTGATTAATATTAATAAAGACATTAACTCTAGCATATGATTAATGTTATTAAGATGAACTTGAGTTATATATAAGTATATTACTCCACAATGACACTTGATTGATTATTAAAAACGCTAGCCGAAGAATTTTGTTTAAATATTTGTAGAAGATAGTGTATGTATGCAAGCATTCAATTTAAAAGATCCACTCAAATGTTTAGTAAATATTAATGTCAAACGAGCTACTGAAAGGCTAATTGATCTTACTCCATAAAACAGAAAAAGGAGAAAACTTTAAAAAAGAATATGCCACTTCTGTGTAATTACACTGTTGTAGTCGAAAAATGTATCAACGTTCTAGTAAATAGTATCGGTTAAAATTTTTGAAAAAATCGATTTTTCTTAACTCTCAGATTTTCCTGCACTTTTTTGGGAAGAAATAATTTTTTTTACTTTTTTCACCATAACTTCAAGGGACTCCAAATTTTTCACTCACAATGTTTGGCAAAATTGTAGCCATGGTAAAGCTGAAAAACGTTTGTGAACATATTAATACAATCTGAACGTGTTTAGTCATCCTAAATATCACGTAAAGATGACTTTGTATCTTAAAAATGTGCGGCCCCAAACTAGCCGACCTGACGTATAGATGGTTTCAGTAGTTTGAAAAAAAAATATTTTTTGGTGAATAGTTTCAACCTTATAAAACATGTTTTGAGTTGCAAGGCGCCACTTTGTTTAGTATTTTTATTTGAGCCAACAAAAGTAAACAATTTCCGTGAATTTGTAAACATGAAAAATTCTCAGTTCAAGCAATATTAAGGCCGAGCTAGATTCTACTCTGGGGAGACTGCTGCTTCGTTTACGACTGTAAAATGTTGAAAAGCAGAGCTTCAACGACGCCGTACGATCAGCCAAGACGAACGAACACGCTTAAGAAAATCCACAAAATGGTATTGGATGATCGTCGGCTAAAGGCGCGTGAGCTAGTCGAAATGATAGGCATTTCAAAAAGTAGTATACATCGTATATTGACCAAAGATTTGAAGATGAGAATGCTGTGCGCAAGATGGGTGCCGCGCTTGCTTTCAATAGAGCAAAAACAGGGTCCACCACTTCACACCCGAGACAAAGGATCAGTCAAAGCAGTGAACTGGAATGGGAGAATCGTGTCCAATGAAGGCGAAGACTGTTCCATCTTCAGGCGAGACAATGGCGTCTGTTTTTTTTTTTTGGGATGCGCATGGGATAATTTGA
The DNA here is from genome assembly GCA_963931995.1 of Phaonia tiefii. Taxonomy (NCBI): domain Eukaryota; kingdom Metazoa; phylum Arthropoda; class Insecta; order Diptera; family Muscidae; genus Phaonia; species Phaonia tiefii. Next base: position 66,514,061 of record OZ008367.1, read on the forward strand.
CTTGATACAGAAATTTGATGGGTACCGATCGACTCAGTACACTTGCCCCTAACTGATACCATTTACCAGAACGTGGATACAAAAATTTCATGCCAAAAACTTGAACAGTGTTATCACACAAATCTAATGCGAGGTCTATAGAAAATTCACTTCTTCTTCATTCCGATAATAATAATTGATGTTTTAGTTCTAATAGCAAGATTTTTTAGTTCTAATAGCAAGAAAATCCCAAAATTGTTAAAATGTGGAGTTAGATCAATTGCCATGTGATCAGCTCAATTATCACAAAAAAATATCACGCATATAATGTATTGAATTCAATCACTTCTGCATATATTGTCGCAATTTATGAAATGATAAAAAGATTAAAATTAAATATAAAATACAAAAACTTTAATTCCATTTATAACAAAATAATATTCGTAGTAGTAGTAGTGCATTCCAACGTATGATTAATAATAATAATCACATTATCTCGCGCGTATGATTATTAATAATAGACACATTATCCGTCGCGTATGATTATTAATAGTATTCACATTAACTTCCGTTGATTAATGTTGACAGTTATAGTTTCTATACCAAACATACAACGAACAGCATATTACTCTTTGTCAAAATTGTGTTAACTAAAATGTAAAAACCAACAGCTTAAATAAATCTCTTTTATAAATAAATAACATTGGCGGTAGTAATTCCTGTGAACGTATGATTAATATTTGTATACATCAACTCTAGCGTATGATTAATGTTAAAACAAATAACAACACAAATACGACGAATAACAAATTCCACCTTTTCATAGCCCTCTTCTTCTTCTTCTCTTCTCTCTCTCTCTCTCTCTCTCTCTTTGCTCTTGTCTTTTAAGCGAACCATATAAAACAAACGAATATTGTAAACAATGATTGCAACAACAATAACAATTCTAATAAAAACAAAGACCATGCGCTCTTATAATTTTGTATTTTTCTCTCCCTCTCTCTCTCTCTCTATCGAGGATTACATCATGAATTGAAAACTAAGCACCACTCGACTGTAATAACATTAACAACATCTTACAAACTTACAATGTAATCATCATTATGATCAACAAAATACTCATCCACTATCCAATCGCCCACGAAACGTTCAAACTTTAATTCACACTTTAACACCAAATCGAAAAGATTACGATAACGCAATTGAGGATGTATACGACGCCACGGCGATAACGATCTCTCCTCCTCAGCGAGTTGTTGTGCCGCCTCCTTTTGGATGCCCGTGGTGCTGGTTGGCGGTAAATTTGCAGCCGCAATTTGTAACGCATTATATTGTAATGCTATAACTTTTTCTAATTTGCGAAAGAAATCAATTGTGATGGCGATAAAAGCGAAAATGCTTACAATTGTAATCAAACACGCGATAACGCGCGGCTAAGAACTTTTGAGGAATGAAAGAAAAAGTATTAAGGTCGAACAGACAGACGAAAGTGATTGATAGCGTTAAATGGACAGTTAGAGACTGACTACTTGCTGGGACAGCAGGGCGTTCAATTAAAACTGCAGCCATTGGAATGAGGAATAAACAAAACAAACTTTCAAACAAATTAAATTCGATTAAACAATCAAATACATTTTCGTGCCAAAAATATACGAACTAGTAACAAGAAGTAATGGCGAACCAGAGCACAAACGAATGATCTCTCTACCACTCACACGTCCTATGATCATTTAGTCCAGACACAAACCATTGGCCATAACCTACTTTCCCGTTACTTATTTCAAGATCATCATTGTGGGACAACAAATTCACTATTTGTTACATCTTACCAAATAATCATTATCATGATCAGCAAAATACTCATGTACAATCCAATCCTCATCTTCGATATATTGTTTGAATAATATCGAGGTGCCAAAGACAAGATCTTGCATATGATCGATTTTCCGGGGAGCTGATAGCTCTCGCATTTTATAGTAACACGGCACATTTGAATTTTCGAAATTATCAGCGGCCAGCTGTTGTTTTTCCAGGTAACGTTTGAAAAATAACATTTTTACCGAGAATTTCTTTGAAATTCGTCCTCACTTCTCTCACTATTTAAATGCAACTAAACAGCAATCGCAAGAGGACGGACAAGTGCATTTGTAATTTTTTCGTTAATTTCATAGAAAATGTTTTAGAATCACGTGTTCCCCTCGCCCCCTCATACACACTTGTCCCAAAATGTTGGCATGAAATAAATTAGTGAGTAATTATTTTCGATCAGACATTTAGTCGAATTAATTAGAAAGTTGAGGGGCCCAACCCGTCATGGGTTTGGACGGGCAGGGTGCAGTAGGAGATAAAGGTGCTCGAAAAGTTCAGGTGAATAGCAAATTGCAAAGGAATTGGGGTTTTGCATTCTTGACATAAGGTAAATAATGGTGAGAGGTTGTGTTGCCCTCGAGGTAAAATTCTTATTTGAATTTCAAATAACAGTTTAATCTTGTGGTAGAAAAAAACTAAATACCAAATAGAAACAACATTTGGAATTCAAAATAACTCATTTGATTTTCAAAATTTAATAATAAACATTTTAAAATTACATTTAAAATGTATCAATTGATATTAAAAAATCGATTTATATAAATTTAAAATTTCCATTTAATTTCCAATATTCAAATTTAAAAAATACCTCAAATGAAATTAAAAATAATAATTAAAACCTCAAATCAAATTGATTTAAGAAACAAAAATTGATTTCCCAAAGAAATGTTTAAAATAAATTATAAAAAATTATTTTAAAAAAAATATCAAAAAATTTGTATTTGTATTTAAAAAAAATAATTTTCAAAAAAAATTAACTCGAAAATTTATATTCAACAATCGCCCTTATTCCCGTTGTCGTCGTCGACGTTAATACAATATCGACACCAGTTTTACAGGCGACTTTAAGGCATTTGGACAAAAAAAATGTTGAATAATGTTTTACGAGGGTTGTTTTTGGATCATAGACCTCAAATACTTTGTTGTTGGCGATGTGACAATACATTTATAACGTTCTAAAGTTGGCAAAAATCTAATGACGACGTCGACGACGACAACGGGAATAAGGCCGAATATGTTTATAAAAAATTAATTTCAAAAATTTATTTTCAAACAAATTAAATTTCGAAAAATTTTATTTAAAAAAAATTAATTTTCAACAAAAATATAGAAACTCAAAATGACGTAAATTTAAATCCGTAAAACAGAAGACATTAATTTCAATTCGAACTAACAAGCTAACAATTGAAGCTGAAAACATGTAAATTAAAATTCGCAAGATATTACTTGAAATCCAAAATTCATCAAAAAAAAAAATTTTTTTAATTGCAAAAAAAATTGACATTCAAAAAGACCTCAGTTTAAATCCAGTAAACGAACACATTAATTGCAATTCAAAAGACGAGAAAAACATTTCAAAAGATGACAATTGCAACTGAAAAGACGTCAATTAAAATGCGAAAGATATCACTTGAAATCCAAATTGCATCACTTGAAATTCATTTGTTGTCTTTTGCGCATTAATTGATGTATTTTCAATTTCAAAAGGAATTGTCGCATCTCAAACAATGAATTTTGAATGGAATTTTTCAATTTCAATAGATACACATCGAATTTCAATTGATAAATTCTGAAATATGAACGGAAATATTTGTATTTGAATCAAAATTTATGTAGTTTGAAAAAAATTGATTTTCGAAAAATTTGAATTTCAAAACAAAATATTGAAATTCAAAAAGACTTAAATTTAATCCATAGAACAAAACACATTATTAACTCCATTTCAAAAGACAACAAATACACTTCAAAAGATAACAATTGAAATTGGAAAGAGGTCAGTTAAAAGTCGCAAGACTTCATCATCATCACTTGAAATTCCTTTGTTGTCTTTTGCGCATTAATTGATGTATTTTTAATTTCAAAAGGAATTCTCCCATCTCAAATAATGAAGTTTGCATGCAATTTTTCAATTTCAATAGATACAATTTGAATTTGAATTGATAAATTTTGAAATTAATAAACTTTGAAATTAATAAAACTTGAAAAAATATTGGTTTTTTAATCAACAGTGTTGTATTTAAAAAAAAATTGTTTTCGAAAAATTTTAATTTGAAAAAAATATCGAAATTCAAACAGGCCAATTTACATCCATTAAATAAAACATTTTAATTGCAATTCACAAGACAAGAAAACATTTCAAAAGATGGCCATTGAACCTGAAAAGACCAATTAAAATTCGTAAGATGCCTCTTGCATTCCCAACTGCATCACTTGAAATTCATTTGTTGTCTTTTGCGCATAAATTGATGTATTTTGAATTTCAAAAGGAATTCTTGCATCTCAAATAATGAATTTTGAATGCAATTTTTCAATTTCAATAGATACCATTTGAATGTCAATTGATAAATTTTGAAATACTAACAAAAATATTGATATTTGAATTAAAAATTTTGTAGTTTGAAAAAAAAATTGATTTCCGAAATATTAATTTCAAAAAAAATATTGAAATTCAAAAAAGACCTCAATTTAACTCCGTAAAACAAAACTCATTAATTTCAATTCAAAAGACAACAAATACAACTTAAAAGCTATCAAGTGAATCTGAATAGGCGTCAATTAAAATTCACTAAATATCTTTTGATGTCTTTTTTCGCATTAATGTGCATATTTTCAATTTCAAAAGAAGTTTTCGTATCTCAAATAATAAATTGTGGTGGAAATTTTCACTTTCGATGGATGCAATTTAAATTACAATTTTAAATTACGAATAAAAATATTGATTTTTGCGTCAAATATGTTGTACTTTGAAAAAGAGGTATGAAGTTTACAATTGTAATTCTAACGACAATTTTGAGAGATACCAATTGAAATTCAAAAGACATCAATTGAAACATATAAGATAAAGTGAAGTTACAAAAATTACAATAAAACTGCACAAATCAATTAAACTTCAAAATATATTAATTGTATTAAAATCAGTTAATATCGAAGTAAATTCAATTGCAATTCCAAAGAAATTCAAATTGAAATTTAAAATAAATAAAGCCACAAAACAATAATTGAACTAACAAAAAACTGTTTTAAAAAATTTGGTTTTCAAAAACAAATGTTTTTCAAAAAAAACTGATTTCCAAAAAATAATTGGATTTCCAAAAATTGGGATTTTCAAAATAATCTTCAATTTAGATTTAAAAACATATCAATTTGCCTTTAAACAAAACATTAAAACAACTGAAAATCTAACAATCAAAATTGTAAAAAAAACATTAGTAAAAATTCGCAAGATATTGATTTAAAAAAAAAAATATTTAAAAAAACGAATTAAAAAATAATTTGATTTTCCAAAACATAAAAATCTATTGAAATTCAGGACTTCAATTTAAATATAAAAAAACCCTTTAATTGCAATTCAAAAGACGACAAATGCAAGTGAAACGGTATCAATTGAAACGGTATCAATTGAAATTGAATAAATTTTGAGACTGATGTACTTTAAATTTCTGAACGAATTATGGTATCTCAAATAATAAATTGTGAATGCACTTTTTCAATTTCAATAAATACAATTTGAATTTATATTGCTACATTTTAAAATACGAATAAAACATATTGATTTTTCGATGAAACATTGTAGTTTGAACAAAGATGGTATTACGTTTAAAATTGTAATTCTTTTCTAACGAGATTGGGAAATACCAACTGAAATTCAAAAGACATCAATTGAATCAAATAAGACAAAATAGAATTCCAACAATATAATAAAATTCCAAAAAAAAACAATTTAAATTCAAAATATATTAATTGCATTAAAACTAATTACAATCGAATTAGACACTAATTGGAATTAAAAACAAATTCAAATGGAAATTTAAAATACCTCAAGTAAAAGTCAAAAGGCAATAATTGAAATAACAAAACAAATGTTTTGAAAGCAGTTGATTTTCAAAAACTTTATTTAAAAACTTGATTTTTAAGATAATAAATAGATTTTCAAAAAATTTGATTTCCAAAAAAATATTCTACAGAGATTCAAACGATAATTTAAACGAATTTAAATTAAAACAAAAACATTAATTGCAATTCAAAAGCCAACCAATACAACTGATAAGCTATCAATTGAAATTGAAAGAACGTCAGTTAGAATTTCGCAAGATATTGATTTTCCAAAAAAAAAAAAATCCAAAAAAAAATATTTTTCAAAAAAAAATTATTTTTCAAAAAAAATTGATTTTCAAAAAAACTTGAATTCGAAAAGACATCAATTTTAATTTAAAAAAGCATATTAATTGCAGTTCAAAAACAACTGAAAATCTATCAATTGAAATTTAAAAAAGTCAATTAATTTCGCAGGATATCAATTGAAATTCAAAACTTATCAATTGAATTCTAACGATGATATTTTTTTAGTTTTAATTGATTTCTTTATAATTTCAAAAATAATTTTCGCATAGATACATTTCAAATTGAAATTGAAAATTTTGAATTTCGGATTAAAATATTGATGTTTGAATTTAAAATTTTGTAATCGGCATAAGGACATAATGGAAGTTTGCAATTGTAAATCTAAAGAAAATTTTGAAAGGCACCAATTGAAATGCAAAGGGCCATCAACTGAAAGCTATAAGATATGAAAATCCAAAAATAATAATATACCAAACTAAAATAAAAAACAATTCAAATTCAACACATCAATTGAATTAAATTAATTAAAATACAACTATACATCAATAGCAATTCGAATGACGACAAATGAAGTTGAAGAGACATGAATTTGAAATTGAAGAAACAAAAACTTGAAATTGAAGAGACGTCAATTTAAAAATGAAGCGATATCAATTTGAAATTAAAGGGAGTTCAATTGAAATTGAATATACACATTGTTAGACATTGAAGAAACATCAATTTAAAATGGAAAAACCATCAATTTAAAACTTTAAAGCCATCATCATAACACGTAATTTCCCCCCCTTTTACTTTGATTTGTTCACTTTATTTTTGCAGGCAAACAAAATATTCCCAAGGGAATTTTATTCGCGATGGGGGTAGATATTAATTTGATATTTTGTTCCTTGATGTAATTACATATGTTTGGGGAATATTATTATTATATTATTCGCGATAAGGCTGAATAACAATTTAAATATACTTATACACGCCGCAACACAATGACAATGCGTTTGCACAGTAACTTAACATAAATAATCGAATACTACGCGCTGAAAAAATGTCCTTTGTTGTTGTTTGGGTGCAAATATAGCATGTTTGTAGCTTGTCGCAAATATAGTATACTTATGTCCAAACACATTGTGTTTCCTATTCAATAATACATGATGGTGATACAATGATTAATATGTTATAAGATATGTTTTGTGACCCAAATATTGATTAGTTTGTTGAAAACTGCTGGGAAAAATCGTGAGACAACACAAAAAACAAACAAGCAACCAATCTTTAATTCAGGTGACCGGTCATAACGCCCAACGGTCATAAGGCCCAAATTTTTTTTTGGGCCTTATGACTGTTCTGAGGGCGGGCATAACACCCAAATTGGTTTTGGGCCTTATGACCGCTCCGAGGGTGCTCATAACGCCCAACAGATGAAAAGACACAAAGCCCAAAGTTCTTGGACTTCTCCTACAGCACTTGTTATATGGGCCTTGTACAAACGGTCATAACGCCCAAATTTTTTTTGGGGCCTTATGACCGCATTTCGGATGGCCGTATGGCCCAAAACCAAATTAGGCGTTATGGCCACCCTAAGGGCGGACATAAGACCCAAAAAATATTTTGGGCCTTATGACCGTTGGACGTTATGACCGGTCACCTTTAATTCATGAGAACAATGCTTGAACGTTAGTATGTATGTATATGGATGTTTCAAACATATACATGGTTCCTACATAATACAACAGGGGCTGTTTTTCAGCGTGTACGTTTTGAACTCGAGAGCTGGTATGTGTTAATTTTATATGGCAGATCATGTCGATCAACATTTGCTTCTTGGAGTAATTAAATATCTTATCTTATACCAAGACCTAAGTGTGCATAATGCTGCCAAGAAGTCAGTCTTCCAAAAAGTTTCAAATTTTTCTTAAACTTATGTTAAAAACAGCTCCATGTTCGTTCTTTTCTAAAAAGAAAAATCCTCGACAAATCATGCATTTCTTTTTCTCTGCAGAAGAATTTTTCATCAAATTAAAACAAAATTAAAAAGTTTGTTAATAAAAAAAAAATAAAATTTAAAAATATAAAAGTTAAATTCTTCTGTTTAAATGTTATTTGAAAAATAGTTAATCCAAAAGTTAATAAGAGAGATAACCTAACCAAAGTCCCTGCATATAAAATGAAAAGTTTTTACCTTAGAATGTGATCTCCGGGTAGTGCGTCCACTGTCACGTTCATCCTTGGGACGATCACGATGGCGACGGCGAGAGCTCGAGTGGGAGGTATCATCTCTGTAACGATATTTATTATGGACACGACGGCCCGATGTGGGAGACTTACGGTGTGAACGTTTAGAACGCTCCTTGCGTCGGCGGGATGAACTATCAAAGCTGAAACGATAGGGAACAGAAGAATGGGAATGCAATGATAACATTTAATTAAAAGGAAATAGAAAAAAAATCGATATAAAAGAGATTTATAAAAAAGGATATAAATGACCTGCGACGAGAAGAGAACGTCTTTTGAACTCTTTGATGACAAATCAGTTTGTTGTTTTAGCTGTTTTATAGCTTGAAAGGCCTTTTCCTCCCCACCCTCTCCTGTTTCTATCTTATAATTCTCTTAGTTTTTGTATTGACTTCTCTTTTCTTTTGTGTGTTTTTTTTTGTGATCTCTTCTATTGCGATATCATGTTTTTAATTCGTGTTGAGAATTATATTCAAACTTGATGTTTCTTTGTTTAGTTTTGTTTTCAAAACTAATTATTATTTATCTAACAAAACAGAAAAACTTTTTGTATTTTGATTCAAATCCTAATGAATGTTGTCAGTATTGAAAAAAAAAAATATTATAATATTGAAATATAATTCAAAACATTCACAATAAATCAAAACAAAAAATGTAAAGTAGCAGCTGAGAAAATACAAAACATAAACAAACACACAATTGTGGTGATTATTTTATAAAACACAATGCGCGCGCTGATGGATCTTTAAGGGTAGGACCATAGAGTAATGACGTATAGAGACGCAATTGTTCTCATCTGACATTTCCTTTCACTTTTTCCTTGACTAATTATTGCAGCTTAAGGAAAGTTTCCTGAAGAAGATTTCCAAAGGAAGTCGAAATATCGAAAAAGAGAAAAAAAAACAAAAAAAATTTAAGAAATCTAAAGGGACCTTAAGCTGCAATAATTAGTCAAGAAAAATTAATAAAAATAAAGGTCGAAAATATAGAAACAAATCATTTCCTTTCACACTATTCGTGGTGGGGTCGGTGCGATAGAGAGTTATTTGACGTAAATTGACTTAAACTAGGTGGCATTACAAAAAATTTTTGACTTAAATTGTTCATGTCGTTCTGATGAAAAACTGTGAAATTTAAACGTATTTTGAACTCTTTTGATATATTTTATTGTTAGCATACATATATTTGTGGTGTAGTTACACAAAAATTTCAACGCACAAATCGAAATGTCGTTGCTGATATATTGTTGGATGGTTGCCTCTATCTGGTATTATTAAAGCAATACTTTGCAACATCCAACCGCCCATCTGCAACACTCCAAATGCCATCAATTTACTGAGAGAGTTGGGTACTCTATACGTCATTACTCTATGGGTAGAGCCATAGATTAATTTATACATAAATTTGTCAACTCGCTCATTGGTTTAATGATTGAAGGGAAGCGAACTTGTGTTTGAACATCAAGAGAAGAATTCTGAGGAAAACATAAATTTTTTTTTTTTCGATAACTGTCTTAGTTATCGAGTTATCGGAAGATAAAAATGGCAATTTTTGTATCTATCTAAAGGATCTAAAGCGAATCACAGACTTGTCATTCATTAGCATAAACCGTCGGTTTACCGCCCTTCTGATTACAAAATTTTTTGGTAATATTTTTTCAAAATCATCCGTCAGATAAAAAGTTATCGACCAAGCTCATGCTGATGAATGACAAATCTGTGGTTCACTTAAAGGTGAAAATATCAACAAAAAAAATCGATAACTATTAGTTATCGAACTTTCTTCGTGGACGGCATTTGGACGGGCTTAGGAATTTTGTCCTCTGGGATATGTACAACACCGACTACGCAGCTTCGGCAGAGTATTTCTGTGTTATAAAGCTTTCCGCGTGGACGACCTACGGCCGGGCTTAGGTATTTTCTCCTCTGAGATAGGTTCACAACCGGCTTCGCGGCTTCGGCATAATATTTCTGACTTAAAAAGCCTTCTGAGTGTGGACGGACTTCGGCCAGGATTAAAGATTCACTCCTCTGGGGTAGGTTCAACTCCGGCTTCGTGGCTTCGGCATAGTATTTCTGTGTTATAAAGCCCTCTCAGTGGACGACCTTCGGCTGGACTTAGATTTTCTCCTCTAGGGTAGGTCCAACACATGCTGTGGCATAGTATTTTTTGTGTTATAAAGCTTTCTGCGCGGCTTATAGACGTCGCACAAAAAAATAAAAAGACACCGCTGAATTCGTGACATGAATATATTTCGTTTGAGCACTTTGGGAATTCCCAACAATACCTAGGCTTACCGCTTGTTTGGACTCTGCTGGCCACATAGGCCCGTCCTACGGCTAATTTTTCGATTTCTCGCATTCTTGATTTTTTCTCTAATGTTGGTTATTTTTCATACATTTTTGACCACTGCTCCGGTCATGGAATTCAGTCCGAAATTTTATAAACTCCATACAATAAAAGATCCTTCGAAAAAGCAACGAAAAATTTCTGTATTAAGAAACATTTGAATGATTCTCTGAAAAATGTAAAGACCAATAAAACTGCAGAAAGAACTAAGCAATGTTGTCAACTCTCATTCAATTTAAATTCCTAAATTCCATTCATTCTTATTTATCTGGCCACAAACAACCCAGAGGGGTCAAGGGCCTCGCAAAGTGTGGATAACATGTTTCCCCAACCGGCTCGATCTTCAGTTTTTCTCCTTCAGTTGCTAACACCGAGCTCTCGCAGTCAATATTCCACCTGGTCTTTGCAGCGAAGTCTTGGTCGTCCTATGTTTTGATATCCTTCGAGTACGCCTTCGGATACCTTTCGTACTGGTTCATTCTGATCCATTCTATTGACATGGTGTAGCCAGCGTAAACGCGCTACTTTGATACGCATAACTACAGATACAGATTAGATTATACAGCTCGTGGTTCATCCAGCGTCGACACTCGCCGTTTTCTATTATAGGACCACATATTTTTCGGAGAATTGTTCCCTCAAACACTCCCAGTGATGTTTCATCGGCATGCGACATAACCCAGGATTCTGCGCCATAAAGCAACACAGGTTGTATGAGAGTCTGAAGTAGTTGGATCTTCGATTCTCGAGAGAGGCTCTTATCTCTAAAGTGCTTGCTTAGTCCGAATTAATACCTGTTAGCAAGCACAATTCTCCGTTTTGATTTTAAGGCTGATGTCATTGCTTCTGTCACGGCAGATCCGAGGTAAATAAATTCTCCCACTACCTCGAAATTGTAATGGTTATCAGCGTTCATCCTTTCTTCCAACCAGGTGGATGTTCTGCTTGTCGAAACCATGCATGTAGTGTTGTCCTCGTTTACTGCCAAACCCAATTTTTGTTGATTCCTTTTCAATTCTCGAAAATACTGCAGGAACTTCTCGCAGATTTCGCCCACTGATGTCGAAATCATCAGCATACGCGTGCAGCATGTGACTTTTGTTGTTGATAGTTTTATTCGTCTTGACTGCGGCTTTTTTCACGATGATGTCAATTAATATGTTGAAGAGATCGCATGATAGGGTGTCGGTCTGTCTGAGGTCTCGACTACACGCTGAAAAATTTGTGTTTTTTGTTGTTGTTTGGATGCAAATATAACGTGTGTGTAGCTTGTCGCAAATATAGTGTACTTGTGTCGAAACATATTGTGTTTGCTATTCAATTTAACATGTTTGGGAAACCACGATTAATAGGTTATAATATATGTATTTGTGACACAAATGTGGTTTTGTCTGTTGAAAACTGTTGAAAACTGTTGAAAACAGAAACGTGACAGGTAATAAAGAAAAAAATGGCAGCAGATCTTCAATTGTCGAAAATAATGCATGTAAACATGTCGGTGGTGCAATGGTTAGTGTGCGCGCCTCTTGTACATGAGATCCTGGATTCGATCCCTGCTCTGACCATCTTAAATTTCTTTCGGCGACGATAGTGACGGCGACACTATCGAGTATTTAGCCATGAAGAAGCTTCTCAAAATACCGTTCGGAATCGGTGTAAAAGCTGTAGGTCCCAATCAGTGAGTATAAAAGTAGAAAGCGCACAGCTCACTGGGTGTGAGAAGCTCTCCCCAATTCCATCACGGAATGTAATGGGAAACCATTTATTTATTTTTTAAACATGTTCATGGTTCCTGCAATATGTTGCTGCTTGATCTTTACCAATCTTTACTGAGGATTTCGTGTCGGTCGGTGTCATTCTACAAGAGGCGTGAAGGCTTAGCAGGAATATCAAGCTCCGACATAGCTTACTACAGTATTTCCCATATAGGGCTGTCGAAGGCAGCCTTAAAATCTTCAAAGAGGTGGTAAGCGTCGATTTGATTTTCGTTGGTTTTCTCCAGGATTTGTCGTAATGTGAATATCTCGTCGATAGTAAATTTTCCAGGCCTAACCATACACTGATAAAGGCCGACCAGGTCTGCAACAAATGGCTTTAGTCTTTCGCACATTTCGCTGGAAAGGGTTTGGAATGCAATGCATGAAAGGCTTATTCCACGATAGTTAGTACATAATTTTTTTCTTTTTTTGTTGATTGGATGCAAATATAAGGTGTTTGTAGCTTGTCGTAATTATAGAATGCTTGTGTCCAATCACATTGTGTTTGATATTCAATATAATATGTTTGGGGTACAACGGCTAACAGGTTAAACTAGATGTGTTTGTGACCCAAATGTGACTTTGTTTGTTGAAAACAGCTGAAAACAAAAAGGTGACAGACCGTAAAGAAACGAAAAGCAGCAGATCGTCAATTCCCGAAAACACTGGTTGCAAACATGTACATGGTTCGTCCAATAACAGCTCAGCCAGTAGTCCATCAGTACCAGCGGCTTTTGTGTTCATAAGCTGGGTCGTCGGTAGGGCAATGGTCCGGCTCTTGTAAGTGAGTACGTGGGTTCGAACCCTGCTCCGACCGCCTTACATTCCTTCTGACGGCAGTCACCGCGCTTAGCGATGACATCACTACCGAATACTTAGCCATGAAAAAGCTTCTCAAAAAACCGTTCGGAATCGGGGTAAAACTGTAGGTCGCAATCAGTGAGTGGAAACTGGAAAGCGCATAGCTCAGTGATCGTAAGAAGTTCTCCCCTATCCCTTCATGAGATGTCATGGGAATCCATTTAATCTTGGGAAAAGTAGACCAGAGTAGTGATGTATGCATATTCCCAGCATACTCTGCACATCTGTGACAAGATTCCCGTCCTTGTATCTACAAAAAGGGGACCTTAACCCATATCCGTTGGTTTGGTTTTGTACTTTTCGGTATAAATTACGGGCCTCAAACAAAATGGTTTTCGCGGATTAGGGAGAGCTTCTCACAAACCAGTGAGCTGTGGGCGTTCTAGTTTTACACTCACTGATTTCGACCTACAGTTTTACACCGGTTCCGAACGGTATTTTGAGAAGCTTTTTTTAACATTACACTTGGCCTGAGAAGATCCGGAAGGGTAATTTAGCATCCCAGATGTTGCCGATTTTCCCAGGATTAATTTCACTGGTATTTTTGAACCTTTGACTTGACTTAAATTGATATTTTTAAAATTTATTTATTTAATATTTTTTTTTTTGGTGAAAATTCAGTAGGAAAGGACACTTAAGGGATCAAATATGTAAAAGTTTTCTTTAGAATTGTTGGATTTAAAGTCCTTGCCAGCACTCGATGACTTTAGAAGAGATTCCTTATACAGTTTAACTTTACGTAGACAGATAATAGGCGTCACAACAATCCGCACTGTTTTCTCGATGACTTTAAACAATTTCGCTCGTGTGCCACAGTCCACCATTGTAACGACATAAAAACGTTTGCGTTGTGTTCTACAAAATAATTTACCATTAACACCTGAATAGGAAAATATTTGCAAAAAAAACATTTTGTTTTCAAAAACACTAAATTTGGAAATGTCGTTCGCAATTCTCACACATTTTCCAAACTTCCGTCGCATTAAAATATTCATCAAAAACAAAACGAAATACACAAAACAAAACGCGCTTACAGGAAACGGAAACGATTAAATAACTTAATTTTCTTCACTGTATTTGAAAATTCAAATCCTTTTTTTTGTATTTACCTTAGTAATTTCGTTTTCAATGCCATATCACTAAAACTTCTTCCCATCAATAGCGAATATTTAAAACACATATTGCCTCTTCTTCTTGTTATTTACTTGATATGTTATATATTTGCATTTATTATTTCCTTTTCTTGAAAATAATTATTCTTTATTGTTTTCCCGCTCTTCGTGTGTGTGTTTTGAGGAGCTTAAATAATACTAAATTATGCATTTGATCGGCCAACGGTTGCAGGCGCGGCAGCATCCACCTTCAGAAGAGACCAACCAACCAAACCATCATCATCATACATCGACGAGTATTTCTATTGTAATTTTGAAAAAACAGAATTTTTGCAAAATGATAACAGCAAAAACAAAAGAGATCCCCAACCATCATCATTATCATTATAGAGCAACGTAAATGAATTAATAAATCAGCAGCAAATTGAATTATCTTTCAGTGTATACAAAAACAAAAAAGTGTATAGTCAATAGGTGCTTCTTGGGCAGGTCAGTCATATCAAAAGATATGAGAATAGATGAATGAGATAAATTCAGGTGGGTATTCAAATTTATAGGCATAACATTTGAGGAATATGGAAATGATTATAACGGGTGGTTCAAGTTCAGGTATATTTTTAAGTCATATTATTTTGACACAAATAAATTTTTTCTGTTCAAAATATTGACTACACGCTGAAAATCTGTATTTTTTCGTTTGTATGCAAACATAACTTGTGTTTGGAGCTTGTCCCAAATATAATATCATTGTCTCCAACCACATTGTGTTTGCTATGCAATATTACATTTTTGGTTTGTGATCCAAATCAGCTTTGTTTGTGATACAAATTGCTCTGTCGTGAGCCAAATAATAAGAGACCAAAAAGATACTGTTGTAACTGTATTTTGTAACCGCAAAAAAAAATGTTTCCCATTACAACCCATGAAGGGATTGGAGAAAGCTTTCCACAATCAGTTAGCTGTGCGCGTTGTAGTTTTACACTCACTGTTTGGCACCTACAGTTTTTACACCGGCTCCGAACTGTATTTTTGAGAAGCTTTTGCATGGGTAAGTACTCAGTAGTGTCGTCCGAACTAAGCGATGTGACCGCCGTCGAAAGAAATGTAAGGTGGTCTGGGCGGCGATCGAATCCACGATCTCATGTACAAGAGGCGCGGACACTACACATTGCTCCACCCACGGCCGCATTAAAAGTCCGTAATCATGACCCTGTAGCGCTAGTCGTTGATTGCATTGGCGCTTCCAGCAGAACTTTCGAAAAAGAAAAACGGCCAATGGTGTCATTACCCCAAAATCCACACCGAACAGTTTGTCACTCTATATGGATGCGGTCACCACGGTCAATCAATAATTGTATAACAATTTATATACAAAACTTTGAAAAAAAAAATATTATTTTAAATTGTTTGAGATTTTTCAACTTTGTTCTCAGAAATCTTGAAAATTTTATTTATAGACTAATTCTCATGTTTTTATTTGAAACATATTTTATTAACAACGATTTTACTTTTTTAAATGAAAAACTCAAATTGAGGCGAAAATCCGCTGTATAAAAAAATCACCGGATTTCGGTCCCAAAACATGTTAAGCACGTGGATGTGGTTTTTAAGACTTTTGTATAAAAACCCAAACCTTCAAAATGTTTACGTTAAAAAAACTGGTGGACCAGGATTTTCAAACATGTAATGTTTCGAAACAACCGATACCCCGTTTTCTTGATTGGGTTGGCTTTTTGAATACTCTAGTTTAGACATTTGGTTATCACCAACATGTATGAAACAACATTTACATGTTTCTAAGAAAAATTTAAATTGTAGGAAGAAATTAGCAATTTTGTAACAACACATTAAAAAAAAAAAAACTTAAAAACAGAGAAAATATATTGTTATTAACACTGATATGTTGCTGGATGTGGGTCCGCCAGTGTAGTACTAACGGGTTTTTCTACAGGACGCTACAAAAGTAAATCGATAGGGACAGCAAACGACGCCATAGTTTTTCCTGCTCTTTTGACATTTCTCTTCAGTAAGGTTTGCCATTTCATCATGGAAAGATATACGAGCCAACAACGAGTCGAAATTATTAAAATTTACTACCGAAATTTGGAGTCAGTGGCCTCAACTTTAAGAGTGCTACGATTCGGATTTTCATCGGAAAATCATCTTCAGCGATGAGGCTCATTTCCGGCTGAATGGCTTCGTCAATAAGCAAAATATGCGTTATTGGTCAGACAGCAATCTACACGTAATCCATGAGTCATCATTGCATCCCGAAGAAATTACGGTTTGGTGCGATTTATGGACCGGCGGCGTCATTGGGCCGTACTTCTTCCGTGATGATCAAGACCGGCACATTACTGTGAATGCGAATCGCTACCGTTCAATGATAACCGAATATTTTTGGCCCCAATTGGATAATATGGACTTGGAGGACACGTGGTTCCAACAGGACGGCGCCACAAGCCACACAGCGAATGCCACAATCAATTTATTGGAAACCAAGTTTGGTGAACATGTTATCTCACGAAATGGCCCAGTCGATTGGCCGCCTCGGTCGTGCGATTTGACGCCGTTAGATTATTTCCTGTGGGGCTACGTCAAGTCTATGGTCTATGCCAACAAGCCAGCGACGATTGATGAACTTCGTACGAATATCGAACGTGAAATTGCAGCAGTATCGGCCGATTTATGCTTGAAAACCGTCAAAAATTGGGTTCAGCGTCTGGACTTCTGCAAGCTTGCCCGTGGTGGCCATGCAAAAGAAATCGAGTTCCATACATAATGGCATCGAACGTACTTTCACAGGAATAAAGAATTGCATTGGTATCTAAAACCGGTTTTGTTTTATTTAAAAAAAACTTTTGTAGCGCTCTTATTGAAAAACCCGTTACGTTGAACGATACATTTTGCACAAAGTTTCAGCAACATGTCTAGAACAACATTTTAATGTGTTTTATAGAAAAGGGGAACGATCAATCAAATTGTTGGAAGAAATTGGTCAATGTTGGCAAATCTCACAGTTTCTTTACAACAACAATCTGGGTTTTAATCCCGGTATTCAGTTTTTATGAAATTTTCGTTGCCATAAGAAGTACGTGTATAAAAAATAACGAAAATTTCATGACCCGAAAATTTCGCTCACTTTCATTTTCAGTTTCTTTGCGAAAATTTCGTAGGCAAAAGCAAGTACAGGGTGGTTACGCCAAACTTATTTCGTACGAAAACAATTGTTTGATAATTGTTTGGGACCGGAATTTTGACAATTTGGTTTTTTTAGTAAACAAAAGTAATACCACATGCCTTAAAAATATAATGGAGTTCAAAGACGAATTACTAATAAAATATTTCCATGGTAAATCAGAGATATGGGGTAACTCTCTGCAACAAAATTTTGCGTTTAGAAATAAATGACAAAATTTCTTACGAAAATTTCGCAAGAACTCAATACGGGGCTTTAGCGTAAAATACCTTGTAGGCCGAAAATTATTGTCATCAACACTGATGTACAGCTGTTCAATTTCGTAGTGAATCAAATTGATGTTGGTCAATGCCTTTCGTGCGAACGAAGTTGATATCAGCCTTTACTTTAAATTTACCTAAAAAACTATCCATGTTTCTAATAATATATATAAATGAATTTGATACCAGCCTTTTCCTGAAATAGTAAAATTATGGAGCATACGAATTTATGACTGGTTCATTATACGATTATTGTATAAACATTTTACCTATTAAACGTTTCAAAGTTTTATGAATATATTAATTTATATTACCGATAATTTTGTTTATTCAAACTGATAATTTTGTTTATTCCAACTGATAATTTTGTTTATTCAATATGTATATGTATATTTAATGCTTCGAAACATGTATACAAAATTTAGGCATCAAGGTGTTGAAATACTTTTCGTTACACATTTTAATTCAAAATATTTCGCAAAGGTCTGCACTAAGTTCAACCTATCGAGCGAAATTATACAGAAATCCATAGAAAAGAATTTCTTGCAAAATATCGACGAAAGAGTGAGTGTCAGTGTTGTTTTTATGTCGTTTAAATGTTTCATTTGTTGGTGCTTGTCCTGGGCTAAAGTTCTGGGTTGGTATCTATACCTAAGAGATTCCACTCAGCTCGCGCGAAATTTTATAAAATTTCAAACAAAAAATGCATGCAAAGTATCGACGAAAACCTTTCGTCAGTATAGTTTTAGTTGTTCACAAGAAATATCAGCAGCATGTGTCGATTAAGGTTATGTTTTTGAGAAACCTTTCATATTATAGGAAGATGTGATCAATGTCAACTCCCATTCAATTTCTTAGAAGAAAAAACTTAAAAACATATACTGATCAACACTGATATGTTGCTGGACAATTTTGCAGTGAAACAAATTGATGCTGTTGAATGAAGTTAGTACCAGCCTTATAAAAATTGAAATGCCATATATTTTCCCACGTTACTCTATTGGTATCTAAACATGTTCTACATTAACATATTCATTTTATTGATCCCATTTTGAATTTTAAAATGCCTTTAAATACCGTTTTGCCTAATTTTGAATATAAATTCGTAATCCACGAATTTTACCAATCATCGCAGCAACATTTACAGTGTTTATGTTGTCAAGAAAAATCATTTACTAAGTTTAATAAAGGCAAAAGTTCTTCTCTTTGCTGCTTTGTAATCATAGAAAGACGTGATTGTTTTACTTAAAAACTTGAAGCAAGTGTGCCGATAGATATGCAAAAAAAAATACCTTAAATAATAGAAATGTATTTAGGAGAACTTACAACATGTATCGCAACATTATCGCTAAACAATGACCTCAAATACTAGAAATGTATTTAAGAGAACGACAACAATGTATCGCAACATTATCGCTAAACAATGACCTCAAATACTAGAAATGTATTTAAGAGAACGTACATGTATCCCAACATTATTGCTAAACATGAAAATATGAAACTAAGGCTGGTACTAACTTCGTTAGCATGAACAACATTGAACATCCCTTTGTTTTCTGTCAAATTTACCAAAAACATCACGGTATGGACTATATTTTTTGGTGATTGCCATCGAATTTTGTACACTAAAAATCCTTTTTTTGTTTAAAGATATTTTACGATATTTGACAACATTAATCATTTCTTCTGCAATTAGCCAACAACATCACAGGATTAACTATATTTTTTGTTTGCTTCCCATTTCTTTTATACAGTAAAAATTCTTTTTTTTTCAGATACTTCACGATATTTGACAACATTAATCATTTCTTCCTACAATTCGGTTGGTCGTGACGATTTTCTTAGCAACATATAAATGTTGCTCGATATATGTTAACGGTATTTCATCAACATGTTGCTTGATTTTTTTTAACTTTTTTTTGTATGGAACCTTTAAAGAGCAATAAATCTATTGGCAATTTTCTTTAAGTGACATCAAAGATTTAATATTGCAATCAAATATTCTTGGTGTTCAGTGATTAAATCGGAAAGAAATTCAAAAGGAACGATAACGTGATAATACCATATAGTAGCAAGTAGGGTACACTTATATAATAAATATTATTATACAGATATAAATCAATAAACTATGTACAAAAGCTTTACAAGATGTTGACGTCACAATACGAACAATGCTCATGCACACATGAAAGACAAATTGGTTGCCAACGGCGGCATATAAATCAATTGTGTGCAGCCGACAATAATAACAACTGTCGGTCAATATGACAAAATAGATCCATAAAGATTTTTAAATTTTATATACATACAGTAGGGCGGCATAGCCGAAATGTTTATAACTGCAGACGTGTTTAAACTTTTGAATGTTTACAAGCATGTACTGTAGGGTATTATCCACATTCCATTCAAGACTTGTGTATATTATGTAGGCGTCAACATGCTTAAGGATTATAAATGAGAACCATATGATTTGGTGTTTTTGCGAAGCTAATCCATCAAATTTTTCTTGTACAAAATATTCATAGCTGATTATTAAACAAAAACAAAAATTAAATACACATATATTCATTTGCCACAAGAATGCAAATTTTTTTTTAATAAATAAAGAGCATTAGCTCTTAAATGTTTGCTTTATTATCGGTATTAATGTGTTTGAAAAGGCATTGCCTTGAGGTGATTTGGAACAAAATGATTCATTGAGTTTGTCTTCAATAAAAGTGTCACTGAGATCATTTGGCTTAAGACAAACAGAATAAAAGATTGTCTGGCAATTATTATAACTAACGAAATGTGTTGTTTTGCGTCTGAAAGATGAACAATTTTATTTGCAACATTGTGTTGCTAAACATAAACGAACCATACACCCTTATCACGAATAACATTTCTCTGGGAATGTTTTGTTGAGAAGACAAAATAAAATGCAAAACAAAAGTGAAATAGGAAGAAAGTCGCGGAAGAAACTTGAGATAAAAGTTCCGTACTAGGTTCCATATTTCGCGCGAAATATTACAAAACTCCAAAAAAAAACAACCCAAAAAAAAAAAACAACAAAAAAAAACTCAAGAAAAAAATCACACACAAAGTTTCAGCAACATGTATAGAACAACATTTTAATGTTTCTAAGAAAAATTAAACGACCAAGGAATTTGTTGAAAAAAATTACAATGTTGTCAACTGTCATTAAATTTCTAAGAAAAAAGTTTTTGTATTTAAGAAACAAACCTGAAAAACAGATAAAACTATAGTCGTCAACACTGAAATGTTGCTGGTTAATTTCACAGGGAAACAAATGGATGTTGCAACAAACTGTTGATGCAACATTTTGGATTGTTGAAACCACATGTCGTTCACATCCATATCAAGCAATTTCGGAACAATGAAACCAGATTTTCATGAAGCGACAAATCATCATTAACTGCTATTACCCGACACACCCCATTTTCGAAGAAAAAATGTTCCAAATTTACACCAAACAGCGTCACTTTGTTGATGCATTTTTTCCGTCATCCTGTTGAAACCACATCTCGCCCGGATCAATGTCATCTATATTTTCAAACAAAAAATCCATTGATCATTTTTTTGAGACACAATAAAATGTTGCCGATATTTCGTACAAACAACTTAGTACTTCACAGGGGGTAAATAATTTGTCGATATTTTGCAGGCATTGTATGGAGGCATTGTACGAGTATTGTATGAAGTTTTGTAAAATTTCTCATAAAATGTTGAACTCTGTACGGGATTTTGATATTTGTTATGACAATATGTTGACACAACTTAGTATGAAAATAAGATTGTACGTAGACCCCTGAATCACACAAGGCAATGTTTCCTGCGACAGTTTTATGAATTTTATAATTTCAATTTTCACCTTGCCACGTGTGTTCATACTGTTCTGTTTCTCCAATTCCGGTTTTCATTACAAACTAATCTACAGCCAACTTCAGATTGAAAAGTGCGAATGAAAAAAAAAACCAAAAATCGAATTGCCGTACGAGCAAGTTTTCCCCCTTTCCATTACTCTTACGTTATTATCCTATAAACTGAGACTTGCGAAAAGAAAAATTACCTACTGTGAATGGGAATGTATCAATAAAGTATTAGTATATGTTGGGCAACATGTTTAGAAAGATCAGATGTTTTTATGTGAAGGCAGGAACATGTTCGTTTGCATAGAAAACATTTGACAACATCGGGTGTTTTCGTTGCGAAACAACATATTTCCAACCAACAACATATCAATGATAATTAGAATCTGTTTTGTTCATTGGTGTTCTTTCTTAACCAAAAATCTATTTTATATTTTGATAAATTGAATAAGAGTTTACAACACTGATATCCTCTTCGTTCTACTGAAGTGACCGTTATATTTTTCTTACAACTTTTAAATTAATAATCACTACATGTTGCTGATACTTCGGGTGAATAAAATTACAAGATTCTTCTTAATGAACATTCACGTGAACGACTAAGAATTATAGGTGGTGCTAACTTCGTTTGTACGAAACACGTTGCACAACATCAATTTGTTTCGCTGTGGAAATGACCAGCAACATATCGAAGCTGACGCTCTATTTTGCAGTTTATAAGTTTAACACTAAAAATTCCTTTTTTTTAATTTAGTGAGAGTTAGCAACATTGACTATTTCTTCCTCCAATTTGATTTGATTGGTCGTCACATTTTATGCAGAAGCATTAAAATGTTGATCACACTGTTTATATTTCGTGTTAATATTTTAGTACATGTTGGGCATCATGTATAGCAACATCAGATGTTTTTATGTAAAGGCAGGAACATGTTCGTTTGAACAGAAAAAAATAAACAACATCGGGTTTTTCGTTGCGAAATTTGCCAGCAATGTTTTTAAGTTGTTGATAAATTGAATACGAGTTCGCAACAATGATATCCTCTCCCACTATTTGAATCTTACAACCTTTAAATTAATAATCGCTACATGTTGCTGATACTTCGTGTATTAAAATTAAAATATAACTAGATTCGTTGTTGAATCTTCGCGTGACCGACTTAGAACTACAGAACTATACTAACATATCGGTGCTGACGACTTCATTTAAAGTCATTTTTAGTTATTTAAAAATCATTCCTTTTTTTAATTTTGAGTAGACAGCGCTCACTCTCTTTGCCTACAATTTGATTGGTCGTTACATTATATTTAGAGACACTAAAATGTTGCTCGATGCATGTTGCTGACATTTCGCGGGAACATCTAGTACTCCACTGGCAGAAACATTTCGTTAATATTTCGGAAGCATTTTGTGTATTGTATTTTGCGCGGTATGATGAATGTTTACAGTGGTGGAAAATGTTCTTTGATGTTTCGCAGAAATTTTTATATTTCTATTGATTTTCTATAATTTAACCAATTGCAGACATTAAACAGAAAAATTATATTTTATTATAAATTATTAATGTCCATATTTAATGGCATTCCTACTAGTTCACCTATTAAGGAATGGAATGTATAGTCGTATCTCTGACCATAAGAGATTCGTGAACTAATACGCAGATAGTTCAAAACGTGACCGTAAAGTAGGTTTTAGTGTCTTGTTTGAAGATCTAGGGCCAGCCTTTGCAAAAAGATTGCTTGATGACTGTAGTGTCTACCAAGCAGAAGTTTTAGCCATTAGAGAAGTAGCGGAATGTCTGAGACTGAAAGTCTTGAGAAAGTACTGTTGCAGAAGCAGCGGCGACGAAGAGGAGTCAAATGAAACCTTCTGTGTCTGTGCCCCGCTCTTTCCAGAAGACGGCAGGCTACACTAGGCTCACATTTCGTTGGAGAGTTAGCAAGTCTCGCTGATGTTATTATCCGCAAACTCTTGAGCATATTAAAGCAATCAACGGGAGGGCCTAAGAAAATCTCATCTTTTTTTCTTTGTCCCGATAGTATCAAAATGAACTATAAGGTGTAAGCGAATCTGACATGCAGGCTGCCACTCTAACCTAACCTAACCTAAATTATTTGCAAAACTAAAAATCGCTATTGTTTTAATTTAGTGAGAGTTGACAACATTGAACATTTCTCCTACAATTTGATTAAAATGTTGCTCGATACATGTTGCTGATATTTCGTGGGAATATCTAGTACTCCACTGGCAGCAACATGTCGTTGATATTTCGCAGAAATTTTTTGAATTGTGTTTTGCGCGATATAATAGTTATATTGTGTTTCCAGCAAAACAACAAATTACAAGTGTTAAACCAAAAAAAAAAAATACGATACACGCTGAAACAATAACGGCCTCAGCAACATATTGCAGAAAACATGTATATGTTTGCAAGCATTGTTTTCATGAATCGAAGATCTGCTGCTTTGTTATTCCTATGCAACCTGTCATGTTTTTGTTTTCAGCAGTTTCAACAAACAAAGCTACATTTGGGTCACAAAAACATGTATTATAACCTATTAACTACACTGTGGAAGTCGAATAATGATTACCACAATTCAAGTACGAGGAATCGAACTATATCATTAGTTTTTTGAGTTACAATTACGGTTTCATACAAACTATACGTACTGATTTCAACAATACACATACTTTTTTTTTCGTTGTACTGTTTTCTGTATAACCCCCATAAAAAGTAGGTGAGAGTACTTTTTTTCAACCTTTGTTCCGGAGTTCGAAACTAGTCATACTTGTCTATTATTCCAACAAAAACCAATAATTTTTTAATTAGAAAAATGTTCCTGACCTTGTATGCTTGTAGTATAAACTTCTTATATATTAACTTCATACATTAAAAAATTCAAAAATGCATTGTACTTTTTGTTTGTAGTTTTTAATCTTTTTCTTTGATTCAAACCCCAATTGAACAAAGTGTTTTCATAACAGAATTCTTTCAGTGTAGAAAAAAGTTAAATTATGTGAAATAGATAATAAAGTGGAATTTGATATTGAAAATTAAGATAAGTAAGTAAATACAGTTATACAGAAAAAGACTTGCTCCTATTCTCCTATTGGAAAGAATCCTATTGTGGAAAGAATCTCAATACTGGAATTTGTGAATGGAAATCTGAAAAAGTCAGAAAATTACTTTTCGGCCGATGTTCTGAAACAAAGATCTCCAAAAACCTGGTTTTAGAGGTAAGCTTTGTTCCCAAAAGTTTTATCCCAAAACGTTTGGAACAACTTTGTTAAAGAAAGTTTACCGGTACAACCAATGAAATAGAAGTTAGTGGCTGTCAAAGTGAGTGAAAATCGAAAAAAAAAAATCCGAGTAAAAAAAATTATGGAACCGTAATTGTAACTCAGTCTATTGATTCAGTTCGATTCCTCGTGCCCGAATTAGGGTAACCCTATCCTCCCCGGCTTTGTCTACGAAACTTGTGACCAAAAACTATCAGTGTTATTGTGTCCCAAACATGTAATATTGAATAGCAAACACAATGTGTTTGGACACAAGTATATTATGTTTGCGACAAGCTACAAACACGTTATATTCGCATCCAAACAACAACAACAAAATACTGACATGTAAACATACTACTTCTCTACCATTTCACCAACATGTTTAACAACATTTGATGTTGCGCATCATTATTTTTAGATGCAATTGCCAAAACTCTTACGACTACATTGATAATTTTTTAATAAATTAAACATTTATATTATAAATTGCTTTGAATGCTTGCAGACGTAACAATTTCATTACAAACCAAGTGCACAAAGTTTTCTAATAAATAATGTTTAATATTTCAATATTTATTGCAAGTGCAAAACAACACATGTTCAATTATGTACCTAATATTTTTTATATATATGTATATATAGAAAAAAGTATTAAATTATAAAAGTCATTATCAAAAGACCTTAGGTGTGATTTCCAAGTAGCTGCGAGTAAAATTATATGTATTTCAAAAACATGTGGCGTCTATTACACATTTATCAAATTACAAAATTGAAGGTTTCTGGCTGCTGACTTAATTGATTTATTATAATGTATTAGACAAATCAATATTAAGACAATATTTACCTTAATAATGAGCACAACAAAAACAGATACAAAATCCTCCATAAATACATTTAATTGAAATAAATATAGTAGCAAGTTTTTTTCTTCTATTTATTTCTATTGATTTCGTATATACGATAGCCTTAAATGAACCACGCATAAAATTACAGAATATAAAACTGACTGTCAACTCGAGTCAACCAAACCAATTGTGCCAAATAGGCGTATCAGACAAGGCAATCGATCGTCCACGAAATTGTATGCGGCCTAAGTGGAAACTTTGGATGTTTAAACATCAAACTCTAGAATTGAGTAGACAGTTTTGTCCGAGCGCCGGCGCCAGAGTAATAAACAAAAGTTTAGAATAACAAATAAATCATATTAAAAGGCAATGTTTTGACTACTAGAGTTATTATTGCAATTTAAATATTGACATAGTCATACAAACAAACAGTCTACGCTTACATTAACACAAAATAGATTCAACAAAAAATATTGAATATATTGACATCTGTGCTGTACTTAATCTGGATCTCTGATGCATTGTCATTGAACTCCGCGCTAAGTGTCTTAATTTCTTTATGCCATTAATTTTTTTAAATGGTTTATATTGTTGTTTTCCAATTTTTTACCGACCTTTTATCGTTTTTTTTTTGCTAAAAATTAATATAAAATTTTTTTGTTGGCTGCCTCATCAATTCAGGCCGTTTGCCACCATTCAATTAAATTTCCATTAGACTTGACGCAAAACAAATTTGTTAATTTTTATTGCTGTTGATTGTTTGTTTGCATATTTTTGTGCAAA
The DNA here is from genome assembly GCA_963931995.1 of Phaonia tiefii. Classification (NCBI taxonomy): domain Eukaryota; kingdom Metazoa; phylum Arthropoda; class Insecta; order Diptera; family Muscidae; genus Phaonia; species Phaonia tiefii. Next base: position 66,540,794 of record OZ008367.1, read on the forward strand.
CATTTTAAAGTTTATTAACATTTATGGTCATTTTCGTGTTTGAGAATGACGGATTTTCACGTCATCATTTGCTAACCCACAATTTGTGCAAATTGTTTTGCTATGACACAGAGAGCCAGCCAGTCCGGTGCAGCCACAGAGTTTAATGGCCATATTTGTAGGTTCATTTTAATAGCGGGTGTTAAAAACCATTTAATTTTAAACAGGTTTAACACTGTAGCTATTAAATTATAGCTTTACGATTAACGTAGTAACAAAACAAATATATTGTTGACTAATGATAGGCTTAGCAACATGTTGCTAAGATAATATATAATTTTATTTAAACCTATATATTTCTTTAAATTTATTTTTAAATGGACAGGAAACTGCATTAAGCATGCCATAAATAATGGAAACATGTTTTAAGAAATTTTATAATTTTCTTAAAGTGAATACAATAAGAAAGTTTACATAACAATATTGAGCAACATTTTGTAACAAAATAAAACCAAAATATACTTTAACTAAAAAACATGTTACGTCTTTCAAACTATTCATAACAATTTAAGAGACCTTGTTGCACTAACTTCAATATTTGGGACGAATACTATAATCTTCAACTCAAAAAAATGCATGTTCAATCTCTTCTCAAATTTTCCGCAAGTGTAGGTACTATGTTGCTTACCCAATGTATATATCAACATGTATCCAACAAAATGTTAATGTTTCGGAGAAAAATGTAAGGACAAAACAGATAGAAGGAAGAAGAAATCAATGTTGACAACATTAAATGAAAAAAATAATAAAAAATAAGAATAAAAAAAATTTAAAAAAAAAAATGTTTGATGAAGCAAAATATACTTACGAAAAAACAGTTCCATAAGTAAAGGGTGGACCATGCAAAATTAGAAATTTAATTTCGATTTAAAAAAATTATTAATAGAAATTTTTCCAAAATTATGATTTTATTTGTAAGACACGTCATTGACATTTTTCCAATGAAACTGGCTTCCACGTCGTGCATTACAGTACCCTCATTCGATCTCCCAAATTTGTCAGTACATTTTCGATTGCTTGGATCTCTATCTCGTGAACGGCAACATCGATTTCGTGTGTTAAGGCCTCAATGGACTCGGGATTGTCTGCCTAACACGGCGACACAGGGATAATAGCCTAACAGGGTCAGATCGCAGCTGCGAGACAGCCAATGGACTTGAGTTTCAGCTGAATATGCGGTTTTCGAACTCAGTGCGCAAAAGATCAATTGTTACGTTGGCTGTGTGGCACGTAGCGCCATCCTGTTGAAACTATACGTTATCCCTGTCATTCTGTTCAAATTTTGGGAACAAAAATACCTAAGCAAGGCACGGTAACGCTCGTCATTGACGGTAAAGGCGGCTCCTTGCTCATTTTCGAAGTAACATTGGCCTATGATGCCGCCATGCCAAAAACCGCACCAAACAGTCACTCGTTGTGGATGCTTTGGCTTCTCCTCGACGACGTGTGGATTTTCCAAGCCTCAAACTCAACAATTTTGTTTGTTAACGTAGGCCCCGAGGTGAAAATTAACTTCAACGGAAAATATGATTTTTCGGTAGAATGCTAATTTTCAGCCAACCGATCTTCAGCACACTCAGCGAAGCAAAAACGCACCGGATGGTCACGAATCTTCAGTTCTTGGACTAATTGAACTTAATAAACCTTCATACCGAGGTGTTTATGTAAAATTATCCGCAACGAAGTGGGGGAAATGTTCAATTGCTGCGAATGGTGGCGAGTTGATGACTGTTCGAGTAGACTTGCAGCTACATTAGCAATATTTTCCACACGCTGAGAAATTTGAATTTTTTTCCTGTTTGGATGCAGATATAGCGTGTTCTTGGAGCTTGTCGCAAATATAGTATACTTGTGACCAAACACACTGGGTTTACTATTCAATATTACATGTTCGAGACACAATGATTAATATGTTGTAATATACTTGTGTTGGTGATCCAAATACAACATTATTTGTGATACAAATACAGCTGTGTTTGGTGCACTATTTACTTTGCATTTTTTTGTCGCTACGGTCTGTCGAGAGCAAAATAAAACATGATGAAAGTGAGATAGTTCTCAGCCTAAGGCAATGTTATTGCAAATATATAAATGTAGTTTTACAATATTTTTCAGTCAGTGATTAATAAATATACCTGATCGCATGTGTAAATGAATTGAGTGTTTCTTATGTTGACTGATCTGTTGCGTTTTGGCTTCTTAGATTCAGTCGTCAATCGCTCGTCTGGGAGGAAACACACGAATTCGTTCGTCGATGTAAGTAAATATATGGATGTTTGGAATGAAACACTCATAGGTTCCACATAAAAGTATGAATCTTTGCAAGTAAACATACTAATGATTGCAGTTAAATATAAGTGAGTTTAGAACTTGTAAATATATGAATATTTGGAGTGTGTTCTATACATATACATGATTCCTGCATATATAGGGTTTTTCAACAGAGACGCTACAAAAGTAAATCGATAGGGACAGCAAACGACGCCATATTTTTTCCCGCTCTTTTGACATTTCTCTTCAGTAAGGTTTGCCATTTCATCATGGAAAGATATACGAGCCAACATCGAGTGGAAATTATGAAAATTTACTACCGACATTTGGAGTCAGTGGCCTCAACTTTAAGAGCGCTACGTCCAATTTCTGAATTCTGAATTTCATTTCTGGCTGAATGGCTTCGTCAATAAGCAAAATATGTGTTATTGATCAGACAGCAATCCACACGTAATCCATGAGTCATCATTGCATCCCGAAAAAATTACGGTTTGGTGCGGTTTATGGGCCGGCGGCGTCGTTGGGCCGTACTTCTTCCGTGATGATCAAGACCGGCACATTACTGTGAATGCGAATCGCTACCGATCAATGATAACTGAATATTTTTGGCCCCAATCGGATAATATGGACTTGGAGGACATGTGGTTCCAACAGGACGGCGCCACAAGCCACACAGCGAATGCCACAATCAATTTATTGGAAACCAAGTTTGGTGAACGTGTTATCTCACGAAATGGCCCAGTCGATTGGCCGCCTCGGTCGTGCGATTTGACGCCGTTGGATTATTTCCTGTGGGGCTACGTCAAGTCTATGGTCTATGCCAACAAGCCAGCGACGATTGATGAACTTCGTACGAATATCGAACGTGAAATTGCAGCAGTATCGGCCGATTTATGCTTGAAAACCGTTGAAAATTGGGTTTAACGTCTGGACATCTGCAAGCGTGCCCGTGGTGGCCATGCAAAAGAAATCGAGTTCCATACATAATGGCATCGAACGTACTTTCACAGGAATAAAGAATTTCATTGGTATCTAAAACCGGTTTTGTTCTATTTAAAAAATCGTTTGTAGCGCTCTTATTGAAAAACCCGATACATGATTTCTTCAAGCGTAAAGCGACCCATTTTCTAAATTTCTAACCTTCAACTAATAATTTGTTACTTCATAAATGTCAAATTGGACATCTGCTTCGAAATAACGGGGGATTTAAATTCCCAATTTTGCATGGGCCACCCTCTAGAACTGCGACTTTTACACGTGATATTAGCAACATGTTTAAGGCATTTACCTTATAAACATTTCCATTAGGTATAGTAGCATAAACACTTTCATAAACATTTTCCATTAGGTATAGTAGCAGTAAGGTCAATATTTCTTGTCGAATTATGGCAATATAATAATAATTCTGTGCCCACAAGGAATAACAGCTAAAGTCGAGCTAGGACAAAGTTGACTTGTTTTGTTTACTTCTCTCCAATTAATTGTTTCTTCATCATAAATTGAATTTCAAATTTAAATATTATAAAATTGCTAACATAGAACTTATAAATATTAGTTTAATCAAAATTCCCTGATTTTAGACAACGATTTAAAAGTTTTAAAATCCCCTGTTGAACACTGACTGAAATCGAGTTTAGTTGTTATTCCTTGTGGGCACAGAATTATTGTTGGGAACTCAAGAACTCAACTGAAGTGTAAGCAACATGTTTGGCAACATTTTAATTTCAATGTAAATGAGTTTCACGTGTAAATGAAAGCAAATGATTTGAATGTTTAAGTATGAGAAGTTGTCAAAACAAACCATTTCAAAAGCAAAATGTGATTAACAATTTTCCTGCAATTGTCTTTTCAATATTCAATGGACAAATAATTCCTAACACAGCACAGCACATTTTAATGCTCCTAAGACAAGTGTAACGACCAATCAAATTGAGGTAGGAATATATCAATATTGTTAACATTTATTCGGTTCATCAAAATAGACAAGGATTCTGAAAACATTGCGCTGCCAACAATCGTGTGCTTCGACCGCATATCGATATCGAAGAGAACAAATTGAGATGAATGTTTTTCATTCAAAAAATTCCAATGTTGTCGACTCTCATTCAATTCACACCGAAATTATAAACAGTTTGTATATTGGAATTAATTTAACCGAAGGAACTCTTTCTGGAGAATAGCTTGTAGTACTCAGTTCAAAACCTTTACATTGTTGTCATGCAAGAAATTCACGATATTTATACTCCCGTTACATACCATGTGGGTATAGGGGAAAGCTCCTAATTTTACCCTTACTGATTGATAGCCACAGTTTTACTCCGGTTTCGAAAGACATTTTCACGGCTAAATACTCGACGGTATCGCCGTCAGTAAACGAGATGATGGTCAACGCAGGAATCGAAACCACGTCTTCAAGTGCAAAAGCCACACACACAAACCATTGTTTATTCAACATTTGTATTTCTATGCAACATGTGTAGCAACATGTTAATGCAACATTTTTGTACAATAACTGTGCTTGTGTGAATTATTCCACATATGCCAGCCAATCTGCGATGTAGAACGAACCTAGGAAATTTCACATTTTTCAACAGGGCGCAATTTGTATTAGTTTTAAGGAAAATTAATGTTATCTACATTTTTCAATACAACAATTATACGTAACTAGTTCACGGTTAATATTTGTAAATTTCGAGTAAAATTTTTTTTTTAAATTTCGATTAAAGAATGCAGCAGGGTTGCTTCCAAGCCATTCACTGCAATATGTTGGCGGACAAATTGAAGCATTCTCTAAAGGCTGGTGCTAAGTTGGTTTGTTTAGAAAATATTCAGCAACATCAATTTTATACGCTGCGAAATTGGTCAGCAACATATCAATGTTGGCAAATATATTTTTCTACATTTTTACGTTATTTCAAACTAGAAATTTTTTATTATAATTAGTAGCAAAAAAGGGTTGGCAACATTAAGCTCTTCTCCCACACTTTTTTATTATATTTTGCTTAAAAACATTACAATTTTGCTCAATACATGTTGCTAATATTCTGTCTAAACAAATTTAGTACTACATTTGCAGAAATATTTCGTAGAAATTTTTTTGACATTTTTTTGTATTGATTTTTTAAACTACACGTTAAATATTAAATAAGGTTATTAAATTTCGCTGAAGTACTGAAGTAAAAATTATTTCCCATTACATCCCATGAAGAGGTTGGGGAGAGCTGTAGTAGATAAGTTTCTCAACATTTTCCTTGATACACAAAAAAAATATAAAGTGGTAATAATTCCTATAACCATTGCATACTATGTCATTGCCATGTTTATTTTACAAGTATTGTTTTACATGCTAAAAAATAGGGCCCCAGCAACATGTTGCAGGAAACATATACACGTTTGATTTTTTTCTTTTTAGTCTTGTTTATGTTTTTAGTGGATTTCTACAAACAAAGCGACATTTGAGTCATTACCTTTTTCAGTCTATAATGTTTTTGTACAAAATCATTTGTGGATTAGTTAATTGTCCGAATTTGCTGTATTTGATACATTTTAATGTCCCTGTAAGGAGTTTAAGACATGTTGATTTTTTTAATATATCTGGTCAATTATGGTATGAATGAACCTTTTGTTCGATCCCTTAGGGAGTTTAACAATATTAATACAAATTTTGTAATTGATTTATCTTACAATATTAATGAATTCAAAAATTTATTAGAGTTAATTTATTATTAAGGAGTAGTCTGAAAGGAATTTAAAAATTCCATTAGACAGAAAAATAAAAAAATAAATAAAAACATATCAATCACTGAGTTTCAAACATGTTATATTGAACAGCAAACACAATGTGTTTGGGCACAAGTGTAGTATATTTGCTATATGCTACAAATACGACATATTTGCATATACACAACAAAAAGACGCAGATTTTTCAGTGTGTAAAAATTTGAAATATCATTGACTTGGAATTTATGATATTTTTATGAACTTCAAATAAAAATAATTTAAGCATTTAACCAAAGCTAATGCAGTCTATTATTTTGTAGTTTGTATATTAGAAACACGTTTTTATAAACATTGCCCTCTAACCGCTTAAAATAAATAACCCCAGCAACATATTGCAGGAACCATGTACATGTTTCTGAGCATTGCTTTCATGAATTGAAGATATGCTGGCTTTTGTTTCTTTGTTGTCTGTCTAGTTTTTGTTTTTACAAGTTTTCAACAAAGCCAAATTTGAGACACCTACACATATGTTACAATATATTAATCATTTTATCTCAAACATATAATATTGAATAGCAATGTGTTTGGACATAAGTATACTATATTTGCGACAAGCTACAAACACGTTACATTTGCATCCAATTAACAACAAATATAGATTTTTCTGCGAGTAGCCACTTGGCAACATGGCTCTACAACATGTTATGATTTACTATACAATAACACCCCAAATAAACACGTGAGAGTAATGACGCACCCTTTGCCGAAAATAAAAAAATTGATTCATATTCCATGTAAAATGTGAAACAATGTGGTTGGCAACAATTTGAATACGGGTCAAAGGGCTTGATATTGAAATCACACAAAAGACTAGATTATAACACTACACGTATTTTAATACCTACATTAATTAAATCGACATTGAATATTTTAAAATCATATTTAAGTAGTTGCTATTGCACAAAGTAACAACATGACGCAAAGCCAATGTCCGTGTGATTAAAAAGAAAGAAAAAAATAAATATATAAAAAATAAACCATAAAAGAAAACAAGTTTCGGGTCTTTTTCAAAGCAATTTATAATCAAGATGTAAGCAATTTCTTTTGATTCATTTCATTATATAAAATCCAAGCAATAGCACTTAAATAATTGACGAAATACACATGTCTTCACAAAACACACCTCATAAATTTGTGCAACAATGTTGCTAACCGGTTAACTTTTCGTTTTGTTTATTGTCTGTCACTAATACTTTCTCAACAAAATGCCAACAATTTGCACAAATGCTTATATGACACTGTATCTCTCTTTCAACGATTTTCCATTAAATTATGTTTGACATTTTGTATTTATGCACTTGTCATTCTCAATTTATTTTCACTCGCACATGCCTGGCATCAATATCAATATCGATATACGATTTCGATGTTGTTTTCAGAGTATTTTTGTAACAAGGCATGACCAAAAGTTGATCCAGTTGTTTATTTTCATTCTTCTTCCCTTGTTTCGTCTCTTCGCATCATAAATTTCTCTGCGTTTTGGGGCGAATACTATTTCTTTATTTGTATTAGATTAAAATTAAAAAAAAAAAATAAAGAATGAATGTATTTGGATAACAATAATAATTCCAATCATTGTCGACTCGTAAGTCGAGATAAATAAAGTCGTCAAACGATGACTTTTGCGGTAACTTGTCCCTCGGTATGTCCGTGTATTGCAGGCAGCACTGAACTTTTATGGCTTTCCCAGAGCAAGCGGCTACTTTGAAAACGCTTTAATTGAATAATTATTTGCATTTATATTTTAGTTAGCTGGATTTGACTCAATTCAAATTCAGTAAGATTTTTTATTATCCGAACTCGATTTTACTCGAGTTTATACAACAAAGGCGGGTATTGCATTTAATTATCTCGAATTCATGACGTGGATGTAAATTTAAAAGGAAATTTTGCAAAAATAATTGAAAACATTTAGATATGCAGATTTTAGAAAATAACTACAAATTATATTCCCAATAAAAAGCGAAAAAGTCCAAATGTTTCCGTTATGTTCTGCAAATCATAATTCTGTACTGTAAACATTTTCCCAACTGTATGTATTCATGTTTAGAATGTATTATGTTTAGATACAAACACACTCGCAACATGTTGCAAACTATTTATTGCTTAAAATAGAAACGTTATGCACATTACTTGTTAATTGTTTTCTATTGCCCTTAATTTCTTTCAAAATTGATTGCTTGCCTATAATTCCATTTTACTTTTCGTCAACATGTTGCAGCAACATTTCTTTAGCGGCAAGAGTCCACCATTTTAAATATAGTATTCCAAATTTTTGTCGGGTCTTTATAAAACGATGATATTTTTCTCTAAGGTACCAACAAAAATTATGTCTAATAGGAACCAATGGTTCTCTGGACATGTAAAGTAGTTTGCAAATGCATGGTAGTAACGAATTCCCAAGAGAAATCGTGGTACGATGAAGAGTGTTGCATGCCAAGTGATGAAAATAACGCTGCACGTATGGGAATGCTTCAGTCAGTTGCAACACGAACAGTAACAAAGCAGTATAAGGAGAAGAGGAGAGTGGAAACTCGTTTTTTTTAAGAAGAATAAACTGCTGTGGAGAATACGCGAGAGTGAGAAAATTTAATCTTACAAAAGGACGAAAGAGGCCCCTAAATGCTACAGAAAAGTACAAAACCAAAAAAAATGAATCAGGGCCCTTTTGTCGATTTAAGGACAGAAATCTTGTCACAGATGAGTATTGTAGGCGTAGCGAAATAACTCCCCATGAAATAACTCCCATGAAATAACTCCCAACGAAATAATTCCCACCAAAAATTAAATAACTTCCAATAACGAAAAAATTAAATAAGTCCCACAAAAAATTAAAAAACTCCCAATAGCAAAGTGAAATAAGTCCCAAGACTTCTCCTACATCACTTGTTATATGGGCCTTGTACAAACGGTCATTTTTTGGGAGTTATTTCATTGTCATAACATTGGGAGTTATTTCATAATGAAATAACTCCCACCAGGAAAAATGAAATAACTCCCAAAAAAGCGAAATAAGTCCTACTAAAGTGGGAGATATTTCATATGGAATAACTCCCACTTTTGTATGGAAATTTTTTGGGACTTATTTCATTTTTCTGGTGGGAGTTATTTCATGTGGGAGTTATTTCGCTACGCCAGTATTGTATGTTAGGAATATGAAGACAACACTTCTCTTCTTTATTTGTCCCAGGGGACTTCAATATACATGAGGGTGTTGATCACATAGAGGACAATGGCGTCGAATGCCCCTTCCTAACCAAAGCGAAGTTACAACTGTAATTTCCCGGCATAAAAACAACAAAGCCACTGGTGCTGATGGTCTACCGGTTATTTAAGGCTGGCGGCTATGAGTTGGTAAAATGGATGCATCAGTTCACATGCAAAATCTGGCTAGACGAATGCATGGCCGACGATTGGAGTCTTAGCAACCCATACACATCGTTGTGTGGAATGTGTAATGAACGTTTACCCATTACCCACAGGGTATGGGGGAAATAATGGGTAGATACCCACGAAAATGGGGAATTACCCATCACGATTACCCATTACCCACAGGCTAATGGGGAAAATAATGGGTAGGTACCCACGAAAATGGGGAATTACCCATCACGATTACTCATTGCCCTCAGGGTAATGCAAAAAATAATGGGTAATTACCGAACGTGATGGACAATGGGTTACCCAAATCAAAACTATGAAAAAATAAGAAAAGGTGCGTCCATCAAAAAAAATAAAAAATTTGTACCTCAACAGAAGGCTTTCTTTCACCAATGAATGTCTTCAATATGGCATCACTTTTTTTTTTTTTTTTTTTAAATCGCTAAAACTAAAATTATTCAAATAAAAAAATCGTTAAAACGCCCTCATGCCTATATTTCGGAAGCGGAGTGTCTATAATATTTTCGGCTTTCTAAGGCTTTTTCATAAACTGGTCCAATTCGTATGGAAGAATTTTTTTTAAAAAAAATCGGCAAAATAAGAAAATTGTTGAAATACAAAAATGGCTACAACTCGGAAATGGTGCGGCGAATCTATAAAATAATAAATTTTTTACCTCCAGGGGAGGCGTTAACCAATGGATGTATTCAATAAGGCGGTTTAGCGATTTTTTGTTCGAAAAATTTTAATTTTAGCGGTTTTTTAATGTCATATTGAAGACATCCATTGGTTAAAGCAAATGACTTCTATACACGCTGAAAATAACGCCCCACCAACATATTGCAGGAACCATGTACATGTTTGCAAGTATAGTTTTCATGAATTGAAGATCTGCTGCCTTTTGGTTTATTTGTTGTCTGTCACGTTTTTGTTTACAACAGTCTTCAACAAACAAAGACACAGTTGAATCACAAAAATTAATTGTATAGCCTTTATGTCGCCAACATGTAATATTGAGTAGCAAACACTATGTGTTTGGACACAAGTATGTATAGTATATTTGCGACAAGGTACAAACACGTTATATTTGCATCCAAACAACAACAAAAAGACAGAAATTTCAGCATGTAGAGTTGTAAAGATGAGGAAGAATCCCCTAAACATATACTATGCACGTGCCCAGTCCTAGCCGGCAGGAAGATTTCTACTGCCAAATCCTACCTAGTTAAGGACCTGTAAGAATTATCTCAGATAGGAGTAGACATGATCTTGAACTTCTTGGAACTAAATAAATGGTTTCAAGGTGGAACTGACACTCCGTTAGCCCGTAAGACATTGATTACAGTGGACCAAGTCTAACTATAGAAGTATGTTTTACCCTTTGAAGACCCAACATTTTCGGCCGAAGCGACTTATTTTTTTTTTATTATTTTCGTTATCTATGACCTAATAATAGCTACGACGCAAAAAATGTGACGAACGATTATTTTTTTGTTGATACATTTTATTCCAAATTAGATAAAAGGCACTGATATTTGCCAAAAATATGTTCGGTCCATGCAAGCACATTGAAATTCGACCTTACATTTTTAAAAAGTTAAGATATGGACTCAAAAAGTAGCTTACGTGTCTCTTTAAAAAACTGGTTTCCCATTACATCCCATTATGAAATTGGGGAGCACTTCTCATAATCTGTGTGTTGTGCGCTTTCTAGTTGTACACTCACTGATTGGAACCTACCGTTTTACACCGGTTCCCATCGGTATTTTGAAACGCTTTCCCCCTACGGCACCCCGTTTTTCGACCCGTTTCATCCCTTTGTAGCATGACCACTTTTTGACCCAATTTGATGGCTCATTGGGGTCAAATCGGATCAGTTAAAGAACTGACGCTTATTACACTATTGTTGCCCCTACCACATTCTATAAATCACCCTTGAATGCATTTGCTCTATCTCATACCTGTGTAAATATACATGCCAAAAACCCTAGGCCAAAAATACTTGCCTGCGGTCGTCAAAGGGTTAAGCCTGGTGCTAAGTTCGTCGTCACGGAAAATAGGAATTGGGAAGCACTTCTCACAATCTTTGTGTTGTGCGCTTTCTAGTTGTACATTCACTGATTTTGAGAAACTTTCCCCCTACGACACCACTTTTTTCATCCCATTGTAGTATGACCACATTTTGACCCACTTTGATGGTCAAAACGGCTCAGTTAGAGAACTGACACCTACAACAGTATTGTTGCTCCTACCGTATTCCATAAATCACCCTTGAATACATTTGCTCTATCTCCTACCTGAATAAATATACATAGGTGCCAAAAATCTTTGGGCAAATATACTACTTGTCGTTGTCGTCAAAGGGTTAAACCTGGTACTAAGTTCGTCATCATGGAAAATATTGATCAAAATATTTTTTTTGCGATACATTTCTTCTGTACTTCCTATAACGTATTTTTCGGAATCGGTGTAAAACTGTAGTTCCCAATCAGTGAATGTAAAACTAGAAAGCGCACAACTCCTTAGATGTGAGATGCCCTCCCCACTTCCTTCATGGGATACAATGGGAATTAATATATTCTTATTGCTGATATTTCGCGTGAAAAAGTTTGAACTACACTAAAAGTTGGTGCTATGTTCCTTGGCACGATAATCATCGAGCAACATCAAATTTTTTGCTACGAATTTGGTCAGCAACATAATAGTGTTGATTACTATATTTTTACGTTAAGTTTCAGCAGTTTTTTTAAATTAATATTTCGCGGCCATATTTTTTTGTTGTGGAACATTATAACACGAAAATATTGAACTTAGTACACGCCTTATCGTACGCATGACATCAATATTTTACAGGATTGTCCTTTTGTAGGAATTTTTATTAAATTCCTCACGAAAGATTGAACATGATTGAAGAAAGATTGAAGATGACTGAAGAAAGATTGAACATGATAAAAAGGTTGAACATGATTGAAAGATGGAACATGACTGAAAGATTGAACTTGACTGAAATATTGCACATGAAAGAAACCACACAAAAAGTATCGCAACATGTTGCCAACGTTTTAAACATATTTCAAATTGTATCTCTGTATATCCTTACATTTCATTCATATGCGAATGTCGTCATCTCAACATGTTGCAGCAACATTTCCCAAGAGGCAACAAGTTGCCGCAAACTAACAAATTTTTCGCCTCTTAAAAATATGAATATGCAATTATACCACACGGTAATTATGGTCTTTATAAATGTAAATATATAATTTATCGCCTGATTTAACAAATTGTGTCAATGTTAAAATAAGCAATTAGCAAAAGGTTGTTAAAGTAACGAACACTCTTTAGCACAGCACCATTTCAGACTTCGACAACTACTGTCAACAACTTAGTTCGACATCTAAACAAAAAAAAACACAATTGTATCGGAATAAATTTATTAAACAAACCCAAAGTAAAAAAACGTTCACAGTTTTTTTTTTTTGGTTGCTTATAAATATTTACTATAATTATAAAAGTTGCTAATTAATTATGGGGGCAAAAACAAAACACAAAATACAATTGAAATCTATTTCAAACATATCGAGATGTCTGTCGGTCCGTCGTTCCGTTTCTGAGAGTTATGTCTCTGTAAAATGGTTTACCTTCTTATTGGATTTTGTTCACTAAATCTACAAAACATGTGTGGGCTTAATGAGATGAAGTTTTTGTACTGTTCACTTTTTGATAAAAGACATTGATTTGTCAACATTTTGAGAGAGATATATTATAGGTGGTGGTACGATATTGTACCTACATACAAAAGTGTGTGCAGTATTAAGTTGTCTTTTTTGTTGTTGTTGATTATTTGATTGTTTGCGGGTTTAATAATATTGCAATTCTATATAGAATTGTATGTTTATTTAATGGTTTTACAATTGTAGTGATGTGTGTGTGTTAGTTCTATCGTACTATGTGATTTGAGGTTTATTTTATAGTTATCGCCTTCAAATTGGTACTCTCGTATCTCGATTTTGTTTCTAGTGGAAAAAATCCGAGAAAACAAACGTGGGGATTACGAGTGTGACTACAAATGTTGGCATGGAAGGCATTGGGCGTTGGTTTTACTTTTGGTCATATTTTATAACAATAAATGTAAGAAATGCCGACCATGATAAAGACAGAATGATGGTTGAGAATGTGGTCAATGCATATCAAACAAGGTAAGATGATGAATGATAATGAGGGTGCTTGCACTTTTCAACAAATAAACTGAATACTACTTTCAAAATTTCAAACATTACAATGATTAGTTTAAATGTTGATAGTATTTGTTGGCAACATGTTGCTCAACAAAGAGCAAGTTCGTAAAAAGTTAAAAAACTTTAAAACATTTTGTTTGATTAAAAAGATGATGAAATAATTATAACAAAGTTCAGTTAAAATATAGCCAGGATTTGTTAGCAACATGTTGGAGAACAAAGGACAACAAAATGAGAATTATTAACCTATTTTACTCTCAAAGTAAGGCGTTTGAATTGTATTTATATCAGCTGGTAAACGTGTTGTAAAGAAAAAAAATCAACATATTGATAAGGAATTATTGCCCTATTAAAGTTTACTAAATTACTTTTAATGAGATGTAAGATGTAAACAATTTCTCATTTCTGTAAACAATTCTGAAAACAATTTCTCAGGGATGAATTTTATTTATACGATCTTTTTACTGGTCTTTTTTCATTTTATTATTCAAGTTCAAGACCATTCTATACCTCTATTAATAGAGATATAGTTTCCAAAAAAAGTTTTGCAAAATGCAACCTTGCGATTCCTGGTAAACCGTATAGCTATTTCAGATCTAACCACAGATCTTCATCAGCGGTTGTTTGGAATGATGCTATAGAAAAATTCATCAAACTAAATGCGAAAGAGCGGTACAAGAAGCTGAGAAGGGAGGAAAACCAACTATTTAGGCGGAAAAAATGGCAGTGGGAGCAGAGAGTGAAAAACCCGAAATGTGCAGGATGAATGGTGAATCCCGAAAGATTTTCCAGAGGGTAAGAAGATTGAATATAATAATGGGCTGCCCTCCTGCAAGGACGAGAATGGGAATCTGGTGACTGAGAAGCAGTGTGTGCTCAAAATGTGGAGAGACCACTTTTCAGTACTACTTCCACTGAAGATCAGGAGGTAATGATAGTGTAGATTGCACTTTCTTTTTTCTTACATCTGCTTTAGCATTAGATGTGAAATTGTTAAAATTAATAAAGCAATATTTAGCTCTCTGAAATAATTGTTTTTGTTTGGTCATAAACAGAGCGACGACAAGAAGTATTGAATAGTATAGAGCACTTATTGCACTCTGTTTCCGCTCTCATGTAGACTCTGAGTAATAGAGTATAAACAAGTCTTATTCGACAATGTTATTACATAAATCAATTAAACAAGCATAAATTTTTCAAAAGGCATCAATGTTTCACATCAAAATTATGAATGGACCAAGTTATGACAAAAAGAGAGTAATACGTTTTGAATCATTGACCAGATGTCGTCAGTGTTTTTGAGTCATACAACTCGGTCCATGAGTTCTCTATACTATTCAATAATCTTTGGCAACGACTACCTGTTGTTTGTTCGCTGCCGCTACATCAATACCATCATATTTATTTTAAGGCAGAGACTATTGATGTACAACAAACACGTATGTGATGCTAACGCTGTCTATTGTTTGTATGTGTTCACATTTAACAGTGAACAAAATATGCCAGAAATATATAGCTGTTGCTACAAAATTGCTATGCCAAAATATATACAGATGTTGATATAAAATTGCTATGAAAAGATGTTGAAGAAGTAGTCAGAGAGTCAGAAGTAGTCAGAACACCAGCAATATAAACATAAATAAATATCCCAATGCAAAAACAATTGATAATTTTAAATCTTCCATCAAAAATTTAAATGCAAAATTTTATTGTCAGCTAATAGATGTTGCTCAACATTCTTCATGCTTGCTTTAACATAGTATCAGCCCTAACTCGTAAAAAAAATCAATATTGTTGGTACAGGATGATAATATTTATAATTTTGCATAGGAAGATAGGATTTATTGCTGCACCAGTTTTATAATGGCATTTGGAAAATCATTCCACAATTTAGAGAAATCCAATTATAAAGGCAGGCCACTATGGTTAATATATCCTGTGGCCTTATGTCAAAATATATAAAATAGTTTGCTCTGAAATTTCTACGAAATAATATTGTAGAAGTAGCTCTGACGTAATCTCACAGAACTCTAGCAACATACAAGATCGGCAGAATTTATATATCCCCATGCAAAATAAATATCGGATTTTTTAAACTTCGATCAAAATTTCAAAGTACAATTTTATTATCATATAATAGATGTTGATCAGCATTCATCATGCATGCTTGAACTTAGTATCAGCCTTAACTCGTAAAAAATTTCATTACTGTTGTCACAGGATTATAATATCTATAAATGTAGCCAGTGGTCTAACCACACGTGTCCTAACAAATGTGGTTGAATTTTTTTCTGAAGTGAACATTGAATTTATTTCTGCACCAGTTTTTTTATAATGGTATTTAGGAAATATTAAAAAATGTTACCATTACAATTGTTGCAGCGAAACTGTTGTAGAACAAGTGTAGAAACCCAAATGTAGCAGTCTAAATGTTGCAGAACAAACGTTGCAGCGAAAATGTTGAAGCACAAATATTACACGACAAATGTTTCAGCTCAAACTTTACAGCACAAATGTTGAACGGAAGCTCTCTCTCTCTCTTATAAACTCCAGACTTGCGCAAGAAAAATTGCCGTGTGTGATCACCGAGGAAGTTCGTTCGCACGAAATAATTGAAGAACATAAATGTTGTTTTTTACTGACAAATTTAGTAGCAACTTATCGGTGTTGGCAATTATAATTTTCTGTGTGTGGGCAACAAAATATCGGTGTTGACAACTATAATATTCTCTTTGTGAAGTTTTTTTACACTAAAATTAAACAAGGGTTGGCAACATTGATCGTTTCGTGCTACATTTGGAATCCGTGGAAACATTCAAATATTGATCGATACATGTTACTGGTATTTCGCTTTCGCGTAAACAACTTAGTAATACACTGGCGGAAATATCTGTTTTTTTTTTCGTTCAATGTCGGAATTTTGTAAAATTTCGCGCGAAATGCTGAACTACGTACGGGACTAAGAGCACAAATTTGTAATTTTATCTCTCAAATTGTACTGTGTATATTTAATTGTTATATACATTATATGTTTCATCTTTATCGCCATTAATACACATTTAGCTTCAAGATATCCTTGAATTGTCTGTGATCATCAGAGTGTGAAATTAAAGAGGGCCTTTGGCAGACTTACGGAAATGCTCTTCTTGGGGAATAAAGCTATTGAAGTCGAACATAACTTACCTAAAAAGAGAAAAAGAAAGAAACAATTAGTAAATATTGCAAATCATTAGTCAAGTTATGAGAATGAATAATATTTTATATTAAAATTTTAAAGAAAATATTTCGATGGCATTTTTTTGTAATATGTATTTCCTACACGCTGTAAAATCTCTCTTATCTTGTTTGGATGCAAATATAACGTGTGTTTAGAGCTTGTCGCAAATATAATATACTTGTGCCCAAACACATTCTGTTTGGTATTCAAAATTACATGTTTGAGACACAATGATTAATATGTTAAAATGTGTTTTTGCCAAAAATACAGATTTGTTTGTGATACAAAAACGCTGTGTTTGGTGCATAGTTTACTTCATTTTTTTGTCGCTGTGCTGTGTCGAGAGCAAAACAATAAATCAGGGCGCAAAGAGAGAATGTTATTGCGTGTACACGCTGAAAACAGCCCCAGTAACATATTGCAGGAAACATGTATATGCTTTCTAGCATGGTTTTCATGAATTGAAGATTTGCTGCTTTTTTGTCTCTTTGCTGTCTGTCACGGTTTTGTTTCCAGCAGTTTTCCACAAACAAAGCCACATTTGGGTCACAGAAACATTATTATAACCTATTAATCATTATGTCTCAAACATGTAATATTGAATAGCAAACACAATGTGTTTAGACACACGCCGAAAAATCTGTTTTTTTTTGTTGTTTGGGTGCAAATATAACGTGTTTGTGACTTGTCCCAAATATACTATACTTGTGCCCAAACACATCGTGTTTGCTATTCAATATAAGATGATTGAGACACAATGATTAATAGGCTATAATATATGTTTTTGAGACCCAAATGTGGTTTTGTTTATTGAAAACCTATGAAAACAAAACCGAGACAGACCACAAAGAAACAAAGAGGCAGCAGATCCTCAAGTCATGGAAACATTACTGGCAAAAATGTACATGTTTCCTGCAAAAGGTTGCTGGGGCCATTATTTTTCAGCGGGCAAGTATACTATATTTTCGAGAAGATACAAACCCGTTATATTTGCATCCAAAAAAATATACTGACTTTTCATAACTGTATTTTTGCATTATTCTTTTAGTTAATTAATTGAATCTCTTATGTTGACTGATTTGGCCTTTTTGGTTTCATACATTCTGTTGTCAATCGATTTTTTTGGGAGGAAACACACGAATTGTTCGACGTAAGTATATGTGTCTTTGGTATGAAACACGCATATGGCTGCACGTAGAAGTGTGAATCTTCGCAAGTAAACTTGCTAATGTTTGCATTTAAATAAATGGCTCCACGTAAAAGTGGGAATCTTTGCAAGTAAACATGCTAATGTTTGCCTGTAAATATAAGTACGTTTAGGACATGCAAATATAAAAATATTTGGAGTGTGTCCCAAAGATACACATGGTTCCTGCACCAATGTATTTGAGAGAATATGTTACAGAGGATGGTTTTTTGTCGGAGTGTAAGAATATTATAAATGAGAACCCAACAATAATATAAAACTATAAAGCAGCTGAATATTAAGTTAAGTTTCTCAACAGAAGCATCTTTACAGCTCTGCTCGTTAGTTTTAGAGCATTTCTGTTTGATATCTTGACTAGTACACGCTGAAAAATCTGTCTATTTTTCTTTTTATTATGCGAATATAACGTGTTTGTACTTCTCGCAAATATAATATACTTGTGTCTAAACACATTGTGTTTGCTATGCAATATTACATGTTTCAGTCATAACGATT
Source organism: Phaonia tiefii (assembly GCA_963931995.1). Classification (NCBI taxonomy): domain Eukaryota; kingdom Metazoa; phylum Arthropoda; class Insecta; order Diptera; family Muscidae; genus Phaonia; species Phaonia tiefii. Next base: position 66,559,416 of record OZ008367.1, read on the forward strand.
AATAGCCCATAATGATTAATAGGAAATATATCTTTTTGTGATACAAATGTGGCTATGTTTGTTGAAAGCTGCTGAAAACAAGGACGCGGCAGACAACAAAGAAACAATAAATTTATGAAAACAATCCTTGCAAACATATACATGTTTCCTGCAATATGTTACAGGGGCCGGTATTTTTCCGCGTATACTAGCTACAAGCATTTTTCCGTTACAATCCAATTGAATTTTGAATAAATTGTGATAAATCTAAAAAATCATATAACGTGTCTGCTGTCATGTAACTATTTTTATATCTTTCTGTTCGATCTTTCATTTCCAATTTGTATATTGTTGCTCTCATAATACCACCAAGAGAGACTGATCTGATCTACTTCTAGATTTACACAATTTTTGCGATAACAACAAAATGTGAATTCATTAAATAACAGTTACTATTACTTTATTTATTACGAGAATTTATTAAATTTTTACACGCTTCTCGACCAAATTTGGTCTGACCAAGATGGAACTTGTTTTATCACTCGATTTTATTGCAAAAACAAAACAAGAAAATGAAAAGAAATAACACTAGTTAAAACAATAAGACAGACAGACGGACGTAATAACAGTATCGCAGCAACAGCGCAATCATCGTAACAACATGTATCGCAACAAAAGTAAAGTACAAATGTTGTTAACAACGGTGACTAAAAATCAATTGTTTTGTATTTATTGTATTATTGCAATCAATGGTCACCACTAAACTAAACAGCCAACTAGCGCACATGCTGTTGTCGGATTGCTGGTGTTGCGTCGTTATAATGTTGCAATACACTAAGTGACAAAATTAAAAAAAATCCCATTTGAAACAGGAAATGGGAATACATTTTAAGCGTAGGATAAAATATAATTTGTAAAAGGTTTCCAAAATATAAAAAAAAAATTAAAGATTATATAGTTCATACGTAGAAAATATTGACCGCAATCCCACGATTTAAAACAGAAAATCCAACAATATAAAACGGGAAACTATGTGTCAAAAATGCATTGCTAAGATGAGCCCTAGTTTCTTCAATCAGTTCCATCAAAATTGTTTTTTTTTTAAACTTGAAACACTCTTGCCAAAACTCATTGTTGCACAGTGCTATTGTGCCTGCAAGTGTTACAATCAGTCGTCCGTCTTTCTAACTAGCTGTCTTTCCATTCCATTGAATTCATTCATCATGATTTGTTTTACAACAGCCTCCATTTACACGATTTCATTACACTTTAGTATTCGATTTACAGTTTGTTTTCGATGGGGTTTTTATTGTCATTTTGACTGTTGTCTTTTCAACTGATTGAATAGATCTGTCAAATGGATCATGGCTGGGTGACTGACAGAGTGCCTCCTGACATTAGTTTCGGACGTTTACGACGACGACGACGAACAATGTGTCTCCCCGCCGCTTCATGATATCGTTGAGGGAGATAATAAATCAAAATCATTGGGAAACAACATCAAACACAACATAGCCATTTTGGCTACTTTAGCTGAATTTTTATAGTAGATATAGCGTAATACTTTAGCGCTTTTTGTTCCTATTATTTCCAATTCATTTCATGTGTTAACAAAAGACTAATGCTGTATTGTTAAATAACCATAAATAAATACAAAAAAAAAAATATATTAGAAATATGTGTGAGGTGAGGTGCTATTTTTGGGGGGACACTGTATTCAGAGACGCGGCAGTTGTCGGCGTTTACTTTTTTGAAGATCAGAGAAAATCAAAATTTTTTACACAATCTGCGGTCAGCAGTCGTAGCCGTCGCAATGTCTGGCAAAAACTGTGACGATCATTCAATTGAGGGGCAGTGTGGGTCCTATAGCATAAATGTGAATTCTATGAATTTTAAAAAACCTGCAAATATGTTAAAAATTAAGAAAACATTGATCAATTAAAACTTGTAAAAATATTTTTAATTGGAATTATTTTGCTGAAGTATTTAGGCCAACATATTTGACAGTGTTATGATTAAAAATCTGCCAAAGACAAGTTATGTTGTTGAAATTGTTGTAGTCATACATTTTGTTATCGTCAAAACATAATGTGTATAGGAATTTTGAACGCGAGACAAATATGTAGTACAATAATGTTGAATAAGCATGTTGCTGTACATTGTTTATAATTAAAATAAATAAATATATGGTTTCCCATTACATCCCATGAAGGAATCGGGGAGAGCTTCTCACAACCAGTGAGCTGTGCGCTTTCTTATATACTCACTGATTGGGACCTACAGTTTTACACCGGTTCCGAACGGTATTTATGAGAAGCATTTTCATGGCTAAATACTCGATAGTGTCGCCGTCACTATGCGAGGTGACCGCCGTCGACAGAAATTTTAAGGTGGTCAGAGCAGGGATCGAACCCAGGATCTCAAGTACAAGAGGCGCGCACATTACCCATTGCACCACCGACGGCCACACACATTGTACATAATTAGTAGTGCTAAACAGTATTGGTAAGCATTGTTGCCAAACATTGCTGATAAATATTGTTATTAAGCTTTGTTGATAAACATTGACGACAAACAATGATGTTTAACATTGTTGCTGATGACAAAATTTAGTAATATGATAAACACTGGCCGTGTTTTGGTTACAAGCTAGCGATTATCGATTGCTGAGTTGCAAAGGAAACTGTTATTAAGCGATGTCATATTAATCAAAAGAATGGTAACACCTATATTGTTTAATAATAAATATGCGTGTAAACGTTGTTGCGAAACATTATGATAAACATTTGATGCGAAACATTATGATAAACATTTAAACATTGATGGCAAACATAATTTATAAAGATTTTTATAAACATTAATGATAAACAGAGGATATTAAACATTGATTGACAAAGGATATACATTGTTTGATAATTATGTATAAACATGCTAATCAACATTGCTGATAAACACTGTTGATAAACTTTGCTGATAAACATTGTTGATATACATTGTCGATAGTAAACATTGTCGATTTGTATGGGTCGATAGTAAACAGTCGATAGTAAACATTGACAATGAAAGATTGTTTCATAATGATACAACGTGCTAATAAACATTGTTGATAAACGTTACTAAGCTTTGTTAAGTTTTGTTGATAAAAACTGAAGATAAACATTGTTATAAACATTGTTGATGATGATAAACATTGTTGATGATGATAAACATTGCTGATGACGATAAACATTGTCGATGATGATAAAAGTTGTTGTTGATGACAAACATTTTTAATAACAATAAACATGCTGATAAGTATTGTTGCTAAATATTACTGATATTCTTTGTTGTTAAGATTTGTTGTTAAACATTAAGTCAAACATTGTTGACAAAAAATTTTTACAAACATTGATGATAACCATTGTGACTAATGATAAACATTAGTGGTCTTCATGAAAGCTCGAAAGAACCTCGAAAACTCGAAAACATCGTAAACTTGCACAGCAAACGTCAAAACAAACAAATTTCCCATACAAAGCGACTTGCTCAAAAGTGGAAAGTTTTCGAGGCAAATTTGCTGCGCAAACGTGGGATGGAGAAACGTGTAAACTTTTGACATTTCGTTGTTATCTGACTAGGATGGATAAATAATACATGCAATTGCTACTGCTACCACCTTATGTATCCATCTTGGTCAGCTGATATGGTTTTGAGCACAACTACGCTGAGCAACTTTACCTGATGCCTCATGCAACGGTGCGAGGGAAACTTGCGCTGAGCAAAAGTTCTCGGTTTTCACGTTTGCATGAATGCCGCTATTGTTAATGATGATAAACATGGTTTGATGTCAACACATAGTTAGCAAATCTAATAAACATTGTTGCTAATGTCGTATTTAGACCGCAGATTATCGCGGCCAAGTTAGTGATATTTTTAACATTTTAAACCAATAACAGCCATTTACATCGTCGTCGGCGTAAGCTTCAAAAAATTGTAGGTGGTGGCGACGCGTCGGAAATTTTTCGATAGGCTTCCGTCTGTCAAACAGTTGATTTTGTATGTATGTTTTTATTACGGTTGAATTTTTTTAGTAATTACCAGTGCTGAATCAAAATGTATACCAGTTAGTTTAAAATGCGGTTAAAAATTAAACTTCCGATTTTACAGACTAAAATTGTATGTAGCGTGGGTTAGCGGAGTTAACCTTCGAAATAAATGTTCCGTATAAATGTTGTTGATTAACATTGTTGTTAAACTTTTTTGTTAAATATTGATTACAATAAATTACAAATAAATGTTGGTAAATATTGTTGATAAACATTGTTATAAACATTGATGATAACATTCTTGATGGTGGAAAACATTGTTGATGACGATAAATATTGTTCGAAACGATAAACATTGCATGATAGTTATAAACATGCTGATACAAAATTGTTACTAAACATTGCCGGTAAACATTGTCACTAAACTAATAATAAACATTGTTGACGTTGATACACATTTTTGTTGATGATAAACATTGCTGATGGATAAACATTTTTGAATACCGATAAACATGCTGATACTCATTGTTGCTAAATATTTCTGATATACATTGTTGTTAAGATTTGTTATTAAACATTGAAGTCAAATATTGTTGATAAAAATTGTTACAAACATTGATGATAATCATTGTGAATGACGGTAAACATTGTTGATGGTGATAACCATTGTTTTGCTGCCGACAAACAGTTAGCAAATCAAAATAAACATTGTTACTAACATTGTTGATTACAAAAATTGTTGATAAACATTATTAATACACATTGTAAATAAACATTGTAGATAAACACTGTTATAAACATTGTTGACAAACATTGTTACTAAATATTGTTGACTATCCAATATTTCCTCAACATTAATAATCCTAATCACTGCACCAAGTTCAAATGCAGCGAGCCTCAAATCTTCAGATATCAACTAATTGGATTATCGATATTAAAACGTTGTAAATTTCCAGTGCTTTATGCATGTGACTCCTATGTCTTTGCCGAGTTATTACAGGAGTGTCTCTATCATGCCCAAATTTTTCCTCTGATTTTGATGATGGCAAACATTGTTGATGATAATAAACATTGATTGACAACGATAAACATTGCATAATTATAAACATTGCGATAAAAATTTGTACTAAACATTGTCATTAAACATTGCTAATAAACGTTATCACTAAACATTATGAACAAACATTGTAAGCAAACATTGTGGATAAACATTGTTAGAACTGTCGCTAAAACAATGTTGCTACATATCGGCAGCAAATCAAAATATATAAAATGACCATATTTTAAATTATCCTAGAATTTCGAATAACAAATTCAGAATGGAACTCAGAACCATCAATTGGTTAGGGTGAGGGTGGGCATGTTTAATCCGGTACACCCGCCATAGATTTTTGTTTAGGTTTAACGTAAAGATTAGCACTAAGTTCGCTCGTACGAAAAACACTGAGCGACCATAGATTTGTTTTACTGTTAAATTGATCATCAACATACCAGTTGATGGACTATATTCTTCTCTGTTTTGGTTTTTTTTTTTGAGAAATTGAATGATTTGCAATCCTTTATATCTAATATTCATGTTATTTTCGAAAACAAAAAACTTAAAAATTGCATCAAAAAATAAAAAATCTTTCAGACAATTTTGGGGAACCCTTTTATAAGTGCTTTTACCCGGTTTTTAATGTGTTGCCAGGGACCTTTTTTCCAGCGTGAAGAACCTGTCAAATGGATATAAATATTCTAAACAAAGAACAATAAACTGAAGCCTATGCTCGGCTTGTAACACCAGGTAAATGAAGCAATGCAACAACTGGATAAAAACTAATATGAAAGAACTTTGGAATGGGTGAAAAACACGGCAAGGAACATAAAAAATACACGCCGAAAAAACTATTTTCCTTGTTTGTATGAAATATAACATGTTTGGAGCTTGTCGCAATTGTAGTATACTTGTGTACAAACACATTGTGTTTGCTGTTCAATGTTGCATGTTTGTGACACAATGAATAATATGTTATAATATTTGTGTTTGTAATCCAAATACAGTTTTGTTTGTGATAGAACTACTTAAATTTAATTAATTTGTTTTGCCACTATGCCCTGTCGAGAGCAAAATAATAAATTAACGATAACGATAAATGAATTAAGTGTTTCTCATATTGACTGATATGTTGCGCTTTAGTTTCATATAGAGATGGGCACGTGCCTAATTTTCTAGACACGACCCGACACAAGCACGACGTTGATATTAATAAACACGAACATGCACGCACGACGAAATTTTGGCAAAGGCACGACACGCACGTTTCATGCATTCACTCGTCAATTGTTTGCTTGGGAGCAAACACACGAATGCTTCGACACAAGTATAGGGATGTTTGGGATAAAACTCATATAGCTGCATGCAAAAGTATGCATCTTTGCAAGTAAAGATACTAATATTTGCATTCAAATATAAGTGAGTTAGGGACTTGCAAATATATGAATATTGGGAGTGTCATCCAAACATATACATGGTACCTGCAGAAGGTGTTTGAGAGAATATGTTGCGGAGGTGCCTTTTTTTTCAGCGTGTAGAAAGGTAAATACTCGATTTAAGGGGCCAGGCTGGCGTTAGGCCTCTCTGAACAAAGACGAAATCATAGTACTAAATAAATTAGAAAGCTAAAGGTAATTGGATTACGGGTTGTAAATGTCCATTGGGATCTAAATCCATTGGATATTGTAATAAAATTTTATTAACACATTTTATTCCTGTTTACATACACTACTTCTAAAGGGTGTCAGAAGTAAAAATTACAGCGTGACAACCGATAGTTCAGGATTATTAAAAACGGAACTCTAAATCAAAGAACAGGACGTTTTCACTGTTGTGAAATATTTCCAAAACAATGAAGGATTGTTTACGAACAAAATCATCGTCAGCAATGAGGCTCTTTTTCATGTTGATGGCTGAGTTAGTCGTCCAAATTATCGCATTTGGGGTTCGGAAAATTGACGAGTGATTGTTGAGAAATAAATACTTCAGCAATGCGTCAGAGTTTGGTGTGAACTTGCAATTGCAATTCAATCATTGGTGAATGTCGGGACACCTTTATAAATACAGCCAAGTTTTTCAAAATTCTTTGTATCTACAAGAAATTTTCATCAGGGTTAATTTCTTTCCGTAGCATCATTCCAAACAACCGCTGATGAAGATCTGTGGCTAGATCTAAGATAGCTATATGGTTCGCCAGGAAAATCATGAGAATGCATTTTACAAAACTTCGTTTTCAAAAAAACTCATATCTCTATTAATAGAGATATAGAACGGTCTTGAGCTTGAATAATAAAATGAAGAAGTACAAGAAATATTTGATTCATGATAAGTGACTCAATTTATAGATTTTTTTCTAGATCATTAGACTCGCAATGGGTTTTAAGATTTTTTCACGTTTGCTTTGCATTAAAATTCCTCGTTTTTCTGCTTTAGATGGTGAGGAATTTCAGTTATTTTCAAATTCGACTGTTTCGGTTCAGTTGTTGTTATTTTTTTTTTTCTTGCTTCACATTAAAGATCAATCAATCTCTGTGTGCTGGTCACTGAGTGTGTGCGGGTATGCGCGCACCGACTTTCTGAACAAAAATGTTGCTATACATTTAAATGATTTATTAGATGTTTCAGCAGAGTTTTGTTTAAAACGCAATTTTTTCACGGCTTTTGTTTCGCTTCGTTTGTTTTGTATTTTCTTTTCTTTCATTTCAATCTTTTTTGCAGATACAAAAAGCGGAAATATTTTACTTTTTCAAATGTAATTAATAAAAATGATTTATTTATTTTGGATTAAAACCAGATAATATTTGTTAGTCAATTAATGTCGGAATTATACTAATTTGTTGTGAGGTATTTTGCGATGATGTTGCATGATTTGGATCGATCAAAATGTCAGAAAAATTGTTAACCGTCATAATAAAGTTGATGAATCGAAATTAAAGTGTTTTAACTTGTTTAATCCGAAAATTAGCATAAGCAAATAAATGCGTGTATCACACATTATTGTTAACAACAGTGAAGAAATAAATTTCGAATTCAAACTGAAAATTTAAAAAGAAAAAAATTTAACTACACGTTATTAATGTAAACAATGTAAAACTTTATAAAAACTTTATTCGGTTTTGTTTGAAAGCATTCTTCATGTTTATAAAGCATTGATCTATGGAGATTTTGTACTCGTTAAGTTTTAGAAACTTTTTTTCTTTATCGCTGAAGTATCAATTTTCTATCTAAGAGTTTGGATACCTAATGAACTTAATGTTTTTGCACTACAAACGTTTGGAATTCAAACAATTAAACATGACATGAATTAATTTCTTTCTTTTCCTGGGAGTGCGCACTAATAGAAAGTAAAACTTAATTAAATCCCAATATCAAGAAAAAGAATTCTTAAAAGTATCAAAAATAATGGAAAGTGTGTGAAATTTATTCAATGTATTGTTAGGCAAAAAAAAAAATAGCAGTAAGTATTAAATTTTAGAAACTTTTGTTTTAAACATAATTAATCGCAAAAAAATAAATCAATTTATTTCGATTGGCACTTGCACACAGAGCAAGATATTACAATTGATATAACTCCACAATTTAAAATTGTACAGATTTTAATACTATTAGAACTAAAGCATCCTATTGCGATTTTCTCAACATCCGGTCAAAGAGTCTGCTTACTAATCGGTACTTTAATTTCTCGGAACGATAACTACTTGTTCGGGTTTTAATTTTCTCCAACTCCGGTTAATTTAACAGGATGTTAGATGTTTTAAGTTGGCAACTCTGACTATAGTTGTCAGCACTGTTAGAAATCAGCTGTTTACTTTATTGTTGTTGTTGTGTAGTGTAATTTATTTAAATTATGGCGGAAAACAATTAAAAAGACACCTTGGGAATAACTTCTCAATTGCCGAGGAACATTTACATACTTCTTGGTGCACCTGGTGGAAGAACGCAAGTCGATTTCAGAAAACCAAATACTTATATCCTAACAGCATGAAAACAAAACAGCTGTTGCCAACAATTGTTCCGTTCCGATAAACTACTAACCGGCGTTAGACCTCCTGTTAACGTTATCGGCCATATATTGAGAAACTGTAATTCTGCTACGGTAAAATATAACCGGACACTCAGAAAGTGGCCCTTAATCTTGTGTTATATATATAAAACCTCTTCATTTATAATCATTAAATGAAAGCGAAAGCTTAGATTTTGGTGGTGTAGTAACCGTAAAATCGGCTGTTGCCACTGAATTGCAGTTGCCACAGCCGAACACAAAAATGTGGCAACCTGTAATAGCTTGTGGATACCTGTAATATGTTGCGGCAACGTCCAATAGGCTGTGGCAACCTTAATAGGTTGTGGAAACTTCTAATCGGTTATGGCAACCTCTAACGTGGTTGCGGCAACCTCTAATAGATTGTGGCAACCTCTTATGCGTTTGTGGCAACCTCTAGTGCGGTTGGGGCTAACTATAATAGGTTGAAACAACCTCTAATGCGGTTGGGGCTAACTATAAAAGGTTGAAACAACCTCTAATAAGTTGTAACAACCTATAATAGGTTTTAACAATCTCTAATAGGTTGTTACAACCTCTAATAGTTTGTAACAACCCCTAGTAGGTTGTAACAACCTCTAATAGGTTGCAACAACCTCTAATAGGTTGCAACAACCTGTAACAGGTTTTAACAACCTCTACTATGTTGTAACCACTTCTAATAGGTTGTAACCACCTCTAATAGGTTGTAACAACCTGTAAGAGGTTTTAACTACCTCTAATAGGTTGTAACCACCCCTAATATGTTGTAACAACCTCCAATAGGTTGTAACAACCTCTAAGTAGGTTTTAACAACCTCTAGTAGATTGTAACAACCTCTAATAGGTTTTGCCCTCCAATAGGTTGTGGCAACTTCTAATAGCTTTTGGCAACCTCTAATAGGTTGTGACAAGCTTTAATACGTTGTGGCATGTTGTTTTTTTGTTGTGGTAACCTCTAATCCAGTTGTGACAACCTCTAATGCGGTTGTGGCAAACTATAATAGGTTGTGGCAATCTATAATAGGTCTAATAAGTTGCGACAGCATCTTATAGGTTGTGGCAGTCTCTAACATGCTGTGGCAACCTCTAATAGGATGTGCCCACCTGTAATAATACTGTAAAAAAAATAAATGGTTTCCCATTACATCCCATGAAGGGACAGGGGAGAACTTCTCACAATCACTGAGATGTGCGTTTTCCAGTTTTCACTCACTGATTGGGACCTACAGTTTTACACCGATTCCGAACGGTAATTTGAGAAGCTTTTTCATGGCTAGATACTCGATAGTGTCGCCGTCACTATGCGAGGTGACCGCCGCCGAAAGAAATTGGAAGGTGGTCAGAGCAGGGTTCGAACCCAGGACACTAACGAGTTTTAAAAAAAAGAGTAAAAATTTTGGTTATACGTGACAGTTAGAGGGTTAATTTGTTCCACAAAAATGTTTATCTGAATCTTTTCTATAAAACTTCTGAACATATTTTGCACCTCAGAAGTAAGGAACACACAATTTTGTATGCCGATATGTTGCAGGAAAGTTTCGAGGGGCGGAAACTTTGACCCGCCCTAAAAAAAATTCTGATCAGAACTGGCAAAACGCCGATACACGTATATTTTTTTAGACCTTTCTACCGGAATCCGTTAACAGAACCCCATCATTTTGAAAAAATCTAATTTTGTCTCACAGTGTAATTTGTGGACATCTAATAGGTTGTGGCAATCTCTTATAGGGTGTGGCATCGCCTAATACGTTGTGCCGTCCTCTTATAGGTTGTGGCATCCTCTAATAGTGGCAATCCTTAATGAGGGAGTGGTAATCTCTAATAGGTTGTGGCAACATCTAACATTGGGTGATTTTTTTGAGATTTGGTTTTTCAGAGTCTTTAACAGTTCACGCGTGATTTCTTACATGTGTCAAAGTCAAAAAACTTCATGAATATACCTAAAAATGAGTAGCGTGTGAAAATCAATGAGTTTTATTATCAGAAATCGTGCTGTGAAGAATGAGTTCCGGAAGTTAAGTCCATTTTATGGTCTTCAGTGACGAGGCTCAGTTTACGGCTAAATGGGTATCCTGGAAAATCCACTGTTTGGTACAGTTTATGGGCCGGCGGCTTCATTGCACAGTACTTCCGCAAAAGCCGATATTGGCCGCAACGTCACAGTCAATGGAGCAATGTACCGTTCGATGATCACGGACATTTCCCACCAAAATGGAAGAATTGGAATTGATTGGCATGTGGTTTCAACAGGACGTCACCACATGCCACACTGCAAGTGATACGATACCATGAACCAATTGAGAGTCGAGTTTGGTGAGCAGTTAATCTCACGTTGTGGCGCTGTCTATTGACCGTCCTTTCATGCGATTGTACTTCACTAGACTATTTTTTGTGGGGGCACGTGAAGTGTCTCTTCTACAGGGGCAAGCCAGTTACGATTGTTGCTTGGGAAAGCAGAATTGCACGTGTCATTGATGAGATACCAGTCGAAATGTTGGAAAAAGTGTGCCAAAACTGGACTTGAAGAATGGACCAGGTGAATCGCAGTCGTGGGCAGAATTTGCATGAAATAATCTTTAAAAAGTAAATGGCAGGAACTGATTAATCGAACCAAATAAATATTTAATTCACTTGTACAAATTTTCTGCGTTTTCTTCAATTTTTAAAAACCAAATAGCAACAAAATCACCCTCTAATAGGTTGTAGCAACCACTAATAGGGTTGCGGCAACCTCTAATACGGTTGTGACAACCTCTAATACGGTTGTGACAACCTCTTATACGGTTGTGACAACCTCTGATACGGTTGTGACAACCTCTTATGTGGTTGTGAGGAACTCTAATTCGATTGTGGCAAACTCTAACTCTGACACGCTGACATCTAATCTGGTTGTGAACCTCTAATTTTGGTTATGGTCTCAAACTTTTTTTTAAGTTTTCTCTCCTTTCTGTTTTGTGAAATTAGATCAATTGGCCACTGAGTACCTCATTCTACCTATTACATTTTGATAACTAGAACAAATCACATAAACTATTAACATTGCATGAAACTGAGAAATATTACAATGCAATATATGCAAAAAACTGTATTCAGGGAGGTGATGAATTCAGTGGCAACGTTACGAAACGGATTTCGTCAAACGAAGAAAAAAAACTCGTGGCGAGAACAAATGCGGCTTAATAGATGATGGGAAGAGAATTTCAAACATACAAAAGGAACATGATTTCAAAATTTTTTAGCACATTCGATTCCAATTTCGATGGGTTGCAAATGAACATTCAATTTTTAATCGTCACAAGTGCAATAGTTACAGTTCGGAACTATTGTGCATTAGGACGCGGGTTCATTTCCCTGGCAGACAACCTTAAATTGCTTTTGGCGATGCCCACTTCATATAGTAATGATGACGGCACTATTGAGTATTTAACCATCAAAAGCCTCTCAGAAACTGTTAGTAATCGATGTAAACGTGAAAGTCCCACTTAGTGAGTCTTAGAAAACTACCATCTGAGTGAGGAGCATTTCCATATTCCGCCATGGGATGTAATGGGAGAAGTTTATTTATTTTTAATACGATCTACCTCTCTAGAGGAGAGCTTCTAACAACCGGAGAGCTGTAATTGAGCTACAATATTGATTAAATCATGTGAATTAAACGTTATTAGAAAAAATTGAAGAAAGGTAGTAGAACATTTCGAAGGAGGTTAACAAGAAAAAATTGTTTAATAAGAGGTTGTAGCAACCGTCAAATCGGTTGCTGCCACTGAATAGCAGTTGTCACAACCGAATTGACATTAAAATCATTTATACTTTCCCGCTTTCAAACAGGAGGAAAACGCTCGGCGCAAATAAGACCGGAGAAACTATGCGCAAAATCAGGGAAAAGATACCAAGGACTAAGAAAATCGAAAATACGCGAATCACTCAAGCGACGCAGGGCTTCGAAACTCTTCAATATATAAACTGCTCAATTGATAGTGGCAGCAAAAGACTATGGCTTAAGTGTTGAGTATGTTTCCATCTCTCACACCCATCAAAAAGTTACTGTTCCAAACTAAAACCAAACCAAAAAAAAAACAAAACTTAAATTACCAAATACTTCCGAAACAATAAATCTTTTTCCAAAGTTAAACCGAAATATTACGAATGAAAAACAGACAACGGAGAAACGATAATAAACACACAAAATGTAAGGCGAAAATGTCAAGTAAATTTTAAGCAACAGACGGCAGAGCAACAACTGCGTGCAATACGAAAACGAAACAAGGTGTTTCCGTCATCTGATGTTATGTTATTTTCGTGGATTTCGCTTCATTGAGCGCATGCTCGCACACAGACGGTGTGGTGTGTGTACAACTGCTAATCGGGTTTAAACTTAGGCCTACACAAAATCTATTTTAGACACAGGCGGCGAGAAAATTACCCCACCTCAGACACATGCGAAACGAATGAAATTAGAAAAAAAAACAAAGCTCCATGAAGATTAAGTCTGTAAATTAATCACATGAAAAAATACAAAAAAAAAATTGAAAACAACACGCAGCACGGCAGACAGATAGACAGACCAATACTAGGGTGGTCCAAATTGGGAAAAGTTGGTTTTTCACTGCTCCACAAGCCCCAATCGACGCGTAGGAATGGAATATGAAAATGTGTGACAACAAAAAATAAAAAAATTTTATTGATCCCTTGGTACCAAAATACACTGAAAGGTCCATAATTCCAACACAAGAACAGAATGTTCTTTTCTTTTCAAATTGTAGCAGTTGGAGTTCAAATAACACACGAGTGATTGCTAAGAAACTAAATCAACAACCTGACACTGTTTGCAATAAATTTTGCGCTGGCCGCATGATCGAAGCATTTTTCTTCGAAAATTAGGCTGGTCGGATAATACAAGAATTTATAGTGCTCTTTCGCGACCTGATGAACTAACCTCCTTTGGTTGTACCTAAACATAATATAGATGGCGACGACATTTGGGTTCAAAAAGACGGTGCCACACACAATACGCTAAGAAAAAACCCCGTCTCTGTACCGTATACTCTGAAACACATAGTGCAGGAACCATGTATGTATATGTTTGGAACATACTCCAAATATTTATATATTGGCAACTCATAAACTCACTTATATTCAAATACAAATATTAACATGTTTACTTGCAAAGATGCATACTTTGACGTGGATTCATATGAGTAATTCATCACAACAATCTATATACTTACGTCGAAACATTCGTGTGTTTCCTCCCAAACAAACGATTGATGACTGAATGCATGAAATAAAACGCACAACGCAAAAGTCAAAAGTCAACATAAGAAACACTCAATTCATTTATACACACATTCGGGCATATTTTTGAATCACTGACTAAAAGAATAATGCTAAAATGCAATTACAAAATACAGTTAAAACAATCTCTCCTTGCCCCTATTTTATGATTTTGTTCTCGGCAGAGTGTAGCGCCAAAAAAATAACGTAAACGGCGCTTGAAACATAGCAGTATTTGTATCACAAACAAAACTGTATTTAGATCATAAACACATATATTATATTAATCATTGTGTTTCAAACATGTAATATTGAATAGCAAACACAATGTGTTTGGACAAGCTACAAACACGTTATATTTGCATGCAAACAAGAAAAATATATAGATCTTTCGGAGTGCGCATATACCCAGAGAACAAATCAACTATAATTCAATGTTGTGTACATTTTGGAACACTACATATGTGCGCTTCAGATGAAGTTTTATATATCAAATATCTTCTATGAGATGTTAGCCGGTGACTAAATTTTGTTTACCGATACTGATTTGGGGTTTTGATATAATATCTAATCTTATAATGTCTTAGTAATAACACTCTGATTTTTTTTTATTTTTTTCTTGTTTCGATGCCAATATAACATGTTTGTAGCTTGTCGCAAATATAGTATACTTGTGTCCAAACACATTGTGTTTGCTATTCAATACGACATGTTTGGAACAGAATAATTAACAGGTTATAATATATGTATTTGTGAACAAAATGTGGTCTTGTTTGTTGAAAACTGCTGAAACAAAAACGTGACAGGCATTAAATATACAAAAAGCAGCAGATCTTCAAGTCACGAAAACAATGCTTGCAACATGTACATGATTCCTGCAATATGTTGCTGGGCCGTTATTATATGAGTAATATATTATATCCTTCAGCATATTATATCCTTAGTTTCTTCGAACCATAGACAACGATACAGACTTGAGAAGAAAAAAATATGTGCTACATTTAAAAATTCCGTACAATTTTGTACCACCCTAACATACTGTACCGAGACTGACTTACATGAACGAAGAAAAAAATTTTATGGGAAAACTGTCGTATTCAAACCATCTCATAACTCTTTCTCAAGACAGCCACGGAGGCTACAAACAAAAACTTCCGCTGATGAGATCAAATTGATGATCGAATATACTACTGGCCCTCCCCACCCACTGGGTTGACGCAACTACATCAGTATAATGTAGGTGGAGTAAAGTGGCCTGGTTCTGCCGGTATTACCAAGAGAGTGAATACAACACATGTTGGCAATGATGACAACAAAAAAGTATCTAGTGATGGTAATGAGCCCCATATTTATTTTACAAAGCTGTGGTAATGTTTACGTTACGTCATCATTGCTGGTTAACTCGAAATTACAACTTGGATAGCTGATACAAAAATAACAAATATTAATCGAAAGACAATTTTATCGAGTTCGCCCTTTACTCGTGTTGTGTAGTAGATTGGTTAAATACCAGTACATATACAAACCACTACACTACTAAAACTTCTACTACAACTTATTACAGGAACCACGTATATGTTTGCAATCGACCGAAGGCCGACCACGCAGAAAGCTTTATAACACAAAGATACTACGCCGAAACCGCGAAGCCGGTGCTGAACCTACTCCAGAGTAGAAAATCCCTAAGCCCGGACTAAAGCTTTCCACACAAAAATCTTAAAAATAAGAGGAAAAAATATAATATATTAAATTTCGATAATCGATAACTAAGCGAGTTATAGACAAATTTTATTTAATTTTTTTTCCTCATAATTTGAGTTATTCTACAAAAAACGGTCATTAAAAAAATTGTAGTTTTTTAAAAAAAAATCCGATACCTGTGTTTTTTGAAATTATATATTGCGATAACTAAGTTATCGAAAAATTTTATTTAATGTACTTTTTAATAGATATTGATTTTGAACCGAACAATTATTAACGAACATTTATTTGTTTCCTCATATTTTGAGGCATTCTATGAGAAGTTAAAAAAAACGTCACTTTTGTAAAATCGTTCTCGAGATCCGAGTTTGGACCCTGTGATGCCATGGGTCCGGCCGAAATTTTTTTGTAATTTTTGTTGTTGCTATATTTTACTGTGATTTCGCTTGTAGTTCGGCATTTTGGCCTGAATTTCATTTAATTGTTTCTTAATTTCAATTGGAAATTCTGTATTTCAGTTGATATTTTCTGAATTACAATTGAAAATGGTGTAGAGCCTAATATAAAATTGCCTTGATGATAAATATATAAAATCGTTCACAAGAACCGAAAAACGTTTACACAAAACGATACAAGAAAACTATACCCAAAAAAAATTTACGAGAAACGAAAATCGTTTCCAGGATCAAAAACCTCATTGAAAATAACTGAATATTTAAAAACCTGATCCAACAAATTGATATTTCTTTCATTTACCGCCAACGAGTTTTAGTAACGCCAAACTCAAAAAAAATTTACGAGAAACGAAACAACATGGAAGAAACTCTATACCCAAAAAAAATTAAGAGAAACTAAAAACGTTTCCAGGATCAAAAACATCATTGAAAATAACTGAATATTTAAAAACATCCTATTTATGTGTATATAGTTTATTCATTTGCCGCAAACGAGTTATAGTAACTCCAAACTCAAAAAACATTTACGAGAAACGAAAGAACATGGAGGACAACTCTATACCCAAAAAAATCATTTACGAGAAACGAAAAACGTTTCCAGGATCAAAAACATCATTGAAAATAACTGAATATTTAAAACCCTGATCAAACAAATATATTTCTTTCATTTACCGCAAACGATTTATAGTAACTCCAAACTCAAAAAACATATACGAGAAACGAAAGAACATAGAGGTAAACTCTATACCAAAAAACATTTTCGAGAAAAGAAAAACGTTTCCAGGATCAGAAATCTCATTGAAAATATCTGAATATTTAAAACCCAGATCCAACAAATATTTTTCTTTCATTTACCGGAAACGAGTTATAGTAATTCCAAAATATTTACGAGAAAGGACAAACAGGGAGCAAAAAATACTTCTGCTCTTGTGCTGGAATAATTGCGATTTCAGGGTATGAGTTGGTACTTGGAGATCTTCAGTCGATACACACTCGCGAATGTAAAATCAAATTTCACATTTTGAGGGCAAAAAAAAGTATGTTTGGGACAAAATAAATATTTTTTGGGCCAAAATAAATAACTTTTGAGGGCAAAAGAAGCATGTACGGAACAAAATATATATATATGTTTGGAACAAAATAAGTAACTTTTGAGCCAAACGATCCCTAAATGTAGTTTTCTTTACATTAACGCATTTTTCCATTTGTTTGCAGTGATAATTTTACGTAACGATAATTTAGAAGTTATAGAATTTGTTTTTGAATTTTTGTTGAAAATCTATTTCCTTAATTTTTAAATTTAATTATCTTTGGGGAGACATGTTTTATCCTTACTATTATCGGGACTTCAGCTGCCCAGCCATTTGTCAATCGTGTGCATGAGCATCTGCTAATATTTCTTGTCGTGAAAAATTTCACGTGAAATTTCAATCGGTAATTATTGCATCTTTATCATGCTTTCAAAGATTTTTGATAATCTATTTAAAAGTTATCGATAAATCTTATGTTCAGTTTTATAGCGTCATTTTCGTACTCGGGTTTCAATTTTTACAAACGTAGATATTTCTAAAAACCCTTCAACTATAGCAGTTGCACGCAGAAAAATTTTTTTTTTTTTTGGATGTGTGGATGCAAATATATCGTGTTTGCAGCTTGTCGCAAATGTAATATACTTGTGTCCAAACACATTGTGTTTGCTATGCAATATAACATGTTTGGGACACAATGATTAATAGGTTATATAATGATTATAAATAAATAAATAAATGGTTTCCCATTACATCCCATGAAGGGACTGGGGAGAACTTCTCACAATCACTGAGCTGTGCGCTTTCTAGTTTTCACTCACCGATTGGGACCTACAGTTTTACACCGATTCCGAACGGTAATTTGAGAAGCTTTTTCATGGCTAGATACTCGATAGTGTCGCCGTCACTATGCGAGGTGACCGTCGTCGAAAGAAAATTTTTAGGTGGTCAGAGCCGGGTTCGAACCCAGGATCTAATATAATGATTACAAGTTATTTAACTTCTGACCGAAATGTGCCTTTGTTTCTTGAAAACAGCTGAAAACAAACACGTGCCAGACAATAAAGAGACAAAAAGCAGCAGATCTTCAATTCACGAAAACAATGCTTGCAAACATGTACATGGTTCCTGCAATATGTTGCAGGGGCCGTTTTTTTTCAGCGTGTGGATATTATGTTTGGTAAAGCATAAGTAATGTTATGACTGTCCAGTTTACTGAGTGTATTCGAAGTCATTTCTTTTCAAACATATTATCTTATCTTTTCAAACATAAGTTTGATTGCATAAAAATAATATCAATCCCAATATAACACATAAAAACAAAACAATGTAACATAATAATAATATTCGATAAATACTATTATGTACTTTGAATACTGACGATAAATTATTTCGATTCGATTTAAATGTGGGTTTAAGCGATTAAATAATCATTGAAGTTGCTCGTCGTTGTTTCAAATGCGACAAAATAATTTAATTTAATAGAAAAAATTTGTATAATTTTTCAAAATTGTTTAAAACAACGCACACATGACATATGGACAAGGTCTCTCTCTTCACATCATAAGTAATTTACAAAGAATTTGACATGTTTCTGTATCGTTTACATTTAATTCCGTTTCAATTGACTGTAATGGCTGATGATAATTGTTGTAATAGAATTTCAAATTTCATATATCCAATTAAAAATTCAAATTCAATGACTTTTGTGTCATTTGAAACCCGCGGATTGGGTGCTCAAAAACTATTAAAATTTAAGTTTCAGTCGACTCAAGGTTAGATCATTTAGCTAAAAGATCTAACAGAAAATGTACTAAACGCCGACAAGATACATATATAAAAGACAATAAATATTTTATGTTAGAAGCCCTAATAGTTATACTAAATATGAGAGAAGCTCTTCATGGTAATACGTTTCAATGTTTTCAAAGTACTTATCGCCACAGTTGAAGATGTTCATATGGGAATTATTTATGACACATGTGCAGATATTGTACATTAAATTAGAGGTCAAATGATGATTTGTGTTAAAAGGTCTATGGAAATTTGAAATGTTTTTTGTTGGATGTAAAAGTGTATTTTATTAGTTTGGTGTTACCACACGCCGAAAAAACGGCCCCTGTAACATTATGCAAGAACCATGTATATGTTTGGGATATCCATATACTATTGAAGATCTGCTGCCTTTGTTTCTTTTTTGTCCGCCACGTTTTTGTTTTCAGCAGTTGTCAACAACCAAAGCCACATTTGGGTCACAAAAACATATATAACATATTAATCATTGTGTCTCCAACATGCAATATTGAATAACAAACACAATGTGTTTGGACACAAGTATACTATATTTGCGACAAGCTTATATTTGCATGCAATAAACAACAAAAAAACACACGACATTTCAGCGTGCATATATCGTTTGGTATAAACTTTCTTTGGTTCTTGTAAACGGTTTTATTTGTTTATCAGTACAGAAATAATATGTTTGATTCAACAAATGTTCGTTTCAGGCAATTACATGTATATAAAGGGTTTTCCAATTTGAATGATATGATTTCTAAGTGACGTTTCGGCCATTTGCTGTATGTTATGATCTGTCGTATTTTTTCATTGTAAACATTTTCATCATGGAGAGAGGTATACGCAAGAACATCGTCAACAAATTATTCAATGTTTTTATCAAAATAATCGTTCTCCAATTGCAACTTTTCGTGCGCTTTTGACATTTTATGTCGTAATAATCGTCCATCTGTGCTCGCTATTCGTCGAATTGTTGCAAATTACGAGCGAACATTTTCTTTACATAATGGTCAAGTTCCAATAACACAAAGAACCGCTCGAAGTAATGCAAATATTGTTGGCGTTCAGGCAAGTGTTGCTGGAGACCGGAGTTTATCGATTCCAAGACGTTCTCCACAATTGGGACTGTCTCAAACCACAAAGTGGCGGAGTTTGAGCAAGGATTTGGGTTTACATCACTCTAGAACTGAAGCCATTGGGCTACCGTAAACGACACGAATTTACTGATTTTTTCTTGGAACAACTTGAAAATGATAAAGATTTTTTTAAGAAAATCATCTTTTCCGCTGAGGCTCACTTTCATCTGAGTGGTGTGGTAAATAACACAGTGCAACACGAAAATATATAACCACATACGGACACCACTACGTGATAAAAGATAAAAGACGCCACCTAAGCGCTGCCTAAACGGTGTTAAGAATCATTCCTAGGAAGTTCATGTTCTAGAAAGTTGCTTATTGAGATCTTAGGTACATTTTTGTAGTTGATTGTTTACTTGAATTTTAAACGGTTTGCTACCTATGGACCTGAGCATGGTAAAAAAAGGTTAAAACATCGAATTTTTTAAAGTTTTTAGCGATTTTGACCTTGAAGATGAAGTTTTTTTGATTTTGTATGTTGACAATTTTTGTTCTTTATGACAAGAACTACAACTTTCCCTCAGAGAGTAAATCAAAATTCCGAATGATTTGCAAGATATGAGCCAGACAAAATGACCACTTCTTTGCAAGAATGACACAGAAGCCCCAAATCTTTGGGGCCCATAAAAAAATCCATGACTTTGGGCAAATCTGGGAGACACGGGTCTTTTTTTTGGTCTTTTATTACAGACAGTGTAATCAAAGCTGTCGATTCTGGTGCGAAGAAAATCCACAAATTATTCCTGAACAACCACTATTACATTCACCTAAATTTACAGTTTGGTGTGGTCTTTGATCTGGTGGAATCATCGGTCCGTAATCCTTTCGAAATGAAGCTGGTACCACCGTTACTGTCAATAGAGAGCGGTATAGATCGATGATAACCAACTTTTTATGGCCGAAATTGGAAGAAGTTAATCTTGACAACATCTGGTTCCAACAAAACGGGGCTACGTGTCACACAGCACGTGCAAGAACCGAATTATTGCGAGAAAATTTTGGAGATTCGATTATTTCAAGAAATTGTGATATTGAATGGCCTCCAAGAAGTTGTGACTTAACACCATTCGACTATTTTTTGTGGGGTTATTTGAAGTCATTGGTCTTTAGCAATAAACCAGACTCTCTTCAAGCTTTACAAGTCAATATTGTACGTGCTATTCATGACATTCGACTTGATTTAAGGGAAAAAGGGCTCGAAAATTAGGTTAATAGAATTCATTCCTGCAAAATAACGAGTGGAGTCCATTTGAAAGACGTTTTATTCAGAACTTAATTGTATCGATTGTATTTCACATTAAATAACAAAACATTTGAATTTTCTTAAAAATTAGTGTTTCTATTTTTGAAGAAATCACGTCACTCAAATTGGAAACCCCTTTTTATAGGGTGGTTCAGTCACGCCTGGACAAATTTCACCAGCGTATTCCTTGGCTCATTTCATGAAAATATGTCCATCTACGACCATCCCCGAAAATGCAAGAGGGCGTAATGGCTGCGGTTTGAAAATTTTCGGATTGGTGGTCGGAGGGTACTAGGGTAAAATTGTTAAGTTCTGAACCAGTGGTCGAATTTTTTGTTTTTGTGCTTCTTGAAAAGGCCTTTAAGAGACCTTTCAGAATCATTAAAAAAAATTTTATAAAAAAGTGAAATCGCCGAGATACGGATGACCGAATTAAACATGTCCGATGTGGTTCGCAATTGGCTGCAATTGTGTTTAGTAGAAAACGGGAACCACATTGAAAACTTCCTTTAACATCAAATGTTTTTTTGTTCCTTTGTGTTTGATTCTTCAGCCAAAAATTTCAATACAATAAAATCTTAAATGTGTTCATTTACAAAAACAAATAAATGTGTGCTGTTATTTCGCTTCCAAAAAAAAATTTTCGCATTTCAGTCAAATAGTCATAACTTTGGAACGGCAAGACCTTTGGGCTTCGTTTAGGTAATTTTGGAAAGGTAAGAGGTAGGGCTATTTTTAAGAAAAACATAAGTTATCTGCCATCTGGATGAGAAAGTTGAGGTTATGTGCACATTCATGTCTTTTTTTACCAAATTTTATTTTTGAAAGCTGCGTACCTAGGCTATTTCACTTTTTTTAATGATTCTGAAAGGCCTCTTAAAAAAAAATTGGACCACTGGTTCAGAACTTAGTAATTTTACCCTAGTACCCCCGACCACCAATCCGAAAATTTTCAAACCGCAGCCATTTCGCCCCCTTGCATTTTCGGGGATACATATTTAGATACATATTTTCATGAAATGACCCAATACATATTTTCATGAAATGACCCAAGGAATACGCTGGTGAAATTTGTCCAGTCGTGTCAGAACCACCCTATATATTCAGTCATTAGAATACAATTCCTTACATACCAGCAAATATTTTATATAATCATTATTTAGTTCTAAAATTACTAAATTTGACTATAGACATTGAAAAATATAAATCATATTTTATACTTATTAAATTAAATTCCATTAAAGTTCTTGTAATGGTTTTGTACATAGTCTATTTTGTAGTACGAACTGGTACGTTTAAAAAATTCTTTAAATCTAAGCTTTCGACGGGAAGGTTGAAACTAATTAGATTAAGATGATATGAACAGGACGGTCAATTTTACAAAATAAAAATTTATATGCAAGCAGAATTAATATCTTGAATCCACTGTTTCAATTTATGTGCGATTTCGATTGAGCGTAACAAAATTTGTATTCGCGTGTAATGTGAAAATTTTCCCACAGTAGCTCTATACTCAACGACAACTATGGAAAAAATATTTCCATGACCTGGTTAAAAAAGATCTATTTCTTTAGTAAGCAGATGTTCGTAAACATAATTTTACTAATTATGCAAATTTTTAAGAAACCCCTTATTATCGAGCCACCATTAATATGATATTTCTTGAACGCGACAATTTAAACAGATTCCGAAATTAAAAAAAGAGTGGAAGTCGCTGTCTGTATCTATGTCTTCTAAATCAAACGTCCTTGTCTTAACACCCAAAAGTAATTTAAAGTTTGAAAACAAAACCTTATGTTGGCCAATACAAGAATTTGTGTGTTGGACATCTCATGGCTGCTACCGCCTTTAAATTTGGGCAAAAAAAATTTATTTTTTTTTATTTTTTGTTTTTCTCAGTTGGTGTACAATGACAGCAACAACTATTAAATTGCTCGCAAACTGAGAAGTTAACCACGTAACAACAAACGACATCAATACTAGACAAGACAAGACAAGACAAGTGTGGTTGACGACGTCCGGTGTATTTTGAACCCAACCACACACCAATCAACAGCAACTGGTTACCATTGGAAATCTTCAGTCGATAAATCCGTCTCGTCCAGCCAAAAATAGTAAAAGTAATAAAACGAAACCAAAAAATCTTATAGAATTCAATTCAATTTTAACACATTTCGTTGGGTATTTGAGGGACATGATTTTCCCAATTGCTGCTGCCAGCGCATAAGCAGTGAGTGGACCAACTATAATCGTCACCAGTAATAGCCATATATTATTAACCAACCACATGTGCTGCATTGGCCAATGTGCACCCGGTGGTTTGTTGCCATGTGTAATGCTACAACTCACGCGACAAAATTTGCATAATAACCCACTGCAGACAGACAGACAGACAGGCGGATGGCCAGAGTTTGGGACAGACATTTATGTTGTTGAGACTTGGTGGAACAAATCGTTAATGGCTGGTGGTGTGGTGTTAGGTTTTCCATGTTGTTTCGGTTTTTACAAGACAACAACCTAAAGCTACAACCGACTTCCGCTGAAATCAAAAGACACATAAATTATCCTCAGTAAACGAACAGTGCCAAACTCATTTATATTGAAAATCATATTGTGCTTTCGCAGAAACTTTACATTAAAATTAGTAGACATTTTGCGATAACTTTAGAAACAAGCGATCGGTAATTTAGACAGTAACTTTTTGTATTGATAAATTAATTACACAGTTTCCATTCACGAACATGCCTTCTTTGGTTCCCAAAACCCCGATTACGGGAGTTTTGCAAAATAGCCAGAAAACTAAGAAAATGTTATCGATAACACATAAAATTATATCAATACTACATAAAATCTTACTAATGGCACATAAAGTGGTACCGATAACACAAACTGTTAACGATAACACAAAAAATTTTACAGGTAACACATAAACTGTAACCGATAACACATAAAAAGTTACCGACAACACAGAGTGTTGCCAATAGCACATACAATGTTACCGATTACACGTAAAATATTGCCGATAACACATACAATGTTACCGACCACATGTAAAATATTTCCGAAAATACTAAGGTTACCCGTAGCACACATAATTTGACTGATAACACATACAATGCCACTGATAACACGTAAAATGTTACCGATAACTCATAAAATGTTAACGATAAAACAAACTGTTTCCACTGACACATAAAATGTTACCGATAACACGTAAAATGTCATCAATAACACATAAAATGTTATCGATAACACATAAACTGTAACAACCGATAACACAAAATATTGCCGATAACACAAACTGTAACAAATAGCACATAAAATATTGCCGATAAGACATAAAACGTCAAAAATTCACTGATTCACATAAAGTACACTGATATCACACAATTGTACCGATAACATGAAATGATAACGATAAGACATAAAAGCTTACAGACAACACATAAAATGTTACCCATAAAATATAAAATTTTACCTATAACACCAAATGTTGCCGATAACACAAAATGTTAACGACAACGTATAGTAAATTACCGACAACACGATAAATGATACTGATAAAATGTTAACGATAACACATAAATGTTACCGATATCAAAAAAGGATTCCGACATCACATATAATGTTACCGGTAACACATACAATGTCACCGATAACACAAAATGATACCGATAACACATAAAATTTTAACGATAACTCAACTGTTACCAATAACACATAAAATGTTGCCGATAGCACCTAAAATGTTGCCGATAACGCATACAATGTTAAAATTTTACTGGGATCACATAAAATGTTATAAATAATACAAACTGTAACCGATAACACATTAAATGATGCCGATAGCACATATAATGTGAACAATTTACTGATATCACATCAAATGCTACCGATATCCAACACAATGGTACCGATGACATGAATTGGTACTCATAATACAAAAGGTTACCGACAACACAAAAAATTTCCTATAAAAAATAAAATTTTGGTAATAACACATAAAATGTTACCGATAATATAAAATGTTTATATGTTTATATATAAACTGTTTATCGATGACACATAGCTACAGATACAACAAAATGTCAAAAAAATATCACGTAACTTTACTGATAACGCACAGTTGTAACGATAACATAAAATTTTATTGATACCACATAAGTTATCGATAACACAAAATGTTACCAATAACATAAAATATTCCCGGTAACACATAAAATGCTACCGATAACACAGAATGTTACCTATAATATAAAATATTAACTAAAACAAAAAATTAATGTCACCGATAACACAAAATCTTACCGATAACGAATAAAATGTTACCGATAATACATAATTGTACCGATAACACAAAAAATTTTGGCGATAACGCATAAAATGTTACCGATAACACATAAAATGTTACCAACACAAAATTTGACCGATAATACATAAAATGTTTATCGATAACACATAGTTACCGATACAACAAAATATTAAAGTTTATTATTAAATATTCCCGATAACTCAAAAATGTAACCCGTAACACATAAAACATAAACTTTTAATGACAATACATAAAATGTTACAAATATCACATAAAATCTTACCGATAATATTTAAAATATTTCCGGAAAAACATAATATTTTACCGATAACACACAATGTTACCGATAGTACATAATATATTCGGCATAACACATAAAATGTTACCGATAGCACACAGTGTTAACATTTTACTTATATCACATAAAACAATACCGATAACACTCAAAATGTTACTTATAACACTCAAAATGTTACGAATAAACACGTAAAACGTAAAATGTTACCGATAACACAT
Source organism: Phaonia tiefii (assembly GCA_963931995.1). Classification (NCBI taxonomy): domain Eukaryota; kingdom Metazoa; phylum Arthropoda; class Insecta; order Diptera; family Muscidae; genus Phaonia; species Phaonia tiefii. The sequence continues at coordinate 66,585,945 of OZ008367.1, forward strand.
GAAATATTACCGATAATACATAAAATGTTACCGATAACACATAAAATGTTAACATTTTAGTGATAACACATAAAATGTTACCGATACCACATAAAACGTTACCGATAATACATAACATTTTACCGATAACACATAAAATGTTACCGAAACACATGCAATGTATGCAATAACGATAATAATTTAATAATAATTTTCAGAAGAAGCATTTGGCAATCTCGAGCACGAGCATCGGCATATCATTAGCATTTATCGGCATATCCAGATAACAAATAAGAATTAAGTTTGCTGTTGTAAAATAATTAAATAGGTAGCATCTTATTCTCTCCATGTACTATCGAATACCTACATTTCGTTAAGGGCTATAACCGGAAACCATTTCCAAGTATCAACAAGTTTTTAAACGACGATATTTATCGTTGCTCCAAAGTCAATATTAATTTTAGCATTAAATAATATCTTCCGTGAAACTTATCATAAAAAAATGTATTTACTTTAACATTTATTTTATGAATTTCAAAATATTTTGTTTAAAAACTTCACACTTCAATTTCGAAATTTAAGCAAACAAATTCGGTATTCAAGAAAATTTACTCACACCAAATGTGTCCGAGGAGCGTCATTTACCCAAATATTGACAATACAGACCAGAGTACTAATCGAAAAATTTAAAAGACCTTGCAAATTATTGTAAGAAATCAAAATTAACAAAAAGTTGAATTTTGTTAGGGCTTTACTTCCTTCAGGTTGGTACTAACTTGGTTCGCACGAAAAATATGAAGCAACATCAATTTGTTTCGCTGCGAAATGATCACCAACATACCAGTGTTGACAACTATATTTTTCTGTTCTTAAGCTTTTTTTTGAGAGAGAGTTTGCGTGAGAGTTGACAATATTGATCAGATCATCCTAAAGATTAAGTGGTTGTTACATTTTCCTTAAAAACATGTTGATCGTCGATACATGTTGATAACATTTCGTACGGTTATACGGTTTGTTGCGGTCATAAGAAACCATGTACTGCGGTTCCATGAATGAAAATTAAACGCCTTGACAGGCCCGGTTTGTTTTCAGCCTTGGTACAGTACAGCACTGGCGGAAATTTTTCTTCGATATTTCCCTTTTTTTTGGTTTTTTTAATGAAGGAATGTTCAAGATTTCTACATATAATATTGATTCGGAACTCTTTTCTTGTTTTCGGGACGAACTTCCTCAAATTGAACGGAAAGAGAAAACATAATCAATTGGATCGGACCATGGCATCGAAAAGACGGGCCCACCCAAAACTTATTGAACTAAAATTGGGCAACTCCTTTAAGGTGTGATTGAAGGACTAGAACTATTGAAACTGTCATGACACAAAGTGACTATAGGTGTTAATTTACACCTCAGACGACAACGCCACACAAACGTTATCGGTCATACAAACGTTATCCACATACATTGGTTGTGGAACTAGGACCTCTACAAAACCATTAAATGCCAGCACCTCTTATAATCGATACTCACACCCCTGAATGGCTTGTCTGTGGCCCGCTTTATGATTCTTGTGTAAACTTCAACTTTAAAATTTTTTTAAGTTTCTTAGTTCTTCAGTTGTTTTTAACAGAACAAACAAAAGAAAACTTGTCAATTCGAAATCACTGCATTGTTTAAACAGCTCACATGATCGTTTGTCAAACTGATTTGGGTGTCCGTCAGCAAATATTGACTTAATACCTGCGATTCCAACGTCATCGAATCTTAAACGTTCATTGGCTTTTTAAACCAATCAGGCACAGAAACAAAGTGACTGCCCCACCACACTGAATCAACTGGCAGGGCACCCCATGATTTAATGTTTACCTCAAGTTTAGAAGGCTGAATCCGCCTGTACACTGTTGATTTTAACACCTTCATTTCCTTGAACTTCTCTACGAACTTTGGATCGCCAGTCCGGTGGTGTCTGATGTAAAACCGATTACTTGTTGAGTTACAAATGATGGGCGGTGTCTGTTGAATTGACGTACAAAGAAAGTGCAACATTTGAAGTAACTCAGGCGTGTCTAACATTGCAAGTCAAAAAGTTTAAAAGAAAATTAAATACTGTAATGCATTAAATGAAAATGAAAGTTTTTCTTTCTTCTCTTGCAAAAGAAGAGTTAGGGAAACCCAAGAAGGCCTGGCGTCTTAAGCAGCCATGGAGGCAGCGAGCATGCAGCGCTTGGTGTTCACTCACATACTTAGTTTTTGCAGATAATTAGTGCTGTTAACGCTTTGTTTTTATTAAACTTATAGTTTCTTCTTCTTCGTTTTGCCAACTTTGTTTTATATTTCTTTTCAGTGTAACAGCGTTAATGTGTAACACCATCTTTTGCCTGAAAGGGAGATTACGTTAAGGTGCTGTTATGTGCTCAGCAAAGCATTTTAAAGTGTAAATTTAAATCGATTAATTGAACTTTCTTTTTCTTAGAGTTTCTTACTTCATAAATTATTTTATGGTTCGAAAACCGAAGTTTAAACGAGTGCAAACACAAAAATAGTTACAAGTTGTTTGTGGCTGTGTTGTAACTTATGGCGGCATAAAATTGAAATCAGGGCAATGTGGAAATAGCAACATTAGAAATGTACTTACATTGGGAAAAAGCCTTTTCATTTTGACGAATAGTTTCATCGAAAGAGAGCTATAGCGTTACTTTACCGCCACAACGTAAATATGCATTGCATCAAAGACGAAATCATAGGATGGTCGAAAATGTTTATTGCATTTACGTTGTGGCAATGACTAATTAGAGTGTTGAAAGATACGACATTATCGAATAACGGGTTTTCGGTTTCTTCGAAAAATCACTTCTTGCAAACCCGGATTTCAGTTTCACACAATGAAAAAATCCGATGGAAGATTCTTTTCGTTTTGCATTGAATTTTTTTTAAATTTTTGTCGAAAAATTAACACAAAACGACTACAAAATAAAATGTTCTTGACCTCTTCCCTTTGCCCCTTAAAAAAGATCATTATTATTCAGAAAATAATAAATTTCGTTTAAAAACTTGAAACTTGACTTGAACTGACGTAGACTAGATTTGGTTTAACTGCCCGTCGGTGGGTTCAATAGTTAGTGTGCGCGGCTCTTGAACGTAAGAACGTGATCCCTTCTCTGACCACCTTACATTTCTTTCGTGGACGGTCACCACGCTTAGTGATGGCGACACTATTGAGTACTTCGCGATATAAAAGCTTCTCACAAATACTGGCCTGAACCGGTGTAAAACTGTAGGTCCGTCCCAATCAGGGAGTGTAACACGAGAGAGCGTCAGCTCAAACGCCTTTATGGAATGTAATGGGAAGCCATGTTTTTGACCAAATTGAATTGAATTAAAGTGAAATGAATTTCATTGAACTGAATTGAATTGCAATGAATTGGATTGAGTTGAGTTGAGTTGAGTTGAGTTGAGTTGAGTTGAATTGCATTGAATTGAATTGAATTGATCTGAGTTGATTCGAAAAGGAATGTATTGCACTGAATTGAATTGAATAATTTGAATTGAATTGAAATGCAATGAATTGATTTATATTTAATTGAATTGAATTTTATAAAATTGTATTCAATTGAATTGAAGTGATGTGAATGATAGTTGAATTGAATTAAAATGAATTGAATTGAATTAAAATGAATTGAATTGAATTAAATTAAATGAGCTACAATTCAACTGAATGAAATGAAAAGAATTGAATTGAGTTGAATTGAATTGTATAAAATTTAATGAAATGAAATGAAATGAAATGAAATGAATTGAATTGAATGGAATTGAATTGATCTGCATTGAAGCGAATTGAATTGAATTGAATTGAATTGAATTGAATTGAATTGAATTGAATTGAACTGAACTGAATTGAATTGAATTGTATTGAATTGAATTGAATTGAATTGAATTGAATTGAAATTGAATTGGAATTGGAATTGAATTGGAAAAGAATTGGAATTGAATTCTAATTGAATTGAAATGAATTTGAATGGAATTGAATTGGAAAATAATTGGAATTGAATTGAGTTGACTTAATTGTAAGGAACTGAATTGTATTGAACTGAATTATATTCAACGAAATTGAATTGAATTGAACTTAATTGTTTTGAATTGAATTGAATTGCATTGAATTGAATTGAGTTGAATTGAAATGAACTGTATTCCATTGAATTGAATGAATTAAATTGAATTGATTTGAATTGTATTGAATTAAATTGGATTCAGTTGAATTGAAATGAATTGTATTACATGGAATTGAATTGAATGAATTGAACTGAATTGAATTGTGAACTGAATTGAATTGTATTTAATTGTAATTAATTGAATTGAATTGTATTTAATTGTATTCAATTGAATTGATATGAATGGAATTGTATTGAACGAAATTGATTTGAACTTAATGAAATTGAATTGATCTCAATGAAATTGAATTGAATTGAACTGAACTGAATTGATTTAAATTGTATTAAATTGAATTGAGTTCAATTGAAATGAATTGTATTATGTACATTGAATTGAATTGAATCGAATTGAATGAATTGAATTGAATTGAATTGAATTGAACTGAATTGAATTGAATTGAATTGAATTGAATTGAATTGAATTGAATTGAATTGAATTGAATTGAATTGAATTGAATTGAATTGAATTGAATTGAATTGAATTGAATTGAATTGAATTGAATTGAACTGAATTGAATTGAATTGAATTGAATATAATTGAATTGAATTGCGAATTGACTTTAATTGTATTTAATTGTAGTTAATTGAGTTGAATTGAATTCTATTTCATTGTATTCAATTGAATTGAGTTGATAAGAATGTAATTGAGTTGAATAGAATATAATTGAATAGAATTGAATTGAACTGAATTGAATTGAATTGTGAATTGAATTGATTTGAATTATGAATTGAATTGTATTTAATTGAATTGAATTGTGTTTGATTGTAATGAATTGAATTGTAACTAATTGAATTGAATTGTATTTAATTGTGTTCAATTGAATAGATTTAGTTAGACTGAATTATACCCTTACGATACAATTAACTTGATGAAATTCCACGAGAATCGCTAAAATTGAAAAAGGGATTTAACATTTGTATGTTAATTTTTACAGAATTTTCAATATTTTAGCTGATTGGTTCTTTGAGTCATACATCTAAAACTGTGCCGAAGTTTTCGTTCTCTATAATAATGTCTGTGTTTCATATTGAGTTCCTAAAAAAAAAAACACTATGAGTCTTTGCATAAATGGGTTAAATACTTTCGGTTTGACATGGTCTAATTTTAAACTCTCTTTCAATATTTTGTGTTTTAAGAAAACTCGTTATAGTAATGCTGAGATTTTCAAAACAAATTGTGTCTATCGTTGTGTCCAGATATTTTCTTATTTATTGTTTTCAAATTGCCCCCGGATATTTGCGCTAAATCATTTGCTACTCCATGTGGACCATGTTTAAAGTGGTGGAGGACTGAATGCCTTACAGTGCCATTGCTTTACTCTTACAAACAATGATTGACAGTTTGACAGAGTTGAGCTTTTGTTGCCGGCTCTGGGTGTTTGTTTGCTTTATATTTTGCAGCATTTATTTAAAAATTTACATAAATCTTGAGCAAAAAATATATTTTTTGCTCAAGATTTATGTAAATATCGTCAGGCGGTTTGTTTTGGAAAGTAATTGATTGTTATTTGTCATAAAATGCATTGTTTGGCAATTATTCAACACAAAACACTGGAGAGGCCAACATAAAAATAATTTTGAATATTTCAGAAATGCGGAAAAATTGAGTTAATAAAAAATATATAGAAGTTTTATTTATATTTCAACATTTTTAAGGGAAAAATGTTGACACTACTAAGGTCATTAATTTTTGGTGGAATTGTACAACCAAATTGTGCAACACAAGATTCGCACTATATCTGCGATGTCTTCACTAAATATCGTTGCCTACTGATGAGGATCTTGCAGACAGCCTTGGCATTAGTGGAAAACCTTTTGCTGATTCTTTGTGTAAATACAAAGCTTTTAATTTCCAGCTTTGTATACTAGAGTTGAGCTTGAATAAATAACAAACCCATTAAATTGTACTGGGTTCTTTTTGTTTTTACTGCAGTTCATTGTATTGACATTCTCCGACCACCTAAGAATTTTCTTATTTGTATTATAATATGAAAAAGTTGTTTTTTATTTAATTTAATAGTTAAATTTATGCATAATTTGATACTAATAATCGAATAATTATATTAATTATAACACCTATTATTTATTATTATAGAAAATAACAAACTAAATCTTTTTTTTTGCAATTTTAACTGACGATTCGATAAATGTATTTAAAAAAACACAATTGGCACAATTGGCAAACAAAATATATAAAACAAACAAATACAACAAATAAAAAATCATTGCAAAATTAATAACAAAAAAACAATCGGTGAATCACAAATAAAGGCGTCGGTAATTGATATCGTCTCATGTTGTAGAGGAAATCTATCTCTATCTCTATCTCCTCCTCTAGAGGGGATGACAGATGAATGAGTGGTATGGACGGACAGACAAAAAGACTTGAACTGAAATCGAGGTGTGAATGTTTAGTAATTTATTTCTTTTTTTACTTTTTTAGTCAGATATATCAATTGTTATTAAGCTGTCGTTATTTTCATTTTATTGATTTATAAGTATTTCCGTTTTTGTTTTGCTTTTTTCCACTGCAATATTTTAAACTCTCTGCGTTAGAGGCAGACGAAACTGATTAGTTGTATTTCCGTAAGGAAAAATGTTATTAGTTTTTAATTTTATATACTCAACAACATGATGTTGCTAACAAAAAACACAATATAAAAATTATTATCATTCCTTAACGAGAAATTATTAAAGATTTGGCATCAAGGTTCAATATGTCAGATATTTTTAAATATGCAATTTCTTAGCTAATTTGGATTGGCGGCAATTGGTATACTTTTCGCAAGGTCAGCTCTAATTTTCGAGATATGATAAAAGTGATATTTATAAAATTCCTAATTTGGCTAAAATTGTTGGCCAGAAATGCCCAAAATGACACTGAGGAATAGGGTGTACCGAAAAACGTGTTTTTTTAAAGATCGCTTCCAAATTGTGGAAATTTACCAAAAAAAAAAATCTGTTCACGAAGTTCATGAACACTTCGACGTCAATAAGCGTGCTAATGTGAAGATCTTCAAATACAGGCAAGCGCCGATCAAGACTTTATCTTACACCACCCGCCAGGTCCATTTGAACTCCTGCCTTATCTTGGAAAAGGAAAGGTGAAGGGTATACACGCAAAAAATCTGTTGTTTGGATGCAAATATAAAGTGTGTTTAAAGCTTGTCGCAAATATAATATACTTGTGTTCAAACACATTGAGTTTGCTATTCAATATTACATGTTTGAGACACAATGATTAATATGTTATAATATAAGTGTTTGCGACCCAAATATATCTTTGTTTGTGATGCAAATACAGCTGTGTTTGCTGCACTATTTGTGATCACTCGAGAGTACGTGAATAAAAGAGGGACAACGAGAGAGAGTCTATCTTGTTAGTGTGTATCCGTATTTTCGAATTATTCTCTCAGTCAGTGATTCATAAATATTGCTAAATGGACGAGTAAATTGCTGATGAAGTCAGTGTTTCTTATTTTGACCGATGGATGTATTGCTTTGTAGTTACACATATTCAGTCGTCAATAACTCTACGGACAGAGGATATCAAAAGCGATTGATCAGTGAAAAAATAATAAACGTAGGATCGGACGGTTAAATGGTTTGTGATGTTGCTTTGGTTTTCGTGCATGTGATTTGTGCATGTGATTCGGCAAGAAACTGGAAAGGGCAACAATGCGAAGCCTTTACTGGGAAAATTAGAACGGTGGACCATTTGTGATATAGATATAATAAAAAAACAGAAGTAATTAATCCACGCTTGGCTTGCATGAACTAGATTTGTATATAAGTATATTGTTTGTGTACCAATGCAGTGATAACCAACGCATAGTGGAAACCTTCTGAAAACAAAAACGTTAGAGACAACATAGAAACAAGAACGTAGAAGCAAAAGAACAGTATATCGATGGCTTAATATAAAAAGGCCCTAACACGGTTTTTTGTTACTTGACAGGAGAAGGAAAAAACTTAATAACGGGTCCGCCAAATAACTTTTTTTTTTGAAAATGCTATAAAAAAAACTACTGAATATTTTCTCAAATTTCTTTTTTTATTTGAAAGTATAATCCTTCCGGTTAATAATGGAAAATAATTTCATTCAAATGGCTGCCTCGGCTGGCCATGCAGTAGCCTACACGATCGGTCCAATTTTTAAGCCCATTATCGATTGTGTGCAGCTGTATTTCACCAATGGCCTCTCGAATATTGTCCTTTAAAGCGTCAATTGTCTCTGGCTTGTCGGCGTCACACTTATCTTTGAGGGCACCCCACAAATAATAGTCCAACGGTGACAAATCGCAGCTCCGAGGTGGCCAAACGACATCAGCTCTGCGGCTGATAATGCGATCTTCAAAACAGGGCGCAAAACATCGAGTGTAGCTTCAGCTCTGTGGCACGTAGCGCCGTCCTGTTGAAACCAAATGTTGCCAATATCCTCCTCTTCAATTTTTGTGAACAAAAATTCGTTCAACATGGCCCGATAACGATCGCCATTGACTGTAACGGCCTCTCCTTGCTCATTTTCGAAGAAAAATGGCCCAATTATGCCTCTGGACCAAAATCCGCACCAAACAGTGACTCGTTTTGGGTTCATCGGCTTTTCAATGTATGCGTGCGGGTTTTCTGTGCCCCAAATGCGACAATTTTGCTTGTTTACATACCCGCCAAGATCAAAATGAGCTTCATCTGAAAAGATAATTTTTTTGGCAAAATAGGCATCTTCTGTAAGTCGATCGCAGGCCCATTTTTCCCATATTTCCCAGCGTTGTTCAAGCGCATACACAACCATATTTGTTCAGCGGAAGGATAAAACTAATTATCTGTCAAATCAGACATGAGCTAAGTGTTACCATTCACGAAATAAGCACTAGTTGAAAAAAAAACGTTAGATGGCGGACCCTTTAAAATCCGCAAAATTTTTTATGCAATTTCCAAAAATGTGTTGCTTCTTTTTATTAAAACTTTTTTTGTATCTAAAATTTTACGTACTTTATTAAGTTCCTGTCAAGTAACAAAAAATCAAGAAAAATAAAACCTTTATTTATAAATGTGGATTTATATTGATAAAATTAATTATAATAAATAATACATATGTATGTATTGAAATCAAAGAATAATTCGTTTCTAAATATTATTATGTTTGGGAGGAAATACGCATATGTTTCCACGTAAGTATATGCAGGTTTGGGGGGAACACGCGAATGCTTCCACGTAAGTATATGGATGTTTGGGAGGAAGATCCCATAAGTTTTCACGTAAAACCGTATATGTTTGCCCGTAAACATGATACTGTTTGTATTTAAGTACAAGTAAATTTGGGGCTTATTGTGGTCCAAACATATACATGGTTCCTGCAAAATATGTTTGAGAGAATGTGTTAGAGAGACCATTATTTTTCAGGTGTAGAGGCTTAAAACAAAGTGCCACAACGTGCATATTGCACCCTAACAAGAAGTCATAATTCAAAATTTTCAGATCTATTTTTTTTTGCTTTGTCATTTCCATCCGCTGCCAAAATCTGTCGACATTTTCCATTTCCTTTTTTAAAAAAAATCAATGTGTTCGAACTGTGTTAACACCTTTTTGTTACACGGTAACTGTTCGATTTCTATGAACACATTAGTATATGTTAGATGGTAAAATAAAAAGAGAGTAGTTTTTCTGCTGAAGATTCTTTTGCTATTGGACTTTATTTTTTATTACATCTGCTTTAACATTAGAAAAATATAGTTAAAATAAATAAAGCACTATTTAGCTCACTGAAATAATTCTTTTTGTTTTGTCATAAACAGAGCGACGACAAAAAGTATTGAATAGTATAGAGGACTTATTGCAATATTTTCCGCTCTCATATAGAGAGTCTGAGTAAAAGAGCATAAACGAGTCTTATTCTCTTTATAGAATATTTAAATATAAATGCACCATTTCGACAACGTTATTACATAAAACAATACAAAAAGCATAAATGTTTCATAAGGCATCAATGTTTCACATCAAAATTATGAATGGACCAAGTTATGGCAAAAAGAGAGTAATACGTTTTCAATCATTCGGCAGATGTCTGCAGCGTTTTTGAGTCATACAATTCGTACCATGAGTTCTCTATACTATTCAATACTCTTTGGCGACGACGAAATACTTGTTTGTTCGCTGCCGCTACATCAATAAAAAATAAATAATTATTTTCAGGTAGAGACTATTGTTGTACAACAACCACGTATGTGATGCTAACACTGTGTGTTGTTTGCATGTGTTCACTTTGATAGTTTGCCCTAACGGTGGCTATAGATGTTAACACATCAAAAAAAAATTACGTATGAATATGTTAATTATTGAGAATTTTCATACTTAGGAAAACCAGTTTCTTGCTTCTACTGAAAATTTTAAGTCATCCATCATCTAAAATTAAAAACTACGTAAAAAAAACCATTAATTGATTTTTGTATTACAACTGAAGAGTTTTGGAGTTCAATTTAGATATTTTCAATCGATGCCTTGAAATTTCGATAGAAATTCAAAAATTCCACGTGCAATTTAAAATACATCAATGCAGTTGCAAAACTCCCATTGAAGTTTCAAGTACATCAGTACAGTACATCAATTGGCATTTCAAACATATCGATTGATATTTAAAAAAGTTCAATTGGAATTTAAAACATATCAATTGAAATATAAAATATATCAATTGAAATTTACAACATATCAATTGCAATTTAATAGATTTCAATTGATATTGCAAAAAACAGCAATTTAAATATAAACCTCATACTATGTAAAATCCGTAATTGATTTCTGAATTTGAACTGATGAATTTTAAAGACCAGTTGATGTCTTTGAATTTCTATGAAATATAAAATACATCAATTGAAATTAAATAAACCCTTTTGAAATTTAAAACACAAGTTTAACTCCAAACGATATTAATTGAAATTTGAATGGGAACAACTGGAAGTCTCAATATATCAATTGATATTTAAGAGGTAGCACTTGAAATTAAAACCTTAAAAAATAGGTGCTTGATTATTGAATTTTAACTGATGACATTCAAAATTTTAAGTGATGTATTTTAAATTTCTATTGAAATTCAAAAAATTCATATAAATTTTAAAATATATCAATTGAAATTTTACTCATACACACTGAAAAATATCGGCCCCAGCAACATATTGCAGGAAACATGTACATGTTTGCAAACACTGTTACCATGAATTGAAGAAACCATAAATATATTATAACCTATTAATTATTATGTCTCAAACATGTTATATTCAATAGCAACCACAATGTGTTTGGGCTCAAGTATAGTTCATTTGCGTGAAGCTACAAACACGTTATATTTGCATCCAAACAACTAAAAAATACATATTTTTCATATAATTGCATTCTTTTATATAATTGCATTTTTGCATTACTTTCCGATGTTTTTGAGACTTGCGAGCGGTTTCATATGAAAATTTAAGATTTTTTTTCATACAAATCCAAAAAAAAAAGTGAATTCATGAAATTTGGGGATTAAAACTAAGAATTGATTTACGAGGGCGGATCAATAAGTCCGTGACTTTTTAAATGAAACACAGTTTCTTTGCAAAAAAAAATATTTTTCAACTAAAATCTGCTTTTAGCTCAATATACTTAGCCCAACGTTTCTCCAATTTTTGTTTCCCTTCCACAAAATAGTATTTTCCGAGGTCCATAAAATAGGCATTTGTTTGATCAATAACACGGTGTTACAAAAAATAGATTTTTTTCTGTCCTATGAACCAAATGCACATATTCGGAAAGAGGGGAAAAAATAAAAATACACGTGTATCGTCGATTTTCATGTACACGTCAGAATTTTTTTTTTTCAGTTTGAAGTATAAAGCTCGTAGTGGCCTGTGTGAAAGCCTTTGGACCGATTTTTAACCCTTTTTCAGTGATCCAATCGAGCTGATTTTTTGCAGGCAGACTCGTGGAAATGACTGTATCACGTCAAATTTTTTAAAAACAATTTTTATCAATTCTCAGATTTTTCCCAATTTTTATTATTTTTGAAAAAAAATAATTTTTTTCACTTTTCTTAGCATAACTTGAAGGGACTCCAAATTTTTAAACTACTTAAGCGTTACGAAAAAAAAATGTTTTTTGACCCATCCTACTCGATATAGTTGTAGTTAATCAATAGTAACCTTCTAACACTAAACAGTTTTTGACTTTTACAACACTTACAACTGGTCTGACAGATGAAATAAGGAATTGCAAAATTGTTTTAAGTTCTGTTGTGCGAAAACGTATTTGTATATATTTCATCTGAAAAAAATGTAGTGTCCGACGCGAAATAACTTTTGTTACGTTTGTGACTTATTCGCACCAAGTAAAAATTTGAAAAATATTACTAAAACAGTGGTGAATTCGTTTCAGAAAATATTTAAGACTGCTTATGTTCCTTACTTGTGGTATACTCTGGAAGTCGTGTGCGACTATTGCTATAGAAATTTGTGCAAGTTTACTGATGGAAGGTCAACAATAAAGTACGCTGTACCAACAATTTGGCTACCACGCACGGAGCACTGCAATGAATTGTGCTACTTTTGTGTAACTTTTGCTCAAACAAAAGGGTACCAATACATTCACCGCAACAAAATTCGCTACGCTAATGTAGAATCGGTAATTCCAGCAGTTCTGTACTCACCAGAAGAGCGTGTAGCGGCTTCAGTGGAGATTTTTGATAATGTTCCCGAAATAAGCGATGCAGAATCAACAGTTGTACCAATCAACTTTTCTTGCATCGAATGCGAGATGCGAGAGTCCACAAGTATCGGAATTTGTGGCAACACCCAGTGAAATTGGGACTGCAATGCCGCATTTAATAACGCAAGCCGACTTCAATGACCTCGTACGAGACTGAAATTTGTCGAGGAGAACAGCAGAACTCTTTGCATCACGCTTTAAGCAGTGGAATATAGCGGCGGCTGATTTTAAAATAACAGCCGCTCGTGGTCGAGGTACCACTATTCCATATGACGAATTTTTTAAATTGCACGAAGATCGGGAAAAAAACCTAGCTTATTGTTATGATATTGATTTGATGTTTGCAAAAATTGGTTACCCTCATATTTCAGAGGAGTGGCGACTTTTCATCGATGCATCGGTCAACAGCCTTAAAGTCGTGCTGCTTCATATCGGTAACATACATCCATCTGTCCCGATCGCATATGCCACAAACCTCAAGGAAACATACGAAGGCATGGAATTAATATTACAGCTGATAAAGTACAAAGAGCATAATTGGAAAATATGCTGCGATCTGAAAGTGGTCGGTTTACTCATGGGTGTTAAGCGTGGATTTCCAACCCACCAGTGCTCTTTGTGTACATGAGAAGGTCGAAAAAGAGATGAGCATTACACTGAATTTAAGTGGAAGCCGCGAACATGCTACAAAGTAGTAGGCGTAGAAAGTATAGAGAATCTACCATTGGTGCAGTCGTCTCAAATCATTTTGCCTCCACTACACATTAAGCTCGGTCTCGTATCAAATTTTGTTAAAAAACTGGATCGTGATGGCGAGGCCATTGCAACTTTGCGCAAAATTTTTCCGAAATTGAGCGGCGCAAAGATTCATGCAGGTATTTTTTTTAAGAAGTCATTCAGTAACTTTATGTTTCTTAATGATGTTTTTGACTTAAGGTGTTTTCAATGGTCCGCAGATAAAAAAAATAATTGCAAGTTCTGAATTTTCATCAAAATTAAAATTAAATGCTGGCAACAAACGAGCTGCCAATTATAGAAATATTGTAGCAGAAATGGTTTCGGCATATGGCGAAATGGGCATATTAGTGTCGCTAAAGATCCATTTTCTTCACAATCATTTAGATTTTTCCCTGATGATTTAGGAGCTTGTAGCGATGAGCCTGGCGAAAGGTACCATCAGGACATTGCGGCTATTGAAAAGCGCTTTAAAGGAAGAGACATTACGCATATGCTTGGCGAATACTGTTGGTCTATTTGTCGCGATACTGAAGCAAATGCTTACAACCACAAAAATAAAAGGCCTAAATTTCTTTAAAAACATTAAAATTTTTAATGTAACAATTCTTTATTTTTATAAAACAAAAGTAATAAAAAAAATTGTTTTTTTAACGAACTGAAACCTTAAAAAAAACGATAACCATTTTAAAAAAAAAAAAATTAGGAAAATCGGAGAATTGATAACAATCTATTTTTTATAAAATTTCACGTGATACAGACATTTCCACGAGTCTGCCTGCAAAAAATCAGCTCGATTGGATCACTGAAAAAGGGTTAAAAATCGGTCCAAAGTCTTTCACACAGGCCACTACGAGCTTTATACTTATTTTTATTTTTATTTTTTTTTTATTTTTTATCCCCTTTCCGAAAAAGTAAATTTGGTTCATCGTTGGAGCTAAATCTCTTTCCACCGAGCCATTTCTTTAGGTTTGGAAATAGGAAATAGTCACTGGGGGCTAAATTCGGAGAATATGGCGGATGAGGTACCAATTCGTAGCCCAATTCCTGGAATTTTGCCATTGAGACTACACGCGTGTGCACCCGTGCGCTTATGGTAAATTGAGAGCAAACGCGGCACCCATCTTGCAGACAGCTTTCTTAAACCCTACTGATGATTTAAAATCGAAACCACACTGCCATATGAAATGCCTATGGCATCAACAATCTCACACACTTTAACTCTTCGATCGGCCAACACCATATCGTGGATTTTTTCGAAATTTTCGGGTGTATTGACCTCAATTGGCCGTCCAGAACGTTCAGCGTCATTTGTGCTTGTACGACCACAACGAGTCAGTAAACCACTTTTTTACCATTGAAATGGATGGTGCAGAGTCCCCATAGTATTTATCAACTTTTCCTTGGTTTGATTGACGGTTTTTTCCCAAAAAATAATCTTTAGTGAGCACTCGAAATTCACTTTTTTCCATTTTTAAAAAAAAATCCACCAGGTTGTATTTTTTGAACAGCGGTTAAACGCAAATTAAATGACGGAACTCGCTCAAAATTAGACAGTAGTCTATTAACAGGTGGTACTTGATGGGAGCAGTGTTACATTTCATGTAACTACGAGGGAAGTTCGAAAAGTCACGGGGTTATTGATCCGCCCTCGAATGATTTTTGATTTATGAATTTCAACTTATGTTTTTTAAATTACAATTAATGCCATTAACTTTTTAAGTCATGTGTTTTAAACTAAACTAATAAAAACAATATGTTATTAATTTTTAAATTTCAACTGATATCTTTTTAATTTGAATGAATGTATTTCCTCGAATTTGTACGCGAGTGTGAAAGGGTTGTAAGGCTATTGCTTCACCCATGAAAATTGGAACTATATGAAATGAAACAGCATACAGACAAAATGCTTTTGTTTGCTACGACTACGACTGCGGGCAAAAACACAAGTCGTAGCCTACAGCAACAGTCGTTGTGAAGAACATGACTAACGACTGCGGTAGAGGCAAAGCAATTGTGTTGATAGTTTTAGCAGTAGAACTTGGGTTAGTCGAATGCATCGAAATATTGAATATTTATCGAAGTATTGAATATTTATCGACGTATTGAATGCTTATATATAGCGAAGAATTGAATATATGTCGAAGTATTGAATATATATCGAAGAATTACATATTTGGTATTGGGATATAGTTGAGCTTCAGTCTATGAGCCACAATAATTTCGAGATTAAACTTTTTATGTTAAAAATAGAGCTTAGGAATTGATTTAATGGAAACCAAAATGTTTGTGATTCGTTCACTAATATCTCTAGAACTATATGATTATTAGAAAGAAAGAAAACCACGGAAATGACATTCAGAGAAATAAGAAATTTTGTTATTGAAAATACCCAATGTAATTCTTGAGCTGCCTTTTAAAATACATATACCAAACATTTTTCTGTTAATTGTTTTTGTTTTAATTTGAAAAACAATTGGGAATTTAAGCATTTCCATTAAGAACATTTGTTTTCCAAGTTTTCAAAATTATACCTCTTCAATTCATTCCGCAATATTATCCATCATACAACGTGAAACTATGTCAATACCAAATGATTTCAATTATTGAACTCAAATAAATAATAGAACGACCAACAACAATTGAGATAATGAATAGAAAATGCAAACATGTAATGCAAGGTAACCCAGAAAACAAACTCTGAACAATAAGAGGAGACCACATGTTGAGTTGTGTCTTCAATATCGCAAGAGATTTCAAAATCACCAGATGCACATTTCGAAAACACCGATATGACGAAGAAGAAACCCAAAACAAACTAAACGCAACATTTGCTAATGATTATAAATAAATGCAGTAGAATAAAAGACATCAATTATAAAATAAAAAAAATTCATTTTGAAAAATTGCTTAACCATCAACAACATTAATACACATGAGACGATTAATGTCAAAACTGAGACGACTCGCAATCTGTGGGTGTTGTCAAGAGTCAAGAGAGAGATGGTAGATAGATGTTAGATAGGTGTTAGATATCTTGAGTGCAACTCGTGGTACTCGAAAAGCAACAATTAAAAAACTCGTAATCATAGGATTAGATAAGAAAATGATGCAGAAGATTCCGGTGATTTGGTTTCCCTGCTGTGGCGATATTTTAAAGTAAATGTTTACTTAATAAATTAATGGGATTACTTAGATGAGCTACTGAGCATCCAATTGATCTAACTCCATAAAACAAAAAGTAGAGTAAATTGTAAAAGAAGTTTGGAACTGTTGATTTCCACTTCATTGTTTAAAATACGACAATATTAATTTCTCTTAGTTCTAATAGCATTAAAATCCCAAAATTAACTGATTAGCTCATATGGTAAGGAAAAGGTATGTGTCAAATCTTGTCTAAATTTTTTATTTTTCAAAAAAAAACCTTCGCTTTTAAATTAATAGTGAATGGCCTTTTTCTACAAATAATAAAATATTAATGGTTTCCCATTGCATCCCATGATGGGATTGGGGAGAGCATCTCACAACCAATGAGTTGTGTGGTTTCTAGTTTTACACTCACTGATTGGGACCTACAGTTTTACACCGGTACCGAACGTTATTTTTGAGCAGCTTTTTCATGGCAACTACTCGATAGTGTCGTCATCAATTAGCGAGGTGACCGTTGTAGAAAGAAATGTAAGGTGGTTAGAGCAGGGATCGAAACCACCTTCTCATGTACAATAGCCGCCACCGACGGCCACCTTTTCCTACAACATCTGTTGAAAACAAATCATTTTAATAATAAGATCCTTTTAGAATCTTAAAGATTTGAATTGTTTTTTTAGAGCAAATTAAAAAAATAACTGGAATGTAAAAACTGCATTTGAAATTTAAAACATATCAATTGAAATTCAAAAATTACACTTGAAATTTAGAAAATATCAATTAGATTTGAAAACACATTAATTGGAATTTATGACATTAAATTAAATTTAAAATAAATCAATTGGAATTCAAAAAACATCAACTGAATTTCAAAAAACATCAATTGAATTTCAAAACACATCAATTGGAAATAAAGAGTCATCAATTGAGATAGCATTAATTGAAAAGAAATCAATTGAAAATACGTCAACTGAAAAAACATTAATTGAAAACCCAAAAATTGAAAAGGTATCCATTGAAAAGGCATCAATTTAAAAGACATAAATTAAAAATACATCAAGCGAAAAGATATCGATTGAAGAGATATCAATTGGAGAGACGTCAACTGAAAAGCCATCAATTGAAGAGACAACAAATGAAAATACATCAATTGAAAAGACGTGAAGTGCAAAGACAAAAATTGAAAAGACATCAATTGAAAAGACGTCAATTGAAAGACATAAATCGAAAATCAATCGAAAAGACAACAATCGAAAAGACATAAATTGAAAAGACGTCAATTGAACATACATCAATCGAAAAGACCGCAATCGAATGACATCAATTGAAAATACATCAATTGAAACGACATCAATTGAAGAGAAGACATTGAAAGACATCAATTGAATATACATCAATTGAAAATACATAAAAGGACATAAATTTAAAAGAAATCAATTGAAAAGACATCAATTGAAAAGACATCAATTGAAAAGACACCAATTGAAAATACATAAAAGGACATAAATTTTAAAAAAATCAATTGAAAAGACATCAATTGAAAAGACATCAATTGAAAAGACATCAATTGAAAAGACATCAATTGAAAAGACATCAATTGAAAAGACATCAATTGAAAACACATCAATTGAACAGACATGAATTTAAGAGACTTCAATTAAAAACTCATTAATTGAAGAAACATCAACTGCAAATACATCAATTGAAAATTCATCGATTGAAAATACATCAAATGAAGAGACATCAATTGAAAAGTTATCACTTGAAGCCATCAATAGAGGAGTCATCAATCAAAAGAAGTCAATTGAAAATACATCGATTGAAAATACATCAATTAAAAAGACATCACTTGAAAGGACATCAATTAAAATCAAACAATTTCAATTGAAAATATATCAATTGAAAAGACATCAATTGAAAAGACATCGACTGAAAATACATCATCTGAAAAGACGCCTATTGAAAGGACATCGATTTAAAATACAGTTGAAGACATTAATTGGAGAGACATAAATTGAAAATACATCAATTGAAGACATCAATTAAAAAGCCATCATTGAAAACACATCAATTGAACATTAAGGTGGACCTTGAAATGACATTTTTGCGATATTTTGGTAGATGAGGGCTCTATTCCGTGCCTTTTTGAAAAAAAATGACAATGCCGAAAAAAAAAATTAAAAAAAAAAAACATTAAGGGTTGCGCACGAGCCGAGAAAAAGGTCCACTTTGCCAAATTTAGGGGGGAAATTGCCATAGGTCATCAGGGGTCACCCGTAGGGGGGAAGAATGTATGGCCGACCCCCATTAACTTTTTACCGCCAACATTTTCCCCCAAGACACCCACCCCCTATCTCCTCCCCTTAGGGGGGTCACCATACAAAAATGGAGGTTGCTCAGTATTTTCGAAAAACACCATAGGTCATCAGGGGTCACCCCTAGGGGGGCAAAATATATGACCGACCCCCATTAACTTTTCATCCCCAACATCTTTTCCGAACAAACTTACCCTCTATCTCCACTCCTTGAGGGACTCCCCATACAAAAATAAAAGAAGCTGTAATTGAGTAGTACTACTAAGCACTCTTAATATAATATAGTCAAATTAACATATTTTTGTTCGCTGATGGGTATTTCTTGAGGTAAGAATCGATAACATGTAGTAAATACTGTTTCTCTTCTTCGCCTTGACACAGTATTCTATTATAATCTTGTATCATTTTTACTCCTCTTTCGGCAGTGTCGTTCACAACGCGCAAGTTATTTACAATTCTACGACCTTCTTGATAGTCTGCGCGAGATTTCCAGGTTGCTGGATTTGCAAGAATGAAATCTTGCGATATTCCAAATCGTACAAATAAATTTTTGGTATTATGAGAGACGAAGTTGCTCAGGTCTTTAGCCAAGAATTCCTCATTCACATCTTTGAATTTCACCTCGATTTTTTTAACGCTGGTGCTTTTGATTACGACGCGAGGAGCTGGGGGAACCGGGTCGTCTTCTTCATCTTCTTCACCTTCTTCGTCTTCTTCATCTTGTTCGTCTTCTTCATCTTCTTCACCTTTTTCGTCTTCTTCACCTTCGTCATTCTCATTTTCTAGCAATGCTTGGGCCATTTTGGCCTTCAACTCATTTGAAACCTTGTCATCGAAAAAGGCAAGGGCTATGTGCTCATCGGCGAGATACCATAGGTGACCGATAAATTTCTTTATCATTACCCGAGATAAATCCTGGTCAACGGACTTGTACTCGACGATGTCCTTCAAAAACTTCCAATCTTGATTCGGCGCCTCAGCTGCTCGAGAAGAACCAAACCATACCTTGACGAAAAGTCGCACCACAAAAATACAAACGTGTCGAATACCATTCAATTCACATACAGATAAGTGAAAAGTTCTCCGAAACAAAAACATCTTGAGGCTGTAAATGGCTTTTGCCATCCATCGAGCATGGGAAACGGGTCCTGGAGGTGGGAAATGGTAATTCTCAAGTTTTTCACCCAGAAACAAAAGAATTAATTGTAGCATTTCTTTGTAGTCATCGCGAGGGTGTTTCTCCTTCAATTGATCTAAGCAAAACTTCTTTATGCCGACTTGCATTGCCACAGGAATTTTTCTGACGACTTGATCGTCTATCAAGCCAGAATGGAATGGTTTAACCTTTACAGCGTCCCATTCCTGTTTGAAACGGTCAAAGCAAGGAACGCCTGGTGCACTGGTCTTTCCCATTTTTGTCTCAAAAACTTCCCTTAGCACCAGTTCGTATACGTGGTGTCTGCAAGGTAAATATAAGATTTCTCTCTCCAACAGCCGCTCAAGAGCAACTGCGGCTCCGGAGAATGGGCCACTGTTCGTTGATGTCGTGTCGAAAGAAAGTCCTTGTATTCGATGTGTCATATGCCAAGATGCCAACAGTTGATAAACGGCATGTGCTATTCTCCGGCCTTTTCCTTTCCCATCTTCTACTTTGGGAACTCCAAGAAGTTGTTCTTTTTCTCCGTACGAGACAATTACCGGTACCCTTCTTTGTACCCACAAAATCCAAAAGCATTTTGCCATCCCAATGGACTACGAAGGATTTAGCTGCGACAAGCTGGAGATGAATGAAACGCGTTGAAGAATAAGAATTCTGAATGAGAGCAAATAAATCTATGCGATCTTACTTCTGGATTGTCTTTCACATAACTCAGCATGTTCTCTCGATTTGAACGCCGACATCTCCGAAGCGACGTACGGTTTATTGTGTATTGTTGAGGATCGCGTCCAAATGCTTCTGCCGCCGCTATCATAATGCCGGCCGCGTCTCGGTCAGTCACTTTGCACTTGTCCAAAGCTGATAGGACTCGTTCAGTAAAACATTGTTTGTAACCTCTTCTGTCACCAACATTTGACGGGCCAGCTTCTGCCGGGAAGTTTTCGTCCTGTCTCCCATTATCATCGCTTGAATCACTGCTTGAAAATTTAACCACTGCAATTGAACGAATTTCATTTGAATATAAACATTGGACGAACACACAAAGCGCGAAATAGCTTACCGCCTTTAGCGAACCGATCTCTACTAGATTCCGTTGCACGTTTGCGTCGCAACTCTTCTTGTTCTTCGCGCTCAGCTTTTCTTTTCCTCGTTCGAGTATCAGTAGCGTCCACACCTCCCATAGTTCCTGGCCGGCCATCTTCTCTTTGCTTTAGCAGAAACTCAATGTCTTCGGTATTTGTCATTTTCTCAAGGGCGTTGGCGTGTGCGATGTCGAAAAGATTATCCAAGCTATCAGAAAACGTATTCTCTTTTTCTCTAGTGGACTCAGTCTTTCTGTGAGATGACTTTCTTAAAGCATCCCACTCATCGTGCAGCGCAGCTATTTTTCTTGTAACATCTCCTCTGGCTTTCGTCGGAATAGCTGCTTGGCGCCAAAAAATCATCACTGCGTCCGCGACTATAACCGCACTATTTTTCTTCGACATGTTTCGTTTGCGAATGTTGAAGAAATGCATTCTTAGCACTTGCTTCTTCGACGGTAATTTGTTCCCCGTAATATTCATGCTTGGATAACCAATCAAAAAAATATCGTCGCGCGATCTAAGTCGTGTTGTCATCTTAACTTTTAAAAAACGGGAGAAAAATCAATTTACTTTTCGCGGTCGTCGGCACTTGTTGAATGACAACAATCGATGAATGAACTGCTATTTATAACTACTACGTATTTTGCAATATTTTACTGCCAGGTACTGATGAATGGGGGCATCTGCTAAGGGTGCCTATGTACCTGATTCAGCACGTGTGCGTTTCAAATTTTTCAAGACTTTCCAAACAATGACCACTCTTGAATATTGGTGGAATTTCTGTAAAAAAATCAAAAAAATCTCGATATTGTGCAACTGTAAATACATAGATTTTCAGTATTTTTGTATGGGGAGTCCCTCAAGGAGTGGAGATAGAGGGTAAGTTTGTTCGGAAAAGATGTTGGGGATGAAAAGTTAATAGGGGTCGGTCATATATTTTGCCCCCCTAGGGGTGACCCCTGATGACCTATGGTGTTTTTCGAAAATACTGAGCAACCTCCATTTTTGTATGGTGACCCCCCTAAGGGGAGGAGATAGGGGGTGGGTGTCTTGGGGGAAAATGTTGGCGGTAAAAAGTTAATGGGGGTCGGCCATACATTCTTCGCCCCTACGGGTGACCCCTGATGACCTATGGCAATTTCCCCCCTAATTTTGGCAAAGTGGACCTTTTTCTCGGCTCGTGCGCAACCCCTAATGTTTTTTTTTTTTAATTTTTTTTTTCGGCATTGTCATTTTTTTTCAAAAAGGCACGGAATAGAGCCCTCATCTACCAAAATATCGACACAAGGTCCACCCTATTGAACATGTCGTAAACTGAAAATCCATCAAGACATCAAGTGAAAAGACATCAATTGGAAAAACGTCAATTGCAAAGACATCAATTGAAAAGACATCAAATGAAAAGGCATCAATTTAAAAGACATCAATTAAATTTCAAAACACATCAATTGAGAACATGTCACTATAATTTCAAAACATATCAATTAAAAACACATTAACTGAAAAATCATCAATTGAAAAGACATCAATTGAAATGACATCAATTGAAAAATCAGTTGAAAAGACGTCAATTGAAAAGAAATGAATTGGAAAGACATCAAGTGAAAGTGCATCAATTGAAAAGACTTCAATTGAAGACATCAATGAAAAGTCATCAATTGAAAAGTCATCAATTGAAAATACGTGAATTGAAAATACATCAATTTAAAAGACATCAAGTAAATTTCAAAACACATCAATTAAAAACACATTGACTGAAAAGTCATCAATTGAAAAGACATCAAATGAAGAGACATCAATTGAAAAGACATCAATTGAAGACATCGACTAAAAAGATATCAATTGAAAAGACATCACATGAAAAGACATCAATATAAATGACATCAATTGAAGAGACATCAATTGAAAATATATCAGTTGAAAATGTATCAATTGGAAACGAATCAATTGGAAATGAATCAAATGAAAATTTATCAATAGAAAAGACATCATATATCAATTGGAAAGACGTCTTTTGACAAGACATCAATTGAAAATAAATCAATTGAAACTTTAAAATACATCAATTGAAATTGAAAAATACATTAATTGACATTTAAAGATACATCAATTGAAATTTAAAAAAAACATCAACTGAAATTTAAGACATCAATTGAAACTTAAAAACCTGAAATACCTAGAGCCGACAGACATTATATTTGAAGGGATGTATTTTAAATTTCAATGTAAGTATTTTAAATTTCAATTTCAAATTTCAATTGAAGTTCCAATTCGTGAAGTTCCATGTGTTTTAGTTGTTTTTTTTTGTTTTACAAAAAAATTCATTTAGTACGCTTCCGGGATAATTAGTCACTTTGATTTAATTTGTTGCAAGGAATTTACGACATTTGGAACAAACTGTATCCATTTGTCCTCAGGATCCCTAGCAATTTCGAAATACTTCAGGATGGCTTTCAGCAAACGCAGCACCCATTTCTCACATATAATTAATTTAAAACTATTCCAATTGAAATCAATCCAAACTGACCCGGATATAATATTATTAGCATGACCTCACTTCGATTATGCGAATAATTGGATTATAAATTTTTTTAAGATTCATAAATCAAAATAGTATTTAACGATTTAATATTAAAATTCCTAGAATATCCTAACGTTCAGTCAGGATTTTTCAAATTGGGTGCGATATTTGATGAGGGTTTCAGATGATTTTCAAAAGATCCTAATTAAAACAAATTCGTAATTTTTATAAAATATATATATAAATCATTTTAAAGAACATGAACAATTTTTACCTGAACAAACAATAATTGCAATTGTTTAAATATTTGTACAAAAATTCAAGTATTAAACAACAAAAACTTACGGTCATACAAAACGTTTTGATTAAAGGCCATAAAACCCCCCCAACCCGACAACATTTAAGATGGGTTGTTGGTTGGCGATTGGGTTGATAGATGGGATGGCCAACGGTGATGGTTGGTTGGTTAAATGAATGGGTTGGTTGACTTGAAAGTTGAAAAAACACTTGAGAGGTTACTTACCTAGAAAGAGAAGCAAAAGAGAAAGAAAAATATTATAATAATTATTTGTTATTAGTCATATAAATTGTTCAAATTGTTTATGTAGAAGAAAACAAAAATTAAAGTAAATAATCTTTTAATCAAATTGACCTTAAACGCGTTTGCAAAATGCTAAATACACAGAATAGTATACTCGACGATTCACTGTGGTGGCCTAACCTGGAAGTTATTAAATTGTGAAAAATTATAAATCTCAACGATTTCAATTGAGATTTATTATTCATACGACGAATAAGGAGTAGCAACGATTTATTATTACTGTGCATACCAGTTTAATTTACGAGTGATTCTAAACGGGTTAGTGATAAATTTGTTATCGAACTTGATGCTGAATAGCACCCTGGGGATGCAAGTGATATGATATTTATGTGCTGAAATCAAACAGTAGTCGTCCATTGCAAATGTCAATGACATGGATATAAATTTAAAGTCATAAGACAAATTTTAAAAGGGAAACGGCAATATAGTTTGGCTGGTCAAGTAATTTGGGTAATTGATTAACAGATAGGTTCAAACTGTTGGGAAAACATTACTAACAAGTATTTTGACTAATTTATGGTAAAAAGATTTCCCATACTTTAACTGGCACGAAAAAAAGACAATACGTTTGAAAATCAATATACATATGTCAGAAATTTAGTTCTGTAATTGGATTTTTCTACCCCCGTTTGAAATTTGAAATACTGAAGATGAAATTCATTTATTTCGAAGGCATCAATTGAAATTCCAAATCATTAACACAAAATGCAAATAAAATGCTTAAATCATTAAGTAGAATTCAACATCAATTGAAATTCAACATACATCAATTGAAATTCAAAAGACATCAATTGAATTTCAATAGACATCAATATACATACATTCAAAAGCCATCAAATGAATTTCAATAGACTTAATTGAAATTCAAAAGACATCAATTGAAATTTAACAGACATTAATTGAAATTCAAAAGACATCAATTGAATTTCAATAGTCATCATTTGAAATTCAAAAGACATCAATTGAAATTCAACAGACATCAATTGAAATTCGAAAGACATCAATTGAATTTCAAAAGACATCAATTGAATTTCAATAGACATCAATTGAAATTCAAACACATCAATTGAAATTCAACAGACATCAATTGAAATTCAACAGACATCAATTGAAATTCAACAGACACCAATTGAAATTCAAAAGACATCAACTGAAATTCAAAAGACAAAATGAAATTCAAGAGACATCAATTGAATTTCGATAGACAGCAATTGAACTTCAATAGACATGAATTGAAATTCAAGACATCAATTGAAATTCAAAAGACATGAATTGAAATTCAACAGGCATCAATTAAATTTCAAGACATCAATTGACATTCAAGAGACAACAATTAAATTCCAATAGACATCCATTGATTTTCAACAGACATCAATTGAAATTCAAATTGCATCAATTGAATTTCAATATACATCAATTGAAATTCAAAAGTCAAATTGAAATTCAGAGGCAAATTGAAATTAAAGTTGATTCAAAAGAAATAAATTGAAGACATGATTTAAAATCCGTTTAAATTCGAATCACATCTTTTTAAGTTCAAATACAACAATGAAACCCCAAAATACATCAATTGAAATTCAGGACATCAATTGAAATACAAAAGACATTAGTTGAAATTTAAAAGACATCAATTGAAATTAAAAAGTCATCCATTTAAATGCAAAGCAACATTTAAATTCAAATCGAAGCTATTTAATTTCAAAAGATAAATTTAAATTTAAATCACATATATTAAAATTCGAACTGAAAAATGGACACTTCAAAGACATCAATTGAAATTCAAAAGGCAGGAAATTTGAAATTTAAAACACATGAAATCAATTTCAAAACGAATTAATTAAGTTAAAAAGTCATCAATTTAAATTCAAAAGATAGCAGTAGATATTTAAATCAATTCAAAAATAATCAATTGAACTTAAGAAGACTTTAATTGAAATGCAAAGTGCATCAATTGACTTCAAGTATAGAGTTGAGTGCAGTTGAATAATTTGTAGATTTTAAATTTCAAAAAAAGGTTCGAAATTAAATTAAAAGGCATCGATTTAAATTCAAATCATATCTATCAAATTTAAAATATAAAAAAAGTAAACAAAAAGACACCAGTTAAAATGCAGAAGCCGGCAATAGAAATGTACGACATCAAATTAGTTTCATAAAGGATCATTTAAAGTAAAAAAGGCATCAATTGAAATTCAAAATGCATCAATTCAGTTTAGTTATTGAGTTTAATCTGAGTGAATATAGAATATAGAGTTGACTCTTTAGACTTTAATTGAAATGAAACACTGATGACTTATCCGACCTTTCGTATTATATTCACAATTAAAATGTTCGAGCGTTTGATCGTTTTTTTACAGAATTTTATTCTTCAATATTTCGCTGCCCTTTAGGTAGCATTCTCAGGAAGATAAACACAATTGTTAATTAAAAATTAATAAAATTATTTAAAAAACCACCAAACGCTCGAACATTTTAATTGAAATTTGAAACTCAATTGTGATGCATTCTTAATTTAAAAAACACTGAACGTTTTTTTCAACTTTCAATTGCAATTCAAAAAAGCCAGACAAATATAAATTTGATGACATCGAGTCAATTTCAAAAAGAACCACTTAAGTAAACAGACATTAAATGGAAATTTAAGACATCAAATAAATTTAAAACAGAATCAATCAAAATTTAAAAAAAATCAATTGAAATACAGACCGAAAATATCAATTGACTTCATCGAATACAGTTAAATCAGTTGAATAATCCTTAGAACTAAAACTAAATTTGCATTCTCAGTTGATGCCTTTTCAATATTAAAAAAACACTCGAAATTAAAATTCAAATTACATGTATTTAAATTCAAAATACGAAAACAGAAACTCAAAATTTAAATTCAAAAGGTTGCAAACAGAAATTGAAGACATCAAATTAATTTCAAAAATAATCAATTGAACTTAAGAAGTCATCAATTGATATTCAAAATGCATCAATTCTGTTCAAGTTCAAGAATAGACTTATATCAGTTGAATAGTCTACAATTTAGATCAAATTTTGAAACTCAACTGATGCCTTCTTTAATTTATAAAAGACTCTCGAAATTAAATTCCCAGGCAACCATTTATTTAACATCAAATTCAAAATACAAAATTGGAAAATCAAAATTTAAATTTAAAAGGTAGAAAAATAGAAATTTAAAAGACTTCAAATCAATTTCAAAGAGACTTCATTAAATTAAAAAACATTGATTAAAATTCAAAAGGCAGCAATAGTAATTTAACAGATCAAATCAATTTCCAAACGCAGCAATTAAAGTTAAAGGAAACGCAAATTGCAACAAATCAATTGAGTTTAAATAGAGAATTGAATTAGTTAAATTATCTTAACAATTTAACCCTTGGCAGACCATACGAAGAAAAATTTATTTATTTTTTTGTTGTGTGGATGCAAATATAACGCGTTTGTAGCTTGCTGCAAATATAGTATACTTGTGTCCAAACACATTGTGTTTGCTATTCAATATTACATGATGGGGACACAATGTTTCATATATTAAAATATATGCTTCTGATACCCAAATATGGCTTGGTTTGTCGACAACTACTGAAAACAAAAACGTGACAGACAACAAAGAACCCAAAAATACTGTAGATCTTCAATTCATGAAAACAATGCTTGAAAATATTCACTTGATTCCTGCAATAGGTTGATGGGGCCGGTTTTTGTAATTTTTATATTTTTTTTTATACATTTGAACGCAATTTCACTGATTCGCTTTTCATGTGTTTACGGATACGCTAATTCGCAGTTTCACTAATTCGCTTTTTAAAATTTTCAGACTCGTAACTTGTTAAAAACTGTTCCGCCAATCGCAAATTCACTGATTCTGATTTCTATGTTTTGTTTTCTGATACAGACAGAGATTGTTTTGTTTTTAATCAATATTTTTAAAATTAAAGGTTTTAATAAAACTTATTATAATTCAAAATATAAATAATCAAACATTGTCTTAAAATCAATTCCTGCTGATACCGGTATAATGTATTTTAGCTGTGGGTGTAATTGTTGTTCATAAAACACTATATAAATTTCAAGTTACCATTGTTTCGAATTCAAATTTGAACAAAATTCTTCCTGCTGTTTTTAAGTGTTTAGTAAATAATTTCTAGCCGCAGTTATAGTTTCGCCTCAAATCGTTGGCTAATTCAAGCAGACAAAACCTGCTGCTTGACGAAAAAAAAAACAAATAGAGAATGACAACAAGTAACCCCTGCCAAGTCCACAGCGATATATCTCAAAAGATAAAAATTAATCACACAATTCAAAGCAAAGTAAAAAAAAAGCTCCACTATAGAAGACTACGACAATAAAGCAAAAAAAAAAAACGTTTAACTTTAACCGAACAAAACCAACCGATTCAAAAGACGAAGAGCGAAACAAAAAATTGAAAACGTGATTGAAATTTGAATAGAAAAAAATTATTGGATGGATATAGCGAACAATACAACGCGAACAAAAAACAAAAACAAGGAAATCCATAAATTATAACAATACGACTGCAAAAGGCAGGAGAAGAAAAAACAATAATCGAAAAAATAAAATCAATTTAATTCACAAGATTTTTTTTTAAATTTATTCTCTATTATAATTTAATTTTTCGATGACGTTCTGATAACAGAATAACGAATTTTTCTCGTGTTTAGCCAATAATAAAACCCGGTTTTTGAATTAATTTCGTATTATATTTTTACAATTACCGTTTAACGCGTTTCAAATCAATAACAAAACAAGAACCAAAACAATTATTAAGGAAGCTTCAGTTTGCGGTATTAAGTAATTTATTTTACGATCCTGGTATTTGATGGATTTTCGAATGCTAACGAAATTCCATAATTTACGACTTCCAGTTGTAATTTATATACAAAGGTATAATATAAAGTATGTAAAATAACAAAATTGCATAAAAACATTTGGCTGGAAATTTTTAAATTCCGTTCAATGGAATTTTCCTTGAAATTTTTACAGTGGGTTTGACAAAATAAATGCCAGGGGTGGAACAATACAGTCTTAAAATTCTAAATTTAAAAATACCCAAATAGAACTGTATCAAGCATATTTTAAAGTAACCGTCACGGTATTTTACAACAGCTGTTTAATTGCAGCAATATTCATTGCGAATAATAAATTGTACAAATAACTGCAGCAGACGACTTTTGTTATTCTTTTGTGAGAAGCCTCTTTATTTAAACTATAGTAGTAACAGAACAATAGAATCTCAGCAGACAACTTTTGTTAATCTGTAATACGAAAAAAATACATCAAACTGTTCAACTGGTTCTTCAAGCCGCCAACTTTAATGGGTTTTTGAACACAATTGAAACACAATTGAGATTGTTCTGAGAAACTTTGTTCCAATGATTTCCGAAATGCAAGGGATTGCAAATACGCATAATAGGATTTTGAAAATTTTAAAGAACTATAACTAGAAGAATGCTTCTTACCGCTAGCTTTCACTGAAATCGAAGCAATGGGAGCATTTTCCTAATTTCTCTTGGAATGATTTATAGTTCTCTCTGAATAAATTCAAATACCTTTCACGTTTTCCATTAAAATGATTCTAATGTCGTTTGCACAGTAAAATACATTCTTCAGTTCCGAAAATATATTTTTAAAAATTTCAGTGTTGCCACATATTTCATCGGGTTATATTTTGGTACAGTGTTGAATTGAATCGAATTGATTTGCATTGAATTGAATTGCGATGAACTGAGTTGATTTTAATTGAATTGAATTAGATTAAATTGAATTAAACTGTCCGTACTGAATTGAATTATGCAATTGAATTGATTGGAAATGAAATGAAATGAAAGGAAATGAAATGAAATGAAATGAAATGAAATGAAATGAAATGAAATGAAATGAAATGAAATGAAATGAAATGAATTGAAATGAAATGAATTGAAATGAAATGAAATGATTCGAATTGAATTAAATTAAATTTAATTGAATGAATAGTATTGAATTGAACTGAATTGAACTGACTTGAATTGAGTTGAATTGAACTGTATTGAATTGGGTCGAATTGAATTGAAATGAGTTGAATTGAATTGAATTGAAGTGTATTGAATTAAACGGAATTGAATTGAACTTGATTGAATTGAATTTAACGATGTCGAATTGAATTGAACTGAACTGAACTGAACTGAACTGAACTGAACTGAATTGAACTGAACTGAACTGAAATGAATTGAACTGAATTGAAATAAATCGAATTGAATTGGATTGAATTGAATTCAATTCAATTGAATTGATCGAATCGAACCGAATTGAATTGAAATGAATTGTATTGGATCGAATCGAATCGAATTGAATTAAAATGAATTGAATCGAATAGATTGAATTGAACTGAATTGAACTGAATTGAATTAAATCGAATTGAATTGGATTGAATTGAATTAAATTGAATTGAACGAATCGAACCGAATTGAATTGAAGTGAATTGAATTAGATTGAATTGAACTGAATTGAATTGATTTGAATTGAGTTGAGTTAAATTTAACTGAATTCAGTTGAGTCGAATTGATTGAATTTCATTGAATTGAATTGAACTAACTTGAACTGAATTGAGTTGAATTGAAGTAAAGTGAATTGAATTGAATTAAACGGAACTGAATTGAATTGCATTGAATGGAGTTCAATTGAATTGAACTGAACTGAATTGAATTGAATTGAATTGAACTGAATTGAATGGAAATAAGTTGAATTTCATAAATTAAATTAAATTGAATTGTATTGAAGTGCAATGAGTTGAATTGAAATGAGTTGAATTGACCTGAACTGAATTGCATTGAATTGAATGGAATTGAATTATCTTGAATTGAATTGAATTGAATTGATTTGAATTGAATTGAATTGAATTGATTTGAATTGAATTGGATTGAATTGAATTAAATTGAATTGAACGAATCGAACCGAATTGAATTGAAGTGAATTGAATTAGATTGAATTGAACTGAATTGAATTGATTTGAATTGAGTTGAGTTAAATTTAACTGAATTCAGTTGAGTCGAATTGATTGAATTTCATTGAATTGAATTGAACTAACTTGAACTGAATTGAGTTGAAGTGAAGTGAAGTGAATTGAATTGAATTAAACGGAACTGAATTGAATTGCATTGAATGGAGTTCAATTGAATTGAACTGAACTGAACTGAATTGAATTGAATTGAATTGAACTGAATTGAACTGAATTGAACTGAATTGAATTAAATCGAAATGAATTCCATTGAATAGCAATGAATTGAATTGTATTGAATTGAATGGAAATAAGTTGAATTTCATAAATTAAATTAAATTGAATTGTATTGAAGTGCAATGAGTTGAATTGAAATGAGTTGAATTGACCTGAACTGAATTGCATTGAATTGAATGGAATTGAATTATCTTGAATTGCATTAAGTTTAATTGAATTGCATTGAACTGAATTGAATTGAATTAATTTGAATTGCAGTTAACAGAATTGAATAGAGCTGAATTAAGTTCAATTAAGTTCAAGTTGAGTTGAAGATTGAATTGAGTTGAATTTACCTGAATTGAATTGAATTGCATTGCATTGAATGGAATTCAATTAGATTGAATTGCATTGAGTTCATTAATTTGAATTGAATTGAAGTTAACAGAATTGAATAGAGTTGAATTAAGTTCAATTGAGTTGAATTGAATTGAAGTTAATTGCATTGGATTGAATTGAATTGAATTGAATTGAATTGAATTGAATTGAATTGAATTGAATTGAATTGAATTGAATTGATTTGAATTGAATTGAATTGATTTGAATTGAATGGAATTGAATTGAATAAAATTGAATTAGATTGAACTGAGTTGAATTGAATTAAATTGAATAGAATTGAATTGAGTTGAATCGAATTGAAGTGAATTGAATTGAATTGTCTTGAATTTAATTCAACTGAATTTAATTTCACTTTAATTTAATTCAACTGAATTTAATTTCACTTGAATTTAATTCAATTGAATTGTAGTGAACTCAATTGAAATGAATTGCATTGAATTAAACTGCATTGAATTCAATGACATTGCATTTAATGAAATTGCATTGAATGGAATTGAATTGAATAAAATTGAATTATGACTATTCCGGATTTATGTGTTTCATTTTAAGAGCATCATATAGTACTTGTCCAGAGTCTGAGAATAAAGTTTAAAAATTTTTCAGCGTTGTCGTATCTTTCAAATAAAGAAATATATAAATAAATGTTTTCCCGTTACATCCCATGAAGCGATTAGGGAGAGCTTCGCAGAACCAGTGAGCTGTGCGTGTTCTAGTTTTACACTCACTGATTGGGGCCTACAGTTTTACACCGGTTCCGAACGGTATTTTGAGAAGCTTTTTCATGACTAAATACGCGATAGTGTCGCCGTCACTAAGCGAGGTGACCGCCGCCAAAAGAAATTTAAGGTGGTCAGAGCAGGGACCGAACCCACGATCTCATGCACAATAGCCGGGCACACTACCATTGCACAACCGTCGGCACAAATAAATACAACTCTTCAAAAAAAATTCGACAGACAATTTAGTTGTTCTGAAAATAGCAGAACTCAATTTTTCTTGCTTTTCTTATATTTTTCCTATCCCTACTATTGACCGTCTTGTTAAAATGTATCAACTGTCGTTGCCCAATAAAGAAGAATTGTGACTAGAATAGAACCCGCGATCACATGTACAAGAAAGACACCAATTGTTACACCAACGATGACCACAATAGAGAAGATTATAACTCGAGCTTTCATACAAATTGGCGCACAGTCATGAATTACTACAAATAATCACTATAGATAGATATTTAAAAATATTGGTAAATGTTTTGCTTTTCTAAATAAAAAACGGAATTTCTTGAAGATTTCTGTAACAAGGTTACAATCAGGGAATTAGTGGACTCCTAGAGCAGCTTGACTGATAGCGTCTAATTAAGTCAGCTTCTTTGACACACGTTTTTTTGTTGTTAATAATGATAATTCAACCATCATAATTCAATATACGAGTATAAAATACACGCCAAAAATCGCAACAGATTAAGTCTGTAAATTCTCAGTTCATTGGCATACTCTGAAGTAAAAAAAATAATATTAAAACACAAATGATTTAACATTATCATTAAGATTTTAAGTAGCTCAGTACCGTCAATCTCTGCGGAAAAAAACAATTAAACAATTTCTAATAACCAAACATTGGTATAAAATAAAATGTTTACCTTTCATCAAAGTAAAGGGCCAACGATCTTACAAAACCCACCGTATCAACGAACCACCACCACCTTACCGAATAATCGATAGCAAGGTCATTGATTTTGTCTCGCTCTTGTTTGTTTTAAAGTTAAATAAAAATACAAATTAAAATTTAAAGTTAATGCGCTTAAAAAAAAGGTAATTCAACGTCAACATCATGCTACTGTTTTGAAGTACCGAGTTGAGTACACCTTTCGAAATGATTTGAATATCGTAACTACCTCCTCCTACCACTTCTTGGTTACCTTCAATTTGAATAAAAATTTGAATACCATTGCCTTTTTTGAGTCAGCTACAAAACGGACAAACAAATTGTAATACAATGACTCCCTCCTTTTAGTATAAATTTTTTATGCAAATTTTATCGCTTCCTCAGAAATATAATAAAAAAAAAAACTTCATTTGTTTACTCTATAATTTTCAAGTGATTTAAATTGACTACCTTAGCGATAATTATCTGACAGCTGCAATTATGTATATTTCCCCCAGTTTTAATAACAACTTTGAAACCATCACCCACCAGCACCACAACAACATCGTCTCATTATTCATGATTGTCAAAAACCCTTTTCTTTGTTTGATCAAGTATAACAAAGTCAAAAGCCGCCGACGACAGATGCTTAATTTCATTTTGAAATCAGGGAAACATGCGGTGGTTTATTACTTGTCTACCAAGTCGTTGCTTGTTGAGTGTAATTGCATTAAAAACTTCCGATATTTGTTTTGAAATTGAATTGTATTTCATCACTTATAATTTCAACAGTTTCTCACGTCACTCAGATTCATTTTAAACGATTTTGTTTTTGTCTTATCTAGTTTCAAACCAAAAATAAATGTTGAACACGTTTAATTGTCTTTTGATATCGCTGTCACAGATTATCTGCCTTTTTAATAGTTATGACCTGTAGTTTTTGTTTTTGTTTCTTTCAAATTTAATGGATAACTTCAATATTTATAGATAACATCTTCAAGAATTACTTCACAATATTTATCTTCAAAATTGATTTTAATTTTCTGTAGGTTTTCCAATACCCATCCATTATCAGCTGGTAGGTTGACAATATCTTGTATTACACTTTAGGAATAACTAAAGTTAAAACAGAATAGATTTCAAACTAATTCATCTTCAAATATGCCTGTCAACTGTCAGCACTGTTCCTGTCAACTACCAGATGTTACTAGACAACTGTACAATTTTAAGAAGGCTGCATCATTTAGTTTGTGATTGATTTGACAGCCAATGAAAGCAGATAATCTCGTGAATTTTAACGAAAATTAAAAAAAGTGAATTTCGTGTCCTCATCCAGCTTTGTATTTCGCGTAAAAAGACCATCACCGAACCCAATGAAAGGATTAATAAATATTATGGGGACTCTGCACTATGGGGACTCCAGCACAAGTAACGCCGAAGGTGCAGATCGCCCAAAGAGGTCATCACGCCAGGAATCATCGATAAAATCCGTGGAATGATATTGAACGATCGGAGAATGAAAGTGCGTGAGTTGGCTAAGGGATAAGGATATAAACTGAGCGGGTATATAACATTTTAGATGAGTATTTGCACATGAAAAAGCTATCCGCGCAATGAGTGTCGCGATTACTCACACTCGGCCATAAGCGCAACCGCGTGCCCACGTTGAACTGCAATCCGATGGATATTTGTGTCATATCGTAACCGTGGACGAAACATGAATTCAAAACACACCTAGGACCAAGGAACACTCAAAGTAATAGACTTTTCCGGGTGAACACCTACGGTGTTATTCACATCCATTACCTCGAAAAGGGTAAAAGGATTTTTAACGAATATTATTCACAGATGTTGGGTATATTCGACATTGATTTGAAGCAAGAACAACAAAATGTGGTCTTCCACCATGGCAACGCACCGGCGTACAGGTGGGCTACTAATTGCTGCCTCATTTCATTTCATTTATTCTGTGGATTTAACCCCCAGTGACTACTTTCTATTCCCCAACCCCAATAAAAGGCTCAGGGGTAAGAGATTTGGGTCTAATGATGAAGAGGCCAAAAAAAACAAACGCCTATTTCGAGGACCTTGAGAAACGCTATTATCTGCTAAACGAACACTATGTTGAGAAATATCCCAATTTTTTTTCCGAAAAAAATATGCATATTTTTTTCAAAACGTCTCGGAGTTTTCAAATTCCCTTCTAATATCAAGTACTTCAATAAGAGTATTCACGTTAACAATTGAACGCGATGCATATGTTAGAATTTACTATATTTTCTATTAATCTATACAACAATTATCCTATGTATGCTTGACAGCTAGAGTGATCAAACCCCCACCACATCACAAATCTCCGGCATCATGACAAACAAATCATTTTAAAAATTAAATAAACAATTTTTAAAATTTTCCTAATATGTAACCGAAGTTTACTCAATTCCATTAATTTCTAAACTGAACTATGAACTTCCAACCCAAATACAATTAAATTTAATTTAATTCCATCTACATATTTGATTTTTACTGAATTTAAATTAATTTAATTGCACTGAATTGAGCTAAACTGAACTGAACCGAATTGACTTGACTTGACCTGAATTGAATTGACTTGAATTGAACTGAATTGAATTGAACTGAACTGAACTGAATTGAATAGTGTTGAATTGAATTGATTTGAATTGAATGAGATTCAATTGAATTGAACTGATCGAACTGAATTGAATTGAGTTATGCAATTGAATTGAATTGAATGGGAAAGAAATGAAATGAAATTAAATGAATTGAATTAAATTTAATTGAACTGAATTGAATGAGTTGAATTGAATTTCAATGAATTGAATTGCATTGCATTAAATTGAATTGATTTGATTTGAATTGAATTGAACTGATCGTACTGAATTGAATGGGACTGAAATGAATTGAATTGATTTCAATTTAACTGAACTGAATTGAATTGAGTTTAATAGGATTGGATTGGATTGAATTGAATTGAATTGAATTGAATTGAATTTAATTGAATTGAATTGAATTGAATTGAATTGAATTGAATTGAATTGAATTGAATTGAATTGAATTGAATTGAATTGAATTGAATTGAATTGAATTGAATTGAATTGAATTGAATTGAATTGAATTGAATTGAATTGAATTGAATTGAATTGAATTGAATTGAATTGAATTGAATTGAATTGAATTGAATTGAATTGAATTGAATTGAATTG
Organism: Phaonia tiefii; assembly: GCA_963931995.1. Lineage (NCBI taxonomy): Eukaryota > Metazoa > Arthropoda > Insecta > Diptera > Muscidae > Phaonia > Phaonia tiefii. The sequence continues at coordinate 66,622,911 of OZ008367.1, forward strand.
AATTGAATTGAATTGAATTGAATTGAATTGAATTGAATTGAATTGAATTGAATTGAATTGAATGGAACTGAAATGAATTGAATTGCATTGAATTGAATGGAATTGGATTCAATTGAAATGACTTCAATTGAACTGAACTGAATTGAATTGAATTCAATTGAATTGAAATGAATTGAAATTAACTGAATTGAATTTAATAGAATTGCATTGAATTGAAAAGAATAGAATTTAAATGAAATTAATTGAATTGAATTGAGTTGAGTTGAACTGAACTGAATTGAATTGAACTGAATTGAATGGATCTGAAATGATTTGAATTGAAGTGAATTGAATTGAATTAAAGTGAATTGTATTGAATCGAATTGAATTGGGGTTTAATTGGATTCAAGTCAAATAAATTGAATTGAATTTAAATGAATTGAAGTGAATTGAAGTGCATTGAACTGAATTGAGTTGAATTGAATTGCATCGAATTGAATAGAATTGAATTGAATAGAATTGAATTGAATTCAGTTGAATTGAATTCAGTTGAATTGAATTCAGTTGAATTGAATTCAGTTGAATTGAATTCAGTTGAATGGAATTAAATTGAATTGATACCAAAAATTCAGGAACTACAATTGAGTGAGCTTTGTGTCCTGCTTTCAAAGTCATGAAGCAGATTAATTTGCTCATACACGCTGAAAAAAATCGGCCCCAGCAACATATTGCACGAAACATTGCTTTCGTGAATTGACGATCTGCTGCTTTTTGTTTCTTTACGGTGACAGACAGCAGTGTGTTCAGAAGTTTTCAACAAACACAACTACACACAAATACATATATTATAACCTATTAAACACTGTGATCCAAACATGTTATATGGAATAGCAAACACAATGTGTTCGGACACAAGTATACAATATTTGCGTCAAGCTACAAACACGTCATATTTGCATCCAAACAACATAAAACGACCAATTTTTCAGCGTGTACAGTTCAAGTATCGTATACTTATATTTCAGGCACGTACGCAGGAGGGCCCGTGCAATTATTTCTTTAAGTGGTGATTTTTGAATGTTGTGCCATTTTTCAACCTTAATTTCAAGTAAATTTCAAGTTGGGCCCCCCGACAAAAAAACTGGTACTGGTATATTTTAAGTTTAAGTTTTTTTTGAAACAAACGGGAAGCATTTATTATATCCCCCCTTACCCTTCTTGGGAAGGTTATAATGGCCGTTATAATCAACGCCTATTACTAGATCGTAAAATGCAATCTTCTTTACGCATATATGGCATTTTATTGTAAAATATAAAAATTTATTTCTTGGTTTTAATGAAGAAACATTCCCCCTTCCATTTTCGTTTTGAGCGCGATTATTGTCTGTAATTATAGTAACATCATCATCAAATCGTTGTTTTACCATAAAATGCTATAACGTTTTGTCTTCATTGGCTTTTTCCAGCTTTCTTAACATGTTAATTTTGTCGTCGCATCACATCACATCGCAATTGTAGCAGCGAACGCACTTGAATGCTATCGGGTAAAATGATTAAATCTCGAGAAAGCACACCACACCCCACCCCACCACCACACACTGAGAGTGGAAATGATATGCAATCTAGTCTCAATGAAAAACGTTAAACAAAACAAAGCAGTTTTCCCTCGAGGCAGTGACTTTTGGAGCGAGTATTTTTGTTTTGCTATAATTTTCTTCATAATACATGGAGACAAACAAAAGTCTCTTGGGCATTTAATGGGGCGGTTATTTCTTTTGCAAAGACTAGACGACTCATCAACAAAACTCTCAGTGTTGCATTTCCTAACATCGAGCTTAAATGTTCACATTCATATGGTAATTGATTTCACTATGATCGATGTAGATTTTCCAATGGGTTTTTGTTGTTTCACTATTTGACTCTCTTAAAGTACAAAAGTTACAATTAGATGCAAATTACTGCGATTTGTTGCTAAAGCGCTTGCGTATATGAATCGATTTACTGAGTGATTGACTCGAGTTGATCTTATAAATTTAACTCTAATTGACAACTCAGCAAGAGCCCGGCGACGGGTGTTATGAGAAGTTGTCAGGGTCGTACTTATAAAATGATCACTGGGATCTTTCTAAGAATGCGTACTAATCTTAATACCACATTTAAACTATAGTTTTTATATTTAATTTATTTTCTATTTAGTGAATGTTAACAACTAGAAATTACACTTGAATTTTGAGTGTTGTATACTGATAGTATGAATTAAATTACCACGTCCATGTTTTGTATAATAAAACGCAATTGGTCCAGATATGCATAATATTGCCCATATCAAGTAGTATCGTTCCAAACTGGTTTCTTAACAATTCTTTCGAATGACACAGACTTGATTGAATTGGTATAACTTTTCTTCTGAGAAGATCGTATGTATGTGGTGAATATGGAATTTTTCAACGTAGAGTGTTAATATAAGAAGAGATTTCATCTTTTCCTTTTGCTTCAGACGAAACATGTCGACGAGCTTTACATATCAAACCAAAAACGTCATTCGTATTTGAATCATCCCGTTAGATACAACGTACGTACCAAGTCGTCCAATTGACAAAATGGGCCAAGTGCAACACTTGTATTGGAAAATCTTCATTATTCATCATCTCATTTATTTTTTTTATACCCTCCACTGTAAGTGATAGAGGGTATATATCAGTTTGTCATTCTGATTGTAACATATAGAAATAAGGCTTTGCGACCCCATAAAGTAAATATATTCTTGATCCTTATAACAACCGGAGTCGATATAGCCATGTCCGTCTGTCCGTCTGTCCGTCTGTTTAAAACATTCTCACGACTTCAATCGGCGATAACGCGGTTTGGTTTTTGGCCAGAATGTTCCACGTATTCCTGAGCAGTTTGGTATTGAAAATCAGCGAAATTGGTCCATTGGAAAAAATTTTATGAATGGAAACGTAAAAAAAATGATAAAATTTTCACATTAATTTTTGTAGTTTTATACTAAACTACTCCTTTTGCCGTGTGGTGAATTTCCATGTTGAAAATCTTTGTTGTCTTGAATGTTTAGATGTATTTCATGTGTTCATACATTTATATGAATTTTGTCACACTTCAGTTAAGGTCGCTGTGGCCTGATGGGTAAAGGGCTGCGCTTTGGAGTCTGAGGGTTATTGGTTCAACTCTCGTCCCAGCTTTTTTTTTTTTTTTAACAGTACTTCAAAAAATGCTTTTTTATTTTTAAAAAATTGTTTTTTACTTTACTTACTACTCCTTTTGCCGCGTGGTGATTTCCATGTTGAAAATCTTTGTTATTCTTTATAATAGGTAAGTACTTTAGAATGTTTACATGTGTTTCATGTGTTCATACATTTATATGAATTTTGTCACACTTCATACAAGGTCGCTTTGGCCTGATGGGTAAAGGGTTGCGCGTTGGACTCTGAGGGTTGTTGGTTCAACTCTCGTCCCAGCTTGTTTTTTTTTTAACAGTTCTTCAAAAAATGCTTTTTTCTTTTTAAAAAATGCTTTTTTATTTTACTTGTGAACAAGTAACTTATTTTTATTGTTTTTAAAAAAGTACATTTTCTTAAAAAAAAGTACATTTCTTAAGTACATTTCAAAGTACATTCAGTACATTAAGTACATTTCTTAAGTACATTTCTTAAGTACATTTCTTTCTTAAGTATATTTCTTAAGTACATTTATTTTTAAGTACATTTCTTAAGTACATTTCTTCTTAAGTACATTTCTTCTTTTGAAAGTACATTTCAAAGTACATTAAGTACATTAAGAACATTTCAAAGCACATTTCAAAGTACATTTCAAAGTACATTTTCTTAAGTACATTTTCAATGTGAGCATTGTGAGCAATGCATTTGTGAGCATTGTGAGCATTTGTGAGCATCCTGCATTTGTGAGCATTTGTGAACAAGTAATTGCATTTGTGAACAAGTAACTTATTTTTATTTTTTTAAAAAAGTCCATTTTCTTAAGGTCCTTTTTAAAATTTAATATTTTGCTGGTTAACACTAAGGTGGAGGGTATCAAAGATTCGGCACAGCCGAATTTAACACTTTTTAATCATAACATAACATAACTGCATGTTTGTGCCTTAGTAGTCAGTTTGGTTTAAGCTATTCAGTAATTTCATTCAGTATTGCGCGAGAAATATTATTTGTAGCAGGTGCCGAACATAACATGAAAACTGACTTCTTACAATAAAACCATAACTTACACGCTGAAAATAAATTTTTTTTTTTGTATTTGGATGCAAATTTAACGTGCTTGTAGCTTGTCGCAAATATAGTATACTTGTGTCCAACCACATTGTGTTTGCTATTCAATATAGTATGTTTGGGTCACAATGATTAATACGTTATGATATATGTATTTGTAACCCAACTGTAGATTTTTTCGACAGACAATAAAGAATCAAAAAGCAACAGATTTTCAATTCTCGAAAACAATGATTGCAAACATGTATATGGTTCCTGCAATATGTTGATGGGTAAAAATCGAGAACATCTAAAAGATAAATAAATTTGTGCATAAAAATTATAGAAGGTGTACAAAAAGTATACAAAATATATAAAAGAATACGTAAAATGAACTGAAAGGCGAAGCGTACTAAATTTTTTTTACAGATTATCAAAAAATTCATAAAACGTTCAACAAATAATTAAGATGAACTAAAATGTAACTAAAAACATATGGCTTTACACACGGTAAACCTTGTATTTTGTTGTTGTGTGGATGCAAATGTAACGTGTTTGCAGCTTGTCGCAAATATAGTATGCTTGTGTCCAAAAACATAGTGTTTGCTATTCAAAATTACGTGTTTGAGACACAAAGATTAATAGGTTATAAAAACGGAAACGTGACAGACAACAAAGAAACAAAAAGGGAGCAGATCTTCAATTCATGAAAACAATGCCTGCAAATATATAAATGTTTTCTGCAATATGTGGCTAGGCCGTACTTTTTTTTAGCGTGTATATTAAAAACAATAGTACGAAACTAATATATAAATTTTACTTTGAAACATACAGATTTTATTGTAACAATAAAAAAATTAAAAATTAAAAAATTTTTAAATCCATAAAAAGTACGAAACGAGGCTTAAATGTACCAAACTTATACTACAGAGTACATAACTTGTACTAGCAAGAACAACAATTACATTTGAACAACAATCATTTTCCTACAAAGAACTTCCCTAACGTACAAACCAAGAAATTCTTAGGGTAGACAAATTTTGCATACAGTAATATAAAGTACACAAATTATAATCAAAAGTGCAAAAATTATACTAAAAAGTGCACAGTGAACAAAAACACATAAATTTTACTAAAACGTTTACAGATTGTACTAAGGCATACACAAATTATACTAAAAAGTACAGATAGTGTACTAAACAGTTCACAAATTGTTGTAAAAGGTACACAAAATGTACTGAAAAGTACACAAACTGTCAAAAGAAGTAGAAAAGTTGTACTAAATAGTACACCAATTATGATATAAAGTACTAAAAGGTATACAAAGTGTACTAAAAGGTACACAACGTGTACCTAGAAAGTACACAACGTTTACTAAAATTTACATGAAGGGTACTAAAATGTACATAAATTGTACTACAAATTACACGTTCTAAAAAGTACACCAAGTGTAATAAAAAGTCTACTGCAAATTATACAAGGTGTACTTAAAAATTACAAAGAGTGTACTAAAAATTACATAAATTGTACCAAATAGTATATAAAGTGTAGTAAAAAGTTGTACCAAAAAGTACATATATTGACCTAAAAATTACATCAATTGTACTAAAAACTACATAAAAGTACATAAATTGAACTAAAAAGTAAACAAATTAAACTAAAAAGTACATACATTGTACTAAAAGTACATAAATTGTACTGAAAAGTACATAAATTGTACTGAAAAGTACATAAATTGTACTGAAAAGTACATAAATTGTACTGAAAATTACATCAATTTAACTGAAAAGCACACAAATTGAATTAGAAAGTACATAAATTATACTAAAAAGTACATACAATGAACTAAAAAGTGCATCAATTGTAGTAAATACTACATAACTTGTTCGAAACAGTACATAAATTGTACTAAAAAGTACATAAATTGTTCTACATAAGTGTTTTCACTAAATTCTATTAAAAGTACATAGATTTCACTAAAAGGTACACCGATTGAAAGACCTCGTTTAGAAATTGAACACGGTCTCTTATGCCGATTCATCATAAGAATGGGCAAAAGGGGGAAAATATCACGCCCCTTCAAAAAAATCCAGACGTAAACTTTCAAAACGCTCATACATGTATATTTTGTTTACCCTCTCTATGTGAATCCGTTGTCAGAAACTTGACATTTTCGAAAAACTTTCATTTGTTCCACAGTGTAATCAGTGAGTTGTGTGCTTTCTAGTTTAACACTCACTTATTGAGACCTACAGTGTTACACCGGTTCCGAACGGAATTTTGAGAAGCTTTTTCATGGCTAAGTACTCGATAGTGTCGCCACCACTAAGCAAAGGTGTGATGCAAGAAATATAAGATGGTTGTTAGAGCAGGGATCGAATTCACGTTCCCATGCACAAGAGCCGTGCACACTACCATTGCACAACCGAACTTTTTATTCTATCACGTCTATTATTGAGTATTTGGATACATTTTTATCTTAGCAAAACCCTCCCTATTTTTTATCTCTACTAAAAATGTGCAAATTTTGATTTTTGACTCTTTTGTAGTTAGGAAGCGATATGTGCACCAGTGTTGTCAGCTTTCAATTGAAAGAACAAGATTGGTTGAAAGGCCGCTGATTAATAACTTTGTCAGGCACCTTTGAATCAGATGAGGCAAAGTACGTTTTAACAGTTTCTTGCTTGCATTTTAACTGCGGAAACTATATTTTTCGTCCGCACACCTTTTACAAATGTTCAACACCAATCAAATTAGCACTCGCTTTAAAAAAAAATCAATTAAATTTTTGTTTTTACTTTAAATTAACATAGGTAATACCAACGATTACTGACCCATCATAAGATTAAAACCACATGATTACTAAAGACCAATGAAAAATTCACTTTCAGAAGTTAAAATTATAATTTTTGTTTTTCAAACCAAAAACATATTGGCAAACAACCACAAAACGACAACAACCAAAATCTGGACAAGTGGGTATAATTTAAGTAATTTTTATAAAGATTTTCATGGTTATAAAATAAATGCAGCCACCGAACCAACGGAAATCATGACTGACCACTAACATCTTAAATGTTTGCCTTATAATAAAACGTGGCTACCATGATGGTGAATCGATGATGATGATCACCACATGCTTTGGCAAGGAAAAATTACCAAACCATAGATGCCTCTAATTACTCTACTACAGACCGGCAGAGTGACACACGGCGAGTTTGTGTCTACGTTTATCAATTGAATAATATCAGAGAAATTATAATCACTTTCTTTTTGCTTCGGAAATTGGGAGAAGCTTCAATGGTTAGTTAAAGAAACAAATAGTAATAAATTTTCTTTAAAAACGTCATTATGTCAAAGAGGTTGTGTCAAAACAATCAAAAAATTACTTGTAGAAATGTTTTTTAAGAGTTATGAAAATTTTGGTAGATGATATTACATTCCTTGTGAAAAAACCTTTAAGGTCCACTGGCATTATTAGATGTATATATGTATATGGGCAATGGTATTAGACTGCCAAACTTTAGTAATGATGACAAGATCTTCCAGAATTGTAGAGGATACATATTGTTGAAAAATTTTAAAATTTTTTGTTGTTTGGGTGCAAATATTACGTGTTTGTAGCTTGTCACAAATATTAATATATTATACTTGTGCCCAAACACATTGTGTTTGCTGTTCAATATAACATGCTTGGGACACAATGATTAATGGATTATATTATATGTGCTTGTGACAAAACTGTGCTTATCTTCGTTGAAAACTACTGAAAACAAAAACGTGACACACTTAAGAAAAAACGCAGCAGCTCTTCAATTCACGAAAACAATGATTGCAAACATGTACATGGTTCCTGCAACATGTTGTTGGGGCCGTCATTTTCCAGCGTGTATACATTGAAAAATATTTCTTCATGGACATTATGAAATCGTTCGTAGATTCAATGAATTCCTTCATTATTTTCCAACCAAAGAAACATCTTATATGCTCTTTGAAACATTTTCATAGATTCATAACAGGTATGAAACATTTTCATAATTTCTACGAGGGTTGATATTTATATTTTTGGTCCTGGCCACACTAGTGCAAACTGAAGTGCAAACTGGCACTTCCTTTGGAAAGCTTGGCATTTTTTAGCATATACATAAGAAGTTGGATCAATAAGTCCGTGACTTTTTGAATGAAAGTTTTTTTTTTGCAAAAAAAAATCTTTTCCAACATAATCTCCTTTTCGCTCAATACACTTAGTCCAACGTTTTTCCAATTTTTTTATCCCTTCCAAAAAATAGGATTTTTCGAGGTCCATAAAATAGGCATTCGTTTGATCAATAATGTCATGGTTGGAGCTAAATCTCTTTCCACCGAGCCATTTCTTTAGGTTTGGAAATAGGAAATAGTCACTGGGGGTTAAATCCGGAGAATATGGCAGGTGAGGTACCAATTCACGTGTGCACCCGTGCGTTTATGATCACATGAGAGCAAACGCGGCATCCATCTTGCAGACAGCTTTCTTAAACCCATCTGATCATATAAAATCGAATTGATTGACGTTTTTTTTTTCCAAAAAATAATGTTTAATGAGCACTCGAAATTCACTTTTTTCCATTTTTAAAAAAATGTACGAGGTTGTATGTTTTGAACAGCTGTTAAACGCAAAGTAAATGACGGAACTCGCTCAAAAGTTGACAGTAGTCTATTAACAGGTGACACATGATGGGAGCAGTGTTGCATTTCATATAACTACGAGGGAAGTTCGAAAAGTCACGGACTTATTGATCCGCCCTTGTACATAGAACGTTTTCACTTACGAGCACTATTTTTGTCAATTTATAGTGGGTTGAAAAATTCATATCGGCCAAAAAATGGAATTAACCCGTGAAAATTTTGGTGCAACGATTTTTTACGATTTTCGGCGTGAATTATCGAGAAAAAAGTGTCTCAATCAACTTGGTTCGACTTTTGGTGATGAAGGACCCTCAAAAACGAATGTAAGTCGCTGATACCAAACGAGTCCAGTCTCGGACGCCGTTCGCTCCAGGATAAATTTCATGACGGTCGTCCAACTTCGGACGTTGTGCCAGAAGACATCGATGCTGTCGGTGAACTGATAAAGCAAGACCGACATGTGACATACCGTGAGATTGGGGCATCCTTGGGCATTAGTATAACGAACATCAATAAGATATTGCATATTCATTTGGCCGTGAAAGAGATTTGTTCTCGTTGGATCCCACATAATTTGACGAATGCTCAAAAAAGGGCTCTTATCGATTGAAGAAAAAGAAATCGTGGAAAAATGCAACCTCGGTAACTCAAATGCGGTGTATAACATCGTTACAGGTGACGAATCATGGATCTATGCATATGAGCCCGAAACAAAACAGCCATGGACCCTATGGGTCTTTAAAAAATAAGGTTTCCCACTACATCTCATGAAGAAATTGGGGAGAGATTTCCACAATCAGTGAGCTGTGCGCTTTCTAGTTGTATACTCACTGATTTTGACCTACAGTTTTACACCGGTTCCGAACGGTATTTTGAGAAGCTTTTTCATGGCTAAATACTCTATAGTGTCGCCGTCACTATGCGAGGTGACCGCCGCCGAAAAAAATTGTAGGTGGTCAGAGTAGGGATCGAATCCAGGATCTCAAGTACATGAGCCGCGCACACTAGTCATTGCACCATCGACGGGTCTTGCAAGACGAGCTATATCCAACTAAAGTTGTTCGTGGAAGAAGCACATCGAAGCAAATGATCGCGAAACGCGCTATACTTGATATATAATAGACTCATCCCTATGGATGAGGGTATAATTTTATTGGGCACAGAGCGATTTTGCTGAACTCGAGTTAAGCAATCGACAAATCAATACGGCTGCAGTGCGGAAATAGCGTCGCACCCAAATCTCAATGTTTCTGTTACAATAATTAAACAAACTGTGATCTGAGTACGACACGATTATCGCACGGCAGGCAGCCTCATTGATTCGGGCTCTGCTTTGAGACTTGATTTAAGAATTTAGAGCGCAAAGCGCATTGGTGTCTTCTCGAGTAAAGAGTTTATTTCTTTCAGCAAGAGAGTTTCAACAAACAAAAAATTACTTCTCTTCAACTGTGACTCATCGCAACTTCATTTTACTATTCAGATTCGAGTAGTAAATTCACATATTTTTAATACAATCACGCATCTAATATTATAATATACGTCACCCTCTAACTCCTTTGACAACCGTTTGAAAATTTTAAAGCCCGTCAAGATTTAAAAATTTGCGAACAGTAAATATTTTGCCAAATGTTGAAAAAAATATATGGGCATTTCCACAGAAAAGTCAACTTTTTGTCAAGTAACATCAGCCTCATTAATTGTGTATAAAGGGTGTCTGAGTAAAAATTCACTTTTTATTTTTAAAATAAAAACGCGTATTTTTTGAGATAGAGGACGGATCAATAAGTCCGGGACTTTTCGAACTTCCGTCGTAGTTATATGAAATGCTACACTCCTCCCATCAAGTACCACCTGTTAATAGACTACTGTCAAATTTTGAGCAAGTTGCGTCATTTACTTTGCGTTTAACAGCTGTTCAAAATAAACAACCTCGTTATTGTTTTTAGAAACAGAATAAAGTGAATTTCGAGTGCTCATTAACATTATTTTTTGCGAAATAAAAACGTCAATCAAACCCAGGAAAAGCTTGATAAATACTATGGGGACTCTGCACCAGCGATTTCAATGGTAAAAAAGTGGTTTACTTACTTTCGTTGTGGTCGGTCGCACAAGTACAAATGACGCTGAATGTTCTGGACGGTCAATTGAGGTCAATATACCCGAAAATGTGGTAAAAATCTACGATATGGTGTTGGCTGGTCGAAAAGTAGAGATTATTGATGCCATAAGCATTCGAGATTGTTGATGCCATAGGCATTTCATATGGCAGTGTGGTTTCGATTTTAAATGATCAGTTGGGTTTAAGAGAGCTGTCTGCAAGATGGGTGCCGCGTTTGCTCTCAATTGACCATAAACGTAATCGTGTGACAAATTCAAAGGATTGTTTGCAGTTGTTTAATTGGGCTACGAATTGGTACCTCATTCGCCATATTCTCCGGATTTAGCCCCGTGACTATTTCCTATTTCCAAACCTAAAGAAATGTCTCGGTGGAAAGAGATTTAGCTCCACGATGAAATTATTGATCTAACAAATGCCTATTTTATGGACCTCGAAAAATCCTATTTTTTGGAAGGGATACAAAAATTGGAGAAACGTTGGACTAAGTGTATTGAGCTAAAAAGAGATTATGTCGAATAATAATTTTTTTTTTTTGCAAAAAAAAACTGCCCTCGTAGTTGATTTTTTCATTGGATTGTAAAGAAGAAATGTTCCTATTTAGTATGGAATAAAATATCCATCAAATTGACCCCACGGCCCTGATGACAAGCTATTACTCTTTTCATGAAATTTTCCATGACTTTTCCAGAGATGTGGCTGTATCTCACCGATGACGCGTTGGATATCGGATTTGACCTCAGGAATTGTTTCTGGTTTATTCGCATAAGTCCGAGATTTCACAAAACCCCAAAGAAAGAAATCGCACGGCGTTAAATCGCATGATCTTGGTGGCCAGTTGACATCACAATTTCTTGAGATAATATTTTCTGAAAATCGTTGCTGTAATAAATCGATTGTATAACGCGCGGTGTGGCATGTGGTCCCGTCTTGCTGAAACCACATGTCGTCCAGATCCATGTCAACCAGTTGAGGCCAAAAGATCTCCATTATCATGTTCCTGTAACGAATGCCGTTCACAGTCACTGCAATTTCGACCTCATCTTGAAAAATGTAAGGCCCAATCACGCCGCCTGACGAAAATCTGCACAAGGCAGTTGCTCGTGGTGGGGTCATTTGTTTCTCATGGATTGCATGAGGATTTTCTGAACCCCAAATTCGACAATTTTGTGTATTCACGAAGACATTCTGATGAAAATGCGCTTCGTCGGAAAAGATGAGATTTTTTTTTGAAAAATTGGCATTGACTTCACTTTGAACCATTACCCATTGAACGAATTGCCAGTGATTTCCATGGTCTGCTGGTTTGAGCTCCTGAGTAAGCTGAATTTTGTACGCATGAAAGTTGAGGTCTTTTGTCAAAATTCGGTGCGTAGTGCTTCATGAAATTTGAAGTTGTTGAGAACGATGCCGAATTGATGTTTAAGGGTTTTCGGCAACAATCTCGTTTACAGCAGCAATGTTTTCAAGAGACCGGCGGGTACGTTGACGCACAAGGGTCTTATTGTCCATAACAGACCCAGTTTCTTCAAATGTTTTGACCACTCTTCGAATGGTAGACACATTAGGTGCACTTTCTCGACTGAAAATTTTTCGAAGTTTGCGAGCGGACTCAGCATAACTTTACAAACTTTTGTAATACGTTTTCACAATTTTCTTACGTAAAGCTGTACATTTTTAATAACCGGAATAAACATATGTGACAACTGCCAAATTTCAGAGTTGCCACTTGCACAAAAAAAAATTACACTAAATTTAAAAATTGCAATCTTACTGAGACACCCTTTATATTAGGACCAGGCAGTTCGATTGAATTATCTTCTTTAAAACAAAAATGGTTTCCCATTATATACCATGAAGGAATTGGGGAGAGCTTCTTACAACCCGTGAGATGTGGAGCGCGTTCCAGTTTAATACTCACTGACGTGGAACCTACAGTTTTACACCGGTTCCGAAAAGTATTTTTGAGAAGCTTTTTCATGGCAAAATACTCCATAGAGGCGCCGTCACTAAGCGAGGTGACCGACTTCGAAAGAAATGTTAGGTGGTCTGAGCAGAGATCGAACCCACGTACTCATGTCCAAGAGCCGCGGACACTACCTTTGAACCACCGACGTCCTCTCTCTTCTAAGAAGTACAAAAAGTAAGTAGCTCTATATTTAGTAAAAGAAGAGAGAACAATCAAACTGTTTGGTAATAAAATATAAGCATTTAACGAAACTCAAAAAGTTCACTTTTCCGTGGAAATGCCCATATACAAAATATCACTATTCTTGGGTTGTATCAACAAGTTATGTTATGCTTCAACAAAAAAGAGGTAAATAAACTTGAATTTTAGCTTTTGGAAGAGAAAAAGATAAAAATTCAAAAATATTTTGACAGTTTTTAGAAAACACCAACAGACAGAAAAAACAAATGAACGTCATACAGTCAACCAGCAGACAAGATAAATTGCACTTCTTTGTCTGTCATTCGAAATTGGATACACAATGTAAAAAAAATATTGAAATCTTTTTCGTTTCTAGCGCCATCTTTATTGTTTATTGGCGTTGCGACAACAAGTATTAGTATTTGTTTTAAACACTCTGAGGAAGAGCAGCTAGAAATTTACTCGCTTAATAACTGCTGACAAGCAACAAAACAAAACAGCGAAATAAAAACCTGACCTAGACACTAATATGGTTTTGTTTTGTTTTTTTTTATATTTTTAATATTTTATTTGACATTTATTAATAAACCGCAACACTTGGCAACGATGAGAGCAAAAAAAAGGGCAAAATGGAAAAAAATATAGCAAGAAAATAAAAATATTGAGCAAGTGATAAACGTAAATGCAAATTTGCAATCGGAAGTTAAAGGCAAATGCGTCTGAGATTGGGATTTTGTTGCGAAGAATTTCGATAGAAATAAAATGAGTAATTCCAGTGAATGGGTACCAAGAAATATTGGATATCAAGTTTTGCATATTAGAACGGAAACTTTATTAAATACTTTACCGTAGTAGTTCTGGGAATAGTAATCAACTGTAGTAGAAGCATCACTTCAGAATGCTTTTTGAATCCTACCAAATATTTCGGTAATAAGATATAGGCATCACTTTGTCGAAGTTATTTATTTTCACGCTGATAATGTTTTACAAATCACACCCTCCAAACGTACAAAACTCTGGGTGAAAGCTAGAGCAATATACTTGAATATCGGTTATTTAATATTACGATCCTACAAAATACCACTTTTTTACTCTTGAACCCCTACCTTGTGCGGGTTGTAGTAGGCCCCGATGAAGACGTAACCTAACCGTTTTGAAAAGTTCTGAAATAGCTTTCAAATTTTGAGGTTATTCGAAACCGCCGTTTTGAGGATAGTTCGTGTAATTAACAGCATTTAACTCACAAATTCTGAAGCCAATTTTAAATTTATACACGGTTTTAGAAAGAAGAATATAGCTTTGAAATAAAATACAGCGTTTGCTCAAAATAATGAATTAAAGTTCGAATTGCTTCATCACGCATCTTATTCGCCAGATTTAGCTCCCACGGACTATTTTGTATTTCCAAACTTCAAAAAAATGGCTCGATGGTAAAAGATTTGCCAACAATGAAGACATGGAGTCTGCAGTTGGTGGTTATTTTAAGGAATTCCAAAGTTATTACTATAAACAGAGTATCGAAGCTATTGAATATCGCTGGAAAAAGTATATCGAGCTAAAAGGGGATTATGTTGAAAAATAAAGAAAATTTTTCCCAACCTTTTTGTATCTTCTTTGTTAGGTCGGCTAGTTTTGGAACCGCCCTCATAAGTACACTAAACTCACTTATATTTAAATACAAACAATAGTATGTTTACTTGCAAAGATTGATATTTTTACATAGAGTCATATGCGTGATTCATCCCAAACATCCATATACTTACGTCGAAGCATTCGTGTGTTTCCTCGCAAATGAACGATTGACGACTGAATACATGAAACTCAAACGCAACAGATCAGTCAACATAAGAAACGCTCACCTCATTTACACATGCATTCAGGTTTATGAGTATGAGTAACTGACTGTAAGAATAATGCAAAAATATACACGCTGAAAAGTTTTTCTTTTTCGTTGTTTGGACGCAAACATAACTTGTTTTTAGCTGGTCGAAAATATAGTATATTTGTGTCCAAATACACAGTGTTTGCTGTTCACTGTTTGGGACACAGTGATTAAGAGGTTATAATATATGATTTTGTGACCCAAACGTGGCTTTGTTTGTTGAAAACTGTTGAAAACAAAAGTGACTGACAATAAAGAAACAAACGGCAGCAGATCTTGAATTCACGAAAACAATCCTTGCAAACATGTACATGGTTCCTGCAATATGTTGCTGTGGCCGTTATTTTTCAGCGTGCAGTTACAAAATACAGTTACAACAATATGTCTTGAATTATTTTGCCCTCGACAGAGCATAGCGACAAAAAATTAGGTAAACAAATACACAGCTGTATTTGTATCACAAACAACGCTGTATTTGGATCACAAAGACATATATTGGACTTCAGTATACTATATTTGCGACAAGATTCAAACACATTATATTTGCAAACAACCAAGAAAAAATACAGATTTTTTAGGAAGTAATCACTATGAAGTAGATTGAGGCTAGAAAATCAAACTTTTTCCAGGGTAATTTCAAAATCGCTAGTGAAATGAAATCATCGAAAAAAGTACACGCTGGAATTTTTTCCTTTTTTGTGGTTTGGATGCAAATATACCGTGTGTTTGGAGCTTGTCGCCACTATAATATACTTGTGTCCAAACACATTGTGTTTGCTATTCAATACTATATGTTTGAGACACAATGATTAATATGTTATAATATATGTGTCTGCGACCCAAATATATCTGTGCAAGAGAATAAAAGAGGGACGAGTCTATTTTGAGGAAAGAAGCTGCAAAGGCAACAACGTGAAGCCTTTTGTCTGCCCGAGCCTTTACTGGGAAAATCGGAACGACGGACCATTTGTGAAATAAGTGTAATAAAAATAACACAAGTAATAAATCCATCATTGGCTTGCATGAACTAGATTTGTATATAATATACATTATATAATATTATTTATATGTATATCCTTTCTGCTTTCTTTCTTGTTTTTTACGTTTTTGTTTTGAGAATATATATATATAATATATACATATATTATATAATATATAACCAACGCATAGTTGAAACCTTCTGAAAACAAAAACGTAAAAGACAACAAAGAAAGGAGAAGTAGAGCAGCAGATTCTCATTTCATCAAAAAAAAAACAAATAATACGTTCATTGCAAGTAAATGTAAAAAGGACGGTTATAAATCTTTTAATTTTTTGTATTAATTATTTATAAATGTGGAATTGTATTGATAAAATTAATTAAAATAAATAATCGGCCTTATTCCCGTTGTCGTCGTCGTCATCAGATTTTTGCCAACTTTAGAACGTTATAAATGCATTGTCACATCGACAACAACAAAGTTTTTGTACGCAAAATTTTTTTTGTCCAAATGCCTTCAAGTCGCCAATAAAAATGGTGTCGATATTGTATTGACGTCGACGACGACAACGGAAATATTATTATGTTTGGGAGAAAATACGCATATGTTAACTCGAAGTATATGGAGGTTTGGGGGGAACACACGAATGCTTCCACGTAAGTGTATGGATGTTTGGGATGTAGAACGCATGTTTCCTCGTAAACGTATACATGTTTACCAGTAAATATGCTACTGTTTGCATTTAAATACAAGTGAGTTTGGGAATTGCTAACATATGAATGCTTGAAGTGTGTTTCAAACATATACGTGGTTCCTGCAGAATATGTTTGGAGGAATATGTTAGACAGGCCGTGCTTTTTCAGCGTGTAGCCTGTAAATGTCGATTGTGATTTAATTTTTACCAAACCCCTGTGAAGGAGCTGGAATCTGTTGACGCCTCGATGATTTTAAATCTACTAAACTACTAAGTAAACTACGCCAGTATGAGCAATGAATTGTAACAATATTTTTTAATTTTTTTTTAAATAGTATCATCGCAAACTATGTACCAGCTTGTTTACTCAGTGCTTTGAAACAATTAACGCTCATGTGAATACCACATGGTAGACACTCATCGAGACACTGTTATTATCAAATTAAAGTTAATTCTAAATGATAATAAAACTTGTTCTTGTTATTACAAGTAGTTGAGAGTTTTATACGGTTTTTCCTTCTGAAAACGAAACAAAATCTAGGTTAATTATCACTTTTATTATACGACTGCATATGTTACAGTATCAGAGTTACAAAAAATAAAAATACGCAAACCCACCTATAAAAAAAAAACCCCCTCCTCACCAACTAAATGAATCATACTCGTTTTCGAAACAACACTTCGCTTTTAAATATTGAAAGGTGGAATTTTGGGCAACAAACCATAACAATTGGCATTAAAACAAAAAATAATCCAAGCTCATGTTCTTCTTCTTTATATGCGTTAAATGAAAGAAAAAGTGAAATTATGTTAACATGTAAATTTTACATGTAAACTGTTTCAGATACCACACATATATATACACACATCTCACAAATATTCGTTCGTTCCAGCTGGCGGATCCACTAAATAACCATTTTCTGACGAGGGATTTTAACTTGAGCTTTGGGTGCTAATTGTCTTTTGTGTGCCAAGAGAAGCGTGAGTTAAAAAAAAAACAGAACTACAGTAACGGACAGAAAATGTTATTTTGGCAGAAGTAACGCGTTTAAAAGATTTATGTCATTTCTTTCAGGAAGGTAAAATTTTTTGTCTGTGGACTTAAGGAAACCAAAAACACCGTTATCAATTGAGTAACTTAGTGGGTTTATGGTGAAGTGGAGTAAAATGGCCGGTAAAGTTTTCAATTCATTTCGTGAATTCGGGGTTAACCCATTTTGTACAAGTTTTCCATGACCATCAACATCATGATCATCATGACATATGTGATTTATTTACATTTAAATGTAGAGAAAGTGAAAGAAAATGTGTATAATCATTTGTAACTTTATGAAATGGAGCAAGTATATTTTGGTCATGGTGTAAGGTTAATTAAGAAATCGTCTTTACGATTTTAACCAAAAAAAACCAAGCAAAGATAAAATACCGAAACGCTTTTAATTTCTTTTTATTCTCTGCCTTGCTACTGAAATATTACAAAATTAACATTGAGTATAAAATACTTGATTTTTCGAAATAGAAAATTGATAATTCGAAATTGAAAAGTAAATATTTCAAAATGGTAAACTGTGACATTGAGAAATGGATCATTTTCTTAGTACTTTCATAAATACTGGTACAATTCTTATCACCCCGGCTGTAAGAAATCCACTGAACACACTCTCTCTCTATCTTGATAGCTTTTTGGCAACTGACATTTATACTTTATTTTCGCGTAAAACGTTATTGGCGTCCATTACTTATAATTCGGGAATGAGGGGATATTGAAAACCGTATTGTCATAATTTACATAAAAGAATGTGGAATGGAAACTGGCGACATTTATCGAACGTTGCAAACACCTCGGCGTCTCTCGTAATTTTGTTTAACGTGCTGTGAAACTGTTTGGGGATACTGGTGGAGTAGCAGACCGTCCGGGCAGTGTGCGAGCTCCAACACGGTGAAAAATCTGTCTTTTTTGTTGCTTGGATCAAATATAACGTGTGTTTGGTGCTTGTCGCAAGTATACTTCTAGTATAGTTGCATACAAACACACCGTATTTGATAGTCTACATATAGAATACACAATTGTTGGAATATACTATGTGTTTGTGACCCAAGTATAGCTGTGTTTGGGATACAAACAGAGCTGTGTTTGTTGCACTATTTACTCAATAGAATAAAAGAGGTACTTGGAGAGATTATACACATTCAAAGTTATAGTTTTTGGCCGTCGGTGGTGCATTGGTAGAGTGCGCGGTTCTTGTGCATGACAACGTGGGTTCGATCCCTGCTCTGACCACCTTAAATTTCTTTCGACGGCGGTCACCTCGCTTAGTGACGGCGACACTATCGAGTACTTAGCCATGAAAAAGCTTCTCAAAATACCGTTCAGAAACGGTGTAAAATTGAAGGTCCCAATCAGTGAGGGTAAAACTAGAACGCGCACAGCTCAGTGGTTTGTGAGAAGCTCTCCCTAATCCCTTCATGGGATGTAACGGGAAACAATTTATTTTTTTATTTATAACTGCATTTTTGCATTATTTTTCAGTCAGTGATTCATAAAATTCATAAGAACACTATGTGCGTGAAGATAAATTCGTATTTAAAATAGCAAAGACAGAAACCTCACACAGGAAATTTAAAATTCTGGATTTCTGAAGGTCCTTGGGAAATTCTAGATTTTATATTTCGAAGACACTCCTTAAGGACTATCGACTGGCATATTTTTGGTTCGTGGAGAATTCTTCGTTTGGGCACAGTGGGCGAAAAACTGTTTCCGTATATGAAATTCAAAATTAAAAATTTTCGGTTCTGAAGGTCTTCTGAAATATGTGGTTGGCATATTCTGAAAGGATGTGTCAAGCACTACCCAACTGCATATATTTGGTTCTTGGAGAATTCTTCGTTTGACCACAGTGGGCCAAAATCTTGCACAGGGACCTCACACAGAAAATTTCAAATTCTGGATTTCTGAAGGTCTTTGGGAAATTCTAGATTTTATATTTCGAAGACACTCCTTAAGGACTATCGACTGGCATATGCTTGGTTCGTGGAGAATTCTTCGTTTGGGCACAGTGGGCGAAAAACTGTTTTCGTATATGAAATTCAAAATTAAAAATTTTCGGTTCTGAAGGTCTTCTGAAATATGTGGTTGGCATATTCTGAAAGGATGTGTCAAGCACTACCCAACTGCATATATTTGGTTCTTGGAGAATTCTTCGTTTGACCACAGTGGGCCGAAATCTTGCACAGGGACCTCACACAGAAAATTTCAAATTCTGAATTTCTGAAGGTCCTTGGGAAATTCTAGATTTTATATTTCGAAGACACTCCTTAAGGACTATCGACTGGCATATGTTTGGTTCGTGGAGAATTCTTCATATCACCATATTTTGCCCTAATAGTCCCACTATATGGGACATATTTAAATACCAATATTTGGGATTTGGTTGCATATATATTAGTTTGTGCAGCAAATATATTTAGCTTGGAGTGTGTTTTCATTAATTACTGTATTTTAAATTTCTGCATCGATTATTTAATTGAAAAAATCAATAAACTGCCGATTTAACTTTAAAATAAAGTGCGTAACAGAGCTCTGTTACTTGCATAACAGAGCTCTGCTAAGTAAATTGGTTTCTGTCTTTCCTATTTTAAATACGAATTTATCTTCACGCACATAAGAACACTGTGGAAAAAATGTATATTACACGCTAAAAAATCTATCTTTTCTCGTTTTTTTTTTTTGTGTGTTTTGGTGTTTGCTAACCAATATTACATGTTGGAGACACAATGATTAAAATTTTATAATTTATGTGATTGTGATCCAAATATATCTGTGTTTATAATACAAATACAGCTGTGTTTGTTGCGCTGTTTATGCTCTCGAGAGAGCAAGAGAATAAAAGAGGGAGAAAGAGAGATTATTCACAGTGTTACTTCGAGTGTGTAACTGTATTTTTTTATTATTCTTTCAGTCAGTGATTCATAGATATTCCATAATGTGTGAATAAATTGCAGATGAAGTATTTCTTATTTTGCGTATTGCGTTTTAGTTTCATGCATTCAGTCGTCAAGGGTTTATCGCACAGAGGACATCAAATGCGCTTGGTTCGCGCCTAGTTGAAAATGTTTTTTTTTATCAGTACAAAAGAAAAATAAAGGCTCTTTCGGTAAAATGGTTTGTAATGTTGCTTTAGTTTTTGTGTATGGCTGCTACTAAAGTGATAAATGATTTTGAGAAATGAAACCGAACAGAACAACAACGTGAAGCGCTTTTTGGTCTGACCGAGCCTATACTTTGTATACACAAAAGTATATTGTTTGTGTACCAACGCATAGTGATAATCGTGATTTAAATCGGTGTAGCGTTTGGTGAAGTTGAAACCTTTTGAAAACAAAAACCTTGGGGACCAGAAAGAAATGAGAAGCAAAAGAGCAGCAGATTCTCATTTCATGAAAAAAAAAATAATGCATTCAATGCAAGTAAGTGTAAAAAGGGGCGTTTTAAATCTTTTTTTTTTATTAATTGGTTATAAATGTAGATTTATATTGGAAAAATTATTTATGATAAACATGTAATATATATGTAAAGTATATATTGAAATCAAAAAAATAATTTGTTTCTATTATATTTGGGAGGACATACGCACATGTTTCCAAGGAACTATATTGAGGTTTGGGAGGAAACACGCGAATGGAAGTTTGGGATGAAGTTCGCATATGTTTCCACAAAAAAGCAACAAAAGAGGTATAAACTTCAGTTTTGAAGCTTGGACGAGAAAAAATCCAAAAATTCAAAAACAAATCAAAAAAATCCAAAAAAAAAAACAAAAAATTCAAAAATAAAAAATAAATAAAAAAAAATTTAAAAAAAAATAAAAATTCAAAAAAAATCAACAAAAAAAATCAAAAAAATCAAAAAAAATCAAAACAAATCAAAAAAATCAAAACAAATCAAAAAAAATCAAAAAAAATCAAAAAAAACAAAAAAACAAAAAAAAAACAAAAAAAAAACAAAACAAAAAAAATTAAAAATTTTTTTTTAAAAAAACAAAAAATCAAAAAATTCAAAAAAAAATTGCCATTCCGTATTTGGATGTTTGTATATATATATATATATATATATATATATAAATATATTCTAACATATTAATCATTGCATCTCAAACATATAATATTGTATAGCAAATACAATGTGTTTGGACACAAGTATACTATATTTACGACAAACTACAAACACGTTGTATTTGCATGCAAACAAGAAAAAATACAGATTTTTTTAGTGTGCACAGACAACAAAACGTCACATGCAAGCAGCTGAAAAGATAAACTTCATCTCTTTGTCTGTGATTCAAAATTGGAATTTGTTGGAAATTTGTATATTTCAACGTTTCTAGCGTCATCTTTATAGTTTATTGGCATTGGAATAACAAGTATCATAAATTGTTTTAAAAACTAACATATTAATAATTGTGCCTCAAACATATAATATTGTATAGCAAATACAATGTGTTTGGTCACAAGTATACCATATTTGCGACAAGTTACAAACATGATATATGTATTTGCATACAAACAAGAAAAAAATAGACAGATTTTTGAGTGTGTACAGAGAAGAAGACGTCTCATGCAAGCAGCTGAAAAGATAAATTGCACCTCTTTGTCTATTATTCAAAATTGGAAATGTTGGAAATTTTTATATTTCAACGTTTCTAGCGTCAAATTTATGGTTTATTGGCATTGGAATAACAAGTATCATAATTTTTGTTTTTAAAACGAACATATTAATAATTGTGCCACAAACATATAATATTGAATAGCAAACACAATGTGTTTGGACACAAGTATACTTTTGCGACAAGTTACAAACGTGATATGTATATGTATTTGCATACAAACAAGCAAAAAAATAGACAGATTTATGAGTGAGCACAGACAAGAAGACGTCTCATGCAAGCTGCTGAAAAGATAAATTGCACCTGTTTGTCTATGATTCAAAATTGGAAATAGTTGGAAATTTTTATATTTCAACGTCTCATATTTCATCTTTATAGTTTATTGGCATTGGAACAACAAGTATCATAAATTGTTTTAAAAAGTGTATAAACCCAATGTGCCCTATGAATTCGTTACGATTCCAGACGGATCCGTTTCCGCGGACATTTTGTCCGAAACGGGCATCCGTGACGGACTCATAACGAATTCGCTGTCGTATGAAATTCCTTTCGAAAACTCCAATCGTTTTGTGTACTTTTTCGAAACCGTCTCGAACTCGTAACGAACTTCATATTCGAATCCGCTTCGGACAAAGTGAATTCGAGATGGATCCGCTTTTATCAATGTCTGCGGATTCGTTTTGAATTCGCATTCCTCTCGAAAACGCGAATAGATTTTCTACTTTTCGGAATTCCACTGATTTGCTCTTTATGTTTTTACGAACTCGTAACGGGTTCGAGACGGATCCGCCACATCACAATTGCACTGATTCGCTTTTTTTATGTTTTTACGGACTCGTAACGGGTTCGAGACGGATCCGCCACATCACAATTTCACTGATTCGCTTTTTTATATTTTTACGGGCTCGTAAAGGGTTCGAAACGAATTCGAGAACTAACATTTCACTATTTTAGGATTTTACGGACTCGTTACGAGTTCGAAGCCGATTCGCATCCGTTGTTGTTTGTTGTGTACATTGGGGAAAAAAAACATATAGCTAAGAATTTTTTGGAATTGGTCATAAACATACTGATCGAACAACAGATTATTTTGGAACATGTGATTCACTTTTGGAACATGTTATGGTTCATTAATGACTACTTATACTTATACGCTGAAAAATCTTGATATCGATGTTGTTTGGATGCAAATATAACGTGTTTGTACTATTGTAGTATACTTGTGTCCAAACACATTGTGTTTGCTACTGAATATTACATGTTGGAGTCACAATAAGTAATATGCTTTTCTGATTCAAATATGGTTTTGTTTGTTGTAAACTGCTGAAAACAAAAACGTGGCAGACAACAAAGCAGCAAATGAGATCATCAATTCATGAAAACAATGTTTGTTGCTGCAAAATGTTGCTGGGGCCGTTTTTTTCTCAGCGTGTAGAACCGGTGATTTTAAAATTTTTATGTTACTTGGGTCCTCATTAAAATTTGTTTATTGCTTATGAAAAACTAACAAATTACTTACCATATTTTTTTTGGACTGTGGTGAAAATTCCATCCAGACATTTTAACAAAATTTTCTGTCAATTCAAATCTAACATGATGGTCCAACTTATATCTGTTTTTACACCACGAAATCGTTTCTTTTCGCGACGATAGTACCCCATAATCAGAGAGAATATTTTACATTTAAATACACACATTTTTCTCCCAGAGTAACTACACTTTTTATAAATATTTTTAATATATATCTTAACCTATTTAGTAACAAATTAAGTACTTTTCACATTAAACAAAAAAAAAAACATTAACAAGAAACTTGTTGAGGAGGAGAAAAAAACCTTAATTAACCACTTTTGCAGAAAATACTATACAATTAAATTCATGTATTGTAATTAAATCGAATATTCCAAAGGTCACATTTGATAACATGGTATTCTGCTCATGAACTTACTCGCGCTATTATTTTTTAATAAAATTCATAAATATACAAGAAACTTGTTAATTTTGAAAATGCAAAAAATGTTCTGATTATGTTTTCTTTGATATTTTGTAGGCGTTACATTTTTTTGGTACCAATACAATTTGATCATTGATCTGACAAGCCGCCATTGATCGTTGAAATGCTCAGTTTTTAACTGGACCAATTAAAAAATATATACATATATATTTATGAGAGCATTCAATTTTTCTGGTTTAACTGCTAGAGGGACTAAACGAAATGTGTTTTGTTTTTGATACAATTGATAAACACAGTGGTGTGTCACTGTTTTGTATGCATGTAGCAGCACAAAATTGAATAGATTTTTGACATCTAGAAACTATATTCATTCCATGGAATTATCTATTGATCTTAGTGTTTTGTGAAAAACATTAATGCGACAGCACGTTGATACAAATCTGTCCCAACGATATTTTGCAGGAATCACGTAGTATATGTTTGCAAGCATTGTTTTCATGAATTGAAGATCTGGTGCTTTTTTGTTTCCTTGTTGTCGGTCTTTATCATTTTTGTTTTCAGCAGCTTTCAATCCACATTTGGGTCACAAAAACATGTAACGGGTTTTTCAATAAGAGCGCTACAAAAGTTTTTTTTAAATAAAACAAAACCGGTTTTAGATTCCAATGAAATTCTTTATTCCTGTGAAAGTACGTTCGGTGCCATTATGTATGAAACTCGATTTCTTTTGCATGGCCACGACGGGCACGCTTGCAGAAGTCCAGACGCTGAACCCAATTTTCGACGGCTTTCAGGCATAAATCGGCCGATACTGCTGCAATTTCACGTTCGATATTCGTACTTTACTTGACTACTAGACTTGACGTAGCCCCACAGGAAATAATCTAATGGCGTCAAATCGCACGACCGAGGCGGCCAATCGATTGGGCCATTTCCAACTCCATATTATCCAATTGAGGCCAAAAATATTCGGTAATATGCCGGTCTTGATCATCACGGAAGCAGTACGGCCCAATGACACCGCCGGCCCATAAACCGCACCAAACCGTAATTTTTTCGGGATGCAATGATGACTCATGGATTAAGTGTGGATTGCTGTCTGACCAATAACGCATATCTTGCTAATTGACGAAGCCATTCAGCCAGAAATGAGCCTCATCGGTGATTTTTGTGGCCTCTTAAAGTTGAGGCCACTGACTCCAAATTTCGGTTGTAAATTTTAATAATTTCGACTCGTTGTTGGCTCGTATATCTTTCCATGATGAAATGACAAACCTTACTGAAGAGAAATGTCAAAAGAGCGGGAAAAAATATGGCGTCGTTTGCTGTCCCTATCGATTTACTTTTGTAGCGTCTCTGTTGAAAAACCCTCTATTATAACCTTGTCTCCGTGAAGTAATATTGAAGAGCAAACACAATGTGTTTGGACACAAGTATACTATATTTGCTACAAGCTACAAACACGTTATACATATTTACATCCAAAACCACAACAAACCGACAGATTAGTAACAGACACTATCAGTAAAATGTGGCCGTCGGTGGTGCAATGGTAGTGTGCGCGCCTTTTGTACATGAGATCCTGGCTTCGATCCCTTCTCAGACCACCTTAAAAATTTCTTTCGGCGGCGGTCACCTCGCATATTGTCGGCGACACTATCGAGTATTTAGCCATGAAAAAGCGTCTCAAAATACCGTTCGGAATCGGTGTAAAACTGTAGGTCCCAATCAGTGAGTGAAAACTGGAAAGTGCACAGCTCAGTGATTGTTAGAAGCTATCCCCTGTACCTTCATGGGATGTAATGGGAAACCATTTATTTTTTTTGTCAGTAAATTGCATGTGCAAAACAGGAGCCCTAAGCAAATACAGGACAGTAATATGAGAACTATTCTAAAATATTTCGCAAAAAAAATCCTAAAATAAAAATTTTTTTTTCTCAAAAACATTATTCCCGTGGACCCACTGTTCCTTCAACAACTGCAGTTCCACTCTCATTTCATATAATAGTTGTTAATTGGAATTAAATTCAAATCGGTCGCTGCTAATTAAGCCAACGGAACATATAAATCAAAATTATATGCAAAATAATTTTAATAAAAAAAAAATACAACAAATCGTAACAAACTCTACAACTGGTTTCAGGTTTCAAATCGTAATGCAAAGACAACTTTGAAATTGTTTTGAATATATGCAGTCGAGTATTGTTTTTTTTTTTGTTTCAAATTATAACTATTAATCTTAATACGGTTTTTATTTTATTAGAACACAAATGTTGTAGTGCCCCTCGAAACGCCTTATCCACCGCCTCTAAGGCAGAGGAGAAATCGCATGCGAATCGACTATATTAGTAGACTATTTACCTTCTGAAAACGCCTTTTGTCTTTTGTCAATCGCTCTACGTATGAAATAGTCTGTACGTCTGTATATGTCAGGGATGGTCAAAATACTACAATTGTACAAAAAAAAATATTCAAAATATTCCAATGGTTCCCATAATTTTCAAATACCAGTGCAGCAAACTACTACACGCTAAAAAATTACAGCAGACAGTTGTCCGAGGCCTTCGGCCACGGACTGTCCCTGCAGGCTGTGTCAGAGACACGGCCATTAAGTTTAACGTAGAATACGCCATCCGATAAGACAGAAAACATATATAACAATAAATTCATTTGCTTATATTATTTATCATTTATTGTTATATATGTTTTCTGTCTTATCGGATGGGGTATTCTACGTTAAACTTAATGGCCGTGTCTCTGACACAGCCTGCAGGGACAGTGTGAAATGTATATCAAACGAAAGATAACATCTTCATTTACCTACAAAAAAATGTTAAAAAAAGTTATCTCGCCGTTTCCTCATAATCAATGAAATAAAGATTACAACAATAAAAACCTGACATGACTCCTCATACCGTAAGGTAAGACGTATTCTACGTCAAAAAAACCGCCCCTGTAACATGTATATGTTTGGAACATTGTTTTCATGAATAGAAGATCTGCTGCTTTTTTGTTTCTTTGTTGTCTGTCACGTTTATATGTGCACCAGTTTTGTGCCACAAAACATGTTCCAACATATTAATCATTGTGTCTCCAACATGTAATGTTGTATAGCAAACACAATATCTTTGGTCACAAGTACGCTATATTTGCGACAGCCTACCTACAAACACGTTATATTTGCATCCAAACAACAAAAACCTGACAGATTTTTTAAAAGAATTAAAAAGTGAATTTTCTTCAAGAAGTTTTGAAAATTTTATAAATTTTCTGCGCCAAACTCTTCTATCCTCTGAACAAAAATTGATCATCAGCACAATGAAAAATGTGCATCACTACTTCTGTATCAAACTGAGGTAAAATGTCATTGATTATTATATATATATTTATAATCATTGTGTCTCCAACATGTAATGTTGAATAGCAAACACAATATGCTTGGACACAAGTAGGCTATATTTGCGACAACCTACCTACAAACACGTTATATTTGCATCCAAACAACAAAAACAAGGTAGATTTTTTAGAAGAATTAAAAAGAGAATTTTCTTCAAAAAGTTTTGAAAATTTTATAAATTTTCTGCGCCAAACTCTTCTATCCACTGAACAAAATGAAAAACTGAACACAATGAAAAAGTTGCATCACTACTTCTGTGTCAAATTGATGTAAAATGTCATTATACAATGAAAATTTTCCCTAAAGTAAAGTGGTTCCTCATCATCATTGAAAAAGATTATTTTTACATCATTATGACGAATTTCTGTAAACTTATATTTTAATCGCCTCTGACTATTTTTGTTACAATTTTTTATACAATTAGGTACTTTAGCCCCTTATATACATATTTACAAACGTCTCGTCTAAATTCTATTAAAGAATTGTTTGACGCGCTTTATTCGTTGGCAACGGTACACAGTGGCTCAGACTCAATTTCGATCGGCCAAAATTCGATAGTAGTACATAGTACCTTTGTACCTTTGATGTAGTACATATTTTTAAATAAAACCCCAATTGTAGGTAAGAAGTCAAAGATGATTTCTGGATCCTAAGACTAAAAATCGTATAATTGAGTGCATTTTAGAAAATATTCAAAAGTAGACTACTTT
Organism: Phaonia tiefii; assembly: GCA_963931995.1. Classification (NCBI taxonomy): domain Eukaryota; kingdom Metazoa; phylum Arthropoda; class Insecta; order Diptera; family Muscidae; genus Phaonia; species Phaonia tiefii. Next base: position 66,651,317 of record OZ008367.1, read on the forward strand.
ACTTATTTTTCTATTTTGGAAAATATAAAATCTGTTTTATTTATTCCGTTTTTTTTTAACATAATTTTACATAATTGGTTTCCTATTAGAGATATTGGGTTTTTTTTGACCAATATTGAAAATCGAAAAAATTTATATATCTTTCGGACCAGTTTGTTCTCGGTTGATTTTATATATTTAAATGGGTTTTCTGGTCGTCAGTATTTTCTGAAATAAAACTCAAATTTTCGTTTCGCTTTCTTCCTACGCGTTTCGGCAAAATTCATGTTTTTACGGCTTTATTGAACTACATATATCTCAGACAGTTTTGGAGATATTGCACTCAAATTTCCTTCAATAAAAAGATAAGATTATTGGAATGACTTTGGATCAAGATAAATTTTGTGAATCAGAAGCCTTCAATGAATGAAATACACAGTTCGAAAGGTTGATTGATGTGTTCCCCAATTTCTTGGGGTAGCTTTTGCCTGCACCAAATTGATTACAAACGGAATATAGCGCCAATTTAACGAAAAATTGTACAAATTTAAAGTAAGTACGCAGCTAAATAGGTGACAAAATTCTCTTTCTCATTTTGGTATCTTATATTCCAATCGGAGTTCATTTGGCGGGGTTATGTTCCGAAAATCCCTCAGATCACACCATTTGCATTTAAATCGTACCAGAGCGGATCAATAAGTCCGTGACTTTTCGAACTTCTCTCGTAGTTATATGAAATGCAACACTGCTCCCATCAAGTACCCCTGTTAATAGACTACTGCCCAATTTTGAGCAACTTCCGTCATTTACTTTGCGTTCAACAGCTGTTCAAAACATACAACCTCGTGCATTTTTTTAAAAATGGAAAAAAGTGAATGTCGAGTGCTCATTAAACATTATTTGTTGCGAAAAAACCATCAATCAAACCAAGGAAAAGCTTGATAAATACTATGGGGACTCTGCACCATCGATTTCAATGCTACTAAAGTGGTTTACTGACTTTCGTTGTGGTCGCACAAGTAAAAATGACGCTGAACGTTCTGGACAGCCAATTGAGGTCAATACACCCGAAAATGTCTAAAATATCCACGATCGAAGAGTGGCCGATCGAAGAGTAAAAGTGCGGAGATTGCTAAAGCGATAGGCATTTCATATGGCAGTGTGGTTTCGATTTTAAATGATCAGTTGGGTTTAAGAAAGCTGGGGTGCCGCGTTTGCTCTCAGTTGACCATAAACGTAATCGTGTGACAACTTCAAAGGATTGTTTAGAGTTGTTTAATTGGGCTACGAATTGGTACCTCACCCGCCATATTCTCCGGATTTAGCCCCAGTGACTATTTCCTATTTCCAAACCTAAAGAAATGGCTCGGTGGAAAGAGATTTAGCTCCAACGATGAAATTATTGAGCAAACAAATGCCTATTTTATGGACCTATTTTTTTGGCAGGGATACAAAAATTGGAGAAACGTTGGCTAAGTTTATTGAGCTAAAAGGAGATTATGGTTAAAAATACTTTTTTTTTTGCCAAAAAAATGTGTTTCATTCAAAAAGTCACGGACTTATTGATCCGCCCTCGTATTACTGCCGTTGAATTGGGTACTCGCTGTACTGAAATTCATCAAAGAGCAAACTTTAGCATAAATATAAAGTTTTTATACCTGAATACCAATAAAATTGACCTCAGTGAATTCGGCGAATTTTATTAGTATTCAGGTATAAAATCAATATAAAAAGAGAAAAGTAGTCAAATTTGGAAAATTTTCTAAAATATATCGAATTATCTGATTTTTAGTCTTGAAATAATCCCTGACTTCTTACATACAATCGGTTTTTTACAGGACTTGATAAATGTTCACTTGATCAAAAGATATTGAATTTTGGCCGGTGGCAGACTGTGCAAAATTCGATCGGTTTTCTTTTCTGGTTGGATCTATTCCAAATGAAAATCTTAAAACAGCTGAATTAGTTTGGGTTTAGTCGTTGTGGTACGAATTTATCAAATTCAAATTAATTTTGTTTGTGTACTTCAGTTTTATTGCGATTATTACACGAAATTTTTTGAACTTTTATGTATGACATAAACAAGTGGCACTGACTGAACAAAAACAGGTCTCAAACTTCCAAAACGAAGTGTTCTCATTGCTCTCCACTATTGACGTACAACAGACAGAGAGGAGGAGTACAGTAGAGATAACCTGAACTTTGATTTAACGTAATTTATACGTTGGATTGAACAAAAGTTTGAATATAATTAATGCACCAATATATTAACTCAATGAAAGGCAGTATGCAATTAATTATTTGATAAATTTTATGAAAATTCATAATTCAAATAATTTCATAAATATGAGCAAACAAGTACATTTTACTAGTGTACACTTTTCATCAACTCAATGAATAATATGCCTTAAATAAGCGACATGTTTGCATCAAACTGATGTCTCATTTGCATTAAATTGATGAACGAATCTGAAGAACAATTGATGTAAAGTTTTGCATTAATCCATGTATGTTGGACATTGAGGAACCTTCCCGTCAGACAATGCCCAAGTAAATACATAATTGTCATGTACTTTCTTTCAGTGTAGGACAAGTTTGATACTTTATTATAGAACAGGTTAAATACCTTCAAAATCAAACAAAAGCTTCCTATAAAAAAAATTAGATACATTTTAAACGACAAGTATGTCCTTTCCTAAAGGAAAAGTCTGATCATTTTTAAACGGAAAGGTATTTTTACAGCAAAATTTAGGATGTAGGGGATGTTTGATATTTTTCCAGAGGAAAACTGTGATATTTTTCAATAGGAAAATTTTGGTATCTTTCTATAGGAAACGTTTCATACTTTTCTATAGGAAACGTCTCTCTTCCCTATAGGAACATTTAGATTAAATATTTAAATAAGTATCAAATTATATTTTTCTACAGGAACACGACAACATATAAACAAATTTGACACCTTTAAAATTTTTTTGAAACATTCCTTTTAGAAAATGTAATGCATTTCTATAGGAAAAGTTGAAATTTTTCTATAGGAAAAGTTGATATTTTTCTATAGGAAAAGTTGATATTTTTCTATAGGAAAAGTTGATATTTTTTATAGAAAAAGTTGATATTTTTCTATAGGAAAAGTTGATATTTTCTATAGGAAAAGTTGATATTTTTCTATCGGAAAAATCGATATTTCTCTGTAGGAAAAGTTGATATATTTCTATAGGAAAAGTAGATGCTTTTCGATGGGAGAAGTTGATATTTTCCCACACGGAAATCTGTATCCTTTTCCCTTTCAAAAGTTTAAATTTTTCCAAACGAAAAGTTTATACGTTTTCATAAGTAACGTTGATATTATTCTATTAGAAATTTTAATACTTTTCCATAAGAAAATTTTATGTTTTTCCATAACAAAAGTAAATATTTCTCCATAAGAAAAGTAAATACTTTTCCGAAAATACCATAAGGAACGAAAATAGTTTCCCAAAAGAAAAGTTGGTAATACTTTTGATACTTTTCTACGGAAGGATTTGATACTTTTTTACGAGAAAATGCGATACTTTTCTGTAAAAAAAGGTTCATATTTTCTTACCGAATATTAAATACTATAATGTAGGACAAGTTTTATTCTTGTCTATAGGAAAAGTTCAATACCTTTCTATAGGAGAGTTTGTTATTTTTCTATAAGAAAAGTTGGATATTTTTCTATAGGAAATGCTTGACAAAATAAGAAACGAATTGTGTTTTTCCACAGGAATACTACAATATATAAAGTTGATACTTTTTCATTAAGGGAATGTTGATACTTGCTTTAAGAAAATGTATTGCTTTTCTTTTGGAATAGTTGATACTTTTCTATAGAAAAAGTTGATGATTTCAGATTTTCAAAAATTGATACTTTTCTCTAGAAAAAACTGATACTTTTCTAAATGAAAATTTTATACTTTTCTAAATGAAATGATGAAAATTTGCTGTAGTAAATTTTTTTTAACTTTTCTATAAGAAAAGTTGATGTTTTGATATAGAAAGACTTGACCTTTGTTTAGAAAAAATGTATACATTACTCTACAAAATGTCGGATACTTTTCTAAAGCAAAAGATGGTGTTTTTCCATATTCAAATGCTGATACCCTTCTATAGCGAAAGGTGATACTTTTCTATCGAAAAAGTTGGTATGAAAAGATTTTAAAGATGGCAATTTTCTACAGTAAAAATTTGTACTTTCCTATAAGAAAAGTTGATACTTTTATATAGAAAAACTTGACCTTTATATTGAAAATCGTATACTTTCTTGTAAACAAAAGCACGAATACTTTTCTAAAGCAAAAGTTGGTGCTTGATATATTAAAAAGTTGATACCTTCTATAGTGAAAGTTGATACTTTTCTATGGATAAAGTTGATACATACTTCTCTATAGGAAAAGTAGATACAATTATATAGGAAAAGTTAATAAATATCTACATGAAGAGTTGGTACTACCCTATGCGAAATGTTTAGACTTTTCTATACGAACAAATAATGATAGGGAAAGTTATAGAAAAAGTTCTAAATTTCCAAAGGAAACGTTTCAACTTTTCTATAGGAAAAGTTGATACTTTTCTATACGAAATGTTGAAAGTTCCAACTTTCTATGGGGAAAGTTCTAACTTTTCCATGGGAAGAGTTGTAACTCTTCTATGGAAAGAGTTGTAACTTTTCTATGGGAAGAGTTGTAACTTTTCTATGGTAAAATTTGTAACTTTTCTATGGAAAAAGTTTTAACTTTTCTATGTTAAAATTTGTAATTTTTCTATGGGAAAAGTTTTAACTTTTCTATGGGAAAAGCTGTAACTTTTTTATGGGAAAAGTTGTAACTTTTCTATAAGAAAAGTTGTAACTTTCCTATGGGAAAAGTTGTAATTTTTCTATTGGAAAAGTTGTAACTTTTCTATAGGAAAAGTTGTAACTTTTCTATGGGAAAAGTTCTAACTTTTGTATGGGAAAAGTTGTAACGTTTCAATGGAAAAAGGTGTAACCTTTCTATGTGAAAAGTTGTAACTTTACTATAGAAAAAGCTCTACATTTTCTATAGAAAGAGTTATAAATTTTCTATAGGAAAAGTTTTAAATTTTCTATAGAAAAGGTGATAAATTTTATATAGAAAAAGTTCTAAATTTTCTATAGAAAAAGTTGACACTTTTCGTAAGAAAAATTTATTTTTTTTTATATAAAAAGTACAACTCTTTTTCAAAAAAAAAAAAAACAACGATTGACTTCATGAAACACAGCGATCAGACATTGAATGGGAGTGATTCAGCCTTCAGTTGTACAAAAAATAGTACTATGACTTTTGTATCAATTTTGTACTAAATTTTTTAATTTTCTCACATCTCTTGGTTAAAATCAACGTTATCATTTTGTATTTTTCTTTTTTTCTTCTTTTTGTCAGAAATGTTGCAATCTTTAGATCTAAACTGAATTGAACTGAACCTACTCACTGTCGGTTTCTACGAGAGTTTCGGCTTCAGTTCCAACGGACAACACGCTGCACAGAGCGTGGAGAGTAGAGTTTTGTTTGAGTATATTTTTTGTTTGATTTTGTTTTACATTTTTGTATATTTCATATATATTTGTTAAACTTTTTATTGGTTTTTTATACTTCATATGATTTTTATGTGTGTTTTCATTGTTGGCGTGTAGGTGTGTTTAATTATCCACTACTTTTCGGTTTTAAAGTTGTCAGTTTCAAGTTAACGTTTTCAATAAGTATATTTTTGTTTTCGATTTTTTTTTCTTTTTCTTATTTATAGAGTTGTTAACACATTGAGATAAAAAAAAATCACTTTCCGTTTCGTTTAAAATAAATTTTGCCGTCAAAACAAAAATTTGCGAGTGCATTGTGAACCCATATTTGGTAAAGTTTTCTTGATGTTTCTTACTACTTCACCACTTCATGACTTCAATATTTTGTGTTTTGACAGATTTTGTGAAATGTGATGATTTTGCTGTAATCAGAGTTAATTATCACTTTTGGTTTCTATTTGAATAAATATTATACTATTCGAAATTGGCTTGTAATTATTATGAATCAGTTGCGATTTCAAATGTAAAGTGAATCGATTTTCATTTAATGTAAAAAATGGAGGTAAATATAGGAAAAGTACAATTGTCCACAGCTTGAAGTGGCTTAAGGTAATGCGAAATTTTCCAAGAAAAAGTTAATTATTCAAATCACTTGCGCTGTTGTGTTATGATGATGTTTCAAACAAACAAAGTGGCAATTCTGAGATATGGCATATTTGAATGAAAATTACACAGAATGAAGAGGTTTCTTTGAAACTCACTTAAAACCCGTTTTCTACTGAAAATTTTGAACCTGAAAATTCATACAAATCATTGAAGGTTACTGGAGAATATGGCAAAAAAAACTGAATTCCAGAGTCGAAAATTTCAAATTCAATAAACACAAATATGTACTAATTGTCTTTTGCAGTAAAAATAACATCGAGTCATTACAACGGAATTACTTCTTTCAGTACTTCCAAATATGTAAATTTTGTAAAAATAATTTTATATTTGTGTTGCATTATTGTAAATTAGACATGTTCAGATTAAGTATGGAATAAAATATTTATTGGGATACTCTTTACAGAGATATCAGAACCATAAAAATAAAATAAATGGTTTCCCATTTCATCCCATGAAGGAATTGGGGAGAGCTTCTCACAACCAGTGAGATGTGCGCTTTCTACAGTTTAACTCCGATTCCGAACGGTATTTTGAGAAGCTTTTTCATGGCTAAATACTCGATAGTGTCGCCGTCACTATGCGAGGTGACCGCCGCCATAAGAAACTTAAGGTGGTCAGAGCAGGGATTGAACCCAGGATCTCATTTACAAGAGGCGCGCAACACTAACCATTGCACCACTGACGGCCACGATATCAGAACCTTAGAGCACTTTTATTGGGACACCCTTTATACCAAATTTAAGGATACAAGAATGGGCAAATGCATTACGTCTGACGTGCTGTTTGTCAGGAGAAAGTTACTAGTATATATACTACTTGCCATCCAAATGTAGTCTTCAGTAGAGCCGCACAGTGTGGCAGAATCAATTTCCATCGGCCAATCTTATGATCTGCTCCATTTCCAATTGAATTTAAAAAAAATCAATTTAATTTTAAAAAATATCAATTGAAATTTGAAAATTATATTTTAAATTTGAAATACATCATTGGAATTTACAATTTCTATTTTAAACTTGAAATACATACATCAATTAAAATTTAAAAAAAATCAATTGAAATTTTAAAGACAACAATCGAAATCTAAAAACATCAATTGAAATTTTAAAAACATCAATTGAAATTTGGAAGCCATCAATTGAAATTTAGAAGACATCAATTGAAATTTAAAATTCGTCAGTTGAAATTTGAAAATTATTAACCGATTTAAATATATGTATATGTGTCTATTCGATTTTAAAAATTTCAATCGATGTCTGTTAAATGTCAATGGTTTTTAAAATTTCAATTGATTACCTCAAACTTCAATTGATGTGTTTTAAATTTAAATTTATGTGTTGTACAATTTCAATTGATTCCTTTTGAAATTCAATTGATGTATTTTAAATGTCATTTGCTTGTTTTTAATTTCAATTGATATCTTTTAAATGCCAATTGATGTATTTTAAATTTCAATTGATCTTTTTTAAATTGTAATTGATGTGTTTCAAATTTCATTGATGTGTTTCAAACTTCTATTGATATTTTTTACAATCTCAGTTGAAGCCTTTTGAAATTCAATTGATGTGTTTCAAATTTCATTGATGTGTTTTACATTTCAATTGATATCTTTCAAATACCAATTGATGTCTTTTAAATATCAATTGATCTTTTTTAAATTTTAATTGATGTTTCAAATTTCATTGATGTGTTTTAAATTTCAATTAATATATTTTACAATTGCAATTGATGACTTTTGAAATTAAATTGATGTGTTTCAAATTTCATTGATGTGTTTTAAATTCCAATTGATATCTTTTAGATACCAAATGATATCTTTTCAATTTCAATAAATCTTTTTCAAATCTTTATATTAACTTCAACTGTTTGTATGCATGCATGCCGAAAAAACTTTGGATTGATTATTAACCCTTTTCCCGTGATCCAATCGAGTTGAAACTTCGCAGGCAAACTAAAGGCAACGACGATAATGAACTGTCAAAATATGGGAGAGATTGGCCAAAGGGGCGTGGTCATATATGTATATAAAATTTATAGTCAAAAACTATGTTTTTTACGGGTTGGTTTGTTGAAATTTTAATTGATGTTTCAAACTACATTAATGTATTTTGAATTTAAATTGATATGTTTTACAATTTCAATTGATGCCTTTTAAAATTCAATTGATTTATTTTAAATTTCAATTGATATCTTCTAAATGTCAATTGACGTCTTTCAAATGTCAATTGATCTTTTTTAAATTGGTTTAATATATACCAATATGATAAAGAGAATTTTCTCAACTTTTCAAATACCTACTTTTTTAGTTATTGAGAAAAAAAATAGGACTACAAAATCTGACGTTTTTCATTAAATTAGCAATATCTTCGTTGCGTGGAATTTGGTGCAGGCAAAAGTTACCGATAAAATTGGAGAACATATCAACCTTTCCAACTGTGTATTATATTCATTCAAAGCTTTTGATGCAAAAAAAAAAAAAAATTACTGCAATAACTCCAAAACTGCGTGAGATACAGTTCAAGAAAGTCGAAAAAATCAAATCGATTTTTTTTTTCGAATTTCGAAAGTCAAACAAAACGAATCGGTAATACGAAAAAAAAATTAATTTTTTGTAAGCATTATGATCATTCGGGTCCAGGTCTTTTGGGTCAGTATGTTAATGTTTCGACTTTCAGTCAGTTTCCCGCCTATACCTCCCTGCCCATTTCTTTTAAATTAAAAAAATTTTCTGGTGTATTTGCCATAGGAAAGGCTGTATAGCAATGGAAGCCATCATTGACAACGATATTCTCAATATACAGGGTGTCCCCTAAACTTTTGTCTAAACTTAAACACGTGATAGCTGAGAACAAAAGCTACAATGTTTGTTCTTACGCCAATTGCCTAGTTGGCTTCGTTTTCGAGATATTCGTGTTTAAAATAATTGAATTTTTGAATGTATTTTCAATAAATGCATAATCTACTTTTTAAATGAAAAAGAAATATCATTGAAAATTGCTTCAAAATTGATTTTAAATCAAATGCGACAGGAAATGACTATTAATACAACTACAACTGAAATAAGAGACCGCTTATCTAAGTGCATAACGCAACAAGGCTCTCATTTTGAAAATTTTCGTTAATTGAAAACATTTTAAAAAAAATTCGTTTTCATTTCAAACGAAAAAATAAATTATTTAAAATCAATTTTGAAGCAATTTTCTATGATATTTCTTTTTCATTTAAAAAGTAGATTATGCATTTATTGAAAATGCATTCAAAAATGCAATTATTTTAAACACGAATATCTCGAAAACGAAGCCACCTAGGCAATTGGCGTAAGAACAAACATTGTAGCTTTTGTTCTCAGCTATCGCGTGTTTAAGTTTAGACAAAAGTTTAGGGGACACCCTGTATAACTGTGAGCGAAAAGTGGTTATTATTTTGACTTTTAGAATGTAGTTCCTGAAGCGATCCTGTGGTAGTTGTAAGCATCATTGTTCCATTTTTGATAGTTTTTAAAAAGAGTCTTTCTTATTCTCCACTTTATTTATAATTGAAGAAATAGTTTGAAAGAATTTGGCAAGTAAATAGAACAATTTCAAAACTATTTAAAAAACAGCGAAAAACTTACATTCACTTCAGTATAAGGATTTTTTTTATAGTAAAACTTACCTAAAAAGAGAACAGAGAAAGAAAACGTTGATTAGTAAAATCAATGAAATTTAATTGTTTGGGTGCAAATATAAGGTGTTTGTAACGTGCCCCAAATAGAGTACACTTGTGTCTAAACACATTGTGTTTGCTATTCAGTATAACAGGTTTGGGACATAATGATTAATAGGTTATAATATATGTATTTGTGACCCAAATGTGGCTTTATTTGTTGAAAATTGCTGAGAAAAAAACGTGACAGACAATAAAAAAAAAACAAAAAGCAGCAGATCTTCAATTCACATGTATATACAATTCACAAACATGTACATAGTTCCTGCAATATGTTGCTGGGACAGTTATTTTTCAACGTGTGAGGATAATAATATGAAGTTGATATGGAAAAGTTTTGTTGTCCTAAGGATAAAGTTTGCATTGCACAATGGAAACGCTAAAATTTGGTCTTATTGGCATCATCTGTCTTGGATGCAGTTCTGTTAATGATGTTCGTCGTTGGTATAAAAACAATCGGCCTTATTCCCGTTGTCGTCGTCGACGTCGTCATCAGATTTTTGGCAACTTTAGAACGTTATAAATGTATTGTCACAACAAATTTTTTGATATCTATGATCCAAAAACAACCCTCTTAAAACATTACGCAACATTTTTTTTTTGTCCAAATGCCTTCAAGTCGCCAATAAAAATGGTGTCGATATTGTATTGACGTCGACGACGACAACGGGAATAAGGGCGAATAAAAGAAATTCATCGTAGTAGCACGTCCAAATATAGTTCGGCAATACAATGTATGGTGTGGTCCTTTGCGACCACCAAATGGAAGAGTATAGGTGCATTTTCAAAACCCTAAAGTGGCAATTGAAATTCAATATACATTTCCTCGATTTTGCATGCTTCAATGCTTGGAAATCATTGTCGAAAAACCGGAAAACCACCAAAGGAGAGGCAAGATTTATGGAGTTTTCAACTTGCCTTAGCTGGAAAAAATAATTGTTACAAGCTGTATCACACTGAAAAAAAGTTATGAAATGGATTTTGCTGGTTACTTTAAAGTGAAGTGGGACCGAGGTGAATAAATTGTGCGTGTCCTGAAAATCCTTGAGGGATATGTAAATAGCGAAATCCAGACATTGAGATTCAAACCAAACATTTAAAAATTTATAAATAAAATTATAAAAAATGTAATATGGTGTCAGGCCTCAAAGGGGTAGGCTGGTGATTTAGAATCGAGGAGAAATCAGTAAATCTGGGTTTTGGCAGTAAATGAGGACAAAACAAAATTAATGGTTTCCACAAGCAGAACATCCGCCCAAGGAAATGATGAACGTTGATAACGATGCTTACAAACAGGTGTTATTTCGCGCTAACAGACCACTTCAGAGTTAAGTCCCTTCCCTGTCTCGAGAAACGTTGATCCAACACCATCAGACTCTCATGCAATCATATCGCTCTCTGGCAAAATGTCACTTGGAGTCTTTGAGAGAAAAATGGCGAGTATCGACGACGGATGAACCATGAGTATAATGTGTATCCCGACATCAACGTAGTTATGTGAATCAAAATAGCGTATTTACGCTGGCCAGGCCATGTCAGCAGAATGGTTCAGAATGAACCAGGGCGAAAGGTATTCGAAGACGTACTCGAAGGACATTGAAAAATAGGACGACCAAGACTTAGATTAAGACCAAGATTAGATTATCTCTTATTAAGCTTGGAGCTAAGCGATATTGAGCGGCATTTGAAATTACCCACCAAATTTCTTTCTTAAGCAGGGACAAGTGTTGCATGAAGAGTTCAGCAATATTATGATAGATACACTTGTTGTTAATTAAACGATAAGAGGAAGACGAAACACCGCGAGTAAGACCAATTTGAATATATGTAGTTTGTATGTTATTAATGTTGCCAAACTTGTTTACTTTTTTTGATAATCGTTATTCGAATAATCGATTAATCGTTATTCGAATAATCGATTAATCGTTATTCGAATAATCGATTAATTTTTATTCGAGTAATCGATTAATCATTATTAGAATAATCGATTAATCTTTCAGCGAGTAATCGACTAATCGATATTAGACTTATCGAGCATAGCCAAATGTCTAAATAAAACGGGTAATTTCAATCATTTTAGCTGACTAAACGATTAATCGGGAATACATATTGAGTACTTAGAAGCCAAAATTGATCTAATTCCACATTTTAAAAAGATTAGAGATTTTAATGCTACTGAAACTTAATGTCACTAAAACTAAAAATCACCAAAATTAAGGAGTACGCATTAGGAATTTGCAAAAAAACGTCTTGATAAGACATTTGCACAAAACGTCTTGAAAAGACATTTGCACAAAACGTCTTGACAAGACATTTTCTTTTTTTTTCAAGACATTTACTGTACCGAATTTGGGATAACCAAGTACTTCGGGGTACTGTCGACAAAGGATTCGTGAAGGAGTGTATGTGTGCAGTGTTACCATGTTGGCATAATTTGTGCCGTTTTGGCATATTTTTTTGGGTATAGGCACTTGTTTTTTGAAAAATTATGCCAAGTGCCGTTTAGCACAATTTCCCCGGAATTTTTCAGGTTTCTTTCAATTTTATTTAAATTTTTTTAGCACAATTTTTTTGCAAACGGCATAATTTTTCATATTTATTGGTATCTTGTAGAATAATGTCACATACGTGCAATACAATTCCACTCGATGACTATATGTTCACATAACTAGGATGAATTCTGAATTGTTTTGCGTATACTTTGCTTCTGTGGAATTTATATGCCTCAACGAAAAGACAGACGCTCGCATATGGTTACTTTTTTTTACCTGGAATCAAAATATGGACGATTATTAACAAATTAAATGAGTCGGTTTCGACAGTAAGTACAGTCAGTGCCTTCAATATCAAGATATGATTTTTGTAAAATCGACTAAATCCGGTGGAAGATCTTCCCGCAGCTCCAGATATAAACCCGAGAAAAAAATCTTCGGGTTCATTAGGAGAGAAAAGTCCGACAAATAGAATTTAAAACAAGAGACGATTTAATCACTTTTCTCTAGGAGAAGTGGAACGCATTCAATTCGAAATTATCCTAAACTTTGGAAATTATAGTCGAAAGGGTTTGAAAGAATTTGTTACTTATTTTTATTATTTTATTAACTATCATCTCACAAGTAAAAGTATTTTAGTACAAAAGTATGAGATACTACATAAATAAATGTATTGCAACAAATTAAAACTAAAATATACACAAAAGTTTAATTTTTTATTGAAATTACATTTAAAGGCAAAAATATAGAAAAAATCTTAGAATTTGTTAAAAACAATGAATCTCAAAAGAAATAATAAATAAATTTTTTAACCACCATTTCAATTTTAAATATTTCAAATTTTTCAAATTGTATGTGTTTTGTACTCAGAGTTACAAACAAGCCAATTTTAGCATAATGGTTTTGCAAATGGCACAATTTTTGAGGACATTTGGCATAATTTTTTAGTCGGTCTCTGGCAACACTGTATGTGTGTAAATGTCAAATGACAGTAAATGTCTTGAAAAAAATCAAATGTCTTGCCAAGACGTTTTATGCAAATGTATTGTCAAGACGTTTTGTGCAAATGTCTAATGCTTAGTCCTTAATTTTGATGACGATATACATGGGAGTTTTTAATATTACAAGTTTAAGTTTCGTAGTTATGTATTCCTGATTCATCGATTAATCAGCTAAAATGCTTCACGAATGTTTTGTCGACAATACCCCGAAGTACTTGGTTGCCGCAAATTCGCTACAGTAAATGTCTTGAAAACAAGCAAATGTCTTGTCAAGACGTCTTGTGCAAATGTCTAGTAAGCATGAAGTATATTTTGGCCTCCAAATCGAGGGAACCAATTTTCGTTTGAAATTAGGTTCCTCTAGGTACAAAGGTTTCGTTTGATTTGCTTTATAATGTTTGATCACAAATGACACCAAATACGAAACAGAGAAATTTTAAGTTTGTGTTCGACATGAAATGACAAGATTGAGGAAACCAGATATAATTTCTTCCGACTAAAGGACGAACGAATATCTTCCTTCGACATCGAGAAACAGGCATATAATTGTTGACTAGGTTTTTGATTAAAGAATAATAGGATAACCAACATGTTCAACTAATTGGATACCCTATTAAATAGTAAACATAAAGGGGGGGGGGTTGTATCGGATTGACCTTATAACGTTCATTGAGACCAACTGCAGGGATTTTCATATATGCGGAAAAATTACGCTCCGCCCTAATATCCATTTCATTGCCCTTTCCTAGTTGAGTAAAAAATATTTAGCATTGTATTTGAAATGATAACCAAATATAACACCAACACTCACAATCTAGCTTCTCCAATAAAACGGTTAATCTTTTTAAATCCAATATTATAATCTTACAGTCCGCCTAAATACTTTTTGCACCTTTGATAAGATATCGACACGACACCTCATTTTCAGTCCCCCATAAATAGACAGCTCTTCTTAAAACCTCACTTATCACACGCAAGAATGATAGGCGACTGACACGGCGCGGCGGCGGCTGACTAACAAACAGACCGACAAATAATGCAAATAGCGAGAAATTGCTGTTAAACACTGAAAACATTTTGTAAAACACAAATTTTTATATGCATATTTTATTAATCGAGCAATAACTGACTGACTGACTGGGGTAGGTAATAAAAACAACGACAGCTGCAAAAAAAAACATGTCTGTCCACACTGCATTCGGAATCTGGTGAACACAAATTATGCTAAACAGATTCGAAATTGGATTCAAAATATCAAGCGAAATATGGCAAATCATATGGATAGTCCACATGCAAATCTATGCGCGCAACAATTTACAGTTTATTGTTTCGTAATAAACTAAAAATAAAGAAAGAAAAAAATATATAAAACATAAATAATATTGAATATTTTAACGAAAATCGTACATTTATTTCTACCAACAAACACCATTTCCAAGTGAAATTGTGAAGTAGGGCAATTCAAAACAAAACAAAATAATTTGGAAAAAATACATATAAATCAAGATCATTTTATTTCATTCCGTGCAGGAGGAACTGCAGAAAGGTTATCGTAATCAGAATTTCTAAATATAAAAAAGAAAAACACTGTCAAATTTGTATAAGAGTTGACAATAAGTAAGTTTCTTTCTCAAAGAAGAAGTTTCGAATGATATTATTCGTATCATATACAGGGTGATTCAGGAAGTTCCGGACAAATTTCTCTAGCGTATTCCTTGGCTCATTTCATGAAGAAAAGTTCACTAAGACCATGTCCGAAAATGCAAGGGTGCGAAATGGCAGCGGGTTCAAAATTTTCGGATTGGCGGTCGGAGAGTAGTAGGATAAAGTTGCTAACTTCTGTGCCAGTGGTCGGATTTTTTTGTTTTTGGGCTTGTTGGAAGGTCTTTAAGAGGCCTTTTAGAATGAATAAAAAAAGTAGAAAAAAGTCAAATAGCCGAAATTCACATAACCTCAATTTGCTCAGCCAGATGGCAGGTAACTTATGTATGTTTTCTGGTCATAACTTTGGAACGGTAAGACCTCTGGGCTTCGTTTAGGTCATTTTGGAAAGCTAAGAGGTATGGCTCTCACCGACCACTGGCTCAGAAGTTAGCAACTTTACCCTACTACCCTCCGACCACCCATCCGAAAATTTTGAACCCGCTGCCATGTCGCACCCTTGCATTTTCGGACATGGTCCTAGTGGACTTTTCTTCATGAAATGAGCCAAGGAATACGCTGGAGAAATTTGTCCGGAACTTCCTGAATCACCCTGTATATTGAAAATTTCGAAAATTTGTTGAAAAAATTAATTTCAAATTCTGTTATGTATAAAAGTGCTCATAACTCCTAAGCGGTGCATCTAATCGGAAAAAGGGCATTAATTCGTGGTCACCGGTACAAAATATAAAAGTGCTCAGAACTCCTAAGCGGTGCGTCTAATCGCAAAAAGAACTTTATTTTGTGATCACCGGCAAAAAAAAAATGGAAAACTGCTCATAACTACTAAACGGAACGTCTAATCGCAAAAAGTACGTTAATTCGTGATCACCGACATAAAATATAAAACTGTTCATAACTCCTGAACGGTGCATCTAATCGCAAATACTTTCTTAGTAATTATTTATCGTATGATGATTTCGATTCTAAACAATAACGTTGCCCTTGTATGAGGCGACATTTAAAAAACGTTGCCATCGTCCCACTTAAAAGTTGTGCCATTTTTGAGGCGAGAAAAGAACATACAAATGTTGAATTTTCTCACAACTGTATTCTTCCGATTGCTTTTTTAGCATGTTTTTTTAACTCGCTTATCTTACATGGGGCAAATTAATTATATGACAATTATAATTTGTAGTTTAATTTGAATTATCTTTCGAAATGCAAAATCAAAAAATTTCAATACCATTGGTAATTATACTGATTTTTAAAGCATTTTCTTCATATCTGGCAGTTTTGGTTTTTAAATATATTATACTGTACAGGTTTATGAATTTGAAAGTACTAAGAGGCAATACCTATCGAAGCCACAGACCTCTATACATAAAACGCCGTCTTACTAAAATTCGCACCAGACAGTTGATCGTTGTGTGTGCATTTGTTTCTCCTGGATTGCATGAGGATTTTCTGAGCCCAAAATTCGACAACTTTGGGTATTCACGAATCCATTTAAATGAAAATGCGCTTCATCGGAGATAAAAATACACTAAATTTAAAAATTGCAATCTTACTAAGACACCCTTTATATAATTGTATTTTCCTAATATCAAGACATTTACGAATAGCAAATAATAATACATAATATCAACTGATACTGTCCAGCTAACAAAAGATATTTTTCAGAACATCAAATGCTATTTTCAAAATATCAACAGATATTTTCCAAATATCAAAAGATATTTAGCAAATATAAAATAATATTTTCAAAACATCAAGTGATATTTTGCGAATATCAAATGATATTTTCCACATATCAACTGATATTTTTCAAATATCACGTGATATTTTGCGAATATCAAATGATATTTTTCACACATCAAAAGATATTTTACACACATCATAAGATATTTTGCGAATATCAAGTGGTATTTTTGAAATATCAATTGATATTTTCAAAATATCACCATTTTCAATACAATTGTCAATTGATATTTTCAAAATATCACCATTTTCCAATATGACTGTTTTTCAAATATCAAATGATAACTTTAAATATATTACGTATAAAAAAAAATCAATTTCAATACGAATTTCTCATTACCCATTTTATAATTTCAATGTTTTTTAACATGGAATGATATTTTGTCAAGCTGAAGGGGAAAGACCAAACATTAGCTTCCATGATGTAAAGGCTAGTGCCCGCAGGCCCGTGGGTTAGATCCGCGCTCCACCTTATATTTCTTTCGATGACTGTCTCCTCGCATAGTGGCGTCAACACTATCGAGTAAGTAACCATGAATGATTCTCAACAAACCGTTCGGAACACGTCTTAAACTTTAGGTACCTATCAGTGAGTGTAAACCCAGAAAGCGCACATCACACTGATTGCGAAAAGCTTTCTTCCGTAATCCCTTCATGGGATGTAATGGGAACTATTTAGTATTAATTACACGCTGAAAAATCTGCAATATTTTGTTGTATGAATGCAAATATAACATGTTTGTAGCTTGTCGCAAAAATAGTATACTAGTGTCCAAACACATTGTATTTGTTATTCAATATTCCATATTATTGGAGACACAGTTGTTAATAGGTTATAATATATGTTTTTGTGACCCAAATGTGACTTAATTTGTTGAAAACACAAACGTGGCAGATAACAAAGAAACAAAAAACATCTGTCTTCAATTCATTACAACAATGCTTGCAACCATAGACATGGTTGCTCCTGCAATATGCTGCTGGGGCGTTTTTTTGACGTAGAATACGTCTTACCTTACGGTATGAGGAGTCATGTCAGGTTTTTATTGTTGTAATCTTTATTTCATTGAATTTGAGGAAACGGCTAGATGAATTTTTTTTAAATTTTTTTTGTAGGTAAATGAAGATGTTATCTTTCGTTTGCTATACATTTCATATTGGTTGATATATTTCTAGTATTTTAATTTCTCAAATGAAAATTGTTTAAACACATACACTCAAACATATGTGTGGTGTTTGGTTGAGTTTTTTTGGTTGCTCAACATTGCTTAGGAACATGTATCTAGTAAAAAGTGAAACGAACAGCAAGCTAATGTTGCTTGGCAACACGTATCTAGTAAAAAGTGAAACAAACAGTAAGCTAACGTAATAAAGCTTTTTTGCGAAAGCTTCAATAAAGCTGTTGTAACATTAATTTTGAATTGTAAAGCGCAAAGCTTTCACACAACGCTCGAATGCTAATGCGAAGACTCGATAAGGTAAACCTTTTTTAATATTAGGGCGGCCCTCTCAACATTCGCAGAACTTATTTCAATAAAAATATTAATTAAAATACATAAATTAAATTAAGTTTAAAAAAATTGAACATAATATTTTTTTTTAAACGGACTTGAATCAAATGCCGTTGGTAAATATAAAAATTACAGCAGACAGTTGTCCGAGGCCTTCGGCCACGGACTGTCCCTGCAGGATGTGTCAGAGACACGGCCATTAAGTTTAACGTAGAATACCCCATCCGATAAGACAGAAAACATATATAACAATAAATGATAAATAATATAAGCAAATGAATTTATTGTTATATATGTTTTCTGTCTTATCGGATGGCGTATTCTACGTTAAACTTAATGGCCGTGTCTCTGACACAGCCTGCAGGGACAGTCCGTGGCCGAAGGCCTCGGACAACTGTCTGCTGTAATTTTTTTTATCTTCGTACAATGTGCGCGCCTCTTGTACATGAGATCCTGGTTTCGATCCCTGCTCTGACCACCTTAAATTTCTTTCCGCGGCGGTCACCTCGCATAGTGACGGCGACACTATCGACTATTTAGCCAAGAAAAAGCTTCTCAAAATACCATTCGGAACCGCAACAGGAAAACACAGTTTTTCAAAAAAAAAACCATTGAAAATCACGAAAAAAAATTTTAATTTTTCCAATTAATTTAAAAACTGTAACTACATGCTGAAAATCTGTCTTCTTTTGTTGTTTGTTGATGCAAATATACAGTGTTTGCAGCTTGTCGAAAAAATAGCATAGTCCAAATACATTGTGTTTGCAATTCAGTATTACATGTTTGAAACGCAATGATTAATAGGTTATAATACGAGTTTTTGCTATCCAAATATGGTTCTGTTTGTTGAAAACTGCTAAAATCAAAAACGTGCCAAGTAACAAAAACCAAAAAAACCGCAAATCAACAATTTATGAAAGCCATGCTTGCAAACATCTACCTTGCAAACATCTACATGTTTCCTGCAATATGTTGCTGGGACCGTTATTTTTCAGCGTGTAGTATTTAACAACTTACTTTCTGTCAATATTATTTGCAGAGGTTGTAATTTCAATTGGAAATGGTGCAATTGTGACTCTTTGAATGTAGAAACCCAGTTTCTTGTATGGCATTTTTCTTTCATAGATTTTGATATAAAAATATTAATAATTTAAATAAAACAAAACCCACAGACGATCACAAAAAAACTACATACAAGTTTGTTGGTAGTTGTCATCGTCAGGCTCTCTCAATATTCAAAATACATTTAAGACTTTATTAGAAATATTAATAATAAAAATAAAGCCAAACTGAACGAAATAAAGTTATGAATTGTTGGCCCTGAAAATTGTGAGAAATATTTGTTAGTTACAACAGATATTATGGAATACAAAACACACAGTGGGGGAGAGAGAGAAAAGAGAAGAGAAAGAAAAAAATTTGACATTTCTTGGTGTCATTGCTGTTGAAAGGGTATTTAGACATTTCTATGAATGAAAATTTTATGAAACTGCGCTTAAGTGGCTATCTACTAAAAATAACGGCCCAGCAACATATTCAGGAACCATGTACATGTTTTCAAGCACTGTCTTCTTGGATTGAAGATCTGCTTCTTTTTGTTTTTTTATTGTGACAGGCATCAGTGTTTTCAGCAGTTTTCAACAAACAAATCCACATTTGGGTCACAAATTCATATATTATAACCTATTAATCATTGTGACCCAAACATATTATATTTAATAGCGAACACAATGTGTTTGGACACAAATATACTATAGTTGCGGCGTGTAAGGAAATAAATTTGATTAAAGATATTTTCGAAAACTGGGATAAAGGGGCGTGACTATTCCGCCCATATATAGCATAGACGCTATTGGATTTGATTAAAAAAAATCAGCATGGCTTAGTCCACTCCAGTTTTACCATGAATATCTTAAATTTATACAACTGAAAAATCTGTATTTTTTGTTGTTTGGATACAAATATAACGTGTTTGTAGTATGTCGCAAATGTAGTATACTTGTGTCCAAACACATTGTGTTTGCCATTCAATATTACATGGTGGAAACACAATTATTAATAGGCTATAAACATGCTTTTGTGACTCAAATGTACCTTTGTTTGTTAAAGACTGCTGAAAACAAAAACGTGGCATACAACAAAGAAACAAAAAAGCAGAAGATCTTCATATCATGAAAACAATGCTTGCACATAATTACACGCTAAAAAATCTGCCTATTTTTGTGGGTTCGATACAAATATAACGTTTTTGTAGCTTGTCGCAAATATAGTATAGATGTGTCCAAACACGTAGTGTTTGCCAGTCAATATTACATGTTTGAGGCATAATGATTAATAGGTTATAATATACGTTTTTGTGACTCAGATGTGCCTTTGTGCTGAAAACGAAAACTCGACGAACAACAAAGAAAAAAAGCAGCGGATCTTCAATTTATGAAAACAGTTCTTTGAAACATACACTTGTTTCCTGCAATCTGTTACAGGGGCCAAATTATTCCAACGTGTATACGGATGTTCCAAACATATACACGGTCCCGGCATAATGTTACAAGGGCCGTTTTTTTTAGCGTGTAGCATTTTAAATGTGTTTCTTAACTTTTCCCAAACTAATAAAAAATAATAGAAATAGAAGTGTGAATTATTTTGAATAGTTTTTTTCTTTGTTCCATGTTACGCCACTGTGCAACAACGGTTGTAAAACTTGTGTTGGCTGATATGCCGCATTCAAAACGACATGTAGCATTTTTTGCTGCTACTTCTGTGTGTGAACAACAAGTGTGGATGGATTGGTTGCTGCTTCAGTTGTTACCGTCGGATTATACTTTGCCATAGAATTCAATTCGATTTCATTAGGTGTACACTCTTGTAATAATAATAAAAGAAACATATCGCTGATATTATTCATAAATAATCTGATAAATGAGTCATTAAACTATTATAAATGACCTTAGCGGCTTTAAACTCCTCATAAATTGGACTTTAGAAGAAAAAATATAAAAACACAACAAATAATGCAGATACAGCAATTTATGGTATTAACCAAATTTATACAATTCATTGTGTTAATGATCAATTGAGTGGGTGATGATTGGAACTCTTGCAATAGTAATGAAAGAAATATAACGTGAAACAAATTAACCGGCAAAATATGGGACATCCATGGACTAAAATTTGACACACTTTTGGTTCTTAAAGGGAAAAATTTTTCACATGACAATAGAGTATAAAGGTAAGAACTTTTTGGAACTAGGATCTATGAAATGTGGAAAATGAGTCACTTTACTCTTGAACAACGTTAGGAAATATAGCAAATATTGTAAACTCCAATCGGACAGCGAATTTGGGCGAAAAATCATCGTTTCTTACTAGGCGCATTTTCATCTCGGCGGCTATGTCAACAAACAAAACTACCGCATCTGGGGATCGGAAAACCCGCACGTCATTGTAGAGAAGCCAATGAATGCACAGAGAGTGATAGTTTGAAGTGAATTTTGGACTCGTGGTGTCATTGGCCCACTTTTTTCGAAAATGTTGGTGGAAACGCCATGATTGGTATTGGCTTAAATGGAAGATATAAACTTGGATAATCTGTGGTTTCGGCAGAATGGCGCACCATCTTCCACAGCTCATAAAACAATCTTGTTACCTTACTAAGTTCGGCAATTGTGTTATCAGCTGTCTTGGTTGATGTCAATTGACCGCCACAATTTGACCCCTTTATACTTTTCCTTGTGGGGTGACTTTAAAGACAGATGCTATGCGAATATTCAGTAAAACAGAAACTGTCAACAAGTGGTGGTGTTGCATTACATCCCATGAAGGAATTGGCAAATCTTCTCTTCTTTCTAGTTTTATACTCACTAATTGGGACCTGCAGTTTTAGACCGGTTACGAACGGTATTTTTTTTATTTTTTATTTTTTTTTTTCATGAGAACAATCTTTCTTTGTTCCTCTTTTATTCTTCTGATGTCGGTGCGCCATAGCGGCAAAACCTGAATTAAACAGTGCACCAAACACAACTGTATTTGTATCACAAACAATGCTGTATTTGGATCAAAAACGCATATATTAAACGCAAATCATTGTGTTTCAAGCATGTAATATTGAATAGCAAACACAATGTGTTTGGACACAAGTATACTATATTTGCGACACACCCCACACACACGTTATATTAGCATCCAAACTAGAAAATAAAACAGGGTTTCAGCGGGCACCAAACCATGACCAAAGCTGGGTGATGACCCTTTTCGACACGTGGCATCAATTCAGAAACTTCCTTAGATGACCGTAGATACACTGTATTATTTATCTTGTTAATTTTTTTCCGCCCTGTAAAAAATTGTTCATCGGTGAACACGATTTTTCTGCGAACGTCATCAACGTGCTTCCCCAAAAGAAGTTTGAATTTTTTTATCGAATTTTTTTTAAAGCTGCAGTCAACAAATGTGCGGAACGGCGTTTAAAGGCCGAAAGAAAGTCCCAAGTAATTTTTAATAATTGGACTCATGAACTTTTGGCTCACGGGCGGGCCAAGATATTGTTTTCACAGCGGACTTCTTAATTTGATAACTTGCAGCTTTCGAACTGCACGTGGTCGGGTTGGCCGGTGGTTGTCTTTGACATCTTAAATCTCGCCAGAGTTTTGTGCACTGTGACGACAAGTTCAACTGAACACTTGTGTCACATTCTGGTAAGTATACATTTGCGCTGTCTACTAACTGGGGAATTACTAAAGGGGATGCAGAGACACAATTAAGACATCCTACAGTGACTGAGAATCGACAGGGGCAGTGAATAAACAAACGACACAGCGAACAGTCACACGTACCGACGACGCAGCATACAATCACACACACGTACGATGTTTTTTTATCTTAAACGAAACATAAGTAGACGGTAAAGCCGAAGGTGGTTATCGAACACCGATGGTAAAGGAGTAGATATCGGTTTTGGTTATCGACGGTGGTTATCAAACACCTGAAGTACCAAATCCGTAGTTGTGAGTTTTTTATCTTAGACGACGAAACAGTAGACGGTAAAGCGAACCACAGTCTTGTCATTCATGAGCATCATCTTGGTCGATAATTTTAACGTAGAATACGTTATACGGTAAGGTAGGGGTGTTGATCTGGAGCACAAAATTTTGAGAAAATGTTTGTCAACTTTCACCCACTTTTACTTAAATATTAAAACATATTTTAGCAATTTTTATATGTTACTCAGTTTTGGTAATATGTTTTGTTTCGAATTACATTAAAAAAATTATATGTCTATATATAAAAGTTTTATGTAGTTAAGGAAATAAATATTTAAGAGCATGATTGGTTTGTAAATGCCCTGTTGTTTTTGTTGTTGTTGTGAAATCAAATGATTTTGGCTTTGCTGTGCTTTGTTTATTTATCGAGCAGCGTGTAAATGTGTGTGTGTGTGTACATTTCGTTTTGTTGGATCGGTCAGTTATTAGTTCGTTTGGAGGGAAACATAAAATGAAGGGAGGGGAGCGTGGACACTTGTGTGTGCTTGAAAGTTTACAGATCTTTGCTGTCGTTTAATACAAAGGATTGGCGATGTATACGCTAACGTATTCTACGTCTGAACTATGCGCCCGTGTTATCTAACACAGGCTTGTTATTTTTTTGTCTGACTGATGAATTTGAAAAATATTACCAAAAAATGTTGTGAACATGATAGTGATGCGAACAACTTCGATTACATTCTTACATGGTATCAAGAAGGATGGTAAAACGACATTAAACATCAATGATATCATTGATGTTGAATGTCTCATGCTCATGAATAACAAGTCTGTGGTTCGCTTAAAGCCGAAGGTGATTATCGAACACCGACGGTGAAACCTAGTGGAGTAGATATCGGTTTTGGTTATCGACGGTGGTTATCGAACGCCCGAAGTACCAAATCATTAGTTGTGAGTGTTTTATCTTAGACGATGAAACAGTAGACCGTAAAGCCTAATGTGGTTATGGAACACCGACGGAGAAACCTAGAGGATTAGATATCGATTTTGGTTATCATTACAGAAACAATTCGTTCTTCAGCCGAACAGTCCGTATGTGGAATAAGCTTCCAGCAAGTGTATTCCCCACTTCTTACAACATCAGCAATATTAAGTCAAATATTAACAAGTACTTCTCTCTCTTTCCCCCTATCCCATTTTCTTAAGTCCAATGCAATGCACTGCATTTATAGAGGACATCATCCCCTGAGTGTTGGTCTTCGCAAAAAACAAAAAAAAAAAAACAAAAAAAACTCAAATCACCCGTGTATTCCAAATTTCTTGTAACGGAAACTGGGAATCAAGGCTGAGTATACCCCGGCAATATCAAGTCGTTACCGCACCGGTTGAAGAACATGCAATTAATCCCGAGCGGTCGGAGCGTTGTTCAAAATATCGCCTTTTTCATTTCCCACTGAAAAAGCGCAATAACAGCGGGACGTTGTTCATTATCTGACCACTCAATGAGTAAAGCTGAAACCCATTACGGACTAACGCTACAGTGTGGTTAGCTTTCATAAATCATAGGGTAATAAGAGGGCATGTTCAATTCTACTATTGGAATGGGTAACAGTAACAGTATTTATGTCCCTACTACGTAGAATTAGTCAGACGAAACACTCGCTGATAATTTGAAATAGCTAAATGGTTTGCCAGTGATTATTCGAATTTTATGACAGATTTCATAAGTGTATGAAAATGTTTCTTAGATGTTATGAACAAATTCATAAATAGCATGTTATGAACAAACTTCATAGATGTCTTTTCATGGAATCTATTAAAATATATCATAAGTGTTACGAAGAAATTTAATAGAATTCTGATACTCTGAAATCAGGGAAAATGTTTCATAGATCCTAGGAAATGCTATAACTTAACGGAGGAATTCCTAGAATCCATGAAGGATTTCATAATGCATATTTACAATACTTGGGGCAAATTAATTATATGAAAATTTGTTGTTTAATTTTTTAGGTAAATGAAAATGAAAATTTTTTAAATACCATTGCGAACAATGGAAATTGTTTTGCATTTGCATTAGATAACGTACATAATTCAAATTAAAGTCCAATGCAAATTAAAAAAAACCTATGTATGATTTTGACGAATACAATTTTTTCAGAATAGAGACAACTAAAGTGTTTAGACTTCTCTAACTTAAACAATAAATGACCACTTTTTACGTGGGTAGTTAACTATCGGATTAGTTAATCGTACTGAAAAGTTAGTAGAGGTTAGTTGTTTTAGTTTTTCGGTGGTGAGTTAATGTAGTCCTTAAGGACTATCGACTGGCAAATGTTTGGTTCGTGGAGAATTCTTCGTTTGGGCACAGTGGGCCAAAATCTTGCACAGGGACCTCACACAGAAAATTTCAAATTCTGGATTTCTGAAGGTCCTTGGGAAATTCTAGATTTTATATTTCGAAGACACTCCTTAAGGACTATCGACTGGCATATGTTTGGTTCGTGGAGAATTCTTCGTTTGGGCACAGTGGGCGAAAAACTGTTTTCGTATATGAAATTCAAAATTAAAAATTTTCGGTTCTGAAGGTCTTCTGAAATATGTGGTTGGCATATTCTGAAAGGATGTGTCAAGCACTACCCAACTGCATATATTTGGTTCTTGGAGAATTCTTCGTTTGACCAAAGTGGGCCAAAATCTTGCACAGGGACCTCACACAGAAAATTTCAAATTCTGGATTTCTGAAGGTCCTTGGGAAATTCTAGATTTTATATTTCGAAGACACTCCTTAAGGACTATCGACTGGCATATGTTTGGTTCGTGGAGAATTCTTCATATCACCATATTTTGCCCTAATAGTCCCACTATATGTGACATATTTAAATACCAATATTTGGGATTTGGTTGCATATATATTAGTTTGTGCAGCAAATATATTTAGCTTGGAGTGTGTTTTCATTAATTACTGTATTTTAAATTTCTGAATCGATTATTTAATTGAAAAAATCAATAAACTGCCGATTTAACTTTAAAATAAAGTGCGCAACAGAGCTCTGTTACTTGCATAACAGAGCTCTGCTAAGTAAATTGGTTTCTGTCTTTGCTATTTTAAATTCGAATTTATCTTCACGCACATGTTAATGTAGCCCGTCAAATTGTAAACGATCACCCTTGTATTCTTATTGGGAAAAACATCAGTTTAGAGAAAAATACCAAAACAACAACGAGGTACAACCAAATCGAATTATGTAAAACATGAAATAAATACATGAAATCTAAGTACATAATTTTAAAAAAAAATAATAAAAAAAATTATGTAGACGCATCAATTTAACGATTACGCATGTATGTACACGCTGAAACATCTGTCGTTATTTGTTGTTTGGATCCAAATATAACATGAGTTTGGAGCACGTCCCAAATATAATTTACTTGTGCCCAAACGCATTGTGTTTGCTATTCAATATTACAAGTTTGAGACACAATGATTAATATGTTAGAACATATGTGTTTGCGACCCAAATATATCTGTGTTTGTTATACAAATACAGCCGTGTTTGTTGCACTGTTTATGCTCTCTCGAGAGCAAGAGAATAAAAGATGGACAACGAGTGTGTATATCTTGTAAGTGTGTATCTGTATTTTTCCATTATTCTCTCAGTGAGTGATTCATAAATATTCCTGAATATGCGTGCAAATTGCAGATGAAGTCAGTGTTTCTTATTTTGGCTGATGTATTGCGTTTTAATTTCATGTCTTCAGTCTTCGGACTGAGGATATCAAAAGTGCTTGATCAGTGAAAAAGGAATAAACAAACGCTCGGACTGTTAAATGGTTTGTGATGTTGCTTTGGTTTTTGTGTACAGTCACTCACATTTAAAGTCGGGCAGTATCATGAAAATATTTTCAGTCCAAATATGTTTTGTGTTTATAAAAGAAAATATATTTAATTTTTTACCCCTTTTGTTACAAAAACTCTTGGCTTTAAAAACAACTACAATGAAATATTCTAAGTAGCGTTATAAAATGCTCATGTAGTGTAAACTAAGACTTCTTCTCTTTTTTGCCTCACATTGAAAGTCGAGCAAGCAATGTTTTGAGCGAGAAGTCAGTAAATATACCGTTAATTTTTCGTTTTCTGTAATTGTTTTTAAAATTATTGGTCATTGTTATCTTCTCAAGTGCTCAGTGAAGTCAATTAAAATATTCTGTAAAAATGCCACGTAATATTAAACAGTCCAACTTGGAAGAACGCAAAATAGTTATTGATCAGTATTTAGAAGGAAAAACTGAACGCAAAATTTCGAAACTAGTGAAGAAAAGCAAATCAACGGTTCATGACATCATAGCTAGATATAAAAAAGATGGGTTGATTGCCAACAAACAACGCCTACCCTGATTAAAGAAACTCTTGGCAACTTACACTTTATCGAAGGAATAATGAACAAGAATGTGTATTTGACGATTTTGAAGACAAATCTGAAAGATAGCGTAAAAAACTTGGCATTGAATCAAACTTCAAATTTTATCAAGATAACGACCCGAATCATTCGGCACACGATGTTAAGAGCTGGTTGTTATATAATTGTCCGAAGGTGATCAAAACTGCTGCACAAAGACCCGACCTCAATGTCATTGAACATTTATGGGACGAATTAGGACGCAGGATGCAGGGCAGGCTCTGTTCATCAAAAGATCCGCTGAAAAATGCTCTGTTTGAAGAATGGAACAATATTAATCCAGAATTTTGCAAAAAACTTGTTCAATCAATGCCAAGCCGCCTACAAGCTGTAGAGAAACAAAAAGGCGGAGCAACAAAATATTAACTTTTTTTTCTTAATATTTTTTATTATGCCCGACTTTCAATGTGAGGCAAAAAAGTGTAGAAGGCTTAGTTTAGACTTCATGTGCTTTTTATAAAAGTACTTAGAATATTTCATTGTAGTTGTTTTTAAAGCCAAGAGTTTTTGTAACAAAAGGGGTAAAAAATAAAATATATTTTCTTTTATAAACACAGAAATATTTGGACTGAAAATATTTTCATGGTACTGCCCGACTTTAAATGTGAGTGACTGTATGTGTTTCGCATATATTTATGAGTGCTACCAACAACATGAATCCCTTTTTCTGCCCCAGCCTCTACTAAAAAATGTCCATTCAAAAATCGGAATGGCGGACCATTTGTAAAATATAATAAAAAAAAAAGCAAGTAATTAATACACGCTTGTCTTGCATGAATTTGATTCGTATATAAATATCTTGTTTGTGTACCAACGCGTAGAGCTGAAACCTTCCGAAAATAAAAACGTGAGAGACAACAAAGAAAGGAGATGCAAAAGAGCAGTAGATTCTCATTTCTTAAAATAAACAAATAATGTATTCAATACAAATAAATGTAAAAAGGGCTGTTTTAAATCTATTAATTTTTTGTATTAATTATTTATAAATGTGGATTTATATTCATAAAATTAATTTTAATAAATAATGCATATGTATTGAAATCAAAGAATAATTCGTTTCTAAATATTATTATGTTTGGGAGGAAATACGCACATGTTTCCACGTAAGTATATGTAGGTTTCGGGGAAACACGCGAATACTGCCACGTGACTGTATGGATGTTTGTCAGTAAACATGATACTGTTTGTGAATAAGCTCCGGCTTATCTTAAGGTGTAGCTGAGAGGACGGTATGAAATGTAGACTTTTAGATTTAAGGTTTATACGATTTCTCTGCGGAGAGATCGTATATGCCGGTGCGTGTAAAAGGGGGTGAAAGTTAACCACAAAGAAGAATTAGCATGAGGGTTTAGAGAGCACCAATGGGACGAATACTATTACCGTCGTTTGGAAAAGCGCTGACCATCAGTTGCCAAGAAAACGATGAGTCGTAAAACGTTATAAAACTTCAGATATATTTAGGATTATTTTTTATGCAAACTTAGGTTAGAAATTCAACTTTTACGATTTAGTTGTAAGTATGTAACTTTAAGATTACAATTTAAGATTTAGTTGTAAGATTTCAAATTTTAGTTTTAATTATAAACTGATGATGCTGATGGCGAAAAGGCGACTGATCATAGTTGTGCTTCGTGCACTTACCAAGGCGTCTCCTTACGCGTAACCAGTAATTCAGCAAAGAGTGAAACAGTCACAATAGCTGACGTACATTACTTACATGCGAACTTATATAACAGTGGGTACTTAATATTAAGTCTGAACGCTTTGCGTTTAGACAGTTTGCATTTAAACACAAGTATGTTTGGGACTTGCAAACATATGAATGTTTGAAGTGTGTTCCAAACTTATACATGGTTCCTGCAGAATATCTTTGGGAAAATGTTAGAGAGGCCGTTTCAGCGTGTACAAATACTCAAAACAGGAGCAAGTATTTTATAGAATTCTATATTTGATGTTCATGTTTCTGACTTGATGTTTCTGACTACAAGGTTACATCATTGTTAACCATTGAATGAATAACACAATTCGATGTTTAACCTCAATTTAACTACGATACCTAGATGACTAGTGACTGAAAACTATCCATAAGTAGTTTATATGTTACTTAAACATTTTTCTTAGTGAAAAATGTTTGGTTTTTGGGTTGAGATTAGAGCGGATGAACGCAATTTTTTTTTTGTTCTACATTTTAAAGTTCTTTACTTCCGGTTGTAAGACCAATTGTAAAATTTTTCTAGCAATCCACTTCACTGAATTGAATCTAATTTTTGTTATCATATGGATGGACACTTTCGCGCTGCATCAAACTTAAAATAAACGAATTGCGAAATCGATTGTAAAACATGCTAGTCCCTATATTAACAAAAATCTTGTAAATGCCGATACAAATCAAACGCTTAAGAAGAAACAAAATTAGACCAGAAACGACAAATTGCCAGAAAAAACATGTGTTCATCCCTCCCTATTTGCGGACGTGAGAAAAAAAAACCAAAGACTGACAGACATTTTGTTAAAAATAAACTCAAAAATTGCAGTAAATCGCCACAACTCATTCACAGTAGCGAATATCGTAAAATGTATATTTCTTGTCTGAAATATTTTGAGCGGAAACATCTTTGGATTTTAAAACAAGTTTCAGTTTTCTAAAACAAAAAAAAATATGCATACAACGAAATTGAATATTTGATGAAATTCGTTGAAAACTGCGCTGCGCGTATAAAAGAACTGGTTCTTTGTGTTTCGTTTGAAATCGAAATGAAACGTTTAAAAGTCAGTATTTGTGACTTTGAATTGTGTTATTAAAAAAAAAAAAAACAGTGACGCTAATAAATATATTTAGATCTTCCTATTTACAGTACAGTAATTTGTACATTTATTCACAAAAAAAAATTTACGAGAATCTACAATTTCATTCATATTTTTGTTAGGAATGAAAGAAAGTCATTGACCACCACCAACAAGCGAATTAAATGCCCAATTATTCTTTGTTTTCATTTTGTGATTCGTTTGTGGGAAATTTTAGCAAGTAATTTGAAAAATTCAAATGCATCATACTGAATCTCCTCCTCCAATTAATTGAGTTCATCTGATTCCAGTTTTCCCTAATGATGATGAGGCTTATTTAGAAAAAAAAAATAACCATCATTGAAGTCATTGTCATCGTCGCGTTGCAATTTCATTTCGATCGTGATATGATGATCAATGGATTTCATTCATATGATCATGATCATGATCCTCTTCTGCCCTCTTAACTGCTTGTACTAAAAATCTGACTTCATATGTGTGTTTTAGTGCAGCTTGGGGGGCTGTCATCGACTTTTAGCCGCTTAGTTAGCGAAGAGGGTCAATAAATGTGATCTGAGGAGAGGATATCATAACCTTACAAAAAACAACCGACAAAAAAATATAAATCAACAAACGTGGGAAATTAATCAAAAAGCCAAAAAAAAAAATATCGTCAGACAGATATCAACAAATACATATATATTTTATTTTTTTTTTTTTTTCATTTAACCGGGATAATTTATCATGGAAGAGAAAGCAATGAACTTCTTCGATGTAGAGATCAAAATCGGGAAATAAAAATGATTTCGCATTTAGAAGTTCACGAGAAATGAAAAGGTGAAATGTTTTATATGAAGTTCAACATCTGTCAAGGGATAATTGAAGTCAATTAGGCAAGAGAAATGAACTCTATGACAGGAGAAAGATGCACTGTTAGTTATTAAAAAATAATACAAAACAGTTCTGGTGAAAATTAAGAAATTAATAACGTTTAATTCATGGAACACTTCCGGAAAGAGAACAGGTGGCTTGAGAGACACACAAAAGGCAAAACAGAGACGAACAAAGATAAAGAATTTCTGAAAAAGACAATTTTTTGAAGTTTAACTGCTTTGTGTGCAAACTTATAAATATAAAAAATCGATAGTGACTTCAAGCTCGAAAAATTCGATTATTTATTGAAAAAATGCCGTGTTTTGGATGCAAGCAAGCGATAATCGTTTGCTAAGTTCCAAAGAAAACGGATATTTATCGATGTCATATTAATCAAAAATATGGTCCAAAACAAAATCTATTTTTCAACATAATCTCCTTTTAGCTCAATACACTTAGTCCAACGTATCTCCAATTTTTGTATATCTTCCAAAAAATAGGATTTTTCGAGGTCCATAAAATAGGCATTTGTTTGATCATTAATTTCATCGTTGGAGCTAAATCTCTTTCCACCGACCCATTTCTTTAAGTTTGGAAACAGGAAATAGTCACTGGAAGCTAAATCCGGAGAAAATGGCGGATGAGGTACCAATTCGTAGCCCAATTCATGGAATTTTGCCATTGAGACTACAAACGTCAATTGAAAGCAAACGCGGCACCCATCTTGCAGACAGCTTTCTTAAACCCAACTGATCATTTAAAATCGAAACCACACTGCCACAGAAAATGCCTGTGGCTTCAACAATCTCACGCAATTTTACTCTTCGATCGGCCAACACCATGTCGTGGATATTTTCCACATCAACGACATTTGTACTTGCGCGACCACAACGAAAGTCAGTAAACCACTTTTTTACCATTGAAATCGATGGTGCAGAGTCCCCATAGTATTTATCAAGCTTTTCTTTGGTTTGATAGACGGTTTTTTCCCCCAAAAAATAATGTTTAATGAGCAGTCGAAATTCAATTTTTTCCATTTTAAAAAAATTCACGAGGTTGCATATTTTGAACAGCTGTTAAACGCAAAGTAAATGATGGAACTTGCTCAAAATTTGACAGTAGCCTATTAACAGGTGCTAATTGATGCATTTTATGTAACTACGATGGAAGTTCGGAAAGTCATGGACTTATTGATCCGCCGTCGTATATTTCATATCCAGTTTAGATATTGAATCCGCTTAAAATCATTAGTAACGTAACAATTTTTCAAAACATGCCAAACTCGCGACTATTTCTCAGGATTTCTTGGCCCTCAACTTCTTAACCCTTTGACGACCATACATTTTCTGGCGAAGCGATTTAATTTGTTTGATTATTTCCGTGATCTATGACATAATAATGGGCTAATTGTGGCCGTCGTTGGTGTGCAGTGGTTAATGTGCGCGACTCGTGTAAAGGGATTTTCAACAGAGACGCTACAAAAATAAATCGATAGGGACGGCAAACGACGCCATATTTTTTCCCGCTCTTTTGACAGTTCTCTTCAGTAAGGTTTACCATTTCATCATGGAAGGATATACGAGCCAACAACGGGTCGAAATTTTTAAAATTTATTACCGAAATTTGGAGTCAGTGGCCTCAACTTTAAGAGGCCAACCTTAAGAGGCCTCAACAATCAGCGATGAGGCCATTTCTGGCTGAATGGCTTCGTCAATAAGCAAAATATGCGTTATTGGTCAGACAGCAATCCACACGTAATCCATGAGTCATCATTGCATCCCGAAAAAATTACGGTTTGGTGCGGTTTATGGGCTGGCGGCGTCATTGGGCCGTACTTCTTCCGTGATGATCAAGACCGGCACATTACTGTGAATGCGAATCGCTACCGTTCAATGATAACCGAATATTTTTGGCCCCAATTGGATAATATGGACTTGGAGGACATGTGGTTCCGACAAGACGGCGCCACAAGCCACACAGCGAATGCCACAATCAATTTATTGGAAACCAAGTTTGGTGAACGTGTTATCTCACGAAATGGCCCAGTCGATTGGCCGCCTCGGCCGTGCGATTTAACGCCGTTAGATTGTTTCCTGTGGGGCTACGTCAAGTCTATGGTCTATGCCAACCAGACAGCGACGTGGCATCGAACGTACTTTCACAGGAAGGAATAAAGAATTCTATTGGAATCTAAAACCGGTTTTGTTTTATTTAAAAAAAACTTTTGTAGCGCTCTTATTGAAAAACCCGATACATGGGTTCGATCCCTTCTCTGACCTTCTTTTATGACCTAATGGCTCAATCGTCTTAAAAAGTCCTGGGGGTTTATTATGTAAGAAACGTTATCGACTTTAGTAAGTTATATGAACGCATGGAATTTAAATGTTCTATGAGCCAGCATTATCGACATAATGATATTATATTATAGTACATATATACCCCCATCATTATGGGTGAGAATATACAACATTTTCATGTTCCCGTAATCAGGTATTGAATAGGCATCTTACGCCAAAGCTGTTACGGTCCACGGTGACCGTTTTCGTGACACTATAACAAACCTTTTATGACCTGAATTACATGACATAGACTTGGTCAACATGTGGTTTCAATAGGACGGCGCCACTTGCCACACAGCGCATGAAACAATGAAGATATTTTGAACGAAGTTCCCATGATCTCACGAAACTTCGAAGTCAAATAGCCGCTGACATCTTGCTATTTAACACCATTGAACTTCTTTCCCGGGGGCTACGTGAAAAGATATAGTCTATGCCAATATACACGACACGATTCCAGAGCTGAAGAAGGAAATCATACGCGGTATACATGATATACAGACCGAACTATGCCAAAAAGTAATGGACAATTTTGATACGCGCATACTGTGTTGCCAGAGGAGTCGTTGTGGGCATTTAACGGATATTCTGTTTCATACATAAATGCCACAGAGTAAAAAAAACATCATGAAATAAACAAACAAAAAATATTTCGCCAAATTTTCATGTGTTTTATTTATAGAAGAAAATCTGGGGTCATATTGAATCACCCAATATTTTGCCATGATTATAAAAAATTTGTGATATGAATTCATTTTTCGACATCTCCATTTGTGTATACCTTTCATACCTTTGTGAACACATTTTGTGTACACTACTTTGTATATTTTTGTGTATACTTTTTGTACTTGTGTGTATACTTTTTTAACTTTTGTGTAATTTTTGTACTTTGTGTACACATTTTTTATACTTGTTTGCACACTTTTTGTACTTTTGTGTACACTTTTTGTATTTTGTGTACACTTTTTGTACTTTCGTGTACACATTTTGTACTTTTGTGTAAGCTTTTTGTACTTTTGTGTACACACTTCGTACTTTTGTGTATGCTTGTACATTTGTGTAGTTATAGTACTTTTGTATACACTTTTTGTGCTTCTGTATAAGGTTTTTGTACTTTTGTGCACACTTTTTTTACTTTTTTGTACACTTATTGCACTTTTTTTACACGTTTCGTACTTTTTTGTACACTTTATGTACTGTTGTGTAATTTGTATACAGTTTTTGTACTGTCGTGCAATTTGTATACACTTTTTGTACTTTTGTGAATACCTTTTGCACTTTTGTGTACCCTTTTTGTACTTTTGTGTACACTTTGTGAACTTTTGTGTACACTATTGTATTTTTGTGTACACTTTTTCTATTTTATGTATGCTTGTACTTTGGTATATTTTTGTACTTTTGTGTAGTTTTTGTACTTTTGTGTACACTTTTTCTACTTTTGTGTATGCTTGTACTTTTGTATATTTTTTGTACTTTTGTGTAGTTTTTGTACTTTTGTGTTCACTTTTGGTACTCTATGTAAGGTTTTTGTACTTTTGTGTACACTTTATGTACTGTTGTGTAATTTGTGCACACTTTTTGTATTTTTGTGTACACATTTTGTACTTTTCGGTACACTTTTTGTACTTGTGTACTTTTGTGTACACTTTTTGTACTTTTCTGTGCACATTTTATTTTTGGGTATACTTTGTGTACACTTTTTATACTTGTGTACTTTTGTGGAAACTTTTTGTTCGATTTTTGTACTTTTGTGTTCACTTTGTGCCTTTGGGTACACTTTTTGTACTTTTGTGTACACTTTTTGTAGCTTTGTGTACACTTTTTGTAGTTCTGTGTACTTTTTTACTTTTGGATACTGTGTACTTTTGTGTGCACTCTTTGTACACTTTTCAATTTTTGTGTACACTTTTTGTACGTTTTATTTTGTTTGTATTGACACCTTAATCCCCTATATTAATAAGTTTGGTTCAAATCGAGTTTCAATTTTATAAACCACCAACTTTTCCTTTGCAAGCCTTTCAACGATACCAACTGAATTCGAATTCCAATCAAGGTCATTTTTACACGATCACTTCGAAGAATTGCAGAGTATGGAAAAACTGTCAGAAAAGACAAAGCAGTCTCAAAAAACCCATAACAACATCCAAATAACATTAAAACCAATTTATGAATGCTATAATCCACCGAAACAGATGCATATAGAGATATAAAGTAATACAGATAAATGCAAACGCAAAAAAATGCTAAAATATCCATGAAGCAAAAAACTTTAATGTGAACCAAAAAACGTCCACGATTCATTGAAAAAAAAACAAACGTTTTTAAAAAAATATTTTCAATGCAAGAACAAAAGGCAGAACTCGAATAAAAGCGGCACTCGTATCATGTCTGCTATTGAAAGATTTAATTAAATATTCTAGAAACATTAACTCGGCGAGAACAACGACGAACGACGACGACGACGACGGCAATGTTCTATAACATAAAGGTACTACACCACGAAATAAACTTGATAAATTTACTGCGATCCGAAAGGAACCACAGACAGTAATTAGTAGAAGCAACGCAACGTATCGTAACGCAACAGTAGCTGAACGAAATAATACAAACTGCAAATTGAAACAAAAGTACCGTGAATGGCCAGATATGATTGTGAAATATTTACAGAAAACCACAAAAAGTTCTAAGGTATCCAACCGCCATTCACTATTCTTCACTCTTTTGTGTAGAACAGTAGCGTTATACAAGAGAAGTATCGCTTAACCTCACGAACTTTACGAATTATAATGACTGAGATAATTGTGATGATTACGATGATGATGTTGGATGACGATGATCATGATGATGACGACGATGATTGCGATTACAGCGTTGGTCTTTATTATATAATGTCTTTGGTTGAGTTCATGAGAAATTACAACAAACGAGTTTCAATCATGGCTTAAAGGAGATGAGTTACAAAAATTCGAGAAAATCTAAAGTATCCACTTGTAAAATATGGTGCAAACTACATAAAGTACATACATTCCCATTAAATCCCACTCAATGATTGTAACCTACAGTTTTATACCGGTTCCGAACTACATTCATTGTTAAGTAGCCGATAGTGTCGCCGTTACTAACCGAGGTGACCATAGTCGAAAGAAAATGTAAGGTGGCGTCAGGTTAGGGATCGCACCCACTTTCTCACGTTCAAAAGTCGCGCACACAAAATATTGCACTACCGCCCGCCACGAACTATACTTCTAGGAAAATTCAAATGCTGTCAAAAGAGACTGCCAAAAAAAATGAACCAAAAAAAAGTAAAACTTTTTGCGGCGTAGCTATTATTAGGTATAGATCACGAAATAATCAAACAAATATAAATAGCTTCGGCCGAAAATAAATGCAAAGAATGTGCTCAGTTTTTGTAATTTTTGTAATTTTGTGTGGACTTTTTGAATTTTTGTTAAGAATCATTCCTAGGAAGTTCATATGTTCTAAAAAGTTGTTTATTGAGATCTTAGGTACATTTTTGTAATGGACCTGAACAGGGGAAACAAGAAGAAAAAAATGGAATTTTTGAAAGTTTTTTTTGCGATTTTGATCTTGAAGATGACATTTTTTTGATTTTGCATGTTCACAATTTTTGTTCCCTATGACAAGAGCT
This sequence comes from Phaonia tiefii, assembly GCA_963931995.1. Taxonomy (NCBI): domain Eukaryota; kingdom Metazoa; phylum Arthropoda; class Insecta; order Diptera; family Muscidae; genus Phaonia; species Phaonia tiefii. The sequence goes on from OZ008367.1 coordinate 66,688,708, forward strand.
ACAACTTTCCCTCAGAAAGTAAATCAAAATACCGAACGGTTTCCAAAATATGAGCCTGACAAAATGATCACTTTTTTTGCAAAAATTTGGGGAGACACGGGGGTTTTTTTTTTTGTCTTTTATCACGTAGTGGTGTCTGTATATGGTTATATTTCCATGACTTAAAAAATTACACACAGTGTAACTCGAAAAATCCATCTCAGTCAAAAATTGGAATTAGCTCGTGAGAATTTTCGTGGGATTATTTTTCACAACTTTCGATGAACCAACCAAATCCAAAGAAATTTGTTCACGCACGAAACACTTCAAAGTAAATCTTCGGCATAATTGGTCATATGGCAACAGTTGCGTTACAGCATCCCACAGTGGGGCCGATAGGAAAAAACACGGAAAAAATATCACAACTTTAAAGCACATATTGTTCTGATCATTTTGGAATGTACTAGACATTTGTAGAAGAGGAGTTAGGCATTCAGAATATTGTATTTAAAAGCACCCTATGTTGACACAACTGGTGCTGCAGGGCGTAAAACTTGACCACTTTGGTAATGTGGACACTTTCAAAGTCTGGTGCTTCTACACTTATAAGCGCCGATTACAAAAATTTTATACTTTTGAGAATCATTGTGGCAAATACGAGAAAATGCTATCATAAAAAATAAATAACAGCCCTTTATAACTTAACATTTTAATTCTGAGAATCCCAAAAAATAACCAATGTTTTCATGAATTTTGTACGTTTAGGAAACCTGTCTGCAAGATGGGTGCCGCGTTTGCTCTCAATTGACCACAAACGTACGGGTGGTGTACACGTTTGTAGTCTCAATAGCAAAATTCCATGAATTGGGCTACGAATTGGTGGTACCTCATCCGCCATATTCTCCGAATTTAGCCTCCAGTAACTATTTCCTATTTCCAAACCTAAAGAAATGGCTCGGTGGAAAGAGATTTAGCTCCAACGATGAAATTATTTATCAAACAAATGTCTATTTTATGGAACTCGAAAAATCTTATTTTGTGGAAGGAATACACAAATTTGAGAAACGATGGACTAAGTGTATTGAGCTAAAAGGAGATTACGTTGAAAAAAAATTTTTTTTTTTTAACTGTATCATTCAACTTATTGATCCGCCCTCGTACATGGAAGTTTGGGAGGAAACACACGAATGCTTCGACGTAAGTATATGGATGTTTGGGATGAAACATATATATGTTTCCACGTAAAAGCATACATGTTTCCAAGTAAACATGCTGTTTGCATTTAAGTACAAGGAAGTTTGGGACTTGCAAATATAAAGGGTGGGTCATGAAAGATATGGAATTTAAAGCCCCCGTTACTTCGAAGCATATGGTCAATTTGACATTTATAAAGCGACAGATTATTAGTAAATGGTTAGAAATTTATGAAATGGGTCGCTGTACGCTTGATGAATATTGGGAAATATTAAAAATGTTCTTTCAAATTTCCGTGTCTGCAACTCAAACTGTAAGAAATCAACCAAATAAATTCAATAGAAAAAAAGAGTGTCATCAACACAGTTTGTGGATTAATTCGAGAAGCGACTTCGTCAATCCTTGTTCTTAGTTGCCAAAAGAACTTGTGCACATGCTCGTCCTGTGCGTTCAGTACAAAATATTACCGCTGTAGCTGAAAGTGTGCTCGAACAGCCATTAACATCAATTCAGCATAGTTCGCAGCAATTGAACATTTCGCACACTTATTTGCCCCGAATTTTGCATAACGACCTCTGTATGAAGGCTTATAAAGTCCAATTAGTCCAAGAACTGAAGCCTCGTGACCATCCGATGTGTTTTCGCTTCGCTGAATGGGCTAACGATCAGATAAAGATAAAATCATATTTTCCCATGAATCTCGCTTTCACCTCGTGGCCTATGTTTACAAACAAAATTGTCGCCATTGGGGCTCGGAGAATCCACATGCTAAAAAATTTTTATTTTTTTTTTGTTGTTTGGATGCAAATATAAAGTGTGTTTGTAGCTTGTCGCAAATATAATATACATGTGTCCAAATATATTGTGTTTGGTATACAATATTACGTGTTTGAGACATAATGATTAATATGTTAGAATATATGTGTTTGCGATCCACATATATTTATGTTTGTGATACAAATACAGCTGTTTGTTGCACTGTTCATTAAATGAAAGAGGGTCTACGAGAGAGTCTATCTTGTAAGTGTATTTGTATTTTTGCGTCAGTGAGTCGCAAATATTCCCGAATTGCAGATGAAGTGTTTCCTATTTTGCCTGATGTATTGCGTTTTAGTTTCATGTATTCATTCATCATTCATTATATTCATGTATGTGCGTGCTACCAAAGTGAGAAACGATTTTGAGGAAAGAAACTGGAAAGGTCAACAACGTGAAGTCCTTTGTCTGTCCGAGCCTTTACTGCGAGAATCGGAACGGCGGACCATTTGTGAAATAAACGCTTGGCTTGCATGAACTTGATTTGTATATAAATATATTCTTTGTGTAGCAACGCATAGCTGAAACCTTCCGAACACAAAAACGTGGGACACAACAAAGAAGGGAGAAGCAAAAGAGCAGCAGATTCTCATTTCATGAAAAAAAAAACAAAATAATGCATTCATTGCACCTCAATGTAAAAAGGCCCGTTTTAAATCAATTAATGTTTTGTATTAATTATTTATGTGGATATAATGTGGATTTATATTGTTTAAATTAATTATAATAAATAATACATATATATTGATATCGAAGAATAATTCATTTCTAAATATTATTATGTTTGGGGGGAAATTCGCATATGTTTCCACGTAACTATATGTAGGTTTGGGGGAAACACGCGAATGCTTCCACGTCAGTATATGGATGTTTGAGATTAAGAACGCACATGTTTCCACGTAAAAGCATACATGTTTGTCAGTAAACATGATACAGTTTACATTTAAATACAAATAAGTTTGGGACTTGCAAACATATGAATGTTTGAAGTGGGTTCCAAATATATACATGGTTCCTGCAAAATATGTTTGGGAAATATGTTAGAGAGACCGTTATTTGTCAGCGTGCACACGTCAAGGAAGAGAATCCGATGCATCCACAACGAGTAACTATTTGGTTCGGTTTTTGGTATGACGGCATAAGAAGTACATTTTTCTACGAAAATGAATGATCCGCCGTTACCGTCAATGGCGAACGGCGGTTTGCGATTTGTTGTTCCGAAAAGTTGAAGAGGATGACATGGACGACGTATGGTTTCAACAGGACGGCGCTACATTCCACACAACCCACGTTACAATCAATCTGGGTTCGATAACACTGGGTTCGAAAACCGCATAATCATCCGAAATCTGCAAGTCATTGGCCGACTCGCAGCTGCGATTTTACCACGTTGGACTATAATCTCTGGGGGGACGTGAAAGATAAGTGTCACGCAAACAATCCCGAATCGTTCTGTCGTTCACGAGATATTGTCGTTTCCAAACAATCGAAAATGTAATGAAAAATGCTGTAGATCAAATGAGGTACTGTAAAGCAATTCATTCACAAATGTCAATAATGACCGTTGCCAATAATTTGTATTTATGTTGAATGTGATTTCCATGTTAAACGTGAAGTTAATTAAGACTAATAATTTGATCTTATACCAAGATTTAGACCTGTTTTCCCGAATTAGGTAACCACTCTGTCTTTAAATTTAATTAAAACTAAACTCAACTGTTTGTAACGTCCCTCTTTCTGAAGTTCTGACTTCTTTTATTTCTGAACTTCACAAAGTTCTTTACAAACAAAAAAAAAATAAAATAAAAATATTTGATGTCTCATTTGTCAGTGATTGTTGTGAAATTGCACAATCTGAACCCCACAAGTCAAACCAAATGGACAGACAAATCAAACGTCTCAGACTTCAAGGGTAATTTAAACTCGGTGGAGACGTTTAAAGTTTCTTAATCACATCTTCCAATTACTGTCAAACAGAGGTAACTGCCATGCAAACTACAGTCAGTGGATGATGACCATCTTGCTACAGTTCATAACATCTACACAATGACATTAAAGATCAAATGTTATTTTCATGTGTCAAGTTACAATAAAGTACTGAAACTTTCTTTTTTGAGTGCGAGCTACGAAATATGATTCTAAAGTTGACTTGTCGTGAATTATTGCAACTGAAAGTTGAGTCACTAACCTGAGAAAGAGAGAGAGATAGAGAGGGAGAGACTGGCTGACACACGTTATAGTAGGCATTGACGACCGAATGCTTAGGCAGGACTGGCAACACTGATGGGAAAATAATTATGTGGGGGGAGTATAGGTTCGGGTATAGTGTAAAATATTTTTTGGTTAAGCAACATGTTTCTTTGTTTTTTTGTTGCTAAATCTGTTGTTGTAATGTGTCACATCTACACTTAACAGTCGCGGGCCAATTATATTTTTCTCTTTCTTTGTATATATTGGGAGTATTGGGTCTATACAAAGTCAGCCTTTTAATGTGAAACAGCGTGACAGCGGTTCAATGAACGTTCCAACGTCTGTCCACTACGCCGCCGCAACATTTCAACGCTGTTGTTTTAGCATTATTTTGTCTTGTTGTTGTTCTTGTTAATGTGATCACTGTGTTGGAGAGGCAGTTGCTGAAACTGTTACAACACACAGATGTAGCCTTGATGATTAACTGACTTGACTGACTTAGCCACTGAATGACTGGCCAATTTGTTGAAATGAAACAGTTATGAAATTAACAAGAATCCCAGAACCTTAAGAACAAAAAAAAAATACATATTTTTAATTTATAATTGAGTAGAAACTTTTTGAAATTTAATTTGATTTTGATTGTAGGCAAGAATTGTGTGGGGGGAGGGGGGAATATGATTTGTAACGGCGTCTTGCGTTTTTGATTTCTCTAATGAGATTTTCTGTAAAAATTACAAAGAAATTGTATCTGAAGATTTGTGACGATGGCTACACAATAAAGCGGAGCCTTACTACAAGGCGGTGAGGGTTAATTGCCTTTCGATGAACCGCATACAATTGTGAAAACAAAAATTAAAAACCCCCAGATTCTTTTTGCCGTGGAAAATGTAAAACTTTAAAATTTTTTACACTTACACGTGGCTTACGGATTTTCTCTTCCGGAAAGGGTTAAACATCGTCTTCGTCAGTTTTTTTATGTTACAATGCTTAAAGAGTTTTGTCTTACGAATTTTGTCCTCGGGGAACGGTTATTTTCTGTTACAAAACTTTCTGCGTGAACGGCCTTCGGTTGGACTTAGGGATTTTTCTCCTCTGGGAAGGAAATCGCGCGATTTTTTAAAACCAAATTTTGTTTTTGTTTAAAGACTAAGTTTAGTACCCCCACAAAATGTGTGACGTACTGGCAGACTTTAAAGTCTGTAAAATTTTTCTTTAAAGTTTCTGGAAAAAAATTCTTAAAACTTTTTAAAATGACTACCAATGAAGCAGGTGCATCAGTCTCTTTAATTTAAGACCCACCATAATAAGACCCACCATAATATAGCAAATTTCAGTTATCTGGGTCCACAATCATCGTTCCACAAAAATAAAGAGGCCATTAAATTTGTGAGAAAAATATGTATCTTCCATTTGAGTACCCACAGATAACTGTTTCTAGTCGTTCCGAAATTCGCCAGTTTTTTTTTACCCTGTGGGCCCCATAGGTTCGTCCGAATAAAAATATTTGCGGTATTCTTATACCTTTCTCTAATTTTGGTTTTTGTTTTTATAAAATTTTGAGCTTCGCCCAAACTCCGGCAATTCAGCTGAACCCTCCAACAAAGTAACTGTCTCTACACAGAGGTAGTCACTCACTGTACAAGACGACCGCCAACGATTTCACTACGATGTCAACAACGAAAACGAGAGACAGGCATAACCAGAAAAAAAATAAAACTTCACCTAAAGGACATCAAAATCAGGACATCAAAAAGAAAGTACACACATAATTAAACATGAGTAGACAAAATCTATATATTCGAAGGTATATTTAGTCATCGGACAAAAAAACCAAATGCAAAAATAATTTCAACAACACACTCAAGCTTAACCCCTGGCGCGTACTTTTTTCTATAAATTTACTTTCCTTCATATTCCTAAAACTATGTTTCACTTAATGGAATGTCAATTCATTTCGATTTAGATCAATTCAATTCAAACCAATTCAATTCACCTCAATTCAATTCCATTCAATGCAATCCAATTCAATGCACCTCAATTCAATGCAATACAATTCAATTCAGTTCAATGTCATTCCATTCAATTGAATCCAGTTCAATTAAATTCTATTAAATTCTTTACAATTCTTTTCAATTGACTTCTATTCAATTCTATACAATTCAATTCAATTCAGTTCAATTCAATTCAATTCAATTCGAGTCAAGTCAAGTCAATTCAATTAAACTCCATTCAATTCAATTCAATGCAATGCAATTTCATTCAATTGAATTCAATGTCATTCCATTCAATTCGATTCAATTCAATTCAGTTCAATTTAGATTAATTCAATTCAATCCAATTCAATTCAATTCTATTCGATTCAGTCAATTCAAGTTTATTCAATTCAGTTCAATTCTATTCAGTTGTATTCAATTCACCTCTATTCAATTCAATTCAATTCAATTCAACACAATTCAATACAATTCAATTCATTTCCATTCAATTCGATTCAATTCAGTTCAATTCATTTCAATTCACTTCAATTCAATTCAATTCAATTCAACCCAATACAATTCAATACAATTCAATACAATTCAATTCAGTTCAATTCACTTTAATTTAATTTAATTCAATTCAATTTAGTTCAGTGCAGTTCAGTTCAATTAGATTCAATTCAATTTCATTCCATTCCATTCCATTCCATTCCTTTCAATTCGATTCAATTCAATGCCATGGAATTCAATTCAATGCAATGCCGTTCAATTCAATTCAGTTCAATTCAAGTCAAGTCGATTCAATTCAATTCAATTCAATTCAATTCAATTCAATTCAATTCAATTCAATTCAATTCAATTCAATTCAATTCAATTCAATTCAATTCAATTCAATTCCACTCCATTCAATTCAATTCAATTCAATTCAATGCAATTCAAATCAATTGAATTCGATGTCATTCCATTCAATTAGATTCAATTCAATTCAAAACGCCCGCAAGGGGCATAACGAAAATTTAATTTTTTTTATCAAACCAACGCTCAGGGGATGCCCCCTATAAATGCAGTGCATGGTGTTGGCGAAGGAAAATTGAGGTAGTAGAGGATGGAAAGAGGGAGTAGTGTCTGTTGACATTTGCCTTGAATCTTTGTAACTATGTCACAATTGGTGGGAAATACACTAGCCGGAAGTTTATTCCACATTCAATTGAATTGAATTTAATTTAATTGAATTTAATTTAAATTAATTTCATTTAATTTAATTTCATTTCATTTAATTTCATTTCATTTAATTTCATTTCATTTAATTCAATTCAATTTCTATGCAAACCGAAAAAAGAACTGAAAAGGAAAATTTACCGTTTTCACCGGTTCCAGAATGCAGGAACCGGTTCTCAGAATAATTTATTTTCCGAATAAACCGAAAATTTCGGTTTTTTAACACTCTAATAGTAACACGTTACTACATCCCATCAAGGGACTGTGGCGAGTTTCTCACAACCATAAGTTCTTTTACATAGTAGTCTACGCATTGATCTTGGATTGATTGCTGCGATTGCTTTCAATGGAACACAAATCTCAAAATCAACAATTCATTAGAAATTAATAATATTATTTGCAATAATCAAGCAAAAACCCTTTCATGGACTTTGAGAAGCAAATTGATATAGAGAAGAGTCATGAATTGTTGGCTATTTCGATGTTAACATTTTGAAAACAGTGTAACAAAATATTAAAACTACTTACGAGTATCCAATTTTAAAAATATATTACACTTAGTATATGAAACTTACCTAAAAAGAAATAAAAGAGAAGAATTGTTTGATAATAATATTTAAATGATTTAGATTATGTATAAATATTTTTGATAACTTGTAAAATTTAAAATAATAATGTTAACAATTTCGAAAGAAAGAATACGTTTTTTGTTGTAGATGAGTGCCGCGTTTGTTCATCTTAGAACATTTTTCGAATTCATGAGAAAAATAAATTTCTGCAGATAAAAATTTAATTTAAAATTTAATTGGATTCAATTGGACCTACACATTTAAGACACCAAATATCAAATGTCTACATAGATTTGCCTTCCACTTACATATCAGTTCCTTAGGTATTCTCTGCCTTCAATTCCATATCTTAACTGTTCACTCCCCCATAACTAGCGTCATCGCTAAGATCTAGCCGTTGGTTCCTTGACTTATACTTTTGTACACTTTCTATGTTTTATTTCCTGCTTCTTAGACACAAAAAAAAAACCTCAAAGAGGTTTATCAGAGATTAGCAACACTGAAACACTCAACAGTATTTTTTCTGTCGTCGTTAGAAATAGAATCGTGTCATTTATCTATTTTTTCCTCTTATTTTTTTTACCACATTAACAACATTCCATTTAAGGCATTAGGAATGCTATAAAATCACAGTAGTATAATAAAAACAGAAAACAGATGAACGATGAAATGAAAACAAAAGAAAAATCCAATTGTTAAAATCGTTTCTGACACTTCGCAGAACGCAGTTAATTGGTTTGAGAGCGAAATAAGGCAAAGAATTAATAGAAGTAATAATTAAATGATGGAGTACGATATGTTATAAAATACCAAGAAAGTAGCGAATCAGAGAAGCCGTACGTACGCATGCGCTAAATTATTTCAAAAATGGTTAAATGTTGTTTTTAAATTAAGCGAAGATTACAAAATAAATTTAATGACTGAGAAATTTTGTTCTATTGCTGTAATCTCAGTAAATTACAGATATCTCGGAAACGGAGCTCTGCATTTAAGCTTCAAGTGCCTACTGTAGAAATGATGAATAATAAAATCTTCAATCAACATATCTGGTTCATTAGTATGGTATTTCAATTAAAGCTATGCCTTTTTCATCCGGAACACCATCTCCAACACATTATAAAAATTAATGCTTAAGAGTTCAAATTGTATCCTTCCAGAATTCAAGTTTCGTTAACATGACCGGCTTGCAAGCTTTCGTTATAAATTGTTATTTTATTGGACTAAGTTATGTTTTCTTCTTCTAGAGTACCATCTTCAGCACATGATGTTTTACTATCGTTGGTGGTAAAATTTTAACTTTCCAGTTTTCAGGTTTCTTGGCTTGCAAGCTTTCGTCATAAAAAAAAGAAAAATTTTCTATTTCATATCAGAGCACCATCTCTAAAACATTGTGTTTTAAGAACGAAACATCGGTCAATTGTCGATATGTAAAGCTTTTGGACTTTAAACAAGAAACCTTATCAGTTCAGAGCACCCTCTGCAGCACATGCTGCTCGGGTTTATTTGATGCTTTCAGTGATTTAAAAGAAATGGTTTCCCATTACATTCCATGAAGGAATTGGGCACAGCTTCTCACATTGGGACCTTCAGAGATTTAGAGATTTAACTTTAAATTCGTAAATCGAAGATTCCAGATTAGTATCAAGTTCTCGTGTTACTCTGCTACTTTTAAACTTAGGGATGTATTCGACTATTCATTTTGGATAGATTGTATTGGATAGGTAGCATCGGATACACGATGAAAAATAAAGGCCCCAGCAACATATTGCAGGAACCATGTATATGTTTGCAAGCATTGTTTTCGTGAATTGAAGATCTGCTGCTTTTTGTTACTTTACCGTCTGTCACGTTTTTGCTTTCAGCAGTTTTCAACAAAGTTACATTTGAGTCAAAAAATAAATATATTATATCCTATTACTCATTGTGTCCCAAACATGTTATATTGGAAAGCAAACAGAATGTGTTTGGACGCAAGTATACTATATTTGCGACAGGCTACAAACAATTTATATTTGCATATATTTAACTTTGATTTCGAGCAAAATGTTGGTCAGCGGTGAGGCCTATGTCTTAATGGCTATAAACAAAATTGTCGTATCACGACTGAGGAACTATCCGCAGGGAATCAAGAGCTGCCATTACATCCAGACAAAACAACGGTTTGGGTTGTTTTAAGGACTGGTGGATTCATCAGTCTATATTTGTTTTAAAATGACAATGGCCGGAACGTATCTGTGAATGGCGCCCGTTCACGGACTATTTGCTGTCTGAAATTACGGCCCGATTTTGTGTTCCAAACCCGAGTCACTTGCCACACAGCCCGTGAAACTACGACGAAATTGGGAGAACAATTCGGTGAACAGTTAATTACACGCCTCGAACCTGTGAGTTGACTGCATACACTCCGAAAAATTGCGGCCCCAGCAAAATATTGCAGAAGCCATGTATATGTTTGCAAGCATTGATTTCATGAATTGCAACTCTGCTACTTTTTTGTTTCATTTTTGTCTCTCCCTTTTTTGTTTTCAACAAACATGTCTACATTTGGGTCACAAGCACATATATTATAACCTATTATTCACTGTGTCTCAAACATGTAATATTAAATAGCAAACACAATTTGTTTGCACACAAGTATACTATATTTGCGTCAGGCTACAAGCATGTTATATTTGCATCCAAACAACAAGAAAATACAGATTTTTCCGAATGTAGATCATGCGATATCACACCTCTACATTTTTTCGTTTGGGCTTACGTACAGTCCAAGGCCTTCATGGATAAGTTGCGTACGTTTGAGGCATTGGAAGTTAACCTTCCTCGTGTCCTTCGCCAAATACCACTAACAATACCCGAATAATCTTTAAAAAATAAATGAAGAGAATGGTTCTTCTGTATGATAATAAATATACGATATTATGAATCTGATGTGCCAACAGAATTCATAAGAAATTCTGTTGCAGCGACCTCACTTTTCATAAAAACGGTTGTTGCAACCAAATGAATGTCAAAAATGTTTTGTTACAGCCGACTTAAAGCCAAATTTGGTTGTTGTGCCAGAATTGAATCCAAATTCAGTTTTTGCGACCGAATTGAATCCAGATTCTGTTGCAATTGGTACCAAGTTTGGTTGTTGCAATCGACAAATTTGATAGATGCGACCGAATTGATTGATACTTAATTCGGATGTTCCAACAGAATTGACACCACATTCGGTTATTACAGCCGAATTGATTCTATATTCGACCGAAATTCCAGAAACTGTAGTTTATAATACGAATATCATTCGAAATTCAGTTGTCACAATCGAAACAATTCTGAAGGGAGGTTGTTTCAACCGAATTTCTGTTGTGGGTATTAAATTCAGTCGGGACCCGACATAAAGCCAAATTCGATGGATGCGACCGAATTGATTGATACCGAATTCGGATGTTCCAACAGAATTGACACCACATTCGGTTATTGCAGCCGAAATGATTCTATATTCGACCGAAATTTCAGAAACTGTAGTTTATAGTCCGAATATAATCCGAAATTCAGTTTTCACAGTCGAAACAGTTCTGAAGCTGGGTTGTTTCAACCGAATTTCAGTTGTGGGTACTAAAGTCAGTCATGACCCAAACGCAATTCGGTTGTGACAACCGCAATTCGTTGGCAGCCACTGCATTAACAGTTACTACAACTTTTTTCCCAACAATTATTTGTGCATAATTACTTCAAGATAAGCGTGAATTGCAAGCCATTTGTTTGGTTTCAGCGCAGCTATTTAAAAAACATGTTAATCCATATATTTGTTTTGGGCCTGGCAAGGTCCAGTATGGTAGTTTAGCGCAAACAAAATAATCAGATCAGATGCAGACACGGGGCACGTTGCGTTTTTGCTAAAACCAATAAAAATTGTATCTTAATAAGACGTTTAACTCCAGAAATTAGGACTTCGTTGTTTATTTTTTACCATGGTTTCAGACCACCATCTCCGGCACATGAGATGTGCAATTGTTTTTTTTTTTTAATTGTTCCGCATCATGACCGGTCTTAAAGGTTTCTTTGATTTCAACTAGAAGCAGACTAGATTTAGACTAGACTAGATTTTCAGCAGATTATGATTGAAGAGCACCATCTGCAGTACATGATTTATTTTTTTTAACGGAATTTTAAATTAATGTTTTTAACTCTGGAACATAATTCTTCGTCAATTTATTTATACAAATAAGAATGTCCTTTTGCAGGATGTATTTTATCAAAAACTAAATTTGTGTTTATGTACTGGGTGCACCATCTCCGGCACATGAAGTGCTTTTTTGCGTCTTTAAATGACATTTTTCAATTAGTATTTTCGTGGCTCTTTTTTAGGTATTAACCTTGAAATGTTTCTGAACATAAGTACAACACATAGGGCATGGACTAAGAACTTGCTGCCTTTTCTCCCAAGGTTTTCCACATGTTTGGGTTAACAATTATAACATGAAGAATAGAAATCAATATAACAAGGACGTGTAAAATATATTCTGCTTTTAATTTTTCTAGTCACTCTCCTCTGCAACTAATAAACGATGACCTTTGAAAAGTTTGCCCATCAGCTAAGTTGGGGTTTTCTGTATTTAAATCAATTCTTGCATTCTTTTCTATAATAGGCTCAGCTGTCCCACCTTGTTGAGGAACACAGCTTTAAATGCTTAGTCACTCTAGCCGTGATTATTCGGTTTTTTAATCATAAATCGCATTAACATTGTAAATTAATTGGATTTTTTTTTGTCTTTGTTTTTTTTGTTCTACTTGATACAAAGAACTAATAAAATTAATCTTCTTGGTCTCTGCTCTTGAGTGGAATAGCTAAATGGGTATTTCCTTTTGTCAGTTTTCGATTTCAAATCCATTCACCATTTGTAGACAAAAATTTAAAAAAAAAACAAAAAATCTTTTGTTTCGCAAAGACGAGTTCGAAAATTAACCATATTTTTTTAATGTACATTTTAGTCAATGGCCACTGTTTTTTAACCGTCTTTGGCTGAAATATTTTTTTGTGTTTTGTTTTTATTAAAACAATAAATTCGCAGTTTTGTGTTTTTTTTTTTTTTTGGTACCGGCATTTTGTGATAGCCAACATCTTTTGTGTCTAGTTTGTTTAAACAATTTGTTGTTTTGTTTTGTTATGATTCATTTGTACGTATTGGAGGGTGATCACCATCATCATGAGGTTTTTATTCTTAAACTTTTTGTTTTTTTTTCTTTTTTTCACATTTTTTAAAACTACAACAACTATTAAGTAATAGTGTTTTTATTTGGCTTTTTTGTGCCAATAATTCACAGATTGTGTTTTGAATTTATAAACAAAATATTTTTAATGAAAACATCACATTATTGGTGGAGAGACAAAGATATAACGCAGCCGTCAGTTATGCCACCACGTTTTTTTTTTCGAAGCGCTGCTTTTTATAGTTTTGTGCAAACATATTAATTTATAAATGTTTTCTGTTATTTTTATTTTTTTTCTTTAATAAAACTGGAAATTATTAATTAATTTGTTTATAAATTGGGTATGAAGTGTAAAACCTGAGAATACTACGCGACAAAAGTATTAAACAGGAAAGGCAAAAGTAAAAAATATTCTAAGTAAAGATTTTCATTGCAACTCTATAATATCCATATGAGGGTTATAGACCTCTAAAATTGGTATGAAATTTTACAATTTTAATATTTACTATGAATTCAGGACAAGTTGAGTGAAGAAGTCCCAAAGATGCACTGGGAACCCCTGAATCCACACCAATTGTCCTACGGTGAACAATTCGTATCGTCAGCAATCCTGGGACCCCGTATTAAAAGCGTGTTTTGGATGGATAAAGGATTTTTGTTTCAGAGTACCATCTATGGCACATGATGTTTTGATTTTCGCTAACGCTTATATAAATTGTATCTTAACATTTGTATTAGTTTTACTATAAATGATGCGGTAGTTAGATACCAGAATGATCAAACAACAGGCTTCTTATATCATTACAAAAGTACCATCTATGGCACATGACGTTTTGTTTTTAGCTATCGCTTATATGAATTTTACCTTAACATTTATATTAGTTTCTCATTACAATTGTTACCATAAATAATTCGGAAATTATCCCTAGAACGTCTTCCGTATTTTTTGTACACTAACGTAAACCTTCGTCATTATGACAACGACCCATTTCAAGACGCTGTAAATAATATCGTGATCAAAAATAGAAACCAAAGTTAATGTTACTTTGATATTTAGTTCATATTTAGTTCAAAATGAGGTCAACACAAGCAAAAAAAACATAGTTCAGCTCGAAATTAAAATCGCGCGTCATCGTTTTGACGAAAGATGATGGTGTAGGGTTAAATACCAGAATGTCATCGTCTGTAGCACATGATGTTTAAATTTCCGTTAGCGCGTATATGTTTGACATATGTATATGTATATCAGATCAGTTTCTCATTATGACTGTTACAACAAATAATTCGAAAATTATGCACCAGATTGTTCAATCAACACGATGGTTTTATCATGACAACGCCACCTTTGGCACATGATAACTTTTTTTTTTTTTTTGATTTTTCTGATTTTTTGATTAATTATGTTAGTACTGGTTATAATGGAGCGCTCTTAAGTCGAAACGCTGTAAAAAGAGTTTTATTTTGTTTGGATGCAAACATAACTTGGTTGTACTTGTCGCAAATATAATATACAAGTAGTTGTGTCCAAACACATTGTGTTTGCTATTCAATATAACATGTTTGGGACACAATGATTACTAGGTTATAATGTATATATTTGTGACCCAAATTTGGCATTGTTTATTGAAAAATGATGTAAACAAAAACGTGACGGGGAATAAAGGAACAAAGAGCAGCAGATCTTCAATTCAACGAAAACAATGCTTGCAAACATGTCTCAACATTGTATGGTGGGGAAGAAAGTGATGTCTGTCCACCCCTCGAAATGTACATTGGTTTGTTTTCTGATGATTCCCAAAATATTTCGCGTCTCGCATTAATATCCCGTGAGCTGGGCCGTCTTAAAGTCTTTTTTTCTTAAGTTTTTTAAAGAAATTTTTACGTTAGCTAAAGGCAATGTATACAATATTAATATAATATGAAAGGGGTATTTTATGGCGCCTTCAACGGTATATAAAACACGTCAAAGAATGTCCAGGCACATACTTTTTTTGAGGGATATTCTGCAAAAAAAACGCATTGTTAAGTTTTTATTACGGGTTTTTTTCTGATTTAAATGTTAGATTAGAGTAATTCTTAATATTCAAAATTTGGTCCAAAAATAAAAAACAAAAATGTATACAACAATAATCTCCTTGTCCAAAGAAAAGATACCCACTCTCGTGCCATGTTTAGAACGTAATGTTTCCATCGTGTTGAATTTTTGGTAAAAAGAGCTGAAACTCGTATTTACTTAAATCGATTAAAGATTAAAATATGTCAATGTGACATTTAAATTAGAAATTAGAAATTAGAAAAATTTCCGTAACATTTTAAAAGTGCGATTTGTTTGCAGAATATCCTCGGAAAAAGAATGTATAATATCGCCTCGTCACCAACTTGTTCGAATGATGTATTCCATTGTAATCCATTTGTCACCACAGAACGCATTCAAATTTAGTTTACGCCGTTTAAATTGTTTTCATACAATTATTTCCAAATATTTAAAAACATTTTCGATAGCGCTAAAAAGTATGCAATAATTTGCACTAAAAAGTATGCAATAATGGTTGTTTAAAAAATGTTTCGATAGCGCAAAAAGAATGCAATAATTTGCGGTAATAATGAAACCTTGAAAAAATATTTGTTTTAATGCTGTAAAAAATGCTGAACTGTATACTACTTCCAAAGCACAAAGTTCTTGGTTTTTAAAGGGATTTAATAAAAACAAATACAGTTCGCAATGGTAGTGTGCAATGGTGGTGCAATGGTAGTGTGCGCGCCTCTTGTACATGAGATCCTGGGTTCGATCCCTGCTCAGACCACCTTAAAATTTCTTTCGGCGGCGGTCACCTCGCACAGTGACGGCGACACTATCGAGTATTTAGCCATGAAAAATACCGTTCGGAATCGGTGTAAAACTGTAGGTCCCAATCAGTGAGTGTAAGCTGGAAAGCGCACAGCTCAGTGATTGTGAGAAGCTCTCCCCTGTCCCTTCATGGGATGCAATGGGAAACCATTTATTTTATTTTAATAAAAAAAATACTTTTTAAATTTTAGGGGTAGAAGAAACTGCATTGAATCAGGCCTTCATTAGAGAGATCTTGCCAAGATCTTCATCAGCAGACGTTTTTGGTATGTTTTCGGTGTATTCATCAAAAATATATGTATATCTAGAAACACTCATCATATTAATGAGAATTCCTTTATACATACGTTTGAAGAATGCCAAGCACTAACATTGGAACACTTTTTTGATGAATTCACCGAAAACATACCAAAAACGTTTGCTGTTGAATATCTTGGCAAGATCCGAAATGGCTATACAGACAGCACTGGTATCATTGGAACATTTTTTGTGCTCGACTTTTTTGAAAATAATATAAAGCTAATAAATAAGCTTTATATTGAAAAGGTTTGGGGCTTGGGTAAATTTGGAAAATTGTAAGTTTAAAAACAGACCGACTGGAGAACTTCCGCAGTGGATGATGAAAGTTGACAAAAACAACTGCGATAAAAAAAAATGATTTTAGTTGTTTTACACGGGCTCGGAAAGTATTTTTTTTTAGTTGTCTCGATGGGATGTTTAATATTTGCCCTCTACTTTGGAAAAAAAATTTCGTGACTCGATCTACAATTCCTTATTGGATTACGAACTTCCCGTTCAATTACTTGGTTATACTCGTATTAATCGGCTATTTGATTTTCTAACTCCATACAAACCACAAATACAAGTCATTTGTTCAAATGCCAGCCATTGATGATTAATGATAGTTGACAGTTTTAGTTACAGCCAACAAAAGAATCGTCAAGTAATCTTGACAGTTTATTACTTAAGAGAAGAAGCTGTCAACGACAATCCATCAAGTGATCATTAGAGTCTTCTTAAGCCTCTTCGACGAGTATCTAATTAGTGGCAACAAGTAGCAACATTTTCTATAGTTCAGCTGATTTCTAAGCAGCTTTTGGACGAAAACAAGTCAAACACCCCAATATGTTAAGTTAATTATTTAGAATCTTTTACAAACGAGAAGAGTCATCGAATACGAAATTGATTGGAATGACAATGGGGGAGTTTCGAAACTCATCATCATTATGGTGAATTACAACATTAATGGATTTAGAAACTATTTGGAGACAACATAAAATGAAATTAAAATATTTGACATCGAATTTCCATTCTGACACAGACGACTTAACTTTTACTAAAAAACAACAACAACAACAAAAGAATAAATGTATTTAATTTTGTTGTTAGCCATTAGCAGATTATTACTAGTGTATGTCTAAACGGCCGCGGCTACGTGTTTCTTTCTTAACGTTTTACAACTTGTCTGCCCATATTTGGTGGGTTTTCTTTCGGCCATATTAGGAGTTTTTTGAAAAAATCAAAAAAAAATAAAATAAACATTTTTATTGAAAATATAACTGAATTCTGTTGACGCCAGTAAATTGTTAAATGTTGCGGCGGGTCCAAACGCGAATCAAATTCAAATTCAATTTAAGCGCCATCTGCTGCACTCACGTCGGACGACCGAACAGCTAGCCAGCCAGCCAAGAGTCGTTTGCATTTTGTGAATTTGTTATTGATTACAGGCTTAGCATCATACAATTTATCGGTGTGGCCAACTTGAAGACACATGCGCATTGCTTCGTGTCTGGGCCACATGTTAAGTCTCGACATTCGTGTACAAAATTGTGTCTATGCTATTCCAACTATTCTATCGAGTAAGTGAGTGAGTTAGTGACTGACTGTGCTTTTAGCCTTGTTTAGCTAATTATTTTATTTTGTATTTTGTTTTAGCCGTTGTTGGTTGTGTTATGTTGTATATGAAGCAGGAACCGGCTGAAAACACATTGTCACTCTCACAGCACACAATCACAATCAGCAATATAAACAAACTAGAATTGACCATATTTAGACGACAATCGCAAAACGTCAATTGGATTTTCAAACGAAAAGTTATAATGTTATAAGTTTATGATTTTGTTTGCAATATGAATTCAAAAATCAACTCAATGTTAGGAAAGTTTTCCGGATATAAAATGTGTTTGAAAACAAAATTATCATAATAAATAATAGTAAAGTATTAAATTTTCTGTAGACTTTAAGGGGTTAAGGAAAATTTTACAAACGCCACCCTTCATACTCACCTATACTCACTATTCGTGGGCTCCAAAACATCATCCGACTTATTTAGCGTGTTGGTCTTATTGGCACCACAATCATATCTATTCATCCCATACACAGGATGGGGACGTTTATTATAATCCTTGTTATTATTCGAATCACTGGCGGATATGTGCACTTTAGTCGGATGGGAACATTTTGGAGCCCACGATGAAACAGCCAACGACGAGGACGTCTGCTTGCCGCCAGCTGCTGACGAGGGCGGCGGTGGAGGGGAAGAATCCGGTGAAGCATGTGTGTAGTAACCATTATCGGCTTGCTGGTAGGGATCCAATAGTTTCGAAGAATATAAATTCGATTTTCTACTATCACTAGTGGACGAATGATTCGAGGAAGACACTTGGCCATTACTAGTGTAGAGATAATCGTTGATACAGTTGGAGTATTTCGTTCGAGAACGTATAGACGGTGTCGCAGACGATGAGGTGACATGATTGGCCGTAGTATTGAACTGATGGTGGCTATAACGTCGCTGCGAATGTGGTGAACTAAGACTAGAATCATAATTCGTTGTTGTTTTGGGGGAGCCGCCATTGCCGCCGATCCACGTGGAGGCGGAATGGGCATGGACATGGTGGTTATGGGAATTCGTTGTATGATGATTATTAAAATGAGACTCGGCGTTGTTGTAGTCCTGACGACGATGATGATGCATAACCTTGGTGAAGTCTACATATAAAGGCTCATCGGTAGAGGGTTTCCGCTGGAACTCATCATCTTCCTCGGCATCATAGTGACGACGGGGAGTTTGGGGTGTGGTGCCAGAACCAGAACCAGCACCACCACCACCACCACCACCACCACCTCCATTGGAACTATAAAAACTGTAATTGCTTGATGAGGATTGAGAGTAGGAACGATGGCGTCGATAAAACTCATCTTCAAATGGCAGACCTTGGGGGAATTTCGTTGAGAAGGCTTTCTTCGACTTGGGTGAACCCTGAGAAGCACTCGATTGGTTCGAGGAGCTATTGCTGCCCGCACTACCAGTCTTAACGGGTATGGCTGCTGAGGCGGTGGTGTTGCTGGTAGGGTTGTTGGCAAAGGGTTTCCTCCGTTGACTTAGAGGCGTGGGTTTGGGATTGCAGGAAGCATTAAAGGAGTTTATGCCCACACTAGAGATAAAACGTCTCTGATTCAAATTCGGCGAGGCAGACACTGATACCGAGTTAAGTCTTTGTTCGTCTTTGACTTTCCTTCTCAACGCCACAGATTTAGGTGTCCCTGGCGGCGGCAGAGGAGCCGGATAGGATTTTGTGGACTTGACTGGTCCATTATGAGATCCATTAGTGGTTGTAATGTCCTTGGGTAGATTTTCCTTAGCTACTTTACTCACTGTATTGTTGTAGGCTCTCTTTTGGGTGGAAGACAACACTCCTGCTGCTGTTGCCCCTGGTTTAGGTATGATGGATTCCTGAGAATCATTACTGGAACTTATGGCTGATGAACGATTAGTGGCGTTGGTGGCGGTAGTCTTTTGTCTAATACTCTGATTGGCTTGATGGAAACGATCGAAATTTGAGGATTTCCTTTGGGGTGGTGTGGGCGGTAGATTGCGGGGTCTTAAATACTGTTTCTGGGCAGTGGGTGGAGTTGAATGAACACCATTTATTGCGGGGATTGTTGTTGTTGTTGTTGCTGCAGTACTGGAGTTATTACAGCCATCGCTATTGCTTTGGTATCCCGGGGGATTTGGAGCTCGGGGCTTTGTATGATGGGTGCAAGTAGATTCTATACGTTTCACCAACTTTGGAGTCAAAGGCTTAACCCCTCCTCCTCCCGCAGAACCATTAGTTGGTGGCGCCGACAATTTGGAAGACGATGCATTTGAGGCAAAAGAATCTCCTCCCGCTATTTTGTGATTGTAACGGGTGCCATAGAAACTACTTCGAAACGGCTGTTGCCTTCCACCCAAATTGGACGACAATCCACCAAGATTGTTGTTCTTTATCGATATCGAGGTGGCTGATGTGGATGTCTGTAAAGGAAGACCAACCCTGCTGCTGCTGCTGCTGCCGTTGGGTGAAGAGGGCGAAAGGTTGTTGTTTGAATTCAACGATGTTTTGCTGCAACTAAGTTGGCTTGTGTGAGGCTGCAGCTGATGTTGCTGCAAATATGTTGCTGTCGTGTGATGTTGCAAACCACAACTACCCCTTGTGGCCCGAAACGAGCTGTAGGGTCTTGTATTGTATTGAAAACTGCTAACAGGCATTGTGTTTGTTGTAGCTTTTTAGTGTTTGATGAACATTTAAGTGTTGAAATTATTGTATTGACGATAATAGGAACGAAAAACAATTCCGAAATCAAAGGCTGTTGATTGTTAGCTACGTATCCTTTGAGTAGTATCACAAATTCTCCCATAGATTTTCTTAGTAAATTCGTTGTTTATTTTTAGTTTTTTAAAAAGGTATTTCTTATCTTAACTTATATTCGTTGTTTTTCACATTTCTTTGTTTTAACAATATTTTTTCTTAGTGGATTCTCTTAATGATTTTTGCGGATGATTTGATTTTTATTAAAAAAAAAATAACTTTTACTCTGTATTGTCACATTTCTTAAAATTCTGTAAGGAAAATTAGTAAATCATGAAATATTGAAAATAGAAACGGAATATGCTCGTTTTTCTTTTTTGGAAGTAAAATGTCCATTGTCGTTGAAGCGGTTGGAGAAAATTTGCGCAGGTATTTTTATGAGTTCTGTTTATACTACTTGATGTTTTGCTTTATTAGTTATTTTTCACATTTTTTTTATTATTAATTTAAAAAAAATATTAAAATGAATATATAAAAAAAAAGTTTGCAAATGTTTTCTTGTGTGTTTTGCTTGCGATATTTTTCGAACACTTGCATAGTGGAAAATTCTCAATTCAGATGAGTGTTTGATTGCATTTAGTATGATGAATTTTTAAAAAGCAGCATTCCAAACAACCGCTGTTGAAGATCTGTGGCTAGATCTGAAACAGCTATACGGTTTGCCAGGAATCATGGGGATGCATGTGCAAAACATCTTATTAAAAAAAAAACAAACTATATCTCTATTTATAGAGATATAGATGGTTTTGAGCGTAAATAATGAAAGAAAAAAAATAATTGAAAATATGATAATTTATTTAACCTTATTGTAAAGGGTTTTTCAATAAGAGTGCTACAAAAGTTTTTTTAAATAAAACGAAACCGGTTTTAGATACCAATGAAATTCTTTATTCCTGTGAAAGTACGTTAGATGCCATTATGTATGGAACTCGATTTCTTTTGCATGGCCACCACGGGCACGCTTGCAGAAGTCCAGACGCTGAACCCAATTTTCGACGGTTTTCAAGCATAAATCGGCCGATACTGCTGCAATTTCACGTACGATATTCGTACGAAGTTCATTAATCGTCGCTGGCTTGTTGGCATAGACCACAGACTTGACGTAGCCCCACAGGAAATAATCTAACGGCGTCAAATCGCACGACCGAGGCGGCCAATCGACTGGGTCATTTCGTGAGATAACACGTTCACCAAACTTGGTTTCCAATAAATTTATTGTGGCATTCGCTGTGTGGCTTGTGGCGCCGTCCTGTTGGAACCACATGTCCTCCAAGTCCATATTATCCAATTGGGGCCAAAAGTATTCGGTTATCATTGAACGGTAGCGATTCGCATTCACAGTAATGTGCCAGTCTTGATCATCACGGAAGAAGTACGGCCCAATGACGCCGCCGGCCCATAAACCGCAACAAACCGTAATTTTTTCGGGATGCAATGATGACTCATGGATTACGTGTGGATTGCTGTCTGACCAATAACGCATATTTTGCTTATTGACGAAGCCATTCAGCCAGAAATGAGCCTCATCGCTGACGACCATAAATTGGACGTAGCGCTCTTAAAGTTGAGGCCACTGACTCCAAATTTCGGTAGTAAATTTTAATAATTTCGACTCGTTGTTGGCTCGTATATCTTTCCATGATGAAATGGCAAACCTTACTGAAGAGAAATGTCAAAAGAGCGGGAAAAAGTATGGCGTCGTTTGCTGTCCCTATCGATTTACTTTTGTAGCGTCTCTGTTGAAAAACCCTTTATTTTATAAAAAATAATTCTTTGATGAAAATCATTATATTTTAATTAAATTTAAAAACAAAATTTAAAACTAATGAAATTTAGTAATATTAACACAAATTTAAATTGTATTTATTTATTGTTTTGTTGGCCATAAATAATCTTTTTATTATTTATTTAGTTTTTTGAAATATTTAATAGTATTATTAATTTTATATATTCTTTTTAAACTGGTTGTTGTTTTTATAATGTTGTTTAAGTAAAAAAAATTAAACGTTTTTAATTTGTTTAATTTATTTTCAAATTTGGTTTTTAATTATTCCGCTTTTTTTATTTTAATTTTTTACTCGTTTTTCAATTCGTTTTTTGATTGTTGTGTTTAATTTTTAATTTCCATTTAAATTTGTTACTGGATTTTAAGTTTCTCTCTCAACTTCTTACACTTTGTTAAAAATTGTTTGTTAATTTATTTTTTATAGTTTTTAATATATAGTATTTTTTAAGGCTTTTTATTTTTTATTTTATTTTAAAAATTTTTTTTGCTTGTTTAATTTTTTTTTTTTTACTTTTTTTAGTTTTTAATCAGGTATATTAAATTAAGTAAGTTCGTTGCTTTTAATTATTTGTAACTCTTTAATTTATATAATTATTTTTAATTTGGTAATGCAAACATTTTTAAAATTTATGAAACTATTTAGTATATAAAAGGATTTGCAAAACTTGTCGCGCATACACTCAAACAACTAATTGTCTGAAAAGAGGTTACAGTATCCGCAAATGCCGCTGTTGCCACTAAAATGCAGTTGCTACAATGGAATTGAGTTTGTCCCAACGGAATTTAGTACCCACAACTGAACTTCGGTTGAAGCAATCTCTAATGCGGTTGTGACAACCTCTAATGCGGTTGTGACAACTTCAATGCGGTTGCTTCAACTTCTAATGCGGTTTTGATAATCTATAATGCTGTTGTGACAACCTCTAATGCGGTTGTGACAACTTCTAATGCGATTATTACATTCTCTAAAGCGCACAATAGAACTGAAGCGGTTTTGACAATCTATAATGCTGTTGTGACAACCTCTAATGCTGTTGTGACAACCTCTAATTCGGTTGTGACAACCACTAATGCGGTTGTGACAACAAACAAAATTCGTGATTACAACAAAACAAAACCACTATTTATTATGTAAATATACGTCAGTAAACATTTCCCTCAGAAATAAAGATTACGATTAATTTCAATATTCTAGTCCAGAGTTTCCAGAAAATTAGTGAAACCAATTAATTGTTGTCTGATGAGATTTTATTCAACGTAAGAAAAACTAGTCAAGCTCATCAGTTTTTTGTTTTAAATAAAATCACGGTTGTTTTTAACTATGCGAATGTTGAAGTCCATTATAAATTAAGATTATTACTTTCTCAGTTTTCACAAAATTTCAAATGAATTAAAAGTAGATTCAGGTCCTTCGCGCCGGTTAGAACCATATGACCAATTGTAGTACCGATTTCATAACACTTTATAAATGTTATACACTTTAACTACTAGTATTTTTGTACCAATTCCAAATCAGTAACAGTATTAAATAAACGAATTTTAATTCATTCGATTACAAATACGTTTTCGAAAAATGCGCAGCCTTTTCAACACTTCTTTAGGTTTTCAACTAAATTAACGTTACAAAAATCGAGTGGAAATATCATTCAACAACAGTGATTAAAACATTTTCCTCCTTTCCTCTGTTGTTTTGTTTAAGCTTTTCTCTACGATTTTTGTTTAGGTTTTTCTATTTTCAAAGCCCTTAAGAAGACAATGAAGGAGAATAAGAAGGAAGAGAAGCGACGTAGAGAATGAATAACAAGCCGCCGCATTTCATAGTCTTCAATTTGTCCGCATTTGAGGGAGCGGGCAAAGGGAGGAAAATGAAAACACTAATACTAAACCAAGAAGAAAATGTTGTTAATCTTCCAAAAAGACTTTCAAAACAACATCATAGTCATCACATTGACAGAATACAACGGAACAGAACAACCGCATTAAATGTTAAAATGTTCATACATATGTATGCAATTTTCTGTCGCTAGTTCTATGTTTGCAATTATATGTTTTGATGTTGGTTTGCCAAAAGCTTAGAGAAACAAGAGTGAACAATATTGCATACGACGGTTTTCATGTTCACTAAAACAAAGTGACAAGGAAAGTGAAATACAATCGATATTGGTCATGTTATTGGTTGTACTGCATTTCTGCATTTCTTTCGGTTCATTTGATTTGCTTTAAAAAAATGATTAAAAGTTCTTGAAAAAATAAAGAACAAATAAAAGACCTTCCAAAGAAATGGATGTGAATAGATGACAGCGAGTACAAAACTATTAGCAGTGAACTCAATTATTGATGAATTGACATTAATACATTTATGCAATAGTAATTTAAAGAAACATCTACACAAATTTCCAAAGTAAACTAAATTAAATCTGTTTATACATATAGGTTGGCCTTCGCTGGTTTTTAATAAAAAAAAGAAGCCTCATTTTACATACAAATGTTTTTTCTTTTAATAATAGTTTTTAACCCGGAAATGTTTTTTAAAACCCGGAAAATGTTTATATATATAATTATGTTATATAATTAAGAAATGATGGAAGAATAAAAATTAATGAAAATCGAATGAAAATGAAAATTTAATTTAATTACTCATTATTTTTTTTTTTAATTTAATATCATTTCATTTACTTCAATTTTCAAGTTAATTCCTAATTAATGTAATTTTACTTTTTATTGTGAATTAAATTTTATTTTAAATTTGAATTAATTTTTAATTTAAATCATATTTTGCTTTTAATTTATTTTATTTCATAAGTATAAAAATTATATAGGTAATAAAGATTTCAAAGATTTGAAAGAGGAAAATAAAAGATTTGAGAGATTTAATTAAAAGATTAAAAGATTTAAAAATATTTAAAAATATTTAAAAATATTTAAAAATATTTAAAAATATTCAAAAAGATTTAAAATATTTAAGATTTAAGATTCAAAAGATAAAAGAAATACAGTTCGCAATCGGTGCAAAACTGTAGGTCCCAATCAGTGAGTGTAGAACCAATCACTTCATGGGATATAATGGACAACCATTTTTTTAGATTTAAGATTTAATGATTTAAAAGACAAAAGATTTAAAATATCTAAACAATATAAGATTTAAGACAAAAGATTTGACAGATTTTAGATTTAAAAAATTTTAAAGATTTCCATCATTAAGACTTCAAAGATTTGTAATCCTGAATTAAATCCTTGTATGTGAAATAAAAGATTTGAAACATTTAAGATTAATTTAAGCATTAATATATTTAAAACATTTAAGACGTTTAAAAGATTTAAGATTTAAAACATTTAAAAGAATTCAAAGACCTAAAAAATTTAAAACGTTGAAACATTTAAAAGTGTTAATATACTTATATAAAAGACTAGCAAACACGGCAACTTCGTCGTGCCTACAAAAGTATTTATGACATCTGTCATTGCCTGAAATTCATCCAAGCGTTAACGGATGATAAAAAAAAATATAGCCTATATCGCTCAGTGGTAACGGAGCATTGTACTGGTGAAAGGATTTTTAAAATCGGATGAGTGGTTTAGGATATTGTCCACCGTACATATGGTGGCCGTCCGGGTTCCGTAGTTTTTTTATGTATATTTATGTTATGTTTGCATTTTTTTGGTCTTTCATTGTTGCATCAAAATGTACACCAGTTTAAAATGAGGTTAAAAAGTAAACTTCATATTTTATAGATTAAAATTGTATCAGTAATATTCAGGGTTAGAGTAGGTTCACGAAGTTAATCTTCCAAATGTATTAATCTTGGTCGGTGTAAATGCCGTATAACAGACCCACAAACATTTTCTCTTTATAATATTAGTTTAGATTTAAAAATGTTAAAGATTTAAAAGATTATAACGATTATAAATATTATATAGAAGTTAAAGATTATAAAGATTATAAAGATTATAAAGATTATAAAGATCATAAAGATTATAAAGACTATACAGCTTATAAGAGATTATAAAGATTACAAAGATTACAAAGATTATAAGGATTATAAGGATTATAAAGATTATAAAGATTATAAAGACTATAAAGATTATAAAGATTATAAAGATTATAAAGATTATAAAGATTATAAAGATTATAAAGATTATAAAGATTATAAAGATTATAAAGATTATAAAGATTATAGATTATAAAGATTATAAAGATTATAAAGAATATAAAGAATATAAAGATTATACAGATTATAAAGATTATAAAGATTATAAAGATTATGAAGATTATAAAGATTATAAAGATTATAAAGATTATAAAGAATATAAAGATTATACAGATTATAAAGATTATAAAGATTATAAAGATTATAAAGATTATAAAGATTATAAAGATTATCGGCCTTATTCATAAAAGGTTATGAGGGGTTTGATGGACGATTTATCATATAAAAAACGTCTCTCAAATCTCTCACAACTTTTTACGAATAGATAGTAAAGATTATAAACATTATCGGCCTTATTCATAAAAAGTTGTCATAGCTTTGTTAAAGGTTTAAGAAGGTAAAGCCCAAAAATTTTATTCATAATCGAAAAATTCCTCTGTTAAGAGTTCTCTAACGTCGCCATTTTTGTTGAACGTTTAACCCTTCTTTAAGGCCATTTTATCCGGATTAATACACAAATGAAACAGTTTTTTACATTTCACGCGTGCCGTACTTAAATATTTATGCGATATAAACACTTTGAATTATTCTGTGTATATTTGCAGCGTTTATAGTGTTACAATATCCTGCCAAGCAACCAAATAGTTTCGGTCCAATTTTTATCATTTTTAACCAAAATGAACTTTTGTTTACATAGTGATGTATATAAAATCAAAACATTGAAACTACAACCTATTATCCGGTTTTATATTCGACTACCCAAAACTAAAATCCAATTCAATATGATTTGTTGACACTTCTTCCAAATTTATGAATACAGCAAAATATTAATTGATCTTTTTATTGAATAGTTCTTTCCATTAATGTTTAAAATTTTGCAAAAATGCATTGACGCATTTAAATAAGAAAAAATTAATTCGGTCTATCGGTTATTGTTCATCTTCTGAGAATACATAAAAGAGGGTTGTCAGTCAATTATCTGTTCCCAAGTCAAAATACTCATTATGAATACGGTTCTAATAAAACCTTCGCCAAATCTTAAAGCTTTCAATAACTGATGACTGCTTTAGGGGTAATTTAATGATTTTTTATGAATAAGACCGTATAAGTATAAAGATTATAAAGATTATAGATATTAAAAACATTATGAACATTGTAAAGAAAATAAAGATAATGAGCATTATAAAGATCATAACGGTTATAAAGATTATACAGATGACAATGATTACATACATTACAAATATTACACTGATTATAAAGATTACAAAGATTATAAAGATTATAAAGATTATAAAGATTATAAAGATTATAAAGATTATAAAGATTATAAAGATTATAAAGATTATAAAGATTATAAAGATTATAAAGATTATAAAGATTGTAAAGATTATAAAGATTATAAAGATTATAACGATTATAAAGATTATAAATATTTTAAAGATTATAAGGATTATAAAGATTATAAAGGTTATACAGATTATAAACGTTATAAAAATTATAACGATTACACAGATTATAATATTACATTAGATATAAATATTAAAAAGATTGTAGAGACTATAAAGATTATAAAAATTCTAAACATTATAAAGATAATAAAGATTTTAAAAATTATAAAGATTATAAATATTAAAAATATTATGAACAATATGAAGAATATAGTGATATACCGCCTTATTCATAAAAGGTTATGATAGGTTTGAGAGACGGTTTTTGTATGATAAATCGTCTCTCAAACCTCTTCTAACTTCTTATGAATAAGGCCGATAGATTATAAAGGTGATTACAAAGGATATAAAGATTACAATGATTACAAAGCTTACAAAGATTATAAAGATTATAAACATTATAAAGATTACAAAGATTATAATGATTACAAAGATTATAAAGATTACAAATACTGTAAAGATTATAAAAATTATAAACATTGTAAAGATTATAAAGATTATAAATATTATAAAGATTGTAACGATTGTAAAGCTGATAAAGATTATCAAGATTGTAAAGTTCAAAATGTATAAAGATTGTAAAGATATATAGAACTAAATGATATAGAACTTATAAAGATTATAAAATGTATAAAAGATTAAAGTATATGACTTATAAAGATTATAAATTTATTAAAACTTCTTGTCTTATTCATAAAATGTTGTATAAATTTGTATTTCAAAATGTATACCGATCGGTTCAGTATCACTTTCTGGATTGATTAAGCTGTGTCCGTCTGTCTGTTTGTCTGTATGAGGTACATGTAAAGTTTATAATCAAAGTATAAGTCGGAAATATAACCCGATTTGGATAAAATGTTGTAATGATTTTTGTAATTGATTTGTACCGCGGACGAACCTATTAAACATGATTATAATCGGACCATGTTTTGATATAGTAGCTCCCATATAAATGGACAATACGAATTTTGTTTGTAGGGTCCAGGCGGTACACGTTTCATCGGAATGAAACAACATTTTGTACTAGGGGAGGAAAATCACAAAAAGTAGGTAGACTGAAAATGGGTCGCCTAGGTCGGCAGTTTGACATAGCCCTGATGCTCACAGTCCAACTAAGTTTGAAGCTATGGGCAGAAGATTCTTCAAATCTTAACCAACTTCAACAACATTTTGAAACGAAGCGTTTCGTAGATCACGGATAGATAATCCCTTAGGTCGGGCATGGATGGTAGTTACTGAAAATTAACCATATCGGTCCAAATTTTGATATAACCATAATAAATCTTGATCGATATCAAAAAAATTTGATTCGTAAGTTTGAATCGGATCAGTGATGGTAGATTTTTGAAATGGTAGAATAGAAAATCTACATTTTTATATAGTTGGCATACAACATAAATTATTACATGGTGTAGGGCATTACATTGGTTTAAACCAACTTTGCTCCTGACCACTAGGTTTTAATTTGACTTTATTTTATTTGCAATATAATGAATTATATAAATTGTAGTTTATAAAATATTTCATTGTCGAAGGACGAGTTGCACACTCGTCATTTAAAAGCTCAAATTATAAGCTCACAGAAAATTTTCATATTAGATGACCATCATCGGGTATTTAAATTATATTTAAATGAGAATTTTCAACTGTGAAACTGGCCATAAATCTTACACCTAATACTAAATTATAATTCGTAAATTCGCTTTTACTATTTTAACATAACCTCAAAAAACCAACTGGATAACAATCAAAGCTCAATCTTTCGATCGAGTCATTGGTGAACAGCGTCCCAAAGCTGTTATGACCACACTAGATAGCGGTGTTTTATTTTAAACTGACATAAAGAATATATCAACCATCGTGGTTAAAAATTAAATGATTTCGCTTATTTGGCTGCACAATTGTTTTGTCACATATAGATGGCGCAGGTGTTCCATTGTGATGCATATGTATATCTGATGATAAAAAGGCAACGTGGTTATGCCGTGTAGCTTATGGCGAAAAGGACCTAAGATTCAAAAGGACTCGAACTAAGATTTTAAATGTTCCAGCTGTTCTTCTATTACTTCTTACAAATGTATCTAAACGATAGTTCCGCTTTAGACTTTTGTTTTAAATTGTATCATCCATACTATCGTCACATCCTAGTGGTAGAGATTCTAATACCCTGAGGGGCAGCACTTTAACCAACGAACATCTAGAAATTATTAAAACCCCGCATAAATAAATGGACACATGAATGATGTTGACTTGACAGCTCCGATAAACAAATACAATACATCATACTTATTATGAGATCATAACTATTTAAAGAAATTCTACATTATTAAAAAAAATATATAATAATAATAAAAATTCTACATACTTCTTATTAACCCATTCCCAGACAACCAACCACATTAATGAGAAGTTGGAAAAAAAATTACTGAATACAGATAATAGTTGCTGCCTGGATGCTGAATAAAACAATTGCACAAATATTTAATTAACTATACGAGCATATGAATATTTAAGATCTGATGACTTAGCATCACACAAAGAACATATGGATTTCATTATTAAATTAAGCTGGCACAGGGTCTTCACGCACAAAATTATGTTCACAAGCTCATGAAAACAAAAATTGTACAATTGAAATATTAATTAAACAAAATTAAAGACTTAAGAAGAGCAAGAATTTGTGTGACTAACAAATTTCTTTCGCTTCTAATCGATTAAAGTAAGCAACATTAAATCAAAGGATTTTTCCTTCTCCAAAAATTGGTAGAAGTCAAGACATGAATAATCTCCCTGTATACTTTCAAACCACTGTGCATCATATGTTTCAAATATTCCTAATGTATTCTACTGGTACTTGCGGATCTGGACACATAAAATTTAAAAGCAACCCCAACAAAAACAAACATACACGATTAAAAATAATTGACAAACAATAAAAAACAAAAGCAATATTGAAAATAAAATAAAAATTTAAAAAAATCAACTCGGAATTAAGTGTATAAATAAGTTTTAAATAAAACTAAATATATTAGCGTACATAATGCAGCAAAGTGGTGTAAGATCCCAAACGAACTTTGAATGGAAAATTGTTTCTGACTTCACAATGAAGCGCTGAAACAGCAGCTCAGGCTCAATTCTTTTTTGTTTCTAATCACATTGAGATAGATTTTATGCAGTTCTTTACAACAGACCTTGAGAAAGATGCCAATAGAAGTAACCTATATATAGGAGACCATAGGTGGTGTGACAAATTCAATTAAATGACGGTTATAAAAATTACAAGCATCAAAAGAAACATAAAAATGTAATGAGATATTAAAAATAAAGATTTGAAAAGCTACAAACATTTTAAGGATTTTAAAGATTTGAAAAATGTTTGTTTCGAAATGGTTATAAACTTTTCAAAAGATAAATAAAATTGATTATTATGGAAGACGGTTGAGAAGATATGTAGTCATTTCATTGCCACCAAAACTAATCATCAGGTCCCTTATACGGATTATAATGATTATAAATATTATAAAGATTATTAGATTATAACGATTATAAAGATTATAAAGATTATAAAGATTTTAAAGATTAGAAAGATTATAAAGATTATAAAGATTATATAGATTATAAAGATTATAAAGATAATAAAGATTATAAATATTATAAAGATTATAAAGATTATAAATATTATAAACAATATAAAGATTATAAATATTATAAAGATTATAAAGCTTATAAAGATTATAAAGATTATAAAGATTATAAATATTATAAAGATTATAAATATTATAAAGATTATATAGAATATAAAGATTATAAACATTATAAAGATCATGAAGACTATAACGATTGTAAAGATTATAAAGATTATTCAGATTATAAAGATGATTATAAAGATTATAAATATTATAAAGATTATAAAGTTTATAAAGATTATAAAGATTATAAAGATTATAAAGATTATAAAAATTATGAAAATTATGAAGATTATAAAGATTATAAAGTTTATTAAGATTATAAATATTATAAAGATTATAAAGATTATGAAGATTATAAAGATTATAAAGATTATAAAGATTCTTAACCCTGCTGTTAGATTAGAAAAAACTTACGAATCTTAGATTGAGGGACCATTTGGTCCATACTGCAATTTTCATCCAAAATAATAATTTTATCTTATTCTTTGTAACTATTTTGGTTCAAAAATTTCTAAAGCAAGTATTTGACATATCAAAAACATCCGCTAACATATCAAAAACATCTTCTAAATATTTGACATGAATTTACATTCGCTTGGTAATGAAAAAACTTACGAATCTTAGATTGAGGGACCATTTGGTCCATACTGGAATTTTCATCCAAAATAATAATTTTATTTTATCCTTTGTAACTATTTTGGTTCAATAATTTCTAAAGCAAGTATTTGACATATCAAAAACATCTTCTAAATATTTGACATGAATTTACATTCGCTTGGTAATGAAAAAATGTACTATTGACCAAATGGTCCTCTAATCTAAGATTCGTCATTTTGTATTTTTCTCAGTCCTGAATAAAGTTAGAAAATTTAATTTTCGCACATAACATTGTTTTATTAAAAGACCCCATTAGCAGAAAAATTTAGTCAGTATATATCACCGTTCCAAAGTTACAAGGGAAAACAGAAAAAATTTGGACCAAATGGTCCTAATCTAACAGCAGGGTTAAGATCATAAAGATGATTATAAATATTATAAAGATTATAAACATCATAAAGATTATATAGATTATATAGATTATAAAGATTATAAAGATTATAAAGATTATAAAGATTATAAAGATTATAAAGATTATAAAGATTATAAAGATTATAAAGATTATAAAGATTATAAAGATTATAAAGATTATAAAGATTATAAAGATTATAAAGATTATAAAGATTATAAAGATTATAAAGATTATAAATATTATAAAGATTATAAAGATTATAAAGATTATAAAGATTATAAATTTTATAAAGATTATAAAGATTATAAAGCTTATAAAGATTATAAATATTATAAAGATTATATAGAATATAAAGATTATAAACATTATAAAGATCATGAAGACTATAACGATTGTAAAGATTATAAAGATTCTTGAGATTATAAAGATAATTATAAAGATTATAAATATTATAAAGATTATAAAGTTTATGAAGATTATAAAGATTATAAAAATTATGAAAATTATGAAGATTATAAAGATTATAAAGTTTATTAAGATTATAAATATTATAAAGATTATAAAGATTATGAAGATTATAAAGATTCTTAAGATCATAAAGATGATTATAAATATTATCAAGATTATAAAGATTATAAATATTATAAAGATTATAAAGATTATAAATATTTTAAAGATTATAAATATTTTAAAGATTATAAATATTATAAAGATTCTCAAGATCATAAAGATTATAAATAGTATGAAAATTATAAACATCATAAAGATTATAAAGGCTATAAAGATTATAAGGATTATAAACATTATAAAGACTATAAAGATTACAGAGATTGTACAGATTATACAGATTATAAACATTATAAAGATTACGAAGATTATTATGAAGATTATAAAGATTATAACGATTATAAAGACTACAAAGATTGTAAAGATTATAAAGATTCTTAAGATCATAAAGATGATTATAAATATTATAAAGATTATAAATATTATAAAGATTATAAAGTTTATAAAGATTGTAAAGATTATAAGTATTATAAAGATTATAAATATTATAAAGACTATAAAGATATAAAGTGTACACAGATTATACGGCATTTACACTGACCAAGATTAGCGCATTTCGAAAGTTAACGCCCACGCTAACCCAGAAGATTACTCATACAATTTTAATCTGTAAATCATTTAAAATAGGTGTAGAATTTGATGCCACTCCGCGAAGTACCAAAAAAAATTCAACCATATTAAAAACATACACAAAAAAATCCCCTTTTTTCCAGATGGAAGCCGATTAAAAAATTTCCCACGCGTTGCCGCCACCAAAAATGTTTTGAAGTTCATCAGTTTAAAATGTTTACCGATTTGGCCGACTGATACAATTTTAAAGGGTCTGTTATTTTAAAAACATACCAAATATTTTATAAAACTGGTAAAACCAAGAGCCGCAAATTTAATGTTTCTGTTGTGCCACAGTTTTCGGTAATTTGGTGTCGACACGTAAGCACAAAGTTGCCACCTGTAATTTCCATTTAATCTCAAATTGGGTGGTGTAAACGGCAAAGATTAGAGAACAAGATTATCGCTATCTAACCTGGCCGCGATAAACTGCGGACTAAATGCTACATTACTTATATAAGGAATATGAAGATTTTAAAGATTATAAAGACTATATACATATATTATAAAGATTATAACGACTATATAGATTATAAAGATCATAAAGATTGTAAAGATTATAAAGATTATAAAGATTCTTAAGATTATAAAGATTATTATAAAGATTATAAAGATTATAAAGACTATAAAGATTATAAAGTTTATAAAGATTATAAAGACTATAAAGATTATACAGATTATAAAGATTATAAAGATTATAAAAATTGTAAAGATTATAAAGCTAACAAAGATTATAAGACTATCAATAAGATTATAAATATAATAAGATTATAAATATTATAAAAATTATAAAGATAACAAAGATTAGAAAGATTATAAAGACATAAAGATTGTAAAGATTATAAATATTATAAAGATAATAATGATTATAAAGATTATAAATATTATATAAATTATAAATATTATAAGGGTCAATCATAAAGAAACCTGTAAAAACCTTTTGTTTTTCTTAAACTTAATGTCAAGCCTTTCTACAACCTGTCATCCCACTGGCGTAGCACCCATTTCAATGTAATAATGGCAACACATTTACAAATCTAAAACCAAACCCCAAATTTATAGGAACATTTTCGTAATAAGGTCATATTGTTTCAAGTGCTACTACCAACATGAAAACATAATTAACTTTACTATAATCTTTTCCCAAAAAAATACAATATTGTAGATTAAGTGTGGGTTCCTCGACATCTATCACTATTACTAAATAGCGTAATGAAGTACGAAAGTATTCGTCAGCTCGTTTTCACTTTATACAGACTCAACACCACAAAAACGCACCACAAACGCTCAGACACAACAACAAAAATGTATGAATGTGTGATGAATCAATTCCCCAGCAGTCATTGAATTTTGAAAATCTATACGAACCGATAAGATACTACAAGTGGATGTAGAGGAGATGTTATGTTAGAGATGGTCTGCCCTTGAAATTAAGAAACCAAGTGTATGACGAGACTACGATGGGGTATAAAGCAACAGCAGCAAAACCAGTGACAGCATCAAAAATAAAACGTAAAATTTGAATTGAGAAGCTTTGACACAAAAGCGTGCGGTTGCGTGAAACGAGGGTGTGAAATTCGCTTAATGATTCGAAATAAATTTAAAAACAAAATTGTATTGTAATAAACGAAATTTAATACTGCATCATTGAAGCCAAGCGAACATGTTTCTTGATGGGAATTATATAAAATGATTTGGCTTAAAGCCAATTAATTGAATGACCGACAAAAGCACGTGTTTGTGAAAGCTTAATTCTTTGGGTGCTTAATGAAATCAAAAGAAAATAAGTGAATAAAAGCCAATTAATGTGATAAGCTTTGAGGAGCATGTCTTACGAATAGAACGCCCGAATGATAAATGGAAATACAATTATTTGGCATAAAACTCAGGCATATGTTACATGAAGGAAAGATGCCTCAAGTACATGAAAGTATTGTACTCATGGTCAGCATAAATTTTATTAAAAGAAAATAGATTGTACTAAAAAGTACATATTCTTCTACATATTAAAGATAAAGGAACATAAATAAAGGGTATACGGAAAAATACATAAGATTTAACAAAAAGTACCAAAGGCGTTCGAAACTGGAAATAAATGTACATAAAGTGTAGCAAACACATTATAGATTACCAAAAAATGCACAATTCGACCAAAAATTATATGAACTTAAAAAGTACATAATCCGGTCAAAAAGTACTCAAGGTGTTCTAAAAACGTATAATAAGCGACAACTTGTACGATTTATGGGATTACAAAATTGGGAAATAAAGTGAAAATGATGCGATGTGATGTGTGAAGCGTCTAATGTGGTAAGACCCTTAGGTACATTGGCGAATTTCATTTTAACGCTGCTACACGCTGAAAAATCTGTCGTTTTCTGTTGTTTGGATGCAAATATAACATGTGTTCGGAGCTTGTCGCAAATTTAATATAGTTGTGCCCAAACGCATTTTGTTTGCTATTCAATATGACATGTTTGGGACACAATGATTAATATGTCATAACATATGTGTTTGCGACCCAAATATATCTGTGTTTGTGTTTGTTGCACTGTTTATACTCTCTCGAGAGCAAGAGA
This sequence comes from Phaonia tiefii, assembly GCA_963931995.1. Classification (NCBI taxonomy): domain Eukaryota; kingdom Metazoa; phylum Arthropoda; class Insecta; order Diptera; family Muscidae; genus Phaonia; species Phaonia tiefii. The sequence continues at coordinate 66,725,163 of OZ008367.1, forward strand.
ATAAAAGAGGGGCAACGAATGTGCCTATATTGTAAGTGTGTATGTGTATTTTTGAATTATTCTCTCAGTGAGTGATTCATACATATTCCTGAATGTGCATGTAAAATGCAGATGAAGACAGTGTTTCTTATTTTGGCTGATGTATTGCGTTTTAGTTTCATGTATTCGGTCGTCAATGGTTCATCAAAAGCGCTTGATCAGTTGAAAAAGAATAAACAAACGCTCGGACGGTTAAATGGTTTGTGATGTTGCTTTGGTTTTTGTGTATATGTTTCGCATATATTTATGCGTGATACCAAAGTGAGAAATGATTTTGAAGAAAGAAACTGGAATGGGCAACAACGTGAAGCCATTTTTTCTGCCCGAGCCTCTATTGAAAAAATCGAAATGGCGGACCTTTTGTGAAATATAATCAAAATGGCCGTCTGTGATGCAATGGTTAGTGGGCGCGCCTCTTGTACATGAGATCCTGGGATCGAACCCTGCTCTGACCACCTTAAAAAACAATTTAAAAAAAATTCTTTCGGCGGCGGTCACCTCGCATACGAGGGTTGAATGTTATGTTTCGGGATTTGGCAACCCTAGTGTTGCAATCTGGCAACTGACAGCTCTATCGTAAAGATGGACATTTTTGAGGTTATGCGTACTCAGAACGTTTTGACATACGAGCGCTATTTGTGTTGTTTACAGTAACTTAAGAGAGTCATCTCGGCCAAAAATGAAATTAAATTGTAAACATTTTCGTGCGATTATTTTTTACAGCTTTCGACGTGGATTAACTCAGCAACAGTGCATGGATGAACTTAATTCAATTTTTGGCGATGAAGCTCCATCAAGGACCAGTGTTTATCGATGGTATGCTGAATTCAATAGTGGTCGTAGTTCACTCCAAGACGAATTTCGTGAAAGTCGTCCAAAATCAGCTGTTGTTCCGAAAACCATTGATTTTGCAAGATCGTCATGTGACCTATCGTGAGATTGAGACAACCTTAGGCATTAGTGGGACCAGCATACATTCAATATTGCATAAACATTTGACTGGCAAAAAAAAATTGTTTGCGTTGGGTCCCACACAATTTGTCAATCGCTCAAAAAAAGGCTCGTGTCGATTCGAAAGAAATGCTCCAAAAATACGATCGCGGTGCTTTGAACCACGTCTATGACATCGTGACAGGTGATGAATCCTGGATTTACGCGTATGAGCCCGAAAGTAAACAGCAGTCAACTGTATGGGCGTTTCAAGATGAGTCAAAAGTTGTTCGCGCCCGAAGCACTTCCAAGCAAATGGTCGCCTGTTTTTTCGGAAAACCCGGACATGTCGCAACCGTACCACTAGAACAACGCAGAGTATTGAATTCTGAGTGGCACACAAATATTTGTTTGCCAGCTGTCTTCCAAGAAATCAGGAAAACCAACCGCCGAAGACGGATCACTCTTCACCACGGCAATGCGAGCTCGCACACATCGGCTGAAACAACTACATTTTTGTGCACCCAAAACATCGATTTGATGGATCATCCGCCGTATAGTCCTGACTTGGCACCGAATGACTTGTATTTATTCCCGTACGTAAAAAACAAACTGAGAGGTCAACGTTTTTCGACACCTGAAGAAGCGGTTGCTGCATTCAGAATGCATGTTTTGGAGATACCTCAATCAGAGTGGCAAAAGTGTTTCGACAATTGGTTCAAACGCATGCAAAAGTGTATAAATCTTCATGGGGAATATTTTGAAAAACAATAAAGTGATTTTCGATGATTAATATTTGTTTTTGTTCTCTAATCCCGAAACATAAAATTCAACCCTCACATGCTAATGTTTGCATTTAAATACACCTGAGTTTGAGACTTGCAAAATTATATAAATGTTTGAAGTGTGTTCCAAACATATGCATGGTTCCTGCAGAATATGTTTGGGAGTATTTGTTACAGAGGCAGTTTTTTCAGCGTGTAGTTTGAAAACTGTTACAATTTGCATGGGGAATGTCGTTTTGTTCTAAAAGTGTTATAATTTGTATAGAGAATGTCGCTTAGCATCAGCAACTGACTTTATAAAAGATTCAAATGACGATAATAACTACACGCTGGAAAATCTGTAATTTTTTTATGTTTGGATGCAACTATAACGTGGTTGTAGCTTGTCGCAAATATACTATACTTGTGCCCAAACACATTGCGTTTGCTATTCAATAAAACATGTTTGAGACACAACGATTAATAGGTTATAATATATATTTTTGACACTCAAATCTGTATTTTTTTGTTGGAAAAAGCTAAAAACAAATACGAGGCAGAAAACAAAGAAACAAAAAAAGCAGCAAATCTTCAATTCACAAAAAGAGTGCTTACAAACATGTACATGTTTCCTGCAATATGTTGCTGGGGCCGATATTTTTCAGCGTGTACACACGAGCATTGCCATATTGGGTTTTTATCATCATAAATACATCACTACAAAGAAAAATAAACGTCACCTGTATCTTACAAATCAATTGTATCAATTGTAAAGGCACGTAAGCGAAAATCATCTTAGTTTTAAGGATGGTAGCTTCTTACAAAACAACATCGATCTTTTATGTTTGATGAGAAAAACAACAAAACCGAAATATACTACTTCGAAATTATCTATTGATAAGTGGAATCTCAACCAAATTACCCATTAAACAAAGTACGGATATCTAGCCAATCAATACCCATTTATTTGCACACAATATACACATTTATTTAATAACACAATTTCCTCACAAGCCTCTAAATATAACTTAAAAACAAAATTTAAATTCTGATATTCAAGATTTTGCCATGTGACTCGCATCGTGTCTGAGCATGTTTGAACTCATACATCAAAATCTATTAAAAAAAATCTCAAATTGAAATTAAGCAAAACCAATCTGAAAGATGCGAATGCCATTTGATTTAAAAAAAACTCGTTTCTAAAAATCTATTAAGTAACATCACAAAACAACAACCAAACTCTGAAAGTGTTAATAAATCTTTGCAATAACAATAATTATATGAACCGACGTCGTCTATTAGAGGTTCGAAAGCTGGCACTTCTTGATAATGGTGGTGAACAGCTGCTTTGGTTTAATCGTAACATAGTGAATGGAAATGAACAAAATCAGCAAAACCAAAGACACATGTGGGGAGACGACGATAGAAAGAAAAAACCCACAACAATAACAAATAACCGCAAAAAATTTGTAAGCAGAAAAACAAAAAGAAAACGCTAACAACACTAACTATAGCTCAATGATGGTAACATTAGATTCTGCTTCATCAGCTCAGGCCCAATAAGATCGGTAGTCATACAACAGACACTTGAGGTACAGAGGAGAGACACGATTGTAGTTTCTACGTGAGTACTACTTTCATAAAAATAACGAAAAATTAGAAGAAAAAAACAACCGAAACAGAAAAATATCTGAAACGCACCAAGAAAATAATGTTTGGCCTTTTAAAACGATTTCAATAGGAAAAGAATTGATTCAGAAAAAATTTATTTAAAAAAAAAATTTATGGAAACTGAAATGCTTTCTTGACAACAAATAACGAGTTAAATCTTGGGCCATATAGTGTATGGTGACAATCGTCCGTATGATACTGAAATGTCGATAATGACAGTTCGTCTACTATTTAAAATACATGTATGTGTTCATAAAACTTTAATACCGACAAAATGACATGCGTTCATAAAACTTCAATACCGACAAAAATACATGGATTCATAAAATTTCAATACCGACAAAACGATAATGAATTCGTTATCGTTTCTTACATAATTAGACTCCTGAATTGAAAATATCTTTGACTGAAGTCATTTTAGATATCGAAAACATTTTCATTTTGTCAGTATTAAAGTTTTATTTCCTTACGCCTGTATTTTAAATGGTTCTATAAACAGCATTGTCGACATAACGATAACTTTTCAATGATTATGGTCATACACAATTAGGTCCGGCACCGGAATTCTGGAACTTTTTATCGAAAAAATTCGGTAAAAATCGAAAATTTTGTATTGAATTACACTGTGGCACAAATTAAAGGATTTTGTTTCGGGCCTCAACCAAACCAAAAAATTGTGAAAGTTCTTCGACGTGGTATCACAAAACTTCTAAGGAAAATTACACTGTTCAACGATTATTTCACGAAACGTCATGCAAAATTGCACATATTTTATATGTTGTGACATTTTTAAAAATTTCGCTTTCTGAGATATATCTTCCCGAACTTTAGGTCATGCGAAATGACCTTTGACCTTTGAAGAATAAAATGTAAGTTGTGTACCACTTTAAAGACCCTTTTAATACCTACAAAATGAGACCATAATATAATTTTTACTACAAGTAGTTTCAGAGTTATAACTATTTCTTCAGCTACACATTTCAAAATTTGTATGATTTTTCACATTTTACAAGGTGCCATAGTTCGCGAAACAAAACGGTCAGAGGTCCAGAAATTAACACATATTGTTTTCTTATAAAGAACTACGTACGCACCAAATTTCATCAAAATCGAAAGGGGTCAGGTCAAATTTTGACATTTTTTTCGTCGAGTTCATTTGTTTTAACTCTATACAGGCCTTAAGGGACAGATCTTAACTTTACAATTATCCAACGACATTGAATTCGTAACAAGTATCGGAGTTCATTTCCTTGCCATTTTTTAGTAATACACACGTTTTTGCTGTCAAACAAAGACTGTGCAACAATTTTACGCTGCTGTTTTATTATTTATGCTGCATTTTAATACAAGACACTTTTTTTTACTGCAATACTTCATTTCCGCCCTTCCTGTTATTGAACTACTATTTTTTTTTTTCATTTGAAATTTTCATTTGAAATTTTCACATAATTTATGTTTTTCAAATGAAATTTTAAAAAAAGTAATACATCCATTTCCTCTCTTATTTCGTGGTTAATTTCTTTTTTTCTTTCTTCAAATTTCCTGATATTGCAATAATTACACTTTCCACCTGTTTGAAAGGATGGGCGACGACTATTCGTCTCGTCTAATCTCGAACTTATCTAGTTTTTCCATCGCAAAAGTTCATTAACTTTGGAGAGAAAAAAGAAAATTAACCATAAACTATGAACAATTAAAATGTTTTTTCTGTGGTTTCCTTAAATGTTGCAATGAAATCATCAACAAATCCTGTTTTTTGTATCATTTTATGGGAGTTTTATTATGGTCAGTGATCGCATTAAAGGCTGTAAGTGCAGAGAGATGGAGTGAAAAAAATAAATAAATGCCAACATCTACGCAATTTTTCTTTGATCAATTACTTTTTATTATGATCGCAGATTCGTGGATGTTGTGGGCAATTTGTTGGATGACTAACTCTTTGCGCTGTTTGGTTTGGGTTGGCTAAACTGCCAGCTGTAAAAACAACCGAGGGGTAAGAAACAAGCCCCCATGCGTAGATTGAAATTTTACTTTTTATATTGAATGGCGATATCAGCATCGCATCATGATCACCATCATATCGACATGGTCATCGCCATCTTCATCATGCACTACGCCGATGATCTGAACTCAAGTCTCCTAAGATGCTCTACTCCTTCCTCCACCTCCTCCTACTCCTCCTGAGGCGATTTTTCTTCGTTTTTCTTTATAATTTTTTTTGGTTTTGTCCCATTTGGAAAATGAGTGCAAGTTTAGTTTATGAAAGATAATACAGTATTTTGTGGTAAGTGGTTTCATCAAGATTTGTTGTTGCTGCCGCTATTTGTTGGCGGTTATGGCTGAATGTAAAGTGGTGGAGGCAACCGAACTGAACGAGAGCCACCTTAACCCAAACTCGACTGACTTTAGCACCAGCAACCAGGCAATTTTCGAAAAGTGCAATGATCACACTCAAACATACCCAAGAGAAGACATGTTTTACTAGTTGCCCTCACCTACGTTGTGTTGGCTTAAATGTGGTTTTTCAGTTAATATGTGGGGGGTTATAGTTTTTTTTTTGGCCGTTGTTTTTTCTTTTGTTGGCTTGAAAATTTACTGCTCCAGAAGAAAATAATGTGAAATTACTGTTTAAAGTTTTATGGTTTAATGCTACAATATCTGCGCCCCTTCTAGCATTCGATGTCCTAAAGTTATAATTTAAAGAAAGAAATATTCACTCAATAGAAGAGGCAAATTCATTATTGACTTGGTACCTTGCAAGAAAGGGAAAGGTTTGAAAGTATCCATAATTGTTGTTGTGTTTTGAACAACTTTATTTTTGCAACATGGAAAGAATGGAATGATCTGATCAAGAAAATTGTTAAAACACCTGCAAATTGAAAAATGGAAAAATCTAAATAAAAACCCTTTTGTACGTACATCAGAAGAAATTGAAATTGTGAACAAGCGCCTATTCAATTTTCTTGCAGAGAATAAACCTTCCCTATATACCGAAAATCGGGTAGTGTCGTCGAGTTCGTTAAAGGCCATGATATCTCAGCAAAAATAAATCGAAGCGTTTCTAAAAGAATCGCTTTTTCAGCATTTTCAAAGATGTATAATTACTCGTATGCATATTAATCGCTTCCATAGAACACAATCATAACAAAATCATAACACAATCAAATCCGAGCAAAGACTGCTTCTCAGGTTTTTAATCGTTCAACGTTTTTAATCAATTGTTCACAGGTTTTACCTCCATAGGAGGCTTTAACCAATGGATTGCCTTCAATATGGCATCACTTAAAAAAACAAAAAAAAAGCATCGGCGAAACTAAAATTTTTCGAATAAAAAAATCGCTAAAACGCCCTCATGTCTATATCTCGGGAACGCAGCGTCCAATCGAAAAATAAACAATTTTTCCAGGTTTCTAAAGGTTTTTCATAAACTGGTCCAATTCCTATGTAATTTTGTTTTTCTTCAATAAAACCCCAATAAGATTGGATTTATCGGTTCGGTTTATTGGATCGGTTTATCAATTTTTTATTCGAAAAATTTTACTTTTAGCGATTTTTTTTTTAAATAAGTGATGCCATATTGCAGACATCCATTGGTTAAAGCCTATAAACAATTTATTATTTTTGTGTTTGGACGCACCGTTTCCGAGTTATAGCCACTGTTTTATTTTAGAGATTTTCATATTTTGGCGAGTTTTTGAAAAACAACAAATTCTTTAAGAGGAATTGGACCACTTTCTGATAAACCACTTAGAATCTCTCACAAATTAGTTATTTTTCGATTGGACGTTCCATTTCCGAGATATAGACTTCTTTTCTAATTTTTCCATATTTTCGCTTAAAAATGGGGATGTGTTACCCAGGGTAACCTATTACCCATCGTCGTTGATACCTACACATTATTTTCCCCATTACTCTGAGGGTAATTACGATGGGTAATTCTCAATTGTCCTGGGTAGCTGCCCATTATTTTCTCATTACCCTGTGAATAATGGGTAATCGTGATGGGTAAACATATAAAATATGTGAAATTTTTAATGACGTTTCGTGAAATAATCGATGAACAGTGTAATTTTCCATAGAAATATATTAGAGGAAATTGTGAAGTGGGAAAATAGCTACAATATTGTTAAAGGTTGTAATGCAATATTTCAAGCTGTTTAGGATATATTGTAGTAAAATCTGAAACAGGTCCCTGGCCCACCTCCAAAATATTCTACGGCGAGTTGACCGCCGTCGAAAGAAATTAAGGTGGTCGGAGTAGGAATCGAACCTACGTCATCATGCACAAGAGCCGCGGACACTACCATTGCACCACCGACGGCCACGTCCAAGTACATTCACAATTTTTTGGTTTGGTTGAGGCCCGAAACAAATTCCTTTCATTTGTGTCACAGTGTAGTCAGTAATAATTAGTCCTCTGACATAATTATGTATGTATGACGATAATCATCCAAACGATATTGTTATGTCGATAATGACAGTTCATTCATCAATTAAAATACATGCGTCCATAACACTACACTACACGCTGAAAACTCTGTCCTTTTTTGTTGTTTGAATGCAAATAATAGTGTGTTTGGAGCTTGTCGCAAATATAATATACTTGTGTCCAAACGTATTGTGTTTGCTATTCAATATTACATGTATGAGACACAATGATTAATATGTTATAATATATGTGTTTGCGACCCACATATATGTATGTTTGTGATACAAACACACCTGCGTTTGTTGCACTGTCTATGCTCTCTCGAGAGTAAGAGAATAAAAGAGGGACAACGATAGAGTGTATCTTGTAAGCGTATTTCTGTATTTTTGCACTATTCTCTCAGTCGGTGAATCATAAATATTCCTGAATGTGCGTGCAAATTACAGATGAAGTGTTTCTTATTTTGCCTGATGTATTGCGTTTTAGTTTCATGTATTCAGTCGTCAATGCTTCATCGGACAGAGGATATCAAAAGCGCTTGATCAGTGAAAAAAGAATAAACGAAGGCTCGGACGCTTAAATGCAAGCTGAAAAATCGGTCTTTTTTTTTTGTTGTTTGGATGCAAATATAACGTGTTTGTAGATTGCGGCGAATATACTATAATTGTGCCCAAACACGTTGTGTTTGCTATTCAATATAACATGCAGATCTTCAGTTCATGAAAACAGTGCTTGCAATCATGTACATGTTTCCTGCAATATGTTGCTGGGCGCGATATTTTTCAGCGTGTGGTTTGTGATGTTACTTTAGTTTTTGTGTATGTGTTTCGTATATACATATGTACGTGTGCTACCAAAGTGACCTAATGCGCCATACGAGTCCGTTACGAATTCGAGACGAATCCGTTAATGCGGACATTTTGTCCGAAATGGACATTCGTTACGAAGTCATAACGAATTCGTTTTCGTATGAAATTCCTCTCGAAATCGTTTTTTGTACTTTCTCGGATCCGTCTCGAACTCGTAACGAACTTAATTTGCGACTCCGTCTTGGATTCGTCTTTTGGAAATAAAATGAATTTTTGCGCATTCGAAACGGATTCGATCTGAGTTGCCATTTGCATTAATAGGAATTTCTGTCTATTTAATTCTATTTATTAGACATTTAAGTTTTTAATGTTTTCCACGTGAATTTTGTCTAAATTTGAAATTTAATTTATTTGGTATATTTGATTCCTTTAGAAAGACGATCATGAGCGTAGTGGAAAAACTTCTTAGCGACGTCCTCCACTGTTGATATTGTCTAGTCCTTATATTACCTTTGGAAATCGCAGTTTCACTGATCCGCTTTTTTCTCTTTTTACGGACTCGTATCGGGTTCGAGACGGATCCGCCGTCACAATTTCACTGTTTCGACTTTTTATGTTTTTACGAACTCGTAACGAAACGGATCCGCATCCGTTTTTGTGCACATTGGGGAGAAACAATTTTGAGGAAAGCAACTAGAAAGGGCAACAACGTGAAGCTCTTGGTCTGTCTCAGCCATTACTGAGAAAATCGGAACGGCGGACCATTTGTGAAATAAACGCTTGACTTGCATGAACTAGATTTGTATATAAATATATTCTTTGTGTACCAACGCATAGTAATAATCAACGCATAGCTGAAACCTTCCGAAAACGAAAATGCAAGAGACAACAAACAAAGAAGAAGCAAACGAGCAACAAATTCGAAAACTAATAATGCATTCTAAATGCACTTAAATGTAAAAATGTATATTGATAAAATTAATTTTAATAATAATATATACATATGTCTATTGAAATCAAAGAATAATTCGTTTTTAAATATTATTATGTTTGGGGGGAAATACGCATATGTTTCCACGTAAAAGCATACATATTTGCCAATAAAGATGATGCTGTTTACATTTAAACACAAGTGAGTTTGGGACTTGCAAACATATTTATGTTTGAAATGTGTTCCAAACATATACATGGTTCCTGCAGAATATGTTTGGGAGAATATGTTAAGACAGACCGTTATTTTTCAGCGTGTACCGACATTAATGAAATAGATATATTATTTTATATAACTATAGGCCCCTGAAATCGTATTAAATAATTAAAACAAATTGATTTTGTTAAATATAAATTATTTTTTGTTTTGGTCGGTAATAATTTTGTTCTGTATGCCGATAACACAGTTCAATGGAATCTTTTTGAAGAATGAAACTGAATCAACTATATATATCAAAATTAGCAATGCTATAAACATCCACTATGTACGAAATTATATAGAATTTATTTTCATATTGTCGGTAGAGAAGTTTGATATACGTTCGTAGTTCAAACGGTTCTATGAGGTATCACATTATCTACGCAACGATATCGTTTTGCTGATTACACCGAAATTAGGCCCATGTGGTTTGGTTATATAGAACGTGTTCTTGCCAAAAAATAGTGTAATTTCGTTTTAACATCTTAATTTTTATTACATCTCCTCATTTCACAGTCAGTCACAAGTCCCCAAAATTAATGTTGTCATTGTGACCTACAAATTCAACTGCGCGTTCCATTTTCTTTTGGACTCCAAAAAACAACAAACAACTGCCTCAACTTACAAATTCTTAAGTCATTGGCGGTGTGACACATTTTTTATCTTTCGGATAAAAGAGGAGCTGCTGCTACACTGTAGAGGTACTGGTATTGGTATTGGCATTTGTTTTTCTTTTCTGACACAACTGACCCGTTTTTACTCGTATCTTCTCTGTATATATTTCCATTGTACTTTCAGGCTTCAGTTCTCTCCTCCTTCTCCTATAGAATTCCAAGAGTTATGCTGCATTAGGCGGCACAGGGAGGAGGAGGAAGAGTAAGAATATCCAGTTTTGTATTCGGGTTGTACAATTCTGTTGCTGTTGTTGTGGTGGTGGTTGGTATTCGTTCTCCATATTTTGCCAGGACGGACAAACATACGGTTGGACAGACAGACAGACAAGAGTGTGATGTGCGTGTTGAATCATCATCTTCATTATCGATTGCGCGCAAGAGTAACGCAAATTTAGCAACAATATTAAACTCACTTAAGCCACCAACCAACCACTTGGCTGTAGTTATCGTCGTTTGGACTGCAGTTTGTACTGTCAAGTATTAAGTATTAACCATTAAGAGTCATTGTCGTCGTCGTCTTGCTGTTGCTGTTGCCGTTCAGGCTTGCTGCTGTCGATTAATTTTTTAGGTCAATATATGTGCATTCGGTCGTAGTGTCTTCAGCTATTCAATATGCACTATGCTACTATGGGTTTTCCTCGCACCCCAAAAACGCTTCGTTCGAGAAGACGACCAAGTGCGTTTATGACAAATGCATCCCGGCAATCAACCCAACCATTCGACTGATAACACTACCGTCTTGCGACTGTTTTTGTTTTGTTGTTTACTTGAGTTTTGCAGAGTTTTTGCTGTCTTTCTGGGGTATTAATTGCGTTTCGGTTTCTTGACGTCTCTTTACATGTTTTCCTATTGTCGGCGACCGTCGATTGTATTAGAATTCTCTTTGTCTTTTATGTTGTAGCGAAGTTTTGTATAATCAATTTTCAATTTCTTTCTTTTTGTTATAATCGGGATTAAATTACAAATTAATGGGAAATTTATTGAATTGTAATTGAATATGGCTTTTTTTTTTGTTTTCTATTTGCAGATTGAATATTGAAGATATGGAGCGAAGAAAATGTGTTGAGCTAAGTATATCGAGGCAATTGCGTAATGTTTGATATGATATCTGTTACTGGGAAGTAGATCAGTGGTGGTAAGAAGAATAGCATTGGCATGGTGTACTGCATTACCGACAAAGTTAATGTTTCCCATTTTGTAAAGAAAGGTCCTACATTTTTCCGCATTGAAGATGGTGTAATGGTTCTAGTTCTGCATCGGAATTCTGTAACATTTTAACGAAGGGCATTGGCATGCCGCACTGCATTATCGACCACGTTCATGTTTTCCATTTTGTAATGAAAGGTTCTAAATTTGTTTACCATTCAAGTTTGTGTGAGGGTTCTAATTCTACATCGGAATTCTATAACAGTCTGTAGTCTGTAAGGATTGTGTATCCAGACTGAAATAAATATAATCGATAGTTAAATTGACAAAATTATGAAAATTTTTATTGAAATTATACGAATTTTGACAATTTAACTACCAACTTTTTCGTTAAACTCCGGTGCTGGGGTCCAATTATGTACGATGATAATAGTCCGAGGAATATCGTTATGACGATAATACCGGCGGCTAATTACATATCGAATTCAAGATCGTTTTTTCGGTGGGGCAGTTTTCTGGTCGCTTATATTGTAAATGACGGAGAGGTCGGTATTATCGACATAACAGTATCGTTTGGACGATTATCGTCATACATTATTAGTCCTCTGAGGGCTAATTGTGTACGAAACGATATCGATTCATTTTCGTTTTGTCGGTAGTGCAGTTTTTTGAACGCATGTATTGTAAATTGTAGACCAACTGTCATTATAGAAATATCAGTATCGTTCGAACGTTTATCGTCGTCATACATATTAGTCCTCTGGGGGCTAATTGTGTAAGAAACGATATCGAAACATATGAACGCATGTATTTTAAATTGCAGACGAACTGTCATTATCGATATATCAGTATCGTTCGAACGATTATCGTCAGACACAATTAGGCCGCTGGTTCATAAACACATTGAACGTGATATAGTTTTCTACATCTTGTATGACAATACCCATCCAATGATACTAGTTTGTCGATAGTGCAGTTTCATAGAACCATTTAAAATATGCCAGAAATATTAATTGAAACTCGTCGCTTTACCATCTCGCAAGCTATAGAATCGGGATATAAGTAATTTATAGAAATCTTCCTGTCCCAAAGCACAATTTCGTTGAAAAGTAAATTGCTTACATAATCTCTAGTTAACAGTAAAAGGATGATTCATGGCAATTACTTATATAGGGTGTCTCAACAAAAATGCATGATTTAATTTAAATGCAAAACGAATATTTTTTGGCCGAGTGGTGATTCTTATATTGCGCAGTAAAGTAGATAAGTTCCGATTAAATATCGAATCAAATACCTGGCACAAGCGGCTCGTGTACAGGCCATTGCTCGGGAAATTTGATGTTGTGAACCATTCCGGGTTTTCGACGAAATAGTCGATAACAGCAGCAATGTTTTCGAGAGAAATTCGTCGAAGTTTCCGGCGGTCTCAGCGTAATGGGTAATGGGTTTTCCATTGTGTAGCACGCCATTTTTATTAATCACAACAATCGTAGACGACAGCTGTCACATTTCAGAGTTGTCACTTGTAAAAGAAAAGGACGCCAAACATCGTTCACTTTTATTGGGACACCCTTTATAAATAAATACCTGCATTACCGACCAAATAGTGTAATATAATCCCATACAAAATGACAGCCTACCTGGCGCCTAATTATGGAAAAACGATATAGAATTCATTATTGTTTTGCCGGCAGTGATATTGTATGTATGCGCATGTATTTCAAATGGTTGTCTGAGCCAGCATTATCGACAAAAAGAGTATGTATTCGATGCTTTTTTACAAACGTAGACCTCTGTTCTGTAAAGTAGTGGTCACCAACCTTATTGTCGCCGCGGACCGGTCAACGTTTGATAATTTTAATAATTTCATGCATATGGTCGTGCGGTGTTTTTTTTTTTACTTCAAAGGTATTGTGTCAGCGGCTTCTTAGAGTAAAAACAGAATATTTATTTTTTACTCTAATTATTATCTTTTGCGCGGCCCGGTACCACCATTTGATCCACGGACCGGTACGGGTGTGCGGACCGGGGGTTCGGGACCACTGCTGTAAAGTATTGGTATGTCGTGGAGCAGGAAACGTAGAGCTGTGAAGGCAGATTAAACTGAAACTATATCTATATGTTACATTAACTGTGAAGAACTTCCGAAGACTAATTATGTAAAAAACGATATGAAATTCATTACACTGGTTTACAGCCAAAAAATACCAAGAACGCCACATGCCTAGATAAGTTAAATGAGACCTCCTGAACATGAAAAACGCTGTAGTTTGTTGTTCTAAGTACCGCTTTTTAGATAACGGTACTTTTGTGTTTTTCGGTGTATGGTCCCACTCAAATCATTGTGGAGCCTAACCGAAAAGTCATGGCATATCGTTGGAAAGGTAATTGAATGCCCTTTCGCTCGATATGCTGTAAATTTCCATCTGATAAGAAATGGCTAAGTTATGTCACCTCAAAGTTCAAAATTTTTACGTTACGAACCGTAAGTTTTTTTTTAAGTTCTACTTGTATGATCGGGTGATTCGATCATTTAGAGGTATTTTTCAGAAGAGACGTTTTTGATGACAGAAGAAACTGTACCATTTTTCTTCAGTAGTGTTTGACATTTCACCATAAAGCACAGTGTCTACAAATCATTCATCTGTAATTGTCCATCTGATGATGCCCATTTAATGACAACGTCAATACACAAAATTTTAGAATAACCCGAAGGGATTCAAAAGAATAACGCGAAGGGATTCAAAATCTGTCACTACTATCAGGCAAAACAATGGTGTGGTGTGGTTTATGGGATCGTGGTATCAGCGGTCCACATTTCTTCAAAATGAGGCCGGCCGGAATGGAACTATGAATAGCGCCCGTTATCGCGCCATGATACTAGACTAGTTGTAGCGTGTAGTTGAAGACAGTGATCTCGACATTTCGATCCATAAACACAACCACATTACACAGCCCGTGCAAACATGGCACTATTGCAAGAACCGGTGAATTGACGGGTGAACTACTGGCCGCCGATATCATGTGATAAATTTGTCCCTCTGGACTTTTCCGTAGAAACTGTTTCCAAGGGATTTTTTACTATGGGCTTAAAATTTAAAATCTACATGGAGAAGCCGGCTCCGATGAAGGAATTATTAGCCGACATTACTCGTGTCTTTCGACAAATATGATCCGAAACGCTCGAACGCATCTTTGAAAATTGGAACCCCGGAATTGACCACAATTACAGCCAACATTTGAAAAAGATAATCTTTACAAAATATATTTAAAGAGTTGTTCTTTTGTATAACAACAAACATCCGATGGAATTTAATTATGTTTATATTTCGGAAAAATTTACCAGTTACCTTTTATTACAGAGCACAGTATTATCGACACTACAAGACTTGATTTCTCAAGTAACTGATATATACTTTACAATTAAAAATACTTATTAAGCAGACATTGATTTCAATTATTACTTAGAATGCTTAAACAGATTTGGAATGATTCAGCAAAAGAATGTGTGAACTGCATTACCATCATTACGAAATTATACAAATTGTACAAGAATTTGAAAATAGTCGCATTTGTGCCTAGGAAATTCATATTCACGAGCCAAAATTTAGCTTTCAGAATGGACCAGACCAGCTTTCAGAATGGACCAGCCGTGGGCAAGCAACATTTGCATGAAATAATCTTTAAAAAGTAAATGGAAGACATCGATTTATCAATCCAAATAAATATTTCATTTCCTTCTACACATTTTCTGTATTTTCTTCAATTTTCAAAACACAAATAGCAAACAAATCACCCACTATAAAACCGAGTTCAGTACATTAAAACCGTAGCTACATATTTCGTTAAATTGCGGGAATCTATAAACAAAAAGTGTAGTTGTAGTTTTAACATTTAAATAGAGTACAAGAATTATTTTATCAAATTAAAGTCAATATATATATTGATGTCGTCATTTAGCTGTCTTAATTCAAATTTTTATCGTCATCCATTTAGAAATTAAACGGATGCGGGAATTAGGTTCCAGCCGAAACGTCTGTTTTGTGAGAATTTTTAGCTTCGAATTTCAACTTGAAATCCAAAGCAACCCAAACAACCATTTAACAAAGACATTACGATATTATGAAAATTCTTAATGTTTCATAAGTCACATTGTTGTCTTCTTTAACATAATTTTTGTCACGAACTCATAAAACTTCCGCTCCTCTAATCAAAATATTACCTGGCACAACAAAAACTAACGGTTGTCATAAAAAATTATGCGAATATATTTTAAAACTTTTAAAAGACAAAGACATTTTAAGAACTCCTCCTCTATTTACATACAACCGTTTATAATTTCTTTTTTGAAATCTAAAGAAAGAGCACATGTTTCAAATAGATTTAAATACATTATTCAAAAATTGTTGATTTAAACATTGGTTGTCACATGGCAAGAAGAAGAAGGAGTGCCATCTGTCATAAAGACGGCTCTTTATTATTATTGTTATTATTTAACTTATGGACGAGAGAGCTAGCTGTGCTACTAGCCGCCGCTGACTCCTCTTCTCCGTTTTCTTATCAGCACAAGTTGTGGCTGAATTAATTGAAATAAACGACAATGGGAGGAGAATATACAGAGTATAAGGTAAATGGGCTGGCTGGGTAAGTGATGGACGTCGACACTTAGAAGATAACACAGAAAGTGCAATTGCAATGGACTGGAGCGAAACTTAAGGAAGCGGCGACGGAGTGCATTTCGAAGCAATAAAAAATAGAATAATTTAAAAAATATATATGTACTTATATATTAAACCAAATATGAACGATAAGATTTAAAGTTTGAGTGAAAATTAATTCGGCGCTGGAAACCATTACCAAACAATGCATTTTACTGTTAGTTCCAAACGCAAACTCAAATACAAAATAGTGTTATGATTAAGTTTTTTGAAATCTTATCTTTATCAAACATAGCTACGATATTGATAAGAAGAAACAAAGAGGAAAGTTCCCTTAGACCTTCAAGCTCAAAAACAATAATGTTTGTTATTAACAGCAAATATTGTTTACAATTAACAAAAAATGTTTGCTATTACAAAACAAACAATGTTTGCTATTAACATCAACTAATGTTTGCTATTAACAACCAACAATGTTTGTTATTAACACCATTGTTTGCTATTAACAACAATGTCTGCTATTAATAAAAAACAATTTGCTATTAAAAACAATGTATTCTATTAACAACTAACAATGTTTGCTATTAACGGCAACTAATGACTAAACAACTAACAATGTTTGCTATTAACAGCAACTAATGATCGCTATTAACAACCAACAATTATTGCAATTAACAACTATCAATGTTTGCTATTAACAACAGACAATGTTTGCTATTAACAGCAACTAATGTTAGCTACTAACTAGCCATGTTTGCTATTAACAATTGTTTGTCATTAACAAACAACAATGTTTGTTATTAACAACTATGTTTGCTATTAACAACCTACAATGTTTGCCATTAGCAACAATGTTTGATATTAACAACGAACACTGTTTGCTATTAACAGCAAATAATGGTTGCTATTAAAAACTATCAATGTTTGCTATTAACAACTTTGTTTAGTATTAACAAAAAACTATGTTTGCTATTAACAACCAACAATGATTGCTATTAACAACTATTAATGTTTGCTATTAACAACTATGTTTGGTATTACAAAAAAACTGTGTTTGCTATTAACAACAAACAATGTTTTGCTACAAGAAACAATGTATGATATTATCAACAATGTTTGCTGCAAACTATGTTTGCTATTAACAACGAACAATGTTTGCTATTAACAGATACTAATGTTCACTATTAACACCAACAATGATTGTAATTAACTATCAATGTTTGCTATTAGCAACTACCTTTGCTGTTAATAACAAACATTGTTTGTTGTTAATATGTTATATATTAACAGCAACTAATATTTACTATTATAAACTATCAATGTTTGTTATTAACAACTTTGGTATTAACAAAAAACAATGTTTGCTATTATCAACAAACAACGTTTGCTATTAACAGCAACAAATGATTGCTATTTACAACAAACAATGTTTGTTATTATCAACAATGTTTGCTACAAACAATGTTTGCTATTAACAACAAACAATGTTTGCTATTAACAAACAATGTTTGCTATTAACAAACAATGTTTGCTATTAACAAACAATGTTTGCTATAAGCAACAACGTTCGCTATTAACAACCAACAATGATTGCTATTAACAACTATCAATGTTTGCTATTAACAAAAACTATTGTTTTCTATTAACAACACACAGTGTTTGGTATTAACATTAACTAAGGTTCGCTATTAATAACAAAAACTGTTTGTTATTAACAACAATGTTTACTATTAACAACTATGGTTGCTATTAACAACAATGTTTCCTATTAACAATGAACAATGTTTGCTATTAACAGCAACTAATGTTCGCTATTAACAACAAACAATGTTTGCTGTTAACAGAAAATCTACTTCCATAACAATAAACTGTTTGTAATGTTGACAAAATACTGGACAAAATGTTTACTAAAACAACAAATATATTTTTAGTGAAATTTCAAGCATGCTTACTTTTCCCTTTTCGGACGTCTTTTCTGCTTTGTTTAATAAAATATGTTTTTGCGTGCAACACATGTCATGTTAAATATATTTCATAAACAAATCAAACAAAACCATTTTTCAGCGATGAGGCTCATTATTTCCCTCTTCATGCGAGTGATTGTTGAGACACAAATGCATCCACAATTTGTCACTTTTTATACCGATTTCGGGTTGAAGGCCTTATTTTGCCCTTTTTCTTCTTCGAAAATGCGTCTAATCAGACGCCATACCAGTTATGGGTTTTCGCTATCGTAACATGATAATTCAGTTATTTCTCCCTATATTTCAAGATATGGATGTGGACGACAAGTGATTTGAACAAGACGATGGATGTCACATGTATGAGTCATTTCCTGGTCGTGTAATCTACCGTTGTTGGGTAATTAAGGGTCAGATGGCCCCATCCGAAAAACGGTCAAATGGAAACTTCAATCCAAAACTAAAGATTTGTTTAATGCTAGCAGTCCTGGCTTGAAGGAGGAAATGGATTGATTCATCATCGAATCAACGAAATTCTATCAAAATTTCTCATTGTATAATTTTTGCGACCCTTGATAAATCTCTGTTATTACATCAACAAAAGCGATTCTCTTCATTCAAATTATTACCCGTTTTGATAGAATTCAAGAAGTTACAGTTTTTGTTTGGGAGTCATTTAGAGGAATTAAAAACATTTGTTATATAATAATTATATTATATATAATCCCCATCTCACGTGCCGTCTAACAAATATCAACTTGGCAGCTCCCCGGCTCGCAAGACGGTTCCAAACTTTGGCTACGGGCCGCCAGATTCAGAGCCGGGAGCCAAAATTGAATCTGGCGCATTTCGTCTCGCGAACCGGGAGCCAAAGTTGGAAGGCGAGGGCCGCCAGATTCTTTTGGATCAAGAACGAGCTAATACGAACCCCGATTTCAAAGCAAATTCGATAAAGGCATTACAATTTAATTTCAGACGTAAAGTCCAAAAGACAAAACAAAATGCCCTTTGAAATTGAAAATGCTCCAATTGATAATCAAACGACAAATTTATTTTCAAAAATTCAAATTTCATTTAAAATCAATTGAAATTTATAAACTTTCAATTTAATTTAAAAAAAAAAAAGTATCAATTTAAATTTGGATATATTAATTAAAATTTAAAACAATTAATTTAGATATTATATCATTAAAAATCATAAAAGGTATTTCAAGTAAAAAAAATTGTATTTAAATTCAAAATCTGTATGTAGATTTAAAAATTCAATATTCGAATTTTAAATTAAAAATATGGAAATTTAAAATAAAAATATGTAAATTTGGATTCATAGATTTCATAGATTTAGATAATTGAAATTCAAAATATATACATTTAAATTCAAAATACGACAATTAAAAAAGTAAAATTCCCATGAGGCAGAGAGAAAGAGGCGAGAAACCCAAACAAAAAAACTGCAATTAGAGACGATGTGAACAATACGGTAACTGGTCTAGAACGCTAAGCCGCTGATGAAGAAGAACCACAAACATCGAAATTATCGCCCGTCAACGTGAGTTCAAATCCTAGTTCCGACTGTTTAATTTTGTCACTAATTGTAGAAACCCTCTAATCTGTTACCTCATAGAAATTGAGTATATTCTTCTTAAATTTAACATATTATATTTAAAATATACAAAATTAAATTCAAAATATGTGAATCTAAATTCAAAATATGCACATTTAAATTAAAAATTTGTACATTTAAAGTCGAACTACATATGTAAATTTAAATTCTAAATATGTAAATTTAAATTCTAAATATGCACATTCAAATTCAAAATACGTACATTTAAATTCAAACTATGTAAATGCAAATTAAAAATATGTAAATTCAGATTCAAAATATGTACATTTAAATTCAATACATGTACATATAAATTCCTTTTGCTCAAGTGGGTCAAAAAGTGATCTTACTGCAAAGGGATGCAACAACGGGTACAAAAAAGGGTAAATATTTTTGTTCATAAGAATTTTATTATTTGTTTAACTTTTCATTAATTGTATTTTGGCACTTTTTGTACAATTTACCAAACTGTAAATTTTCATCTTCATCTTCCATAAATTTCAAAAATATTTGCATTCGTTTTTTTTTTTTTCATTTATTTCTGTTTAATGTAAATAACACACGGAACTGGGTCATTTCGATTCAAGATTTTGAATTAATAAACGGTCGACACATAGGATGAACATAAAATATTTTAGGCATTTTGAAATAAATATTTGAAATTTTTTTTCTATATCAGACGGTAATGGATCGCAAAAAGCCTTCCAATAATCTTTGAGCAAAAGGTTTTTATGTTAAATATTTTCACTCATTAACGAAGACCTTTAGTTTTACACCGGTTTCGAAGGGTTAAGCTTTAAGAAGTTTTTCTTTATCACAACAATGTATATATCTTTGTACATTTGAATTAAATAATGACATCATTAATTAAATTAACGAAATCACTAGTTAAATTAATGAAATCATTAATTGAGTTAAATTAATTAAATCATTAATTCAGTTAAATTAATGAAATCATTAATTGACTTAATGCATTTATTAATTGAAATAATTTATTTATTAATCGAAAGAATGAATTCATTGATTATATATTTCCTTTAATTGAAGTAATGAATGTGTTCACTAATTATATATTTCCATTAATTAAAGTAATGAATTTATTAATCATATTTTTCCATCACTGAAAAGTTTTTAATATGGACACCTTTATCTATAATTGAAAATTATCGCTGTAATTTTTTATTTATACATTTTAGAATTTTTTTGTATTTTGTTAGGAAGTTCAAAAATCATAGTTTGCGTTAGTATTTTCCGCACTTCATTTCTCAATTCTATTTTCAAATTCCAATTCTGTTTGCAAATTATAACTTTATTTAAACCTGTTAACAGCTTTTGTAACATTTTCCACAAACTATAATTTTGTTTCTTTTTGATATTTTAACATTTTTCTGTTGAAATTTGCCTTTCAAATATGCAGTTGCAAATATTAAATTTCTTTAAATACTACGGCAAAATATTGCAGCAACTTATATTATTTCACTTCATT
The DNA here is from genome assembly GCA_963931995.1 of Phaonia tiefii. Classification (NCBI taxonomy): domain Eukaryota; kingdom Metazoa; phylum Arthropoda; class Insecta; order Diptera; family Muscidae; genus Phaonia; species Phaonia tiefii. Next base: position 66,746,522 of record OZ008367.1, read on the forward strand.
TCATTTAATTTTATTGAAATATCAAATTGAATTTTCGTTATTGGTTTCTCATTTCTTTTTCCACAAACATTAACAGGTATAAACATTAATTTGCAAAGTCCAAACAACATAATGTAGACAAATTTTGTTAATACTTTTGTTGTGCTTTAATACAAATCAATCAATCACACACGTTGTTTTTGTTTTAAATCTGCGTAATATTTAACGAAAACACCTCCATTCGCTTTAAAGTAATCGCATCGACTGATTTTACAAATGTTTCGATTGTATCAAACAAGTGTCGGCGGACTGGTGTTGCCGCCACTGTCTCGATGTCGATGCAGCCAGTCATCATAGTAGTGGGCAACGCCATCGGCGAGAGATATGATCAACCAAACAAAGAGAGCGTGAGCACACGGGGGCTAGCAATATCCCCCAATCAAAAAAGACAACAACTGAAGTTGTTGGTTTAAAAAAAAAACACAAAGAAGAAGTTGACTAAACTCGACCAGAAAATGCAAAGCTAAAAAGCGAATTCAAATAAAACACATGGTGCTGTGTTTGTTAGTACAGAAATAAACAGCTGTACAATGATGATCAATATGAATTCGCCGCAATACTCGCAAATGGAGAGAGAGAGAACAAACTCCCTCGATCTCACTCCAATGTGATCATTTCACGCTCCACAATGTGGGGACAGGGATGGAACAACTGATCATTTCACGCTCCCCAATGTGGGGATAGAGATGGAACAACAGATTTTTATCGGTCTGCATTCTCCGGTACAATTAATACTAATTTCATTACACAGTTCTAAAAAATTCGTGTAACCGATATAGGAATGAAAGACTTGATTGTAATAGATTATAGTTGGCGTTTACACAAGACAGTTTTGCGAGACAATAGCAATACATTCAAACTTTTTTACTAATACTCTCACAGTTCTCTAATTACAATCGTCACTGTCTCTGATTTTTCAAAGACAGTAAATTCGGCAAATGATTTGTTTCAAACGGTTAATTCGGTAAATTTTCGTTGTAGTTTGCGAAAGAGAAGCGAAACATAATTGCAAAAGACATAATTTGGCATAATTTGGAGAAAAAATATTAGTTGTAGACTTTAGTAAATGATATTGAATTCACACGAAGCTACATTGGCGGCGGTTGCTTAAAAGTGCATTGTCTTTATAATTACCTGGACGCCTACGTTACACAAACACGAGATAGTTTTGCGGAGACACTAACAATACATTCACCCTTTTTTACTAAGTTCTGAAAGACACATATGTCCATTCCTAACATTCCATTCCGTCAAAGACATTTTCATACAAATGTCCCGAAAATCGTTGACGACGAAGTAAGTGACATTGTTAATGATCGTCTTCTTCTTCTTGTTCTTCTTCTTCTTGTTGTCGTTGACGACGAATTGAGCGACACTGTGAATTATCTTATCGTTCACGAAGAAGTAAGCGACATTGTGAATGACCATATCGTTCACGACAAAGTAACCGACAATTTCTGCTATGTGGTCTTTTCGTATAACACTTTTAACATTTGACTACAGTTTTATTTAGTATTTAAAAATAAAAGTAAATAAAAATATGATTGAATGATTCAATATTACAAAAGAAAGTATAACACAAAAATTATTATAAACAGAATATATTATAACAAAAGAAGAAAATAAGTAAAGATCGCCTTTCACGATCTCACATCCAACTGAAATGTTTTGCTTCCACTTGTGATTGTTCTATTTGTTTGTGGCTCCAAACAATTCAACTGGTTTTATATTTTTTTACACCCAACAATTTTACGTATTTACAAGAAAACTAGTTAAACGAATTTTATCGACGACAACGTACAATACATCGTCGTCTATAATGTCGTATTTACAGAGTAATGTAAACAATTTCTTAAAGGCATCGTTGAAGATAATATCAACACAGACACTGTGGCCTGCTGGAGATGTCTCTGATTTTTCGAAGACAGCAGTAAATTCGTCAACTAATAAATATTCTCAGTCGTGTCTCGTGTAAACAACGCAGGGTTAGTTCGGCTGTCTGTTTAGTTTTGAAGTGATGAACGCGTGGCTATTTCCTCTTCCTCCTTATTACCTTAAATATCAGTCAGAGGTCTGTTTCGTTTTGAATTTATAAAGAAATTTATTAATTTTGTTCACCCATTTTTACCGTTGATTAAAATGATAATAAAAATTTGTATGAAATACTTGATAGGGTGAGAAATGAGATACCATTGTCTGCTAAATTTGGAATTAATTTATGACGAAACTTGTTAATTTGTATCGCCCATTTTGTAAGGGAGGTACCAAAAAAAGGCGTGGCAATTTTCTTTTGATTATAATCTTAAGCAAAATCATTTTGAAAGTCAGTTCGGCTGCCTGAACATGGATCAACTTTATCTAACGCAGTCTGAATGATATATCAGTTCGGCTGCCTGTTTTGTTTGAACTTTAGCATGAAATTTATTAATTTTTTCCTTCTTTTTCTAGTATGTACAATACCAGAAGGGGGTGGATATGCTCTCATGATTATAATTCTAGTCATACCATAACGAAAATCTGGATACTCCCCCATATTTCTACACGCTGAAAAAAACGGCTCCAACCTTTTATTTCTTGTCTATTATGTTTTTGTTCTTAGCAGTTTTCAACAAACAAAGCCACATTTGGGTCACAAAACAATATATTATAACCTAATCAACCAACAAATCCACATTTGGATCACAAAAACATATATTATAACCTAAACATCATTGTGTCTCCAACATTGTATATTGAATAGCAAACACAATGTGTTTAAACACAAATATACTACATTTGCTACAAGCTACAAGCACTTTATATTTGTATCCCAACAACAATAAAAGACGGATTTTTCAGCGTGTTCCGAAAGTCTACAAATGACTGTAATTTTTTCAATATTTTAGAAAAAGACAGGTAGAATAGTTTATACTCAACTTTTTATTTTGAATAAAAAGATAATACAAAAGGAAATCACATATTTCTTTCACAAGAATTAACTTAAATCTCAAAATAACAAAAACGAGCATGACTATACATTTCCAAAAGTCTACATGCGGCATAGAAATTATCAAAATGATGGAAAATTGATGACGTGTTGGGCCACCATTTGCTTTTGTTACTTCTAAACTAAGGCTAGTTTTTTTGTTATTTCTGCGGAAATTATTGGCCAACACTGTTTTTAGAGGTCGAAAGTCCAAATAAAAAAACAAAAATAACACAGTGCAACACGAAAAAATATAACCATATACGGACAACACCACTACGTGATAAAAGATCAAACAAAAAAAGACGCGTGTCTCCCAGTTTTGCAACGACTTGGGGCAACGGTGTAATTTTTGCAAAAAAGTTATCATTTTATCAGGCTCATATCTGGCAAACCGTTTGGAATTTTGAGTTACTCTCTGAGGGAAAGTTGTAGCTCTTGTCAAATTTTGAACATATAAAATCAAAAAACTTCATCTTCAAGGTCAAAATCGCATAGCAAAAACTTTAAAAAATTCGATTTTTTTTACCTTTTTTCCCCTGTTCAGGTCCATAGGTAGCAAACCGATCAAAATTCAAGGAAACAATCAACTACAGAAATGTACCCAAGATCCCAAGATCCCAATAAACAACTTTCTAGAACATATGAACTTCCTAGGAATGATTCTTAACACCGTTCACCAGTTCTTAACTTAATTTTTGTTCTTCTTTCTTGTTCTTTATGACAAGATCTACAAGTTTCCCTCATAGAGTAGATCAAAATTCCGGACGAATTGCAAGATATGAGCCTGACATTAAAATGTATTAAAAATAATATTAAAATTTTATTAAAATGTTATTAAATTTATTAAATATTATAAAAATGTACCTAAGAACATTACCATACCTGTTGTGAATGAATTTATCTCGCTCCCCATAACAAAAACATGTGGGTATTCTTATTTACACAGCCGCAAGAGATAGAGAGCATAAATTTGCATTTTGTTTTTATTTGAGAATGCGGTTTTGTACAGAAAAAAATTCTGCAACTCTGCTCAATTATGATAAAACTTGAGACAATAGTCACTTTTACTCTCTCTTTCTATAGAGAGAATGAAAACAAAGTGATAATTATCTCTCAGACTGTTAGTGATCATGAGTAAAATTGCTTAATACCTCTCCTCTCACTCTGTGGGCTTTTATGATCTGCTCAGAATGAATAATTCATATTAAAAATATAACGCGATTAATCATTCACTTTTCGTTGGCCGTTGGTGGATGTGACTGAGAGTCGTTGGTTTGTTCGTCTTCAAAGAATTTTCCTCAACTGCAACGAAAATCGTTTAAAATCAATTCACATACTAAAGTAGATAGAGCCGAGAGGGAGAAGGTTTGTTACCAGACTAAGCGTGGTCGCTGCTTGACGCCGACAATACGTTGTTACTGTTTTCTCTGTCTAAGCGAGCGAGCGATCGATCGGGTTTTGTGATTGGAAATTTATGTTTGGCTGATTGGTTTTTAATTTCTTAATTATAGTAAAACGTGATCGATTTTTAGTATCAACCTACCTAGTGTAGTGAGGGAGTGAATGGAGGTGGTGGTAGTAAGTTGGGCTGCTAATCTTAAGTCTATTTTTGGCAACGCATGATAGATTGAGTAGATAGACCTACATGACCTGTACATGCCCCGCCGCCATCAATTAGTTTTATATTGATTGAAAAGAACACAAATTTACAGTTTGACAATAGAATTTCAAAATATCAACATTTGATGTAGGAAAATATGGTAGCAGCGATTATTATCGAAACAATTTTAGCCGTGACCTAATGTGGTGGCGTTAAATGTAGTCATATTATCAATTCAGTTTAGCTGCAGGCAGAGTTAATGAAAGGAAGGAACAGTTTACTAATTGTATTAGAATCTAGATCACTATCTTAAATAAAACTGGGAAAAAATTTAATTTTTTAAATACCACTTATTTTTTATTAGACCCCGAATTGTTGAGATAAATTTGCGTTTTAAAATTTTCTGAAGATTCTATATTTATTTTCTGGCACACTTCAATTTGCTCCTATTTTAAATCAAAATGTTTAACTAATTTAGAAATGGAGGAAGAGTTTTGAAAACTATTCGTATGTAAATATTATAGTTTAATATCACAGCGATTCCTAAATCATTGTATGAGCACCATCGGTGACACATTATAAATACTCTAGACCCTCATCATATATTCTTCTAATTAGTTCGGCAGTAGGCATAAATAAATCTCGATGTTACGTTTTATGAGATTTAATTATCCCAATAATTTGGCAAATTTCGTTTACCATCTTCCGGGAGTATAGTACGATATCTCATTTTTTATACAATTTTTTTATACAAACCCCTGGTCAGATACTTATGATCACGACACTGTTTTGTTTATTAAAGTTGCACCATCGGCAGCACATTATAGTAAATTCTTCTATAGGGTGCCCGAAAATTCACTCAAGATTTAAATTTCTTGCCATCTTTGCGGCAACGTGTTGTTGTGAAAGAAAAGAAAGGACAGCGTGGCAGCTGACAGTTCCGGGTTATTCAAAATTTAACTCGAAATTAAGGAACAACGAGTTTGTATTGTTGAGAAATATTTTACGAACGAAATCATCTTCAGGTCTATCTCGTCTTAATGGCTTCGTTAATCGTCAAAATTGTCGAATTTTGGGTTCAGAAAACACACGAGTGATTGTTGAGGAACAAATGTATGAACAACATGTCACTGTTTGGTGTAGATTTTGGACTGGGCCGGCCCATCATCCAAAATTTTTTTTTAGAAAATGCAGCTGGTGTTGAAATTACAGTTAATGGTACTGTGTCTCGGTATGATTATCTATTTATTCTTAAGCTGGATGATATGGATGTGGACAATATGTATTTTAATCAAGACGGTGGTGTTACATGTCATACATCCCAAGAAAAATGGAAAAAAATTAAACAACTTTTTTTAACACTATTATGCTGCAACCCAATATTATCATCTATATTGGGTACTTTTGCTTTGGTTTGTGTCTAGACTTGAGATGGGCACAAGTCACGTGATTAGCGTGACTCACGTGAGCGTGCGTGAACGTGAGTAGTGAACAAATTTCGTGCGCGAGCGTGTGTGAGTCCAATCTTTGCGTGAGTGAGTGTGCGTGAGCACTATTTTCGCGTGAGTCACGCATATTTCCGAATGGTTGATATCATTTAAATTCGAGTTTCTTACTACTTTGTTACACAAGGTTTTTTTGGAAGGCTTCTAATAACATTTCTCTCTAATAAAGCGTCGTTAATCATCTTCTGTATTTCAAGGAACTCTGCTACAAGCGTAGGAGTTTTTATAAATTGTACACTGGGACCGTTTGCAAAAAAGTGCTAATAATATCAGAACTTCTAAACTATAGGTCCGATTGTTTGAGAATGTACTAAGGATTTGTAGGGTAGAAGTCAGGCTTTCAGAATCTGGTATTTAGAGGCCCCTTGTTTCAACGTACGTTTCGGTACAGCCAGACAAAACTTTCATGGCATGTTTTTGAGATTCTACTGAGCCGCACAAACCAGAAACATTTAGAGTCGTGTGTCGTCTCTCTAACCGTTACAAAGATATTTGGAATTATAAGTTTAAAATATGAACAATCACAATGACATTCTTTAGCTTTTTGGTAATAACTTGGTAATTTTGAGCCAAAATGTAGTTCTAAAAACCAGCTACATTGGCAATACTACAACCAAACGTAAGTTAAAACATTTTTAAATTATTTAAAACTTGTTGGTTACGACAACTTCTCAAATTTAAAATGTTTTCAAACTGAAAAAAAAAAATAAATGAAATTTGTTAGGAAAGCTACCATCATTCTTTCAATAGTTTCTCAAATATTTTGTAACAAAGACACAAAATGTTGTATTTTTTTTAAGCACGAGCTTTGCCAAAGGTGTGAGATGTAATTTAAAATTTTTTGAGCATTCACCCTAAGCCAGCCTTGGCAGAAAATTAATGATTTTTGAACAAAAATTTAAATTTTTGAGATTGGGAAAAGTCTCTCGCAAAGGTGAATTTAAAAAAAAAAATTGAATTTTCATAACAGACTTTTTTGGGAGTAAAAATCCCACACTTGTGTCCCTATTTCTCAAGTAATATGAATTTCATTGTATTAAACATATACTAGGCTATATTACAAAATTGCGGTATGACGTTGTTATATATAACAACGTATGACGGTATGACGTTGTATATATACTTCAAATCGAATTTGCACAGAATTAAAAAAAAAATATCTTTTTTTAAATTTTTTCGTAATTTTTCCATGCAGTGCTGTGGAATGGTCGGAGTAGGGTATATGTGCCTGGAGTCAGAATTTGTGTCTAAAACGACTAGACAATGTCAGTCCAGAAATTGACATGTTAAACTTCTGATTTCAACTATCATTGTAACGGTCAGACTCAGTGTTTTTTGTTTGTGCTGCATAGTAGAATCTCAAAAACAAAAAATCTGGTTACAAGTTTCACACTCTGTAGCAAACCGTGCGTTGAAACAGGGAGCATTCTTCCCTATAAATACCTAGTACATTCTAAAACAATCTGACCAATAATTTAGAATTTCTGACATTATTACCACTTTATTTTGCAATTGGTCCCATTTTCCGTCTGGAAGAATACTAATGGAAATAAGAGGTAAACTTCTTTAAGATAAAGGTGATAACATGTTGTTCCTGTATAAAAGGCCTTAGTTCATTTGCTAAATTTATTAAAAACGACACTTAATTTAACTAAGGCATTTACATTTAAGTGTAGTAGTGTCTAACACCTGAATATGATCCCAATTAACGAACGCTGTTTTGTATAGTTTTTAATATTCGTTTGAATATAAAGAAAGTGGTTTATGTCAATACCGTTTTATTTTTGTGAGTAATTTTTGCGTGATTGATTCACGCGTGAATGTGAGTAGAATCAAATTCTGCTCACGTGGGCGTGCGTGAACGTGAGTACCGACAAAATCTTCGTGCGTGATCGTGCCCATCTCTAGTCTAGACTAACATATGTTGGGAAATTTCTTGTTTATTGGGAAGTTTTCTAGGTGGAATCTGTTTTAGTTTATATAGTAGTTTGAACCCAATAAAAAGTAAATTTAGAAAAGCCAAAGTGAAAGGAATTTAAAAAAGAAAATTTTCTTAAAAAAAAATAAAATAAAATATTCTTAAAAAAGTAACCTTTCTTCAAAAAAATATCTGATCTTAAAGAAGTACCTCTGCTTAAAAAAGTACCTTTTCTTAAAAAAAGTAATTATTTTTAAAATAAGTACCTTTTCTTAAAAAAGTAAATTTTCTTACAACAAATTGCCTTGTCTTAAAAATTTACATTTTCTTTAAAGAGTACCTTTTTGTCAAACAAAATAGCTTTTCTTGAGATAAGTACCTACTCTTAAAAATGTACTTATTCTTGAAAAAAGGACCAATTCCAAAAAAAATCCCATTTCTTAAAAAAAAACATTTTCTTCAAAAAATACCTTCTCTTAACATAAAACCTCTTCTTACAACAATTCCCTTTCTTAAAAATAAAATAATACCTTTTCCTTTTTTCTTGAGATAAGTAGCCTTTCTGAAAATAAGTACATTTTCTTACAAAAATAACCTTTTCCTAAAAAGAGTACCACTTCTTTAAAAAGTACCTGCTCTTAAAAAAAGTACTACTTTGTAAAAAAAATCATACTCTTATGGTTCTTTCTCACAGAAAGTACTTGTTCTTAAAAATATTACATTTTCTTAAAAAAAATATTAAGATTTTAATAAAAGAAGAACCACTCTTTATAAAATTACTTTTTCGGGAAAATATGATACATCTTTTTAGGTCCTTTTTGTAAGCATACGTATTACATTTTCCCGAAAAGGTCCGTTTTTAAAGAGAATTACTTCTACTTCTTTTATTATTTTATAAGGTACTATTTTTAAGAAGAAGTACTTTCTGTAAAAAAAAGCCATAAGAGTATGAATTTGTTTACTTTTTAAAGAAGTTTTACCCTTTTTAGGAAAAGGTTGTTTTTTAAGAAAACATACTTATTTTCAGAAAGGCTATTTATCCCAAGAAAATAAAAGGTATTATTTTATTATTAAGAAAAGGTACTTTTCAAAAAGGTAACTTTTAAAAGAAAAGGTATTCTTTTAAGATATGGTACTTCTTTGAGGAAAAGGTTCAAGAAATGTAAATTTTTTTAGGATTGGTACTTTTTTCAAGAATAGGAAAATTTTTAAGAGTAGGTACTTATCTAAGAAGAGATATTTTCTTTCACAAAAAGCTACTCTTTAACGAAAAGGTAGTTTTTTAAGAAAACGCAATTTGTTGTAAGAAACTTTACTTTATCAAAAAAAAGGTACTTATTTTAAAAAAAATTACTTTTTTTTTAAGAAAAGGTACTTTTTTAAGCAGAGGCACTTCTTTAAGGTAAGATATTTCTAATCTATAAAATTTATTGATCTCGTTGTTAATAGTGGTACATTAATAACCTTTTTAACCATTTTAAGAGGTTTATTGGGGGAACAATCCATATCCATGATGATAGTAAAATATTCTAAATTTATCCATTATTAGAATTTATATTTTGCATGCATTTTTGTAATTATTGCCATAATTTATATGGAAGTAACTATGTAATCAATTTGGCCTTCTTTGGCTTATAGATTATCAATAAATTGAATTGAATTGAATTGATATTTTTTTTTTAAGAAAGGCCAATTTTCTCAAAATTCAATTCATATTCTTAAATTTATATTTCTTAAAAAAAAAACTTTATCTTAAAGAAGTACCTTTGCTTAAAAAAAGTACATTTTCATACAAAAAGTACATTTCCTTAAAAAAGGAATATTTTTTAAATAACTATCTGTTATTAAAAAAGTAAATTGTCTATTCTTAAAATACTACCTTTTCTTTAGAGTTAATTTTTTGTGAATAACTTTTCTTGAGATAAGTGCCTACTTTAAAAATTTACCTATTGTTGAAAAAAGTACCAATTCTAAAAAAAATCCCATTTCTTAAAAAATCCCTTTTCTTCAAAAAAAAAAAACCCTTTTCTTAAAAACAAATACCTTTTCTTACAAAAATTTCTTTTCTTAAAAGTACCTTTTCTCACAAAAAGTCCTTTTCTTAAAAGTACCTTTTCTTAAAAATAAAATAATACCACTTCTTTTCTTGAGAAAAGTAGCCTTTTTGAAAATAAGTACATTTTCGTAAAAAAAAATAACCTTTGAAATTTAAAAAACATCAATTGAAATTTGAAATACATCAATTGAAATTTAAAATACAGCAATTGCAATTTAAAACACATCAATTAAAATTTAAAATACATCAATTGAAATTTGAAATACATCAATTGAAATTTAAAATACAGCAATTGAATTTAAAACACATCAATTAAAATTTAAAATACATCAATTGAACTTCAAAACTAATCCATTGTAGTTTGAAATACATCAATTGAAATTTAAAAGGCATCAATTGAAATTTGAAAGACACCAATTGAAATTTAAAAATCTAATACATAAAATAGGTTAAGAATTTTTAAATTTCAAGTGGCGCATTTGAAATTTCAATTGATATCTTTTAAATTTCATTTGATGTCATTTAAATTTCAAATGATGTGTTTCAAATTTCAACTGATGTGTTTTAAACTTCAATTGATATCATTCAAATTTCAATTGGTGTCTTTTAAATTTCAATTCATATTTTTTAAATTTCAATTGATGTATTTCAAATAGAATTTTTAAAATCAAATTTATGTATTTGAATTTTCAAATTTCAATAAGTATTTTTCAAAATTAAATTGATATTTTTTAAGTTTCAATTAGAAATGCTGTAGAAAGCGCACAGCTCACTGGTTGTGCGAAGCTCTCCCCAATACCTTTATGGGATGTAAATAGAAACCATGACACGTTCATAGTACAATTTTACAAGGTCAGGAAAATTTTTCTAAGTGAAAAATGGTTGGTTTTTGCTGGCATAATAGCCAATTCGAGAAACCATACTCACTGGCATGACTAGTTTCGAACTCCGGGACAAGTTCTTCATCAGATGCCCTACTACTGTGCCAGAATTGAAACCATCGGTAGATCATCAATCGAATATATACAATTCTTATATAAAATTTATGAACGCGAATTTGTATCGTTCGAAGATAGTACCAACACACTGAAAAGGTAATAATTCCAATCAGTAAAAGTTTTATTTTTTAGACGTAACTAGTTGGAAAAACTAAAATTGTATTCAATTTAAATGAAAAATGTAATAGAACTTTTTCCAGAATACTTGGGATAATCCTTTGGACGATCTTTTGTTCGACAAATTGTACTACATAATAGCCCTTGCCCTGGGCGGCCCATATGTCCAAAATCATTTTGGTGTTTAATGCCAATTTTAAATGCTCAAAACAACCGCCATAAAAAACTTAACAAAATTCCAAACCTAATGATTTATGTATGTAGACAAACTCCACCACTGATCACCCCCAGTGATAATCAATTACGAGCGTGTTGAATTTAAAGTGTCAACCATAAAATGCCAAAAACATTTTACAGATTCTATGTTAACTATAACATTTGCTCGCAATACTAAAAATCAATCAAAATTCAGATCACAATCTGAGACCAATCATTTCGAAATACCTAAGAAATCAAAAGGGTGAACAAAACAATTGAGACGCAAAAACAAAACTTTCTTTCATTACTATTTGAAATTTCGCAACTAAAACTTTCACTACAAGTGAAGACTTTAACCTGATTTTTTTTTTCTTAAAATAAATATTTTTCTCAAGAGATGATATTGATTTAAAATAAAGAACTTAACCAAATTGCTCTCATGTAAGTATTTTTCATCTAAGATTGTTTATTTGTTTATAAAAATTATTAAAATATTATTATTGTTTGTATTTATAATCGTTGTTATTTTTACTATTTCTGTTGGTGGCGTCGTAATTCAATAATTGTGTCAAGTACATTTTCTAATCAGAAATGCTGACGACGGACGCGTTTTTGTCAAGATAAACGCGCAGTGGATAAAATACTCGTAAAATGCAAAAAAGGTATAAAATACAAAATTCAATTTTACAATAAAACGTTTGTTGGGTCGTTGATAATGTAAATAGGCTAAATCAAAACAAAAACCAAATAAATAAGCGATAAAAACATTGTCGAAAATTAATCACCCTTCTTACGTTTGTCATAGTCGTATTTCGCCAAAAATTAACACTATTCGTGTTTCGACTACGACAGCTATTTAACGCAATTTAACATTTTAAAAAGAACACGAAATTGAACAACATTTGCAAGCAAACAACTTTTGTATTCTTCAAAAATTAAGAAAACAATTACAATTCAGCCTTATTACGAATGTCGGTCTCGTATTTCGACTACGACAGTTTTGTAAAAGATTAAACATAACACGCCAATTTGTTTTTAATTTTTTACAAAACTGTCGTAGTCGAAATACGAGAACGACATTCGTAATAAGGCTGATTATGTTAGTGAGAACTACGACACACCTTTTCCAATTGAAATCTTGCAGAAATCTGTTTAATAGGTCTAAGTCCTCATGGACGGTGCGAGAAAGAGTTAAGATCTTAAAAAAAGAGGCGTTGGAAACATTTCTGCGACGGCATTGAATGAGACTTCCAAACTCGACGACTCCCTCAAGTCTGGGATATATTACAGAACAAACCGAGTGGTGAACGACATCGAGTGATGAATCGTTAGACCTCCTGCTAAACACTTGACAGTAGCAACAAGCTACTCTTTTTCAAAACATTTTATAGTTTTATCATCAGGAACACAACAAACCACATATGTATGTATGTATAAAAAATCACAAACCATGAACATGTGCTTTTTGATCGCAAGCGAATGAATACGAGTGAATTCATACGACTGATCGTGTTGTGCAAGTGTAACAAACTACAGAATCGTTTTCGGCACATCATCGTTGCCGAACACATCAAACAACTGCAGAGAGTGCTCGTGAATTTATTCGCAAAATTTTGACTCTCTTTCTGCACGTTGAAAAAAAAGCTTCTGTAACATACTCTCAAACACATTCTGCAGGAATCATGTATATGTTTGGAACGCACTATAAATATTCATATATTTGCAAGTCCTAAACTCACTTATAGTTAAATGAAAATATTACCATGTTTACTTGCAAAAGCGCCTACTTTTTCATCCCAAACATATATACTTACGTCGAAGCATTCGTGTGTTTCCTCCCAAACGAACGACTGGATAAGAGACACTCAATTAATTTACACATGCATTCAGAAATACTTATGAATCACTGACTGAAAGAATAATGCAAAAATATAGTTACAACAATCTGTATTTGTTCAGAAACAAAGTTGTATTTGGATCACAAATATTAATCATTGTACCTCAAATATGTAACATTGAATAGTAAACACAATGTGTTTGGACACAAGTAAGTCATATTTTCGACACAAACGTTATATTTGCATCGAAACAATGAAAAATACAGATTTTCCAGCGTGTGGTAAATACCGGTGTGTATTGCTACTCTGTGTATTCTATCATCGAAAAATTTCGAATACAGGTGAATGTTGTTTGGCTGTGTGTTCTGTTTGGGACGCAGCTTATTGGTATACATCGGTTCTGCTTGGTATGTACATATATGTCTGCTATATATACGTACCAGGAAACTGGACCGACGACAAAGTCGGAATCAACGAACAACCATGTGATATCTACACTGGGCAATATTAAGTTTTAAGCTCAACAAATTAGCTGACCCTGACAAAATAGTACCAGTGAAGTTACACAATGGACTACACATTTTGGCTCTCTGGCTTCTGAGCCTTTATACGAGTTGCAACAGGCTACCCTATATTTCCGGTAGATAAAGAGAATCCAAGATGGTATTCATCCCGAAAGCGTGAAATTCATCACATATTAGTCCAAAAGATTCTAGACCAATTAGCCTCTCATCTTTACTTATTAAAGAGGATGATTCCTCATATCTGCCAACTACAATAGATACTTCACAGCTGTCTACATGCTAGCACGCTGACAATAAGGGAACTCAAAGGAAACTGCCCTGCACAATATTTATAGATAAATATTAATAGATAAATCTATTTATCTTAAGTAAAGGAACGATTTTAAATCGAAATATGAATAGTGGAACACCCCAAGGGGAGTCTTATCTCCACTTTTCTGGCATTTAACATCGAATAGAGCTGGAGGAATCAGGTTCACAGTCGTAGCAGTTGCTGTGCATGGAAAATACCCTTCTACATGCAGAGATGTCCTCCAGGACTTAATCAGGAGACTTTCTTTACTGACCACAGAGAATGGGCTACGTCTAATCCGGAGACATCCGGACGCCGAAGCTTCCGTATATTCAGTCACTGTCATTTGTTCAGTTCGTATTTACCCCCCATGTGTATCCCATACACATCGTCGTGGGGAATGTGTATTGAACGTTTACCCATTACCCAAAGGGTATGGGGAAATAATGGGTAGCTACTCACGAAAATGGGGAATTGCCCATCACGATTACCTATTACCCTCAGGGTAATGGGAAAATATTAGGTAGCTACCCACGACAACGGAAAATTACCCATCACGATTACCCATTACCCTCAGGGTTAGAAAAAAATTTTGTTTTAGCGATTTTTTTAAATCGCCATATTGAAGACTCCCATTGGTTAAAGCCTCGTATAGAGGTAAAACATTTATTATTTTTCGATTGGACGCACCTTTTTCAAGTTATAACCACTTTTTTATTTTAATTATTTTATTTTGGCGATTTTTCGAAAAAAAATTCTTCCATTCGAATTGGACCACTTTATGAAAACCCCTTAGAAACCTGCAAAAATTGTTCCGTTTCCGAGATATAGAAATTTTCTCTATTTTTTTCATATTTTCGATCAAAAATGGGGATGGTTTACCCTGGGTAACCCATTATCCATTATTATTATCCACCATTACTATCCATTATCCACCATTATTTTCCCCAGTACCCTGAGGGTAATTCCCCATCGTCGTGGATAACTACTTTAGCCATTACCCTCAGGGTAATCGTGATGGTTTATTCCCCATTTTCGTGGGTAGCTACCTATTATTTTCCCCATACCCTGTGGATAATGTGTAAACGATCGCTACCCATTCCCCACGGTAATAATAATGGGTTACCCTGGGTAATCCATTACCAACAAAATACGAACCCAGATGTCAATATCTACTCTGAGAGTCAGGCTGCTATAAAATCTCTGGAAGCTGTATTCCTAACTTCAAAAACTGCCACGCATCTCAAAATGAGATGGTCAAGCAGTACGATATCCACCTTATGTGGTTGTCGGGGCACAGTAACATTCCAGTTAAACATATATTGGATATAGTGAGTATGCCCCTTTCTGCATGCAAGCCTAAATCGGAAGCTCTTAGACATGCGAATGATAGAAAGAAATTTCAAAAACATTCACTGAAATTTAAGACATCTATTGGAATTTAAAAAACATTAATTTAAATTTAAAAAAAAGTCAATTAAAGTTTAAAAAACATCAATTTACCTTCAAGAATTCTATTTTAATTTTAAAACACTTCAACTGAAATTTCTTTTTAAATTCAAATCTGGTGTTCGAAGACAAATATATGCGTCAAAATTTTTGTTCGAATTTATCAGATGAAGCTTCGATTTCTAGGGACATTCTGCAGAACCAGTAATAAAAAAATGATTTGCCGACTAAACTGACATATTGTCCAAGTTTGGAGTCAATCGGTCCAGCGGTTCTCGAGTTTTAGACGCCCTTACCCGGAACGATAATTTTTAAACATTAAGATTTAAAACCCCTCAGCTAGGATTGTATTTCTTGTGTGTCAAATTGACTTATGCCACTTTCAGTATCATGGGGTCGAGTATGAGAATTTTTTTATAAACAAAATTATTAATATCATTTGGGGCTCTTTGCCTGTATATTTTAAGAAATGTCTAAAATTAAAAAATATATTAAAATATTTAAATTAATATTAAAAGTGGAAATATTTTCGCACATCTACGAAACAACGCAAGATCATTTGGGAGGGCGGTATGGTGAATGGTCCGGTCACCTCTATCAACATTTGTTTTAAGAAGAATCGAAAAAAATTTATGTTTCAAACATAAACAATGAGGGGGCGGGTCAAAGATGATATGATAATTTCCGAACCGAGCGATTCTGAGTGTCATTATTATAATTCTACCTGGCATTAATGAGAATGACTAATAATGTGCGATACATAGCAAAGTTCGGATATAAAAAATAAACAAATATTCTTAAACAAAAACATAAACAAATTCATTAATTATAATAAGAATAAAACAAACACAAAATTTGACGAATGCAAACTTATCAAAAGTCCATCCGAAAGAAGTTACCAGAATCTTAATATATAATAGAAAGATATTCACATTGAATACAGAGTTTTTCCACATATAAAATGTAGTGTTTATTTGACCCTCTATAGTAAATCAACAAATAAACAACGGCCTAATTATAGACGTGCAAACCGAATTCAAAATATAACTACAAATGATATTCTTAACAAAGTGATCTTCGAATATTGAAGGTTAAAGACCCTTCAGAAAACAAACAAATTGTTTTCAATAAACATCCAATTTGTATGCAGTTCCATAGAAGTAAAACATGCTCACAATGCACTTGAAAAGATTAAGGAGGTTTTTGTTGTGTTTATTTACCTAGGAAATTAAGGAAACAATATAAATTAAGATGATACCCAACTGGAGGTGCTAATAATAGACCACATTAATACAGTGGAAAGGGGAGAAACAACGTGTGTGACTCCGTGACTGATAAGGAGTCGGAAAGGTGCTAATGTTTCGTTTCAAAATAATTATAATATACAAACGTTGGCAGGTGCGAAGTTATGCCGTCACGAAAATGAACTGGCATTATATTATAGACAAACAAAATTATGGTACAGTAAACCCCTTACATTTGGTTATCAACCTGCACGCTGAAAAATATTAATGTTTTTGTTGTTTGGATGCAAACATAACTTGTTTGTAGCTTGTCGCTAATATAGTACTCTTGTGTCCAAACACATTGTGTTTGCTATTTGACATAACATGTTTGGGACACAACGATTGATAAGTTATAATATAAGTATTTGTGAGCCGTTAAATGTAACAGTCAATAAAGAAACAAAAAGCAGCAGATTATCAATTCACGAAAACAATGTTTGCAAACATGTGCATGGTTCCTGCACTATGTTCCTGGGGTCGTTATTTTTCAGCGAGTGGCAAACTAAACAATACCAACATAAAAATTATCGCCAAAATAAAAAAACCCAAAATAAAGTATTACCAATTAAAAAAAAACAAATTTAGAAAAATAATTTAAAATTAAACTAAAAATTTAAAATTACAATAATAAAAAATAAAGTAAAATAAAATAATATATATTAAGTGCTTCTTCCCCCAGCTAAAGGTAATTATAGCTTAATTTGTACGGGTCACCTAAACGATATTATTAAGCGTCATTTTAATTACCCGCTTAAATTCCGACTTGAGCAACAACAATGTTGCCACATGTTCAATTTCAGGAAATGGCAACAAAAAGTTATCTTACAATCTAAGACTTAGATACATTTTGTTATCATTTCTTGTGAATGAAAATGTTATCAAGAAGGAGAGACTCAAAAACAAATATTTCCAATATGGCTTGCACATGGTAAGTTCATTCAAATTATTTTATTTAATGGAAGAAAGACTACGTATATTTGTATATCTTTTTTATATTTTATTTCCGATTGAAAACAAAATTGGAATTAAATTGTTCACAACAACGCGCGGTACATGTTATACATATTGATCATGGTAGGATTATCTATCAGGTATAGTCGTTTGAACAGGTGATTAAGTTTTTTCCATGTAATTGTTCGTTTCACTTGTCAAAATCATATGTATTTTGTTTTTTACTTTTTTGTACTTTTTGTTGGCATATGAATCCGTTATGAATTCGAGACGGATCCGTTTCTGTGGACATTTTGTCCGAAACGGACCTCCGTGACGGACTCATAACGAATTCGTTTTCGTATGAAATTCCTATCGAAAGTGCGGATTGTTTTTTTAGTTTTTCGAATCCGTCTCCAACTCTTAACCGAACTTCATATTCGAATCCGCTTCGGATTCGTTTTTTTTTTTTGGAATTAAAATGAATTCGAGACGGATCCGCTTTTATCAATGTTTGAGGATTCGATTTGAATTCGCATTCCACTCGAAAACGCGAATAGATTTTCTACTTTTTCGGATCCGTCTCGAACTTCATATTTTTATGTGTGTACGGGCTCGTAAGGGAGCCGCCAAATAGTTATTCCACTGATTCGCTTTTTATGTTTTTAAGAACTCGTAACCGGTTCGAGACGGAGCTGCCGCATCACAACGGGTTCGAGACGGATCCGCCGAATCGCAATTTCATAAGTTCGCTTTTTTATGTTTGTACGGACTCGTAACGGGGTCGAGACGGATCCGCCATATCACAATTTCACTGATTCGCTTTTTTATGTTTTTACGGACTCGTAACGGGTTCGAGACGGATCCGCCATATCACAATTTCACTGCTTCGCTTTTTTATGTTTTTACGGACTCGTAACGGATTCGAAACGAATTCGAGAACTCATATTTCGCTGTTTTGTGATTTTACGGACTCATACGAGTTCGAAACGGATCTGCATTCGTTTTTGCGCACATTTAGCACTGGCTATAAACGTGTTGCCGTATCGCATTTTGTTCACCCATTACAGCAAATGTTGCCACATTTCGCAGTGTTAAGTGTGGATCTTTTTTTGGAAATTCATAAGTGGCAATAGCTTAATGGAATAAAAAACATCCCTATTATATATTAGGGTGGGCGATTTTTTTTTTGGTACCGCGGCTCAGCAATAAACATAAAGTTTGGATCATATCAAGAATTTTTAGCGACGAGATCAATAACGCTAAATACCACTTAGATTACTGCTTCACACCCACAAACAAAAATCTAACCTGGTTGTATTAGAATATTTTCTTGGGCCGCTGATATTGAATTCAATGTCAGATTAGCACCATCATGGTCCACTGTCAAAATTTCAAAATGACGGATCCAATATGGCTGCGAAAAATTCCAAAACTTATACGATCCGTCAAAAAATGTTGTACGCAAATTATTTTGATGTGGCTGAATCCATTTGGTTGCTATCTAATCTGAAACTCAAAATGGCGGATCCAATATGGCGGCGAAAAATTCTAAAAGTTATGCAAGCCGTCAACAAATTTGTACACTGATTATTTTGAGGTCGCTGAATTCATTTCGTTGCTATCAAATCTAAAACTCAAAACGGCGGATCCAATATAGAGGCGAAAAATTCTAAAAGTTATGCGATCCGTCAAAAAACTTGTACGCAGATTATTTTGAGGTTGCAATTCATTTCGTTGCAATGTAATTTGAAACTCAAAATGGCGGATCCAAATGGCGAAGAATATTTGCTAATGTGCTCCCATTGGGGGGAAAATGTAATTATTTCAAAAATGCATATAGGATTAATACAAAAATGCATATAGAGATAAAATTCATGCACTGACCTCGTTAAATATTTCCCCTTTTATGGTCCAGAATGGCAACCCTAAAGAAAGTATGGCAACTCTAGGCGAACTTAAAATACTTTTTCAGACTCTGTGCAAAAAGTGGTCATGGTCCACCTAGCGACATCATGGTCCACTGTTAAAATTTCAAAATGACGGATCCAATATGGCGGGGAAAAATTCGCAACATTATGAGATCCGTCAAAAACTAGTACGCAGATTATTTTAAGGTCGCTGAATTCATTTCGTTGCTATCAAATCTAAAACTCAAAATGGCGGCTACAATATGACGAAGAATATTTTCTAATGTGGTCCCATTGGGGGAAAAAGGAAAAATGGCATTATTTCAAAAATTAATTCAAAAATGCATATAGGATTAATTCAAAAATGCATATAAGAGATAAAATTCATGAACTGAACTCGAAAAATTATACCTTTATATGGTACAGGTTGCCAACCGAAATAAATGGCAACCCTAAAGAAAGTTTGGCAACGCTAGCCAAACTTAAAATACTTTTTCAGACTCTACAAAAATTGGTTTCATAAAATGTTGGCAAGCCGAAACAGAAATTAGGAAATAAAAATTCGCCATATTGTAGCCGCCATTTGGAGTGGTAGATACGAATATGATAGACGCATAGATATGATAAACTTTGTACTCAAAATAAGTACACATTTAATCGAAAATATTATAAAGGTTTGATTAAGTTTATACTCAAGCTGATTGTAAATTTAATTGAAATATATTCAATTACAGACCTACAATTTGTGTACTTGAGTTAACAATTTTCTCCACTAACTAAAATCTAAATATACATAAAACTAATTGCGTTGACATATTTCATTTTTGATTTAAGTATTAATTTTTTCATGTGTATGGTGGTGACAGGTTAGCTTTGGATTCATAACGTGTTCACTGAAAAAAATACATAAATGAAAATGATCAATTTGTGCATTGTCCATTAGGACATTAGTAGAAGTTCATAAATGTTCAACCTTCGTCACATTTCGTTAGATAAATGTAATACCTGGCATCAATTGTTCTTCAGATTCGGCCTTTAGTTCAATGTAAATGAAGCATCCGTTTGATGCAAACTTGTTGCAAATTTAATGCATGTTATTCACTAAGTTGATGTAAAGTGTACAAACATTTGTTCAATCCAACGCACAAATTACGTTAACACAAACTTCAGGGTGTCTCTGCTGCACTACTCCTTTGTAATTCAATAGGGGAGAGCGTTGAGAACACTCCGTTTGGGAAATTTGACAGATGTACATAGATATTTTTTGTTCAAATATATATTTAAATTTGAGTAGCTGAACAAAACGTGACATTTTGCATTTTTATACAAAAGGTTTTTTGAATTTGGCCTTTGCATGAATTTGGTTAAGTTGTGTTGGAAAAAATCTTAATTGGAAAATTTTTATCCTCTTCTCATAGACAAATTTGATCTTTAAAACTGGGTTCATGCTATAAAACAATCGGGTGAAAAAAATAATCTTTGATTTCCCAACATTTTTAAATAATCAAAAAGGCACGTTTTGTTCTACGACTACTCATTACAAAATCGGACAACAACGACATAAAAGAAATTCAATAAGCTGTTATAATGCTATCACCTAGAATATATACATACATATGTACATCTTGAGCACAAAAACGACGCTACCAGAATGGAAAGTCTATCGAAATTGTATACACCAGCGAATAAAGTGCGTCAAAAAAATTAGTTCATATAAATAACACGAGACATTGTATAAATGTAGGAGACTAAAGAGATCTAATTTTATATAAAATTCTAAAACAAAATAATCATCACCGTGTAAGATCAATTTACAAAAATTCATCAAAATGATGTAAAAAATCTTTAATTCAATGATGATGAGAAAATGTGAAGAAAAACATGCTGGTTAATTTCAGGAACTATTTCATTGCATCAATGAAATTTTACATCAAACTATTGATGAAAGGTTTTCATTGTGCTGATGATAAATTAATTTTTCAGTGTATTGGAAATTTGCATTTTCTGATTTTACATGACTTGGGATAATTTATATTTTGAATTTCATATGTTCAATTATTAGATTTTTAAACCGTAGAGATATTAGTTTAGCATTTTCATATTTTTTTTTAACTCAATATCAAAAATGCAATAAAAGCATTATTATCTCGTTTTAACAGATTTGACACGTGTTTGATATCTAAACATTTGTGATGTTGAATTTTCCCCAATTTAAAGTGTTCTCAGTTAAAAGGTTAGGCAGCAAACCCACTACTATTTTAGCCAGTCCAAATACAATGATCACTCACTTCGTCGACCTCAGCCAGTAATCATTTACAAGTGGCCGCTTAGAGGCCCAGAAGACAGTCATTTCCTTATGTCCAATGATTGCCGATCTTTTGTAAACTCCACCGAAGTAGTACAAAAAAAATCACACAAATTTCCTCAATACCTTGCTTTTTACTATTTGAATACATGGGCAATCAATTTTTATATTAATGTAATTGAACCGTCATCGCCTTCACTGGAGGGGGACAATGGACAGAAAATACACAAATTTCCCATATTCCTTCCCAACCTCTCGATAAGACATGGATAGAAGAAAATATGAAATGGGGAAAACTACCAAATGCATAAATGAAAACAAAGAGTGTTTTAAAGTACAGTGGATCGAGACCAAAATATTGCATATCTAAAAATATGTATGCGACAAAAAAGAAGGTTTGGGAGGTCGTTTACCATGAACAAAAAATACTTTTGTCGCAAACGTATGTAGTGTTGACCGGAAGAACTAAAACGTTTTCCCCATATAAAAAACGTTTATCATAAAATGCAAAGAACTTTAATAATAACACTGTAGAAGTCGAAAAAAAATGGACAAGTCGGGAGAGGACGGTAGAGACAAGTCGGGAGAGGACGGTTTTACCCAAATTCAGGTTCGAGGAATCGAACTGAATCATTCGTTTTTTGAGTTACAATTACGGTTTCGTACAAAATATAGGTTTGTAGGCTAGGCTGGGTCGATTTAGCAATCGATATTGTGCCATCGATTTTTCGATAGCTTTTGGCATGAGGGGAAAAAAGTTCCACTGCAACATATCAACGTAGACAACGTCCTTGTCTACGAAAATTTTTGGCAAAAACTATCACAGTCTAATTTGTCCTAAAGAATAACGGGCTAGACGCTGCTGAAGATGATGCTTCACAAACATCGAAACGATCGTCCAGCGAATGTGAGTTCGAATCCCACCCGCGGCATTTACATTTTTTTCACTAACCGGAGAAAACATGATCTCTTACAGCCTTAAAGGAAATTACAACTTTAAACATAACGAGGATCTAAAAACAACTAAATTTGAAAATTTTAGAAATTTACCACTGTGCTCAATAAATCGTCAAAAAAGGCAGGAGCGCCATCTCAATAGAAAAAAACAAACTTCATCATATCTTACATATTGTCCGTATTTTGCTTTTCATTTCTTTGAAATTGGTTAATACCCAGTGATGACGTCGTTGTCGATTGCCAACAAGGAAAAAGTCATCAACGTTCGATAACAATAATCTGTTAATCTGACAACAAACACAACAACAAAATCAAAGAAGTCATAAAGTAAACCCCCAAATCTTAAAACAACAATATAATGTAATAAGGAAAAGATTGAATTGAAATGATTTTCACAAAATTATTATAAAACTTTTAGATTTCAAATGACTCTTTACCACACCTTTTAATCAAATGCCACCACCGCCACCACCGTCAACACCATCAATTGCGAGTTTCAATGAAATTTTCATTAAACATTTGGATTTTATATGAAATTGAGTTGGATGTAAATTTGGTAAAGATAATGATTTGTTTTTCAAAAGGAAATGATTGGTATAAAAGTTTTTAAATCTGTTACTATAAATGTCTTGCATTGAATACCATCCAAATCAAGTTTGAAAACGTTGAATATAATTTGAATGTGTGGGTGGCAGTTGAAGAGAGTGTGATCGTTTGTGGGAGGACTGCAGCAAAATTGTAGCCAGTTGTAATTTCTATTCAGTTCAAAATTGTTAACAGTTCATAGAAAACTTACATAATATCCTTTGAATGATTGCAATTTGATTTGATGTACAAATTTTAAGACTTACCTAAAAAGAGAGAAAATTGAAAAGAAAAGATGTGTTAATTAAAATTAGTTTTTCTAAATTAGTATAAGTTTAAAGAACATAATTTATCTATGACACACGCTGAAAAATTTGTAATATTAACACTTCAAACATTAATATGTTTGCAAGTTCCAAATTCACTTGTGTTTAAATGAATACAGCATCATGTTTACTGGCAAACATGTATGCTTTTACGTGGAAACATATGCGTATTTACCCCAAACATAATATTTAAAAACGAATTATTCTTTGTTTTCAATATATGTAAGTAATTATAATTAATGTAATTATAATTATAATTAATTTTATCAATATAAATCCACATTTATAAATAATTAATACAAAAAATTTATATTTAAAACGCCCTTTTTACATTTAGGTGCATTGAATGTGTTATTTGTTTTTTTTCGTGAAATGAGAATCTGCTGCTCTTTTGCTTCTTCTTTCTTTGATGTCTTTCACGTTTTGTTTTCGGAAGGTTTCAGCTATGCGTTGGTTATCATTTTGCGTTGGTACACAAAGAATATATTTATATACAAATCTAGCCCATGCAAGCCAAGCGTTTATTTAACAAATATTTCGACGTTCCGATTCTCTCAGTAAAGGCTCGGACAGACAAAGGGCTTCACGTTGTTACCCTTTCCAGTTTCTTTCCTCAAAATCGTTTCTCACTTTGGTAGCACAAACATGAATATAATGAATGATGACTGAATACATGAAACTGAAATGCAATACACCAGCCAAAATAAGAAACACTGACTTCATCTGCAAAAATACAGATGCATACTTACAAGATAGACTCTGTCGCTGTTCCTCTTTTAGTCTCTTGCTCTCGAGACAGCATAGACAGTGCAACAAACACAGCTGTATTTGTATCACAAACATAAATATATGTGGGTCGCGCAAGCACATATATTCTAACATATTAATCATTGTGTCTCAAACATGTAATATTGAATAGCAAACACAATATGTTTGGACACAAGTATATTATATTTGCGACAAGCTCCAAACACACTTTATATTTACATCCAAACAAGAAAAAAATACAGATTTTGCAGTGTGCAGGTATTAAATAAGGAATATAAACCGAAATATTTTATATTTTAAATTTGTTAGCTTCCGCGAGTGTAAAACACTAACTACAGCACTGCTAGATATCAGTAGATACAAATGTATTTTTTTATTTCCAGTTATGCAAAAAAATAATATAATTTTACACCTTCATTCCATATCCCAGGAATACTTCCTTCCTTTCAACAACTCTTTATATTTTGACAACTACGGATAACTTGCCTCCAAATCCGCACACATTACGTTTGTAGTCATAATTTCCAAATCAACTATTCAAACTATTCAAAGAATAGAAATCACAACGACAAACAAACAAAATCTTTTGTTAATTTTAAGCTTATGAACACATCAAATCAGAAAACTTTCGAATCAATTTTCTTTGTCAATTGACTCTCTTCTGGGTATGTGATGTAAAAGTGATGACGATGAATACTCGCATGCAAATTGAAATGGGAAAAACTGAAGCGCCAAATGAACACTTGCGTTTCTACCAATCGAACAAAAAAATAAAATAAATCACAATCGACCAAACAACTCGGGCTGGAGGAGATCATGGAAGTTTTAAAAATACACTGTGTGTAATTTTTTAAGTCATGGCAAAATAACCATATACGGCCACCACTACGTGATAAAAGACTAAAAAAAAAGACCCGTGTCTCCCAATTTTTCCCCAAGTCATGCACTTTTTTTTATGGGCCGCCAAAGATTTGGGGCCTCGTTATCATTTTCGTAAAATGTGATCATTTTCTCAGGCTCATATCTTGCAAACCGTTCAGAATTTCGATTTACTCTCTGAGGCAAAGTTGTAGCTCTTGTCATAAAGAACAAAAATTGCGAACATATAAAATCAAAAAAACTTCACCTTAAAGATCAAAATCGCAAAAAACTTAAAAAAATTCGATTTTTTTTTTACCTTTTTTCCCGTGTTAAGGTCCATAGGTAGCAAACCGTTCAAAATTCAAGGAAACAATCAACTACAAAAATTTACCTAAGATCTCAATAAACAAATTTCTAGAACATATAAACTTCCTAGAGATGATTCTTAACACTGTTTAGGTAGCACGCAAAAGTGAAAAATTTGCCGAAAATTTTTTAATTTCATTGTTTTTACATTTTTCTCCTGTTCAGGTCCATAGGTAGCAAAAAATGAAATATGCCTGGCCAGAACCATGTGTTTGTCCAAGGGTTAACACCGTTTAGGTAGCGCTTAGGTATCACGCGATCATGCACCGACAGCAGCAGCACAGGCAATGCAGTAAGCTCAGCACACGCAACAAGGGACGCAGCACACAATATAAAAGCGACACGACGCTCACATCGAGGCATTACACAGCGCGACGTCAACGAGAGCTCAGCGGTGAAAGTTATAAAGTGAAAGTAAAAAAAGTGAAAGTGCTACAGTATAATTCGCACACAACATTGGCAACTGACAATTTCAATATGCAGTGTGAAAATATTGATTTATTTTGCTACGTTTGCGGTCATCAAACCAGAAAAAAAACATCTACAAGATTTCAGAAGGAAAAGAATCTTTTAACTAGTGAATTCAAAAGAGCATATACATTGTTTTTCGACGAAGTGGACTTGACCGGTGAAAATTACACACCAAATAGAGTGTGTCGCCAATGTTATAACAATCTCATGGCATGGTTGAGTGGAGGCAGAGGTACTATGAAGTATTGTAAGCCGGTAAACTGGATTAATCGCCCAGGTGATCATGATGCAACCAGTTGCTATGCATGCGTAAATTACACATGTCGTCTAAATCGACATTCTGAGAAGAACAAAAGTTATAAAGCAACTGCAACAGCCACACTACCAGTGCTTGCACCTGAAAATTTTGTATCACCAAGGCCGCCAACTCCAGATCGTACTACAGAATTTACAGCAATGAGTACAGCAAGTGGTGTTACTTATGAAGATCCATTTGATACCGATTATGAGCCCCAACAGGGAAGAGATGGACCATAACTAATAACACAAATGGAAATGGATTTCATTGTGGCCATATTGGGATTATCGCAGCGACTTGCAATATTTTTGACAGCTTTTTTAAAGCAAAGAAAACTCACACATGCTAATGTTAACTCTACGGCGTACCGCAAACGACAAGCTGAATTTCAGATGCTCTACACTCTAAATGATGACAATTCGTTCGCTTACTGCAACGATATAAAAGCGTTGGTGGTAAAAATGGGAATGAACTACATCGCTAGTGAGTGGAGATTATTTATTGATGGTTCTGTTTCAAGCTTGAAAGCAGTGTTGTTGCATGTGTCGAACCGAAAACCTTCCATTCCGCTAGCAATGGGTATCAACATGAAAGAAAGCTATGAAACATTGAAAGATATAATGGAAAAAATCAAATATTACGAAAATAAATGGAAGATTTTCTGTGATTTGAAGGTCATCAACATTTTGCAAGGGATCATCGATAAGGGCGGCTTCCCAAAATTCTTTTGTTTTCTTTGTAATTGGGATTCACGCTCACCTCTGAATCAATTCCAATGTAACTCGTGGAGGCCTGTGCTGCTGCTGTCGGTGCATGATCGCGTGATACCTAAGCTCTACCTAAACGGTGTTAACCCTTGCACAAACACATGGTTCTGGCCAGGCATATTTCATTTTTTGCTACCTATGGACCTGAACAGGAGAAAAAGGTAAAAAAAAATGAAATTAAAAAATTTTCGCCAAATTTTTCACTTTTGCGTGCAACCTAAACAGTGTTAAGAATCATCTCTAGGAAGTTTATATGTTCTAGAAATTTGTTTATTGAGATCTTAGGTAAATTTTTGTAGTTGATTGTTTCCTTGAATTTTGAACGGTTTGCTACCTATGGACCTGAACACGGGAAAAAAGGTAAAAAAAAATCGAATTTTTTTTAAGTTTTTTGCGATTTTGATCTGGAAGGTGAAGTTTTTGTGATTTTATATGTTCGCAATTTTTGAAATTCTGAACGGTTTGCAAGATATGAGCCTGAGAAAATGATCAAATTTTTACGAAAATGATACCGAGGCCCCAAATCTTTGGCGGCCCATAAAAAAAAAAGTGCATGACTTTGGGAAAAATTGGGAAACACGGGTCTTTTTTTTTTAGTCTTTTATCACGTAGTGGAGTCCGTATATGGTTATTTTGCCATGACTTAAAAAATTACACACAGTGCATATTAATCATTGTGTCTCAAACATGTAATATTGAATAGCAAACACAATATGTTTGGACACAAGTATATTATATTTGCGACAAGCTCCAAACACACTTTATATTTACATCCAAACAAGAAAAAAATACAGATTTTGCAGCGTGCAGGTATTAAATAAGGAATATAAACCGGAATATTTTATATTTTAAATTTGTTAGCTTCCGCGAGTGTAAAACACTAACTACAGCACTGCTAGATATCAGTAGATACAAATGTATTTTTTTATTTCCAGTTATGCAAAAAAATAATATAATTTTACACCTTCATTCCATATTCCAGGAATACTTCCTTCCTTTCAACAACTCTTTATATTTTGACAACTACGGATAACTTGCCTCCAAATCCGCACACATTACGTTTGTAGTCATAATTTCCAAATCAACTATTCAAACTATTCAAAGAATAGAAATCACAACGACAAACAAACAAAATCTTTTGTTAATTTTAAGCTTATGAACACATCAAATCAGAAAACTTTCGAATCAATTTTCTTTGTCAATTGACTCTCTTCTGGGTATGTGATGTAAAAGTGATGACGATGAATACTCGCATGCAAATTGAAATGGGAAAAACTGAAGCGCCAAATGAACACTTGCGTTTCTACCAATCGAACAAAAAAATAAAATAAATCACAATCGACCAAACAACTCGGGCTGGAGGAGATCATGGAAGTTTTAAAAATATATAATCATATACTACATATGAACAGTAGTTTTGCTGTGTGAATAGAAATAGCAACAACTGTGACAACGATAAAAAAAAGCTATTTTCCATTTACGAGAGAAAAAAAAGACAGTATTTAAATTAAAATGCACAAGAGCGTAATAGCTGTCACTTTGACAGCTACATAGAAGACGTCATTAATCAACCACCGTCAGTGCGCAAGGAAAGGCCTTCGTGCGATATGCCATCGCCGTCGTCCAATGGCAAAGGCAAGAAGCGGGAAATGCAGCAACATGTGCAATGCGAAAAGAGAACATTTTGGAATGAAGAGAATTACATGTGTTTAAAAAGCGTTCTACTAACCAATTTCGACAACAAAAAATTCACAAATTAATCCACAAGATACGAGGGCGGATGAATACGTCCGTGATTTTTCGAATTCCCTCGAAGTTATATGAAATGCAATACTGCTCCCATCAAGTACCACCTGTTAATAGACTACTGTCAAATTTTTGAGCAAGTTCCGTCATTTAGTTTCCGTTTAACAGCTGTTCAAAACATACAACCTCGTGCATTTTTTAAAAAATGGGAAAAAAGTGAATTTCGAGTGCTCATTAAACACAAGAACAAGTACAAATGACGCTGAATGTGCTAGACGGCCAATTGAGGTCAATACACCCGAAAATGTCGAAAAACGATCCACGATATGTTGGTGGCCGATCGAAGAGTAAATGTACGTGAGATTGTTGATGCCATAGGCAGTGTGGTTTCGATTTTAAATGATCAGTTAGGTTTGACAAAGCTGTCTGCAAGATGGGTGCCGCGTTTGCTCTCAATTGACCATAAACGTACGGGTGCACACGTGTGTAGTCTCAATGGCAAAATTCCATGAATTGGGCTACGAATTGGTACCTCATCCGCCATATTATCCGGATTTAGCCCCCAGTGACTATTTCCTATTTCCAAACCTAAAGAAGTGGCTCGGTGGAAAGAGATTTAGCTCCAAGGACGAAATTATTGATCAAACAACAAATGTCTTTTTTATGGACCTCGAAAGATTCGATTTTTTGGAAGGGATACAAAAATTGGAGAAACGTTGGACTAAGTGTATTAAGCTAAATGATGATTATGTTGAAAAATACCTTTTTTTTGCCAAAAAAAACTGTGTTTCATTCAAAAAGTCACGGACTTATTGATCCGCCCTCGTACATAATCAAAAATCAAAAAATTAACGCATCGAGTATTAAAAAAAAATACAGCAGACAGTCCCTGCAGGCTGTGTCAGAGACACGGCCATTAAGTTTAACGTAGAATACGCCATCCGATAAGACAGAAAACATATATAACAATAAATAACAGACGCAAATCAATTTGATTATTTGAAAGTTACTTTTGATAATGTGGGCTTATGATAGGAAAAATAGGATAAAAAAAATTATATCGCCGTTTCCTCATAATCAATGAAATAAAGATTACAACAATAACAATCTGACATGACTCCCTATACCGTAAGGTAAGACGTATTCTACGCCAAAATGTATGAATTAATTTTTTCATATATTTTTTATAATTATATATCCATGTTAAATTCAAATTCACATTTAATATTTTGTTTCACTTAAATACATAAGTAAATATACGAAATTTCAATATTTCATCTGTCAAAACAACAGCCGAAGGTTTGTGTCCACACTGAAACAGCAGCATAGTTTGTGTTCACGCTACAAACTCAAACACTCAACCAAACACCACACATATGTTTGAGTGTATGTGTTTAAACAATTTTCATTTGAGAAATTTAAATATTAGTAAGATATCAACCAATATGAAATGTATATCAAACGAAAGATAACATCTTCATTTACCTACAAAAAAATTTTTAAAAAAAGTTATCTCGCCGTTTCCTCATAATCAATGAAATAAAGATTACAACAATAACAATCTGATGTGACTCCCTATACCGTAAGGTAAGACGTATTCTACGCAAAAAATAAATAAATGGTTTCCCATTACATCCCATGAAGGGACCGGGGAGAACTTCTCACAATCACTGAGCTGTGCGCTTTCCAGTTTTCACTCACTGATTGGGACCTACAGTTTTACACCGATTCCGAACGGTATTTTTTTTTTGAGAAGCTTTTTCATGGCTATATACTCGATAGTGTCGCCGTCACTATGCGAGGTGACCGCCGCCGAAAGAAATTTGAAGGTGGTCATAGCAGGGTTCGAACCCAGTATCTCATGTACAAGAGCGGCGCACGCTAACCATTGCACCACCGACGGCCACACGCATCGAGTATTAAAGATCAAAAATCAAATATTCAACATCAAAAGCTAAAGATTAGAAAATCAACGAATTAACAGCCTGTTTCTCAATCTCAAACGAAAAGCTAATCGAACGAAAATCAGTCACTCACATTCGACTCAAATTGGGCTCCTTTATGTCGAAATTTTCGTTCGCCTGACTCTATGTTTGTTCCCAACTGACAGCAAATTCGAAATAGAGAAACCAAAATTTGTACTGGAAATTTTTGAAAAACTTTGTTTTCATTCAGCTTGAAATGACGAGACTGTGGAATCCAGATAAAATTTCTTTCGTCTACAACACGAACGAAAGCTTACGTTCGAAATAGAGAAACAGGCTATAAAAAAACAACACTTTGACGACGTTAAAAATAAACGAATCGAAAAATTAAAACACGAAGAATACAAAATCGTAATATCAAAGAATCACATAATAAAGTTACAACACAATAAATATAGAAACAAAGAACCATACAATCATGCAGTCAAACAATCATTCAGTAATACAATCATACTAGAGGTCGACCGAAGTTGTTTTTTTTTTAAACGAACGAATTATCGTAGAATAAAATTGTATATATTAGTAATCAAAACTCAATAGTTTAATATTATAGTGACCGAATAGAGCCATCTAGCGGCAATTACCCGACACGGCATCGATACAAGGTGAAGTACTCAGAAATTGTTTTTAAAATACGAAAACCATTTAATCATACAATCATCCAATCACAGTCAGACAATCACCCAATCATGCATTCAAACAATCATAAAATCTTAAAATTATGCAAACACAATCATAACCATACACTCATACAATCATGCTATCATACAATCACACAATTATACACCCATATAATCATAAAATCATAAAATCATAAAAACATAAAATCATACAATCATACAACCCTACAATCCTACAACCATAGAATCATAAAATCATACAATCACACAATCATACAATTATACAATCATAAAATCATACAATCATACGATCAGTCACCTAATCCTAGAACCTTAAACAAAATCATTGAACCAAAGAACCTAAAAATCTAAATATCAATGAATCAAAGAATCACTTTATCAGAGTATCAACAAACCAATCAATCAAATGCAGAAAAAATTAATACCTTTCAATGAAGTCATTATTAGGTACAGTCTTTTCTAAAATATAGTAATATAGACAAGAATCTCACGATTTATCGCAAATTAATCGAAACATCTCGGAAACTAGAGGTAATCTAGTAATTCTAACATCAGATTCGTGATAGCCTAAATTTTTTTTTTCTAAATCGACTGTATGGCTTGTCATTATTATTAGACAACAAGACGAAATAACTAGGAATGAAATACACTGTAATAAAGGACTTAAATACCTTAAAATCCTTGATATCCTCAACTACATCAATTACCTTACACACATAAATAATCCAAAAGACGTAAAATTATGTTAGAAATTCAAAGATTCATACATATATAGCTACAGATCCTAAACCTACAGATCTTAAGATACAGGAAACTACAGACAAACCTGAAAACTGTAAAAACTGAAGACTATGGTCTAAATACCTAAAGATATAAACACATAAATCATCATAGATCTAAACGTAAATACCTAGACTTAAAGACTTCAAGACTTGAAGACTTTAAGACTTCAAGACTTCATAACGTCAAAACTAAAGACAAGACTAAAGACAAGACTAAACACAAGACTACATACCTAAAGATCCAAACACATAAATACTCATAGATCTAAACATAAATACCTAGACTTAAAGAACTAAAGGCTTCAAGACTTCTCGACTTCAAGCCGCGAGACCTCAAGTCTCGACTTCAAGCCTCGAGACCTCAAGACTTCAAGACATCAAGACCTCAATACTTCAAGAGTTCGAGACTTCAAGACGTCAAGACTTCCCGACTTCAAGACGTAAAGACTTCACGACTTCAAGCGGTAAAGACTTCAAGACCTCAAGACTTCAAGCCGTCAAAACTTCAAGACCTCAAGACTTCAAGACATCAAGACGTCAAGACTTCTCGACTTCAAGACGTCAAGACTTAAAGCCTTTAAGACTTCAAGATCTAAAATCTTCAAGACTTCAAGACCTCAAGACTTCAAGATTTCTCGACTTCAAGCCGTCAAGACTTCAAGACTTCAAGACCTCAAGACTTCAAGACATCAGGACCTCAACACTTCAAGACTTTACGACTTCAAGACGTCAAGACTTCAAAAGTCAAGACTTCAAGCCGTAAAGACTTCAAGCCGTCAAGATTTCAAGACCTCAAGACCTCAAGACTTCAAGACTTCGAGATTTCACGACTTCACGACTTCAAGACTTCACGACTTCAAGACGTCAAAACTTCACGACTTCAAGCCGTAAAGACTTCAAGACCTCAAGACTTCAAGCCGTCAAGACTTCAATACATCAAGACTTCAAGTCTTCACGACTTCAAGTTTTCAAAACTTCACGACTTCAAGACTTCACGAATTTCAGACTTCAAGACTTCATGACTTTAAGACCACAAGACTCGAGTCTTTAAGAGTTCAAGACTTCAAGACTTCAAGACTTGAAGACTTCAAGTCTTCAAAACTTCACGACGTCAAGACCTCAAGACTTCAAGACTACAAGACTTCAAGCCTTCAACACTTCAAGACCTCAAGACTTCAAGACTACAAGACTTCACGAATTCAAGACTTCACAACGGGAAAACTTCAAGACTTCAAGACTCGAAACCTCAAGACGTCAAGACTTAAAGACCTAAAGTCCTAAATCCCTAAAGCTAAACCTAAATATCTAGACTAAATATTTATCTAGGCCTAAAGAACTAAAGAAATATAGAACTAAAGAATTAAAGAACTAAAACACTGAATAACTAAATAACTAAACAACTAAACAACTAAAGATATAAAAAACGAACGAACACTAACGACACTAAAGAACTGAGGACCTAAAGAACAAAGACCTAAAGAGCTAACGACCTAAGAGCTGAAGGACTAACAAATTAAGGGTATACAGAAATAAAAAAGTAAGAAATTAAGAACTAAAGACATAAACAGGAAAAGGACTAAAGACGTAATGACGTAATGACGTAAAGACCAAAGACTTAAAATGCTATCGACCTAGATAACTAATGAACTGGAGAACTAAAGAACTCGAGAGCTAAATAACTAATGAAACAAACAAATCAAAAACTAAATATACATAATTTACAAATCCTTTCACTCGAAACTAAACTCCC
Organism: Phaonia tiefii; assembly: GCA_963931995.1. Classification (NCBI taxonomy): domain Eukaryota; kingdom Metazoa; phylum Arthropoda; class Insecta; order Diptera; family Muscidae; genus Phaonia; species Phaonia tiefii. The sequence goes on from OZ008367.1 coordinate 66,780,758, forward strand.
AAAGTTTTTATAAGTAATATCGTTTTCGTGTAATCCCTTCAAATTCAAATTTTAATGCACCAGTACCCTGGCCAGCCACCACCACCAACGACGGACTACCACATTCATATCCATTTGGCCATACCACATTCATATCCACATCAATTCATCCATCCATCCCAACCATCCATTTCCCGCATTAATTGTACGAGACGACACTGATGATGTTGCGACGAGTAATAGTTCGAAGCAAAGATGCAAAACGGAAAAAACAACAAACGGAGATGAAACAAAAGAAGAATGAAAGAGAGACGAAACAATTTATTTGTCAGTTTGCAGTAAATAAAATGCAATTTAGTGGCATGAATTGTTAATAAATAAAATTGAAATGCTGAAGTGATAGATTCTCAAAAAAAATTAAGAAAAAATATAAACTAGACTAGAGTAATATTGTTCGAATATTTCCTTATAGTATGTCAAGTAGTAATGTGTGGTTCCACGTATTTGAAGAGCCGCAAAGAAACGGGTATTTGGACCGGTTCCGGTTCTTAGCGAATTGTTGTCCCAAAGAATACACATTTTTATACACTCCCTGAAGTTTAATACATTGAAGGAGACATATTAGACACTACGTAACTTTGGACAAAATTCGTTTTAGGACATTTTAAGACGATTGAGCCAGCCCGTTTGCGTGCCTTGCTGGTTGGTCAACACCTAATTTGGAATTCAAAATCGGAGTGATGCCCGGCACCTCCTTATAAATCTACAAATTTAGCAGAAAACTTTATTATACTTTTGTAATTTTCGACATATAGTATTAACTTAAAATTAAGTATTGGTAAATATTCTGTAATATCTACCGTACAACACCACTGGTACAAATAAAATTTGGTTTAAGCCAAGAATATTTCATCAAACTACAATTTTATTTCTCATTGTGGTACTACCATACAAACCTCGAGTTAGTCTACGTGATAGCTCCCGTAAAATACAACCGATCTTAATTAAATTTAGTATTAGGCAATATTTTGCCCAATGCCGATCCGATATTGAATATGACCAGATTTACCACTCCTACGCCCTGGAATCTGAATATTGGTCTTCCCCAAATCTCTTTTAAAAACTTCGTTCTTCTTAATCAACCATATCGTACCCAATACATGATTTAAGTTGAGGGTATGAATAAGTCGGTTCACCCTACTGAAAGATTTTGTACAGTTTTTTTGTAAGATAAGGTTTCTTTCAAAACAACATAGGTATGTAAGTTTGGCAATAACATCGGTGCTATGGAGATTTCGTTTCTTGGAAACAAATTCACCGAATATTGGAAACACTTTTTCGCTGGGAACACACATTCCGCAGATCGACAAATATGTTTTTGCTATGGTTGCTAGATGTGGATACAATATTTCTTGCTTACTCCGCTATTCCAAAAGTTCGGAATTATTGTTTATAAGGTTTTACTCTAAATGTTGACGAATTTCATTGCTTGAAAAAGAGCTTGAAAAAGAGCACTTCATAAAATGTGATGTGTGGATCTAAAATTTTAGGCAATGAAAAATTAATTTTGGAACGATCCCTTTTGCGGGATGGGGGCTAAATGAAAAAAATTAAACAACTTTTTTTAACACTATTATGCTACAACTCTGTATTATCAACTACTATATTGGGTACTTCTGTTTTGGTTTATGTCTACACTAACATATGTATGTTGGGAAATTTCTTTTTAATCGGAAGTTTTCTAGGTGGAGCCTGTAACCTTATATATTGTAGTTTTGAACCCAATAAAAAGTAAATTTAGAAAACCCAAAGTGAAAGAAGTTTAAGAAAAACAAAATTTTCATAAATAAGGACCTTCTCTTAAAAAAAGGAAATTTTCTCAAAAAAAATACCTATTCATATTCTTAAACAAAGTACCTTTTCTTAAGAAACACCTGGTCTTAATGAAGTATCTTTGTTTAAAAAAGTAAATTTTCTTACAAAAAGTACCTTTTCTAACAAAAAGCCCTTTTCTTACAAAAAGAGTCTTTTCTTACAAAAGGTACATTTTTCTTACAAAAAGTACCTTTTTCTTACAAAAAGTACATTTTCTTGAAAATAAAGTAATTATTTTTAAAATAAGTACCTTTTCTTAAAAAAAGGAATTATTTTGAAAATAAGTACATTTTCTGAAAAAAGTACATTTTCTTATAACAAATTGCCTTTTCTTAAAAATTTCCATTTTCTTTTAAGAGTACCTGTTTTTATGAAACAAAATTCCTTTTCTTGTGATAAGTACCTACTCTTGAAAATGTACCTATTCTTGAAAAAAGGACCAATTCCAAAAAAAATTCCATTTCTTAAAAAAAAACCTTTTCATCAAAAACTACCTTCTCTTAAAAAAATACATTTTCTTACAAAAATGCATTTTCTTAAAAATAAAATAATACCTTTTCTTTTTTTTTCTTGAGATAAGTAGTTTTTCTGAAAATAAGTACATTTTCTTACAAAAATAACATTTTCCTAAAAAGAGTACTTCTTTAAAAAGTACCCGTTCTTAAAAAAAGTACTTCTTTGAGAAAAAAAATCATACTTCTTAAAAATAGTACCTTTTCTTACAAAACATTAGCTGTCAATAAAAGAAGTGCCTCTCTTTAAAAAAGGACCTTTTCGGGAAAATATAATACAAATTCATACAAAAAGAACCTAAAAATATCCGTTTTTTTGGAACGAAGTTCCTTATCGCACGTTGCGAGATGGGGACTAAATGAAAAAATTGAAACAACTTTATTACAACCCATTATTATCGACTACATTGGGTACTTTTGGTTTGGTTTGGTTTAAAGGGAAGTTTTCTAGGTGGAGCCTGTTCATTACATATTGTAGTTTTGAACCCAATAAAAAGTAAAATTTAGAAAAGCCAATGTGCAAGACTAGAAATTCCATGAAATACAACCCGAGCATGGAATTAAATTTGGCAGAACACTTACTCTTACACTCGCACTTTTGGCTTAGTTTGTGTCTAGACTAACATATTCTTGTTTACTGGGAAATTTTCTAGGTGGAGTTTGTTTATTACATTTTGTAATTTTGAACCGAATAAAAAGTAAATTTAGAAATCCAAAGTGAAAGAAGTTTAAAAAATATAATTTTCTTAATTGCGTTTCCTTAAAAAAAGTAAATTTTCTCAAAAGAATACCTATTGATATTCTTACACAATGTACCTTTTCTTAAAAACTACATTATCTTAAAGAAGTACCTTTGCTTAAAAAAGTAAATTTTCTTGCAAAAGGTACCTTTTCTTAAAAAAAAAAGTAATTTTTTTAAATAAGTAATTTTCTTAAAATAGTACATTATCTTACAACAAATCGTCGTTTCTTAAAAAACTACCTTTTCTTTAAATAGTACCTTTTTTGTAAAACAAAATAACTTCTCTTGAGATAAGTACCTACTCTTAAAAATTTACCTATTCTTGAAAAAAGAACCAATTCTTAAAAAAATCCCATTTCTTAAAAAATACTTTTTCTTCAAAAAAAATACCTTCTCTTAAACATAATACCTTTTCTTACAAAAATTCCTTTTCTTAAAAATAAAATAATACCTTTTTTTAGTGAGATAAGTAGCGTTTCTGAAACTAAGTACATTTTCTTAAAAAAATATAACCTTTTCCTAAAAAAAAAATGTAAAAGTACTAAAAAAGTACCTGTTCTTAAAAAACTACTTCTGTGTAAAAAAAAAATGCATACTCTGATGATTCTTTCTTACTTCTTCTTAAAAATAGTACCTTTTCTTAAAAAATTATTAGATTTTAATAAAAGAAGAACCACTGTTTAAAAAATTACCTTTCGGGAAAATATAATATGTACATTTTTACAAAAATGACCTAAAAATATACTTTAAAAAAAAAAAGAAATGCATTCTATAAAAAAATTGTTCTTACAGAATGTTCATCGTTTTATAAAAAGTATCTTTTCAACGTATTTTCAACGGGCGCCTTAGGCGTGTTGGAACTAACTAGTACATAATATATAGCAAAAGGAACTTTGCTCCAACCGAGTGTCCCCTCTGACACCTCATGTAATTTTCTTCCTCAATATTGAAACATCGTTTGTAAAAGTTTTCAATAAAGGTTTGTCATTTCTCATGGTGTCGGTGTTCAAGTCAATAACGCACGAATGAAAGACTGAAATTTTTCTTATAATGATGACAACTTGTGAACACGGAACATTTTGCGCTATAGATACTATTTCTGTAGTTATTGACTAAAACGGTTTCAATATACTGCACCACAATTCATCTAATATTTTAACAGAGACTTGTACACATTTAGTTCAATTTGAATCCAGTTCCTGTTTTCTGGAACGCTTTTACCGTTCATTTCAGTGTTGTCATTCTTTTGGAACCGATTTTCGGTATATTTGGAACCGTTTTCGGTTACTTTGAACTCGTTTTTTCCGTTCATTATGAACTGTTTTCGGGTCATTGAGAACCGTTTGCGGTTCATTTGAACCGTTCGAACCAAAAGTTCGTTTGAAACCGTTGTGGGTTCTGTTGGAACCCTTATTCGGTTATAATAAGCACGGGTCCGGTCGGTTCTTGTAAAGAACCGGTTCCTCGGTTCTGTACATCACTAATGCCAAGTATCCGTTCACAGGTTTGTTGGTTTAGAATTGAGAATATTATAAATTTTCAGATAAACAAGTAATATAAAATTTCTTAAGTTTCTAAATATTCTGTACTTATGACCTTTATTTTCTTTAAATAAATTGTTCACCATTGGTAATAAATAAATCGTCATATTGAAAATGATGCGAAATTTTTTCGTTTTAAATCATTCATCATTATTTTATTTAAGTCAAAGAAATTTCCACAAAGATTAAACAGTCATTTTAGCCAACTGTCAGCTTAATTAACACCATCGCCTCCTCATCATTCATACTACTCTGTCGATTGCAATAATCATCACTTGAAGGTGCTATGCACAAAGGTATTGCATGTTGCAATAGTATAAATTTGGGGGGGAACTCAAACAAAACTGCAACATTTGTAGCGATTAAACCCCCTTCACAACCAATGGATGATATAAATAAAATACAAACTTCTTCCCCCATTGTATGTTAAGGAAGATCACATCGCATTTGAAATAAATACAACACAAACACAGCGGTGACATTGTCTGCAACATTGGACACTGGCATCTCTGCTGTTATGAATATTTGATGAAATATTTTCCTACATTTGCAGTGACATTTGCAACAAAACTGTTTCTTTAATTAATGACACCAGCGGAAGTTTTACATAAGAGCCAGCAACCGGCCCAGCCAGACAGAGAGAGAGACAGTCAGATCGACATCAAAACCAGTATGAATGGCGGTTCCATGAGAGATCAAGTTTACAATAATAATTGGTTACACTGTTGTATTCATGGTTTGGTTAATAATTTCTTATTTTTAGATCAAAATGAAAAGACAGTGAGCTGAATTGTCAATGAAATGTGTATGTAAGTGGAATAATGTAATGAGCACATATGGTAACTCTGGGTGAGGTTAGTTATCTATGCAAAATGCATAAAATTGTACTAAGTGTTGTTCTTTTATATAACAGGAAAAATAGTCTATTATGAAATATAAGACGAATCTTTAATAATAATAATCAAAATCATAACATGATTTCGAAAATGTTCCCCACAATGTAGGGGAGGGGCAGTATAAAATGGTTTATTAGAATTGTGTAATATGCAATAAAATTAGGCGTAAAGTCATTAAAATCAGTTTGATTTTTATGAGTTGACACTATACAATGTCTATGCAAATGACTTTATTTTTATGGCATTACATACATTCAAAGTTCATAGAAGGCGAAATACTCTCTCCTCTACACAATATTATGATGATTTTATCAGCATATTACTCTACACAAAAAATAACAACATTTTTTATATTATTATTATGATTGTTGTTGGTTTATATACATATGTGTATCTTGTTACAATGATATGCCAGCCACCACAACCGGAAAACTTTAATAAATTTGTGTAAATTATATCGTTGATTGGGTTAATAAAAAGCGACCGGCAACGACCGGGTAACCCTAGTCACACAAATATAGACTTTGTTAAATTCAGACATTCTCACACAGTCGTCCACAGCCTATCCCGCCGACGTACTCCTTGATTTATTCATATAACACAATAACCCCCATTTTGGTGGTGGTGGTTAAGAGAGAGGAGACAAAAAAAAATAATAAATAATAAAAACAAATTACAATGAGATGGCATTACTATCAGTGGAATCCGTTTTGTAAAAATGCAAACACAATTAAATTGTATAAAGACAAAGCAAAACGTGGCAAAGCTTATGGTCACGGACGGCAATGATGCATTAGATTAAGAACAATAAATCATCAATACAGCCCTTAAAAGGTGGATGACATATTAACAAGATTATGTAGACTCAAAATTTAAAAAGGATTGAAAATATTATAAATATTATAGAGATTGTAAAGATTATAAACATTATAATGACTATAAAGATTATACAGACTGTAAATATTATAAAAATTATAACGATTATAAAAATTATAAAGATTATAAAAATTATAAAGATTATAACTATAAAGATTATAAAGACTAACATTATAAAGATTGTAAAGATTATACAGACTATAATTATAATTATACAGATTATAAAAATTATAAATGATTAGAAAGATTATAAGGATTATAACAATTATAAAGATTATAAATATAATACAGATTATAAAGATAAGGATTATAAAGATTATAACGTTTATAAAGATTATTAATATTATAAGGATTATAAAAATTAAAAAGATTATGGATTATAACGGTTATAATGTACAGGTTATAGAGATTATAAAAATTATAAAGATTATAATAATCATAAAGATTATACAGATTATAAAGATTATAAAGAGTATATAAATTATAAAGATTATAAATATAATAAAGATTATAAAGGTTATAAACATTATAAAGATTATAAAGAGTATACAGATTATTAAGATTATAAACATTCTAAAGATTATAAAAATTGTAAAGATTATATTTATAAAGATTATAAAAATTATAAAGATTAAGATTATAAAGATTTTAAAGATTATACAGAATATAATTATAATTATAGATTATTAAACTTGTAAAAGATTATAAATATAATAAAGATTATAAATATTATAAACATTATAAAGATTATAAACATTATAAAGATTGTAAGGATTATAAAAATTATAAAGAATATAAAGGTTGTAACGATTATAAAGATTATAAAGATTATAAAAATTATAAAGATTATAAATATTATAAAGATCATAAAGATTTTGAAGATTACAAAGACGTAAAGATTGTAAAAATTATAAAGATCACAAAGATTATAAAGATTATAAAAATTATAAAATTATAAAAATTATAAAGATTATAAAAATTATAAAGATTATGAAGAGATTATAAAGGTGGCATTATAAAGGTGACATTATAAAGATTAGAAAAACTATAAACATTATAAAGATTACAAAGATTGTAAAGATTATAAAAGTTAAAAAGGTAATAAAGATTATAGAGACTAAAGATTATACACTATAAATACCATAAAATAATTATAATGCATAGATTATAACGATTATAAAAATTATAAAGATTGTAATATAATAAAGAACATGCTCGTCGTGTATTAAAAAGCTAGGACTATTAGACTATCAGTCCCTTAGGCTGTGTAGGTATTTGGATTATAAAGGTGATTGTTCAACTATAGGACAGTGACATAAAGCGGTAGTTCGGAAAACCGTTTAATGTGTTCCAAGAAGCTCAACATATTGCAATGGCCTTGACGAGTTAATCTCCAAAGGTCGTTAAAAAAGTACGGGCAGAAGTATTTAGATGATTCTTGCTCTTGCCTATAATTACATTTCTAATAGTTGTTTGTGGTAACATCGCATGTCGACCAAAATACGACTTAAACCCTGGGGTCTATATAACGTGTTCGTAGCTTGCCGCAAATATACTATACTTGTGTCCAAACACATTGTGTTTTTATTCAATATTACATGTTTGAGACATAATGATTAATAGGTTATAATCAATGTTGTTGTGACCCAAATATGGCATTACTTATTGAAAACTGCTGAAAAAAAACGTGACAGACACCAAAGGAACAAAAAAAACAGCAGATTTTCAATTCATGAAAACAATGCTTGCAGGCGTGTACGAGTATATGGCTCCTGCAATATGTTGCTGGGGCCGTTTTTTCCAGCGTGTAGAAACATACGGTTGATGGATCTCCTCACATCTATTATCCGCAATATCTGTCATCTGTGTCCACCTTTGCAGCATTATCGCAATGAAGCGTTTAAGCAGGGCATTCCTCTGGTTCCTGTGAAACTTGTATGGTATTCCACAGTTCTGCAAGCTCATCCGCTCTGCAGTTTCCCGAAAAATCGTTGATCCATTGCAAACAAAAAAAAAAACAAAAAGATGGATGATCTCATGACATTAAAGAAAACGCTGCTCCCTGGTATCCATAGAAAGTGTACGTGGTAAAGTTGATCTGTCTGTGGAAGTGCTGGGCTGATGTTGAACTATAGAGAAAGAGCCGCTATGCCTCTCATCGTGTTCTCTTGATGACGATGAGGTGGTAGTAGGCCATTTCATCGAGTTCGAGTTGCTTTTGTAATTTACTGTTTGATTGGATATAAAACGGACAGAAATAAGAGGGAATGCGTATTTTCGTTTGATGCAAACAACATAAACATAATTCAGCTGTCATTAGTATCAATCAAACACTATTTAAACTTAGTTTGCTGCATGGTCTATAATCTGTATGTCTTCTTCAGTCTCTCATTCTACTTGTATATAATTTCCCTAGTACCTTTTCGATCAGCTGTGCCATAGAAACCCAAAAACGATGTACAAGTAGACAGTCAAAATTTCTCTTCACTCAAATGCCAACAAACAAAACGAGTGAAACCCTAGTACTTCTCTACTCTCTCTCTCTCTCTCTCTCTTACTCTCTTCATTGAATATTTCAATACACGAGCAGCTTTTTGATAGTGTTATTGTATATAACTATACAAATTCCAACCATGTTGAAGTAAAATTACATAAACTATGCAAAAAGTATGAAATAAGCAAGATATGACGCGAGAGAGAAATGCGTTTGAGTGAACTCCTAGTACTTTTTGGTTCTCTTTTACCAGGGTTGCCAAGTTGCGCACATCTGCTGGTCGCCTAATTGTAAATCGTCTTTGAGAAACCCCCTGGTTGAACTGAAGAAGGCCGGGATTTGATAACCACCCGAGAAGCTGCAGGAATATTTTTCTCTACGCAGCAGACATATAAAAACTTCTTATAAAAACTTCTGACTAAGAGACGATACAATGATAAAGTGTTGCACGATAAGCATAGTCCTTTGTTCCCTATGACCTTGTTTATCGTTCAGATTCGAACAACCCTTGTAGAATTGTTCATATCCACCTGCCCTAGAAACTCTATCGTTTCAAAAGGCCCTAAACGATGTGGGATTCAAGGTCCTCTTGTGGCGATTTTTTAGAATACCAATCCAACACCGTTTCGTGGCCGTCTTCCGATCCTGTGAAATTGTGACAATTGCCTACGTAGAATTTAAAAAAAAATTTTATTTGTTGTATTTTAATGATTCGATTCAGACAGAAATCTAGGCAAATTGTAACGGTTATGAAATGTTTTCAAAAATCTATGATATTTATTTAATGTAAGTTTTTTATGAACACGTTTCGTAACTGCCTAATGAAGAATATTTCATTGGAATTACGCACAAAATTCTTTCAATGTATAAAATTGCTTGGCATACGTAAAATCGATGTTTTCCCATAATGTCTACCGGCAGCAAATGCGACCTTACATCTACTGCACATTACATCACAGATCACCTGTGATTCACAACGTCGCTATTCTTCAAACCCTAATCAGTAGTTCATTGATTCTAAAAAGGAGTTAGTCCGAATTTTCCTAGCGTCTTCTGACCTGAGACCAGAATGTTCTGTTATATAGGTCTTCGAATTGTCCGGAAAATTGGTATCCATATTGCGAGTCAATCTGAAATATTGTGAAATGTTTCCGGTTTTTATCCTATTTTGGTTTTGCATGGGCCGGGCTTTTGGGCCACTAAAATGTGACCACACCACACATATCGATGATATTGTATGTTTAACAAACATCATCAGTTCAATGATCATTACATTCCTTGTGGTGCAAATATTTGAATTTACTTTAACTAAACCATGTTGTGCCATTAAGTTGACACATTAGATATGTCCAGACCTGTCACAACCGTTGCACTGCTATAGACTTTTTTCCCCAAATCATGTAATAAATGGAGGTCAATCCATCACCCAATACACTACACACTCGTACTCATACATTTCCATCTCATCCTAGCGACGGCGAGTGTGTCAACACGTTCATTGCCGCCAGCCAGCACTGTCGGCGTTAGAGATCGATCAATCGATCGTTGGCCAACCACCACATCCGTTCATTGGATGCATTTGCACATTTATCCATGTGCCACATGATGGATGCATCATGCATGGATTCAGCGAGAAAGTGTAACTAACCTAAAGTGTTTTGTTTGATTGTTAAACAAAAAAAAGTGTTTGCAAATAAAGTGAGAGCAAAGTACGGACGACCAGCCAACCAGACGATCACCATTGTGTGGCATTTGGTCGGTTGGTTGGTCCATTATAATTCGGTTTATTTCAATTTTCACTACCCGCGGTTATTTGTATAATATTTTTTTTTACAGCGGCTCATGCAACCAACCAACTATTGACCTGTGACAACAATTTTTCTTAGCATCGTAAGTTATAGTTATATTTGCGTTTTCATTGATGTGGATGTATGTATCTTTAGTAGAGTTGATATCTGCGTCGATGTTTTTATCCGTTTTTTGATGAATTTCACTTTAAACTCATTTGTATTTTGTTTTGCGCCAACAATACACAACTGACTGTCTTATGTACATTAGATTTGTGAAATATGTACAACTTTCCACCGTCTACTACATTTCACAATCCAAAATTTATAATTGAAAAAGGTTTCCGATTATATTGCGGGTAATGCTGACATTTTATGTTGTCTTACTGCAAGTACAATTGTTTTAACCAAAACAAAAATAACAGAAGAGCTTCAATTTGGACCAAGTAAATATTAAAGAAAACTTTTAAAATTTAACGGTTTTAATAGACGTGTATTTGTCAGAAGCCGCTAAATTAAATTTTCGTTATTTTTGGTATGAAGATCTTAACTATTTAAGTGGTTCTACAAACAAAAACAAAAATTATTTTAGCTGAGGCAAAAAACATGCCTACTATTAATTTTATAACAGACATATCCAAGTTTAATTTGCACTGAGTTACATTAACCGATTTCACATTCGCATCAAATTAGCCAAGTGCCTACATAAATTGATGCACTGCTCGTAAAGAAAAGTAATTCAATGAATGAGATCACACTTGCGTTTAACATCTCCGCCTCGCATACGAGTGCGAATGAACTTCTTTATATTTTATTACTCTTAACCCTGAAGGGTTATTAGTCTGTGGCTCACAAATTGCGACAAAGGAGGTGTTTTACTCATTCAAAAAAAAGACTGACAATACAGTTTTTCGTAAGTGAAATTTAAAATACGAAATCTTAATGAAAAGTTTCTATATGACATTAGGTGAGTTCTATTTTATTTTTATTTTTGTTTAATGTTCATATGAGTATATTTACCTATGATGTGATGTGTCTTTAATGGTATTATCAGTAGTGGTAATTTTGCTAAAAATAAATAGAAATTTTTAAATTAAAATCAATATGAAAATGAGGTATAACAGAAAATTAAAAACAAACAAGACGAAACAAGAAATTTTATAGAATATTTGCTATAAAAAATTAGTAAACAATAGTTTTGTGGTGACAAGGCACTGTATGATAGATAGTTGCTTATCTAGATATGACTCTAAATCGCCTCAGCCTGAAGTTTGAGTACTACAGATCGTGTCCAAAGATTAGGAAACAATTATAATAGTCAAGATTTTGTAATACATGTCAACGGCTTGTAAATATTATAGGAATTATAAAGATTTAAAAAATAAACATTAGCAAAAACTTCTTTCCATCCCCTTTTTACTGGTACTTTTTTATTTTATTATTCGAGCCCAAGACCATTCTATACCCCCATTAGTAGCTAATAAATCAAAATCATCCCTGATGAATTTGAAAGTAGAACACGACGAAACTTCAGGCAATTGTTATTGTCTGTATGAATTGAGTTGTCTTTTAGGCAACAACAAAAAGCATGTCCCGTGGAAACCAATGGTTCCCTGGAGATGGAAAGGAGTTTTGGCAAATGTGTTCCTGTGTGTTTTGATTACAATATTTTTCGAATACTTGCATCGTGTGGAAAACTCAATTAAAATAAGTTTTCGTTTGCATTTAGTTTGATGAATTTTTCGATAGCATCATTCCAAACAACCGCTGATGAAGATCTAGCGAAAGATCTGAAAAAGCTATACAGTTTGCCAGGAATCATGAGGGTCCAATTTGCAAAATTACTTTTTGAAAATTATACCTCTATTAATAAAGATAGAGAATGGCTTTGAGTTTGAATAGTAAAACAAAAAAAATACCAGTAAAAAGACCGAATAAAGATTATAAAGATTACAAATATTATAAATATTATAAAGACTAACGATTACAAAGATTATAGTTTATAAAGATTATAACGACTATAAACGTTGTGAATATTATAAAGATTATAAAAATTATAAAGATTATAATCATTTTAAAGATTATAAAGATTATAGGTAATATAAAGATTATAGGTATTATAAAGATTATAATACGGCATTTAACTATCCAAAATTAGCGCATTTCGAAGGTTAACTCATTTATCCCACGCTAACCCAGAAGATTTCTCATACAATTTTAATCTGTTAAAACTGAAGTTTAATTTTTAACCTCATTTTAAACTGATGTACAATTTGATGCAACACTGCTAGGTACCAAAATAATGCAACCATAAGAAAAACATGCACAAAAAATCAACTGTTTGACAGACGGAAGACTATCAAAATTTTCCCGACGCTTCGCCACCACAAAAAAAGCTGAATCTCACACTACCGGCTTACATCGGCCGGTCAGACCGACTAACCCGATTTGACCCGACTTATCCACCAAGGGCCACTGAATTATTCAGCCTTATTACGTATGTCGTTGTCGTATTTCGACTACGACAGTTTTGTAAAAGATTAAAGATAACACGCCAACTTTGTCTTTAATCTTTTACAAAACTGTCGTAGTCGAAATACGACAACGACATACGTAATAAGGCTGATTATGTCGTGCCACCGTCTTCGATTCGATAATTTGGTCTTGGGACGGAGTTTAACTAAATTGGTCTAAATGCGACATAAAGATTATAAAAATTACAAAGATTACAGAAATTACAATTATAAAGGTTATAAAGTTTGTAAAGATTATAAAGATTATAAAGATTATAAAGATTATAAAGATTTTAAAGATTATAAAGTTTATAACTTATAAAGATTGCAAAGATCATTAAAGATTATAACTATTATAAAGATTATACAGATTATAAGATTATAAAGATTAGAAAGATTATAAAGAATATAAAGATTATGTAGACTATAAAGATTACAAAATTAGAAAGAATACGATGGCGGATCAATAAGTCCGTGACTTTTTGAATGAAACTGTTTTTTTTTCACAAAAAAAATTATTTTTCAACATAATCTCCGAGCTTTTTTTTCAACATAGAACGAGCTCAATTACACTTAGTCCAACGGTTCACCAATTTTTGTATCCCTTCCAAAAAATAGGATTTTTCGAGGTCCATAAAATAGGCATTTGCTTGATCAATAATTTTATCGGTGGAGCTAAATCTCATTCCTCCGAGCCATTTCTTTAGCTTTGGAAATAGGAAATAGTCCGGAGAATATGGCGGATGAGGTACCAATTCGTAGCCCAATTAAACAACTCCAAACAATCCTTTGAAGTTGTCACACGATTACGTTTATGGTCAATTGAGAGCAAACGCGGCACCCATCTTACAGACAGCTTTCATAAACCCAACTGATCATTTAAAATCGAAACCACACTGCCATATGAAATTCCTACAGCATCAACAATCTCACGCACATTTCCTCTTCGATCGGCCAACACCCTATCGTGGCTTTTTTCAAAATTTTCGGGTGTATTGACCTCAATTTGCCGTCCAGAACGTTCAGCGTCATTTGTACTTGTGCGACCACAACGAATGTCAGGAAACCACTCTTTTTACCATTGAAATCGATGGTGCAGAGTCCCCATAGTATTTATCAAGCTTTTCCTTGGTTCGATTGACGGTTTTTTCGCAAAAAATTATGTTTAATGAGCACTCGAAATTCAATTGTTCCCATTTTTAATAAAATGCACGAGGTTGTATGTATATAACAGCTGTCATTTACTTTGCGTTTAATATTACTCGGTGCCTTAAACACATCACAAAAGATATAAAAAATTATTTTAGAACTCTGGTACTAAATTAATTTCGCTACTAAATAATTAATCATATTTTATTCAAGCTCAATCTAGATCTAGCCAAATGCATCCTTATGACTCCTGGCAAACTCTGTGACTATTTCAGATCTTCATCAGCAGTTGTTTGGAAACCCCTATATATCTATTAATAGACGGTCTTGAGGTTGAATAAAATATGAAAAGTTATTGCTTTTTAAAAAAAACAGATCGAATAAATAAAAATCACCCTAGCGGTATTGAACTATTACCATTTAAGTAAAGTTTCTCAAAACTTCTTTTCTACTTTTCCTTAGATAAACCTGAACAAAGTAGTACTCGTACAAATGCGACAAACCCCGATTTATTTTTTAAATTATAGTAAAAATCTGTTCAGTATGTATGGTATCGTATTGAATTGTAGAACGATTACTATTAACAATTTTTTTGTTATCCAACAAATTTTGAATAATCGAATACTTGATAAAGTACATGTTGATTTAAAAAAAAACAAACTCTTGAACTTTTTTGTTCCCATTTTAGGTCAATTGTTAGTTCGAAAACCGCAAATCGAATCGAACTGTGAATGTGTCGCCAATGGAAACCTCAACATTTATATAGTAGATCGCAACACTTTGTCGGGTTGTTAAACAAATTGTGCTTTCAACTGGAAACCCAAACGAAAAAAAACAACAATTTTGAAATCCACAAAATAAATACATTGGTATTGTTAACAGCGGTTAATTGAATTGTTAAATGTTTGTTATAACAATCTAACATATATGATGATGACAAGTTGATAATAGAGACATTTTCTATGAATACGATCACATCAATATTTTTACGTGCGCAATTTGTGGTCAATGGAGCGTTAAAATACTTCAATTTCGTCGAATGGGAATTTGAGGAATGAACAAATAAAACAATTAAAAAATATAAACATATCCATAAGATATCAAATGATGAAAATGCATACGCTAATTAATACGTCGTCACATAATAAACACATATGTATTTAAAAAGTGAAATTTTCATCAATGACTTATGCTAATCCTCCGTTAATCCCCATAATCCAACTCATGTGTAGTTTAATGCAATCATAGAGTCATTAGATTTAGTAAGCGAGCGGTTTTATGTTCTTGATTTATTTTTCTTCTTTACAAATTACAATTTAATTAGAATCTAAGAAAATGCTTAATGAATACTAAAATGTATCTTTCCGAGCAATTTAAGAGACCTAGCGGGGTTTGTTGCTACTAGTGTTGCCACTTGGTCGGTCAATAATTAGTATTCCCTGGTGTTAAGATGAGAAAGGCTTGGCATATGCACACACATAAGATGGACGGACGCGCGAATAGATGGTGGACGACCAATTGTGTTCATGTGGACGGACAAAGTGCGGTGCTGTTATTTCTAATTAGAAACAACAAGTGTCAATTTACACAAACAATTAACAAACAACATCACACAATTTGTTTTTTGTTTTTGTAATATTTTTTTTTTATAATCAATTGTTAATTATTGAAAATGTAATAAAATAATTGAATAATTGCATTCCACTCTGTGTGATTTGGTTGCACATGGGGAAGTTAGAACAAATAAATAATTTATGATTGAAGGATTAGACTGAGATAATAAATTAGTTGTCATTAGATGTTGATTTAATTAGAACTATTAAAAGATTGTCATGCCAAATATGGTAACGTCAAAGTCAACGTGTTGTTACTCATCAACAAAAGTGAAAGAAAGATCATGGTGGAAAAGTGCCGGAAACAAAAGTAAAAATCAATCAAATTACCTAAAGAATTTGCAATCGTTATCATTTGCCTTTTGATTCTTGGCATAAAAATGTAATCTTATAAAAATGTAAATGTAAGAAAATCGGGTGTGATGAAAATCGATCGATGTAAATCGAAGACGATTTGACATAATGATGATGTTCTTTTGTGCAAATAATTGATATTGAAAAATGTATTCCTCTTTTTTTGCCATTAGATAATGTATATATAAAACATTTGCACCCCAATATACGGAATTATGCCAATAAAATTCGTTGAAATGTCAAATCGTATTCGATTTTGATTTTGATCGATTTTCGACACAAATTGCCATTACAGTTGCGCGGACTTAGAGCAATATGGGTCTCAAAATGAGCATAACATTTACA
The DNA here is from genome assembly GCA_963931995.1 of Phaonia tiefii. Classification (NCBI taxonomy): domain Eukaryota; kingdom Metazoa; phylum Arthropoda; class Insecta; order Diptera; family Muscidae; genus Phaonia; species Phaonia tiefii. The sequence goes on from OZ008367.1 coordinate 66,797,434, forward strand.
GACATCGAATTTTAGTATGCTACATCCGTACAAAAAAAATCCTACACGCTGAAAAATCAGTCTTTTGTTGTTGTTTGGATGCAAATATAACGTGTTTGTAGCTTGTCGCAAATATACTATACTTGTGTCCAAATACATTGTGTTTGCTATTCAATATAACATGTTTGAGACAATGATTAATCAATTTTTTTGTTAAAACCCGCTAAAAACAAATACTAGACAAACAACAAAGAAACAAAAATGCACAAGATGATCTTCAATTCATGAAAATAATGCTTGCAAACATGTACATGTTTCCTGCAATATGTTGCTGGGGCTGTTATATTTCAGTGTGTATACACAATATAATTTGTACTATTCATTTCATAATTTCATAGTCCTAAATATTTCATAGTTTTTTCGTTAAAATGTATGTCATATAGGTCCTTACTGAAGTAATGGTTGATTTTACTTACTGCTAATACACGCTGAAAAAACGGCCCCCGCAACATATTGCAGGAAACATGTATATGTTTGCAAGCATTGCTATCATGAATTGAAAGATCTGCTGCGTTTTTGTTTCTATGTTATCTCACTTTTAGTTTTCAGCAGTTTTCAACAAACAAAGCTACTTTCGTGTCACAAAAACATTTCGACGTTTAAATATCAAAACCTCATAAGCCAAAATTTCATATTTTTCAGGAGAGCAAAAAACTAAAATATAAAAAAGTACTTGGATGGTTTTAAATTATGTATTAATGTAATTTCTATTTCTGACAGCCTTTTTGATAAAAGCATTTAATGCTGTTTTACAAAGTTACAGTACATGCAGAATAATATTTTCACCTCAGAATAATATTTTCACCTCATATCATTAAAAATGGCAAATTTTTGACTTATGAGGTATTGGTATTTAAACGTCGATATATTATTACATATTAATCATTGTATCTCAAACATGTAATATTGAGTAGCAAACGCAAAATGTTTGGACACAAGTATACTATATTTACGACAAACTACAAACACGTTGTATTTCCATCCAAACAACATAAAACGACAGATTTTTCAGCGTGCACTAATTACTAAGTAACCCTTAACTTCCCAGTGGTGGAATTTGCGAGCCCTTTCAAGGATAAGGCATGCGGAATCCTTCTTTAATAAAGCCTGTGAAATGTGAGATTTTATAAGGCTTCCACACTCGTGTTAAAAGAATGCAAGAAGTCGCTGATGTTCATGAAACCCTGTCTCTCCACATGTTCGCAAATTCGTTGTTGCAAAATCATAACAACAAGTAATAAGGCCGTGTGTCCGATTTAAAAAAAAATTTAGTTATTAAAACTAGTAAAAGTATAAATCTTAAATAAAACCTTCATATCGTCAGCTAAAATGCAAAAGAACGTAACTAAAATTTTCAGTTTGTTCAAAAGAGTTGAAAAAAAACTTATAAAAAAAATACAAAAAATACAGTTTGCCGGCATATATTCGAATCTTACTAAAGGTAAGACTTTACTTAAGCAAAGATTTGAAAATTTGAATATCAAAAATTAACTCTCACCCTTTTATGATTGTTTCTTCTCTTGGAAATAGAAATGAAAATTGTAGTTACGTGTTTTTTCATTTCTGCTAACGATATGGCCTTCTAAAGCCTTCTTTTAGAGAGGAATAAAAGGCCTTACCTCCCAATCTCACGTATTGTTAAAAAGCAAGGAGAAGGTAATGTGTAGGGAAGGCCTGCCGTATTCTATAGAATGCCTGCTAGATCATGATTTCATGCCTTCCAGCTCATAACTTCCGCCGCTGGTTTGTTACGTATGATTGATGGAACTACTATGACATACAGAGCGAATGATTAACATCATTATTAACAATAGGATGTCTTGGAAGCAGGGCCTGGTTCTGCGCTTCAGTTATTACCCAAACATTTATCTACAAATCTTTGACGTTTGGGAATAAGGTCTTAAGTCAAAAAAATTAATTTTGAGTTTTTGATTGTGTTTAACTCAATTTTTTTTTCTCTTTCGTTTGGTATTAATAACTTAAATCTAGCACAACTGCATCCAATCGTAATCATTTGATCTTTAGGCAATAAGTCAGAAAAATTCATATATAAATAATTTTCAATTTAACATTACGAAAAACTACAGTTTCTGACTTAAGACCTTATTCCCAAACGTCAAAGAAATTAGCTCGGCCCTATTTATAATTCACAACAGTTGCACTAAACTGTTTCCAACAAAAAGTGGCTACGAAGCAAACAAATACCTAGACACTGTTGACGAACAGTTCATTTAGCTAACAACAACCATGTCTATCTGTGGAGCATTTGCCTAAACCATACATGTTCATATGTTATGTAGACAGTAGAAAGGAAAATTTTATTAATCAGTGAAAAAACGTAAACAATACCCTGGTTAGACACTAGTTGTACGGAGCGTACAACCTATAACTAACTTTTCGTTATGAATACGGTGGCTAAAATCCGTCATGTTCATTCAAAAATACTACGGTATATTCCCGTACCTACAGGGAATTTAGAAGAATAGGTTAAACTACTTTTCCTCCACACTTTTTTAAATGGATATACCCGCTTTTTACGCCTGTTACAATTATCGACATACGAGGGCGTATCAATAAGTCCGTGTATTTTCGAACTTTCCTCGTAGTTATATGGAATTCAACACTGCTCCCATCAAGTACCACCTGTTAAAAGACTACTGTCAAATTTTGAGCAAGTTCCGTCATTTACTTTGCGTTTAACAAAACATACAACCTCGTGAATTTTGTTAAAAATACAAAAAAGTGAATTTCGAGTGCACATTAAACATTAATTTTGGCGAAATAAAAACCGTCAATCAAACCAAGGAAAAGCTTGATAAATACTATGGGGACTCCACCATCGATTTCAATGGTAAATAAATTGTTTACTGACTTTCGTTGTGGTCGCACAAGTACAAATGACGCTGAACGTTCTGGACGGCCAATTGAGGTCAATACACCCGAAAATGTCGAAAAAATCCACGACATGGTGTTGGCCGATGGAAGAGTAAAAGTGCGTGAGATTGTTGATGCCATAGGCATTTCATATGGCAGTGTGGTTTCGATTTTAAGTGATCAGTTGAGTTTATGAAAGCTGTCTGCAAGATGGGTGCCGCGTTGGCTCTCAATTGACCATAAACGTAATCGTGTGACAAATGCAAAGGATTGTTTGGAGTTGTTTAATTTGGCTACGAATTGGTACCTCATCCGCCATATTCTCCGGATTTAGCCCCCAGTGACTATTTCCTATTTCCAAACCTAAAGAAATGGCTCGGTGGAAAGAGATTTAGCTCCAACGATGAAATTATTGATCAAACAAATGCCTATTTTATGGACCTCGAAAAATCATAATTTTTGGAAGGGATACAAAAATTGGAGAATCGTTGGACTAGGTGTATTGAGCTAAAAGGAGATTATGTTGAAAAATAATTTTTTTTTTGCAAAAAAAATTGTGTTTCATTCAAAAAGTCACGGACTTATTGATCCGCCCTCGTATGGAATTAGAATTGTGTTAATATTATCATGTTATTAAAAATAATCGAAACTTAGCAATCGAACGAAAGTGTTAGTTTCAGTTTAAGAAATTAGTTTTTAATCAATAATCCGTAACTAAAATAAGTAGTCCGTAAGTTGTGACGTATAATTGATATTATTATGTTGGCTTCTAGGGCGAATGATTTATATTACTAATATTTGTAAATTAGTACATATTTCATTATTTAAGTCTATTAAAATTAACGAAATAATTAACGAAAATAATAAATACATACACCCAGCGAAATAATTATAAAGGCAATATATAGTTTTCGGTACTCTCAATACACTGCGTTTTTGGTATAGAATTTTAATGCATATATGAGTCATGAGGTATATTATATCAGAGAATGTAGTCATTCGATCTCTTTTACAAGTTATACGAAAAGTGACGCTGTTTTTTCTATTTCTGGTGCGAAATATATATAAAGGCAACATGGAAAAGAACCCGAATTCGAACAGTAGTAAGTAGGAATTTAAACAGAAGTGAGTTTTCCTTGGTTGTTATTTTATTATTTTAAAATTAAGGTAGGTCAAATTAAAAAAATAATAATTTATGTAGGATACCTGGTGGAAAGTACCTAAGAAAATAAGAAAAGGGAAAAATTTAAGATTATCATGATGTGCTGTCCAATCGGGAAATTTCGAGGCGATTGAAAAGATCTAGCTGTGCCATTGACAATTTTATAAAATAAGGTGGCCAAGATGGAAACACAAAGCGACCAGGAATGACACCACTGATCAGTGGCAGCGCCAAAAGAGAGATCAAAAGGGTTGCTGTTAAAGGTATCTTCGGCGATAAGGAAATTATTGCTGAATTGATTTTGAGAGCAGGTTTGCGTTGTGTTCAACAAATAATGAAACGCGACTTGAAACTGTCATATGGAAAAAAATATGCAAAACTTGGTCTCATGCCCAGACACGAATTAGCCAGATTTGAATTCGCTGAAATATGCATATTTTTGGATTAGGGGTGATATTTTCCGATGGAAAGAATTAAATTTTGATGGCGGAGAGTTTTCAAAAATTATGCGTCAGCGGCGAAATTTTGGCGGTGGCTCCCTTTTGGTTTGGGCAGGTATGAGTTATAGAGAAACCACTCCATTATGTTTCATTTCCACAAAAATGGACTCCGAGTATTATATTCGACTATTGGTTGTCATCTTAGTTAAATCTAGAGAGGAAATTTGTGTCCCAGAATTTATAATCCAACAGGACAACGTAGCAGTACGTCGGTCTAAGAAAATTTCAAAGTTTCTGGAGTCCAGAAATTATACAAACTCTCGATTGCCCAGCACTTAGTTCTGATGTCTATCCGATGGAGAGCCTCTGGTGGTCTATTTTACCTACCACATTTTACCACGCCGGACGCCAGTTGAAGAATGTCAAGGATCGAAGAGTAACAATACAAGAAATTGGAATATAACTGATCCTGCGCATATTCATTCGTTGATAAACTAAACGCCAAAATGCTCAGTAGAAGTAATCAGCGATAATGGAGATCATACGTCTTACGAAACTTTTTAGAATAATTAAATAAGTCTTTTGCCTTTATAAATGTTTCGCACTAGTAATTAGTTTATTTTTGTTGATTCACCTTATAGTCAAAGTTATAGTCAAAGTATTTTTGCTGAAAAGTATTTAATTTTGAAAGGACTAATACAGTATAAAATAAAAACATGAAAATTCCTCACAACATTTTGAAAAAACAAAACAACGCGGGGTGTATATCGGCGTTTTAACTTTCAATATTATTAAAATAATCGAAACTTTATCAAAGAATCTTAAAATCAAATACATGATACATTTTGAAAAAATAAAACAAACCGAAAACCATAAACAAAATTAAATAAAAAATCACATTATAAAGCAGATCGAACATTCATGAATCACGAGTATTCACATTGGTTATCGTTGACAAATTATTTTTGTTATACCGTCATTTCCGATTCAGAAATAATATTTCTGTTATCGCATCCTACTGGCAATAAAATATTCGTATTAATGTGCCATAAAAAGCTACCGAGTAACCTCAGACTCTTGATTGATAGTAAGTAATTTATAAAGCAAATGTGTTCCATCTAGTTAGATGTTCTGTGAAATGTTTAATAGAAAGCTTTTATATTTTCCACCATATCTAATAGTATAATTAAATTTTACAAATCGTATAAGCAAACAACTTTTGGCGTTTTGTAAAATAAACACAGCTAAACAAGTTTGACGATCCATGAAATATTGATACAGAACTGGGCTCTGTAGACAATGGTGCAGTACACACTGGGGCTGTAAAATAGGAGTCATGAGGGAAAAAATGGAAAATTACTGATAACGACTCCGAAAAAAGAATAACATTATTGAAGTGTTGTTTTGCTTTTTCAAAACACATCAACAAATTAAAAACTAGAAGATTAAAGATTAATTAATTTTTGTACTATACAGCTTTTATATGGTTTTGTTATTTTACACCTAATATTTCTAAAAAAGGACAAACAATTTTAGACTTCTAATTTATAAGCAAACAAATCTGTTCCTTGGAATTTTGTTAAAATTGCAAAAAAAATTTACTATTTTACAACATTACACAAATAATTTTACGATATTGCACATTGGTTATATTATCGACCAGGAATTAATCTAAATTTCCTTTTCCGCTCTCAAAAGTGTTGTAGGAAACAGTTTATACAAATAACTTCTATGTACGATCTGATCATTAACCTTACGGCTGGCTACTACCACAATTATCAGAGATAATGATGGAACTTTAATCAATCAAAACATTTTATGATATTTTTAAATTATTACAAAATGTGTTAGAAGAAATATTTTAATTACTTGTGGGCGTAAATAGACGTCGCCGTCGCCAGCAGACGGACCTCTAAGACGACATTATTTTGCACTGATTAACTCTTGGGATAGCAAACAAATTACAATACATATTTGCATATACAGTGCACAGTGGGTTATTACAAATGAATCTTGGAAATAATAGTTAAATTCTTTCGAATTGATTGGACAGAAACTTAATAACCTATTGTAGTTTACTCTATTATTATTAAGTATTTGTCTATTATTAACTATTTTCATAAATTTTTTAGCTTTAAAAAATCATTTTTTTGCCTTTACATTTTTAATTTTCCAGATGGGGCTTTTAATTATCGAGTTGTGACTTTAGTCCCTAAAAGCTCAATATAAAGCAAGAAATGACTTAATTTTATTTTCTAATGCTATCAAAAGCCTGTGACGTATAATTAATTAAAAAGTTTGGCAACCACAGCGAATGATTAATATTTTTAACAGTTATCAAGTACTGCTTATATTTTGGCAGGCACAAGCTGGACTACAAAAATGAAAATTAAAAACTATCAATTTAATTTTGAAGAATATCAATTGAAATTTGAAAATTGATTTTGAACTTTAAAATACATCAATTAGAATTAAAAATTTCTGTTTCAAATTTGATATACATTCAATTGAAATTTAAAAGAAATCAACCGAAATTTAAAAGAAATCATGAAATTTAAAACACATCAATTGAAATTTAAAACATCAATTAAAATTTAAAACACATCAATTGAAATTTAAAACACATCAAGTAAAATTTAAAACACACAAATTAAAACTTAAAACACATCAATTTAAAATTTAAAACACATTAATTGATATTGAAAACACATCAATTGAAATTTAAAACACATCAATTAAAATTGAAAACACATCAATTAAAATTTAAAACCCATCAATTGAAATTTAAAACACATCAATTGAAATTTAAGGCACAGCAATTAAAATATAAAACACATCAGTTGAAATTTAAACACATCAATTGAAATTTAAAATTCGTCAGTTGAAATTTCAAAATTATTTACCATTTTCTGTAGAAGTATTAGATTTTTAAATTTCAATTGATGTCGTATAAAATTCAACTGATGTATTTTAAATTGCAATTGATATCTTTTAAATTTCAAATGTCTTTTAAGTAGTAATTTAGACTTTTAAATTTCAACTGATGTTCTTTAAATTTCAATTGACGTACTTCCACTTTCAAATATAATTTTAAATTTTAATTCGAAATGGTGTCGTCTACTCCATCGGCGTTATAAGGCATATTAATGTCAATGCAATGTGCCCCAAACAGTAGCTACCTGTCGGATGCTAGACACATACTCAAACGTCTAAAATACTCTCACGCTCTCCAAAACCTCATCGACGCAGTGGAGGATTTTCGGTAAAGTTATCATGGGCGACGTGGCCCATTTCTATTTGAACGGATACATAAACCAACAAAATTTCCGCTGGTGGAGCTCTGAGAATCCACGCATTTCTTCTTGAAGAGTCATAACAGTCTCTGCAGGGTGCTCCTTTTCCCCGGAGGTATCTTCGGATCTTAATTTTACGGCTACATCGTGTGTAACACGGTGTTACTGTGACTGCCGCAAAATAATGAATTGAGACATGTGGTTCCAACAGGACAGTGCAAGTGCACACACAGCTCACAATTGGCATTTCAAAGGATGCATGTTCGGCCGTCGGTGGTGCAATGGCTAGTGTGCGCGGCTCTTGTACTTGAGATCCTGGGTTCGATCCCTGCTCTGACCACCTAAAATTTATTTCGACGGCGTTCACCACGCATAGTGACGGCGACACTATCGAGTATTTAGCCATGAAAAAGCTTCTCAAAATACCGTTCGGAACCGACGTAAAACTGTAGGTCCCAATCAGTGAGTATACAACTAGAAAGCGCTCAGCTCACTGGTTGTGAGAAGCTCTCCCCAATTTCTTCATTAGATGTAATGGGAAACCGTTTCTTTTATGTCCAGGTTGCCTGATGGCTCGTTTTGGCAATTTGCTGTGGCCGGCAAGATCGCCCGATTTGAGAGCTCCAGACTAATTGCTTTGGTTTTATTTGAAGTCAGGGGTCTATGTGAACAAACCATAAAGTCTGGAAGATCTCAAAGAGAATATCGGACAAGATCGCGAAAATGTATCGCCCGAAGTTCTCGCCAGATCTATTGAAAATGAGGTAAAAAGAGCTTTAATGGTCATCAACAATGGCGGCGACCAATGGACCTACATATATCACCAAAATGTAATGGAAAAAAACGTAACGGTCTACACAAAAATACCAAATTATGTCGTTTAACTCTAAAAATTTCGCAACACAACTTCGGGTGAGGGTTGGAAGTCAACGACCACGTCACAGGCGAACCCCTCTCCACCATAACTTACAAAACATTTATCGTCCTTCTTAGTTGTATGATATTCCGGCATGTGATGAAAATCGATCAAGTCAAAATCGAATACTATTTGACTATTTCAACGAATTTTACTGACATCATTTTTAAAACTGGGGAGCAAATGTTTTAAATGTATATTATTTCATGGCAGTGAAATAGGAATAAATGATTTGATAAATAATTATTTGCACAAAATACCATCATTATTATGTCAAAGCGTATACGATTTAAATCGATCGATTTCCGTCACATACCGGATTATGTATGAAAACGAAGTAATTCTGCCGGTTAAGACTGTTGTTTAGGAGGTTGGCGATTTACTACTGCACCACATATGGAATTTTGAAAAAGTTCGTAAGATGTCGCATGTACCAAAAGTTTTTACCACATGTGATCCCTAATAGCTTGGCATAAAGCAAGAATGGTTTGAAGTCCGTCACGTATGATGAACATTAATACTTTTTCTACCACAGCGAATGATTAATATTATTAACATACTACCATGTATATGAAATAGTGATTTTATTTGCTGGCTAAACGATAGCGGTGAACTGTTTTTTTTTAGAACACTCTCTTTTTTTTCGCTATTTACATGCAATATATTAGACTGTCTTATCAAATGTATCTCAGTTAATGTAATTGCGCCACCACATGAAAAATTATGTTTTGAGATGCTGAGGATTTAAAACTGCAATCGATATTTCAAAAATTGACCGAATGACAGTTTTTTATTTAAAAACCCTTTTTCTGAAATGAATTTGAGGACATACCCAACATTAGAGCGGCTCAGAAACTACATTAGGGCGGCTCAGAAACTACATTTTCGATCCCTTTTTAAAGTTTGTCATAAGGGCAATAGTATGCGTATAACGGTCATATTTGAAATAAACCAACGACTTCAAATACTAACGCTGAAAAAAATTTGAAGTGTTACATCGTGCGATCTTTGATAGAATTTTAGAGGTTCGATTTTAAAGACAATGGAATCTACATTGAAAAAGTCAACTGTTTCGCCAAGAGTATAGCATGTGGAGACGTTAGATATTGTCAGACGGTGAACGAAAATCATTCCCCAGTATCTTCTACAAGATTTTTTGGCACCGGCTTTTTTTTAGGTTTGGTGAGGCAATCGGAGATTTCTGATCTTTTCTCACACTCACCTCTACAGAACCAAAATTGTTTTCAGTGCGATTCTGGTTGGTGAGTTTAAGTCGAAAATGTTTCAATGGATTTTCCCATGAATTATTTATTATATGATAAAAAAACACAGCATTCAAACGGAACCACAAACCAACCGTGATTTGTCTATTTCATTTACAAAAAAATCCCCCATTGTGCAATGCTTAACTGTTGCTTGTTATGGAAGTTATTTGTTTCACTAGCTAGCCGCTGCAATACCGGGTACATATTATAATTGACGTTTCGTACAACTTAAACGCTTTTTTCGATACAAATAAACAAGTTAACACAAGTGCAATTTTTGCCGACCGTTCATCGATCAGTAGCAGATTGTGTCGAGATAAGATAGCAAAACAAAAATTAACATAACTCTACACCGAGAGATGACGCGTCGTATGTATTATGTTGTTGTTACTGCCACCGAAGGGAGGAGGCAGGCGGCAAACAAAAATTTGTAATTACAATATGTTGACAATGTCATAGTGTCTGAAATTCTAAAGCGGACAAATTATTATGGAATTACAAAGGTATTCATGTAAATATTAATTACTAAATACGGCTACATTTTGAATAGTGTTAAAACGTTTTTAATGTTTAGAAAGCTGATGTTTGAAACACATGACGACCTTTCCGATTATTACACTTAACCTGGTCTTGGAACACTTTTAGTGAAAACTACAGGTACAATATCCATAATCAGCATTTTACGACTATCTGAGTCATCATTTACAGAAAATAAAATGAAAAAGTCTAAAAAAACTCTTCAATTTTATCAACATCTTTAAACCGCCAACTAAGCCTCTTGCCAACCAACGTCGGTGTGTTTAAGATTGTTAACTGAAATATGAAAAAACTGGAAGGCTTTCTAGCAAATAAGGAGTTAGAGGATCGACCATAAAAGGAAATGCTATAAAAATAAACATGGACAAGATGACATGACAAAAGCAAAACGACGACGACCAACGAAAATAAAAACACAGTATGATTTTTTAAGAATCTCTCCTTTGTACTGTTGCTTGTAACGAAATAAAAAAACAAAAGTACTTAAAAGTTCTAAAACTCAAAGCTAAGATCAACGTTCCGTTAAGGATGGCTCTTGAAAAGACGAGTGTCCAATACGTTAAAAAAAACCGCAACGCAATAAAGTGTACATACCCCAAGGAGTTGCAATGATGGGGCATATAGACAGCAGCAAACGGTACGTAGTCCATACCCATATACTAATAATTAAGTTGATCAATTCACTGATCCAACATCAAAATAATCCATGTTAAAATATGTTGGAATTCGAGACGAAATCATAAATGTTGCTTACTTCAGAGTCAAATACATACACGCTGAAAAATCTGTCTTTTTTTGTTGTTTGGATGCAAATACAAAGTGTGTTTGGAGCTTGTCGCAAATATAATATACTTGTGTCCAAACACATTGTGTTTGCTATTCAATATTACATGTTTGAGACACAAAGAATAATATGTTATAATATATGTGTTTGCGATCCACATATATTTATGTTTGTGATACAAATCCATCCGTGTTTGTTGCACTGTCTATACTCTCACGAGAGAGAGAGAATAAAAGACGGACAACAAGAGTGTGTATCTTGTATGTGTGTATCTGTATTTTTGCATTATTCTCTCAGTCAGTGAGTCATAAATATTCCTGAATGTGCGTGTAAATTGCAGATGAAATGTTTCTTATTTTGCCTGATGTATTGCGTTTTAGTTTCATGTATTCAGTCGTCAATGGTTCATTGGACAGAGGATATCAAAAGCGCTTGATCAGTAAAAAAAAAAGAATAAACGAAGGCTCGGACGGTTAAATGGTTTGTGATGTTACTTTGGTTTTTGTGCATGTGTTTAGCATATATGTATGTGTGCTACCAGTGAGAAACGATTTTGAGGAAAGAAACTGGAAAGTCCAACAAGGTCAAGCCCTTTGTCTTGCAGAGCCTTTACTGAGAAAATCGGAACGGCGGGCCATTTGTGAAATAAGTGTAATAAAAAAACACAAGTAATTCATCTTGCATGAACTTGATTTGTATATAAATATCTGGTTTGTATACCAACGCATAGTGATAACCAACTCATAGCTGAAACCTTCTGAAAATAAAACGTGAGAGACAACAAAGGAAGGAGAAGAAAAAGAGCAGCAGATTCTCATGTCATGAAAAAAAAACAAAGAATGCATTCAATGCATTTTAATTCTATAAATTTTTTGTATTAATTATTTATAAATTCGGATTTATATTGTTAAAATGAATTATAATAAATAATACATATACTCGTATATTGAAATCGGAGAATAATTCGTTTCAATATATTATTATTTGAGGGAAACGCGCGAATGCTTCCACGGAAGTATATGGATGTTTGGTATGAAGAACGCATATGTTTCCACGTAAAAGCATACATGTTTGTCAGTAAACATGATACTGTTTGCATTTAAATACAAGTTTGGGACTGGCAAACATATGAATGTTTGAAGTGTGTTCCAAACATATACATGGTTCCTGCAGAATATTTTTGGGAAAATATGTTAGAGAGGCCGTTATTTTTCAGCGTGTACGTATATAAACCATTTGACTCAACGTCTAATCTTGCGAACTATTTCGTCCTACGGATCCTAGTATGAACTGCTTAAATATTGTATTTTTGAAACACAAGCTGAAATGAAAATCTGTCAGATGCTATAGAATCCTGCTGCGAAACAATTCAGAATACGAAAAGAAAAAGTATGGTGATGCTACCGTCAGTTGCAACGCGGACTGTTACCATCCAGATTGTATTACTTTAAGCTTTGAAACGATAGAACCACAGACGAACAAAACAATCATTCGCTGGTTCTGTTGTTACAGGTATCGGGAATGTATGATAACCCCACACCAGGAACCACAGACGAACAAAACAATCATTCGCTGGTTCTGTTGTTACAGGTATCGGGAATGTATGATAACCCCACACCAGGAACCACAGACGAACAAAACAATCATTCGCTGGTTCTGTTGTTACAGGTATCGGGAATGTATGATAACCCCACACCAGGAACAAAGATCAACACTAATATAATTTGACGCTCACAAACGAAGCAATGCATGCACTAGAAACTTGCATGAGTACACATTTTCATACATTCAAATACATTCATGTTTTTTGAATGTGTTAATGTTCTCATTCTAGCGATTAGAGTACGATACATACAACCATTCGTCTCAGCGCGTTGCATCGGGTACGAAACACAATGAAACCGAGCATAGAGAGTTCTGGTATGAAGGAGTATTAACTAGATTGAGTAAAAGGTCTTTAGAAACCAGCAGAAACTATTCGTATAATGAGATGTATTCATGAGACATATTAAAAACAGCGAAACTAAAGCAAATGCTGTTTTGGTATGATTTGAAGTTCTAATTTCTTTGGAATAAATAATATGATTAAAATTAAGTAAGTTTTAGAAATGTAGCACTTATGCCCCACTAGGTTTGATGTCAAGTTGAATGTTTCAAAATTTGTTCGCAGTTATTGCAACTGACATATTTCATTTCTTTGCCGTCTCTAGCCACAATGAAGGAAAAAACTTCCCAAACTTTGCTGCGGCCTTTTTTCTCATTCAAAACGAGTTCACCCCTTGAAATTCGAGAAACAAGACTATTTTCTTCACCCACAGCGGCCGATTGAGTTGAGGACTACATATTTTTAATGTTTAATAAATTATTTGTAAAATAATTTACTTCATCAATTCCATTTTCTAGTATATATTTTTGCAGTTAATCTCATAAAAAAACGAATATTTATTTCTTTAGTCTTCACACAACGTTGCTGATCCTTTCATTGACGAGAAAGCAAATGAGACCCATAACCACTCATAATTTACAGTTTTTTCATTCGAATAGTTCTTATGTATTCGAATGGTTTTTAGATTCACGAACATTTACTTAGTAAAATGTTGTGCTGTCGTAACAGAATTGAGACGAACAGAGTAGTCAACAGAGTAGTTAACAGAGCAGAGATTCATACAACATTCTTTCCAAGAGCACACAGGAACGTATCGTTTCATTTCGTTGTTTACACTATTCGGACCGTTGGTATTGTGGTACAGTGAGATAATGAATGTATTCTAAAAGAGAGTGCATTCATGCAGGGTACTAGTATGCACTCGTGTTCATCAGTTTTCGCAAATGTTTGCTTTGTAATGTTTCAGTATCAGTAAATAAGAAAAATGTTGGGACAATGAAAGTTCATTTACCACAATACAAACGAAATTTGGGATAAAAATTGATTATATGGGGGCAAACATTTGAACGTTTGCGGTTAACGGTAAGTAGACTTAGCAAACGAAATATTTTTGCTGTAAATAGCGTTATCATTCTTTACATGTGGTTGGTCGACGCGATAGCTCTAGTAAAACACAACCCGTCATAATGAAATTCACTAGTTCGCAAAGTTTAGTCAAACGCCACTCTATAATTGGAATGGAAGATCTTGCTACACCAACTTTGGCACCTCCCATACAAATGTTGGACAGACAATTGGCTGGTAGACACGATATACCCCGAAAAACAACAAATCCAAATCAAATTGAGTATAAGACAATATTTTGCATAATGCCAATCTGCTAAAAAGTTTCGGTCAATTTTAACCCACCATTCTGAAACTCGGAAATTGGGCACCAGCAAAAATAAATATGCCTTTTAAAGGTTCCTAAAATTTATATCAATAATACAATTTATATCAAATAGGTCCGAACGTTATGGATGACTTTGAGTGAGGATATGTTTGAGACGGTTCACCCGACTGACATTTTTGTACAGCTCTTTTTTGACTAGTTGTCAGTAGAAGACATTGGGAGGAAGGATGGTTTGTTAGTGCGGTTGTTCGTTTTTTCTCAGTATTTAGTAGTAAATAGTTAGTATTTAGTATTGTTTAATGAATACGATTTATTACTCAGGTTTTAAAATATATTGGGAATTAGCAGCTCTTGTATTGACATTAGTTGCTCATCATATGATAAAAATTCTTTAAAAATAACTAATAAGACAAAGGATTCGGAACGTATGGTGATGCTGCCTTCAGTTGCGACACGAACTGGGATGTTGTAGATCAAGGGCAAACAGTCGAGGAAATGCAAAACTTGGAAGACAACCTGCAATAGTTACACAAAGCAACAAAAGGGAAAGAAAATTATTCAGAAAATCGACAATCCTACACTTTTCAATCAAAAAAAAATTTCAACAAAATAAAAGTTTTGTTATTTTTCAACCAAAGTATGTATAGTTTTCCTTCTATTTCTCGATAATTAAATCAGAGATCTAAGTCAAAAAAATTTGCATAAAATTCTAATCAAATAAAGGGTTTTTCAACAGAGACGCTACAAAAGTAAATCGATAGGGACAGCAAACGACGCCATATTTTTTCCCGCTCTTTTGACATTTCTCTTCAGTAAGGTTTGCCATTTCATCATGGAAAGATATACGAGCCAACAACGAGTCGAAATTATTAAAATTTACTACCGAAATTTGGAGTCAGTGGCCTCAACTTTAAGAGCGCTACGTCCAATATGGTCATCTTCAGCGATGAGGCTCATATCTGGCTGAATGGCTTCGTCAATAAGCAAAATATGCGTTATTGGTCAGACAGCAATCCACACGTAATCCATGAGTCATCATTGCATCCCGAAAAAATTACGGTTTGGTACGTTTTATGGGCCGGCGGCGTCATTGGGCCGTACTTCTTCCGTGATGATCAAGACCGACACATTACTGTGAATGCGAATCGCTACCGTTCAATGTAAACCGAATATTTTTGGCCCCAATTGGATAATATGGACTTGGAGGACATGTGGTTCCAACAGGACGGCGCCACAAGCCACACAGCGAATGCCACAATCAATTTATTGGAAACCAAGTTTAGTGAACGTGTTATCTCACGAAATGGCCCAGTCGATTGGCCGCCTCGGTCGTGCGATTTGACGCAGTTAGATTATATCCTGTGGGGCTAGGTCTAGTCTATGGTCTATGCCAACAAGCCAGCGACGATTGATGAACTTCGTACGAATATCGAACGTGAAATTGCAGCAGTATCGGCCGATTTATGCTTGAAAACCGTCGAAAATTGGGTTCAGCGTCTGGACTTCTGCAAGCGTGCCCGTGGTGGCCATGCAAAAGAAATCGAGTTCCATACATAATGGCATCGAACGTACTTTCACAGGAATAAAGAATTTCATTGGTATGTAAATCCGGTTTTGTTTTATTTAAAAAAACTTTTGTAGCGCTCTTATTGAAAAACCCGTTACTAAGGGCGAGTTTCACACTCCTCATTTAAAAGCTCAATTTGAAGCTCACAGAAAATTTCCATATTAAATGACAAACATCAGGCATTTAAAGTCTATTTAAATGGAGATTCTCAACTGTGAAACTGAGCATAAATGATTGTTTACTAATTGATTTTCACGAACAATGTTTCAATTTGTTTATAACTATCGTATCCATCAAGTGGAATATTAAAACGAGCTAAAATTCATTTTATATATTTTCGCGAGGTTTTAAGTTACAAAAAAGTCATTTGTTTCGATTCTTTTGAACACGGTAACAGGTAGACAAAGCCCAATTTTACTTTAACAACACTATACTATTAGATAAATGTTTGGATATCTCCAAATTTTCATTTACGGAGAGCAAAACGCTTAGTGTAAACATGAGTAAAGCGATTTGCAGCAACAAATTTTACTAAACTGTTATTTCTGTTCTGTTATATTTGTTTGATTTTCTTCGAAAATGATGGGATTAGCGGGGTTGATTTAAAACGACACGAACAAAAGCAAGGAAAACGAGAGTAAAAGTTTAAACATAAAAATAAAAATTAATTTGCACAAATCCACGCTTAAAAAACGGTCAAAGCAACATATATCAGGAACCATTTATATGTTTGCAAGCATTGTTTTCATGAACTGAAGATGTACTGCTTTTTTGTTATTTGTTTCACGTTTTTGTTTTCAGCAGTTTTCAACAAACAAAGTCACATTTGAGTCTCGAAAACATATATTAGACCTAGTAATCATTCTGTCTCCAACATGTAATATTGAATTGCAAACACAATGTGTTTGGACACAAGTACACTATATTTGTGACCAGCTGCAAACACGTTAGTTATATTTGCATCCAAACAAGAAAATAAGACAAATTTTTCAGCGTGTATTTTGAATGCAATAGGTAGCAATTTCAGATGTCAACACAAATTTTGTGAATAAAGCTTAATACGCAATGGTATAAAAAAAGACGCCACGAAGACCTGATGTGTTGGAAATATTCTAAGGCATAGATAAAGTAAACACATAGATGATGCACAAGTGTTGGGAAAATTTTAGTGTGATGGGTAATTTTCTAGATGTCGTTGACAGCATTAAGTGGGATTTTTTTCTTCCCAAAAACAAGTCAACAAATATGACAGTAAAAATCTAAAATTTCATATCAAAACAAAAAAATTTTTTTCAACAAAAATAGCAAGAATACAAGAATACAACACGTTAGTTAAAGTAGAATAACTTATGGCCAACGAATTGCAAAGCCATGTCCTAATAAATTGGTTCTTCCTCCGGATCAGCTACCATTCCTTGTTGAGAGTCCTCAGACACTCTAACGGTTTTGGCATCTGCGACCACAGAAGTTGCTACAGTTTTTGGCGGGGAAGTTTTTAGATTAAAAAGGCGTTCCGAAATGTTCATCTTTGGGCGGTCTTACGAGTTTTCCTTATTGATATCCCAACACCGGCCCCATGGATTTGAAATAGTTTTTTACATAAGAAACAAATGCTATTATGTAAAATCACATACATTTTGTCACATTTTTCCCTCAATTTTGAATAAGTTGACAATGGTCGCGCTATATCTATTATTTCCTTTATCTATGTTCTAAGGATCTGATTAGGTTTCAGCGGAAGTCAGACCTTTACAAAGTATACTTTGGTCTTAGGGTTAAAACATTTATTGGTCTATGTAATTTTATTTCTTTACTGATACAAAATTTAGTGAATGAACAAGGGATCGCCTCAGGAACTGCCCCCTGAAAGTCCTCAATGTTGTATTCGAAGGCCACCTTGAAATACTCCCACAAAAAATAATCCAGACGCATTTTGTAGCACATTTGTCCTTCAAAAATTAGATTCCTTTCGCGGGATGTGGTTACATCATGTTGGTATCAACTGTATTTTTTAAATCAAAAAATAGTCGTCCATTGATCAATGACCGGATTCCGTAAACAGCGAGATTTCAGGCACCAAAAATGTGTACTTTCGAGATGCATCGGGGTAGTTCATCCATCCTTAGTGGATTGAAGTCACTACTCTATATGCGATAAATTTTACTTTTAATAAACCCTCGATATATAAAGGACCATCATAGCTGAATAATAACAAAAGTACAGGGTGAACCATTTAAACCTCCCGCATCTGGCAAACCCTACAACTTTTTCTTTTGTTTTAGGTTGGCTTATGAAAGCCCGGGTTTGAAGGGTCAATCCGTCCAAGAGATTTTATGGCATGCACGCTGAAAAATTTGTCTTTTTTGGTGTTTGGGTGCAAATATAACTAGTTTGTAGCTTGTTGCAAATAGAGTATAGTTGTTTCCAAACACATTGTGTTTGCTATTCAATATTACATGTTAGAGACGCAATGATTAATATGTTACAATATATGTTTTTGGGACCCAAATGTGGCTTTGTTTGTTGAAGGCTGCTGAAATCAAAAACGCGATAGACAACAGAGAAACGAAAAGGCAACAGATCTTCAATTGACGAAAACAATGTTTGCAAATATATACATGGTTTCTGCAATATGTTTTTTCAGAGTGTGAAACAGAATACGCCACCACAACGCGGTGAATATGCCTGAAATCGACGAAGATTTTTGAGAAAACATTATCATAAACGATTAGGCTCATTTTTGTTTGAAAGGAACTGTGAATAATTATCCAAATTTGTCGGTTCTACGCCCATGAAAACCCTGAATTAATCCATGAGCTACTTCCCCACGACCATCGCGTGACTGTTTGGGCTGGAATTTGTGTGGAAAGGAGCATTGGACTATTACTCTTCGAAGATGACGCTGGAGCAGCAGGATTACGGATTTTGTTGTTCCAATTCTGACTGCTAACGGCATGGACAACTTTTGGTTCCAACATGACGGCGCCATAGCTCACACAACCCGAGCCACGGTCACTTTATTATGATCTTTGTTCCTCGATCGCCTAATTTCCAACAATGCTCCAGACTTGTATGATTTGAAGTCCAAAGATTATGTCAACAAGCAACGGACCTTGGAAACCTTGAAAGACAATATTCAACATCAAATCTCAGTTATTCAATCCGAAACTCTACGAAAAGTGATGGAAAATGCGGAAAAATGAGCACATTCCAATCGCCATTCGCTCTGGCGGCGACCATTTACGCTATAGCATATTCCACAAGTGATCAAAACAAATTTCCACGCTTCAAAATAAACGAAAACTCATTTCAGAGCAACTAATTTCCGTTTGTTTTTTTTTATTTTAACAAAAAGCATTAGGAAGATCTAAATGGCCCACCCTGTACACGCCTGCCCACCCTGTACACGCTGAAAAATCGGTCTTTTTTGTTTTTTAGTTGCAAATAGCTGGCCACAAATATAGTAGACTTGTGTCCAAACACATTGTGTTTGCTCTTCAATATTACATGTTGGAGACACAATGATTAATAGGTTAGAATATATGTTTTTGTGTGGCCGTCGGTGGTGCAATGGTTAGTGTGCACGCCTCTTGTACATGAGATCCTGGGTTGCCTGCTCTGACCACTTTAAAATTTCTTTCGGCGGCTCTCACCTCGCATAGTGACGGCGACACTATCGAGTATTAAGCAATGAAAAAGCTTCTCAAAATACGAGGGCGGATCAATAAGTCCGTGACTTTTTGAATGAAACACAGTTACTTCTGGACAAAAAAAAAATATTTTTCAACATAATCTCCTTTTAGCTCAATACACTTAGTTCAACGTTTGTCCAATTTTTGTATCCCTTCCAAAAAAAATAGGATTTTCCGGGGTCCATAAAATAAGCATGTGGTTGATCAATAATTTCATCGTTGGAGCTAAATCGATTTCCACCGAGCCATTTCTTTAGGTTTGGAAATAGGAAATAGTCACTGGGGGCTAAATACGGAGAATATGGCGGATGAGGTACCAATTCGTAGCCCAATTCGTGGAATCCAAACAATCCTTTGAAGTTGTTACACGATTACGTTTATGGTCAATTGTGGGCAAACGCGGCACCCATCTTGCAGACAGCTTTCTTAAACCCAACTGATCATTTAAAATCGAAACCACACTGCCATATGAAATACCTATAGCCTGAACAATCCCACGCACTTTTACTCTTCGATCGGCCAACACCATATCGTGGATTTTTTCGACATTTTCGAGTGTATTGATCTCAATTGACCGTCCAGAATGTTCAGCGTCATTTGTACTTGTGCGACCACAACGAAAGTCAGTAAACCACTTTTTTACCATTGAAATCGATGGTGCAGAGTCCCCATAGTGTTTATCAAGCTTTTCCGTGGTTTGATTGACGGTTTTTTTCGCAAAAAATAATGTTTAATGAGGACTCGAAATTCACTTTTTCCATTTTTAAAAATATGCACGAAGTTGTATGTTTTGAACAGCTGTTAAACACACAGTAAATGACGGAAATTTCTCAAAATTTTACAGTATTCTATTAACAGGTGGTACTTTATGGGAGCAGTGTTGCATTTCATATAACTAGGAGGGAAGTTCGAAGTCAAGAACTTATTGATCCGCCCTCGTACGTTTCGGAATGTAGGTCCCAATCAGTGGGTATAAAACTAGAAAGCGCACAGCTCACTGGTTGTGAGAAGGTCTCCCCAATTCCTTAATGGAATGTAATGGGAAACCATTTATTTATTTTTATATATGTTTTTGTGACCCAAATGTGGCTGTGTTCGTTGAAAACTTGCTGAAAGCAAAAACGTGACAGACAACAAAGAGGCAAAAAAGCTGCAGTTCTTCAATTCATGAAAACAATGCTTGGAATCATGTGCATGGTTCCTACAATATCTTTTTTTTTTAGGGTGTACAAACTTATTTCGCAAACACTAATTTCGATTCTTTAAAAGCCTTTAAGTCTACACGTAGGGTCCCGCCATCCATTACACAGTATTCTCTGATATCTCAAGTCGTAGACTACAAAACTGCAACTGAAACAAAATGCACTTTGCATAATCTCAGTTGCGATACATTGAACTCCGGACGGACACAACAACCCGTTGAACATTTCCAAACAGTGGCACAAGTGACAGTTTAGTACTTGTATGTAGTTCCATCCAATAGCTCGTTCATGGCTTAGTCAGTGTGTCTTCTGAATGCAACCAGACACTAGCGGCAGTAGCTGCAACAACGTAACATAACACAATGTTGTTGTAAACTATATAAGGAATAAAAGTTGATTAAACAAAGGAAACGTGGAACGACAGCAAAACCGTCATTCTACATCCAATTGTTGCGGCTTTTAATAGTTTAGTACTTGTAGGCGCTTGTAAATATTGAATATGGACGAATCACCAACCATCCCACCATCGATCTGATCTGTCCCTTGAAGAAAAAGTAATGAAGATGTTGTGTTGTGGAGGAGTAAAATATGTGTTACTATAGAGACTAAGCACTTTGGAAAAGAAGCTTTCCCTCGTTTTATTATAATTTTTTATTATTTTTATTTTTTGAGGAACCGTAATGTCGAATTTTATTGAAACTTTACAATTTAAGACACTATATTAATGATTCATAAAATATTGTAAACAATAAAAGTCATTAAAAAAATATCTGTTTAATTGTTGTCTTGCTGGTTTGATGTTATTTTAAGTATACCATTGAAACAGATGGTCAATTAACCCATTCAGGTCTGTAATTGTTACAAAATGAGTTACAGATTTTTATGAGTTAATGTCTCATTATTTAAACTTTCCAAAATTTCTAAAGAAAATGTTAGCATGGTTAATTTTACTACTTTTCTTTCGGTTCCTTCAGCCCTCAATGGACTTGCCAGAATCTGGTGGGGTTACCTTTTGAATCAGTGATTTAAAAAAAAACTGCCTTAACTTAACCACCACCAACACATCATAAATCACAACAATTCCATAATTTATAAGAAACTAAAAAAGGTAACAGGAGTGAGCTGAACACAAAAGCGTAATCTCCGAAAGAGAAGATCGCCATCATCCTCATTATTATACTAAAAGAAGAATACCTGATGGACCGAGCTTTTGTTACAACATCCATTACAGAATACGGAAAGATTTCACAACATGGAATGATTACGATGTGGACGAACTATTTTTAGCTTCTTTTCGTATGTTCATCATTATCGTCATCTCCTTTGTGATCATTCAACTTAGAATTTCATGAATTCTTTGGTATAGATGGATGGATGGATGTTGTTTAAGTTGCTCAAGGCTATTTATTCTTTGCATTGGAGATGTGCAGTTTTGAAGGACAACTCACCCAGATATGGTCAAAAAGAACTAGAACTTAAAACAGCAACAAACAAAAAATGCTGAATTTATTAAACCGTCTTTAGTTTTAGGAGCATAATTGGAAAGACAAAACGATGGGCTACCGAATTTTGGAGACAAAAAATAAATGTCCAGTGGTTTAAGAATGTTGATATTTCATGTCAGGGTTGTTGTATTAATGGTTAACTGAAGATAAATTGGCCAATTGAAAGATACTGTCATCTATCTATTCCTAACATCAAGTTTAGATCCTTCATTTTTAATATAAGATTTAAATTTTTGTTAACTCATTAATTTTGTCTCTTTCTTGAGTGGGCAGAAGCGTCGGGCGGGGTCCCGGGCACATAGACTGACGGTGACCAGATGTTGCCATACTCCGTCTCCAGACTGATAACGGTAACGTTTTTGTCGCAATAGTGAGATAAAATTTCGAGGGCGGATCAGTAAGTCCGTGACTTTTCGAACTTTCCTCGTAGTTATAGGAAATCCAACACTGCTCCCATCAAGTACCACCTGTTAATAGACTACTGACAAATTTTGAAGAAGTTCTTTGCTTGTTCTTCAAAAAAATCATCGTGCGTTTTTTTTTTTTTAATGGAAAAAAGTGAATTTCCAGTGCTCATTAAACATTATTTTTTGCGGAAAAAAAAACCGTCAATCAACCAACGGAAAAGCTTGATAAATACTATGGGGACTCTGCACCATCGATTTCAATGGTAAAAAAGGTGTTTACTGACTTTCGTTGTGGTCGCACAAGTATAAATGTCGCTGAACGTTCTGGACGGCCAATTGAGGTCAATACACTCGAAAATGTCGAAAAAATCCACGACGATGGTGTTGGCCGATCGAAGAGTAAAAGTGCGTGAGATTGTTGATGTCATAGGTATTTCATATGGCAGTGTGGTTTCGATTTTAAATCATCAGTAGGGTTTAAGAAAGCTGTCTGCAAGATGGGTGCCGCGTTTGCTCTCAATTGACCATAAATATAATCGTGTAACAACTTTAAAGGATTGTTTGGATTCCATGATTTGGGCTTCGAATTGGTAACTCGTCCGCCATATTCTCCGGATTTAGCGCCAAGTGACTATTTCCTATTTCCAAACCTGAAGAAATAGCTGGGTGGAATAATTTCCAGCGATGAAATTATTGATCAAACAAATGCCTATTTTATGGACCTCAAAAAATTCTATTTTTGAAAGGGATACAAAAATTGAAGAAATGTTGGACTAAGTGTATTTAGCTAAAAGGAGATTATGTTGAAAAATAATTTTTATTTTTTTGCAAAAAAAAAACTATTTCATTCACAAAGTCACGGACTTATTTTATTGATCCGCCCTCGTAATATATTCAAATGTTTCATGACAACTATATACGATTTCGCCGTGTTGCTTTGAAAACGATAAGCTTGTAATCAGAGGTCTTCAATCCGCAAATCCTGCCATGATTTGTCCAGGGTTCTTAGATGAAGAATATTTTTGTATATGGAGAAAGAGAGCTGCAGAAGCAGCTTTAGAGTGGAGGTTTATCTGTAGTAGCGTCAACATGAATATCTATGTCAATCCCCACCACCGTGTTGTTGGCCTCGTCGTCGGTGTCTTCCAGTTGACTATCTGACAGAGCTTTCATCTGTTCAATGAGGTATCTTTCCCCGCAGTATTTCCAGGTTTAGTCTCAACCAGGTTCCTGTCTTCCATTCCGCCCAATGACGTTGTACCTTCGGTGGGCATGGTGTCAGGTGTGGCTTCCTGGTCGCTTTTATACACCCTAAGATGAATCTGACCGAAGTCATAAAAAATTACGACGGAAGTGATTCGGTGTTGACAAGTATGGCTTGACGCTGAAGCGCGTCAGCGTCCTCCAACTTTCAAACCTTTCAAATCTGACCGAAGTCATAAAAAATTACGACGGAAGTGATTCGGTGTTGACAAGTATGACTTGACGCTGAAGCATGTCAGCGTCCTCCAACTTTCAAACCTTACAATTAACAGATGGAACGTCGCGTTTTCTATGTCTTATTAGGCGTATGAAGGCTCTTCACTGTATTTGCTGGATGCTGGTATCCACGCACGAGCTCTTAGACGGAACGGGAGCTCGTTCTTGACAACGACATTTAGTGTGACACCAAGCCAGACTTATCCCACCTTAGCAATGGCTTCGTTGTACAGCTCAATATATAGCTTATTTTCGGACGCAATGAGCTTATTACGGCCTTGGTACCAGCCTGCGTCACACCAGACGAGAGGTAACACAGGAGAATCTCCACAGGCCTCATAGTAAACGTCATCCTAAACGTTTTCCTGGGGGCTAATTTTGTAAGAAACGATATCGAATTCATTATCTGTTTGTCGGGAGTGAACTTTTCTGACCGAATGTATTTTAAACGTTCTACATGGTGGCGCGCGAATCATGCTTTTTTGTTTTTTATTTTGCCGATTACTATTTAGATTCACAATTACTATTTAGATTTATTGAATGCTTGGGATGCCGAAGGGGATTTGGATAGTGCAGCTATACCAGGCTTTGCAGTCCTTATTTTCCGTCCAAAGGGAATTTAGGCGGGAGTTTGGCGGTACACCACCGTGTAGATGGGCCATTATGAGATGGGTAAACATTAGACCGTTTATAGCACATGAGGCGAAAAATTAATGTTGCTGCGATCCTTAATTTCTGGGCCGAGAAAGTTTCCTCTTAGCCTACAAGCATCACATAAAAAAATTGGCACCGATAGGTTAACTATTATGGTCCCCGATAGTTCATTGAAAAATTAAAACACACTTTATGTGGGGAAATATGGGGTTTTTTATAAAAAGTCTTATATTTAAGCAACTAAAATTAAATTTATGTTTATTATTGCATTTAAAATAATATTCAAATATATTTTCTGTTCTAACAAGCCGCCAATGCTCTAAATCGGTTGGAAAACAAACAAGTTACAAGAATTTAAAGATTATATTAGATTCGACTTGTTGTGTGAAGGATATTTTCGACGATATGCTTCAATGCACTGTAAAATAAATTGATTCTGTTCTTCGTCTTTCGTAAGAATCCTGTTGTAATCGTTCATAAATTTTACACCGCGTTCAGCAGTGTCGTTTACAACAAAGAATTCACGGCAAACGTCGAGAGCATCGAGATAATCTTCATTCGTTTCCCAAATGGATGGATCATGCTTCAAAAATTCTGTAGTCAATCCAAACGCATCAAAGAAATTTTTGGTTTTGTATGATACAAAATCGCTCAAATTTTTGCGCTGCAATAATTTTGGATCGGAGATTTTGCGATCATCCTGCAATTTCACGATTGGTTCTGGTGATTGAAGGTGCCTAACCATGTTTCGTTTCTCTTCAAGTGAGACATCCGAATCGAAAAACGCTAAAGCCACTGTTTCCGGTGACAAGTACCACAAATGATTTTTCCATTTATGCAAAACAGCTTCAGACACAGCTGGGTCGATTTTTGCGTATGCAATGGAGTCTTTCAGGAAATTTATATCTTGATTTGGCGCTAGTATGGCCTTTGTGCATGTAAACCACGCTTTGACATACAGTCGCACGAGGAAAACACATATATCGCGTAGTCCATTAGATTCTCGTTTTGACAGAGTGAACTGTTCCCGAAAGAGGTATATTTTTAAGATATAAATGGCTTTTCCCATAAACCTTGCATGGGATGTTGGACCAGGTATTCTAAAACTTCCGCCTACTTCACCAAGGAACATTATTGTTAATTGTAACAGTTCTTTGTAATCCGCGCGAATTTGTGTTTGATGTAGCTGTTGATTGCAGAAAATCGTAATGGCTTCGCAGTCAGCATTACTAATTTTGGAACGTACAATTGGGTCTTCGAGTCCACTTTTAAATGATTTATGATCGAGATTCTCCCATTCGGCAGCAAAACGATTAAACACAGGCACATCAGGTCCACTAGTCACAGAAAGTTTAACTTCAAAGACGTGTTTCAATACGATTTCCAACATGTGATGACGACATGCGAACTGGATTAACTTTCGATCGAGTTTGTTCTGCAACAAAGTGCATGCGCCAATGTTTTGGCCTGTGTTTGATGTTGTGGTATCAAACCCCATGGCGGAAACTTTATTTACAATATCCCATTTGATAAGTGCTTCATGAACGACTTTAGCCATATTTTCTCCTGTGCCAGCAGGGACTTTGGGAGCGCCCAAAAATTTAGATGTGCCTTCATAACTTGCGAGAATTGCAATTCGATCAACTTTGCTTCTGCCTAATAGGTCCGGCAATAGTTTTCCATCCCAGTGAATAACCAGTGACTGTACACTATTGATCTAAAAAGCAAATAGAAATTGTTGAACATTTGTACAACTACGGATTAAATATAAGTAAGAACTAAATTACCTTTGCAATGAATTCTGTTTGAGCCTTCTCCGTTTCTAGCTTACGATTTTCTTTTCGTAGCTTATAGATGGTAGATCGATTGATTACCAGCTCACCAACAGAGGTCAAAGGCGTTACAGCATTATTAATGACAGTTATTACATCATCTGCGCATGCTATCAAAATATGTACGGCATCCGAACAGCTAACTTTGGCCTTATCAAGCACTACCGTAAGACGTGACGAGATCCAATGATGTCGTCCTCTTGAATGTTTGGTGTGATCACTATAATCATCATCATCTTCGGTATTCAATTCGCATGCCGCACCCGTATCCATAATTTCATCATCGAATTCATCTTCGTCTTCGCTTTCAATGTAACCTGTTTCGAGTACTGAAAAATATCACTTGATGATTCATGTTTTTAGGAATTCAACCAGTACAATAAATTCACTTACAAGATTGATTGTTTAGTTCTAAACATTTTCTCTTCCGTGATTCTTCTTTTTCCTTTCGCTGTTGCGATCGCTGTTCCCGTCCGTATAACTTCATGTCAACGCCTGCCATACACCCTGGTCTTCCTTTCTGTCTTTGCATCAACAAAAACTTCTTGTCTTCTTCTATACTTATTTCATTCAAGGCGTTTGCACAAGCGATATCGAACAGATCGTCCAATGTTTCCTTGAAATTGTTTACGTTTAATTTTGATCTATCCGATCTCTTATTTGCACTTGCACTGATATAAAATTCAAAAGAAACCCGTTGTAAGTTATTTGTTTTTCTATCGATTTCGAACATTTATGGCTTGTTAGAAAGGAAATTGTATTTTAAAACTATTTAAAGACTAAACATGAATATGAAATCGTTTTTAATTGCTTAAATATACGACTTTTTATAAAAAAACCCCATATTTCCCCACATAAAGTATAATTTAATTTTTCAATGAACTATCGGGGACCATAATCGTTATCCGATCGGCGCCAAATTTTTTGTTTGATGCTTTGAGGCCAAATGGAAACTTTTTCGGCCCCGAAATCAAGACAAAAAAAATAATAAATGGTCTAGTAAACATGTTTGCCGAATGTGGAAGCATTGGACGAAGACCGTACCATCGAGATCCCTATGTTAGGGTTCAAGACACAATCGCGACTGCAGGCAAATCCAAGGCAGATCCAAGCCTTTCGACTCGAAACTTATCGGCGCAAATTGAAGTTAGTAGACGGTCATTACAATGAATAATTTATGATAACTTAAATTTGTTTCCGTACAAAGTCCAAATTACAAGCGAGTTCAACAATCTGGATTTGCCTTATCGCCTGGAATTTTGAAATTTCCGGAGAAGACAACAACTTGATAAATTGTCTGTTTATGTCTGATGAGGCACATTTTGACCTAAACGGCCATACGGTGTAACAGTAACTGGCAATGGGCCGTTATTTAAAGCTGTTGAAGGTATTTTATAACCCAGAACTGCCCCAAAGACGTATCCGTTTCGACAGCATTTGGTTCCAGCAAGATGGGGCAACTGCACACATAGCCAGACTGGTTATGGCGGACCTCCTGCGAAAATCACAAACAAGGGCACCTGACCTTACTGCACCAGACCTTTTTTATGGGGTTATGTCAAGCAAGAGGTGTATAAAACGAAACAAATGAATATTGACTGATTTGAAGCAGTCCATTAAAACAATAAATGAGGCGATCCCGTCTTCAACCCTTAAGGCCACAATAAATAATTTTCTGTTCAGGTGTCCCATATGCGTAGATGAGCATGGAGGTAATTTACGGGCTTTCAACTTCAAAACCAATTGGTTACATATAATAAAATTAAATATTCTATACAATAAAAAAAATATATGAAGTCCATTGATTAAAAAAAAGTTATTTGAATTTCTTATTGTAGCACAATTGGCGCGCCACCTTGTATGAGTCAGTATTGTCGACATCCCCTGACTTCCGGAGTCACCGGCGTTCCGTGTGCCGGTCAAATTCCTTTCCCAAATAATTGACGTCTTTTGCTTCTCTGTGTGTTCTGTCTGATCGATCTTGCCAAACTCTCTAGAACTCTGGCGGCTTATTGACCATCAATTCGCCGACCGCGCGACGGCTTTATTCGACGACTATAGAGTGGTAATGCCAGCCCTGCACTTGTCTAATCGATTTTATTGTTTTTTGTATCATTGTCGGTTAGACTGTCATTGTCCTTATCGTTTGTTATGTTATTGCTTTTGTTATTGTTTGTAGAATTCATTTTCGGCCCCACCAGTGTGGGGGATTTGTGGTCAGCCACCAGTAGTATGGTAAGAACTTGGCCGACGGCCTGTTACTCACTGAGGCGCCCAAGTATCAGTGAGTTACCACTGAAATACATTCATATACCCCCGACTGCAAACTATCCCCGGGCACGGTACGGGTGACACACCTGATTGGGGAGCGGGGTCTTTCGTTTCTGTATTGAGGTAAAAATTTCAGGTTTCTACTGTTTTCTGTACATTTTGATTCGTTCAGTGTCGTGGTTCATTGTTCATATTTTCTCTTGAGGTGGTCATTCAACTCTCTTCTCTATTCCTAATATCACTGTATCGAAGTTTGCGTTGCAACTGAATACAGCATGACCAAAAATGCAGCGTTTTTTCCATCAATTATGTAGGTGTATGCTGCTGTTAACACGGAATGGGAAATGAATTCCACAGCGTTGCAAGATTGGATCTTCGGAACGTGATAAATTCTGCGCTAGGAATGACGTAAGGGGGTTCAAAAAGGCTAGGTTCATCTCTGGTAAATTAGCCTTTCCAGCTTTCTCTGTTATCAGATTGCTTTACATATTTTCCATTCAATGTAAATGTTTTGAATATTCCATTTTTATTCTCTTGTTAGATATAAAAAATGCTACATTTTGTATCCTAAAAGTTTCATAATACATATCTTGGGCACAAGTGTAACGCTTGTGTCATCCCACATCTTTTGTGGTATGTATAGGTCGTGTATTAGACTCTCTCTGGTACCGGACAAATGGAAGAAGATATTCCCAAATCGGGCAAGACTAGTCATGTTTCTCCTAAGAACTACAGATCAATCAACCTCGCATCCTTTCTGTTGATTGATTGTATTTTAGAAACCGAATTAGCCCGCGGTACTTGAGTGACGATCATCACGCCTATTTCTCAAGGAGACATCTGTGGTGAGTATTCTTCTTAGATATTGAAGGTACCGTCAACAACGTGTCATCTGGCGCCATTAGGGACTCTCTAGAATTATCTTGCGTGACATCGCTTATTGTCGAATGGATTGATAATCAGCCTTATTACGTATGTCGTTGTCGTATTTCGACTACGACAGTTTTGTAAAAGATTAAAGACAAAGTTGGCGTGTTATCTTTAATCTTTTACAAAACTGTCGTAGTCGAAATACGACAACGACATACGTAATAAGGCTGAATATGCTTAGGGACCGTATCATTAATTTGACTTTGGATGTGGTTTTTATTCGGAAGCTGACTACAACGGGCACGCCACAGGGTGGAGTTTTGTCCACCCTGCTGTGGTTTTTAGTGGCCAATAGCATTATTTCGGATTTTGAACTGAGAGGACGTACAATTGTAGCCTATACGAACGACGTGGTCCTTCTGGTCAGTCTGAATTCTTTGTCTACGATTATTGATCTCATGCAGGGTGAGCTGTCGACTTGGGCTAGGTGCGGCGAAGACGGAAATGGCCCTCGTCATGCAAATGCGTAAGAATTTAGGAGACAGAGGCTATACGACATTGAGTTATCTCAATCTTCTGAGGCAAAATATCTTGGTATTAGCCTTGACCAGAAATTGAAGTGGAAACGGAATACTGAGGAGCGGATGAAGGGACTGAATATGCTCTACACCTGTCGAAATTCGATTGGTAAAAGTTGAGGACTCTGTCCGAATACCGTGTATTGGTTATGTTCGGCTATTGTGCCCCCCAATTATTGTTTATGGATGCGTGGTCTGGTAGAATGCATTGGCAGTTGTAACGGCTTCATGCAAGTATTCTCTGTGATAATCGGGGATGATCAGGAGGGATACTTTAATGGGTCACCTGACTAAATTGCCGACGATGGGCTTTGGAATGTGTCCAGAGATAATGATGATGGATAGGAGTGAATGGGTAGATGGTTTCCATCTCTCACTCTCTGGTAATCTAATCATTACGAATTCCTCCAAAATGATAAATTGAAGCAGGTGCGGGTGGGGGCCAGGATCTTCAGTGAGGACCTTCAACTCAGTCTACCACTGAGATTGGATAACTGTGGTGGAGGTGATACTGGACTCGTGCTTTTACTCATCAGGTGAATTCAATATCTTCTTTAACACACAGAAAGTAAAAGCTTCATCAAATTGATGAAGTCGTTCCTCAATTTGATGAAACAATTCCTCATTTTCCAACCTACGACACATTTCATTGAATTGATGAAGAACAATTCATCAATCTTTCATAGTTTACGTTGATTCAACGACAATGCTACATCAAGTTGATGTAAATTTTCCATCAGTTTGATGTAAGTTTGTCACCAAGTTAAAGTAAATTTTGATGTGAATTTTTCACCAATTTGCTGTACATTTTTCATCAATTATATGTAAGGTTGTCATCAATTTGATGTTTGCCATAAATTTGGTGTTTATTTTTCCACATTTTTCCCGACGTTTCGTTGTTTGTTTGACAACATCTTCAGGGGAGATTTTATTGGGTATTTTTCAAAATCATTGTGGAATATATTTATATGGTTTTTAGTGTTTTCAGTTTAACTTACTGTTATATTACATTGACTGGATTTTCATTTGTAATAACAAAAATTAAATAAAATAAATAAATAACATGAAGGACGAGCAGAATTGTATAACTTGTATAATTATGGACGTGCACCACTTAAGCCTAATATCACAGAACTAACTAAAGAGTCACTTCGGAGCAATAATATAGCTTGAGCTGATGAAGTCGACGTCCTCGTTTTTGTTCGTTGTCCTTGCTTGTTGTTGTTGTATCCGCAAACTCTCTAATGTGTATCTCGTATTAGTTCGTTTTTCCTTGGCCAATATTCGTACGTTTTCAAAATCAGGCTTGTTTTTTTATTAATAATTTCCAAATTTTCCAATTATTTCCAAATTCCAATGATGACAAAAGATCATCAATTCAATGACGCTGAAAAAGTTGAAGAAACGCGCAATCTTCAAATTGAAGAACTTTTCATTGAATTGATGCCCAATTCCATCAGTTCAATAAAAAGCAATTGATGAACATTTATCACCGATTTGATGAAGACTTTCGTTCAGTGCAGTAAGTCGGCCCTCAGTGCGAACAGGTCAAACATTCATAAATACAAATAGGTTAGGGATAGCAAATGGCAAGCAGAAACTCTGCTGGTTTCTAGGTTATAGTGATGTTGCACTTGCTAGAGAGGGTTGTACTTCTACTGACCAGAGCTCATTTGCCTCTATTAATCCACAGATTTAGTACCTCTGTAGCTTGTTTGGTCGCTGGACGCATGACAGGTTGAACGCCACAGGTTGGCCATATTGGACTTTAGGATTTCGAGGATAAAAAATATATGACCGACAGTGGACGCGTCTAGGACTGAGTCGTTTCTGCGACTCGAGATAGCTGACTTGCGGCTTCTCATTGGTGTGATTACGATCTACTGCGATGTTGGAGCCTTCCCTCGCAATTGGGTTACTGACGGGATTGACTACAGTCTGGTTTGTGGGGATGAGAAGGTTGTGACAATTGAGCACCTTCTCTGTCATTGCCCAGCTCTATAACGTAGGCAAAGGCGCTGCTTTGGATGCTACTTTGCAGATAGTCTTGTGGGTGGATACTTTGGACTTTTTGGAGTTTACACGGATGTTAACATGGCTAAGGGCTAGAGCGACCATCGCTTGACGAATTGCCCACTAACCTCTGGCCGGTTTTTGTGTCATTGTAGATCTGGTGAGCTTCATATTTGTGGATTGCGTAGATACACTATTGGTATTTTGTATGAACATATTTGTCCTTTGTATATATACGTTACATTGGGGATCATGCGTATTGAATGGGTTTCTCTTTGATAGGTCTTCTATACGGTGATCTATACTTTTTTGGTTATATTTTTTGTATGTCTCTGGTCTATTATGTTTCTATCAGAACATCTATTTTACTGGGGTTCTGCCCTCTTTTTAAGTTTCTTTCTGTTCTTTCAGCTCCTCAGGACGATCACCATGGGTCGACTGACATCCAAGTATAGTGATAATAATGTAGTCATCGACTATCTCTTCTTATTACGTGTCCTAAACCCAATCTAATCTTTATTGGGCAGTTCATAGTAATTGTACATAAGAACGCGAAACATTTTCACACAATATCTTGAAAACACATCAACTGAAAATTATTTTTATTAAATTTATAAAGCAAATCGTCTGTTGATTCCTTGTTCTTTTATTTACGTGAGTATAATCGTGATAGTGATTACGTGCGAGAGCTTAAAACTCCTTAAATGGTAAAATTCCATAAATTCATGTCAGATTAATCCCAATAAAACATTTATAAAATTCCTTGTTATCGTAAAACACGTAATCTTCTTTGTGTCGTATGGCAAAGAATGACATTTGTTACATATCAATACAAATGGAATCATCGAGTTGGATTGTCCAGAATCGAATTGATTTTTAAGAATAAAATCATGATTTGTTTGTTAAATAAGGACACACGGATGCAAGATTTTCCGGGAAAATCAATCAAAGTCTAATGAATAAATGCAACAATATACTGGCATTCCAACCCACACATAACATTTCAAATCAGTGTCATAAAAACGAAATAAAGTTTTATTAAAATGTATACTTTAATAAAATATCGATGCATTTGAAGTTTAAAATCCTAAATGTTCCCAATTGGAATTATGTGTTACTTACGTCCTTGAAATTAAGCAAAATTAAAATTACAACGCCTGTTTTTTTGTCATTTTTTGGCAGTAAATATTTTAACATACCGTGTTCGTTAATGTCAAGATCGCGCATACAGTCAATATAGGAGTGACGCTTAGACACCAAGACTTTATTGAGCATTACGCACTGCTAAACCACCAAAAGATTGTAATTAAAATAGGAGTGTGATATTGCGTTTACGACGCACACGAAATATGTTTGTACAACGTAAATGTCATTGTGCTGGTGTTGATTCAAGTGGTTCAATTCATATAGAAAAATACCCTCGTATACTTGAAACCATGAAATGCACGCACCAAAGTCAGATTTAAACAGCACAATACTTGACTCTGAATGTGTCTACATTTTTGCAAGTCATTAAGAAGAGCTAACAGTTGTGGCAATCGCAGCCAAGGGAAGACAAGAGATTTGTAACGATCATAAATTATGCCATGAAAGCCATACCTACTAACCATTAGCCAAGCGCAACCACCGGCAATTGATAGTTGGATGAATAAGTGTGGGTGCATGATTTTCAGTCATAAACATTTGAACCAGAAAGATTAACAAATGCGTTATATTCAAGTTTCGATATGTGACCTTCTTTACAATTAAACCCAAGAGAGTGGTAAGAAGTCAGTCTACACATTCAAGCCATTTGTAAAATCATGATAAGTTACTGACTGCATTTATGAAGCAACAAGTCAAATAAAATTATGATATAATTAAACACAGCAATTGTTGCTGCTGTTACTTTAAAGACCATACATGAACAGAACAAATCCAAAGCGTGACATTAACCTTGTCCAATAATGCAAAATGTTGTTCAAGCATTTATAATTTTCTAGAGATTATTTTGACGTATTCAAGTCAAATGTGGAAGTCTGATTGTGCAAATGTCTATTGCATGTCATCTTTATTAGGATTATTAAAGAGCACCAAAAATGAAAAATAAAATTCGCCAACATGAAACAGCACTCTTTAAAAATGTGCAAAGGCAAAAAAAAAAGCACAAAAAATACCGACTTTTAAACAAAATAAAAATTTAAATATTAAATTGTTCGAAATATTAAATGGTCGTATTTTCAATTTATTTTGTTCTTCGATATTTCGCTACCCTTTGGATAGCATCGTCAGGAAGATAAACACAATTATTAATAAGAAATGAAAACAATTGACAAACAAAAAAAAATTTATCAATTGTTTTCATTTCTCATTAATAATTGTGCTTATCTTCCTGACGATGCTATCCAAAGGGTAGCGAAATATCGAAGAACAAAATAAATTGAAAATACGACCAAACGCTCGAACAATTTAATATTTAAATCATCACTTATTCAAAATTAAAATTTTTAATAAAGTTGCATTTGATTGACAGTAGTAATATTTCTTCATTTTATACTTCACAAACATTTTAACAAAACTACCAAGGCAGAAAGTGAAGATGGTGCTAAAAATACAATTCTGACCAAGTACCCCATGCAGAAATTTCCCAAAAATACTGTGTGCCAGTAATGTTCTTTAAAAACACTTTTCCAATTCTACACGGAATTGATTCTACGGCAGAGTAATGGCTACTGATATATTGTTAAATAAAAACATTTAGAATATAATTGAATATCACCATGCTTAAATTTATTTCAATATACGAGGGCAGTCCCAAAACTAGCCGATATAACAAAGAAGACACACATAAGTTGGGAAAAGTTTTCTTTATTTTTCAACAGTCTCGTTTTAGCTCGATACACTTTTCCAGCGATATTCAATAACTTAGCTGTATCTTCTAAACGGTGCATCTAATCGCAAAAAGGTCCAGAATTCGTGATCACATCCATAAAAATATAAAAATGGCTATATCTTCTAAACGGTGCTTTTAATCGCAAAAAGGACCAGAATTCGTGATCACATCCATAAAAATATAAAAACGGCTGTATCTTCTAAACGGTGCTTCTAATCGCAAAAAGGACCAGAATTCGTGATCATCTCCATAAAAATATAAAAATGGCTGTATCCTCTAAACGGTGCGTCTAATCGCAAAAAGGACCAGAATTCGTGATCACATCCATAAAAACGTAAAAATGGCTGTATCTTCTAAACGGTGCTTCTAATCGCAAAAAGGACCAGAATTCGTGATCATCTCCATAAAAATATAAAAATGGCTGTATCCTCGAAACGGTGCGTCTAATCGCAAAAAGGACCAGAATTCGTGATCACATCCATAAAAATGTAAAAATGGCTGTATCTTCTAAACGGTGCGTCTAATCGCAAAAAGGTCAAAAATTCGTGATCACCTCCATAAAAATGGCTGTATATTCTTAACGGTGCGTCTAATCGCAAAAAGGCCCAAAATTCGTGATCACCTCCATAAAAATATAAAAAAAAAATTCTTTCTTATAGAAAGAAGAACTTAAAATAGCCTCCACCTCGTCATTGTTGATAAATCTTTTACCACCGAGCCATTTTTTGAAGAAAATAGTCCAAGGGAGCTAAATATGGCGAATAAGGTGCGTGATGAAGCAATTCGAACTTTAATTCATTAATTTTGGCCATCGCAATAGTGGACGTGTGAACTGGAGTATTGTCTTGATGGAACAGCACTTTCTTCTTCGCCAAATGTGTCCTTTTTTCCACAATTTCATCACTTAAACGCTGCAATAAATTAGCATAATATTCGCCGTTGATGGGTTTTTCTTTTCTGAAGATAATCAATAAAAATTATCCCATGCGCATCCCAAAAAATACAGACGCCATCACCTTACCTGCAGCAGATGGAACCGTCTTCGCCTACTTTGAATACCATTCTCCCATTCCACTCGACTGCTTTGACTGTTGCTTTGTCTGAAGTGGTGGTATCGACGCAAAAATTCGGTTTTATTGCGGTGAAACATCAACAAACACTCTACTGAAACATATTCACGATGCTGTTTTTGCTCTATTGAAAGCAAACGCGGCACTCATCTTGCGACACCTACAAAATTACCCATTAGACTAAAATTTGCCCAACACTTGTGCTTCATACATTATTGACTTTATCTATGGTCGTCACTAAACTATGTGACCACCGCCGAAAGAACTATGAGGTGGTCAGAGCAGGGATCGGACACACTACCATTGCATTTCTCCATACCAAAAATATAACAGACGAAGGAATGCTACTTGATAAACGTCGGTATGAGCAACATGAAGATTTCTTTGAGTTCAAGCAAAGCAATAAGATTAGTTAGTGGTTTTATAATAGATTTTATATAACTCAGTCTAGTTTCAAAATCAAAAGCAGTGAAGTGAGATATGGTTGTTCCGATTTGAATAGCATCATCTGCTATACGAACAACATTATGGATGTTCATTGTATCAAAACATGCTCCATAGAAACGAGGCATCAGCTGAATATATAGTTTTTACTATGAATATTGAAACACCATATTTCTAAGTTAGATATCAGTACCTCAATAGAAAAAAGGTCCTAACATGCAAATAATAAAGTTCACAGGTATAACTTCGACATTTTCCCTTCCGATAGTTTTAAATTTATTCAAGCTCAAAACCATTTTCTATTTATTACATATCATACCATTAGGTTTATATTTACGGTGCTCATGTAAACAAGAGCTTGAAAGAATCGTAAGCCTCGAAAACATGCACAGCCAACTTCAAAAGAAGAAAATTCTCATACAAAACAAATGAAGAATCTGAATCAATTTTGATGAGTGAACGACCAACTGTTTGTTGCAGATTTTGGACAGGCGGCGTGATTAGGCCTTACTTTTTTGAAGATGAGGCCGAAATTGCAGTGACTGTGAACGGCATTCGTTACAGGAACATGATAACGGAGTTCTTGTGGCCTCAACTGGACGGCATGGATCTGGACGGCATGGATCTGGACGACATGTGGTTTCAGCAAGACGGCGCCACCTTCCACACCGCACTTGAAAAAATCGACTTATTGCAGTAATGACTTCTAGAACAAATTATTTCAAGAATTTCTGATGTCAACTGGCCTCGAGTTTAGCGAATAAACCAGAAACAATTCCTGAGCTCAAATCCGAGATCCAACGCGTCATCGGTGAGATACAGCCACATCTGAGTGAAAAAGTCATGGAAAATTTCATGACAAGAGTAATGGCCTGTCATCATAGCTGTGGGGGCCATTTGACGGATATTTTATTCCATACTTAATCGGAACATGTCTTCTTTACAATCCAATAAATAAATCAAAACTATCTCAAAAAATACGTGTTTTTATTTTAAAATTAAAATGTGCTTTCTTACTGAGACACCCTTTATAAAGAAATTATTTCTTGCCTGTGGGTGGGGCAAGGCCACACTGCGGGGTTTGACGTTCAAGATGTGATTGCTACCATACTCTATAAACGCTTATAGCTATGTATATTTCTCAATGAGCTCATAAGATGGACATTCATTTAGGTAGATGATAAAGCGAAAGTTGGACGCCTTTGTAAAGCTTTATATTGTTTTATTTGCATCTCATACAAGTAATATTGGCAGACAAATCGATGGACGGCTTCCTCAAGTCAGGCGATTTGACCAACATGTAGAACAGCTGAGGTTTTGGGTTGGGTTCACTCCAGATGTGAAAAAATATCTACACTTGTAATATGTTTATTATCGAAAAAATCTACGAAAGTATGTCAGAATGAAATCGAACAACCGAGAATCCTTAGGAATTTGGTAAAAATTGTACAGAATCAGTTCCAAGTAGGAAACAGTCGAATTAGTTCATGAACGAGAGCAAATTCAATTAGTTCCAGCGCCAGAAGTTTGGGGATTAGATGCAATGGAGCACACCATTTAAATATTTTCAGAGTCAAAATCATCAAAATCGTATATAGTACCAACCAGAACTTGTTGAACTGATTGCCAACTTGTTCAAAATTGGCAGAAAGGGGAAACTTCTCCCAAACCTAGGACATCGCAAAATTAATTTGCTACGGTTGTTTGTATGGAGCAGAACTAGTTATGTGATACCAAAATACTATTTTTATACCAGTTCTGAATAAGTATTGTTTCGTCCTGGATTGATAGCAACAAATTATTATTTACAATTTATTTATTTACAATATATTTTATAAAATCAATTCATAAAATATAAAAATAAAGGCGCCGGGTAACTTAGACCATGTGCGCTCGAAAACAGAAAACCTTAGCTTAGTTACTAAAGAGTGTTAAATGTAAAGAATGAAATTGGTGCATTTTTAAGTGAAGGGTTTTCGATACTAGTGATAAAGAAGAAGACTTTCGATAAAAGAAGACTTTGGTCTAAACATCACGAAGGTCATGAATGTCCAGGGTGGAACGTATCCGGGGCAACATATCCTGCAAGGAACAATCAAGAATTTTATCTATAGGCAGAGCAATTCTAGAGGAACTACATTCCTCAAAAATATGTGAAACGGACAGAAAATCACCACAGAAGTAGCATCTGCGAGGGTCTTTGCCTTCGTAGTAATGACGGGTGTTGAATTTAGTTTTGCCTACCCTTAGACGGGCTAAAAGAATGCACTCTCTTCTACTGAAGTTTATGTTGTAACGCGGTGTGGAGACCGCCGGATTGACTCGCCTGAGGAAAAGGGCAGAACGATGCCAGCTATCAAGGTTCATTGAGTATCGTCGCGAATTGTAGATGCTGGTAAGTGTAAAAGGGAAGCAAGGTATTTCGGTGATTGCCGATAGTCTCAAAGCAAACTCAGTGCCTGCAATACCTATATGGGATGGGATCCAGAGAACCACAATTGGCCGGGAGGTTGTACATGAGACGGCATTGTCTAATATGCTCCTATGTTTCCCTTGAAGAGGTTTGGTGACACTAAGGCTATCGGTACAAATAAGAGTTTTCTTTTGCTCAATCGAAGCATATTCGATAGCAAATTTGACCGCAGAAAATGCCCGAATAGTTCGGTAATCGAGAATTACGTACCACTATAAAATGATCAACAGTTAGTTATTGACCATGGAAAAAGAAGTCAATTCGCCATCGAAAGATCCTTTCCAGCAAAAGATTTCTGTAAAACACTGCACTTGTTGAACTCTTTTTGTAGCTACCCAGGACGTCATCAATAAGAATTGAAGACTCACCAGTAACACTTGGGGCAGGTCTTGATGGAAGAGATATATTATCATTCTATCCAGTATAATACTAAGTACTCGTAAGTTTTCTGAAAATATAAAACGGTCTCACAACTTTCGTTATTCATACAATAAGTTCTCAACCATTCTAAGTTAAAGAAACTTTCTCCTTATTGTTAATATGTAATTAAAATCGCGCTGATTACTGCAATTCAATTTACACATTACAACGTCAGATAATTGCAAATATAATAACTCATTAAAATATCATTAAATGATTTGTTTGTAATTGTACACCCAATTTTGAACTTTTGTGAAATACAAATATAAAACAACCACTTCTTTATAAAACGAAAAACATTAAGAATACATTAACTAACCACCCACACGAGCGAATCATTATTGACTTTCCTTTTAGTTTTTTGAGAATAAATTTATATCAATGAACCCCCCAGAAATACCGTTAAATTATTTTCTTCTCTTTGACTCATAAGTCCTTATTAGGAAAACAAGGAAACATTTTAAAACAGTTTAAATCATTCTCCAAATAAGGTTGCCAAGATAATAAATTGATTTCTCGCTAAAACAAAAAGGAGTTCACGCAAGAGCAGATTCCTCAACAACAGGGGTCGATCATCTTTGTCTGTTTTTTCTTCATTCCTAAAGTGTGTCAATCGCCGGAATGTATTATGCTGAATTTTAGCACAAAAGCAGGTGATGTTCTTTATGCCATCAATATGACACTTTAATGCAGACTTAAGTTGAAGTACTTTACGTTAAGTCGGAGAGACTATACTAATAAAGTTGAATACGTAAATGTACTGTTTAAGTGTTATTAACCATAATTTTAATTGGTCTCATTTCATTATTTCCACAGCTAATTTATGTGAGACATGAATGTAACTCAAGTAAAGCCTAAAAGTATGCAAATAGTTTTGGTCTATGGAAAGTTGTGTACTAAAGTACTGTACAGGAAACATTTAAGAGCACTTATAGAAAATGGAAGATAATGCATAGTATTTTGTTCCAAAACAATTGTCATTAATTGGTGGCATGCAACATTATACATAATTTAAAATAACTTCATTATCTTTAGGAAAATGCAGCAGATTTAATTTTAAAAGCCGATCATGGGAGTTAGAATCTTAAAAAGTCCACTTGGTAAAATAATTGTAACTTAGGGAGAAGAAAAGTACAATAGTGAGGTATAAGACCGAAATTATTGGTTAACAATATGTTAACAAATGGTAATTACTTCCTGAGAAAAAACTTAAATGTATTTGAACTGTTGGTGGTCCCCTCCCAGCCAGTTGCCAGCGGACTTGTTAAGAGAATCG
Source organism: Phaonia tiefii (assembly GCA_963931995.1). Taxonomy (NCBI): domain Eukaryota; kingdom Metazoa; phylum Arthropoda; class Insecta; order Diptera; family Muscidae; genus Phaonia; species Phaonia tiefii. The sequence goes on from OZ008367.1 coordinate 66,838,647, forward strand.
ATGTGAACAAATTTAGTTCTTCTCCTCTCAAAAGTAGTCCTCAGTCTGCAGTTTTTTTCTTCTTTAGTTGTTGCCGAGAGGGCACTGAATATAGCGTACAACTGGGGGGCCAAGGGGCTTAAATGTGAACCCGGACATAACGGAAATATGTCTATTCACAAGGAAAAGGAAAATCTCAGAGTTTGGAAAGCTACGATTCGTGGAAAAGACGATTAAAATATCCGATAAAGTTAAATACTTAGGAGTAATCTCAGATCGGAAATTGAATTGGAAGCAGCACATAGAGGACAGGGCCAAGAAGGCCTACAGATGTTGGTCGCTATGCAGAAGGGATATAGGATCCAAATGGGGTCTCAACCCGGAAATAAGACACTGGCTCTATAGAAGCGTAATTAGGCCAAAACTAACACACGCTTCTATAGTGTGTTGAACGGCAGTTAAGAGGAAATGCGATACTGCAAAGGGTTAAACGAATGTGCTGCATTGGTATAAGCGGTGCAGTGAGGACAACTTATACAAGGGGCTTGGAAACTATTTTATGTTCCAGCCAATTGAGATGAGGGTCAAATACGAGGCCGCCCTTGCGGCAAAACGCCTACAGGCAATAGGTGAATGGATCAACAGGGATCTTAAGTCGAAACGAAAACGAATAATGGAGGGCTTTGGCTGGATACACGCAAGATACGAGTAAATCCGACCGAATAGGGTTAAGGCCGAGTTAAGGGTTAAGGCGAATTGTGTGAATACGACGCCATATATAGATGCCTGGCAGTATGGGACCCTGACACAAACACCAATTGGGACGTGCTGTTACGTCGATGGCTCAAAACTAAGCCAAAGAACGGGTCTAGGATATTTCATTGAAAATCCGGCAATCGAATCCATCTATGCCTCCCGGATCATAATGCAAACTTTCAAGCGGAAGTTCGGGCGACTACGAAGTGTATATTACGAAATGTATGTAACCCAGCCGAGTCCAATATCTTCAGAGATATCCAAATGGCAATCAAGGCAATATCATTGCAAACTATCAAATCTAGAACGGTCCTCGACTGTAAGATGATGAACGATTACTCTATGCACGGCACACTCAACCTCATCTGGGTGCAGGGGCACAGTGGAATATCGGCTATGAACGAACAACGAACGAGCGAACCGAACGAACGAAAGCCAGGAAACTCCAAACGTCGAGCATAGAGGGAGCGAAACTGTTTGGGGTGACGAAGGCTGAGTTGAATAAATAGACGGAGTCGGCACACATAGTCCAGTGGAACAAGGAATCAGTATGCAGGATGACAAGGTTTGCTGAAACTGGGAAAATGTGAAATGAGCAAGCTGATGGGAGTCTTAACGGAACATTCGGGATTACGGGTCCACCTGTACCGTATTGGATTAGTGGCAAATAGTGAGTGCAGGGCATGCATGGAGGACGATGACACGATGGGGCACTCAGATGGTTTAAGTTAATAAAATTATCGCACAAAATATATTAATTACGTCGTTTTTCATAAAAAATATTGATATCAAAAAATGACTAGGGATGTGCTTTAGTTATTATCAATACACTGTATATCAGAGTAAGTGGCAATACAAAAGCTACTGCATATTATATGAGTTATTGCCTGCATTACACACAAGTAAAAAAAAGTATGAAAGTAATCGATTTTAAACTTACGTTGATTCCTTTGAAACTCTTGAACTGGTATCCGATTCATGACGGCGACGTTTGGCATCTGCGCGTGTATTCTTATAACGTGGCCTAAAATATCAACAATAACAAAACAAACAAACAAGTTAAATAAATTATGAACATGGAACAACAGATGATCCTACTCACGGTGAAGCAACTTCTGTGGCTATTGGTGAGTTTTCCGCTGAATCAACACGCCGACGTTTGTCACGCATCCCACCGGATGAGCGATCCCGTGAATGATGACGTCTACGTGTACGGGGCATCTGTAAAATAAATTAAAATTAGCACAAATTTAATTAAATCTGCAATCGCAAGATATACGAGAAGAACTATATTAACGCTTAAGTAGAAATTATTAATATATATGTACGCATATTAACAACGCAGACAGCTGCAAGAGGGTGGGATATAAGGGACATAGTGGAAAGCCACGAATGCATGACAAATACAAAAGCAAATAGAGAAGGGGACCGAAAAACGAAACGATGAAAGCAAAACATGTGTTAAAAATATTTCAAAAATTGAGTACTTCTAATTCTAAATAATAATAATAATAATAAAATAGACAACCATAGTCAATGAGATAGTTGAGACGTATTAGTCTGTGTTTCAGCGATGAACCTAAAATGTCGCCTATTGAAACATTATAATTGTACTTTATGTGTTCAATAATGTACTTTACTATGCTAATATGTAGTTAAGTTTTCTTCATTCTGAGGAAAGGATATGCATATTTGTAATGAAGAAGAGGGATGTATGTATGTCGGGAGAATGCATTGTATAACACGTTCTTAATTCATTAACAATAGAATGCATTCTTGATAACATGTTAAATAATGCATTAAAAAGAATGCATTATATAATGCATTCTCTGGACACATTAAAATAATTCATTCTTTTCCTAGGACATCCCTGTGCTAAGAATAATGCATTCTGGAATCAACGTTGAATACACGCTACACATTACCTTCTCGCTTCCTATTCATTCCCTTTTCCTGCTGGGAAATAACGTGTGTTTTTTTAGCTGCATGAGAACTATCGATATCGATAATTATGGTTTCACAGCTGAGAATGTCACACGGTGTTAACATTTCAGTTAAGTAAGATTTCCAAATTGTGGAAATGGCTTTTAAATAAAGAAATCTGTTCACGAAGTTCAGTTATTTTACGGTCAACATAATCGGCCTAGTGACCAAGCAATTCCTGCAGTTATTGATCTTTGGAGCGAAGACAATCTTCAAGCCGTTAACGAATCACCATTACATCCGTTAAAATTCATCGGCATCATCGGTCCTTATTTCTTTCGAAATGAGCAAGGAGCTGCCGTTAATACGGTGAATGGCGAGCGCTATCCATACATGCTGAATTAATTTTTGCAGCGCGCTTAGCAATCGATTTATTGCAAAATCAATTTGGTGACAACTTTATTTCCAGAAGTGGTCCTGTTCACTGGTCTCCTCGATCGAGCATTTCGACGTCTCGGAGTTACTTTTTATGGAGCTATGTTAAGGCATTGGATTATGTCGATAAATCAGCAACTCTTGAAGCATTGGAAGCCAATATTCTACTATACGGCAGAGCTGTAAACGAATCCTCCTTTTTTGAATTAATTCGCGAATCAGTCATGCACTGAATTATCAAACTTTTGAATTAATTCTTTTCACGAAAGAAAAGAATTCAATGGAATTTGAATCAATTCAAATGAATTTGGTAAAAGTGAATTGCAATTCAATTCCAATTCAAATGAATTGCAATTCAATTCCAATTCAAATGAATTGCAATTCAATTCCAATTCAAATGAATTGCAACTCATTTCCAATTCAAATTTGAATTGGCAAAATGAATTGCAATTCATTTCCAATTCATTTGAATTGAATTGATTTTGAATTAATTCAAATGAATTAGAAAAATGGATTGATATTGGTTTCCAATTCAAATTTGAATTGGCAAAATTAATTGCAATTCATTTCCAATTCATTTGAATCGAATTGATGAAATGCAATTCATTTACAAATCATTTGATTTGATTTTGAAAACAAAGACTAGTGTAAAAGTACTCGTAAATCTAGAGCTAGAATTACTCTCGTTTTGTTATCCAACTAATTTTTTTAAATCAAAGACAGCAAGCATTACTCTCGTTTTGTATATCACCTAGTATAGTCGTCCAAAGAAAGAAAATTCTAAAACAAGAACAACATGAAATTGCCGTTCTTATAATTTCAGCATTTGAATTAATTCAAAATCAAATAATTCAAATGATTTGGAAATGAATTGAAATTCATTTTGCCAACTCAAATTCGAATGAATGAACTGAATTGCAATTCATTTTGCAAATTCATTGCAATTGAATTTCAATTCATTTTTGCCAAATTCATTTGAATTGATTCAAATTCCATTCAATTTTCTTTTTTTGTGAAAAGAATTAATTCAAAATTATGCTAATTCGTAATGAATTGAAATCAAAACAGAATGATTAATTTATAGCTCTGCTATACGGCCAGATTTATTGGAAAAAATTGGACTAGTCGAATGGACCATGTAGCCGCGGCGAACATACGCATACAGACAGAAAAATAGATGCAACGATGTTTTGTTCATTCAGTTGAATAAAAAATCTGAAGATGGATTCCATAAAAGAACGAAGCCCAACGTAAGGTAGGCAAGTCTGTTGAAAATTGAAATTGGGAAACACCGTTAATGTGAATGTTTGTCATAACAAACACGTGCAATTTTTTATTCAAGTTCTAGTATTTGGTGTGGACAGTGAAATAGATGAATTTTATGTAAATTGGTGAAAACTAAAAGTTTTTGTTCTATTTATTTTACAAATGTAAGTAATTTGTTAAAATGAACTTGTACTACAATCATAAATTTAGTTACACTAAATATTATGTTATGTTGAATAAGTGATGATTTATCCGACCTTTCGTATTGTATTCAAAAATTAAATTGCTCGAGCGTTTGGTCGTATTTTTTAATTAATTTATTCTTCGATATTTCGCTACCCTTTGGGTAGCATCGTCAGGAAGATAAACACAAATATAAAATCACGTGATTTTCAGAACACCTACAAATCACCGGCGTGATCTTAAAATCGCTCGTGGTTGAAAATCATTCGCCCTTATTTCCGTTGTCGTCGTCGACGTCAATACAATATCGCCACCATTTTTATTGGCGACTTGAAGGCATTTGAAGAAACAAACTTTGCGTAATGTTTTAAGAGGGTTGTTTTTGGATCATAGACATCAAAAACTTTGTTGTTGTCGTCGTGACAATGCATTTATAACGTTCTAAAGTTGACAAAAATCTGATGACGACGTCGACGACGACAACGGGAATAAGGCCGATTGTGATATCAGAACAAGCAGCCTGATATGGAATTTACAAAAAATAATTAATCCAAATTATTCGATCGTGAGGTCAGGTTTGTTTTTATTTTCGATATTTCGCTACACAATTGGGTGTATCAATTTTATTTTATTCATATATCCTGATGATGCTACCACACATTGGTGTATCGAAATATTGAAAATATCAACTAAAACTATCCTTAAGCTCGAATAATTTGGATTATTTATTGGTAACCAAAGGTCGAAAAACAAAATACAATCATTTATGAAAAATATTATAAAGATTTTATGAAAAATATTTAAAACATTCCCTTTTAATAATTTATATAGTGAATAGACGACGAGACGATAGGTCGAAGCTGTGTGTGTTGTTAAATTTTTTTTAAATTTATTTCTTAATAGTCTAGTCCTGATGATGACCATCTTCGAAGATGGACGAAATATTGATTGATAGAAAAATAAATTGAATTACATATGTATATACAATTACGGCCTCGAGCCTGAGCACCAAATTATTAAAACGTAAAATAAATAAAAACAAATGTATAGCATATTTAGAACATGTTGTTTCCTAGAATTGGCTCCGACCTTAACAATTTCGACCGTCGGTGGTGCAATGGTAGTGTGTGCGGCTCTTGTGCATGAGGATGTGGGTTCGATCCCTTCTCTGACCACCTAAAAACTTCTTTCGACGGCGGTCACCTCGCTCAGTGACAGCGACACTATCGAGTGTTTAGCCATGAAAAAGATTCTCGGTGTAAAACGGTGTAAAACTGTAGGTCCCAATCAGTGAGTATAAAATTGGAACGCGCACAGCTCGCTGGTTGTTACATCCCTTCATGGGATGTAACGGGAAACCATTTAGAGACATACTCTAATACCAGGTTATATTATCACTTAGAGGCAAATTGATCTAAGTCTACAAAATAGAAGCTGTAGAAAAATGGAATAGCATAAAGCATATTACGAGCGTCTAAAGTCGCTAATCTGAGTTGTAGCTCATGTACAGATGGATCAAAAAACGAACGACGGTACACACTCGGGCACCTTCTCCGAATATTGCGACATTCAATGCTTTCACCACTTACTCACTGATCCTAGCTTCTTTCAAGAGGATCTTTTACGGATTAGATGTCGTGGAAAATTTTATCGACATGCGGCGCTCAATATAAATAAAGAGCGGACACGTTTGCAAAGGCAGTATAAGCACTACTATTTAGAGAACAAAAAGAACCCAAGAGAACAAAAAGAACCCCAAAAAGAACTCTTCCAAAGTTGCATAAAGCATATTACGAGCGTTGCCGTCAGTGCGATAAGGACAATCAGTATAATACCCCATAAGCGAATGTGTGGTTATTCATAACGAATATACAAGGCAATCTGTCTAGCACATAAGGGTAAGAGCTATATATCAGTTCGGTTTATTATCTGAGATTTTAAATACTGTAAACTGGTGTATTTTAAAAACGGAGCCTTTTATGACTACGTGTAGTTCGCATGCGGTGGCACAATCAAACCAGCAACCAGAATATGCAAATATAATATAGCAGCAGTTCCTTATATGGCAAGGAGGAAATACTTTAATTATCAGTTAAATAAACCTTTCCTAAGCGATTTTTTTTTAGAAAAAACTGTTGGTTTTCCATTTATATATATTATATAAATTCGACACAAATTTACTTCAGTCAAAAAATCTCTGATCTACACCAAAATTTCACCACCGTCAAAGTTTGCTGCGCTATGTTGAGAAAGTTATTTTTCCACCCCGCCTTTAAAGCTTGAGTATATAATCGGTCATACCTCAGGTATTTATTATCTAATCTCTTTCAAATGGGTTTCGTTTCAAAAGCGTTTTTAAACTCTATAAATCCGTGTATAAATACATTGTGTTTTATTAACCCATTAGGCGCCCACTTTAAAAAAAAAACTGTTTTTTAACCTCACTTTTTTATTCAAATGTACTATTTTCAAACAAATTCCTTGTTTACTTATTTGATTCCTAGACTCCGATGATAGACGAGACTTCAAGCTTTTGTTTAAAGGTATAAACCGAACCACACACTTGTCATTCATGAGCATAAGCTTGGTCGATAACTTTTTATCTGACTGATGAATTTGAAAAAATATTTTGTGAACATGATAGTGATGCTAAGAATTTCGATTACAACCTTATTTGGTATCAAGAAAGGGCGGGTAAACCAACAATAAACGATAGCTGATCTTCATGCTGATGAATGACAAGTCTGTGATTCGCTCAATACTTCGCATTAACCCCTCAAAGACAGGATATATTTACGTTCAGTTTTTGAATACATTTTTAAACACAAAAAATTATATGAAATCATTTTTTGCCTGCGGCGCTTCCAACCCCTCCAAATTAATAATACTATGCCGAACCCGCGAAGCTGTTGAGGAGAAAATACGTAAGCACGGCCAAAGGCCGGCCACGTAGAAAGCTTTATAGCACAAAAATACTATGCCGAAGCCGCGAAACCGGTGTTGGACCCACCCCAGAGGAGAAAATCCCCAAAACCCGGCCGAAGACCGGTCACGTAGAATGCTTTATAACACAAAAATACTATGCCCAAGCCGCAAAGCCGGTGCTAAAAAAACCTGTTAAAAAAATAAGGCTGACGAGCTGTGGTTTGATTTTTTTATTTTTGAAATTGAATATCTCTGGCCTTCGAAGTGCTATTGTTGATTATTATACCTTAAAAAATAAGTTTTACGACTTGTATATTATCCGAGTCTAGTAAAAAAAAAAAAGTATACTAGGGCATTTTTTTTGAAAAAATACATTTTTATCAAAAAAGTGAGGTTAACAAATCGTTTTTTTTGGAACAGGACAACATTATCCAATTATTATTTTTTTTTTGTGTAAAACACCCCTTTTTAGCAAATAATTTGGGGAAAACCCCTATTTTCGGAGTTATGGGCCCCAAAATGTCGGCAGACAAAAAAAGTTAAAAAAATTAAAGAAAAAGTAAAGAATGTGAGAAAATGGAAAACTTAGCCCTCGCAGGGAAATACATACATATGTATGTTGCTCGTACCGTGTGGTAGACCTTTTTGAAAATCCTTAAATTTATATTCGACTTAGTGCCCGGTCGTCCGGCCGGCCTCATGCAGGGGGGATAAAATTCCTTCTGTACCTTAAGTCGATGTGTGGCAAAATCCGAAAAATAGCTCAATTTAAAAAAAAAATATTTTTCTGCATGGTTACTGGATGGGGTGAAAATATGTATGTTGTGTACTATTCTGAGATAATAGGTTCTTTCCTCAAAAAGTGGGGCTATAAAAGTCGAATATTGGATATAGGCTCGCAATGGGTTAATAAATCCGAATTATGGAGTTTTGAAGGTATTTTCATAAGCTTTCCAATGATACCCATATTGTCGCAGTCCGTCAATATATGTGGAATTTATGGGGGGATATACATATGTTCAAACTTTGGAGGCCCGCAATTCGGGAAGTATGGGTATCCCCAGAAAGAAAAAAATACGGTTTTACTCTGGATGATAAGGTCTATGGAGTGATGATAATTTGGACGTGATACGAGAGTGGCCCTTAAACTTGACGTAAGCCACGATCTTTCTAGTGAAACCTTTTTCAACAGGATCTGTTAATAAATGACCGAGTTATGCGCGATTATACATTCGGGCTTTGGAGGCCTATATTTCGGAAAATATGTACTTGCGGACAATTTTGTTTTATTCTTCATCAGAGTTTTATGGCCTATCAGGCTAAAGAAAATTTAAAAAATAGGCGATATTTGACTAAAACTAAATTTGCTACAGTTTATGTCGCCTGCATCCACGTTTCTCTCTAAAAATTACGCAGTTTGCGTACTCTTATTAATTCGCTTCAACTTAATTGCTGCTTTATGTACCAAAAATGGTACCACACCATCCCCCTTCTACGCCTTATGACGCTTTGTTAAGCAAATAACCAGGCAATTGGTGAACCTCCCATTTCACTGCCTGGTATTAGTCCTGGCTAAATCCCACATCTAAAAAGTAAAAAGAGAAGGGTTTGCGTGATTTTCATGTAATTACCTTTCCGATTTATTGATTATTTAAAGCGATTGTAAAATAAAACTTGTGCAGTTTGCCTTTGGTGACTTGTGAGAAAGGTCAACACTAATACCAAAATAAGCGATAGATTCTAGTTTTTCCGAAACAGTACAAAAACACGCAACTTGAAACGGGTTTATATTTTGTGCGAATTGTTGGAAATGCGACGACGACACAGCAAAAAGTCACTAGCGACACGATTTCAGGAGCAGAATCCAACAAGCCACTCAGCCACTACAAACAATTCACAACGCCGTGCGTTGTAGAAAATAAATAATGTGCGCAAAAAGTTGATTGATTTTATTTCTCTATTTCGTTGTTGTTTTGGTACTTTGCAGTTTTTGTCAAGTCCACTTGAATCCGCAGATAGAAATTTGACAAATCCGCCGTGTCTTTTCAGAATATACAAAATTATTTGTAATTTTCAGGGTTTGGGAGCGTAGTCCTGTTGTTGAGTTTGTTAAAAAAAACTTTTGTGAAAACGGCTTGCAAAAATCTATAGCACACACATCTTTTACTTTTGCTTTCCTCTTGGAATGTTCGTGGTTGTCAAACTTTTCGTTTTGACATTTAACAAGAGGGCGCGCCCTGACGGCGACGATTGTAACATGCATTACGGCAAATCGTTAATTCAACATGGCCGATTGATCTAGATGGTGCTAGCGTCAGATGATTAATTAATAGCCTGTTTCTCGATGTCGAATGAAAACATAAGCGAACGAAAGACAGTGACTCGAATTCGATTCAATTTGGGTTTCTCTATCTCATAAGCATTCGTTCTTATGCACTTGTGTCTGTCAATTTGTATGTGTTACGTAATTACGCATTTATGAATTGCCAGATCAACAATTTCCTTAAAAAATACTAGTTTATTGTACAGTCTCGAATACAACCCTGCCGATCTATTGACACCGATTGTCAGTGGAAAGCAAAACAAAACAAATAAGACAAAGTAAACAAACAAAAGTAATTTAACAAATTGAAAAAAATTAAAAGCAAATGTTCCCCCAATCCTCCTTTACCGAAAATTTGCTGGCTCCGACAATCGACACTCCGGTGGCAAACTCTGTGTTTTTTTTCATATGGTGGACTAGTGCCTGCAGCTGCTGCATCGATGACTTTTTCAAAATATAATTTGCCATTAATTTTTATTTGAAAATTTGTATTTAATTTCCTTGACTTTTTATATTTCTTTGCCACTCGAAAACAAAACAGCAAGTGAGTGAATTTGTCACTTCCATTCGCAATGTTGACAACTCATTCGAAATAAAGAAACCTAATTTTGTATGAAAACCTTTACGTATTCGAAATATTCTTTCGACTTGTCGTTCGAGTCGCCGTTCTCATAAAGTTGAATTAGTGAAACCCAAATCAGTTTTCTTTCGCTTACAAACGTTGCAAATGCATTCTTTCGACATAGAGAAACAGGCTATAAGTGTTTTAATATTGACAAACTCAAAAAGATGTACAATCTACTATCACTACAGTGAAGTATCCTTTACACGGCATGTATTTTACATATCGCATGTCACTTTTGCAGATGAAAAATTTATGCATGTCGTGTGAGCGCTGTCAAGAATGCGATATGAACAATGCATCGTGCAATACATATGGCAATTTTAGAAATAGGGTGTGTTCTATTTTTGTATGTAAAACCGTATCGCATCAGTTGTTTTTGATATACAACAAAGCGTTTGTGGAAGAACAATTTCAAGGAGTGGTAATAGTAAATAATAACGCTGCACGCTGTAATTATAGTTTTTCTTCTTAAATCCATTTCTCAAAATTTATAAAATTATGTTTTGTGACGGATTACTAAACATAGTGCGGTTTTTAATGCGAAAATTTAAAAATTTTTGGTAATTTTATAATTGGCATAAGAGCTTAAATTGATTAAATATATTTGTTTTAATGTCAAAGAGCATAAATTTAAAAAAAAACACACGTTTCGAAAAATCTTGAGTTGAAAACCCCGGTGTGAGATCGGCGTCAATCAAAGTCAAATTTTCGTCACCATTGACGGGTTAATTAATCAAAATTGCTGTTTTAGCACTTCTAAGCAAAGGCGATCAAGAATTAGACGACCAGAAGATGTGAGCAATTTGACAACCCCGGTAAAGAGAACCAAAAAGTGGTAGTAGCAATTCCAAGGGGTACCGATGAGACAGCTGATCCAGTTAGTACTTGGAGAACAAATATAGAATGTGCTATCAAAGAAGACTCGTTGATAGGGACTGGGTTGCGGGGTGTGATTTTCAAACTTCTGCCGCCGAGTGTCAAGCCAGAAATACAAAACACATCAAGTGGTAGTAAATTTTGCCAACTAAATCGATTAAAAAAAGGGATATTCAGTGAAAAAAATCAAAATGTAATGAAGTGTTAGAGTAAAGATATTTGTGTAGATCCCAACTAACACGAAAATTGTTAAAATTAAAGATTGCTCTCATTCTCTATATGTTTTCCTCGTAGGTCTCGGAACTCGTTAGTACAAAAATCAACTAGTGCACACTCTAAAAGTATTACTCGGTGAGCAATTCACTCAAACGAATTTCTCTCTCGCATCATATCTTGATTATTTCATACTTTTTGCATAGATCATGTAATTTTATTTTAACATGGTTGGAATTGAATAGATATATACAATAAGGCTAACAACAAGCTGCTCTTGCATTGAAATATTTAATGACGAGAGTAAGAGAGAGAGAGAGCAGAGAATGGCGAGGGTTTTGTTTGTTGGCATTCGGGTAAAGATCGTTTTGTACATCCTTTTTCATGGTAAAATGAGTAAGGTAAACTTGTTAGAACAGCTGATTTCAACGTATTTCTTGCTTAGGTGTTACTCTTATGTCAAATTCACATGCATTTTGTTTGTGTACTTTTTTGTTTACTTTTACAGTAGATACACACATGAAGAAAATTTGACAGATTATGGACACCAAACAAAAACAAAATGCCTGTGTTTGTTACATAATTTAAAGCTTGGCAACCCTAAACGGCAGATTGAGGCAGACAACATAAAAATAACATCATGGTAGAATTATCTACCGGGTAAACACCTTTTTGTTGAGAAAATTCAAAGAATTTCAATTAAATACGTAGAAGTTGTTAAGACAAGATTATCAAATTTTCCACATTTTGTATAGTGTTTTCCATTAACAGCTAATTTGGGCAACCTAAATACGAAATTTCTAATGCGACTACCCGGTAAATGATTCTACCGTGAAAAACATACTGTCAACTTTTTAAGAGAAATTCACCATATTCCCTTAACCACCTATTGGAAATCATAATTTTGTCCTTGCAAACTATGTCCATAGATTAAGGAAATAACTAGATATATCACACTTCTTGGGAAATTTCTTGTTCAATGGGATATTTTGTAGATGGAGCTGAAAGCAATAATCATAACCTTTGATCCCAAACAAAACATACCTTGCAAGATGTATTTAGAACAGGTGATAGCAGTAGGTGTTGTAGGCAACATCAACAGGCATTTTGTTTTTGTTTATTGGGTCGATGCTGTAAAAGTCAACACAAATGAATCCAACCATAATAGTTCACCAAAAACGCATATAAACAAATAAATTTGGATTTGAAAGTGGGGCAGCATGGAAAAAATTTAATTAGTTGTTCGAATAGTTCAACCTGGAAAATGATACCATTTTTTTATTAAAAAATATCAGTGTTGAATAAACGTCAATGAATGTTATGAGAAACGTCAATGAGAGTTACAAAACGACAACACAGCACCTAGTGGCAGTACTTGAAAACGCCTGTGCGATATCTGCTTATTTCCTTTGTCTACGATGTCTTTGCAAAGATGATGCAAGAAATTTTCATTAGGTGGCTAAGGGTAGATTGCGAATTTCTACTAAAACGTTGGCCCTTATTTTTATGTTGTGTGTCTTTTAGGATTGCCATGCTTTAATAAATAATGGCCAATTTTTAAGTGGGTAGTTAACTATCGGATTACTTAATCTTAACAAACTGGAATTATGTAAAATAAGAAATAGATGCATAAAATCGAAGTCATTTTAACAAAAATGTGTAAAAAACTGTATAGGCGCAACAATTTAACGATCTAGACTCAACGTATGTGTACAAATACGTAAATCTGAACCATATATTTTATACAATTTTCATTTCTCACTTTGACAGTCAGTAATTTGATTGTCAAAATAATATGGTTCTGACTATAAGTTAACCAACCAACATTGGGTGGTTAAATCATAGTTAAACAATGACTAAAAAACACAATTCGATGTTTAACCAGAATTTAACTAAGAAACGAAGATCAGCACTGACTGAAAAACTGGCCATAAGTGACATAAACGATATTTCGGAAAACAAAAAATCACGTTTTTCTTAAAGAATATTGAAGACAAACAATTACCAATACCTATTAATGTTTGTTATATTATATACTTATACTGTAAGTAGTTATCTCGGATAACACAAATTTTCCTTAAATGCATTCAGGGTTTTTTCATCTTTAACGTTATCTGGCAGGTTGATGCAAAATTGTTGAATTGTTGATCTCTGGATTCTAACGTCTGCGGCATTTGAGGCCATATATTATAAACATCAGTGCTCCCAGTATTGATCATTGAGGAGCGCGAAATCATTGTCGATTTTCTATTTGTCAAGTATTATTTCTTAAATCATTTCCTCGTACTCCATACATATAAAGTTATTTTTTATTAATATTTCCCTATCGAAAATCTAAAAATATTGTCATTACCTTTTTATTTTTTCGACCTTTTTTAACGATTTGTATGTAACATATGTATGTATTTTACTGTCGTTTCACACGAAAAGTTTTTTCGGAAGCCATATTGATATTACGACAGTAAAGTCTTATTTTCAGTTATTTTTTCAACTCATACCTTCTCCGATTCTGGGAATGCACCATTTTGTAGAGATTGGTCAGCTATGTTTAGGAGGTCTTGCCCAACTGCGTTCCAGTTATCCAATACTTGTTGGTATTCTATTAAAATTCAATTTTTCTTTTAGTTCTCTCGCAATTGTCTTAAGATCTAAAATAATCATTGCTTCGAAAAAATTTTGGGGGCGGCGACGCATCGGAAAATTTTCACTCGGCTTTCGTCTGTCTAACAGTTGACTTTTTGTGTATTTTTTATTATGGTTGCTTTTTTTTGTAAATATTAGAGTCGAATCAAATTGCAGTCTAGTTTAAAATCAGGTTAAAAATCAAAGTTAAATTTTTGCAGATTAAAATTGTAGGAGTTACCCGTCGTAATGAGCTAATCTTGGTCGGTGTAAATGTCGTATAAGGGTAGGCGATGAACTGGTTAAACGTTAACATTTTATTGACAAATAAATAACGTTTATATTAAAGAACATGGAAAAACAAAACGATATCATTCAATTGCAGGATATTATGGGTGAGAAACCAAAAGCGGCTTGATATGATGTTTTATAATAAATATTGTTCTTTTTTTTTTGTTTTATGGAGTGTTGGTAACTCTGTATACATATTTCAGGTTGCCACTGTTAGCACTCGCTTATCCACCATCTGATGCTATCACCATCTACATTAATCCGCATATCACATCTAAAAAGTAACTTTTCACATTTTCGATGTACCTTTGCGGTAATATCCGATTTTTGTTTGTAAACAAAGTGTGGCAACTCCTGGTTCAACACATTTGTTAGCATTCCATACCGTTCCCGTATGGAAATAATAGCGAGATGCGCGAATGTTATTAAAGATTAAACCAGACTAAACAATACTATATGCTACAATAGTTGGTTGTTTATATTGAGTTATAAAAAAAAAGTCCAACAGCAACACTTAAGCTATTTATATAAAACAGCATTCATTAAGAACCCATTCAGTTACAATTCACACATAGAAAACAACAGGAAAAGCCAACAAACCATTGCGTATTATCAAAATAAATCATAAACAAAGCAATGACCCGAAAAGCAAAAACGAATGAATGAATAACAACCAAAGAGACGAAAACAACACTTAAGAATAAAATCGAAAAAAAAAACAAACGACATACGATAACGGCAACCACTGCAAAGAATTCAGTGCAGTTTCAAGATTAGTTCTCATCACGTGGCAAGATTCCTTTAAAATGCCTTTAAAATTTTCCGCAAATCTAAATTTTCTATTCACCGAAGTTTGCAGTATTGCAGAAAGAATGTGTCTAGCCCATAAAGCAGGATTTAGAGCAGTAGAAATACCCTATCCACGTTCGGAAGAGGAGCAGGTCGTCAAAGCAAAACAAGAGACAGGTTTGCAGGTGGCTCTATTGAATATTGCTTTGGGTTCAAATGATCTGCAGCTGGGTGCCACCAGCATTCCAGGAGCAGAAAATCACTTTAAAACACATTTAGATGAAACTGTTAAACTTGCTAAGCAGCTAAACTGCTCCAAAATCCATTTAATGTCAGGTTTGGTGTCCAAATCACCTGTAGATGAGCATTTGAAGACATATGTGTCAAATTTGAAATACGCAGTTACAATTTTGGAACAAGAGGACATTGTGGGAGTTATAGAACCAATTAATAAATATTCGGTGCCTTCTTACTTTATGAATTCTTATGATTTGGCCGTATCAGTTTTGGAAAGCGTCAAGAGCCGTAACCTTAAATTATTGCTGGATGTCTTCCATCGACAGCTAATCCAAGGTAACATGACAAATGGTTTCGCCGAGTTAGCCAATCATATCGGTCACATACAAATCGCCCAGGTACCACATCGTCATGAACCCGATGAAGTAGGAGAGTTAGACTATGGCTGCATATTTGCATTGATTGAAAAGATGGGATATACTGACTGGATTGGTTGTGAATATAAACCGAAAACTACAACAACAGAGGGATTAAAATGGTTAACAAAATATAAACAGCAATTGTAAAACAAAAATGATAAAACTTTATCAATGTAAATATATATTGAGATAAACAAAAACAGTTTAAGCGAAGACAATTTAACAGGTTTAGTATTTAAGGAAGCCAGCTTATTTACGCC
The DNA here is from genome assembly GCA_963931995.1 of Phaonia tiefii. Classification (NCBI taxonomy): domain Eukaryota; kingdom Metazoa; phylum Arthropoda; class Insecta; order Diptera; family Muscidae; genus Phaonia; species Phaonia tiefii. Next base: position 66,854,769 of record OZ008367.1, read on the forward strand.
AGGTTATCTGTGAAACAATTGAAATATCACTTATTATTCTATTTGGCATCAAACCATATAAAGTGTGTATAAATTATAGTTATTAGATAATCTTGTGTTTTCTTTTTGTATTGACGAATATTACTAATAGAACAAAAATTTGCCTAGAAGTTTAGTTCAGTCAAGTCTAGTTTCCAAGCAGAGGGTGCCTACTACGACATCTTCGTTCAAACTATCTATTGAATAAGAAGCCTGACCGTTCCAACTTGTATTACCTACATTAAATTTTGCCTTCAGACATTGAAGATTTATTTTTTGTAAAGAAAACCAAACGAAGCTTATTCTCAAACGTATGAACAATATTCGATAGTTCAGTCAAGTCTAGTTTTGAAGCAGAGGGTGACTAATGGGACATGTTGGTTCAAACCATCTATTGTATAAGAAACCTGGCCGTTCCAACTTGTATTACCTACATTAAATGTTGTCTTCAGACATTGACAATGTATTTTTTGTAAAGAAAACCAAACGACAATTTTTCTCAAACATGAACAATATTCTCCACCAAGTTCTTTGTAAGGTCAGCTTTCACTTGACAATGTTTTCTATAAGAAATATCAGATTTTGCAATTATAGCAATTGCGGAACATTGTAAAGCAATTCATTTTGGTAATGTTGGTGCCTTTGCTGTGAATTTCCTATACAATTTGACTTTAATCGTCTGCGGCTGTTTTGTATTTTGTTTGTTTGTTTGTTGTTCTATGGTTAAAAACCAGGTGCTTGTTCAAGTTCCTTATTTTTCTATAACAATATTTCAATAAATTTAAACAAAATATCAACTCAATTGACTGCTCCTTTTACTCTCCACCTGGCGTTTCCCGACCCCATTCCCACTTACCTCTTGTTTTTCAGCACCAGCGGGTGTAGCGTCTTCGTACGGCCTAGATGTATTAGTGGCAGTGTTGGTTATATTTGTTGTCCCAGTTGTTGGTGTTGCGTTCAATGGCGTATAGGTGATAGCTAACAGCGGCGGTGAAGTCGCTGGCAAATAAAGTCTATTCCAAAGTAAATTCACCAAATTCGAAACGCGTTTCCAAGTATTACTGGCAGGTTTTTGCAAGCTTATGTACATGGATCCAGTGTAATTTTAAGGCCACAGCAAAAACAAAAAGTCTAACTTTTCACAAAAAGAAATAATCACTATTTGATAGTTTGAGGTGTTTTCTTTGTTATTCGCTCGTTTGGCTTTTATTTTTCACTTATGCGTTTTTCAGCTCAACAAAAAAACATTACAAGAAACACTGTTTTTATTCTTCACTTCTTGCACAGACTCTTCTTCTTTTTCCGATGTTGTTAGTGTTGTCGCTCATCCAAATTGAGAAACAAACCAAAACAAAAACCGTCAATATTGTCTTTGAAAAATAAAACGAACAACAACAAAAGCAAACACAAACAATTCAAAACATTGAGAGCAAAAGCGAGAATTGTGAAGTGTAAACTAATTGACAAGTTACATGGAGACGCCGTGTGCTAAAAAGAGATAGCCATCATATATGCCTTTGATACGTTATAAAAAGAATCAAAATAAGATAAATTTTTCACTTTTCTATGCAGTTTTACAGGTGATACTTGAGACGTTTTGTGAAAATATACACTTTCGGAAGGTACTGCTATCACAAATTTGACGTCTGTGCGAACAGGCTTTCGTTGTTTATAAATTAATGAAGATTTGGAAGTAGTTATTTGTTTGCTATTTGGTTTTTATTAATTTATGCTCCCGGAAAATGAGTAGCGCGCCTTTTTGAAGTGGTTATTGCTTTGCGTTGTGTTCAAAGTGACATTTCTGCATAGTGTTAGTAAAGTATCAAGTATTCGGGTGTCGGGTACTCGATTCCTGCTGTTGTTTCAGGTACTCGATACTCAAAGTACAGAGAAAAAATAACCATCGGTAATATTGCCTGGTTTGGGTTTGATGACTTTTTTGTAAGAAGACCAGCAAAGGTGGCTTTAAGAGAACCACAGACTTGTCATTCATGACCATGAACAACAGCTAGCGTTGCTGCTTATTGTTGGTTTACAGCTCCTGTTGATACTAAATAAGAATGTAATCGAAGTTGTTCGCATCGATATCATGATCACAAAATTTTTTTTAATATTTTTTCAAATTCATCAAGCAGGTAAAAAGTTATCGACCAAGCTTATGCTCATGAATTGTACTACCTAGAGTCGTTTAAGCATCTTTTACACGGCATGTATTTTACATATCGTATGTCACTTTCGCAGATGAAGAATTTATACATGTCATGTGAACGCTCTCAAGCATTCCATATGAAAAATGCATCATGCAATACATATGGCAATTTTTTAAATAGAGCGTGTTCTAGTTTTGTATGTTAAACCGTATCACATCAGGTGTTTTTTGATAAACAACAAAGCGTTTGTGTAAGTAGAACAATTTCGAGGAGTGGTTAAATTAAATAATAACGCTGCACTCTGTAATTATAGTTGTTCTTCTTGAATCCATTTCACAAAATTTATAAAATTATGTTTTGTGACATGACAACATTAGCTGTTAATGACAAGCAGCGGTTATGTCATATGGTTTATAGCTCATTCAGACTCGCAAATATTTAAGTGTTTCATCTTAAACCGCGAACTGAAAACTTGACCGTTCTCACGGCGCTTTTTGTCGTTTACGTCGTTTTAAAGAGAGAAAAAAATCAAAATGGAAAGTACACGCGAAATTTGTAACTTGAATTGGCAATAAAATTAAAAAAATTGAGACATCGACATGGTTCATTCCAAGATTTATTCATTCAGGTTATATCAGTAGTAAAGCTGATTCCATTGTTTTCATTTTGTTCGTGCCTAATATGTCAAAGTTTGTTTACATTTCTTATTTTGTTTACATTATTAGTTTGTTCACAAAGTTCCAAAGAATTTGTAAAAAGGTTGATTCATTTATTTGAGAAAACAATTTGTTAAATATTAAAGGGGTTTTCAAAAATCGACTTAAATCTTCGTTATGAGTACTGAATTTAACATATTTGAAATTAAATTGCAATTTTCACATTGTATTTACATCAGCTGACGCTATAACCTGAATGAATAAATCTTGGTTCATTCGTCGCAAACCCTACAAGAACAGTGACAGTCATTTGACCGGTCAATTGACTGTCATTGTTGATGGGTATATCCATCAAAGTTTCTATCACATTCTTAAAGCCGAAATGAAACAATTGACGGAAACTTTTGTGTACGTGTGATTTTGTATCTCCCTCGAACTTATGAATTCGGTCGCCTATAAAACATATATCTGAGCTGCTCACTCTAGTGCTGTTCACTAATCAAAGATTATTTGAGTATTAGTCACAGTTGATAGATATATCCATCACAGTTGACTAATCATACTTGATGGATATACCCATCACAGTTGACTAATCAAATTTGATGGATATATCAGTCAAAGGTGATGGGTATACCTTTTATAATAAAAGACGATGTTATTAATGATTTTATGGTAAATTTTTATTATTTTTATATATTTTTAATATCGAATTGAATAATAAATGAATGAAGTACAAACAATGAATGACTAAGAATGAAAGAATGAGAATGAATGAATAAGAATAATTGATTGAAAATGAATAAAGTAGTAACTGGGCAAAATAAAATACTTATTTACAATTTGTTTTTAATAAATCTTCGGCTTCATCCTATGGTGGCTTCGTTCAATTGTCTTTTCGCACATCTAAAATTTGAAAAGGAGATATATAAATATATTAATAATAATGAGTATAATGAGTATATATGATGAGTATATATGATATAAATTAATAATTATTTAATCATTTATAGACAAAAATATGTACATACCACGCAGTCTTGTTGAACCACATAAGCTTCCCTATCGCATGCTTTTCCCACCTCTCATCCCAATTGTATATATCGAGCAGGTTATCTGTGAACATTGCGGGGCAGACACTGCTGACATCCTCTGACGCCTCTTTCAGTATATTCTCAGTGAAGAAGTATGTATAAATATCAAAATATTAAAATATCGAACCATAAGTTTTAGTTTGTTGATATTGCTTGAGTAAAATCATCTGGGGTTCCCAATTTCTGCTCTACCTCTTGCACCGCTGTAATGGTCAGAGTCCTGAGATTGGCCAGGCATGCCAGACAGAATCTTCCACTACTTTTTGATGGCTTTTAAATGCCTTATTTTTCATAATCATTATCTTTATTTTTTGGATCACATAAGTTTATTCCATTTATTTATTCCACGATATTTAACGATAATGAACTTGTAACGAAACTTTTGTAGTTGCACTTTGTCGAGGATTCACAAATTTTACTTTTTAAACGTCAACAAATTCAAGTTTCCATCAACACTGACGGTCGAATGACCGAAACTATTCTTGTAGGGTTGTTTCACTCTTGCAAATGGAACTCCCCAGCGGGTCAAAATTTCGTATTCGATATCACAAACGATAGTTACGCGAAACTTTTGCGGGCAGAAAGCCCGAAAATAGATCCGGAAATGATCGGAAAATGAATCACTAGTCGCTCAGTTTGTGGCAGTAAGAGTTTCGTTTACGAAGTCTTTGCGAGGTTTTTGTAATATCTCTTGCGAGACATTTTTGAGATTGCCAACGAGTCGGAAAAGATATTTTATGTGATAAAAGTTTAATATTAAAAATGAATTAATTATAATATTGTTTGCGACTCGTAACTAATCTAAAAACTGACTCGGTTACGATATCATAAACTGTACAAAAAAAATTCTTTTAGCGATAATTTTATGTGCTTTTTACCCATTTTGTTCCCCCTAAAAAATATTATACTTTGTGTTTTTATATTGTTTATTATATACTGTTTTTATATATAATAAACTATATTACTTTTATTTTATTATTGATAAATACAAAACTAAAGGCACTTAATTTCACCTTAAAGGAGGTGATTACTTAAAAATACTCTTAAATTATTGTAAATATGTATATAGTAATAATATAAAATCAGGTATTCACTGTTTCAGATGTCTTAAAATATAACTATCACGATTCACGGAAAATTCGTAGAAAAGCAATTCGTAGAAAAATAATTCGTAGAAAAGCATTTCGTAGAAAAGCAATTCGTAGAAAACTTATTCGTAGAAAAAAACCCTCCGCCCATTATTTTTTTCTACAAATAAATTTTCATTTACAATTACAATTTATTTTGTGTTTTTCTACTCTTTTGTTTAATTCTTATTTGCTTATTTTGTTGTCTTTATTTGCTTCTTTGATCTTTGTATACTTTCAGTATTGATATGACAATACTGGCTGTTTGGTCACCCTATTTCTCACTCCTGTACATATATCTATTAAGTCTTACTCACTTCTCTGCTCTATAAATTCTTACCCACTCATTCTCATTTCTCTGCTTTACAAACTCTTACCAAACCACTTTTCCCTTTTTGAACAATAAACCAGTGTCGAATTATTTCCTTTCTACTTACAAAAATTATATAAAAAAAAAAAAACAAATATATAAAAAAAAAAAAAATGGAGCCATATTCCCAACACGTTCCCGCCGTTGGCTCTGAGTTACGCTGAGATTGGGTACCTATCATTTTATAAGAACGAGAATTTTTTTTAGTATTTTCTACGAATTGTATTTCTACGAATTGCTTTTCTACGAATTAGCTAAATTAGCTTTTCTACGAATTGTTTTTTCTACGAATTGTTCAAAATTGCTTTTCTACGAATTATTTTTCTACGAATTGTCCGTACACCAACTATCACATGTCTTCAAAATTAAATCAGGTATTCACTGTTTAACATTCAACAACACAACTTTCTACCGCCAAATCACAAACCGAACTGAAGACAAAAACGCATAATCGACGCCAGGCCACAAAAAAAAAACAAATTCTTTTGCCCAAACTTTGTTGTTGTGTCGTGAGCCTGCACAATTCGTAGAAACGCATAAGCTACGCCAGAACACAAAAAAATTCTATTTACCATAACAAGGGGTACCGATGAGACAGCTGTTCAAGTTAGTACTTGGAGAACAAACAGAGAATGTGCTATCAAAGAAGACTCGTTGATGGGGACTGGGTTGCGTGCTGTGATTTTCAAACTTCTGCTGCCGAGTGTCAAGCCAAAAGTACAAAACACATCAACTGGGAGTAAATTTTGCCAACTAAATCGATTAAAAAAAGGGATATTCAGTGAAAAAAATCAAAATGTAATGAAGTGTTAGAGTAAAGTTATTAGTGTAGATCCCAATTAACACGAAAATTGTTAAAATTAAAGATTGCTCTCATTCTCTATATGTTTTCCTCGTAGGTCTCGGAGCTCGTTAGTACAAAAATCAACTAGTGCACACTCTTAAAGTATTACTCGGTGTACCATAACTTTGTTGTTGTGTGCCCATGGTAGAAATATAATGGTAGATGCAGTACGACAACAAATACAACAAGCCAAAAACAACAGGCATTTTGTTTTTGCTCAGTGTTTGTGTTGTGTCACGTCAGCTGATAGAAAAATGATGAAAATGTACACAAATTTGCAAAAAGTGCCATTTAGAAAATGATTGAGTGTTATTTGATATATTGAAATTGTTTAAGTGTGAAAATTAATACGTTTCTATGTAATTTTTGCAGAGAAATATTTTTGAAAAACAGCAGTTGCTGCCGAACGGGGGTTGCAGACAAACAAATGTAAACAAACTTTGACATAAGAGAAAAACTTACTCACACTCAGCCCAGAAAAAAGTTCAAATCAGCTGGGCTAGTGCTTCTACCATTTCTTTGTACCATGTGTGTGCCTGTACGTTTCATTCTGTTGGGCATGCGACTAAACGGCAACAATGTTTCTCCCTCTTTTTTGGTCCGGTAAACTATCATTTCTAAGTCTGATAGTGAACAACAAGCGATAGTGGGTCAGTATAAAATAGTTGCAAGTGTATCAGTGCAAAAATATTGTGTGTGTTAGTTTCCATCATTCATTTCTTGTACGGAACGTAATAAAAATAATTGTTATACACAGAAAGAAAAATCGAGGTAAAATTACCTAAAATTAATGTCTGAGTTTGCCTAAGCGCTAAGTCCCAATCCACACACGGAATCTTTTTTCGCCGGAGACACGAGTTCGTGGGAGAGGGAGGCGAGAAATAAGAAGAGGGGTACTTACGTCGTCCCTCTCTCTCCAACGAACTCGAGTCGCCGGCGACAAAAGATTCCGTGTGTGGATTGGGACTAAGGCAACATAGGGTTTGCTAAGAGTTTGGCAACATCACAATTAAACTTAGGTATTTTGTATGTTAGAAAACCAGCTAAAATTTTACGTATTTTTACTTTTATATTATGGAAATGTAACTAAAGCATAAATGTAGTTGTATACAAAAAACTTCGGTAATTGATCGAAAATGTTAGTGAGTTTACCTTAATTTATTAGCTATTGTTACGTGACCTTGTTTTACGAATGATTACGACCGCCGGCTGGCCAGTCGCTTCTAGGGGAGATTCCATCCCATCATCCTGGCTCCCATCATCCTGGTCCGCAGCAATTATTTTCAAGAATTAAAATAAAAATCAACATCCAAAACACACACTACATTTTTTCCGGAATGGGAGACAGATGTTGGTCTCCGACCACCCTGGTCTACCGATGATCATGAGGATACCTCCCTCTTTTAACATGATCCCATATATCCGCTCATATCACATTATTTACCTCACATCACTTCCCCCTCTGTGAAAAATCTTAGCACAACATAGTTAATTTTTTTTCAGAACAAAATCATTATAATTTTATTAATAATTACTAATTTATACTTAAGCCTATTATAACTGATGTCTGTCTTCCGTTTATAAATATGTATGTATGTGAAAACAAATATCAAAAAATATATATAAAAAAAACAAATAAATTTAAAATCACCCGTCAAGCGGATATTATCATTTCGAAAGGTCTTCCGACCACCACAGTAAATTTAACGAACCCTGTTTAGAGGAAATTTATCTTTTATCAATATTACCCCTAGTTTTTTTTTAAGTCCAACAATATATCTTTGACTCTTACCCTATCCTAAGTTTAATAAACATAAATGTGAATAAAAAAAATAAGTAATGCAACACCAATACTAATACAATAAAACTATTTCCTACGAGGTACGGAAGTGCGCCAGTACGCGATGATGTGCATCGTTACGCACCGCTTTATAATCATGCTTCGTTTCACGATGTAATGCGTTACTCTAAGGTGTTACGCTTTATGATCCAGCAATGTAGATTTGAGAGATTTTTTTGGTACCTAGCCTTAAAGGAGCTCCCTGAAGACGTTCTAAATTTATCTACTCTTCAAATTACCAAACGCTTGAAATTTATGCCATCCTACCTCCTCGGATCACACTTTAACAAAAAAAAACCAAGAATATACAATACAAATAAACCTTAACACTTAATAACTAATACAAAAAGAAAATAGCGTTGTCCTTTTTTTTTTATTTATTATGACTTTTTCCTTAATTGTCCTTGTTCTGAGAAAACTTCTTGTAGCGTTTCTTTGTATTGGCCTTGACTTATGCCTTACATAATTTATAATTTCCTTGGGCATTTACTTTATTATGGCGTATTTTTTGGGTTTCGCCATTTCGAAAAAAAATACAGAACTTTGCGGGCATTATCACTCAGCACTATTTCTTATGGAATAAACTGACCTTATTGACTCCATTTCCATCGGGTGTTGACTTTTGGATTGGACAGCTTCGGAATTATTGTTGGGGTCCAAAAGGCCACAATTTTATTCAATCTTTTAGGAGAATTATCGACTAAATATTCCAGTCCAATTTTGTCACAGCTTTCCGCTTCGAATCGTCACCCTTCCTTTGAGTTTAAATTTACACTCAAAAACTGACTGATGGTATCCAACACTTTAACTTGGGATTACCCAGGAAGTCTTAACACTTAAATACTTTTAAAATTGAATACTTTACACAGCTTGAATTTAAACTTTCCACGATGACGGTGCACTTGGTCATAATTTTGTGCAAAAATGGATTTGAATCAGTTGGCGTCTTTGTCGACATCTTACATAGAAAATGTTATTAAATATTTATTACTACATGTATCCCGTAAAATTTTCCGGTGTACATTTCCCCTATCGCTCTTTTCACATTTTCAGAGATCTCCGCTAAAATTTGTCACCACAAAACTGCAGTTACTTCCGGTGTACCATGCTAAGAGAATTAATTCAGAATTTCCTCCATCATTTCTCTCAGTACACCAACAATTAGCACTATCCAACAACAATGGCGTGGCAATTCCCTAAAGTACTAATTTTGGCAACTGTGTCAGCCAACCTCCCAGCTGAAATTCCCGATGTCGTAGGTAAGTATACAGCAGCATTCGTCGTTTATTTTCTTTTTTTTTCTTTTACAATTTACTAAATTTTATTCTTTTATTTCAGGTTTTCCCCCAGACCTTATCGAATAGATTCGAGGGTCATCCAATGGGTTTGCCCCTGTGTCTGTCTGCATCCACTCCAGTAGCCTTGTTGGTGGAGAATTTTGCTTGGCAGAATTTTCCATCACCAATGCACTGGTTTTGATGACCAGACCACGCGAAGGTATTGGATGGCTGAGTCTCAGGGTTCTGGAAAGCCGCGGTAAAACCCGACCGCAAATCAAACGCTTTTCCAGCCGGCCTTAAAATATCAAAAGAGTCCATGACGGGCTGGCCACCCCCTCAAACATATGGACTATTTTAATGAAACATCTTCTCAAAGAGTTACGCTCATCGCTGATTCACTGACTCTGTCACACTTTTTTGTCACACTTTTTGAACACATATATTATACACACACAAAAAAAAAAACGAAAAAAAACGAACAAAAAAAAAAAAACCTGTTTCGACGAGCGCCATAGGCGCGTTCCAATCCACTAGTTCCCAATACTGGAATAAAAATATACACGAAAAAAATGGTCACGGCTGGTTAATGCTGCATTCCATCAGCCAGTCATCGGGATGTCCAACAGCTCCCCTCAGCTCCCCCATCTTTACCACCAATTGGGGGTTGGGGAAACCCGTGGCAACGGGGCCGCCACATAGGCGTCAAGGCCATACTATAGGGCATAGATAAAGGAAATAAGTAGATATCCCACAGGCGTTGTTAAGTACTGCCACTAGGTGCTGTGTTGTCGTTTTGTAACTTTCATAGACGTTTCTCAGTACATTCACTGACGTTTATTCAACAGTGTGGGACATTTTTTCAAATCAAAAATAGAATCATTTTCCAGGTTGTGCTATTCAAACAACTAATTTAGTTTTTTTCATGTCGTTGTGTTCCCCACTTTCTAATTCAAATGCATTCTGGTTATGAGCTTTTTGGTGTACTGTTATTGTTGGTATTCGTTTTTGTTGACTTGTACAGCATCGGTCCACTAAACAAAACAAACTCCCTGTTGATGTTGCCTACCACACTTATTGTTAGCACCTGTTCTAAATACATCTTGCAAGGTATATTTTGTTTGGGATCAAACGTTGTAATTATTGCATTCAGCTCCCTCTAGAAAATATCCCATTGAACAAGAAATTTCCCACGGCATGTGCGATATCTAGTTAATTCCTTTATCTATGCTATAGGGTACCTCCACGCAATTTTTCCCCCCCGATTCTTCAACATGGCCAGGAAGCCCCGCAACACTATAATAACTTGTTTGTTAGGTAAAAATAAGGATGAAAATATCCAGAAATTCAATTACTCATCAAATTTGAACTAATTTTCCTGTTTCTCAGATGAGATCATAATACACAAAATTACAATGTAGTGTTCCTTTATTTTAGCACATTGTATATTAAGGGAAAACATTAAATTATTGACTAAAACTACCATTGAGATACCATCTCCATTAAACGCCGAATTTTAGCAGAGGGCCTTAAAATAAATAAAGACATGCATATAATAACATAAATAAATAAATACAGTTTCTGCGAACGTGAATATCCTTCCTGAATGTTACAGATCTCGTTGAGTATAAAATCGACATAGGAAATGATGAAAAACATGTAATTACAATAGGCATACATTGCCCTTTGGTCCCAATATACAGGGTAATGCAGGAAGTTCCGGACAAATTTCTCCAGCGTATTCCTTGGCTCATTTCATGAAGAAAAGTCCACTAGGACCATGTCCGAAAATGCAAGGGTGCGAAATGGCAGCGGGTTCAAAATTTTGGGATTGGTGGTCGGAGGGTAGTAGGGTAAAGTTGCTAACTTCTGAGCCAGTGGTCGGATTTGTCCGGATTTTTGGGCTTGTTGGAAAGGTCTTTAAGAGGCCTTTTAGAATCAGTAAAAAAAGTAGAAAAAAGACAAATCGCCGAGATACAGACTTTTCGGAAAAAAAATGAAAAAAAAAATTCTTTATCATAGTTTATTTTATTTCAATATTTCGACCGTCATCGATGATCATCTTCAGGATCTAATTCAAAAAACGTTACAAAAATTACTTATTTATTACCAATATGTACAATACATTACGCACATTAAACACACAGGCTTGCGTGTTTTGTCTTTCTTTCTCGTCTTTGTATTGATATTACATGTCTGTAAATAGGTGCACAGTTGTCAGTGTCAGTTTTGTAGTTTATACTGTTCTCACTAGGTACGTCAATAATATGGAGCATTTTTAACATAAATATCTGGCTATATTGTCTCCCCTCTTGTATTTTGTTTATTTCGCTGTCAGATTTATGGGCTGAAATTCTTGTACGTAATTTTGACTTAGTCGTTCCAACATATGTATACATTGTCGCATACCGTCACCACAACATTTAATTTTATATATTTTATAAATATATTTATCTATAAATGTTATAAAAACTAATAAAGCCTCGAACTATCGAAAACGTACACAGCAAATTTCAAGCAAAAATTGTTCCCATACAAAAAGTCAATGAGCAATGAGCTAACATCGAAAACGAAACGTCGGACAATTGTACAAGTCGTTTTGTATGAGAACATTTAGGTTGTGTTTGGAGATTTGCTGTGCAAGAGTTCGCGTTTACATGAATACCACTAATATTTCATTGTTAAGGGGCCCTTAGACCTGTGGATAAGTTGCAGCGACTTCAAGTTGACATCAACTTATCCATGGTGTAAGGTGAAGTTGGTGGTTTGTACAAACTAGTTGATGTAAAATCAAAGCCATTTTGATTTTTTGAAGTTGATATCAACTTATCCACCAGTGTAAGGGGAAGTTGCATCAACTTTCATACGCATTTCGGTGAGAATCGTTCATGAGGCGACATTATCGGCAAAATGTAAATAAATCAACCAAAAAATAATTAAATTAAACATTATCGGAAAAATATAAACTAAATAAATATGATTTGTAGTGTTATTTATAATTATTTAAAGAAAATAAAAATGGCGTTTTTTCGTAAAATTTGTGATATTTTCCCAGTGCGCTCACCACCTTTCATTTCGACATCTGACAAGAAAATGAAGTTGCCTCAACTAGTTTGAGAGTGTAAGGGCAAAATCGAAGTTGATGTCTAGTTATCGAAGTTGATGTCAACTTGAAGTCGAGCAACTTATCCACAGGTCTAAGGGCCCCTTTAAAGTCCGTACTCAAGTTATTCTCGTTTAAAACCTCGTATTCAGATTTTGCGAAATTTTCGTAAGGAATTTTGTCATTTATCTCTAAACGGAAAATTTTGTTGCGGAGAGTTACCATATATCTTTGATTGAGCTTCCAATGATTTCTTTAATAATGTCTTTACGCACTCCATTTTATTTTTAACGCATACGGTGTTAATTTCGGTTATTAAAACTATCGAAATGTCAAAATTAAGGTCCGAAACAAATAAGTACCAAGCAAATGAAAAGTGAGCGAAATTTTCGGTTAATGAAATTGTCGTTATTTTTTATACACGACCTTCTTAAGGCAACGAAAATTTCATAAAAACTGAATGCTGGGCTTAAAGTCAATACAATGTGTATTTTTTTCACATTCACTGAAATAGACGGAGAGCAAATTATACACATTTATTCATTTACATACATTTATTCAACCTATCTGATCTGTAATTTGACTCACCCAAATAGGCAATGCCATCGTGGAGCAAATTTTCCTTTGAACATTTGTGCTTCTTTTCGCAACCCTAGTAGAAGAAAACCAAAAAAATCAACGCGATTCACTATAACGCATTTGTTTGCCGCGTCATAACTTGATTATATCTTACTTTTTACATACTTTATGCAATTGTATTTAAATATGGTTGGAATTTCTATAGTTGGATACAATAGTGGTCTTCATGAAAGCTGGAAAGATCCTCGTAAACTCGAAAACATCTTAAACTTGCACAGCAAACGTCATAACAAACAAATTTCCCATACATAGCGACTTGCACAAAAGTGGAAAGTTTTCGAGGCAAATTTCGAAAAAGAAAAAGAAACGTGAAAACTTTTGACATTTCAATGTCAATATTTTTGTATTGAAAAAAAGAGAGGGGTTTTGATTTATGTGAAAAAAAATAAAATAATGGAATAGGTAACGCATATACTTTTAATTTTACATTAATTATTTATTTTATCAGCCTTTTTTGACAATTGCTGCACAGATACACTGAGCAACTTTATTTGGTGCCTAATGAAACGCTTCGGGGCAAACTTCCCCGAGCAAAAGTTCCAGGTTTTCTTGTTTGCATGAATACCACTAATCACATTATCAGAAAACTGCTCGTGTATTGAAATAGTTATTTATGTTTTGACCATAAAGCAACTATGGTATAGAGAAGAAAATTTACTCATGGAGTGGAATGCCAACAAAGAAAACGAGTGAAGCGTGTCGCTCTCTTACTCTCTTCGTTGAATATTTCAATACACGAGCAGTTTTCTAATGATATTATTGTATCTAACTATAGAAATTCCAACCATATATAATTAAAATTACATAAAGTATATAAAAATTATGAAATAATCAAGTTATGACGCGGGAAAGAAATGCGTTTGAGTGAATCGCGTCGACTTTTTTGGTACATTTCTTCTCTATATCATAGTTGCTTTATGTGTGTGTGATCCATGGTAAGTAAAATGACAAAATGCCTGTTTTTGTTGCCTAAAATTTCCTACTGCAATTCCTACTGCGTTTACCTTACTTATTTTACCATGGTGTGAATTCAAACAAACGTTTTAAAATTCATTAGAACAGTTCGATTGACTTCTTCCGTCACACATTTAAAACAAATTGTTTATTGCTTTTAACAGACTTTCGCTCTGTATTTTAACAAAAAGGCCGCGAGCAATCCTTGAAATCTCAGTCATTGTTTAAATTGTACTTAGGCCAAATTTTTGGCTGGTTATTTAAATTGGTATTCAGCTGATTTGTATTTACATATGTTTGATCTGACTTTAAATACAAAAAGAGTTTTTCAGTGTTTTGTCAAATAATCTTACTACCATGTGGCAACAGTGGCAAATGCTACGAAAAATAACCGGTATTCATACATTTATCGGCTAATCGTTACGATGCATCAAACTGACGCCATTTGCAAAACAAAAGTGAAGCGATAAAATACAAAATATTTAATAAAATTGGAGAATATTTGAGCAGAAATAAAGTTCTAACTGCACTACGAGTTAAATGATACGTCTTATTGTTATTTCAACAAGGATGGTGATTATAATTGTTCACATTAACAATTAAGGAAACTTTTTGTTTGTTCTTCTTGTTGTTTTCTGTCAAAATTATTTCGTCACTTGATCATAGTTTAAATCATAGATAAAGGAAATGATAGATATATCACGACAATTGTCAACTTTGTTCACTAGGTGCTGTCCTGTACTACTACTGTCACTTTCACTGAAGTTTCCTATAATTCTCATTAACGTTTGTTCAAAATTGTGGGAAATTTTTTTTGAAGTAATTTAAACAATGGAAAATGTGACAAAATTTATGAGATTTTACATAATAGCATTTGTTTCTTATATAAAAAACTATTTCAAAGCCATGAGACCGGTGTTGGGATATCAATAGGAGAAACCCCGTAAGACCACCCGAAGATGAACATCCCGGAACGCCTTTTTAATCTAAAAACTTCCCTGCCCAAAAACTAGCAACTTCTGTGGTCGTAGATGCCAAAACCGTTAGAGTGTCTGAGGACTCTCAACAAGGAATGATAGCTGAACCGGAGGAAGAACCAATTTATTAGGACATAGACGGTGGTGACATGGCTTTGCAATTCGATGACCATCAGATATTCTACTTTAAGTAACGTGTTGTATTCTTAATATTTTGGCTGAAAATTATTTTTTCTTTTGATATAAAATTTTAGATTTCTGTTGTCATATTCTTTGACTTTTTTTTGGGAACAAAAAAAACCCATTTATTGCTTTCAACGACATCTAGAAAATTACCCATTACACTAAAATGTTCCCAACACTTGTGCTTCATCTATTTGTTTACTTTATCTATGGTTTAAATGCCCAACTTTGGCTGTTTAAACAGCAATTAACTATTAACCATAGATAAAGGAATTAAATAGATATCCCACAGGCGTTGTCAAGTACTGCCACTAGGTGCTGTGTTGTCGTTTTGTAACTTTCATTGACGTTTCTCATAACATGCACTGACGTTTATTCAACAATGTGGGACATTATTTCAATACAAAAATAGAATCATTTTCCAGGTTGTGCTATTCAAACAACTAATTTAGTTTTTTTTCATGTCGTTGTGTTTCACACTTTCAAGTTAAAATTTTGTTATTTTGATTGGATCTTTTTGTTTACTGTTATTGTTGGTATTCGTTTGTGTTGGATTTGAGAGCAACGGACCACAAAACAAAAACAAAATCCCTGTTGATGTTTCCTTCCAACCCTATTGTTAGCACCAGTTCTAAATACATCTTGCAAGGTATATTTTGTTTGGGATCAAAAGTTGTAATTATTGCATCCAGCTCCATCTAGAAAATAGCCCATTGAACAAGAAATTTCCCAAGGCATGTGCGATATCTAGTTAAGTGAATTAAGAGTTTAAATTATAGCCTTAACTATGTACATTAGGTATCTCACTCAAGCATGTGGCTTATATACTTTTTATTGTAAGAATACTTTCTGTTAAATATGGGGGTTCCACCACTCGCTGTACGACTCACTTTAAAGAAATTACACACAATAAAAATCAAGCATCGGCGCGTCGTCCAAAATGTCAAACAAAATACAAAAATAAGACTTACAAGGAGGAGTTCTAAGAAAGGACCTGCAATTCAAATTGACCAAAAATAAATAAAATGCAGAGCCACGTTTCGCAAACATTTTTTCCAATTTAGTGCGGTGAGACAATAGTGGGTTATGTATGCTGCGAATAAATCAAAACTGTTGTGTCCCTCTTACTCATACTTTTGCTGGTACACACCTTTTTATAAACATAGTACATCCTTTTCCCTAGTGTTTTCAGTATGCACTCTTTTTATATTTTCGTGTTAGAGGATGATTTTCGCGCGTGCGCGTGAGTGTTTGCAATTACTAAATTCGTGCACTTGCGGGTCGTGCCTTTGTCAAAAGTTGACGTGCGGGCCTGTACTATAAACTTCGTGTTTGTGTCAGGTCGTGCCTAGAAAATTTAGCACGCGCCCATCTCTAGTTGCTTGCATAAAGCGGGAGATATTGGTGGTTACAGGCCGGATTCATAGTAGAGTTGAAACTATTTTTTTTTAATGTTTATAAATTTTTGTAATGGGATTTATAATGAAAAATTTGAAAAAATCTAAAAAAATCTATGTACATGTAGCACCCTGTCGTTACATGAAAGTAACCGATTTACACCAGCATAACGATTTCAATGCAACTAAGTAATACCACATACGCAAAAAAACAAAAAACTTATATTTCTCTTCCACTCGCGCAAATACAATATACATGTATAATTTGTTAAACTTTTTACCTTTTCCTTTAAGTCAGTAAAGTACATTTTTTAAGTTATTTTAAAATACCACAAGATTACTTTTTATTGGGGAAATAAATAAAATCATTCCCAAATTGGTGACCCCGACGTGATCTTGTGGTATTTGACGAAGGAAAAAATAAAGCACCGTTAGCACAACAGTTAACGGTCATCATACGATATTTTTTACTGCAATCAAGTACCAATTTTTTTGCAAAGAATAAATGAACGACAGCGGATTGTCTTCTGTAAATTCGGAGAACATGCAAAACAACTGGGCAAATTCTGGGAATAATCCCACCAGTAACACACCGCCAGCAAGTGTTTCTGCAGTCTACGCCAGATTGGCCTTTCCACAAATGTGCATCACAAATATAGAGGCCTGGTTTACGACGATGGATTTTTGGTTCACGGCATCGGGCATAACCTCAGATCGGCAAAAGGCGGCAACCGTGCTTGCAGCATTAAGCCCAAATGTAATATCACAGCTAACTGAGGTTATTGCATCTATTCCAGCAAGTGAACGATTCGAGTACGTCAGGCGGAAAATCATCGAACATTTTGCAGACAGTGAGCAGAGGCGTCTCAACAGGCTTTTATCCGAATTGCCACTTGTTGCAAGTAGCACGTTAGGTGAAGCAGCATTGAAGGGGTTATGGACGCAGGGTTTGCCCGAATTTGTTCAACCAGTTGTTGCTGCGTCAACGGGTACAGCGACGGAGTCTACGAAAATTGCTGATTCCATCGTCGATGCTGTGTCACCCAATCAAGTGTACCAAGTTCAAACCCAACCAATGGGTGAATTAAATGACCTCCGAGCAGCAATTGTCGAATTTTTCAGAGCTTATGCGTACGATTGGAGCTACCCATTTACGGACAACTCCATACCATCCGCAATCGAACGGCCTCATAGAAAGGTGGCACCGGACATTGAAGACGTCGATTTTATGTCACGATACTTCTAAATGGGTACAACATTTACCAACTATTTTGCTTGGACTGCGTGGAGTTTTCAAGCCGTATATAAATGCTTCTCCAGCAGAACTTGTGTACGGCACAACATTAAGAATTCCTGGGGAGTTCTTCTACAAAAGTTCGTTGAAAGAACCTACAAGTGATTTTGTGACTGAATTTCGAGCCGCTATGCGAAAGTTAAGACCGACAGAAACCGCACATCATTCGAATCATCAGACTTTCATTTCAAAGGATCTATACTCGTCCTCGCACGTATTTGTCAGAAACCGTATCAAGTTTTAAAACGAAACTCTAAATATTTTACACTTCGCATTCGTGGCCGCAACTCCGACACATTCCACTAGAGGTAGACGTATTATACTTCCAGTTCGATTTAGATGACCTATTCCAGAGGGGGGAGTAATGTGGCACCCTTTTGTTACATGAAAGTAACCGATTTACACCAGCATAACGATTTCAATGCAACTAAGTAATACCACATACACAAACAACCAAAAAACTTATCTTTGTCATAGATTAATACTTATAGTAGATCTAATAGTTGTCCCACCAAATTTATGACATTTGTCCTCGTGTGATGTATACGTTTGATGTTGAAAAGAATTGCTTTACTAATACCAGATAGAGGCAATGGTTCCAAACAACGAACAAAATAACAACAACGGCATTTCGTTTTGTGTGTTAAAATTATTGTGTTAAATACAACACAAATGTGTGCTAACAATAACAGTCAATAAAAAAGTTTCACCAAAACGACATTAAAGCAAAATTAAAGCAAGAAATTATTGTAATTCCACCTGGTGTATGTCACTTTTCGTCAAACATCTCTCTATCACACCGACCGCATCAAGAAGAGTGTGAAAGGAAACGTCAGATGAGCTAAATATTTTCTCTACTAAGATTTACTCTATGATTTTTCTCTTCCACTCGCGTACGTCCATCAAGACACATCGTTCCCCGCAAATACAATAGATATAATTTGTTAAACTTTTTACCTTTTCCTTTAAGTCAATAAAGTAAATTTTTTTAAGTTATTTTAAAATACCACAAGATTACTTTTTATTGGAGAAATAAATAAAATCATTCCCAAATACATTTAAATGTGAGAAGGCTTTAGAAATGAAATGTATTCGCCTAAGGGTATTCGGTACGTTATTAAATGTATATATATTATTGTTTTTCCATTACCAAATTTTCACCGATCAGGACCCAGGCCCATTAATTTTTCAGCCTCGAGAGTTTTCATTGAGCCATGAAACCATTGCGTCAACATGATCAATAACAGCACTATAAACTCCTTCTTTATTACTTTTTCATTCACAAGAAATAAGAACAAAATTTATCTAATCTAACTTTTTGTTGCCATTTTTTGAAACTGAACATGTGGCAACATTGTCATTGCTTAAATCGGAATTTGAGTAGGAAGTTGAATTATTAAATTTTATATTTTCTTTTTATAATTTTGTATATCTCTTAATTTTATTGTTTAATTCAAATTTAAAAATTTAGTTTTTTTTCTCTTCTCTTCTTTTATTTTGTTTTCACATTATATCAAACGGTTTTGCATTCATATATTTTTTTTCACATAATTATTTGATTTATTCTGCCTAATTATATACTCTTATTATTTGTACCTTAAAATATTTTTCATTTCTTTGTTTAAACGTTGTCAATTTATAACTATTAATTACATTCTATAATTATTATTTAATTACATTTATAATTACATTTATAAATAATAAATAAGATTAAATTTTGTGCAGAAATTCGAAAAATAAAATAACTAAACTAAAGCGCGGTACTAAGTTCGTTCCGGAGAAATAGTATTTACCACTCATATTTTTCAAAGCGCCATTGGCAATATTTTCTCATACAATTTTTAACATAAAAATCATAATTATCGACAAATTTTAATTGAATGGAGATTTGTACAATTTCACGTGAATTGTTGATCTTAGTAAGGGCCTTAAACCCCGTACTCAGTTCCTGTGAAATTTTCGTAAGAAATTTTGTCATTTATCTCTAAACGGAAAATATTGTTATGTACAGAGGGTTACCACATATCTCTGATTTACCTTGCAAATATTTTGTCAATAATTCATCTTTGCACTCCATTTTATTTATAACGCATATGGTATTTCTTTGTTTACTAAACTAATCGAAATGTCAAAATTCCGCTCCCAAACAATTATCAAACAATTGTTTTTGCACGAAACTAGTTTAGCGTAACAACCCTGTACTTGATTTTGCCTACGAAATTTTCGCAAAGAGCTGAGTACCAAGCAAATGAAAAGTTAGCGAAATATTCGGTTGACGAAATTTTCGTTATTCTTTATACATGTACTTCTTATGGCAACAAAAATTTCACAAAAACTGACTACCGGGCTTTAAATGACAAATGAAAATTTCGCAAGAACTGAGATCGTTCACGTGAAAAATAATGAGCATCATCAATTTGTTTCGCTGCGAAATGGGTCAGCAACATATCAGTGATAACGACTATATTTTTCTCCGTTTTTAAGTTTATTTTACTCTAAAAATTTATATTTGTTCACAAATTGATCGACAGTAAACAACATTGATCATGTCTTCCTTCAGTTTGATTTGTCGTTGCATTTTTGTATGGCATTTTTTGTATGGAGTTTTGGAAAATTTCACAAGAACTGTTGGTCTTAGTACGGGCCCTTAAGTAGTAACTTATTTCAATTAGAAATGGTTGTCAAGATTTTTCACATGAGTTCCATTGGTGTAATGTGATAATGATATGGAAACTACAAGACGGGTTAGAAAACCTCGATTTAGTCGACTATTCAATGTTGGAAATTTGTACTGCAGATTAACTCTGAAAGTAACTCTTTTCGCGACCTTCAAAACAAACAGAAACCAATTTAACAGTCAAAAATAAAATATAAATATGATAAATAAAATGGTATAAATGAAAGAGTGTTATTTTAACATTGAAGAACAAAGTATTCGGATCATTTTAAGTTCTTCAAACATGCAAAATAGAAAAAGATAATAATAAAATAACATTCTGCCACAATGGCAACAAATATTTGCATAATAATGTTCTTAGTCATAACATGTGTTTCAGGAATTGGTAGTTTGACAACACACTTTTTGCGAAATTTTTCATATAAAAGAATGTGAATTGCGTCGAAGTAGGTAGTTCACTGAAGAGTATTCTAAGCAGTTATAATGAAATTCTTCTCAATTATTTGCACTCTTGCCTTAATCTCAATATCATCTGTGGCTGGCTCAATATGGCAGGTATGTGTATTAATAGTTGTAAAGAAAACTACAAGGGAATTTAATAAAATTTAGTTGGAGGGTATGATCCAGACTCTACTTTCATTAAAACTTTGGTTTATTGGCTAGAAATCCAAAGTTTCGGCAAATATACTCGTACTAACTAATTTTTTCTTACAATATATTTTTTCTAGGATTTAATACCTGACTGCGGCTTTCACCCACCCAGTAACCCACTTGACGTTGGCAAACAATATTATAAAGATACTATATTTGATTCAAAATGAAAATGTGTTCGATAGGTCAATATCTAATATTATTTTATTTTTCAATATTTAGCTACCCATTGGAAGCATCGTCAGGAAAATAAACAATTTCAAATTAAAAATGAATGAACTATATACGGGTTAAATTCATAAAATTAATTGGCAATGGTTGGAAGGTTTTTATGCTAACGAAGTTTTATGAAAAAGAACGAGTTAACGAAATAACGGCAGTTTTTGCTTAATTTGTTTGTGTACTTCATTTGAATTGGGATTACATCTTTTTCACATGCGATAAACGACCATATGGGATATTTATTTTTCAGGAGCACTCGTCACATTTGTGAGAGATCGTTTATGTAGCGTAAACATTAGGGCTGTTTTTTATTCGATTAAGCTATTGCCGCTCATAGGCGTACCAAGGCCTATCTCACGTGAAATTTTAGAAAACTCCATACAAAAAAAAATGGCGGCGAAATATCCACGAAATATTTCAGCACGTGTAGTACTTAAGGTCAGTTTATCAGTCAGTGGTCATCTTCGTTTCTTAAATAAATTATGGTTAAACGTCGAATAGCGCTTTTCAGTGAATGGTTAACAATGATTTAACTACTCAATGTGTGTAGTTTTAGCGAAATACGGAGCTGAATCTGAATTTCAGGCTGAGAAATTGTCATTTAACTCTACACAGAAAAATAAATGTGTAGATATACATATGTATAGCAGTGAGTTTGTTGCATGAAACTATTTTGAAAACATTAAATAAAAAATAAATAAATGGTTTCCCGTTACATCCCACGAGGGGATTAGGGAGAGCTTCTCACAACCAGTGAGCTGTGAGCGTTCTGGTTTTACACTCACTGATGGGGACCTACAATTTTACACCGGTTCCGAACTGTATTTTGGAGAAGCTTTTTTATGGCTAAATACTCGATAGTGTCGCGGTCACTAAGCGAGGTGACCGCCGTAGAAAGAAACATAAGGTGGTTAGAATAGGGATCGAACCCACGTCCTCATGCACAAGAGCCGCATTGCACCACCGACGGTCACTATTTTTAAACATTATTTATCATTATTCGTGAATTTAAAAATCACCACACAAAATTGATATAAAATATAAATTAATATTTATATTTTAAAAAAATATAAATGCGAAAGGAAAGAATGTACGAGGGAGCTAACAAAAGATCGGTTAATAGAGTAGAAAAAACTAAACAAAAAATTTTTAAATTTTATATCTTTATTCTTCATCTCTTTGTATTTTTTAACGTAATCGCCATTTATTTCGATACATTTTTGAAGTCGATAAATCTGGGAATAAGGTGCTGGTCGAATTTCTTCGATGCCTGACAGCGCAATAAAGTCGCTTGTTTTTCCAGCTGAGTGCGCTGGCGCATTGTCATGATGCAAAAAGTATCGGCGAAGTTCCTTTTTTTTGGCGTTTCCCCATACACTTTGGAATACTTCTGGTAAGCAAGTTTCAGTATACCACTTGGCAGTTACCGTCTGATCTTTTTCCAAAGGAATAGCAGCTACAACTTTCTCTCTGGTGAAGTAAACTGACATCAATCCTTTTGTTGCTTTGCTTTAACGGGTAGATTTGAACCTTCTGGGCTCCATACCATGATTTGTTGGTTGGTTTCAGGATCGTACTTGTAAAACCATGCTTCATCACCTGTTACAATTTTCTGAAAAGTGGAAGACTTTCCGTTTTTGAATTTATCAAGAAAATATTGAGCAAAACCCACACGTGCCTCTTTTTGAGCTTCAGTTAAAATTCTAGGAACCCATCGTGAATATTTTTTGGTGTATCCAAGATTATTTTTTTAAATTCGAGATACAGCCATGGCATTCAAGCCCAGTTCTTCAGCAATCATTTCCTGGGTCAATCTTGGATCTTCGTCAATTTTAGACTACACCAGCGCTACACTTACATCGCCAGTCACAGATTTTGGACGGCCTTCTCGAGGTTCGTCCGCCACAGAAAAATTACCGGTGTGGAATCTCCGGAACCACTTTGAAATAGTCACAAGGGATGGCGCATACACTCCAAACGCTGTTTGGCATTCACTAAATATTTCCACAGGCTTGAGCTTACGCCGAAATCCAAAAAGAATAGCAATCGGAATTGCTTGTTGCGTTGGCACAGGGATATCCACTGACACTGCTTCACTAATTTTACGTTTTATTGTCTCCATTTTGTCTCCAAACAGTATGTAATTTTTGATTTATTAAAAACTTATAATATGACAGCAACTAAGCGAACTTTTTTTTAGCCCTCACGTATGAATTTGAGTATTTTGTACACATACTTTTAATTATGATTAAGTAATTCGATAGTTAACTACCTACTTCAAAACTGACCACGAAATATCGGGCAACATTTTAATTTTGCTAAGAAAAATGCAACTGTCAATCAAGTTCAAGGAAAAAGTGATCAATGTTGTCAACTGTTCCTCAATTTCTCCAAACAATAAATTTTTAGAGTAAAACGATTAAAGACAGACAAAAACATAGTCGCCATTACTTACTGTCCCATTTCGCAGCCAAACAAATTGATGTTGCTCAATAATTATTTTCGCGAACGACCTTATGGCCAGTTTATAAATGGGTGGTTAACTATCGGATTACTGAATTGTAATTGAAAGATAATTAGATGTTAATTTTGCATCTTGTTTTTCAGTGGCAAGTTAAAGTAAGCCGTCATATTACAAACGATTAAGGCAACCCTTGTATTCTTATTGAAATAAACATCTGTTTTGGGCGAAATACAGAAAACAACAAAGATGAATAATCAAATTGAATTATGTAAAATAAGATATAAATGAATAAAATCAAAGTTATTTTTAACAATTTAACGATCTGGGCTCAAAGTATGTGTACAAATACTCATATCAGAAGCATGTATCTTATACAATAGTATATTTGTCATATTGACAATCAGTAATATGATTGTCAAAATCTTACGGTTCTGACTACAAGTTAACCAATTAACATTGGGTGGTTAAATTATTGTTAAACCATTGACTGAAAAACCAAATTTTATGTTTTACCACAATTTAACTAAGAAACGAGGAACACCACTGACTGAAAAACTGCCCATTACTACTCGGCTTATGACTTAAAAATACGACCTACACGTACTACTACGAAACGGTACAACATTTGCTGTAATGCGTGAAAAAATATGCGATACGGCAACACGTTTGTTATCACCCTGTAGGAAGTCTGGGGACAAGTGTCTCCATGTCACCACTTTTGTCAACTATTATGGTGACATTGTCGACAATTTGTCTACAACTTGTCTACAAATATTTGTCTGGCTTTGATGTGTAGAGAAATTTATGACAAATGGACGTCAATGCTTCTTCTTCTTTTTCATTGTTTCGGTTTGTTTGGTTGTGAAAACACGTGGTGTCGCGTACATTTAGTTAGAAAATAATTTAAAAAGAAAAAGTGAGTTTTAAAAATGAATTTTTGAAAAAAAACATGAGTAAAAAAAAAAGACTAAAAATTTTTTTTAATGTAATTTAGATAATAAATATGATTTTAATTTTGAATTTTACGTCTTTTTATTTGGTAAAAAATCACAAGTGTTGACAAAAATAGCGACAATGGACTACTGATTCACTGGTTCCAATGTCTCCATATGGTTCCAAAAGTACCACCTAGTCAGTAGTCCTTGTGTCAGTAGTTCATTCTCAATGACAAGCACATGTTAAATGTCAATAGAATTTTACATTGCCTGGGGTATATTTGGTCAGTAGTACTGGTGACACAGTCAATAGTAAGTCAGTACTCTTTCACTATAGACATTTCCTACAGGGCAGTGATAACATACGATATACAACATTTAACGAGCGTTGTTGTGAAGCATTAAGGTGGGATCACACGATTTGTACATTTGTACAAAAAATGACAAATTTAGATTTGTACACATTTGTGCATTTGGGTATCGATTAAAGGCTAGCGCGAGATGAATTGATTGAGTTGTGATTTGTGTGACACTAATACATTGTCATGTCATGCAAGTTGTTACTACTTGGTATACATAGGAATTCGACAGCAATGTTACGTTCGACTCAAGTAAATCAATCCAACGTGTTCGAACATGAATCGTTTTACTTGAGTGTTGCATGGTACATACGACCACTCATCCAAGACTCTATGAATGACGTTTTGTCGCCCACACTGAATTTATGTTATTCTAACGTTTGATTTGTGTGCGCACGATTGTAATTAAAAAAATGGAAAATGGAGAATGTTGATGTTTAAATAATCACAATTAATTATTTTTCACTTGGTTTCTTAAAATATGTACCTTTTCTTTAAAAAAGTATTTTTACTTAACAAAACTACTTTTTCTTAAAAATTATCTTTTCTTAAAAAACATTCCTATTCCTAAATAATCAGCTTTTTCTTAAAAAAGTAAATTTTCTTAAAAATTGGCTATTAAACGATTTGTCACACATTTGTACACAGCAGTAAAGTGACAAATATTTGCCAGTTCATTCACACGATTTAACCATTTGGTTATGAACACTAAAACAGCTGATCAGCTGTCAACCATGATTTTGATCTTTATTGTAAAATTTAAAGTGAAATAAACGAAAATGATGGTAACGCAGAGGCAAAAGAAACTCGCTGCGGTTACATATATACATTTACTATTATTTAAAACGCGAAAAAAGTGTCAAAAATAAAGTTACTCGTAGACATTAAAGCTAGGCATAGACGATCGATTTATTGGTGCGATTTGTAAATTTATTGCTGCGATTTATTGCATATCGTTTCTCCACACACGCTCGAACAAACCATAATTCGGCCGACGTTGATGTGTAAACATATGCTACGAAGCGGATGACGCGCTCGCATGTTCATTTTGTGAACCAATAAATCGCACCAATAAATCGTTCGTCTATGCCTAGCTTTAAGTAAAATGGTAAAATCAGTAAAATCAACTGAATCAATAGCGGCATTCATGCAAACGTGAAAACCGAGAACTTTTGTTCAGCGCAAGTTTCCCTCGCACCGTTGCATGAGGCACCAGGTAAAGTTGCTCAGCGTAG
Source organism: Phaonia tiefii (assembly GCA_963931995.1). Classification (NCBI taxonomy): domain Eukaryota; kingdom Metazoa; phylum Arthropoda; class Insecta; order Diptera; family Muscidae; genus Phaonia; species Phaonia tiefii. The sequence continues at coordinate 66,881,232 of OZ008367.1, forward strand.
TTGTGCTCAAAACCATATCAGCTGACCAAGATGGATACATAGGGTGGTAGCAGTAGCAATTGCATGTATTATGTATGTGTACTTTTTCTACTGTTCTAGTGCTATCACCTTATTTATCCATCCTAGTCAGATCACAACGAAATGTCAAAAGTTTACACGTTTCTCCATCCCACGTTTGCGCAGCAAATTTGCCTCGAAAACTTTCCACTTTTGAGCAAGTCGCTTTGTATGGGAAATTTGTTTGTTTTGACGTTAGCTGTGCAAGTTTACGATGTTTTCGAGTTTACGAGGTTCTTTCGAGCTTTCATGAAGACCACTAATATTTGTCTATTTGGCACTTGCATTTGTCTTCAAGTAGAAAATCAGAAAATTGGTCATTTTCATAAATTTGATTTGGCTTCTGTGGCAGCATTGCGTTCACACGATTTGGCATTTAAGGTTGATTTTGATTTGTCATAAGAACCCAAATATTTGGCATTTCTGATAAATGACAAATGCAATTTAGAGATCCCAGCTTTACTTAAAATGGATCCTTTACATTTAAACGTGTACAAATATACATACATAGCTTTCTAGTTTACGGAACTAGTTCAATAAATGTAGTTCAAATACTGAATTTATAATAAATCGTCGTTTTAAGCAATTTTTACTGTTTTACACTTCATACAAACTGATATATTAAGCCTCGTATTCAGTTCTTGCGGAGAGTTACGACCTATCTTTACCTTGCAAATATTTCACTTACATATAATTTGTCTACGTACTCCATTCTATTTTTAACGCACTTGTTGTTATTTCTGGTAGTCAAAATTTATCGAAATGTCAAAATTCTGGTCCCAAACAATTATCAAATAATTGTATTCGTACGAAATTACTTTGGTGTAGTAGCCCTGTAATTTATTTTGCCTACGAAATTTCCGCAAAGAGCTGAGTACCAAGCAAACGAAAAGTGAACGAAATTTCATGAAATTTTCGTTAGTTTTTATACACGTACTTCTTATTGCAATACAAATTTCATAAAAACTGAATACCGGGCTTAAAAGTGATAACTGTTCCTCGTCATATGGAAGTGTAAAGCCCGGTATACAGTTCTTACGAAATTTTCGTTCCCATAAGAAGTACGTGTACAAAAAGTTCTGTGCAAATTTATAGTCTTTCAACAACGTTCTAATTGTTGTATCTAAAGATGCCGGTGTCAAATTGGTATCCTACCAAGAAAATTTGTATCCTACCCAGAAAAACTAACCATCGGTAATATTGCCCAATTTGGGTTTGGTGATTTTGTTTTGTAAGAAGACAAGAAAATGTGGTATTGCTGCCTAAATCTAAAGTGCAAAACACACTACCAACAACCATGCTAAATATACATATGAACGTTGGCAAATTCCCTGTTTCTTATTTGAATATCAAGATCTGAGGCAGCGGCATTCGACTGGATACCATCCGTAAGAGCGAGACGAATATAGAGTTTTAAGAACTTGTATTACTACTGTGTCGCTGTGTATGTACTCCAATAATTTGTGAAACGAAATACAAAAAAGGACTTTTGTCAAAGTTTCTAAGCGTTCTTTTTATTTAATTTCATCAAAAAAGGAACATTTTCAATTTGATAAAGAATTGTGAGTAAAAATTTATTATTAACAACGAACACATTTACATTGGCCAAGATTCTATTGTTTAGTTTGTGTAATTACAAAAGTGTGACTTGTTTTGTTTGTGTCTTCTTAAAAACTCGATCAATGACAACCAGGGTCGCCAGTTTTTTTTAGGCGAAATCCCCGAATTGTTATTTTTAATCCCCGAAAATCCCCAAAAAAAAAAATTTAAATCCCCGGAAAAATCCCCATAGTTTTAAAGGAAGTTCGAAAAAGTTTTAAAATAAAAATTTATTTAGAATTCAGTTTAACAAAACGAAAACTTAAATATTGTAAAATGTAAACATAATAAAATATTCGGCCCTGTTCTGCATTCAGAATCATTTTGAATTAGAATTTTCTTTCAGAATAAAAAGTCTACAACTTTGATGTTCTTAAAACATGAAATATTTTTGTTCTGAATTGTTTGTTTTTAAAATCACAAGGTATTTGCATTCTAATTCAAAACTGATATTTTTCTTCTGAATTGATTTACAGAAACCCAAAAATTCTGAAATGTTTTATGTTTGCCTGGATTCTGTTTACAGAACAGGGCCGATTATATTATTATTAAATTATAAATATTATATTATTATTATTTTAATAATAATTAGTTATAAAAAAAAAGATTATGACAAATGAGATCTGGATTTTGATCTGGACATTGGTTAAAAGTCATTAAGGCTTAGTATATCAAATATTTAAGTCTCATAATCTTCAGATTCATCTACTTCATTATTTGTTTTGTACATAGTTTTAGTATTTCTCGTTATTTCTTCTCCACTGCTTCTATTCTTTTCAGCAACGCCAAATATCAAAAATGTTTGTTACTGGTTTTATTGTTGTCATCACGTACAGACTTGCCAGTAAAACATTTTGATATTTTCTGGGACTGACAAGTGCATAGAGTAAATCTTACTATAGAGAATATTTGACTCATCTGACGTTTCCTTTCACACTCTTCGTGATGCAGTCGGTGTGATAGAGAGATGTTTGACGAAAAGTGACATACACCAGGTGGAATTACAATAACTTCTGACTTTAATTTTTCATGTCGTTTTGGTGAAAAACTGTGAACTGAGTTACGACCTATCTTTATCTTGCAAATATTTCACTAACATATAATTTGTCTACGTACTCCATTCTATTTTTAACGCACGTGTTGTTATTTCTGGTTGTCAAAATTTATCGAAATTTCAAAATTCTGGTCCCAAACAATTATCAAATAATTGTATTCTGCATTCAGAATAAAAAACTTTGCCGTAGTAGCCCTGTAATTTATTTTGCCTACGAAATTTTCGCAAAGAGCTGAGTACCAGCAAACGAAAAGTGAACGAAATTTCGTGAAATTTTCGTTAGTTTTTATACACGTTCTTCTTATTGCAATACAAATTTCATAAAAACTGAATACCGGGCTTAAAAGTGATAACTGGAGATGGAGATAATGGGGGTAATTATAACAAATACGTAAAATTTACTGATTGCTGTTCCTCATCAAGTTCCTCGTCATATGGAAGTGTAAAGCCCGGTATACAGTTCTTAAGAAATTTTCGTTCCCATAAGAAGTACGTGTACAAAAAGTTCTGTGCAAATTTAAAGTCTTTCAACAACGTTCTAATTGTTGTCTCGTAAAGATGCCGGTGTCATATTGGTATCCTACCAAGAAAATTTGTATCCTACACAGAAAAACTAACCATCGGTAATATTGCCCAATTTGGATTTGGTGGTATTACTGCCTAAATCTAAAGTGCAAAACACACTACCAACAACCATGCTAAATATACATATGAACGTTGGCAAATCTCCTGTTTCTTATTTGAATATCAAGATCTGAGGCAGCGGCATTCGACTGGATACCATACGCAAGAGCGAGACGAATACACAATTTTAAGAACTTGTATGTATTACTACTGTGCCGCTGTGTATGTACTCCATTAATTTATGAAACGAAAGACAAAAAAGGAATTTTGTCAGTTTCTAAGCGTTCTTTTTATTTAATTTCATCAAAAAAGGAACATTTTCAATTTGATAAAGAATTGTGAGTAAAAATTTATTATTAACAACGAACACATTTACATTGGCCAAGATTCTATTGTAAAGTTTGTGTAATTACAAAAGTGTGACTTGTTTTGTTTGTGTCTTCTTAAACACTCGATTGACGATTCGTCACAGGCACTTAGCCAGCGGCAAGTTTTGAATAAGCGTCAGGAGCCCGGGACTATAGTAAGGGTAAAGTTTGCTTAAACGTTATGGTATTAAAAAAATTTAGCATTCAATAAATACTTCTATAACTAAAAACAACAATTTATTTCTGTAAATAATGAAAACATGGATTAAAGATTTGGCAAGAATGCACATTTCACTTATAAATGAATATAATTCACCCACAACAAATTCTGTAAATTTCCCTAATATCAGACCATGAATTTTGCTAACTTTACACAAGGTTTTTTTTCTGTGTAGCATAATAATTTATTTAAAAATGTGCTAAAAGTATTTATTTAAATAAATTTACTATTTCCAATGTCTCCTTAGCAACATTTTCGTTCACGAGAATTGACGAGAACATTTACCTGGCGGCACTTTTTGATGTAATTTTTTGAAATTTAACATTTAATAACATTACAATTGTTTATGTCGGAATTTAAGCGGGAAATTGAAATGACATTTAATATCGCTTAGCTCCTCCGTATAAATTAAGCTACATATTATTAACTTTAGCGGGGTAAACAAAAAACACACCTATTGTAAAGGTTGACATACTGATAGCATACTTTCGGTTGCTTCCGTTTCCAACTCCTTTATAAGCGTTCGTTAAATTGCATATCACCATTTATTCTTCCTTAACTATTTCGGCCATTTGAGCTTTTCTTCGTTCAATGATCAGGTACATCTCTTAACATTGTTCATTGTTGTACTCAGTTATATTTTAGACGCTCGTCCGTTCGCGCGTGATTTATACTGTTACTTTGGCATTGCGATATAAAAGATTGCAAGTACATAATTAGTGAAATTATTGATTAAATATTGAACAGTTATTAAAGTTCCACAAATTTTATTGGAATTTGATTGTATCTTATTAGATTTCCTACTGTTTTCGGTAATCGTAGTTGTTCGTCGCGTCGTTTAATCATGTGTTATGTCGTTAAATGTGTGTGTAACTTCAAATGGATTCCATAGTATTGCCGAGAAGTAGAATGTGTTAAAAAACCAAGAATAGGAAATAATAAAATACAAATACCGTTTAAGAGAATAACAACAAATAATCGCAACGTACAAAAGTAACAGCGGTTTTTCGTGAGAGTCGTGAGTTTTATGTGTGCGTTCGCTTTGTTTTGTCATTCGATTTCGTTTTATTCGTAACAAAGGTAAGTAAACTGTTTGTAAGTTTTTGTTTCTGGCTTATACAAATTGTGACCACCGAAATTTGTAGCGGAGATTATGATCTACATTTTTCAAATATAAATCATCATACATTCTTTATGCAAAACGTCGTGTTTGATTGAATCTTAATGTGTCAACGTTCGAGGTGTTGAGCAGAAATTTCCCACCATTGCTGTGTGCTACTCACCGTCTTCAATTTACATACATTTTCTTCGACAAGTATGACTTGACAGTTTTAACAGTTCTGCTTTTAACAAAAAAAGCTTTCGGGAATCTGAAAGCTTTCATTTAATTACACCACCATAAATTTTACCACATGGACTGCAGAATAACTTATGATTTTTTTTCACGATGTTTCTGTTTAAGGTTGTGTGTTTTACCGAAAGTTTTTCGCCGTGGTAGATAGTGTTGAATAATTGTTTGTGTGGGGACGAAATATTTGTGTTTAAGCTGTGCACAAATCTAATATGAAACGTTTTACAATAGTAATTATTTGTATATACAATACCGAGTATTTTAGCCATACACTCAACAATCATTTAAAAAAAAATACTCAATATGACGAAAATAATAAAAACAAAACCAACCAATAAATTAAACAAGAAACAAATATCAAAGTATGTATTTCGTGTTTTGTGTCCCAGGGTCGTAAGTCATCGTATACAAATCGTTTTACTCTATGATACGGACTATGCACATAGGGATGCAATGAAATTAATGGAGCAAATTTAGTTTTTCAAATAAACCTCGATCGGCTTCATTTGCAGTTTCGTGTAAAATTACGCGGTGAAAATTTGAGGCAAATCGGATAACTCTAATGGCCAGTTTTTAAGTGGGTAGTTAACTATCGGATTACTTAATGTTAATTCTAAGTTAATTAGAGGTTAACTTTTCATTTTGTTTTTCAGTGGTGAGTTAAAAGTCGCCATATTGTCAACTAATATTGCAACCCTTGTATTCTTATTGGAAAAAACGTGTGTTTTGGGATAAATACCAAAACAACAAAGGGGAACAAACAAAATGGAATTATGTAAAATAAGAAATAGATGCATAAAATCGAAGTCATTTTAACAAAAATGTGTAAAAAACTATATAGGCGCAACAATTTAACGATCTAGACTCAACGTATGTGTACAAATACGCAAATCTGAAACATGTATTTTATACAACTTTCATTTCTCACTTTGACCGTCAGTAATTTGATAGTCAAAATAATATGGTTCTGACTATAAGTTAACCAAACAACATTGGGTGGTTAAATCATAGTTAAACAATGACTAAAAAACACAATTCGATGTTTAACCACAATTTAACTAAGAAACGAAAATCACCACTGACTGAAAAACTGGCCATAGGGGGCAACTTTTGAGTGGTTATTTAAATTGGTAATTATTGCTTATGATTTATGTTTGATCTAACTTTAAATAGGAAAAAGTTTTTCAGTGCTTTGTCAAATAATCTTACCACCTACTTACATATATGGCAACAGTAGCAATTGTCGCGAAATATAGTCAGTATTCATACATTTATCATCACATCGTTACAATGCATCAAGCTGACGTAATTTTCAAAAGAAAAGTAAAGTGATAAAATACAACATATTTATTGAAATTTTTAAATATTTGAGCAGAAATCAGACCTAACTCCATTACGAGTTAAATGATGCACAATTGTGATTATAATTTTTCTGATTAACAATTAAAGAAGCTTCCTGATTGTGCCATTTTTGTTTTCTGTCAAAATCAAATGACACCTGATCACAGTTTAACAGCCCAACTTTGGATGCTTAAGGCCCCTATTTAGTTGTTGCAAAATTTCAGTAAGAAATTTTGCCAATTTTCTCTAAACGGAAAATTTTATTGCTGAGAGTTACCACGTACCTATCTTTGATTAACCTTTATTTATAATTCCTCTACGAACTCCATTTTATGCATGTGGTGTTACTTTTGGTTGTTAAAATTATAAAAATGTCAAAATTCCGGTCTGAGACAATTATCAAACAATTGTTTTTGTGCGAAGCTGCTTTGGCGAAGCCACCCTGTAATCATAGAGTAATGCCATATAGAGGTGCCATCTTTCGCATCTGACGTTCCGTTTCACACTCTTCGTGGTGCGGTCAGTGCGATAGAGAGTTATTTGAAGTAAATTGACTTACACCAGGTGAAATTACAAAAATTGTTGACGTAAATTTTTCATGTCGTTTTGATGAAAAACTTTGAAATTTAAAGGTATTTTGGACTTTTTTGTTATATTTTTGTTAGTACATATATGTTTGTGGTGTACTTACACAACAATTTTAACGCACTAAACGAAATGCCGTTGCTGATGCAACACACCAAACTTTATAAATTTACTGAGTCAAATCGTTTCTCTATACATCATTTCTCTATGCCTACAATTCCTTCGACGTTAAATAAGCATATATTTCTCTGAGAGTCATTAAAAAGAGTTATGAAATAAGGAACAGCTATAATATAGTCGAAAATTAGAAACCAACATTTCAAAATGCTTAGGATTTATTGAAGTAAAACCGAAAAATTACCGCATAATATATTGCTTTATTACTACAAAAATAATACTTATACTGTTTGTGAATTCAACCTAATATTTTGAACGGACTACAACTTTGACATTAGTGTGGTATTTATTATCAAAATGTTTACTAGCTCTGAAAGTAATCCAAAACTGAAATTTGTTTTTATGCAGCATTTGCTTGGAAGTTTGTACGCGAAACAGTAAACAATTCAAAACAGTACCAAATGCCAGCGAACAAAAATCAAAGGAAACCCTAAACAACGTGTAACTATAGTAATATATGTAAAACAATACGAGCATACCTCACGTCTTCTACTCATCATTTGATATATGACTACACATATAACCTTTCAGCTGTCAATATTTAGATTTTCTATTTCACACACCGTAAATTCAAAACAATTTACCAGGACCGAAATATTTTTAATGAACACACATAATTAATATTAATAAAGTATATCGATGGCTTAATATAAAAAGGGCCTAACTCGATTTTTTGTTACTTGACAGGAGAAGGAAAAAACTTAATAAAATCCGTAAAATTTTCGATACAACATAAAGTTTTAATGCAATTTCCAAAAATGTGTTGCTTCTTTTTATTAAAAATTGCATTAAAACTTTTTTTGTATCTAAAATTTTACGTATTTTATTAAGTTTTTTCCTTCGCCTGTCAAGTAACAAAAAATCGAGTTAGGCCCTTTTTATATTAAGCCATCGATATATGTATTACACAGTGCAACACAGTGCAAAAAAAATAACCATATACGGACACCACTACGTGATAAAAGACTAAAAAAAAAGACACGTGTCTCTCAATTTTTCCCAAAGTCATGCACTTTTTTTTTATGGGCCGCCAAAGATTTGGGGCCTCGGTATCATTTACGTAAAAATGTGATCATTTTCTCAGGCTCATATCTTGCAAACCGTTCAGAATTTCGATTTACTCTCTGATTGCGAACATATAAAATCAAAAAAACTTCACCTTCCAGATCAAAATCGCAAAAAACTTAAAAAAATTCGATTTTTTTTACCTTTTTTCCCGTGTTCAGGTCCATAGGTAGCAAACCGTTCAAAATTCAAGGAAACAATCAACTACAAAAATTTACCTAAGATCTCAATAAACAAATTTCTAGAACATATAAACTTCCTGGGAATTATTCTTAACACTGTTAATTATTCTTAACACTGTTTAATTTCATTTTTTTTACCTTTTTCTCCTGTTCAGGTCCATAGGTAGCAAAAAATGAAATATGCCTGGCCAGAACCATGTGTTTGTCCAAGGGTTAACACCGTTTAGGTAGCGCTTAGGTATCACGCGATCATGCACCGACAGCAGCAGCACAGGCAATGCAGTAAGCTCAGCACACGCAACAAGGGACGCAGCACACAATATAAAAGCGACACGACGCTCACATCGAGGCATTACACAGCGCAACGTCAACGAGAGCTCAGCGGTGAAAGTTATAAAGTGAAAGTGAAAGTGCTACAGTATAATTCGCACACAACATTGGCAAATGACAATTTCAATATGCAGTGTGAAAATATTGATTTATTTTGCTACGTTTGCGGTCATCAAACCAGAAAAAAAACATCTACAAGATTTCAGAAGGAAAAGAATCTTTTAACTAGTGAATTCAAAAGAGCATATACATTGTTTTTCGACGAAGTGGACTTGACCGGTGAAAATTACACACCTAATACAGTGTGTCGCCAATGTTATAACAATCTCATGGCATGGTTGAGTGGAGGCAGAGGTACTATGAAGTATTGTAAGCCGGTAAACTGGATTAATCGCCCAGGTGATCATGATGCAACCAGTTGCTATGCATGCGTAAATTACACATGTCGTCTAAATCGACATTCTGAGAAGAACAAAAGTTATAAAGCAACTGCAACAGCCACACTACCAGTGCTTGCACCTGAAAATTTTGTATCACCAAGGCCGCCAACTCCAGATCGTACTACAGAATTTACAGCAATGAGTACAGCAAGTGGTGTTACTTATGAAGATCCATTTGATACCGATTATGAGCCCCAACAGGGAAGAGATGGACCACAACTAATAACACAAATGGAAATGGATTTCATTGTGGCCATATTGGGATTATCGCAGCGACTTGCAATATTTTTGACAGCTTTTTCAAAGCAAAGAAAACTCACACATGCTAATGTTAACTCTACGGCGTAACGCAAACGACAAGCTGAATTTCAGATGCTCTAAATGATGACAATTCGTTCGCTTACTGCAACGATATAAAAGCTTTGGTGGTAAAAATGGGAATGAACTACATCGCTAGTGAGTGGAGATTATTTATTGATGGTTCTGTTTCAAGCTTGAAAGCAGTGTTGTTGCATGTGTCGAACCGAAAACCTTCCATTCCGCTAGCAATGGGTATCAACATGAAAGAAAGCTATGAAACATTGAAAGATATAATGGAAAAAATCAAATATTACGAAAATAAATGGAAGATTTGCTGTGATTTGAAGGTCATCAACATTTTGCAAGGGATCATCGATAAGGGCGGCTTCCCAAAATTCTTTTGTTTTCTTTGTAATTGGGATTCACGCTCACCTCTGAATCAATTCCAATGTAACTCGTGGAGGCCAAGAGGAAGTGTGGATGAACAAATACAACAACATAGACTGAAGAATGCACCTTTAATTGACAATACTCAAGACATCTTGCTGCCACCGCTCCACATAAAATTGGGAATTGTTAAAAAATTTATCGAAGTGGCCGTTGTAAATTGTCCAAACGCATTCGACTATTTGAAAAGCGTTTTCCCAAAGCGTAGCGAGGACAAAATTAAAAAAGGTATTGTAGTAAATTTAAAACGAATTTTTGTTCACCTAATTGTATTATTTACACTATGTTAATGTTTTCTTTTCTGTCTTTATTTTTTGTTTTCATTTAACAGGCGTACTTAATGGCCCTGACATTAGAAACCTATTCAAGAGCAACTTTGATTCATCGCTTGATGAAAATCATTCAATGGCATGGATTTACCTTCAGCGTGTATGCACCAGAGTCTTGGGAGGGGATCGAGACGCGGAACCGGAAGCAAGAGAATGGGTGAAACAAATGCTGCATTATTTTGAGATAATCGGCGCATCGATGACATTAAAGCTGCATTTTCTTCATTTTCATTTTGACGATTTTATCAAACAACTCCCTACCGAATCCGATGAGCAAGGAGAACGGTTTCACCAAACCACAATGCCCATGGAAAAACGGTACAAGGGCAAAAACCTCGACGCATTGCTTGCAGAGGTATGTTGGTGGAGTCACAAGATCACCCTGTATGATGTTAATGAAGTATTTGAAGAAGAAAGAGCTGATGATGGAGGGCAGTCTGGAAGCAACGTGCCTGTGGACACCATAATTGCTGAATCAGAGTCAGATTCGGACGACGATATGGATCCACAACTTAAGAGAGCGCGATTTGCAAGTCCAGGGCCATCAACATTATAAACATAATACGAATACTTTTTTTTAATATTTTTGTAATAGATAGCATAGTATCTCAATGTTGAAGTAAATAAAAAACAAATGAAATTAAAAAACGGTGTTAAGAATAATTCCCAGGAAGTTTATATGTTCTAGAAATTTGTTTATTGAGATCTTAGGTAAATTTTTGTAGTTGATTGTTTCCTTGAATTTTGAACGGTTTGCTACCTATGGACCTGAACACGGGAAAAAAGGTAAAAAAAAATCGAATTTTTTTTAAGTATTTTGCGATTTTGATCTGGAAGGTGAAGTTTTTTTGATTTTATATGTTCGCAATTTTTGTTCTTTATGACAAGAGCTACAACTTTGCCTCAGAGAGTTCAGAAATTCTGAACGGTTTGCAAGATATGAGCCTGAGAAAATGACCACATTTTTACGAAAATGATACCGAGGCCCCAAATCCTTGGCGGCCCATAAAAAAAAGTGCATGACTTTGGGAAAAATTGGGAAACACGGGTCTTTTTTTTTTTAGTCTTTTATCACGTAGTGGTGTCCGTATATGGTTATTTTGCCATGACTTAAAAAATTACACAGTGTTATAAAAATAAAATATGAGCTTTACATTAACAAGTTGTTAACATAAAAAAAGGAGCAGCAACCAAAAAAAAAAGAGCTAAAAATTCAATTCGGGTTAAGACTATTTATTACTGGCAATACTGGTTAAGACTATTGCTTTCCACATCAGTGTTACCATGTTGGCATAATTTGTGCTGTTTTAGTTAGTTAGTGTACGAACTAGACTGTCCAAAACCGAAACCGAAAAACCGGGGGAACCGGTAAACCGGAAGCCGGTTATTTTACGTCGGTTAACCGGTTAATCGGATTTTACTTAATATGTGTTTATATCTTGTAACCCTTCTGCACAAATTGGGTCAAAATGACCCAATTTTGAAGAACAAACGGCTAAAATCATGTCTTGGGATGGCTGCACGTTTATACAACTTTTTCATATCCTCAGTCAGGGCCTTCTGATGGATTTTACGTTAAAAAATTTTTTCGGCACTGGCTAATTTTTTTTTCATTACATTTTAAGTACTTTACCTACGCGTATACAATTTGTCTGTAATTTTGACCACCAATTCCCGCGAATCCTGCGAAGGAAGATTTAGTAGGCGACACTCCCAGTTCATCGGAGATCATTAAATTTCAAAATTTTCCTCATCCTTGTTGCGTAATTGGGAAAAAGACAAAGATGTTTTTGTTTGTCCACATACCAAAAACTCAAGCAAGCATTCAATCCGTTCCAATGTAAGCAAAAATTGTTTATGCAAACAACATTATGTGTAAAAGTATAAGCAATTTTGGAATTAAGAAGTATAAGAAATTTTGGAATTAAGGGTGGTATTCTATAAGTCGTGAATCAGTCACTTCACGTTATTTTTTTTCGTTTTGGTAGTTTATAAAACGTTACAGCTGTTCGGTGACTACCTGCGTTTAGTTACGTTATTTAATGGGTAGTTTATAAAACGCAGCGCAACGTTTTTGATCACTTCAGCTGCCAAGTTGAACACGCCACAGCTCTTCGCGTTAGTTGAAGAAATATCAAATTTAAAGAAAAATGTCGATCGATGATAGGCAGATGGAAGTATTTTGCATTTCATTGCTTGTAAGTAGTTGTCAATTTTGGCTGAAATGCATTATATGCTGTTTGCAAATTATACTGTTTACTGTTTACGCACTGAAATTTTTATTTACATTAATAAAATTAGAAATGGAAAGTTGAAATAAATAATGCCTTTTAAATCTATTAGAATTATATTTAAAAAATTATAGACACCAGTTGATGTTGACAATAATAAACAAAGGAACCAATACATTACAACCAATACATACCGTCAAATGGCACGTGTTTTTGAAAAGACAACTAATTTAATATAGATGGGGAAATTTATTTGACATTGTAAGCCAAAATAACAGGTTTTTTTACACATTTTATATGAATATTGTTGGAATTTGCAGTATTATAAATAATAGCAATCTTAAAATCTGTTGATCTACTGAAATAGAGCTAAATTTTTTAGTCTTTTTCATTCTTCACATTTCACTCAAAATAACTTTTTCTAGTCTATAATTGTTTATTTTAGTTGGGCAACTCTATAAACCACAAATGTCAGTGACAGATTTCGTAAGCGAACGCAAGCGCGAAGTGATGTATAAACTACCATTTTTTGACTTTGGCGTTCGCGTTGGCTTCTGAGTTTACGTTCACTTTCGGGACTTTTAGAATACTACCCTAAGAAACATGATTTCTATTTTGAAATATAATCTAAATGACATATCCAACTAATTTTTTTTTAAAAAGATTTTATGATTTGAAGTAGAATTAATTAAGAATTAATTAAGCTTTTCAAACATTTTTTTTAATCAATTTCAAAATTAAAATTGTTTGATAAACTTAATAAGGTTTTCATACATGAAAATCTATTTCAAATTTGAATACGATTTACGATTTAAAATCAGTTTAATGCGAATTTGAATAAAACTTTCAAATTTTATATTAAACACGCATTCCAAATTGGAATATGATTATATATTTTAAAAAATGCGATGATTTCTCCAACCTTTCGTATGATATTTAAAATTAAAATGTTCGAGTGTTACGTCTATTTTAAATTATTTTATTTTTCAATATTTCGGCACCCATTGGGTTGCATCGTCAGGAAAAAGGGGCACAATTATTAATTAAAAATTTCATTTTAATTTTTTGTAACAATGTAAACCATTTATATAGGCGACGGCGTGAGCTTCAAGAAAGTTTTGGTGGCGGCGACGCGTCGGAAAAATTTCGATCGGCTTCTGTCTGTCAAACAATTGATTTTTTTTGTGTGTTTTTATTGTTGCATTTTTTTAGTAACTAACAATGTTGCATCAAAATGTACACCAGTTTAAAATGAGTTTAAAAATTAAACTTCGATTTCTACAGATTAAAATTGTATGGGTAATCTTTTGGGTTAGTGTGTGTTAACAGAGTTAACCTTCGAAATGCGTTAAGCTTGTTTAGTGTAAATGCCGTATTAAGATATAACTAACCTGAACAACCGTCCCGCCTGGCTTGAATCTACTTTATAATAACAAAATTATTATATACAAAACAAATCACCTTAATTAATATATTTAGACTTATTTTACTATACATAAGTATTTTTATTTAAAACAAAAAAATCTGTTTTTTTACCGTTATGTCGCGCTTTTGGGTCACAACCAGCTGGTCAGGTTAGGTACAACAGCTGTTTAAATTTTCAATTGAAGATAAGCGCCCTTTTCTTGGAGTATATTCTGGATACAGAATTACAAAAGACTAAAATGCAAAATTAAGCATAATGGTTTCGCAAACGGCAAAAGTTTTGAGGACATTTGGCATAATTTTTTAGTCGGTCTCTGGCAACGCTTTTCCATATACACTGATTTTGACAAAAGAAAATCGTTTGATTTGATAGGACAGTCTATCAACACCTTAAGCATTATCCACGTTTTATGCACCCGCACAGCAGCATTGCCATTCATTGTATCTATGACATTTCTTTAGTTGCTGTTGTAGTTTCGCGCTAATTGACCGTGTTTCGTTTCGTTACCGTGCAATTTTGTGTTAACTGTTATGTGTTTATCCATTGAAAATTAATTATTACTTTCAATTTCATTAATTGGCTTGGTACTATTTAAACGGTTTATTTAAAATTGTGTTAAGTTATATGCATTTTTCTGTGTACATTTCGTGCATTTCTATTCTTGTAATTTTCTGTAATGCTCTGTCTGCACTGCACTATATAAACAATTGTGACGTCAGACTTTAATTTTTACGCCAAACATTTTTCGATTATTATTATTATCTAATTGTGTGCATTGAAATGAACTCAAATTATATACATATGCACCTCATAATACGAGTAATTAATAGAGAATGTCTCGTGAAAAATGCACTAGAAGAGAAATCGTTTATCACTGCAAATTGAGGAAATATTTATGGCAAGAGCTATTGAGACTACAAACCTTTAACATTTCAGAGAGAACAATTTCTGTTTACAATTTGGTTTTGTTTACATCGTTTGTAAGGTGCGTAGGTTATATTGGGTTGTTTTCATAGCATATGATTTTATTTTTGTTAAACTATTTGAGGTCTGTTTTTCTAAAAGATGCATCGAAAATCAGATTAAAAAATAAACAATGGAAGAGAGGAACAATTTTAATGCATATTAGTAATTTAAGAAAGATTTGGACACAAATATTGAAAAGGGTTCCCGGAGAAAGTACTCCACAAGTCCCGAAAGTTACCGTAAACACAAACGGGAACGCTAAAGTCAGATAATGGTACTTCATATAGAGGGCGGTTCAATAAGTCCGTGACTTTTCGAACTTCCCTCATAATTATATGAAATGCAACACTGCTCACCAAGTACCACCTGTTAACAGACTACTGTCAAATTTTGAGCAAGTTCCGTCATTTACTTTGCGTTTAACAGCTGTTCAAAACATTCAACTCAAATTTTTTAAATGGAAAAAAGTGAATTTCGAGTGCTCATTAAACATTATTTTATGCGGAAAAAAACCATCAATCAAACCAAGGAAAAGCTTGATAAATGCTATGGGGACTCTGCACCATCGATTTCAATGGTAAAAACGTGGTTTGCTGACTTTCGTTGAGGTCGCACAAGTACAAATGACGCTGAACTTTCTGGACTGCCAATTGAGGTCAATACACCCGAAAATGTCGAAAAAATCAACGATATGGTGTTGGCCGATCGAAGAGTTAAAGTGCGTGAGTTTGTTGATGCCATAGGCATTTCATATGGCAGTGTGGTTTCGATTTTAAATGATCAGTTGGGTTTATGAAAGCTGTCTGCAAGATGTGTGCCGCGTTTTCTCTCAATTGACCATAAACGCACGGGTGCAAACGTGTGTAGTCTCAATGGCAAAATTACATGAATTGGGCTACGAATTGGTACCTCATCCGCCATATTCTCCGGATTTAGACCCCAGTGACTATTTCATACTTCAAAACCTAAAGAAATGGCTCGGTGGAAAGAGATTTAGCTCCAACGATGAAATTTTTGATCAAACAATTGCCTATTTTATAGACCTCGTAAAATCCTATTTTTTGGAAGGGATGGAAAAATTGGAGAAACGATGGACTAAGTGTATTGAGCTAAGAGGAGATTATTTTGAAAAATAAATTTTTTTTTGGAAAAAAGTCATCGTCTTATTGATCCGCCCTCGTATCACTTCGCTCTTGCGTTCGATTACGAAAGTTGTCACTGACATTTGTGCTTTATCGAGTTGCCCAAGTAAAATAACACATGATAGATTAGAAAGAGATATTTTGAGTGAACTGAACACCATGAAAAAGAGTTTAAAAAAGTTAGCTCTATTTCAATAGATCAACAGATTTTATGAATCTTATTGTTTATAATAGAGTAAATACAAACAATAAGGCTGTTTTTTTATTCCCTTAAGCTATCGCCACTTACGACTTTCCAAATAAAACGATCCACACTTAATACTACGCAATGTGGCAAAATTTGCTGTAATGGGTGAAAAAAATGCGATACGGCAACACGTTCGTAGCCTGTGCCAGCAAACACATGGTTGCAGCAGATGTTGTTGTAATTGTGAGCAGCAACAACAGACATTTTATTTTCGATCATTCGTTTCAGTTGTTAAACTCTACACATATATATAACAACAATACAACAAAGGATAAAAACAAAATACATAAGATTTTGAGAAGTGAAACGAAAAATGACATGGAAAACATTTCATCACCTGTTTAAACGACTATACCTAGTAAATAATTCTACCATGATCAATATGTATAACATTTTCCAAGCGTTGTTGTGAACGATTTATTTTCAATTTTGTTTTCTATCGGAAATAAAAGGCTATCCTTCAAACTTAGAGATGTAAAAGTATACGTAGTCTTCGATTAAACAAAACAATTTTAATGAACTTAAAACGTCTAATTCATTTTGCAAATTTCTGCTTTTGGGTCTCGCCTTGATAACATTCTCATTCGCAAGAAATGATAACAAAATTTATCTAAGATAACTTTTTGTTGCCATTTCTTGAAATTTAACATGTGGCATTATTGTCATTGCACAAGTCGGAATTTAAGTGGGAAATTTAAATGCCACTTAATATCGCTTAGCTGTCCCGTGCAAATTAAGCTATCATTAACTTTAGCGGGGTAAAAAAAACACACTTAATATGTATATAAGGAAATGCCCATAAAGTGTTTAAAAACCCTAAGTATTTTAGGTTGGCAATGTCGAATAAATTTTCCAATCTGTATTAAATTAAATGTCTTTGCAAAAAAAACTGTGTCCTTTGGCCGTACTTAAAATATATTGATTCTATTGTTAATAATGTGTTAATATCAACTGATGTTTATAATTTTTGTAAATATAATTATAATAGTTTTGCAACCCATTATTTCTGTGGTCACCAACAATAACAGCCTAACTCGAGTTAGGACAAAATTGGAAAAAAAATGTTGAGAAGTCACCGTTCTCAAATAAGCAACTCTATTTTGTTAAGAAGTAAGTAAAATACTTCGTTTCCTTGTTATCTGTAACAAAGTTATCACAAAAACTCCGACTCCTGATTTCCAGTAAAGATATTAAACTTTAAACTGCTCTCCCTGAAAAATTTTAGAATCGACTTAGGCTGTTATTGTTTGTGACCACAGATTTATTTGTACTTTCCATTTGAAAGTTTAATATTGTAAATAAGAATTCCAGTGAGTAATCAAAATAAATGTGTCTGTAAACAAGTTGCCAAAATGTAGCGAAATCTACTTGAATGTCAAAATATGTATGTATACCTGAACACATAAGATTTCGAAGACGATTCTAGAATCTTTTGTGCTGAAATGTGGTGTCCATTAATATGCACCACAGATGTCGCTCCACAAAAATAAAGACACTATCAAAATTGTTGGAGAAATACCTTTCATTTGATCTAGATGTCCCTAAATGGACCCGTTGTTTGATCACGTGGACCGTTCCGACCACGAGGTCCGTTCGTAAAAAATAAAATATTTTCTGAGTTCTTATATTTTTCTCTAATTTTTGTTTTTACCAAGTTTTGAGCCTCGTCCGAACTGATTTGTGCCCATATCTTCCTTTAACCATAATTTTGTTTGTAAGTAACACGTGCATGTTTGATATATCGCGGTATCATATCACAATGGTGTGGAATCAGGAGTCACCGGTTCGTACTTCTTCGAAAATGATGCCGTAAGTATGTTACGATGAACGTTGACATGATAAACAAACTTTTTGTGGCCTGAATTAGATAATAATAAAGTATGTGATTTCAACAGGACGGGTCCACTTGCGACACAGACCATGAAACAATGGCCCTATTGCGTAAGAAGTTCCCAGGACGAATTATCTCACGAAACAACGAGGTCAAATGATAGCCCAGATTTTGACACCATTGAACTTAATTCTCTGGTGCTGTGTGAAGAGTATGGTCTGGGAACTGAAGAACGAAATCATACGCGTTATACATACATCATATACAGCTCGAACTATGCCGAAAAGCCAAAGAAACTAATGGTACGCGCATTCTGTGTAGTAAGAGAAGTCCTGGTGGGCATTTAACAGATATTGTATTCCGTACATAAATGCCACAGAAAATATTTCCGACAAATACTGGTCGTTTATTTATAGAAGAAAATCTCCCGTCTTATTGAATCACCCTATACCATGCCTGCCGTTTCTTCGTGACCCATTGACAGCCTCTAATTGCAGTCACAGTTTAAAACGTAGGTTCGCACGCAGCAGTACTACACCTATGGTCGCCACAGATGCAAACAATTCATATGTATCTTTGAACGCCTCTCGCTGCCTGTAGAAAACTTGCATTGTGGTTTAAATGTGATTCCCTCGACGACTCAAATAGGATTTGACCACGGTAACCTCTTTCCTTGATGAAATTGTTAGACCTTAAAAATCAGTCAAAATTGTGATTTGGATATAAATACATAACACTCATATTTCACAAGCAACAACATAGTGTTGCGTAAGTTCTTTATCACTTACTAAAATTTTCAACGGTACCATTTTACCGTATATAACCTGATCAACCGTCCCGCCTTTTGTAGGTGTCTTATTCCGACTTGAATCTAAAATAACAATAGGATTATATACAAAATATAACTTCTTATTTTATATATTCGGAATTATTGGGACTGAATACTAGGGATGTGCGATTAATCGATTTTTTAAAATGTTGGTTAATCGATATCGATAATAGAATAATTCGAAATTAGTTTTGTTAATCACAATGATTAATCATATTTGAATAACTGTATTCATCAATTAAATGATTTTGAGAGAACAAACAAATTATTTCTACCATGATCAATATGTATAACATTTACCGCGCGTTGTTGTGAACAATTTAGTACCAATTTTGTTTTCAATCGGAAATAAAAATCTATCCTTCAAATTTAGAGATATAAAAGTCTACGTAGTCATCCATTAAATAAAATAATTTTAATAAACTTACCATGTGTAAGGCATTTTGCAAATTTCTGCGTGTCTCTGCTTGATAACATTTTCATTCGCAAGAAATGATAGCAATATTTATCTAAGATAACATTTTGTAGCCATTTCTTGAAATTGAACATGTGGCAACATTGTCATTGCTCAAGTCGGAATTTAAGTGGGAAATTGAAATGACACTTAATATCGCTTAGCTGTCCCGTTCAAATTAAGCTATAATTAACTTTAGCGGGGTAAAAAACATACTTTATATCATTCAGAAACTAGATGGCGCTTTAGATTGAATTGTGTTATTAAACTAAATTGTAATTTATACTAAAATATCTGTGGCTTAGAAAATAATCCTTGTAATATGACATTTTATACAATTTTTAAACGAAAAATTGTTTAAGCTGTAATTCCATTTTTTTCCAAAATGGTGTATTATGAGGTGTATTTTTTGGCATAACACCCGCAAATGGATTCCTATTGGTATCAAATATACCAACCGAAGAAAGATAATTTTTTCCTTTTTTTTCAGCTACGTACTTTTTTCGAAGTCGCCCAATGTGGAGACGAAATATTGGAAATAAATAAGCAATACTTGCAATAATAAGAATTACTAAAAAAAAATCCATATCTGCTGTAGGTGTAATTTCGTGCGAGTAAAAGATACCTGAGTCTGGCCTGTATGAAAGCCTGGCATTGGCACAGGTAATGCTCCTTCGTCTCATCGTTCTCCCTACATTCAATATTTCCCACTTGTGGGCTCGTAAGACTGAGTGTCCCATTAACACTCCCATAATCTTGCTCATTTCCAACTTTCCCAGTTTCAGCAGGCCTTTTGTCTTTACCCCATCGGGGTCTCCCCATAGGATCCTTGTTATCCTGCCCAATGTTTACTGATTCCACAGGGCTCTGTGGGCCGATTCCGCTCATTGGCACAATTCAGCATTTCGCGCTCTCCAGGCTCAACGTGTGAAGTTTCCTCGCTATTGTTGCCAGAATGTTCTGAAAATGGGCGTTTTAGCACAAAATCGGCACATTTAGCACAAAATCATATTTCTTTCAAATCTTTCTTCTGGCAGATCTGATTAGCTGCAACTCTCACACCGGTTAATAATCTGTAAATGCCTACTCAACTGGAGGAAATGGGCGAGATTGCCACGCCCGTTCTGGTACCTCCCATACAAAAGAGGGTGTTCGTCCGGATTGTCAATCCGATCAATCGCGTGAAACACTTGCGACCGTAATGAAATTAGGTATAAGGCTTCAGTTTATCAAACGCCAATCACCGATTAAAACAAGGATGATTTTGCCACGCCCATTGTGGTACCTCCCATACAAAAGTTGTTTGGCTGTCTGGTTGTTCGGCACGAGAAGTCCCGCAAACCCGAACCAATCTTTATGAAAGTTTGTACTAGTCAATATTTAGTCAAATAAAACACTCGTATAGAAAATTCTGGCACTTCCCGTATAAAAGTTGGGCGGATGACCGGTTGATCGACACGATAACTCTCGTGAACTATAACCGATCTTAATAAAATTCGGTACTAGACAATATTTTGCTATAAGGTACTATGAAATTAATATCTGACTACTGTACCACGCCCAGTTTCGTACCTCCCATGCAAAAGTTGAGCGTATTTGCAGTTTGCCGACTCGATATAAATATTCGGAGGGAAACTAATTTGCGTATTCAATAATATTTAGTGCAATGTCAATCTGGTATTGAATATGGCCACTTTTGAGTATGCCCGTTTTTTAACAAAACTCCCACGCAATGGATGACTGAGGGTATGATTAAGTCGGTTCACCCGACTGAAACTTATGTACTGGTTTTTGTTGAAACTTGGCTTACTCCTGCGTTTGCGGATGGTGAATTTTTTAATACATATTTGTATAAAGTATTTCGTAACGATAGCAATTTTGCCGCAACAGGCTGTTCCCGTGGTGGTGTGTTGATAGCAGTTAAAAACTGTTTCAAATCCCTTTCGCTTCAACTGCCTAACAATGATACCCGTTGGGATCAACTTTGTGTGAAAATTTATGGCTTGATTGGTTCGCTCTTCGTTTTTGCATCCTACATACCTCCCAACAGTATACCTGATTTGTATGAAGCACATATGGAGAATATCGTCAAATTGGCTCCAGATGGTGATCAAGATGGATGTATTGTTAATTAGTATGGTGTTCATTTCCTAATTCCCCTTTTCTTTGTGTTAACAATGTGAATTTTGCTTATGAAATTAATTTTATTGATGCAGTATATAGTATTGACTTACTCCAAGTTAATTTTTTCTCTAATGCTTTAAATAGACCTTTACAGCCTGTTTTTGTAACTATTGTGTGTAGGCAGACGATAATTCTCACCCGAACGATCATGTTTTTATTTGAGTTCATTAATGTTTTTTGTCTGGCAGAGAAAGCTCTTTTTCCCTAATTTTACTCATTGCCCTTATGTCAAAATACATTGTTGCCAACGTGTTATTGGTGTTGATTTGAAAAGCTCTTTGTACTGAAAAAAACAAAAATTTTGCAAACCCGAGGCAACGCTGCTACATCAGCTGTTCAACTGGAAGCAGATGTTTGCAACCAAACGAAAACAAACAAACAAAACAAGTGAAACAATTTGCAAACAGAAAAGTGAGAAAATAAAAGTAAAGTACAAAAATAAAGTTACAGTGCAGTTATTAAAAAATATAAAAAATGATTCCTTCTGTGGACCTTAACCGCAGGAAATTGCGAGATTTTATAAAAATACTTACTTTTTTTTGTTGGACGCTTCCATTTTAGTTAAAAATTGTTATTTGATTTAAAAATATTTTTCACAATACAATTTGTAAACAAAACAACCAAACGAAACAAAGCAGACAATTGGTAATTTCTGATTGCCTAATCTGACGTTTTGTTTCGCTTGTGTATGACTTAGCTGAACCCATAGAGTAAATATGGGTAGAGAAAATCTTTCACTCACCAAATTTCTGACATTTGTCCTCGTGTGATGTATACGTTTGATGTTGAAAAGAATTGCTTTACTAATACCAGATAGAGGCAATGGTTCAAAACAACGAACAAAATAACAACACCGGCATTTCGTTTTGTGTGTTAAAATTAATGTGTTAAATACAACACAAATGTATGCAAACAATAACAGTCAATAAAAAAGTTTAAAACACATTTAAATTTCACATTTTTTCACCAAAATGGCATGAAAAATTAAAGCAAGAAGTTATTGTAATTCCACCTGGTGTATATCACTTTTCGTCAAACATCTCTCTATCACACCGACCGCATCACGAAGAGTGTGAAATGAAACGTCAGATGAGAGAATAAGTTTATCTAGGTATGTACCAAAGTATACAAGCAAAACAAAAGCTCTTTTTGTTTGCACTCAAAAAAATGCAAAAGAAAACCAAATATTTTTTTTGATCGTCTTTAGGCAAACGATTGGTGTAAAAACATGTTTCAAAAACAGGCTGTTAGATCTAGTTTTTATTAGCAAAAATTTAAAGTTTTCAATGGATAAGTGTAATCATCCAATCAGTATCCCTGATGCTCATCATGCTGCAATTATTCTAATTGCGGAATTTTATTCTTTTCGTAACATAACGCATTTTAAATATGAATTTGATTTTAATCGTTGCGATTATCTTCTGATTAATGCAAAGCTTACAAATATTGATTGGTTGAGTGTTCTTCTAAATAAACCTTCGGATGTTTGTTATTCTGCTTTTCTTGAAAATATTAATAATATATGTAATACTTATAAATTTATTCAAGCTCAAGACCTTTTTAAATAATATAAAGCTTATTATCTTTATATTACTTTCAAAAAAGTCGAGCATAAAAATGCTCCAATGATACCAAGGCTGTCTGTATAGCTATTTCGGATCTTGCCAAGATCTTCATCAGCAGACGTTTTTGGTATGTTTTTGGTGAATTCTTCAAAAATATATATCCAGAAACACTCATCATATTAATGAGAATTCCTTTATATACTCGTTTGAAGAATACCAAGCACTACCATTGGAACACCTTCATGCACAACTCTTTTTATCATGCCGTAAAACCATTGGTTTTAATCAGACATGATTTGTTTTTGTTATGTCATTACAAAAAACAACAAAACAGAGGGTTGCCATCAACAATATTATTGTTTCAAGCTTGCGGTGCTCATCGTCAACTTTCATCATTTCCCTTACGGGAATTTTTATTCGGTCTGTTTTCTAATACTTATAAATTTATTCAAGCTCAAGACCTTTTTAAATAATATAAAGCTTATTATCTTTATATTACTTTCAAAAAAGTCGAGCATAAAAATGCTCCAATGATACCAAGGCTGTCTGTATAGCTAAAGAATTTAAGAAACGAGTTTAATACTATTTTCCAATCGACTAATTCTGTAGAGAGCAAACGGATGTTTGACCATTATGCTAGAGAATTTTCGTTTTTAAACAAGTTTTTATACAAACAATACATTGTGAATTTTGAAGGTGAAATCAAAAACAATCCCAAGTCCATTTTTCAATTTATTAAATCTAAAAAAATCTACTAGTGATTTTCCGTCGGTGATGTGCTGTGGTGATAGACAAGGAGTTACCACTAAAGAACAACCTAATCTTTTTGCGGATTTCTTTAAATCTAATGTTCAGTCTTCTTATCATACTGTCGATTCGGGACTATTGGATAATATTAAATCTGTGACTGACATGGGAAGCTTAAGGGTATCTGAGGGTGATGTTTTGTCTGCTATATGTATTTTAAAAGGATCTTGTAAGGAGGATATACGGGCAATGCCGTAATAATTTATGTATTCCATTGGCATATATATTTAATCTTTCTTTAATGCAGTTCATATTTCTTGATAGATTGAAGATTTCCTTCATTACGTCGGGCCTTAAAAGTGATATAAGCAATTCTTGACCTATTTCGAAACTATCTACCATTTCGAAAATTTTTGAACACATTGTTAATCAAAAATGGATTAATTCAATGCCCCCAGTTCTCTCAGATGCGCAACACGGCTTTATAAAAAAACGCTCGACTGTAACCAATCTATAAGTTTTTACAAATTACTACATTTTGAATTAGCGCGTCAAGTTGATACTATTTACTTCGATTTTTGAAAACATTTGATAAGGTCTACCACATTATCCTTTTAATGAAGCTGGAAAAGATGGGAATTCATTCAGCTTTTCTTTCAGGGATCAGTACATATCTTTCCAATAGGCGTTCATGTGTGACTATAGATGGTTTTAATTCAGATTTCTACATTGCTATTTCCGGCGTACCTCAGGGCAGTATTCTTTGTCCGTTATTCTATATTCTATTTATGAATGACATAGACTCGTGCTTCAAATTTGATAAATTCCTTTTAAGTTCACAATCTAAAATCTTTCAATCAACAATAGAGTCTAAACATAATCAAACACGCTACAGACGACGACATTTTTTCTACATAGGTTTCTTATGGCAGGGAAACGACTCGCCGCTAGAATAGAATCTTTTCTAATTTCTTGTCGGCGCACTTACGAAATTGAGAGAATGAAGTTGCCACATGTTCATGAAAATCATAAGAGAAACCAACACATATAAACTATACATGTGAATGCAAAAGAAAAGTAACGGTTAAAAATAATTTATTGTTAAACACAATACAATAAAATTGAATACATTTTTAAAAGCAGTAAAAACACTTTAATTCCTATACAACTATAATAATATTTTTCCAAACTTTCAAACAAATTCCAGAAAAGAGCCGAAAATATATACGACGCTGAGAGAAAAAAATCAACCGAAGTCGCCAGACGCTCTCTCTCTCGTTTCGTTTAGACGCTAGAGATTTTTTCCGTCGCCGTCTGAAGCGTGTCTGGTTCTGTTTGGACTCATAAACGAATTACAAATAACAACAGTGTTGTATATCAAAGACTAAAGCCGTACGAAAAGTGACGACGACGGCTGGTGACTCAGCCGGCACTCATATTGCCTCCCAACGACGCACAGTGGGATTGCTTCATACATTTTTGTGCAAAAAATATAAGGAGTTGTCGTAGAGTCTTGAAATTCGGCTTAGAGCGTTGTATGACGTAGAATAGCAAAATAGCAAAAACCATCGCCCACCGCCTATACAACTAAAAATTAAATTTCCGTATAAAATTTTTTCTGTTAGGTAGACATTCTTGTAACTTTGCAGTCTTTGAAATTCGGCATAGAGCGTTTTATGACGTAGAATAGCCAAATAGCAAAAACCATCGTCCACCGCCTCTACAACTAAAAATGAAATTTCCGTATAAAATTTTTTGTGTTAGGTAGACATTCTTGTAACTTTGCATGGATTATTTGTACTACGAAAAGAAAAATTTTGGAAAGTCTCATCAAAATCCACCACGCCCATCGCCTATATTACTCAGAAGAAAATAACCATTTCACCCACTACCCGCCTGACTTATTTTCTGTAAAAATATTTACTAGGATTACCTTTAAGGAAACTTAATTACTTATACATCTATCATTTCTTTTACAATATCATCTAATTCCAGATGTTGTTTACGGGGTTGACGTCTTATTTTGCTAAGAAAAGTATGTGATGATACCAAGAGACGGTTGAAAACATCAGTGTTAGTTTCCATTCTATTACACTTTCTTGAAAACATCAGTCTATATCTTCTATAATCCTTGTTGCGCGCTTCTTCTACCTCTTCCGATAGCATACCAATAGGAAGAATAGCTCCATCGATAATTTCTTTTCCATGCATTAATATTTTCAAAATTCGATATTGAAAAAGAATGCATTTTTTTAAATATTAGAAATTAAAAGGCGCTTTTTTCGGTTTGTTGTTTTGTTTTGACTTTATTCTTTACGCATTCTTTCGAATAGCTGTCAAAAATCGTTAACAAATTGTTATTATTATTGAACGCAAGTATGCACCATATACGTGTTGTGTCTTTATTTCTTTGCTTAATTTGAAGCGTAATTTCTTGTGACTTTTTTCATAAAATTTAGGACTTTGTTCACCAGTATAAAATATTATAAGGATTTTTTTTATAAATCGCAATAATATACACCCTTCTTTCATTTTATAGCAGTCAGAGCATGGAGGTCTCAGTTTTCTTTAGAACACTGAAATTTCAAGGTTTTTTTTTAAATTTAAATAGCTATCCAATCGTTTTTTTTTTCTCAAAGAATCACACAAAATACCATATTTCAAGAATATCATGACATAAAATAGTTAAACGAACAACAAATATGCGTATACTGGCCCTTAAGTTGCATTCAAATCTTAGTCGCTTTTCGCTTTACTTCTCCCAAGCATTTTTAAGTAATTAATTTTGCGCTAACAAATTATTTTCTTCAAAAATGTAATGATGCATTTCTCTTAACTAAACTATTCCGTACAAAACTGCATCATTACATTTTTAATATTTTACAGTCGAAAAATAGACTTTTTGCACTTAGAATCTCACTGTGCGGCGCTGTAAATTTCAACTTTCTGTAAAATTCTTTATCAATTAAGGTTTATATTAAGGTTTGATTAGAACATATCATGCATATTTATATTAATTTAGAAAGATTCAAAGCAAAAATTCGATAAAGCACTTAAAAATTAAACATTTTTAGCGCCGTAGATTTGCGCCTTGCTAACTCCAAGTTCTATTTTAAACTCAAAAAATAAATTGTAAATATGATTAAAAATTTAAT
This sequence comes from Phaonia tiefii, assembly GCA_963931995.1. Taxonomy (NCBI): domain Eukaryota; kingdom Metazoa; phylum Arthropoda; class Insecta; order Diptera; family Muscidae; genus Phaonia; species Phaonia tiefii. The sequence goes on from OZ008367.1 coordinate 66,908,478, forward strand.
TGATTCAATTAATTTTTAATTGAATTTTTTGAAAAAATGCAATTATATTTTTAATTGAAATTTACTGGCCAATATTTTTTCTGTATAGAGAGATTACAGAAAAAATTTATAAAGTTTGCTATATTTTCCTTGGACTTTTCGATCCCTTTGCCTTCACACGTATCCAGGTGTAAATTGATACATTTGGATACTTTACTCAATTGCCGATCCAAAAATTCTTTAATATTTTTATATAAACTTGTTTCAGGGAGTATTGATTGTCCTGAAATTCTCAGTCGTATAGGCTTCAACGATCCCGTTAGAAACCTTCGTTCCAATAAATGTTTTAATGTTCCTATGCATCGAAGTAATTATGCTCTCTATGAACCTATTTTACGTTCATTAAAAGAATATAATTTTGTCAATACCAAATATGATATAGATTTAGAAAATTTATTCTCGTATACATTTTAGATTCATATTATTTTAGTCTAAGCTAGTCTGTAAGGATTGTGTATCCATAGACTGAAATAAATGAATAAATAAATAAGAATGTAATCGAAGTTGTTCGCATCACTATCATGTTCACAAAATTTTTGGGTAATATTTTTTCGAATTCATCAGTCAAATAAAACGTTATCGACCAAGCTCATGCTCATGAATAACAAGTATGTGGTTCGCGTTAAGTAACTCACAGGTTTCGATTAAAAAAATCAAAACTTGTTAAAAACCGACACAAACACATACCGAGATCGTATTAAAGTCAAGAAATCACAATTTCTAACAAAAACTATTGTTTGTGGTGCGGGTTCCCACGCTACAATCTATTCGTCCTATTCCTAAAACCGGCCCTGCATACATAGTTAGGCTAATGCCGAGAAATCCGAGATATGTGTTCAATAATACCTGCATGGGGTGCTGATTTATTGTATTTTATAAATTCATCATCAATATTTTGGGTTATAATATAGACAAAAAATACAGAATGAAGTTCTCAAAATTCCTTAAATTTTCGAATTTGAACAAACGAACGAATCGGCCAAAACTAACACATAAATAAATAAGACTTCATGGGGTTAAATTCTCATAAAAAGTTGTAAATAATTCATTTGGCCTATATTTTTCGTATAATTATCGTTTTAATTTTGACCGATTCGGTTGTTCGTTAAAATTCGTTTTATAAAAACAGGCAGCAAGACTGTAATGCAAAGTTTCGACCGACAGACATGAAACCGAGCTGGTAAATCTGACTTGGAGTTTGGTGCTATATAAACTTTTTTGTAGGGTTGTACAAAATACTCGCATATATTTTCGTATGGGACTGGTTTTATTTGAGGCGCTACAAAATTTTCCTCAAATTATGGCATATAACATTTCATAAAAAATTAGATTTTTTTTGCCTCAAAAAAAAAGCGCCTAGTTTTCATTTTAATCCTTCTTGCACTATTTAAAAATTGAATTCACGAACATATTTGAACAACATTATACTATACTACCCTGTACGATATCACCAAACACGGTTGATGCATTCGCTAAGGAACTTTTTGGAAGAACCTATCAAAGAAGTAGATAGCGTGAGAGAATTATGACTACTATGGGCGTTTTCACACTAGCCGATAAGACAACGACAACGACATCTGTAGGTGCGCAAATTCATACAATTATAAGTATATGGGTATGCTTTCGTACTTACCGACATGCCAGTTTTGTATTGTTATCGGCGACATGTCGGAGAGAAGAAAACACTACACTCAAGTCGTCGACGGCAGTAGTTTACATTTTTATGAGCAGTGTAGTGTTTTGTTGTCAATACGAAATATTTGAAGGAAATTGATAAAATTACCAACTTTATATATGATATTGCAACAAATTGAATTAGTGGAATCAAAACCCTAAGAAAAATAACAAATACAGCGATTACATTTTGGAACGAATTTCATTATCGCACTTTGCGGGATGGGAGCTTAACGAAAAAAACAACTTTTGTTTTAACACTATTATGCTACAACTTGAGTGTCCAAAAACGAACCCGAAAAACCGCCCAAACCGGTTTTTGCTATTAACCGTGTGCCGGTTTTTAAAAAAACGTAATTTTCGAACAAACCGGAAACCGGTTATTTGACATCGGTTAATCGGATTTTACTTAATTTGTGTTAATAGCCTTAAAAAAATAGTAAATGAAATGTTTTCCAAATTTTAGTGAAATTTTGGAATTTAGAAACATGATTTCCATTCTGAAATATGATCTCAATGACATATCCAAACAATTTTTTTTCAAAATGATTTTATGATTTTAATTAGAATTTATTGAAAATGAATTAAGAATTAATTAAGCTTTTCAAACATTTTTTTTTATCAGATTTCAAAATAACAATTATTTGATAACTAAATGTTTTCAACTTAATAAGATTTTCATACATGAAAATCTTTTTCAAATTTGAATATGATTTTCGATTTTAAACCATTTTATTTTAAATGACTGTTGTTTTTTTAATGACTGTTAATGCTTAGAATTGCCATATTTAAGATTTCATTCGAGAAATCATGTGAATGAATTTTGGTTCCGAATTAAATTTCCTGCTTCATATGTCCTGCTTCATCTGTTCCTGCTTCATTCTCATCCTGATGTATCTGTTAATCCTGCTTCATCTGTCCATATTCATCTGTTCCTGCTTAATCTGTTTCGGTGTCATCTGCTCTCGCTTCATCTGTTCCTGCTTCATCAGCTCCTACTTCATATGTCCTGCTACATCTGTTCCTGCTCCTTCTGTTCCGGCTTTATCTGTTTCTGTATCATCTGTACTTGCTTCATCTGTTTCTGCTCCACCTAAATCATCAGTTTATCCTTCATATGTCCTGCTGCATCTGTTCCTGCTTCATTCTCATCCTGCTGTATCTGTTCCTACTTCATCTGTTCTTGTGACACTGTTCTTGCTTTATCTGTTCTTGCTTCACCTGTTTCAACAGATCCTGCTTCTTCTGTCCTTATCCATCTGTTCCTGCTTATTCTGTTTCTGTATCATCTGTTCTCGCTTCATTTGTTCCTACTTCATCAGTTCCTACTTCATCTGTCCTGCTTCATCTGTTCCTACTCCATCTGTTCCTGCTTTATTTGCTCCTGTATCATCTGTTCTTGCTTCTTCTGTTCCTGCCCCACCTAAATCATCAGTTCCTGTTTCATATGCCCTGCTTTATCTGTTCCTGTGTCATCTGTTCTTGCTTCACCTGTTCCTGCTTCTCCTGCATCATCAGTTTCTGATTCATATGTTCTTACTTTATCTATTCCACCTTCATCTGTTCCTGCTTCATCTGTCCTTCTTCATCTGTTACTGCTTCACCCGTTCCTGCTTCTCCTGCATCATCAATTTCTGCTTCATATGTTCTTACTTTATCTATTCCACCTTCATCTGTTCCTGCTTCATCTGTCCTTCTTCGTCTGTTCCTGCTTAATCTGTTTCCGTGTCACCTTCCTGCTTCATATGTTCCTGCCTCATCACTTCCTGCTTCCTCACTCCTGCTACAACTGTTCCAGCTGCATCTATTCCTGCTTTATATGTTCCCGTATCACATGTTTTTGCTTCATCTGTTCCTGCTCCACATACTTCAACAGTTCCTAGTCATTTCATTTGTTACTGTTTTAGCAATCCTATTCCATTCATGTCATTCTTACCCTCATATTAGTCTTTATGTACTTATATAATAATTCTGTTAATTTCATCCATGTTCAATCTATTATCTCCTGCATGAATTTATTACTATTTGTTTTTTAATTTTGTTCCTGATTACTGTTTTACCACTGTTCCTGTTCTTTTAATTTAATTATTATACTTTAGTTTTGTATTTAGTTTTAGATATGTAAAATTATATTTTTCCAGCTGGGCAAATAAATAAATAAACTCGCATTCCATATTGGAATATGATATATATTTTTAAAAAGGTGATGATTTATTCGACCTTTCGTATTGTATTTAAAATTAAAATGTTCGAGCTTTCAATATTTCGCTAGCCATTGGGTAGAATTATTAATAAAAAATTTCATTTTAATTTTAAATTTTTTTTTCATTTAATTTGTAATTAATTATTTTATTAATCTTCCCGACGATGCTACTGATGCTAATGGTTAGCAAAATATTGAAGAATAAAATAATTTAAAGTAGACCTAACGCACGAATATTTTAATTTTAAATACATAGTTTATATTTAAAATTAAAACGTAATTAATTGAATACATACAGTTGTGAAATTTTGAGTTTTCAACACGAATAATTATATTTGAAATGGTCGTTAAACAAATGTATTGTAAGTTCTACATGTGAAATTTAATTTCAAGCAAAAAAAAAAACCGAAAAAATTGGTTCCACCGATTTTTGCCAAAATTAAAACCCGAAAACCGGTTTCTTGAAAAATTGATTTTTCAAACAAACCGAAAACCGTTTTCTTGGAAAATTGATTTTTCGAACAAACAGAAAACCGGTTTCTAAAAAATGACTGTTTTTTGGACACTCTAGCTACAACCCACTATTATCAACTACGAACAAAACTGTGTTGGAATAATAAGAACAGTGTCACAACGAACAAACAGAAAACCGGTTTCTAAAAAATGACGGTTTTTTGGACACTCTAGCTACAACCCACTATTATCAACTATATATTGTTTAATATTGCTTTGGTTTGTGTCTAGACTAATGGCTTGGATCATCGAGAGAAATTAACTGGATGCTTCACATATGTTGGGAAATTTCTTGGTTAATGGGAAGTTTTCTAGGTGGAGCCTGTAACCAATATTTAGTATATAATGTAGTTTTGAACCCAATAAAGATTAAATTTTGAAAAGCCAAAGTGGAAGATTGACATTTTATTACAATTCATTTTATTACATTTTATTTAAAAAAAATTGATTTTCTTAAAAACCTGCTTTTATTTAAAAAAAGACCATTTTCTTAAATTAATGCCTTTTCTTAAAAAAAGTAAATTTTCTCAAAAAAATACCTGTTCATATTCTTAAACAAAGTACCTTTTCTGAAAACAATACCTTATCTTAAAGAAGTAGCTTTGCTTAAAAAAAAGTTAATTTTCTTACAAAAAGTATATTTTCTTAAAAAATTTTATTTTTTTTAAATACGTACGTATTCTTAAAAAGTAAATTTTCTTCAACAAATTGCCTGTTCTTAAAAAACTAAAACTTTTCTGGAGATAAGTAACTACTCTTAAAAATGTGCCTATTCTTGAAAAAAAGGACCAATTCTAAAAACAAATGCCCATTTCTTAAATAAAAAAACCTTTTCTTCAAAAAATACATTCTCTTTAAAAATATGTTTTCTTAAAAAAATTCCTGTTCTTAAAAGGACATTTTCTTAAACTTAAAATAATAAGTAATTTTTTTTAAAAAAATAACCTTTTCCTAAAATGAATACCACTTCTGTAAACAGTACCTGTTCTTTAAAAAGTACTTCTTTGAAAAAAAAATGCATACTCTTATGGTTTTTTCTTACAGAAAGTACTTCTTCTACATTTTCTTTAAAAAAACATTAGCTCTCTTTAAAAATGGACGTTTTCGGGAAAATATAATACATATTCTTGCAAAAGGGACCTAAAAACATACTTCAAAAAAAATATTATTTTACATAAAGTAGTTTTTCTTAAAGATTCATTTAAATTATCGTATTTTTTGGTGTGGCTCCACAACTGCCTTCACTGAGGAGCAGTGCCGAGAAATAAAAAGAAAGTTGAGGAACTTTATAAGCAAATTAGTGGAGAAGTGGAAGAGCTGCCACAGAACATTATCGTATTTTGAAGAACGTAACAAAGAATGGTTCACAGAATGTACCTCTAAATCCCAAATCAAAAAAGTTTCACAGCTTGTAAATGAAACTTCTAGCGATTAACTTTTGGTAGCGACGCGCGTAAGTTTACACAAAGCAGGAAAAAGAAACATTTCAGAAGTGGTATCCATGGTACCGCGGTCGCAGCAAAAATTAAAAAAACCATTACTTCTACAGCAAAAACTGCTATTGCATACAGCTCTAATGAAGCTTTAGCTCTTTACACGGACGGGGATTTCACAAAACACTCGTATAAATTGATGCACTCTGGTGCCAAAAAAAGAAACGCAAACATATATCCAGCATATGATGCATTGCAATTAGCAAAAAAGAAATGCTATCCGGTCTGAGTCGAAATTACCGATACATCTGCTGATGTGTCCCTACAGAACTTGGTTGATCATACTATTACAAGGATCGTTGAATCACAGAAGGAAATTTTCGTCAACCTCAATGAAGACATTATTACTGCGATATATAAGTGGGGATGGGATGGCAGTAGTGGATATTCCACTTACAGGCAAAGCTTTTCTGACCCTGAATCGAACAGAACCGCTGAAGATTTATTCGCAGTGTGCATTGTGCCATTACAAGTCAAAATGGGAAGCGTTATTCTATGGGAGAATTCTCGGCCTTCTTCTACTCGGTTTTGTAGACCAATTAAATTGATTTTTGAAAAAGAAACTTCTAACTTAGTCCGAACTGAAATTGAAAGAGCAAAACAGCTGAAAATCTGAAATTAATCCCACACAGTTTGAGTCGTTTCAAATTCATCACCAATTTTACCTGACAATGATAGACGCCAAAGTTTTTAGTGTGATTGCAGAATCCTCGTCACAAACATGTGGCATTTGTGGAGCCACACCAAAAGTTATGAATGACTTAAATTATATTAAAAATCTACCACTTTATACTAATATGTATGAGTATGGCTTGTCAACATTCCACGCTTGGATAAGATGTTTTGCATGCATTTTACATATTGTATATGGATTGCGAATTTAAAAGTGACAAGTTCGTAGCACTGATAAATCTGTTGTACAACAATCTAAGCTGGATATACAAGATAAGTTAAGAAATGAGAAAATATGCATTTATACCGTGGCTGTTACGGTGAAGTAATCAGTAACCTTATTCTGATGGAGCTTTTTATCCCAATGTGATTTTACGATGTCCGATCGTAGTTAGAGAAGCTGTGAAATATGTTTGTTGGAGAACTTCGTATTGTACTCATTCCATTTGATTAGCGTATTCACCGCGCATATTGCATCATTATACGGTACAAACTCTGGAGCTTCGGAAGCATTGAGCCTGTTTTTTTATTCCCTGCTAAACTAATTTTTCGACGACTTTTATGGGGCGCAGCTTAAAATCACTTAATATCGCTTAGCTCCCCATAAAAAGTGGTCGAAAAATTAGTTTAGCAGGGAATAAAAAAACAGGCTCATTGTCTTCATCTTGACTCGTGTCTGTGTCCCTTTTATTCTCATCAAGCGAATCGGCATTCCATGCAGTAATCTCTTCACCTGAGAGAGTACAATCAGGCGCAAGTCTAGTCAACAACTGTTGTGTCTCTTCGAATATACGATTATAAAACGGATCCGGTTGAAACAGCATCCTCTCCGTCATCATACTGATCATTATCCCAATTCAGCAATTTATGCCAAGATTTCTTTAGAACGCTTTGAGTGCACTCATCCCATGCAATTTTTAGTAGCAAAATAACATGAGGTTGTGCTTTTGCAAGGTTGTGCTTTTGCAATAATTCGTGAATCGACAGGCCCTCTTGAGCCACAATAGACGCCAATAACTGATTGCGATAAGAAGGATTTGTCACTTTTATTGGATTCTGGTCCATTGGTTGAATAGCTGCTGTGACGTTTGGTGGAAGAAGCACACAAAAAGTGTTCCCGTCATCAGAGCGAAGTTCTTCAATAGGCGAGTGCGCTGAACAATTATCCAATAGAAAAATGGCCTTTGGAGGCAAGTTATTTTGAGCACTAAAGTGACGTACCTATAAGAACAAATCGAAATTTATTTTAGTTTAAAAGTACATAATGATTGGAATCATTTCTTACTTCTTTTAAAATGTTTTAAAAATTTTGGCTGTCATCCATGCACTTGCAGAATAATCGTAGTCCAGCGGATTTTTAAAGTTCAGAATGCATCTAGGCTTGGCAGCCTTCCCGATCACAAGTGGGTTAAGTTTGTGTGATCCTTCTGAATTGACACATAACAGAAATGTAACTCTTGCTTTACGTATTTTTCTGCCTGATGCAGACTTTTCACAAGTGGAAACGTAGCTTTTATCAGGAAGACATCGGAAAAAAAGGCCAAAATCATCAGCGTTGTATAGTTGTTCATTTGTGATTTCCATTTCATGCATTTGTGCCCGTAAAGCATAAATAAATGGAATATACACATTCGTTTCCACTTGAAGGTTCGGGAAGCCCGTGCCCATAGCTGCATATGCGTTAAATTTTTTTTTGCTGCTCATATGTACAGCAGTACATACAGACATATGTATATAAATAGCGACAATCAACATAAAAGGAGTCAAAATGATGTTAGAAATGAGAAATATAAAAAATAAAGACAAAAATGACTCGAAAAAGTTAAGTGCTCCCGTGTGGTGACTGAAAGCTGCTTAACTTTTCCGTATACTTAACTTTTACGCGTCTTAACTTTTCCGAGCCTCTACTGTACTGCTAGACGGTTTTTCCAACAACCAAAATTGGCTGCACTTTTAACTGGATTCAGTGAGGAACTAATCAGTAGATTCAGTGTTATTTGCTTTCAAAATATATTCCTTTGAAAAATATATTCCATCTTCCGTGCACAAAATATTAATTCACAGTGCTGACATCATAAATAATGTCTCGTTCCCAATTGGCATGATGTCAGAAGAAGCACAGGAAGCCCGAAATAAGGATTTAAGGAATTGTAGAGAGCACCACACACTCAAAAATGCAAGAAAAACATAATGGAGAATCTAATGCACTCACTTCTTTTCTCTTCTGATCCTCTCATATACTCGCTCTCCAAACAACCATCTAGCTAGTAGCTACTCCCGGAACAATATAGAAATGGGTAGTGATGTACTAAATTTGCTCTCAGAGCCAATTATACAAGAAGACGTGCAGCTGGTGGTTCTGATGATTCTGAATAAAAACTCATACATATGTATATTTGCCTTAAGCCTATTATTTCCAACATAACTGTCTATATATGTACATAAGTCGTTATATTAACAATATACATACATATAGCATTGAAATAAATAAAAATTGTTTAAAATTGAATACTTTACGCACACAACATAAAACACAACATTTTTGTTGTCGCCACGAATCTGCCTGCAAAGTTTCAGCACGATTGGATCACGGGAACAGGGCTAAAAATCGGTCCAAAGTTATTTCTACAGGTGCACAGTTTTTTCTACAAGTTAATAAAAAGAATTTAAAAAAAATTAACATTAATGGCCAGTTTCACAGTTGAAAATTGTCCATTTAAATGTAGTTTAAATGCCCGATGCTTGTCATTTAATATGAAAAATGTATGTGAGCTTTTAAATTGAGCTTGAATTGAGCTTGCCGAGTGTGAAACTCGCCCTAAGTATATCAACTTTATCATGTTTTTCTGAATGGAATAAATAATGTCTAAAATGTGAAAAAAAGTTGCAACTTTCACAAAAAAAAAATATAAATTTTTAAAAAAAAAACAATTTTATTTAGCTTTGTAGTTTAATCTATTTTCAACTGAAAAAAATATTACATAAACAAAAATAAATTTTCCCTAAGCGCTATTAATTAAACGCCGCTAGATGAGCCTTTTCGACCACTGTGCGGGTGTCCCCTGACTCCTCAAGTGATTTTTTTTTTAACTCTAGTCATATATTTCTATGAACAACACACAACAACTGTATTGTCGTATCCCAGCGGGCAAAAAACCGAGCCTTAGCGAGTGTTACACTAAATGCTCGCAAACGGGCTCAGAAGCGAGTATTTACCGGACCAAAACCGGGGGAGAAATTAAAATCGCCCAAATATTCGCAAACTGGTTTAAAAACGGGTGCTAAACGGACGAGAGAAACATTGTTGTCGTTGTGTCGTGCGCCAAACAGAGGCACACACGTGCAGGCACACGACACAACAACAAAGTTTTGGCTATTGCATTTTATTTTATTTTTCGTGTTGTTCTCGCAAAAGATATTGCAAAAGTCTCGCAAACGAATCTCTTGCAAGACATCGTAAACGAAACTTTTACTGCCACAAACTGAGCGACTGATGATTCATTTTCCGATCGTTTTCGGATCTGTTTTCGAGAGTTTTACCCGCAAAAGTTTCGCGTAACTCTCGTATGCGATATCGTATACGAAGTTTTGGTCCGCTGGGATCGTTTATAATACATATACATATAAGTACTTTGCAGAATTAGTGCCGGTATCGGTGACGTTCTGATGTCGGTCAATGTGGAAATGGCATATGATTAGAGTTTGCAGTAACATTTGCAGTCAGTCTGATTTTAATCGCACTAAAGTGATGTATAGTAATAATAAAACTGTCAAATATCGAATAATTGTGAAGTGTAATCGTAATTCACTCGATTCACTGACGATGAATATAATATCTGTTTTTCAGTAAAAACGTAACAATATAAAATTGCAACCCTAATTATTTAACCACCAAAATTTGTCCGGTTAATAACTTGTAAATCATTTACTACTACATACAAAATTAAATTTTAGTTTGAAATATAATAAAGGGGTTGCCAACGTCTTTTATGTATATAAGGGATTGTATGCAAAAAGAACGTATATTAAATTATATTGTGCTAAATGTTTACAATTTAATTTGCAATTTTTAAACCTTGAGAAAAATCTTAATATAATTATAAACCTACAATGTTGGTACATATATACATATGTATATTTTCGATATTTCTATAGCCCTCTTAAATAATGTTGACACTTTTGCCAAACGTGTCCATCCCACCACCACGTTCATTATTGTATCTAATCTCCCACATAACCTGTGATGACCTAATTTCACATTTCTAAGCTGTGCTCAGTGGGCACCCTGTATTTGTGTTTATACACATTCATATGTGTGTGTGTGCGCGTGTATTTTTTTTTTTGTATATCAACAACCGTTACAATAGCTACAAGGTAGAAGAGGACACTAAAAAAATAACAATGACGACCAATTCGTCACATGTAAGTGAGACATGCGCATAATGATTCCATTGCCATGTGCACTTTGTGGCTTTAAAACAAATTGAGAGAGTGACAGAGAGTAACGAATTTTTACCGCAAATTTTTCGTACGTTTTGTTTACTACAGACTAATATACCGTTATTCCTAGACAGAGATGAGAAATAATGTATTTTTTTAAAATGGTACCATATGAGTGTAGTAGTTTCGTCAGTACATACACGTAATTCCTTCTATTCAATCAGGGGATTTCTATGGCACAGCTAATTGAAATTGCTGTTGGAATTTTGAAGATGGCGGAGTGAATGGGAGAATGAACGATAAGCAACTAGACAGAAACCAAGTAACAAACTAAGTGTCCATATTGATTGTTTGATACTAATGACAGCAAAGTTATAGGGTCAGAAATATTTTTCTAAGGGAAGAATGGTTGGGGTTTGTTGGAATAATAGAAATGATATTAAGCACACTCACTGTCATGACTAGTTCCGTCCTCCGTGACTAGTTCAGCATCAGATGCTTACCTAAAATATAAAATAAATATTTTCCCATTACATCCCATGATTTACATCGGTTCCGAACGGTTTTTTGAAAAACGATTTCATGGTTTATTACTCGATAGTGTCGCCGTCACTAAGCGAGGTGGCCGTCGTTGAAAGAAGTGTAAGGTTGTCAGAGCAGTCATCGAACCCACGTTGTCTTGCACAACAGGCGCGCACTGACCATTACACACCGACGTCCACAATTAGGTTATAATTTGATTGAAAACTGAGAGGTAACCCTGTAATTTTTAGATCCAGGCCATCCGATGATCGTCTGCATCAGCTCTTCTGTTCTGAGAAAAGCCATGAATGTACTCGTATAAGTAGAAAGGACCTACCTGCTTCAGATTCAGTGTTGCAGGTAAAGACGTTCGGCATGTCTGCAGTTCTTTCGCTTTACCGTTACCTGGAATATTACAGCTCGATTTCAAACTCTCCAACTCTCTTTGCTCTAATAAATTGTTTGTTTCATACGCGGTGTGGCAGGTGGCGCCGTCTTACTAAAACCATAAGTGGTACGGATCCATACGGTCCAGTTGAGTTCACAAGAACTCTGTTATCATGTTCCTCTAACAAATGCCATTCACAGTCGTGCACTGTTATTGGGACACCCTTTATTTTGGAGCCAACTCTTTCCATGGAGCCAACATTGTTTCCCAAAGGGCGATGTGGGTGTCATGTAGTCCACTTCTAACATGAATTGCGACATACCCCTTAATCTTGCTCAGTCTGACACTCCCAGAAAAATTCGGTTGAGGCAGTCGAATTAGTCGCAACCGTATTTGGAGGTCATCACAGTCTCAAGGTTGTCTCAACCCAGTTAGTGGTTGTCACAGTCGAGTTAGAGGTTGTCACAACCGCATTAGAGGTTGTCACAACCGCATTAGAGGTTGTCAGAGCTGAAGTAGGAGTCATACAGCCAAATTTGAGGTTGCCACAGCCAAATTAGAGGATGTCACAACCCAATTACAGGTTGTCACATCCGAATTGGAGGATGTCACAGCCGAATTAGAGGTTGCCACAACCGAATAAAAAGTTATCACAGCCGAATTAGAGGTTGTCATATCAGAATTAGAGGAATTGTCACAGTCGAGTTAGAGGTGGTAACAACCGAATTTAGATAGTGTCTCAACTGAATTTTTATTCCTTTTTCTATTAATTTAGTGATGATACAAAGCGAGGAAATAATTCATTTGGGGTAATCTTAAGAGTAACAAATTGTTTTTACATCCACATCCGGCTGTTTTTGAAGTCCCGACCATCAGGGTCGTCGCACCAATTCCGACGTATTGTGTCTGTCGATTTAAGTCCTAAACTTTTCTATAAAATGACGATGGCAGCACATCTCGCATTACCGACCTTGAAAAACTGAACTGTTGACATCTGTTTCTACTGCACGCTGATATATGTATGTAGACATTTTCTGCAACATAGGACGCTTTAATAAAAAATGGTATCCCGTTACATCCTATGAAGGGATTACAATATTTTTTCTCACCTTTCATAATAACACAACCATCGAGCTCTGCACTTCCTAGTTTTATACTCATTGATTGGAGGTTTACACCGGATCCCAACCGTATTTTCGAGAAGCTTTTTCGTGCCTAAATCCTGGACAGAGTTGCCGTCACTAAGCGAAAGAGATTTAAGGTAGTCAGAGCTTGTATCGGACCCATGATCGCATGTAAAGGGTGTCTTAGTAAGGTTCCACTTTATAAATTTAGTGTAATTTTTTTGTGCATGTGGCAACTTTGTGTATGTACCAATTGTTGCAACCGAATTAATTCGAATCTCGGTTGTTGCGACCGAAACTACAGACAATTTAGTTGTCATAATGAATATAATTGAAGATTCAGTTATCACATCCGAATCAATTATGAAACGAGATTGCTTCAACCGAGATTCAGTTGGAGAGACTAAATTCAGTGGTGTCAACCTCACAATTCGTTTGTGGCAACCGCAATTCGGTGGCAACAGCCGAATAACAAAATCAATTCCGGGCAACGGGCTACAAATCTATAGACCAATGCAGGGCAACTAGGTCATATTTTATTGCATTTGAATTTAATGACCTATTTTGTTAGTTTTACTTAATGTATTAGAAATGCATACTACGAGCTACAAGGTCAAGTTGGTTTATATTGGAAATAATAGACAATTCAGTTCAACACACACTCACTGGCATGACTAGTTTCGAACTCCGTAACAAGTTCATCATCAGATGCCTAACTGCTGTGCCCGAATTGATACCATCGGTTGATTAATAATCGTATAAATGCAAAATCAATTATGCAATTTACATATGCGAAAGAGTATCGATCGAAGATCCCTAAGTATCAACACACACTGAACGGTCCATAATTCCAACAAAAGAACAGACGGTTTTTTTCCACCATGTTCTTCTTTTCCTCTTGCATACTCACATTGTTGCAATGCTTCGAGGTGACTTTTTACTAAATATGTATATCACAGAGTTAAATTTTTCTATGGTATAGATTTTTTGATGACCGGGGTAGTGTAAGTAACGTTTTTGAATCTGAATTTAATGACCGATTTTCTTAGTTTTTGTTAATGTATGAGAAATTCATACTACAAGCGTACACCCTGCAAGCATTTCAATGATTGTTTTCATCGCTAAATCCCTGAATACAAAGTGGAAAGAAATTTATTAATTGATCTCAAAAGTATTTTTAGAAAATGAGCTTTAAACTATAAATTAATGAAATTTTAAGTTTTTGTTTAAATGAATTTTGGCGTAGAATACGTCTTACCTTACGGTATAGGGAGTCATGTCAGATTGTTATTGTTGTAATCTTTATTTCATTGATTATGAGGAAACGGCGAGATAACTTTTTTTTAAAAATTTTTTTGTAGGTAAATGAAGATGTTATCTTTCGTTTGATATACATTTCATATTGGTTGATGTCTTCCTAATGTTTAAATTTCTCAAATGAAAATTGTTTAAACACATAAACTCAAACATATGTGTGGCGTTTGGTTGAGTGTTTGAGTTAGTAACGTGAACACAAACTATGCTGCTGTTTCAGTGTGGACACAAACCTTCGGCTGTTGTTTTGATTGATGAAATATTGAAATTTCGTATATTTACTTATGTATTTAAGTGAAACAAAATGTTAAATGTTAATTTGAATTTAACATGGATATATAATTATAAAAAATATAAATCAAATTGATTTGCGTCTGTTATTTATCATTTATCCTTACTCTTTTAATTTAAAAACATATTTATCCGAATTTTCCTACCAGAAGCTTATGTATATTATCAAAAGTAACTATCAAGTAAATAAATTCATTTGCTTATGTTATTTATCATTTATTGTTATATATGTTTTCTGTCTTATCGGATGGCGTATTCTACGTTAAACTTAATGGCCGTGTCTCTGACACAGTCTGCAGGGATAGTCCGTGGCCGAAGGCCTCGGACAACTGTCTGCTGTATTTTTTTTTTTTTTAAGTTTTTGTTTTGAAATATAGTTTTTATTTTGTTACTAAGCGCTCAAAATATATGTATATATTTTATTAATTTGTGTTTCAAGTTGGTTGCACCATATTACAAATACACATAAGATGCTATTGTTGGCATGGGTAAGACTCTTTAATATAACTTGTAAAAGATGCTATTAGGTTACTTTTTATTGTATCGTGATGCAATGTTATGAAAGTATCACAAGAGTTGAAACATCATGGTATCTTAGGCGGGGTACACTTTCTCATCAAACAAGATGCAATTAAGCTACAACTACGATATCGTATACGTTGTTTTTCATCCAGACAGCGTTACAGTCACGTAACTTATGCGATATAAAATGTTTGCAGGGCAAGGTCTGGTTGGTTATATGTTGGTTGGTCATATGTTATTTTGGAGAGGGTCTTATACTACACATTGGACGAACAAAGTTAGGCAAACCCTTCCAAAGCTTCGTAAGATAAAAGAGTATAGATATCGTCTGTAATTAGACGTTTTGTAAAGCTTGTACAAGTTGAATACCACTGTACTTTTTCACTCCTACGTTGCACCAAAAATTGTACCTAATTATTCACATTGTCACCCTTGTGCTTGCCATGCAAATCCATAAAGAGAAAGAATGATTTTTGCCAAACTCAGTCGGAATTTCACACTCAACGCAAACGGTAATCGCGGTCCATACGGCGTCTTTCGTTCCATCCTCTTCTGTGTTAAGTGAGTAGTGATTGTGAAGAAGAAAATTTCTTTTGGGGAAAAATGAAGTGAAAATAATATGAAAAAAAGTAACAACTAAAATAAAGGCTCAAGCAATATAAGGAAATGAAATATATAGTTCAAGTCGAAGGAGAAGTAAATGTTAACGATGCTATTGAAAAATTTAAGAAAAATGTATAAAAATTAAGGGCAAATCAAAAAATATATAAAAGAAAATACAAAAACGTGGTCAAAGTGAAAATTTGGCACATAAATAAACACAGTTTAAGTTTTGTTTTGTGAAAAGGCGCGGTTTGAGTTTCGATAAAAAAGAATAAAAAATCGCAAAAAAAATAATACTGATTTTTAGGAAAGAAAAAATTTGTGAAAAAAAGGGAAAGTTACGAAAGAGTTTTGAGGAGAAATTTAGCTTCAAGTATAACTAACGTAAGTTTGAAATTGAAATTTTTCTATCAGCTATTCTTTTGTATAAGTATATGTGTTATAACAAATAGTTATCCTCTTTTGTGCTATTTAGGTTTTATGTTGTCGTCCTTTCATCACCACAGCATTGAAGAAAAAAAGAAAGAGGAAAAAATCGAAAAAATCGCGTGATTCATCTTGATTTGTTTTTCGTATTGAATCCACAGAAGCAGGAGCAGAAATAGAAGCAGCAGCAGCAGCTCTTGCTTTCGGATAATAAAAAAAGACTATTAAATTGTTCTTTTATTATACTCTCTCTCTCTCTCTATCTATCTACACACACTATTCCTCCATTCCATTGTGTTCGCCTACAAGGCTCTTACATATTTGCGAACCAACCGACATTGCCCTCAATACATGCCTGGCATGGCGCTGGAATTTTGTAGCTGTTTTCTGGTTCCCCCCAAAGAAAAGGGTGGCGGTATGAAAAGTTGGAGGGAGGAAAATGCATTTGCGCGGCAAAAACTAAATGCCTATTAACTTCATGGAGGTGTTTCATTAAATAATATATCGTATGTAAGTGAGTGGTCAAAAAGATGTCCTTTTCCTATAAAATTTAAGAAGTTATTAGAGTGCTGTTATTTTCTTCAACTGGTTTAGTAGTGAAGTTCGTGGTTACTACTTTGCGGTTATACTCTGTGGCCTAGTGGTTATTTTGGAAATATATATATATATATATGCATGTACATTAGGGTGGCAATGAAATGTATGGAGCAAATATTTTTCTCGAATTTTAACAAATACCAAGCGGATTCTTGTCATTTTATCTAAAGCTAACGTGGTGAAAATCTGAGCCCAATCGGATAACTCTAAGCCGGTCCGACTTGTTGTCAACATTTTCGGGTTTTGGCATTTTGGGTGAAAATTTGTATACACTAGAAAATTTTGGCATAAAACTATTTTAGCACCAAAATCAGACCACCAACGGTAAAGGCTTTTGCGCTGAGTTGAAAAATAAGTTTTTTTTTGCGCTAGGTCCAACTTCTTCAGATATAAGCCTTTAAAGCTTGAGTATATAATCGGTCATATCTCAGGTATTTATCATCGAATCTGCTTGAAATATGTATCATTACAAAGCCCTTGTGAAACTCTATAACTCTGTATATAAATATATTTCCTTTTATTAACCCATAGAGGGCTCATTTAAAAAATGTTTTTTAACCTCCCTTTTTTGGTTTAATCAACTTTTTGTTCTTGTCTTTTGTCGTTGTTGTTGTTGACTTTTATTTCTGTTTCCTTTGTCGTAGTTTTTACACACCAAAATAAAAAAATTATTTGGAAAAACTCGCGCCGATTTTTCTGATTTTGTCACACATCGACTTAAAGCACAGAGGGAATTTGATGAATATAAATTTAACGATTTATGAAATTTATTTCATCAGGATCGGATAATGACTGACCGAGTCTCCGCAACCTTTTTTCTTTTTTTTTTTTGAATCCGCATTTAGTGCTCTACCACGCAAAACAAAAAAACGAAAAAATTCAATTCTGCTGCTAAAAGAAATTTGCTCCAAAATTTTAATTTCTCAGTTCATTTGAATAAAAAATATCACATTTTGACCTGAATATAAACTCTTAATTTTAAAAAATTTTAAAATTTTATAAAAAATTGAAATTTGGGGTTTTCGGGTTTTCCCAAAAGTGGTATCTAAATGAAAAAATATTCAACTCGGATACCGAAGACTTCCAGTAGAAGTCTATACGCTTACAATAAGGTATAACACTAAACAGCCCCTCAACGGTTTCAGGATGAAACCGAATCAGGATGAAGCGAATCGGGAAGTCTGCTGCATTCAGTTTTATATGCGAAAAGTCCAAATCTTTGTGCATAATTGACTCCAATGACTGTCTGCTTATAACCATTTGAGCAGATAAGCTTCTTTTCGAAACTCTTGGATTATTTTGTATGGCAGCAGCTACAGCAGCGATTCTTTCCTCCGTCCGAACTGAAGGGTTTCGATGGTAAGGTCTTTTGTTGACTGTCCCATGCTCGGCAAAATTGTTAACAAGTCTCATTATGGTCCATCTGCTCGGAGGATTGCCGCCAAACGTGCGCCTATACTCTCTTTTAACCGAAACTACGGACTCCAGTGCGTGATAGCGGCGTACAATCCAAATTCTTGTTTCAGTATCCCAGTCATCCATTTTTGTTGAATCTAAAAATCAATCTGAAAAATAAAAAAGAAATTAACCAAATTCATTAAACAGAATAAAAGTTATTACATTTTTTTGATAGCGGCTTTCATCAGCCACCCTGTATACAAAACTGGATATAAACAATTAAAATTTTAACAAAAACCATTCGTCAGTCTGTATGTAAAATTTCGCCCTGAAGGTGTTTTAGGATAAGGGTAACAGAAAAATGGTTTCCCTCTACATGGTTTCCTCTACAAGGGATTGTGGAGAGCTTTTTACAAACAGTGAGATATGCGCTTTTTAGTTTCCCAGAGTTATACACCGGGGCTGAAAGGTATTTTGAGAAGCTTTTTCATGGCTACATACTCGATAGTGTCGCCGTCACTAAACGAGGTGACCGTCGTCGAAGTAAATGTAAGATGATCGAACCCACGTTCTCATGTACAAGAACCGTGCACACTAACCATTGCACCACCGATGGCCACAATTAGCACAAGGATACTAGTTTAAATAATTAAGTATAACATGTCAAACGGAATGACAACTATTCTCCTTAGATGTCCACAGTCCTCACTGTTACATACAAAACACAAAACAGCACTCTTGGTGTGGTTGCAGTCAGTTGCACCGCAATCTATTTCGGATAGGAATTGTAAAGTGAACGGAAAACGTCTCTACAGGCGGAAAATCATCCTAATGGAAGACAATTAAAATAAATACACCCACAAAAACACTCGGTTAACACTGATGAATTAGCTGTAACCGAATTTAGAGGTTGTCACAATCACGCTAGATGTCGTCACAATCGCATCAGAGGTTGTCTCAACCGAATTAGAGGTTGGCACAGCCAAATTGGAGGTTGTCACAGCCGAATTAGAGGTTATCCCAAGCGAATCAGAGGTTGTCTCAACCTACGGGAAATGTGGTATCAATTGTCTAAAAGTACTTGTCCAAAGTGATAAAAAAGAGTCAATTGGACTAAATTGCAGTTGGTAGGGTGGGGACAAAAGCTAATAAATGAACGAATGACCAAAAGGATCGGACCTATAGGGCCTACTGGATCGAAAAGATACGGTTGGACACTCAAATTAAAGGCATTTGCTTTAGGAATTATATTGAGATTTTCCGTAAAAATATAAAGCGATAAAATGTTTTGTTCATATTAAATTTTGCGATATCTTACCGAGTTCTGGAAGAACTTTATACAGGGTGGAGCGCGTTAATTTGCTTATTTGGGAATGGATTAAAAAAATTATGAACCTTAGAAAAATTTATTTTATATTTTAATTATATTGAACAGTAAGGGAATTTTTAAATTACATGGTTTTAAATAGTATATCTGGCAAATGTCGACCTTCGCTAACCACACACTACTGCATACGTTTTCTGAAGTTTTCATGAACTCTAATAAGCATGTCGTCTGGTATTCTGCCAATTTCAGCCTCAATATTGTTAATTAGGTCTTCCAAGTTGATATACACCTTCGACTTCAGGTAACCCCAAAGGAAAAAATCGCATGGGGCTAAGTCTGGTGAGCGTGCCGGCCAGTTCACATCACCCCTCAAAGAGATAAGCCGTCCAGGAAACATTTGCCTCAAATAATTCATGGTAACCCTCGTTGTGTGTGCAGTGGCACGCACCATCCCGTTGGAACCATGTATCCTCTAATTGCATTGCTTGAATTGGCTGAATCCTGTATCATAGTCAAGTACCGTTCGGAGTTCACAGTTACGGCAAGACGGTTATTCTCGTAAAAGTAAGGGCCAATGATGCCTACTCGTGATATGGCGCACCACACAGGGACGCGGTCCGAATGCAGAGGTCTCTGGTGAAGTTCTCTGGGGTTTGTTTCACCCCAGTATCGCAACAGCGAATCGTAAACGAAAAGCACGCTGCACTGCAATGATCGTGTGCGCATTTGAAAAATACGCTTCAACACAAAATGACCGCTCCTCACGTGTCCAATGCATGATGGCAACTGAAAAGCAGACGAATACAAATCTCTCGTCAGCCACAAACACTCCCCACTCTCTTCGACCAACAGTGCCGCCACAGCCTGCGGTGCAAAAAAGCAAATTACCGCGCTCCATCCTGTATAAGTTGTGCGACTATGCAGGTATTGTAAAAATAATCATCAAATCGAACTTTCCGAAAGTCCAGAACCAGCTTCAGGTGAAAATGGAAATGGTGTGACGGCGCTCAAATAATGTTTCCAAAAAGGAAGCAACGCACGAAAACATACAGGGTGGCTGTTGAATTTTGCTACATTAAGAAACTGGAATAACTTTTTTTGTAATGCATGGAATTTATTCAATTGTTTTTTCATTTGAAAGCCAATTGAATTGAATTAAAAATAATTTAATTAGTCTTAAAGTTAGTTGAATTTAAATGCCCACCTTCCTCGTTGATGCAGGTGCGGCATCTTAACAAAAAGTTGTTCATTACTGCCCGCAAAGTTGAGGCTGGAATTGCAGCTACTGTCGCTCGAATTGATTGTTTTAGTTCATCCACATTCCTATTTATAATAATCCTACAAAAAAAAGTCCGGTGGAGTTAGGTCGGGCGACCCGGGTGGGACAACGGAAGGTTGAGTTTCTTGAAAGAGAAAAGAGTTTCTTTTCTGCGTAATTCGATCATAACAGGCCATCTTATTGAAACATAGAGTTGAAAGGAATTATGTATCTTGCGGCGTAGTTCCGGATAGAAAAATTCTGGTAGCATGCTCAAGTAACAGTAGCGCTGTGTTCGATTTGTTCAAATAAATATGGCCCGCCAATACAGCGTGCAGAAACTGCGCACTTCACTCTGACGCGAATTGGATGCAATTCCTCTCATGCAGTATTTGTGGGTTGTAACCACTCCATATGCGATAGTTTTGTTTGTTTACGTTGCCGTTCAGATCGAAATGAGCCTCATCAGACATGAAAAGACAATTCAGCAAGTTCTGGTCTTCTCCCACCTTCCCAAAGATCTTCCGGCAAAATTCCAAGCAAGTCGGAAAGTCTGCTGCATTAAGTTTATTAGCCATTTTAATTTTGTACGGGAATAAGTTCAAATCCTTGTGCATTATTGCCTGCAAAGTCTGTATACTGATACACATTTGAGAAGATAATGCCATTGTTGAAACACTGGGGTTGCTTTGTATGGCTACGGAAGCAACAGTTTCCTCTATTCAAACGGAAGGATTTCGATTATAAGGCCTTGTCGTGACTGGCCAATGATCTGCAAAATTATTCACTAGTCTCGTAAGGGTCCATCTACTCGGAGGATCGCCGCTAAACGTGCGCCTATAGTCTCTTTGAACCAAAACTACAGACTCCAATGCATGATAGCGGCGGATAATCCAGATTCTTTTGTCAGTGTCCCAGTTTTCCATTTTTATTATTTTTCTCAGATGGAAAAAAGTTATCAAGTTTCCTTTTGGTAGCGGCTTTCATCAGCCACCTTGTATACATATTTAAGGGCTAGAGCTATGGAACTGAAACTCAACAGGCCCTTTAAGGCCCAGGTCAATGAACTGTTGAACTGAAACTGAAGAGGTTCTTTAAGGTCTAGTTCAATGACTGGTTTAATGACTAGAACTACTGAACTGGAACCGAACAGGTCCTACGGTGTTAATTGACACCTCAGAGGACAACGCTATGCAAAACGTACCGGTTCCCCACATACATTAGTCTTATTAATGTTCCACACGATGACTTTCTACGCGCGCTTTTTGTGTTCATTCTGTTTTGATAACCCTTCGTAAATCTACGTGCGTTCAGACGTTGTCACAAGCGAATTTAGAGGGAAGCAATTAGTAATTTTTTTTGCTGGTAAAGGGCGGATCAATAAGTCCGTGGATTTTTGAAAAAAAAAATATTTATTTTTCAACATAATCTTCTTTTAGCTTAATAGCAATTGTTTGATCAATAATTTCATCGTTGGAGCTAAATCTCTTTCCACCAAGCCATTTCTTTTGGATTAGAAATAGGAAATAGTAACTGGAGGCTAAATCCGAATAATATGGCGGATGAGGTACCAATTCGTAGCCCAATTAAACAACTCCAAACAATCCTTTGAAGTTGTCACACGATTACGTTTATGGTCAATTGAGAGCAAACGCGGCACCCATCTTGCAGACAGCTTTCTTAAACCCAACTATTCGTTTAAAATCGAGACCATACTGCCATATGAAATGTCTATGGCATCAACAGTCTCACGCATTTTAACTCTTCGATCGGTCAACACCATATCGTGGATTTTTTCGACATTTTCGGGTGTATTGATCTCAATTGGCCGTCCAGACCGTTCAGCGTCATTTGTACTTGTGCGACCACAACAAAAGTCAGTTAACCAATTTTTTCCCATTGAAATCGATGGTACAGAGCCCCCTTAGTATTTTTCAAGCTTTTTCTTGGTTTGATTGACGGGTTTTTCGTAAAAAATAATTTAATGAGCACTCGAAATTCATTTTTTTCCATTTTTAAAAAATGCACGAGGTTGTATGTTTTGAACAGCTGTTAAACGCAAAGTAAATGACGGAAGTTGCTCAAAATTTGTCAGTAGTCTATTAACAGGTGGTACTTGATGGGAGCAGTGTTGCATTTGATATAACTACGAGGCAAGTTCGAAAAGTCACGGACTTATTGGTCCGCTCTTTATTGATAATTTAGTTTCCTGTATTCCCATAAATAATTGCAAACCAAATTCATTTTACATGTCAATTCCGACAGTTTTTGAGGTTCCGGTATCATGGATCACCGCACGAATTCCGTCATGTTGTTACTAAAAAGTTCTAAATAGGATGGCATCACATCTCAAACGACCGAGATTGAACTCTTGACATCTAGATCTGTTGACATGTTGACAATGTGTGCATTTTATGCAAAATCTGACGTCTTAACGAAAAAACCATAATCACAATACTTGCACTTACCTCTCTTGATAACCACAAAAAATCTTGATATAACCGCGAAAACGAGAATTGTACATTCTTTAAATTGTTTTTAATATATTTGTTCTTAGAGTTGTAAACATCAGTTTTGAAATAAATAGCATTATGTTATGGTAACCGAATTGGTAGAACATTTTGGCCACGCACCCCGTGGTTTTGGAGCAGTTTTTTGCGAAAAAAAGGTAAAAATTATGGTTATACGTGAGAGTTAGAGGGTTAATTTGTTCCACAAAAATGTTTATCTGAATCTTTTCTATAAAACTTCTGAACATAGTTTGTACATCAGAAGTAAGGAACACAAAATTGTGCATGCCGATATGTAGCAGGAACGTTCCGAGGGGCGGAAATTTTGACCCGCCCTAAAAAAAAATTCTGATCAGATCTGACAAAACGCCGATACATGTATATTTTTTTTAGACCTTTCTACCAGAATCCGTTGACAGAACCCCATAATTTTGAAAATATCTAATTTTGTCTCACAGTGTAATTAAACACATACTTATATTATAACATATTAATCCTTGTTGGAACACAAGCATATCATATTTGCGGCAAGCTCCAAACACGCTTTATAAAAAAAAGCAGATTTTTCTGCGTGTACGACCAGAACTGTGTTAGATATGCAGATTTGTTGCAAGGTGTTCAGCAGTTTAAAATAGAATTTTTTATAGACTTTAAAATCTTTTCCTAACCTCAAAAAGCATCGGCGGCATTACCCAAGGGCTGTATACACTCAGTTAAAATATATATCAATCGAAATCGTTTTCATTGCTATATAGGGTGATTCGATAAGACCGCAGATTTTGTTCTTCAACAAAACACACCAAAATTTGTCGAAATTATTTTTTTTATTTCATCATGTTTTTTAGTCTATGGAATTTATGTAAGAACACAATATCAGTTAAATGCCCACCACGACTCCTGTCAGCACAGTGTGCACGCATCAACATATTCCGGGACTTTTTGAAATAGTTGATTTTGTTCTTCAGCTCAGGAATCGTCTCGGCATATAACACACTTTTAACGTGGCCCCAGAGAAAGAATTCCCATGGTGTCGAATCGCAAAATCACCATTTGACCTCATTGTTTCGTGAGATAATGCGTTCTGAGAGCTTTGTTCGAAATAGGGCCATTGTTTCATACGCTGTGTTGCAAGTAACACGGTCCTGTTGAAAGTGCATATTGACCAATTTCATGTCATCTAATTCAGGGCTTACAAAGTTTGTTAAGTTCACCGTTCACTGTCATTTTCGAAGAAGTTCGATAACTCCACCAAGAATGGCTCGAAATGTTAGTTTTCTGTACCCAAAATCTGGTAGGTTTTCTTGTGTAACGTATCGGTTTAGGTGAAAATGTGTCTCCTCGTTCATGATGATTTTTTTTTTGAAAAATCGGCATCAAATGTTTGTTGTTCAAGCATCAAATTGGTAAATATAAGGCGCTATAAATGGTCTTTTGGCTTCAGGTTCTGTGTTAATGGATTTTTGTAGGCGAGTAAAATTAGGTCCTTTGTTCAAAATCGCTGAACGGTGCTGTAGGAAAGGTTCAATTGCTTTACGAGATATATGTTATGAGATATATGATCTATATGATATATGTATATGTGGCCGTCGGTGGTACAAAGGGTAGTGTGCGCGCCTCTTGTACATGAGATCCTGGGTTCGATCCCTGCCCTGACCACCTTAAAAAAAAAGGTGTTTCTGCGGCGGTCACCTCGCATAGTGACGGCGACACTATCGAGTATTTAGCCTTGAAAAGGCTTCTCAAAATTGCGTTCGGAATCGGTGTAAAACTCTAGGTTCCAATCAGTGAGTGAAAGCTGGAAAGCGCACAGCTCAGTGATTGTAAGAAGCTCTCCCTTGTCCCTTTATGGGATGTAATGGGAAACAATTTATTTATTTACTTTTATGTATCAAATATCAATAAAATAAATAAATAAATAGTTTCCCATTTCAACTCATTAAGGGATTGGGGAGAGCTTTTTGCAACCAGTGAGCTGTACGCTTTCTTAATTTACTCTCACTGATTGGGACTTACAGTTTTACACCGGTTCCGAACTGTATTTTTGAGAAGCTTTTTCAGGGCTAAGTACTCGACACTAAGCGAGGTGACTGTCGTCGAAGGAAATGTAAGGTGGTCAGAGCGAGGATCGAACCCACGTTTTATCATGCACAAGAGTCGCGCACACTAGCTATTGCACCACCTACGGCCACTCTTACCAATCGCAGAATTTTTTGTGCTGCTTGAGGAAGACATAAATGTTATCGTATTCGAGTCAATGGTATTTTTCAAAATCCTAAATCCTATGAACATATTCAAAGTCAGTTTTTTTCAATGAGATAATAATTGCTGGCAAGGACAGAGAAAAACCCCTATCTTCCCCGGAAGAATTCTGTAACTTCTTATATCGCTTTATCCAATCCTCTACAAAGGCTCTATTATTTTAATTTGAATATACATATGTCCAAAATAACCTGCTTTATCTGTTGTACGATTTATGCTATATCAGAAGAAATACAATAGTTAACATTACCAACATGTTTCACCGAACCTGTTTCTATAGAACCAGGAGTAGCAATTGTATCTTAAGATTCCATCTATTTTTAGGAGTGAGGTTCTTTGTGGTTAATTTAATCTTCAACTCTTTTTTTTGCTAACGCGCGAGAATCAGTTAATCAATTGCCCGATTTGTTTCAAAACATGTTTTATATTTCGATTTCGACATAAAATGCAAACTTCTTCTCGTGTGAAATTTCTCAAAGTACTTATGGAAACTACAAAAAAACCCATTTGGATTTTACTAGTTTAGCTGCTGTTCGGATTTTATGGCCTCATGTATATTTAGTAGGGACATAAATACTATTACTTATATTTTGGGTTATAAAACAAAAACTAATTCTTCAATAGCTGCACGGACCTCATCCATTGGGAAATTGGCTACAGCACGAACCAGAGCTGTCTTAAGAGAATCAATGTTGGGGTATCTTTTGTGGCAGACCAGAAAATCCAGAAGGGTTCAGATCAGCTGGAAAATTGTTTCGAAGCCAGGTTTGTGTCGTTTTAGCCTTATGAGCTGGTGCTGAATCTTGCTGGAAAGTCCACGGCTGGTTTTGGAACACGGAATTGTTAAGCGGCTTCACAACTGCTTCCAAAACGGTTTCTTTGTAAACTTTGAACCCCTTGTTCATAGAAATTCAATTCAGTTATCCCATCATAAGAGACACCTCACCAAACCATGACTTCAGCTGGATGATGACCCCTTTCGACCCGTGGGATGAGCTCAGATGCTTCTTTAGATGATCGTGTATAAACCCTATCATTTTGTTTGTAAAAGTTTTCCTGTACGGTGCAAATTTTATCATCCATAAACAAGATTTTTTAATGCAAGTTATCAGCGTACTTCACCAAAAGACGTTTGGATTTTTCTATCCTATTTTTTTTTTAAAGGTGCAGTCAACAAATTTCCTGTACGCCGTTTGGAAGCTGCAAATCCCAAGTCTTTTTTAATAATTCGACTCATGGACTTTTGCGTGATTTTCATCTCACGGGTCATGATTTTCTGTTACCGGATAGTATTTGGTTGAATTCTTGCTTTGACGGCTTTGATGACTTGCTGAGTCCGAACGGTACGTGGGCGGCCCGACCCGAGGCGGTCTTTTATATCACCAGTCTCCTCGAATAATTGTATGCACTTGGAGACGAACATGCGACTAATGCCGAGCGGGCGGAGCGTTTTGAAAATATCGTTTTTTCTCTCTACACCTAAAAAGTGCTGTAACTGTGAAAGTTGATACAATTTCAAATTCCCGTAACAGACTAGCGCTATAGGGGTTAACTTTCAAAAACCATATGATAATAAAAGGGTATGTTCCGTTTTAACTTTCTAATGGTTATGTTCAATTTGGTAACAATATTGGTGTGTGTTCCTACTAAATATATTGGCTAAAACTTAATTTTTCCGGAAAATATGGAATTTTTCTAACGGCTATATCTCGGAAACCAATTGCAATTTTGTTTTGCTGTCTTTGTTACAATTGTAGCTATAGACTAGGAAAAAAAAGGTTTAAAACAAACTAACCCCAAAAAACTGCATCTAGTGTCTCAAAATTGCAAAAATGTTGAAAAATTATATATTTTTCTATCTCTTTTTCACCATTTTCGGCCTATATTTTCGACATGAATTGCGATTTTTCTTTGATTTGCATAATGATGAGTAATTAATTTTTTCATTTGAATTCAATGAATTTTAAATATATATATATATTTAATAAATATATACATAATATCAAATTGAAAATGCAGTACAATATCAATTGAAAATTGCAAAACCCTATTTTTTTTTTTTTTAGATATTGTATATTTATTTCATTAATATTTTTACAATGTGTTGTTTTGCCCCAGCGCCACTTGGGCATTATAGGGGCGGGTTGGCAAAATTAATTACTGAAGAACTCTATATTTACAAAAAAATAAAAAAAAATTTTTTTTACATAAAATAAAAAATAAAAAAATTTTCAAAAAGTGAGAAAAAACAAAGGGTTAATGAAATTATAATAACGAATGTTCATGAATTTTAAACTATATTATTTTATAACAGAAGCATTTCTATATTTTGAATAAGGTATGATTTTAATTGAATTTTAAATATTGAAATCCGAGAAATCTTTTTTAATTCTACTGGAAGGTGATTAAACTCTGAGCTTCCAGCATGCTCAATGCGCTGCTTTGTAGTTTCAAGTCTACATCTTTTGATAATTAGGTCGTACAATGCTGATCTTATTCGTCGGAAAAATCATATGAAATGAATGAATGTTTTTTAATAAACAGTAGGCTATTTATATGACTGATTTCTCGTGAAATTTACGAACAAAGGGTTCTAACGAAATATACAATTATTCGGAAAAAGCATTTGAAACGTATGAATCCTTTTTTTTGACTAGAATTAAAAAAATTTAGTAAGTATTTATGATTGAATTCTCCCGAAAATCACACACAAAGGGTGAAAGCCAAATTATCGTATTGAATCAGAAACTGAAGCAGGTGGATAGACCACACTTGACAATGGCACCCATTCAGAAATCCCTTTCAGGAACATTTTGCATACAATTTTTTCCAGGTACTTCAGTAAAATGTAGAGTATTTATCATACAGTAGACTATTTATGATTGAATTCTCATGAAAATCACACACAAAGTTTGAAAACTGAATTATTGTATTGTATCAGGAAACTAAAGCAGGTAGATGGACCACACTTGACAATGGCATCCATTCAGAAAATTTTGCATACAATTTTTTCCCGGGTACTTCAGTAATTTAATAAAAATGGAGAATAGCGTCTGCCAAAAAATAATTGAATTTTGTTACGTTTGGTGTCAATGTTGTTAACTCTGGAATTTAAGTTTACATATACGCAATATGTGTTTCAATGAAGTGGTGAACATTTCAAGCCGAATACAATGCGCAGTACTTGTTACAGCACTATTTCGAATTGGTTACATCAACGAGGAGGCCACTTGCATTTATGATACTACCAGGTGCTACGCATGCATTTATTATGTTGTTGGAACAAATAAGAGGAAGTTGAAGACAAAATCATATGTTGCACCTTTATTTCATATCAATGGTTGTTCACTTCGCTATTTAATGCAAAGTGAAAGATTCACGAATGTGCTGACAAACAATCACCGGAGAGCCTGGGATGCACTAAAAGCTGTAATCGTCGAGGACGTTTTCGGAAAGAATCGTGTACAGCCAGACGAAGCAAAGAAATTGGTGAAAACAATGCTCAATTAGAGGGCGGATCAATAAGTCCGTGACTTTTTAAATAAAATACAGTTTTTTTCCAAAAAAAAAAAATATTTTTCAATATAATCTCCTTTTAGCTCAATACACTTAGTCCAACGTTTCTCAAATTTTTGTATCCCTTCCAAAAAATATGAGTTTTCGAGATCCATAAAATAGGCATTTGTTTGATCAATAATTTCACCGTTGGAGCTAAATCTCTTTCCACCGAGCCAATATAGTCACTGGGGTTTAAATCCGGAGGATATGGCGGATGAGGTACTACCAATTCGTAGCCCAATTCATGGAATTTTGCCATTGAGACTACAAACGTGTGCGCCCGTGCATTATGTTTATGAAAAATAACTTTTTTCTTGGCCGTATGGGGTCGTTGTGTTTTTAAATCCTCGTTAAATCGGTCCAATAAGTTGGCATAATATTCGCCGTTTATTGTTTTTCCCTTTTGTAGGCAATCGATGTGGATTATCCCGCGTGCATCCCAACAAACTGTTGCTATCACCTTGTTGGCCGACAAACTTACCTTGGCCGTCTTCGAAGCCAGTTCACCCGGAGAAACCCATTGTTTAGACTGCTGCTTGGTCTCCGGAGTGTTGTAATGGATCCATGTTTCATCCACAGTTACAAAACGCCTCAAAAACTCCTTCGAATTGTGGTTAAACAACTCCAAACATTCCTCTGAAGTTGTCACACGATTACGTTTATGGTCAATTGAGAGCAAACGCGACACCCATCTTGCAGACAGCTTTCTTAAACCTAACTGATCATTTAAAATAGAATCCATACTGCCATATGAAATGCTTATGGCATCAACAATCTCACGCACTTTTCGACCAGCCAACATCACATCGTGGATTTTTTCGACATTTTCCGGTGTATTAACCTCAATTGGCCGTCCAGAACGTTCAGCGTCATTTGTACATTTGCGACCACAACGAAAGTCAGTAAACCACTTTTAAAGTTGTAATTTCCTTTAGGCTAAGATATCATATTTTCTCCGGTTAGTGAAAATCATGTAAATGCCGCGGGTGGGATTCGAACTCATATTCGCTGGACGATCGTTTCGATGTTTGTGAAGCATCATCTTCAGCAGCGTCTAGCCCGTTAAGCCACTGCGGTGTGTATTCACACTAGTCTTTTTTGACCATTGAAATCGATGGTACAGAGCCTCCTTAGTAGTTTTCAAGCTTTTTCTTGGTTTGATTGACGGTTTTTTCGTAAAAAATAATGAGTTTAATGAGCACTCGAAATTCACTTTTTTCCATTTTTAAAAAACTGCACGAGGTTGTATGTTGTGAACAGCTGTTAAACGCAAAGTAAATGACGGAACTTGTTCAACATTTGACAGTAGTCTATCAACATGTGATACTTGATGGGAGCAGTATTGCATTTCATATAACTTCGAGGGAAGTTCGAAAAGTCACGGACTTATTGATCTGCTTCGTATTATCATAACATTATTGCCTCTATGACCTTGAAATTACATTTTCTGCATCACCACTTCGATGAGTTCTTACACCAATTATACACCGAATCGGACGAACAAGGGGGCGATTCTATCAGGTCACCATGCTAATGGAAAAATGGTTCAAAGCTGAATGCATTACTTGCAGAACTTTGTTGGTGGATTCATAAGGTATCCCAATATGAAGATACAGGCACTGAAATTGCGGAGGATGATAGATTTGAGGACATACCGAAAGAGATATGCCATTGAATGTGCTATCAAGCTCAGATGATGATTCAGATCATGGACCTGAACCACCAACGAAAAAACCAACACAACCAACTTCATAGGCTTCACCGAGACCATCAACATGATTAATTTATGTTTTTGTGCATTTTGCCACATTTCTCGAATTTTCGATGCAGCTGGAAAATTAATATCTTTTTTTATTTTGATGGAAATAATGTTAAAAAAATCTTTGTGGACGGTTTACGAGATATTAGTAATTTGAAGTTTTCGTGTGAAAAACTGATGTAAGTCCACAGTTTGGCAGCTAAATATAAAATAAATGGTTTACCATTACATCCCAGGAAGGGACCGGGGAGAACTTCTCACAATCACTGAGCTGTGCGCTTTCCAGTTTTCACTCACTGATTGGGACCTACAGTTTAACACCGATTCCGAACGGTATTTTGAGAAGCTTTTTCATGGCTATATACTCGATAGTGTCGCCGTCACTAAGCGAGGTGACCGTCGTCGAAAGAAATTTTAAGGTGGTTGGAGCAGGGATCGAACCCAGGATCTCCTGTACAAGAGGCGCACACACTACCCATTGCACCACCGACGGTCAACACAGTTTGGCAGCTATGGGACGAAAATGGTGAAAAATTATAGAAAAAATTAAAATTTTTCGAAATTTTTGAAATTTTGAGGCACTAGATGCTTGGTTGGTTTGTTTTACAAATTTTTACTCGTAGTCTATACACACTGAAAAATATCGGCCCCAGAAACATATTGCGGGAAACATGTCCATGTTCGCAAGCACTGTTTTCATGAATTTTCTTTGTTTCTTTGTTGTCTTTCTCGTATTTGTTTTTTATCGGTTTTCAACAAAAAATCCACATTTGGTTCTCAAAAACGTATATTAAAGCACATTAATCATTGTGTCTCAAACATGTTATATTGAATACCAAACACGATATGTTTGGGCACAAGTATAGTATATTTACGACAAGTTACAAACGCGTTATATTCGCATCCAAAGAACAAAAAAAAAACAGATTTTTCAGCGTGTAACTACAAAACAAAATTGAAATTGATTTCCGAGATATAGACGCTAGAAAAATTGGATGTTCTTCGGAAAAATGCAAATAGAGTTTTGTTAGTTTCGATACTTTGAGAAATTTCACACGAGAAGGGGTTTGAACTCGATGACTTCGAAAATGTTGCATAGTGTTCTTAAACGAATAAATTCGGAAGAAGCAAATAATTATTCCAATTTATAAAACGCCTTTTCTATTTATATATGTATTTCACCCTGTTATCTTCTGGTTTAAAATAATATAGTGAAGTAGTGAAAAACATAAAGTATCTGTGTTCTATTTCTTATTTATTTTTTTTTAAGAAACAAGAATTAAATCTAAAATCACAACGAAGGCGATAAGTCTATTATTATCCTCCCCACAAAGCGGTCATAATCCCAGTAACCAAAAAGGGTTCATGACCGCAAGTGGGAAAAAATCAAAATCGATTTCAATTAACAAATACACGGATAAAGAAATTACCGGCATCAATTAAATATATTGTAAGACATTAATTGAATAAAATTCAATAGGTAAAATATTATATTTCCTAACTAAATATTTCCAATAAGTAATCCAATTAAATATTTAGTTAATTTGGTTCGTGTGGTATTACAAATTGTTTAATTGAGTCAATTTGAATGTTAAACAACATACATTTAATTTTGACATATACATTAATTAAAACAATTAAATTTTAATTGAAACAATTAAAAATTTAATTGAATTTTTCACAATGTCAACACAATTGTTTGCTTGTTTTTTTTATTAAGACTTGTAGTTTGTAATCAACTTGCAAAGTAGGTTTGTAATTGGCCTACTTATTGTAGATCTTTTGACGTTTTCCTGTGGTGTAGTATTCGTAAACATATAAGCGCACTATACACTATACATTCTAAACAATTATACATCTTTTGGTAACTTACTGTTTGGTCCATCGGACAACATTCGCGTATGGTGTCAAACAGTAAATGAAAGTAAAAATTTTCAAACACATACACATATGCAGATCAACTGTGCTCATTTGACAGTCTCTCTGCTTACATCGTATTCAGTGTTACGACATACAACTTTTCCGTGTAATACGTATATTTTACGTATATATGTATATATAAAGACGAAAGCTCATTAGCGTCGGTAAGCATGTACAAGGTGGGGCAAAAGTAATCCTCCTATCAGAAAATGCTATAAATTTTGCGATTGGCCCCTAATGTCAGTTCTGTTTTGACATTTGTGTAGTAAACACATGCGAAATACACGTTAATAAACAATGTTACGTTACACTGCTCCAGAACGCGGAATATTGCTGACTATTTATTTGACCAATAATCGGTCGGTGACTTTGGCACAACGTGAATTTCGTCGCAGATTTCCTGGCCGTCCAACGCCTACTGGTGAAACACTGCGACGTTTAGCCGCTCGCCTCGAAGAGACTGGCACAACACGAGATGCTGCCAGGCGTGGCAGACCCCGGAGTAGCCGTTCTGCAGAGAATATTGCTGCTGTAGCCGAGGATGTCATGGAAGCACCGTGAGCGCTACAGAGCAATGATCAATGAGTTCTTTTTGCCGCAACTTGATGAATTGGGATTGGAAAACATGTGGTTCCAACAGGACGGTGCAACGGCACACACTGCACGTGCCACAACCGATATGCTGAAGGATGCATTTCCCGGGCGCCTAATCTCCCGTTTTGGCGATTTGCACTGGCCAGCAAGATCGCCTGATTTGACCGCTCCAGACTTCTTTTTGTGGGGCTTTTTGAAGTCGCGGGTTTATGTCAGCAAACCTCAGACTCTTGCAGCTCTTAAAGACAATATCCGTCCAAAATGTGAGGACGTATCGCCGGAAGTTTTGGCCAAAGTGATGGAAAATGCCATAAAAAGGGCTCAAATGACAATCAACTGTGGCGGCGGCCATTTACATGACATCATATTCTCGACTTGATGTAAAAAAAATTAAAAGACCAAATAAAAATAATCCACAAGAAGAATCAAAGTTTTTCATTTTTTTTAAATTACAGCCAAAAAACATCGGAAGTTTACTTTTGCGCCACCTTGTACATCGTCACACTAATAATCCTGTTTGGTATGCATGCTCAGTGTTTCGATAAAATATATCTTGGACCCAGCAAACACATTGTTCAATTTCCTATTTGCGATCAATCAATGGATTAATTGAAAATAAATCAGTTATTTTTTTCTGTGCACTTCCTCTCGACTTGGTCCGTACTAGAACTTGGTCCGCACTTAATTTTGAAGTGGTAGATGAATTTATCTACCAAGGATCCGCCGAGTACAAGGACAACAATGTCAGCCTGGAGATAAATATTAGAATTGTGCATGCAAATAGATGCTACATATGTTGGACTCAGCCAGCAGTTTAAGAACAAAGCTCTCGGCAGACAAAAGTCCAGCTACGCCAGACTCACTTTACCTGTCCTGGCATGTTGCTTCATACTTGTATCCTAACGCAAGCGGATGAAAAATTCTTCATAAAATATATCATCCTATTACGGAAAATGGGAAGTAATGACGTCGTTGGAACCGCGAGTTGTATAATTTGTATTCCGACATAGACAAGTTTAGTTTTACCGATTTGTCTTTGGAGGTAAACAATTTATACAAAATTTTTGTAATTTAGCGATTTTCTTATTTTTGCGATTTTTTAAAAAAAAAAAATTCTTCCGTGCGAGTTGGACCACTATACGAAAACCCCCTTAGAAATCGCCAAAAATGGGTTATTTTTTCGATTGGACGCTCTGTTTCCAAGGTATAGACATTTTTTCTAATTTTTTCACATTTTCGATCAGAATGGGGGCTGGGTTACCCTTAGTAACTCGTTACCCATCACCGGGGGTAATGGGTAAAGGACGCTTACCCATTCCCCATGTGTAATAGATAATCCTGCAGGATAATTTCCCAGCGACGTGGGTAGCTACGCATTATTTTCCCCATACTCTGAGGGTAATGAGTCAGCGTTCACTACCCACTCACTAACGGGTTTTTCAATAAGAGCGCTACAAAAGTTTTTTTAAATAAAACAAAACCGGTTTTAGGTACCAATGAAATTCTTTATTCCTGTGAAAGTACGTTCGATGCCATTATGTATGGAACTCGATTTCTTTTGCATGGTCACCACGGGCACGCTTGCAGAAGTCCAGACGCTGAACCCAATTTTCGACGGCTTTCAAGCATAAATCGGCCGATACTGCTGCAATATCACGTTCGATATTCGTACGAAGTACATCAATCGTCGCTGGCTTATTGGCATAGACCATAGACTTGACGTAGCCCCACAGGAAATAATCTAACGGCGTCAAATCGCACGACCGAGGCGGTCAATCGCCTAGGCCATTTCGTGAGATAACACGTTCACCAAACTTGGTTTCTAATAAATTGATTGTGGCATTCGCTGTGTGGCTTGTGGCGCCGTCCTGTTGGAACCACATGTCCTCCAAGTCCATATTATCCAATTGGGGCCAAAAATATTCGGTTATCATTGAACGGTAGCGATTCGCATTCACAGTAATGTGCCGGTCTTGATCATCACGGAAGAAGTACGGCCCAATGACGCCGCCGGCCCATAAACCGGGATGAAATGATGACGCATGGATTACGTGTGGATTGCTGTCTGACCAATAACGCATATTTTGCTTATTGACGAAGCCATTCAGCCAGAAATGAGCCTCATCGCTGATTGTTGAGGCCTCTTAAAGTTGGCCTCTTAATGTTGAGGCCACTGACTCCAAATTTCGGTAGTAAATTTTAATAATTTCGACTCGTTGTTGGCTCGTATATCTTTCCATGATAAAATGGCAAACCTTACTGAAGAGAAATATCAAAAGAGCGGGAAAAAATATGGCGTCGTTTGCTGTCCCTACCGATTTACTTTTGTAGCGCCTCTGTTGAAAAACCCTTAAATATGAACTCGGTGTGTAACCATATACAAAGTTTAAAAATATCATATGTATGCCTAAGTTAATTTGTGTCATCCACAATAATAGTTCCTCTAGGCAAGTGCCCACAACTTGCTGCATGTTTGTGAAGGCGTCAATAGTGGCGTCAGATTCAACGATTGTGTTTAAAAGTCCCACTTCACCTCAATTTATGCTAATACTAGGAAAGTAAAAAAATACATGTGATTGAGAAACTAGTGTGGTGAGATATATCCACTGGGCATATTCGTCTTGTCGAAAACAGTAAAATATATGTACATGGACTTTAATGAATTTTTGATTTCATATAGAAAAAATATGTCAACCGTTGTTTTTGTGTAAAGCATAACGAATTCTGGGTCTATACGGCGTAAAATGTGAATATGTATACTTACCATATTTTACTGTGGATGATGTTTCTATACTTTATTGTTTTTTCACAAGTTTGTTTCTCACTTTCTGTTTAAAATAATAGTTTTTTCTTTAAAGTCCTCGTGTCATATTCAAATATAGTTTTTCTTTTACAGCAAAGCCTCTAATGAAAAATTGAATACACAACTTTGTAACAAGTGTTTTTGCAACAGAAACTAAATTATGATTACAGTGACTAATATTTGAACATGAATTCTATCATTGTATTTTTTATGAGTTGTATCTTCCATTTCAGATGAATGAGGATTCAGAAATACTCAAATTCGTTAACACAATTTAATTTCTGTAGTAGCAACTTCTGTTTAGTAAGAGCTATTTTTAATTTATCAATAACATCGACAAATAATTCTGATGTACCTTATGACAGTTATGAATTCTAATCAAAATATAGACTTTATCATGGAATTTCCAATGCCTGAATTGATTTCTAACTAATCTTTTCCGTTTTTGTGACCGTTTCCATGCAAGTTTTTAATAAGTCCTAACCACAACTCCAAATTGATCAATCGAATGTCCCATGAAAATAATCCATGTTAAGTTTTATTGAAGACATATGTGACCTGCTCCACGCAGGGGGGGCTCTGCGCCGAAAAATTTTTTTTACTTTTTGAGTGATTCTTATAGGAAAAAAAAACGCTCTTTCAAATGCCGCAAACCGCAAGTTTCTATGTCTTTTAGTTTTTTTTACAAATCACCTGTAAAGATGAATCACCTGAACAGATGAAATTTAAAAAAAGTTCAATATCAAACGTACAAAATTACAAAAATATCAAAATTTTACTCATTTTTACTCCTAACACGCTTTTTTGGTGGTTCTTCTGTATTTTGCTGCTTCTCACCTTTGTCTGATCAGGTTGAAGGAAGAGTTGCATAACCATGCGCAAAACACGGAAAAACGAAGCGCTTTTTTTAAACGCGTTTTTCTCAATAACTTCTTTTCGGCGCGGAGGTCCCTTTTCATGGAGCGGGTCACATATGGTTAAGTTTTATATGAGATTTTAGTTTATATCGGACAATATGTGGCATGAAAATTAAAACGTTGACCGCCTGTAGAAGAGAGTGTAGCAACTAGAGAATTAAAAAAAAATATCAACTCCTACACACTTTATTCACTTAGAGTGCTTTGACTTCAAATCATGTTAAACGTGTTAATCACGTTAAGGGGAATTGAAGCTATAGGAATTGAGTTTTTTTTTTCATTCAAAAAAGTAAAACTGTTTAAACAAAACAATAATGAAAAATGTTTATAGTCTGTTTCTTTTCAAAATAATCAATTTGTTCTTTTTTTAAGATTTATGTAGAAATTATTCACACAATAATTGCTTTCTTTTACTTTTCTCTTGGAATTTAAATTCAAATTGTCTATAGAAAACATTTACACCGTTCATCGGTGGACGTCCAAAAAACCGGTGGAATGGTTTTCGGTTTTTGAATACCCTAGTATCACATTTGCAGGACACAATACGTTTACTAGCATTATTTGGTGAAGGAATTATAAACCACATAGTAAAAATCCTAATTTTGTTGGATTAGTGAAAATTTTTTGAAACTTTTTTGAATATTTGTTGAAAATGTCATAACAGAATTCTTGCAAATGTCGGATTATTTTTTTTCAAAACGCACTCCACCATACACACGTATATATAATTTGGAAATCTGGACCCGAATTCAAATCACAAATATATCACATGTGTTTAGTAACCTCTCTATATTTTAAACAACAGTCTATGTGCCAACACAGATTCTATCATTTTTGCCCCCACCCCCTTTAATGTTCAAATCTTTCTTTTGACTTTCGAACTTGACTAATGTCAAATACTATTGTAATCTGCCTTGTTAACTTTCAGTCCCCCACCAAAACTAAAACATTTAACAAATATATTCGCACATGCCAACATGTCAAATCAGCCATAAACTAAACACGAAAACAAAAGGATACAAAGAGTGAAATGATGTCAAGTCACAATGACGTCACATCTTAATACTTAACCAGACTTTCTAAATGTTCCTCATACTTTGTGTATCGTATTTTCTAGTTGTTGTTGTTGTTTTTAGTTTGTTTTTGTACTCGTTGTCGCAAGAATAAGCACGTGCTAGTTTACGATACAATGTTTAGTTACATAAACAGTAGTATCTACGTACAAACAAGTGTACAAGTGTAAAACTGTATGTGTTTGCGGAGGTAGAGTTGATAGAATGGAAAGTAGTATTGTACTTTCTCACTTATACTTTTATACATATTCACCATCGCACTCTCTCTATCTCTCTCGCTTACTCAAACTCACACGCATAAGTACTCACATAATCTCCAAGCTTTTCCTCTGAAGATACAAATCAAAACATCATGAAAAAAAGTTAACGAAAGTCAGGGATATTTCATTTGATTACACATTTAAGGGTGGTTGTTTGCTTGTGGTGCGGTGTCAATTCGTTCTGCATAGGGACGGAAGAGAGAAGGATTGCAAAGTGTTGGTGTTGGCAAAATAAAATCAAACGCACACGCTCTCACACACAATTGTGCAAAACAGAAATACGAAAGGCGGGAAACAGTGATGACACTGAGTAAAGTGATTGTACTTTTATTGTACAGTAGTTTGTACTCCATGGTTAATAGGGAGTTTACATGCACTCGATCTTGCAGATCGACTCGATAAGCGACAAATCACTCTATTATCATGTGATTTCTCATACATTTTTGTACCCAAGATCGAGTAAATTTATCTCGATAATGTTATTATCATGTCACAAATCATTTCAACGGCAGAGTTGTATACGCACTTTGAGTATGAGCCGGTGTGAACATGTACCGGAAATGGGTATGTGAGGGAGACGTACTTCACTGAACATGCACATTAATGGCAACACATACAAAATGTTTGTTATTAAAGGTAGTGTTATATGATCAGCTGATTTTACTATCTTTCTTTATTTTCTAAATACATACTAACAAACTTTCCAGAAATTCTAAAGAAATTCCGAATAAAAATAAGGCATAAAGCTATTTTAGCAGCAAAATCAGATCTGCTGCAAAATTTCACCAATGGTAAAGGCTTTTGCGCTGAGTTGAAAAATAATTGTTTTTCCGCGCTACGCCCAACTTTTTGAGATATAGGCCTTTAAAGCCTGAGTATATAATCGGTCATATCTCAGGCATTTATCATCGGGTCTGCTTCAAATATGTATCATTACAAAGCTCTTGTGAAACTGTATAACTGAACGCTAAAAAATAACGGCCCCTCTAACATATTTTCCCAAATATATTCTTCAGGAACCGTGTTTGGAATACACTTCAAACATTCATATGTTTGCAAGTCCCAAACTTACTTGTATTTAAATGGAAACAGTATTATGTTTACTGACAAACATGTATGCTTTTATGTGGAAACATATGCGTTCTTCATCTCAAGCATCAATGCACTTATGTGGAAGCATTCGCGTGTTTCCCCCAAACCTACATATACTTACGTGGTAACATATGCGAATTTCCTCCCAAATATAATAATATTTTGAAACGAATTATTCTTCGATTTAAATATATATGTATATATTTTTTTTTATTTATTATAATTAATTTTAACAATATAAATTCACATTTGTACATACTTAATACAAAAAATTAAAAGATTTAAAATGGTAATTTTTTACGTTTACTTGCATTGAATGCATTATTTGTTTTTTTTTCATGAAAAGGGAAACTGCTGTTCATTTTCTTTCCCTTTCTTTGTTGTCTCTCACATGTTTGTTTTCAGAAGGTTTCAGCTATGCGTTAGTTATCACTATGCGTTGGAACACAAACAATATTTTTATATACAAATTAATAACTTCTGTTTTTTTTTATTACACTTATTTCACAATTGGTCCGCCGTTCCGATATTCTCAGTAAAGTTTCCGACAGACAAAGGGCTTCACATTGTTGCCCTTTACAGTTTCTTTCCTCAAAATCGTTTCTCACTTTGGTAGCACGTATACGAAACACATACACAAAAACCAAAGTAACACCACAAACCATTTAATCATCCGAGCCTTCGTTTATTCTTTTTTTCACTGATCAAGCGCTTTTAATATCCGATGAACCATTGACAACTGAATACATGAAACTAAAACGCAATAAAAAAAAATAAATAGTTTCCCATTACATCCCATGAAGGGACAGGGGAGAGCTTCTCACAATCACTGACCTGTGCGCTTTCCAGTTTTCACTCACTGATTGGGACCTACAGTTTTACACCGATTGCGAACAGTATTTTGAGAAGCGTTTTCATGGCTAAATACTCGATAGTGTCGATAGTGATCTGAGCAGGGATCGAACCCAGGAACTCATTTACAAGACGCGCACACTACCATTGCACCACCGACGGAAACACTAAA
Source organism: Phaonia tiefii (assembly GCA_963931995.1). Taxonomy (NCBI): domain Eukaryota; kingdom Metazoa; phylum Arthropoda; class Insecta; order Diptera; family Muscidae; genus Phaonia; species Phaonia tiefii. Next base: position 66,949,051 of record OZ008367.1, read on the forward strand.
ACACAATACATCAGCCAAAATAAGAAACACTTCATCTGCAATTTGCACGTCAATTCAAGAATATTTATGAATCAGTGACTGAGAGAATAATGCAAAAATACAGATACACACTTACAAGATAGACTCTCTCGTTGTCTCTCTTTTACACTTTTGCTCTCGAGAGAGCATAGGCAGTGCAACAAACACAGCTGTATTTGTATCACAAACATAAATATATGTGGGTCGCTAATACATATACTATAACATGTTACTCATTGTTGTCTCAAACATGTAATATTGAATAGCAAACACAATATGTTTGGACACAAGTATATTATATTTGCGACAACCTCCACACACACTTTATATTGGCCATTTAGGGCTCATGTAAAAATTTTTGTTAATCCCACTTTTTTTTTGGTTTAATGAAATTGTTGTTGTTGTTCTTGTCTTTTGTTGTTGTAGTTGCTGTTGGTGTTGGTGTTGTTGTCTTTTATTGCTGTTGTCTTTTTTACACACCAAAATATACGCTTTTCTTTCTTCGGAAAAATCAAAAATTATTTCTAAAAAATCGCGCGATTTATGTTGAGGGAAAGAAAAGTGCGCAGGCAAAATATTATTTATAAAAAAATTTCTAAAGATAAAAAAATTAATTTCTAAAATCAAAAACACACAATTTCATTTCGAAAAAAAAACAAATATAAACAAACTAAAACAAGAAAAACAAACATAAACACACTTATTCAATATTATTTACAAAGATGAAAAAAACAAAATATTCAATATACATAAATAAAAAAACAAAACAAAAAAATTTTTTTCGTCAACCTAAGGGGTTGTCGTCTTCCACCCCACCGTCCTCTTCCGTAAATACTCATTCAATAGGTTCTTCTTTTTTTAAACTTCAAAATCTCCGGTCTTTGAAGGGTTATTGTTGCGTATTATAGCTTAGAAAAAAAGGTTGAAAACTTCTCTATATCGGAGTCTAGTAAAAAATAATTATACTGGGACATTTTTTTTGAAAAAAAAACATTTTTTATCAAAAAAGTGAGGTTAAAATAGTTTTTTTTCATTGCCCCCCAATGGGGTAATAAAAACAAATAGTTTGATATACACACTTACAGATTTTAAAAGGATGGTTTTAATGAAATTTATTTCATCAGGATCGGATAATAAATGGCAGAGTTATGCGCGATTATACATTCAAGCTTTGGAGGCCTATAACTATTTCGGAAAATATGGACTTCCGCAAACTTTTTTTGAAACAACATTTAATGCTCTATCAGACCAAAAAAAAGGGGAAAAATCCAATGTTGCTGCTAAAAGAAATTTGGTCCAAATGCCGGATTATTTGATGCTCCATTTACGGAAATATTCATTTGTATGTGTGTCACATTCAAACAAATTGTTGTACTTTTCTGTAGTAGCATTTTGGTACATTTGAAGATGTCAATAAGTAGACCCATAACTGTCTGAAAGGACTTAAAGAGAGCAACGAGAACTGTGGGAAAACAATAGGTTTTCGTAAAGAAAAGAGAATTGAGATTTTGGGTTAATAGTGTTAATGGGAGCAAAGAAAAGCGCACATATGTGACTGTCCTTTTTTTTTGTTTTGCTGGCATTGCGGGATTTTCATGGCTCTAAAGCGTCTGGGAGAATGGATATTATGTGGTGCAAAGGAAAAGGATATTTTGGTACATTTAATGTAATCTTGAGTAATGCTTTATGTGTAACAGTAGACTGGGACTATGTGGCTGTGACAATTTTAATTAATTCCGGCTATTATGAAAATACATTTTTGCAGTTAACAAAGTGTCACATTTCAGGAAAATAACAGAGAATTATGATCATAAATATACTATGTAGAAGGTTAAAGCAGCGAGGAAGGTTTTTGTTTGCCAACTGTAATAATATAAGAGTTGTTTTCTAATTAAATTGTTGTATAAACATTTTCCTTGCGGTTGCTTAAGTTAAAAACCCGTAATGTATGCTTGACACAGGATTGTGGTTTCTGCCTAAAATTATGCTCTCTTTATTTTCATCTTTCGGTTGCTAAAATGAAAATCCTTATTTAATCGTATAGCTTGATTGTTCATGAAAGCGTTAACAGACAAGTACTACATTGTTTTCCATAACCGCTTAAACGTTTAAACAAAGTAACTTACGTGACAGTACCTACATGTATGTCCTTGATTATGTGCAGATTTTGCCTTAGGAAATGCTTTTAAGCTGGTATGTTTGGGAAGCACAATTTGTTGTGTACGTGATTTTTGCAAGTTGGAAAGTAAAACTTGTTGAGGTTGATGCTTTTGGTGCCGCTGCGTTCTGTTCGTGATTTAGTAGGTCTGAAGTCAAGCCTTTTGAATTATTCGATTATGAAACTTATTTTTTTTTTTTTTGAAGTGAAACGTATAATGGGAGTATATTGAAATCCAGTGGAGGAACTTGGAGTGGGGCAACACAACGCGTCGCATTGTACGAGAGTACAAAAAGTCTACCCAATGGTACAAAAACTGTACTAAAAAGTAAAAAAGTGTAGACAAACGTATAAAAAGCGCAAGCAAAAGTACAACAATTACACACAAAAGTACAAAACGTGTACACAAGGGTACAACAAGTGTCCACAAAAGTACAAAATGTGTTCGCCGAAGAACGAAAAATGTACAAAAGTATAAAAAACTGTGCACAAAAATATAAACAGTATACACAGAAGAAAAAATGATTACAAAAAAGTACAACAACTGTACACAAAAGTACAAACAGTGTATACAAATGTACGCAAGTATACACAAAAGTACAAAAATGTGCTTAAAAGTACAGAAAGTGTGCAGAAAAGTACAAGAGCTGTAAACGAATTAAAAACGATGCACAGGTAGGCACGGGATAGGTAAACAGAAATTCGATAGGTCGAAAAAGACTACATGATTAAAATATTCTTAGCCCATTAAACAAATTGAGGCAAACTTAAACTATTTTATTGGTTATGCTGTTTTCGATTTTAATATTTGACTTCTATCGACCTCGAGCTTGATATTTGAATAAAAACAAACAATTTATTGGTTATTCTGCAACCTCATACACTGACAGAAAATCGTTTCGTCGCATGGATGAAACATTTTCAATTCAAAAAATTGTTATCAAAACACCTCTAATGTAATATGTACTCACAATGTATTTATGTACAATTGTCAATAAATAATATCAAACACAGTCAAAACATTCATTGCAGCAATGAAACAAAATCATTGTAGTAATGAAAGAAATGCATTGCAACAGTGACCCACATTCTTTGCAACAATGAAACAAATGCATAGCAGCATTGAAACAAATTCATCGCAGCAGTGAACTAAATTCATTGCAAGAACGATATTTATTCATTGCAAAAATGAAACAAATTCATTGCAGCAACGAAATAAATTCGTTGTAATAATGAAGCAAATTCATTGCAGCAACAACCATACTTTCACCACATTAAGGAACAATTTGCAGCTGATGAACACATTATCGTAGCGGGAATGAAACTACGTTAGCTCACTTTCGATGACATAAGTTGTTGGGGTGATGAACATTTTCATCCCTGTGATGATGCTTTTCCGTTCAGTGTAAGGTCAGATGCCTTAAACATATTAATTAGACAAACAAATTTTCACATAATCTTCCAACTGGTTCTATCCTTTGCATATACTTGCCTGTTGGTAACCAGTTGGTCCTCTTTATCTGCTTCCATCGAGTACGCCATCGAAAACCTTTTGCGTTGGTTCATCTTCATCCATTCTTGTAGCATGGTTTAGCCAACGCAATTGCCCTAATTTGATTCGCCCAGCTATGCCTGAATACAAATTATACAGATCGTGGTTCCAAAAACGGCAGAACTCGCCGGTATCCTTAATAGGACCATATATTTTACGGAAAATTTTTCTCTCGAATACGCCCAAATGCGTTTCATCCGTATGCGACCTTACAAAACGAAGATGACATATTTTGCCAACCAGTTTGATCTGTTGCCTCATCTCTCCAGTTGGTATTCCCAAATGTACGCAGCGATTCGTCAACCTGATTCCTCCAGCGGAGTCTTGGTCTTTCTATTTTTTGTCTTACTTCGAGTTCGGTTTCGAAAACCCTTCGTCTTCAGCCATTCTACTGATATGGCCTAGCCGGTGCAATTGCGTTTTTTGATCCGATTAACTATGTCAGTGTCGGGATGTGGCTCATACAGCTCATGGTTCATGCGTCGCCGATACTCGCCGTTGTGCATTTTAGGGCCATATATATTTGTCTCAGTATGTTTCTCTCGAAGACTCCTAGAGATGTTTCGGGTGCTTGCGATAAGACCTAGGATTCTACCCCATAAAGCAAGGCAGGTTGTATGAGAGTCTGGTATAGCTGAACTTTTGTTACTCGAGAGAGGTCTTTATCTCAACACTGCTTGCTTAGCCCAAAATATGATCTATTCGGAAGCACAATACTCCGCTTGATCTCAACGCTGACGTTGTTGTTTTAGTTTACGGCAGATTCGAGGTATTTAAATTCGTCCACCGCCTCGATATTATAACTATCAATCAACGTTCACGCTTTTGACTAATCGCATGAAACCATTAATTTTGTCTTGTCCTCATGAAACCATTAATTTTGTCTTGTCCTCATTTACCGTCAGACCCACTTTTGCTGACTCCTTCTCAATTCTCGAAAACACCGCAGTAAATTCTCTCATTGTGCGCCTACTGCTATTGATATCATCAGCAAACGCGAGCAGCATGTGACTTTTGCTACTGATGGTTTTATTCATGTTGACTGCAGCTTTTCTCATAATGATCTCTATTAAGATGTTAAAGAGATCGCACGATAGGTTGTCGCCTTGCCTGAGGCCTCGCTTAGTTTCGAAGGGTTCGGTAAGATCCTTACCAACTTTCACTGCGGATTTGATGTTCGTCAACGTCATTCAAGCTTAGACATTGCTTCGTAGAGATACTCCCGTAACGGGCTATGGAAGGCCGCCGTATAATCAATAAATAGATACGAGGTGCAGATTTGTTTTTCATGGATCGTCGGTAGGATTTGTTGCGACGTGAAAATCTAGTCAGTTGTCGATTGTCCAGGCCTAAAGTCACACTAGTATGGTCCAAACAGGACAACGAGAATTGGTTTTAGTCTTTCGCACATTATACTTGATAGAACCTTATATGCTAAGGATAATGCTTTGCTATAGATTATTTCACTGTAGTTGGCACAGAGACTCGGGTCACCTCTTTTAAAATCGCCGGACATGCATTCATCCAACCAAATTTTGCGAATGAGCTAATGCATGCACCTTATCAGGTCATCGCCGGCAGCCTTAACCGGCTCCGACGTTAATCCATCGGCTCCTGCGGCTTTGTTGTTCTTAAGTCGGTTAATAGCTGTTCTGAACACATCTTGGTTAGGAAGGCGCAATCGACGTCGTCATCCAAATTGTGATTGATTGTCTCACCGTCATTGGATATCGCAGGTACCAGTAGCGCGGAGAAATGATCACTCCATATTCCCAACATGATCTGTAGATTTGCGATGAGATTTCCGTCCTTGTCTTTGCAGAAGGAGGGCCCTGAACCATGTCCATTAGATCCGTTTGTGACTATTTGGTAGAATTTTCGTTCTTCGTCCTTCCTTCTGTACGTCTCAATTTTATCACTTTCGAGTGTTCTCCACTGCCGTTTCTTATAAAGTTAACCCAAGATTAAAAAAACCCAACATAATTCGTAAAGATATTGAGTTTAATTTGATTGCCCGTTCATTTTCGATCCAGTAGGTCCCATGGGTCCGATCCATTTAACCAATCTCCAATTTCCTGTTTATAGTCCCACCCTAGCAACGGGTGCACAATTATTTAACACTTTGGAACCAGTTTGGAGACATATCCCCTTTTCACTTATCTCAGTACAGGTACTTTTAGACAATTGACATCACATTTCCCCGTAGGGCAAGTACGGTTGTTGAGGCAGTTTTTATAGAGTAGGAAATGGGTTTCCACTGCGCTTCAGTATCGTCATCGGGAGGGGCCAAAAGTACCGAAATCATCATTGTGTAGGCTGTGGCTACCTATGCAGCTTTCCGATGTCTAGCTTTCTCTGCGTCTGGTTTCGTACGATTTTCGCTCTACTTAATCTTGTGCGAACTTTTGCTGTTAGTGATCAGAATCGATGTAGGCTCTTCTGATCACTCGTACGTCCATTGCACTGGATGAGTGCCTTCCATCAGTAGGCACGGGATCAATTTGGTTGTTCGTTCTTTGATCAGGGTATGCACAAGTAGCCTTGTGGATGTCTTTGTGCTGGGATCTTGTACCACTAACGACCATGTTTTTTTGCCGCGGCAAAGTCAATCAGTTTCACACCTTTGTCGGAACTATCAACATGTAGACTGAAATTGCCAATAGTTGGATGAAACACATTTTCCCTGTCTACTTTAGCATTAAATTCTCCTAGTACAATCTTAATGTCATGGACAGGGCAGCGGTCATACGTTTCCTCTAGGAGCTCATAGAATATGTCTTTGGCATCATCAACTTTCTCTTCTGTCGGGGCATAAACACAAATTAGGGAAATATAAAAATATTTCGCTTTTATGCGGATTGTGGCTATACGTTCACTCACAGGATTGAACCTACATACTAGATGTCGCAGTCTTTTGCCAATTTCAAATCCGCAATCAAATATATGTTTTTTTTCTCATTGTAGTATATGTCGCAGTTTTTTCTCCTTGTGCAGCCATGTCCGTCGCACTTCCTGGATAGCGGTAATGTCAGCCTTATACCTTTTGAGGACATCTGCCAATTGGCTACTTGCACCCAATCTGTATAGAGTTCTTAAGGTCCAAGTGCATATCCGTAAATCGTGGTCCTTATAACGTTTGCGGGGGTTGTTTATGTTGTCTTTTTCGTTTTGTATGTTCACTGCCATTATGAAAGGTGGCGGGGGAGAGACATAGTCCACTGGGTTTTTGCATTTTACCTAAAAGAATAAAACAATTGTTTCCCCTTACATCCCATGATGGGATTGGGCAGAGCTTCCCACAGCCAGTGAGCTGTGCGCTTTCTAGTTTTACACACACTGATTGGGACTTATAGTTTTACACCGCTTCCGAACGGTATTATTGGGGAGCTGTTTCATGGCTTAGTACTCGATAGTGTTGCCACCAGTACGCGAATTGACCGCGTAGTAAGGCTCGAACCCACGTTCTCATGTACAATAGTCGCGCACACTACCTTTGCACCACCGACGGCCAGGGCATTTTACCTATTGCCAGAATATTTGATTGCCGTCACCCATTATGAATCAGACGCTGTCCAGGATGCAATATGTCGAACCGGGATTTTCTTCTTTTGGTTTCTAACCGCCGTTGGCCCATATGTTTGGCTCTTCCGCTTTCGGGATTCATTACATTTCGGTCGTTTCACACTGTCTCTGCTCCCTCTGCCACTTTTTCCCCGTGTAAACAGTTGATTTTCCTTCCTTCTCAGCATTTTGTACCGCTCAGTTGCACCACGCGTTGCAGCTGCCTGTTTCGTTGCCATACGTGAAGCAACTTTCTCATCAATTATAATGCGAACATAGCTTATCTTTACGTGGTTCTTGAGAGCTTAGTTCGGTTCTTGCAGCGGATTCCAAAGAATGGGAGAATGGGGCTTCTGGATCCTCGGGAGAGAAAGTTTTTTTCGCCAATAAGACAGTGAGCTTTTGTTCATAGGCCTTAGACATATCCGGTGTTTGTAGCTTTCATAGAATAAATTATGCTATGATTGAACCCATCACAAGAGCTTTAAAGGAATTTAATTTAATCAAAATGAAATAGATTTGGATTTTGCAATGCCTATTGGTAAATTTAGTAATATGTTAGAATTAAATTTATAACTAGATATAAGAATTATTTGATAAGATATTTTCTGGTCTGTAAAGAATTGTATTCTAAAGACTGAATAAAGAAATAAATAATTAAATATCCAGCTTCTCTCGTATTCAGCTTCGTACGTTTTTTGTCCTACTCAGTCTAGCGCGAACTTTCACAGCAACCTGTAAATGTTCCGAGTCGATATTGACAACTTGAATCAGCTTTTATCCTGTCAGCTATTATCAAGTAATCAATCTGTTTCTTCGCTCTCTGATCAGGAGATGTCTAAACTGACATTTCGTCGCACATATATAAAGAAACATGTATATTTCGTAACTTATATTATGATTTTATAATTTATTATTTCATCATTATGAATTGTAGCATTTAACCATAGAGTAATTCTTATTTCTAGAGTTTATATTTCGCTCAGAAAATTTATGACAATTGGACTGGTGTGATATGAACATTGGATGTTGAAAAGTATTGCTTCAATAATACCAGATAGAGGCACTGGTTCAAAACAACCAACAAAATAACAACAACATTTGTTCGTTTTGTGTATTAAAATTATTGTGTTAAATACAACACAAATGTATGCTAACAATAATAGTCAAGAAAAAACGCGTAAAACAGATTAAAAGTTCACAGTTTTCCACCAAAACGACATGAAAAATTAAAGTCAGAAATTCTTGAAATTCCGTCAGGTGTAAGTCACTTTTCGTCAAACATCTCTCTATCACATCGACCGTACCACGAAGAGTGTGAAATAAAACGTCAGATGAGTAAAATTTTCTCTTTTTAAGGAATTACTATATGCATTTAACTGTCATCCATGAATTGTATTTAAATTGCTGCCTTACAAATTAATTGTACTTTAATTGTCATACAAAGGAATTGTACCCTCAAATACAAAAATGAATTGTACCTAAAATTGCCATATTATGGTGAATTAACGTCAAACGTCAAAGAAATGCATAAAAGGTAGAATAAACTTACATTAAATCATGTATTATTGAAACTGACCACTTTCGCAGTAGCATTCTCAAGGTGAGCACCAGCCTGTTTCACGCAAATAAGATATCACTTTGGCTTACACGCAAGTTTCTCTGTCTTCTCACTTTTCTGTCGACAACTAAAAAATAAATATTTTCCCGATATATCCCACGAAGGGATAGAGGAGAGCTTCTCACAAGCACTGAGCTGTGCGCCTTCCAGTTTTCACTCACTGATTAGGACCTACAGTTTTACAGCGGCTCCGAAAGGTTTTTAAAACGGATAGTGTCCCCGTTACTAAGTGAGGTGGCCGTCGTCGAAAGAAGTGCAAGGTGGTCAGAGAAGGGATCGAACCCACGTTCTCTCGCACAATAGCCGCGCACACTAACCGCTGCGCCACCGACGACAACTACGTTCTCATTAATTTCTCATTGGGAGAAAGTAATGACGAAAACTCTGCTAACTTCTTTATCTCTAGATTGGATTCCTCTCTGTTCCATCACCAACAACGTTGGGAAAACATACAACACAGTCAACTACGCTCAAACCTATAAAAACCGCACTAAAGTGTACAGGAGATAGCCAAGTCGCCTTTCGTATGCTCCTATTTTGGAATCACGTGCTACTAACTACCATGGTCTTTGCAGCAGCGAATTCTATCAGTCTCTCCATTATCGGAAGTGGTATCATGTAGACTGAAATAACCGATGGTTGGTTGAAAGACGCATTCCTTTCCCAATTTGGCGTTAACATCGCACAGAATAATCTTGATGTCGATGAAGAAAATGAGAGGTAGACACCAGAACCAGAAAAAATAAACCCTCTTAACGGACGAACATACAAAAATTGTTTACCATTATATCTAAAGTTGGCATTGGGAAGAGCTTCGCAGAACCACTGAGTAGTGCGGTTTCTAGTTTTGCATTCACAAATTGGGACCTACAGTTTTACATCGGTCCTGAACGTTTTTTTCCAGAATCGTTTTCATAGCTATGAACTCGATAGTTTACGATAGTAAGCCTGTTTTTTATTGCATTAAGCTATCGCCACTTACGACTTTCCAAATAAAACGATCCACACTTAATACTACGAAATTTGGCAACATTTGCTGTAATGGGTGAAAAACAATGCGATTGGGCAACACGTTTGTAGCCAGTGCCAACAAATACATGGTAGCAGTACATGTTGTTGTAGTTGTAAGCAGCAACAACAGGCATTTTATTTTCGTTCATTCATTTTAGTTGTCAAACTCTACACAAATATATACCAACAATACAAGAATACCAAAAAGTACAAAAACAAAATACATATGAATTTGACAAGTGAAACGAAAAATTACATGGAACAAATGACATCACCTGTTTAAACGACTATACCTGATTGATGATTCTACCATGATCAATATATATAACATTTACCGCGCGTTGTTGTGAACAATTTAGTTCCAATTATGTTTTCAATCGGAAATAAAAATCTATCCTTCAAATTTAGAGATATAAAAGTTTACGTAGTCCTCCATTAAATAAAATAATTTTAATAAACTTAAAATGTGTAATTTCTGGTTTTGAGTCTCTCCTAGATAACATTTTCATTCGCAAGAAATTGAACATGTGGCAACATTGTCATTGCTCAAGCCGGAATTTAAGTGGGAAATTGAAATGCCACTTACAGCCCGATTCTGTGCACTTGATAAGTTCACCACATTGAGTATTTATCAACTTTTGAATATTTATCAAGATTTGGTATTCAACTACAATAATTTGTCAAAGTCTGATTTGGTATTGAAAACTCTATTTTATTGTGTGTGTGTAATCAAATTCGGTAAATAGTGCACGCTTCATGTAAATATCAATATAATGGATTCTTTTTTAAAATACATGTATAAATTTACGTATCCTTTTAGAAAAATGGAAGAAGAAATAATTGTGTTAATGCTGATTTGTGAAGACGAAGAAAATGCGGAAAAAAGAAGGCGTAGGTGTGACTTACGAACTTGAAGTTGTGGTCGGTCACGGCAAAAATTTACGTAGAACTGCAGCTGTTCAGACGTGGCGCGATCATATTTCGGTTAATGAATTATACAAATTAATATGTTTCTTAATATACTTACAGTCAATTAATTTATAAAAATACTTACTTAGCTGGTGTATCCAATAATTTGCTTTGTACCAATAATTTGATAACAATAAACAAAATCAGCTGTCAATAGAAATTCACCACACTGGTGAATTTCAAAAGCTTTTTATTTATAAATGTTGCCACAGAATACCAACCGTACTTTTGGTTGATAAAAATCTTGACAAAATATCTTGATAAAAAAATTTATCAAGAATTCACAGAATCGGGCTGTTATTATCGCTTAGCTATCCCGTACAAATTAAGCTATATGTAATTAGCTTTAGCGGGGTAAATAACACACTTATGGCCAGTTTTTAAGTGGGTAGTTTAACTATCGGATTACTTAATCTTAATTCTAAGTTAATTAGAGGTTAACTTTGCATTTAATTTTTCAGTGGTGAGTTAATGTAAGTCGCCATATTGTTAACTAATATGACAACCCTTGTATTCTTATTGGAAAAAACGTGTGTTTTGGATAAATACCAAAACAGCAAAGGGGAACAAACAAACTGGAATTATGTAAAATAAGAAATAGATGCATAAAATCGAAGTCATTTTAACAAAAATGTGTAAAAAACTGTATAGGCGCAACAATTTAACGATCTAGACTCAACGTATGTGTACAAATACGCAAATCTGAAACATGTATTTTATACAACATTCATTTCTCACTTTGACAGTCGGTAATTTGATTGTCAAAATAATATGGTTCTGACTATAAGTTAACCAACCAACATTGGGTGGTTAAATCATAGCTAAACAATGACTAAAAAACACAATTCGATATTTAAACAGAATTTAACTAAGAAACGAAGATCACCACTGACTGAAAAACTGGCCATTAGTGTAAAGTTCTCAGAGCAGGGATCGAATCCACGTTCTCATGTACAACAGCCGCGCAGACTACCGGTGGCGGACGAACACATATATTTAAATATTCCTACACACACATCTATACATTATCGAATTTGCAAATAATTTTAATTAGAGACGTTAATATTAACTTCTGTCGCGTGTCGTCATGCTATAGTGATTTTTTAAATTGTAAATCGATTTGATGTAATATTACTGTTTACAATGGTTGAGCTTATGAGCGTGTAATAAACTGAAAACCTCCCATTTACTTATGTTTTGTACCTTGAATTGATTTAGCGAGTCTGCACAGATGAATCTTCCCATGCAAATTTATGCTAAGATAATTAATCGTTGAAACAGACTTAAGTTAAAACAGCTAGGAACTGGAGTCTACAAAAGCTTTTTCCCTGATACATTTACGGAATGTATAATTACTTATTAATCGATGTAATTGGAATTTAAAATTCGTTGCACAATTATGTTATTTTTTTAATAACCTTATTGAAAATGTTCTAATATCTTCGGCAGCTCTGCAAATTTTAAAATAATCCTATTTAAATTATAGACATTTTAGAAAATGCTCCTTATTCCACCAGTTAATCGTTTTCAACATCCCTCTTTTATAATAAATGTAGTATGATTAAATGGTTATAAGTAAAATCTTCACATAAAGCCGTTTGTAATTATTTAGGATCCTCACGTGGTAGTATATTGTTTGCTACGACTAAAAGTATGCACATAGTCGTTGTTGTTTCAACGTACCTCAAAGTATGCTTCATAAACTGTATTTGAAAATTTTATGAGTTCCCCATTCTACTTTCCATATTTGTAAATACATACTTATATGTACGAATATGCCAAAGCGAGTTACTTTGGAAAGCAAGATATATTTCATGTTGTAACATAAATTGAGCAGCATATTTTATATTTAAGATTTGATATTGCTTTAATGTCGTTTTATAAAATGTGAGCATATGAGCATTGTCGCACATGCAAACAATTTCTGAATGCTTATAAAGTTAAATCTTATACGATTCGAAAATATGAGATTTTATTTAAAACACATTTCACTTTATTGGATAGGCGAAATAAAAAACTCAGATGGATCCATGATACAAATACAAGGTAGTAGCATTAGCATTGTTGTAATTTACGTACCGAGTTATTGTCAAAATCAGCTGATAAAAAGGTTACACATACATGTACAATTGTGAACACAGATATATTAAATCAAAATAGAACGAACTAACACAAACAACTTTGACATTTACTCGGAACGATCAAGATGGATTCATAGGTGGTGAAGGCGTAAGCACATCTGATTTGCTTTGTTTACATTGCAAGTCACTTCCGGACTGTCAAGTTCACTTGTGTTTTATACGTATGGGTTGGATTTAACACAACGTAAGTGAGAAGCAAAAACAAAATGTATGTTGTTGTTGCCATCAATTTGCCATCAACTACAACAACACCTCCTGCGTCTACCATGAGTATTTTTTATCATGGGTGGGATGAAATGTAAACAAAGGAAATCATCTGGGCTTACGCTACTACCTTGTATTTGTATCATGAATGGATCTTAAAAAATGTTGATCTGTGTTTTGATATTGTTCAGTATGTTGTCCCTTGTTTTTCTATAGCTTTTTTTATATCCTCACTCGTAGCATAAGGGAATATGCCTTTTGGCCGCCGTTCGCACCAATTGAACATTTCTCGCACGTCTTTGCGCACAGTTATGCATAAAGACCTCGGTATGACGTAGCTTCGCTGAATAGGCTGAAGATCGCTTGGCTGAAGATGAGCATTTTTAGCGAAAAATCATTTCTTCCGATGAAGCTCATCTTCAACTCGGGAGCTACATTAACACACAACAGAAAATCGAAACGTCCTCGAGGAGAATCCGATGCATTCACAACGAGTGACTATTTGGTGCGGTTTTTGCATTGGGGGCATCATAGGCTCATTTTTCTTTGAAAGCGAGCAAGGAGCCGCCGTTACCGTCAATGGTGAGAGTTACCGTGCCATGCTCAGCGGCTGGTTGGTCACAAACGTTGAAGAGGATGACTTGGACGACGTATGGTTGAAACAGAACAGCAGAACGTGCCACACGGCCAACGTTACAATACTATCTCTGGAAACTCTCCCCAATTCCTTCATGGGATGTAATGGGAAACCATATTTTTTATGTTTTGCTGGGAATACCTAGTGAAGAACTTCCAACTGGGAAACGTGAACTTGTTGGGTGCTTAAAGATGGAGATCCTAGAGAAGCCTATGCGTTTGTTGTTTCCCATTACATCCCATGAAGGGATTGGGGAGAGCTTCTCACAACCAGTGAGCAGTGAGCTAAATACTCGATGCTAAATACCCGCCATCACTAACCGAGGTGGCCGTATGGAAATTTAAGGTGGTTAGAGCAGGGATCCAACCCACGTTCCCATCCACAAACGAAAAAATAATGGCACAAAATGAAGTGTACGTATTTTACTTGTATATTTACTTCGTTGGGTATTTTATGGAATAAATAAAAGATAACGAAGGGATTAATTCAATTCAAATATATTAATTTTAGTTTATTGTAACGGGAGCTGTCGTGATTTTAAAAGCGGGGCTTGTTAGCGACTTGTCAAAAAATCTATCCGATAGAGATGCCACTAATCGTTGAGGTCGATCAAATTCATGGCGATATCTTCTTCGATTGGATCCTCAACATGCCGGTCCCCGTGCACAGGTGCAACATTGTAGGCCCTTGTCAGCTGTTCCAAAGCCGACACAGTCTGGTTGCCTAAATTCTCCACAGTTGGATTAGTGTTACCCTCGACCATCTGTACAGCCTCTCGCTGCAAAGGTGCCACTTCTTGTGGTGGTTGAGGTTGCTGTTGGCGCCCAGGCTATTGTTGCTGTTGGGTGGACGATGACGTAACTGTTAATTTCGTTGGCGCTGCTTATCTGGGCGTGGCTCTTGATTTCGCTGACGCCGTTACTGTAACTGTTACGTAACTCACAGTCCACCAAACTACGAGCCAAGTTGGGTAACTTTAATTTTTTTAATTTTGGTTGTCGATGAATTTCTGCACATAAATCTAATGATCTAAAGAGTGATAACGAATGCATTTTTAATGCATCTTAAATTTGTTGTTAACCATTGTGCATTTGCTATCCGATGTGAATATAATAATGACAGCTCAATTTCACTTTTTAATAGTTAAATTGTTGTACTTTCTATTTTTTGCATTGTTTTCGAATCTGAATTATTCACCAAATGATTGAAAATTTAACACCCAGAATATAGTTTTCTAGAATTCCCTTAATTATGTTTTAGAAACTTCAAAATGCATTTCAAGTTATTGTATTACAAATTTCTATAATTAAGAACCATTGACTCACAAAATTATATTTTCTTCTTCTATCTTTTTAGGTAAGTTGTCTCAATAAATTGCAGCTGACATCTGGCAATTCTGTTAATAAACGTAAGTGTTAGACAATAAGGTGGAAAATTTTAGATATTCTGCTAGTGGACATAAAAAGGATTTACTTAGTAGTAATACGAAGCAACAGATAAACATAATAGATCATTATCTGGTACCTTGACACTTGCCTGACCTTGACCAGTGATTTATTGTTTTGGGGTTCAGTACTTTAAATTTGCAGTGAATAACAATGAATCACTCTACGATTCAAGAACGAGCGATAATTGTTACAATATTTGCGCGCAATTATTGGTTGGTGGTGTTAATGTAACGTGAATTTTGGTGAAAATATCCCAACCGTGCAGCGCAAACATTTCAACATCTGGCGACACGATTTGAAGAAAGTGACATAACACGAAGAGCCAAACCCCGGAAGGCCCCGAACCGGCCGTTCGGCTAAAAACATAGAATCAGTGCATGAAAATATGGTAGAGGAGTCCGAAACATATTTTGACAAAAGAAACGCTACACTGGGTAATATAAAGTTTAAAGCCCTACATATCACCTGACCCTGACTTTAGACATATCAGTCTCTCCTCTTTCCTTCCGAAGGCATTATGAAGGATGATTTACTCATATGCGAACGACCATAGGTAATTCTTAGTTGTCCTCATGCCAGCACGCTTACAACAACGCAAATCTACGGAAACCGATCTGGACACTCCAGTGACCTTCATAGAGAAATCTACCCTGCAGTCGACGTAGCTAACTAATTTTTAGTTATTTTCCTAACTACCAATAATTACCACTAACTACCCGCCAGACTAACAGCAATGCTTTACACTGACGAATTTAACATGGGGGTGTGATTGACGGTAGTCAGTGGCTACCCACTGCACTACCATGTACCATGAAGATTGCTAGTTACACGGAATTGACGAAATATCTAACAACATTGTACTAACTACTTGACTAGTACAATCCGCTTGATGAATTCGCCGGACCATAATGAATTAATGTTATGAATAAACCTTTTTCATTATCTTCACAACATTCTTTTTCTACATTTTCAAACCTTTGCACAATTTGCTACTTTTCTTTCTTTATTAAGCGTTTCATTTGTCTGTTGCTTGTCATTTTACCGTTCTAAATATTAAAATTCACTTTTTTATACTTCTAACCCACGTACGCTCTTACGATGATACTTCTACGAACGTTTAATAGCAACTGACGCCAACACAAAAAAAAAACAAGCAACAAACAAATCATAACGGGATAACGGTTCGGTGCATTGTTTTCCCCCCCTTGTTTTCATACTTATAATAATCAAAAGGCGAACTCTGGCGTTACCTGTAGCCACTCAAGTAGTTGGTCAGGCTTTTCGCTAACGAAATAACTGACTACATAGAGTCACTAGCTACTTTTGAAACTGCAGGGTATTTACATAAAAGAATACAGTCTTGTCGCATTTGAAAATGGGCGGTTTGAGGGTTTGTTTAACAACGTCTTTCCAGAATCAATAAAATCGACAAATCATTTAATCGAATAACCTCGTCCTTGGTACAACGACCTTAACTAGAAATGTGAATAGAGGAACACCTCAAGGGGGGTTTTATCTCTACTCCACTGGAATTTACCACTAAACAGTGTTTTGCTAGAGTTGGAGCGATCAGGTTACACAGTCATAGCATATGCTGACGACCTGGTAATTGCAATGCAGGGAAATTACCCCTCAACGTGCGGTAATGTGCTTCAGAACTTACTAGGGACGCTCTCTAAGTGGGCCACGGAGAATGAACTGAGTGTAAATCCGGATAAAACCGAGCTCGTACTCTCTACCAGGGAGCAGAAGGTTTCGTATTTTAATCCCTTGTCTCTGTGTGGTGGAGAAATGTGCCTAAAGGATATCTAGGTGTGATTCTTGACCGAAAGCTTAATTTCAAGTCAAATACTATGGTAGGATCAGTAGAGCCACAGTGGCCCTGGCGTCTCCAAACTAGATGCCAAGTTAGTGTTTGGAGTCAGTATTTGGAGCTTGGTCTGGACCTTGCACAAAGCCAATCAGATTTGTAGTGTCTTTCAGGCGTAAGTCATGGCAATCGAAGAAGATGCCCTTTGGTTGGGGCGAAACGTCATCACCGCCTGGGGTATCAATATATAGTACGATAATCAGGCTTCTATACAATCTGTGCAATCTGCATTCCTGACTTCAACTGAGATGGCACAGACACATTCCAGGGAACCATAGAGCAGATAAGGTGGCAAGTCTAGGAACTAATTTACATGTTCCACTTGATATGGAGCATGTGACTATGCCCCGCTCGGCATGCAAAAAAAAAAAAAAATGGTTTCCCATTACATTCCATGAAGGAATCGGGGAGAGCTTCTCACAACCAGTGAGCTGTGCGCTTTCTAGTTGTATACTCACTGATTGGGACCTACAGTTTGACACCGGTTCCGAACGGTATTTTGAGAAGCTTTTTCATGGCTAAATACTCGATAGTGTCGCCGTCACTATGCGAGGTGACCGTCGTCGAAAGAAATTTAAGGTGGTCAGAGCAGGGATCGAACCCAGGATCTCAAGTACAAGAGGTGCGCACACTAACCATTGCACCACCGACGACCACGGTCGGCATGCAAGCTCATGCTTAAAACCAAAGCTCTCAGACTTGCGAATGATAGAATGCCCTCATGGCACAAATTACAAGATCATCGTACGTATCCTAAACCTGATATACATTCCCAGACAAGATATCTCTATCCTTGTAGCTGTAATCACTTGACACTGTCTAACAGGCAGACCTGAGTCTAGACTTGGAATGTGAGCTCAGGATTATTGCTAAAGCTGTGGGGATAAATAGGAGAAAGACGAGAACGTCAACTAGCTCATATGGTACTGTCTGGCCTTTTGTATGAGTAGGAGAAAATATATACGATTTTAATTCATGTTGGATCGGACAGACATTGAGGAAGTTAAGCTGAATAATCTTAGAACGTTTCTGCTGCCAAATCGTGGAATTCCGGGATGAGGCACTACATTATTTCAGCGCCTCTTAACCATACTTGGTAATTTTTTTCAATGATAGGCAAAAAATTACCCCTCGTGCTATCACAACAGTCCTCATTAGACTAAGTGTGCCAATTGTGACAGCTAATTTTACCTAAAATAGCCTATGTCGGAAAGGTGAGTGGACCCATGGTTACCCTGGGTAACCCATTATTATTGCCGTGGGGAATGGGTAGCGATCGTTTACCCATAACCCAGAGGGTATGGGGAAAATAATGGGTTGCTACTCATGATAATGGGGAATCACGATTACCCATTACCCACATGGTAATGGGGAACATAATGGGTAATTAGCCACGATAATAGGGAATTACCCATTACTCTCAGAGTAATGAGGAAAGTAATATGTAGTTACCCTCGACAATGGGAAATCACTCATTAACATTATCCATTACCCACAGGGTATTGGGGAAAATAATGGGTAGTTTCCCACGACAATGGGGAATTACCCATCACGATTACCTATTACCCTCAGGGTAATGGGGAAAATAATGGTAAATTTACCCACGACGATGGCGGATAGGTTTCCCTGGGTAACCGACTTTTGATCGAAAATATGAAACAATTAGAAAAAATTTCATTATCTCGGACACGGAGCGTCTACGAAATAAATAATTTTAAATAATTTTTCAGGGTGTCGAAGTGTTTTCCATAAAGTCGTTCAATCCAATTTTTGGAACGAAGTTCCTTATCGCATGTTGCGGGATGGGGGCTAAATGAAAAAAATTAAACAACTTTTTTTTTAATACTATTATGCTACAACCCAGTATTATCAACTGTCTTGGGGTACTTTTGCTTTCGTTTGTGTCTAGACTAACATATGTTGGAAAATTTCTTGGTTAATGGGAAGTTTTCTAGGTGGAGCCTGTAACCAATGTTTAGTATATATTGTAGTTTTGAACCCAATTAAAAGTAAATTTAGAACAGCCAAAGTGAAAGAAGTTTAAAAAAGAACATTTTGTTAAATAAGTGAATTTTCTTAAAAAAAGTAAATTTTCTCAAAAAATATACCTCTTCATATTCTTAAACAAAGTACCTTTTCTTAAAAAAAAAATACTTTATCTTAAAGAAGTACTTTTCTTAAAAAGGTAAATTTTCTTACAAAAAGTACATTTTCTTAAAAAAAGTATTTTTTTAAATAAGTACCTTTTCTTAAAAAAGTATAATGCCTTTTCTTTTCTTGAGATAAGTAGCCTTTAGATTTTCTTAAAAAAATAACCTTTTACTAAAACGAGAACAACTTCTCTAAAAAGTACCTGTTCTTAAAAAAAGTACTTCTTTGTAAAAAAAAATCATACTCTTATAGCTTTTTCTTACAAAAAGTACTTCTTCTGAAAAATATTACATTTTCTTAAAAACAACATTAGCTTTTAATAAAATATCTCTTTAAAAAAAGGACCTTTTCCGGCAAATATAATACATATTCTTACAAAAAGGACCAAAAAACATTCCATAAAAAAGCATCTTTCCTTAACGATCCATTTAAATTATGGTATTTTTCAACGGGGGCCTTAGGCGTGTTGGAACGAACTAGTACATAATATATAGGGAAGGATCTAAGTTCTAACCGGATGTCTCTTGACACCTCATGTAGCTTCGGTAAAACTAAAATTTTTTGAACAAAAATCGCTAAACGCCCTAATTGTGATGGGTTATTCCCCATCGTCGTATTTATTTCCCATTAAATCCCCCATTACCCTGTGGCTAATGGGTAATCATGATGGGTAATTCCCCATTGTACCATTGTAAATACGAACTCTGCTTTAAACAGAAGTTATAGCGAAAGAAAATCAGATGATGGCTTTTGCTCCACTCTGTAGTTAGAAGCAGATATTAGAGCAAATATTTTGAAATATAATCAGATAGCCGAGGACAATTTTATGGAACCAGTTGTTTGTTACATAATATGTTGCAGAACAACTTTTTGTGCAAAGACCTTCTATTTCATTACTGGTTCGTTCCGTGGAACACAATTAAATCTATCAGAAAAAAATTACCGACAGCTGATATGCTGTCTGTTTGAAGAAATACAAGTATTTCTTTACTACTGTTGTTGTTCGTTTAAACGCAATATCTTCCATGATTCGATGCATAGACGTGCAGCTGAAACAACAGTGTGCCTGGGTGCGATTCCTGATCGGGGATAATTCGATTCGATTCCTGATCGGGGAAAATTCGATTCGACTACTGATCGGGGAAAATTTGGTAATCGGGAAACAATAATGTAGCGTATAGAATACTTTCAGGCAAATACATTTCATTTCGTAAACCTTCTTGAGATTTAAATGTAGATGTCGCTCAAGCAATTACTTTTCAGTATATGGAAAAAATTGAAGCCCCTGGTGCAAACAATGTGTTAACCCACTTTTTTCAGAAACAATATTTTCCTGCTTTTAATATTTCCATGGTATCTGATTTTTTTTTGAGATAAGGAAAAAGTCAACATCTGATATTTAAATTATTAAATTTAAATTTAAACATTAAAAGAAGGAAAATATTGTTTTTGAAAAAAAGTGAGTTAAAACCTTCTTCCGCCAAGGGCTTCAATTGTTTATAGATTTTTAAATAATTTGAAATACGAGTAAAATTTTCATTATAAAAAATTAAAGACGTACACAAATAATTTTTTTTCAAGTTTGCTCGAAATTGTACGCGATAACCCCATTATATTCTCTTTGGAAATCGGTCATACTCCCATTGTGCCAACTGATATTTGTTCTAGATTTGAAAGATTTGATTCTAGATTTGAAAGAACCGGTTGGGTTTCATACAAACTCGAACAAATAGAACCTATTGTAGAACCCAGAGTAAAGCAGGCTGCTTTATAATATATGATATTCCACAACTGATTCTTTGCTATCTCATATTTTTCTGGGATACACTATATTGTTATTACAATATGCAGCATTCTCTTGGGGCTCTATAGAAATCATTGATTAAAATAAATGGGTTTCTTAGATTTTTTTATTTTTCACTCAAAATGATAAAAACCAATTAAAAAATGTGAATATGTACAATAAATTTAGAGGAAGATGTAAACTCCAGCAAAAATAAATAGACAACACAAAAACGAATCCTAAAAGTAAACACCTGGAACATTAAACAGACAACATGAAACGAACCCAAAAATAGGCAAGATATTGCTAGGCGAACAGTGTAATACTTTAAATCGTATACTAAATATCTAAATAAAAGCAATATTATTTTTCCAGGAAACTATAAATACATAAATAACATACTTTAGGAAAATATACAATATGTAAACAGTGTAGCATACTTACAGGCTTGTAATATTATTCAACAAACAATTTAAGATAACTTGAAAAGCTGCCCATGAATTCAAATGAAGAGGATATTCATATATTTTGTAAACATAATACATATTTTTGCTCTTAGAAGATACAGCATAAAATAAATAAAATATACAATATGTAAACACTGCAGCATACTTTCAGGATTGTAATATTAATTGAAAAACAATTGAAGACATTGTTAAAAATAATCCTTAATATCACCCGTTTGGTCATATATTTAAAGGTGTTTGCTGAACAGGTTTTTACATAGATATGTTAGCTAAACAGAATTCTACATAGATTTAAAAAAAAAAAACGCAATGAATTTGTTGTAATTTGATTTTAATTAAATGGTCAACTAAGCAAAAAATGTCCTTGCCTGGAATGGTGGTCATCTATTTTGCTTATCCTTTTTTTGTTTAATTTGTACATAGTATGTGACGAGCAGTGTGCGTCCTTTTTCCTGAGAAAATGTAACTTTTTGAATTATGAGAAAAAGTATTGAGCTGAATTAAATAAATAAAAATAAATAAATAAATGGTTTCCCATTACATCCCATGAAGGGACCGGGGAGAACTTCTCACAATCACTGAGCTGTGCGCTTTCCAGTTTTCATCACTGATTGGGAGCTACAGTTTTACACCGATTCCGAACGGTATTTTGAGAAGCTTTATCATGGCTATATACTCCATAGTGTCGCCGTCACTATGCGAGGTGACCGCCGCCGAAAGAAATTTTTTTTGAAGGTGGTCAGAGCAGGGTTCGAACCCAGGATCTCATGTACAAGAGCCGCACTTTGATTATAGCACTTTGAAATTCGTTGAGTGAAAGTTCGTTAGTTAAACTGAAGTGTTGTTGTGGCACGCCCCAAATTTTTGTGCCCCAAAATTCACACAAGAAGTCATTTTAATAGAAAATACCGATTTATGTATTGATTGATTCATAAAGTATATTATATCGGGTAAATAGCCCGCCCAACCGGTTTGCATAAATGTGACAAAACCGGTTTGCATAAATGTGACAAAACAGGTTTCCAAAAATGTGACACAATTTCGTTGATACGACGCTCATTTCCAAAGCGTGGATGGACGTGGTCATGTCTGCATAACTCTTATACTTGAAAAAATCTGAAAGAAAAATGACCAATTCTGATAACAACAATTGAAAATAACAGGACCAGGAAATTACTCGTCCAGAAATTGCATTGTTTCTTGGACTGTAAGGTATGCGACACAGTCTTCTCCAAGCAATATGCGATTGATATCTACATAATGCCATTGTGCAACAAAAATTTAATTATCGTGTTGCTGTTCTTAACAGACAGTTGTGGATTTTATGTGATCCAAAAAACGAATATTGTGACGATTAATGAAGCAATGAATATGAAAATGAGCCTAATCGCTGAAGATGTTGAATTATGAACTGTAGCTACCAAACATTTACTAATTTTAAGATATTGCTCGACAATGGAAACGCGTTGCTCTTTGGTGTATCGCTCCGTGCTTATTACTACTGAACTGCTAGCTATCACGGTGTCCTTATTTTAATCAACAGGAACGTTCGGTTAGGCTAGAGTGACTGTGAGTACTACCCACGGAGGCTCACCCAAGTAGCAGTGCTGCCGTTTGGAACAGCCACGTTACACTGAAAATAAAATAAAGAAAAGAATGTACCAATGATAAATTGAGGTTACCCAATTATACCTAATTATTATTAATAACACAGTGCAACACGAAAAAATATAACCATATATGGACACCACTACGTGATAAAAGACCAAAAAAATAGACCCAGTTTTGCCCAAAGTCATGGACTTTTTTTTATGGGCCCCCAAAAATTTGGGGCTTCGGTGTCATTCTTGCAAAAAAAAGTGATCATTTTGTCAGGCTCATATCTTACAAATGGTTCGGAATTTTGATTTACTCTCTGAGGGAAGGTTGTAGCTCTTGTCATAAAGAACAAAAATTGTGAACTTATAGAATCAAAAAAAACTTCATCGTCAAGGTCAAAACCGCAAAAAACCTTAAAAAAATTGGATTTTTTTACGTTTTTTTTCCCCTGGTCAGGTCCATAGGTAGCAAACCGTTCAAAATTCAAGGAAACACTCAACTACAAAAATGTACCTAAGATCTCAGTAACATATGAACTTTCTAGGAATGATTCTTATATTGTATGCTGCGTCCCTTGTTGCGTGTGCTGAGCTTACTGCTTTGCCTGTGCTGCTGCGGTCGGTGAGATATCATAGTACCACAATGTTGAAGTAAACGGTGTTAAGAATCATTCCTAGGATGTTTATATGTTCTAGAAAGTTGTTTATTGAGATCTTAGGTAAATTTTTGAAGTTGATTGTTTCCTTGAATTTTGAACGGTTTGCTACCTATGGACCTGAACAGGGGAAAAAAGGTAAAAAAAAATTAAATTTTTTAAAGTTTTTTGAGATTTTGACCTTGACGATGAAGCTTTTTTGATTTTGTATGTTTACAATGTTTGTTCTTTATGACAAGAGCTACAACCTTCAAAATTCGAACAAATTCCGAACAATTTCCAAGATATGACCCTGACAAAATGATAACTTTTTTGCTAGAATGACACCTAGGCCCCAAATTTTTGGGGGCCCATAAATAAAAAAGTCCATGACTTTGGGCAAAAGTGGGAGACACGGGTCTTTCTTTTTTGACTTTTATCACGTAGTGGTGTCCGTATATGGTTATATTTCCATGACTTAAAAAATTACACACCGTGTTATTTCAGAAATAGACCAAGATCAATACTCCCCCCAGTGTTCCGTCAAAAAGAGCTTTCTCAAAGTGGCCCTCCTTATGTCTGCCAAGGCACTGTAGGAGATAGTGTTCATGAGTTTCCGCTATTAGATCGTCGTCACAGCTACGAAATTAAGACCTGTATTACTTTCCGTTATTAGCAGCATAAGTACCAATAGCCCAGTCAGTGACCGGTTAGGACAGCTGTAATTTTGACTATGTTATTCCTGTTCAGAGCCAACAGGAACTCGGTTCTCTTACACTCTCTTATTTATGAATCACTGACTGAAAGAGTAGTAGAAAAATACAGTTACACAATTACAAGTAAGACTGTGAATAATCGCTCTTTGTCCTTTTCTATTCTCTTGCTCTCGAGAGAGTATAAGCCGTGCAACAAACACAGCTGTATTTGTATCTTAAACACAGTTGTATTTGGATCACAAACACATATATTATAAAATTTTAAACATTGTGTCTCCAATTTGTTATATTAGTTAGCAAACACCAAAACACAGACACACACCCAACAACAAAAAAGACAGATTTTTTAGCGTGTAATAAAAATTGATTCCACAGCATGCTTACTTAATCAAACAATCGCATTTGCTATCCTCTGTCCGATTGTCGACAGAAACTAAAACTAATGAAACTAAAACCCAACAGATGTAAGAAATACTCACTTCATTTGCAATTTAGACAGGCATTTAGGAATTTATATGAATCACTGATTGAAAAATAATGAAAAAATACAGCTACACATATACAACTGTGACTGTGAATAAATCTATGGATTAAATAGTGCAACAAACACAGCTATATTTGTACCCCAAACACAGTTATACCTGGGACACAAACACATATACGAGGGCGGATCAATAAGTTCGTGGCGTTTTGAATGAAACACAGTTTTTTTTGCAAAAAAAATTAGTTTTCAACATAATCTCCTTTTAGCTCAGTACACTTAGTCCAACGTTTCTCTAATTTTTGTTTCCCCCTCCAAAAAATAAGAGTTTTCGCGGTCCATAAAATAGGCATTTGGTTGATCAATAATTTCATCGTTGGAGCTAAATCTCTTTCCACCCAGCCATTTCTTTAGGTTTGGAAATAGGAAATAGTCACTGGGGGATAAATCCGGAGAATATGGCGAATGAAGTACCAATTCGTAGCCCAATTAAACAACCACAAACTATCCTTTGAAGTTGTCACACGATTACATTTATAGTCAATTGAGAGCAAACGCGGCACCCATCTTGCAGACAGCTTTCTTAAACCCAATTGATCATTTAAAATCGAAATCACACTTGCATATGAATTGCCTATGGCATCAACAATCTCACGCACTTTTACTCTTCGATCGGCCAACACCATATCGGGTGTATTGACCTCAAACGTTCAGCGTCATTTGAACTAGTGCGGCCACAACGAAAGTCAGTAAACCACTTTTTTACCATTGAAATCGATGGTGCAGGGTCGCCATAGTATTTCTCAAGCTTTTAATTGGTTTGATTGACGGTTTTTTTTTCGCAAAAAATGGTGCAGAGTTCCCATAGTCTTTATAGCAAAACATAGTGTTTACTGAGCACTCGAAATTCACTTCTTTCCATTTTAAAAAAAATTGCCGAGGTTGTATGTTTTGAACAGCTGTTAAACGCAAAGTAAATGACGGAACTTGCTCAAAATTTGACAGTAGTCTATTAACAGGTGGTACTTGATGGGAGCAGTGTTGCATTTCATATAACTACGAACGAAGTTCGAAAAGTTACGGACTTATTGATGCGACCTCGTATTGTAAGATATTAGCATTTTGTCTCCAACATGTAATATTGAATAGCAAACACGTTGCGTTTGGACACCAGTATACTATACTTGCTTAAAGCTCCAAACACACGTTATATTTGCATCCAAACACACGTTATATTTGCATCCAAACAACAAAAAAAAGACAGATTTTTCAACGTGTATAATTTAGCTTTTTTTGTAATTTGTTTAACCTCGCCCCATTTGTGGCAATTCGCCTCAAGTTTTGGAGGCCAGAACTGTTGGCTTAGGCTGATGTCAGAGTGAATGCTTTTAGAAGAGAACCGATGATAGAAGCAATAATAGTTGTTGTGAGCTCTTATTACCGCATATTAGAGTGGCAGCTACTTTGTGTGCGAGCGAGCATAATAAAAGAGCCATACACACAGCGTACAACCATTTGCATCCATACACATCCACACAAAACCGATAGAAAACGAAATAATGACAAAATAAAAACAACAACAAACAAACCCCATTGCAAGTTCTAGCGACAAACCATTTCACAATTCTTTTTGAACGAACGACTCGCTTCTGTCTTTGCTCTCACTGTGATATCGTTCGGGCCAGTCCCATAAGAATACACAAGCAATGTGCGTGAAGATAAATTCGTATTTAAAATAGCAAAGACACAAACCAATTTACTTAGCAGAGATCTGTTATGCAACTAACAGAGCTCTGTTACGCACTTTATTTTAAGGTTAAATCGGTAATTTATTGACTTTTTCAATTAGATAATCGATGCAGAAATTTGAAATACAGTAATTAAAAAAAGCAGACTCCAAGCTAAATATATTTGCTGCACAAACTAATATATATGCAACCAAATTCCAAATATTGGTATTTAAATATGTCACATATAGTGGGACTATTAGGGCAAAATATGGTCATATGAAGAATTCCCCACGAACTAAACATATGCCAGTCGATAGTCCTTAAGGAGTGTCTTCGAAATATAAAATCTAGAATTTCCCAAGGACCTTCAGAAATTCAGAATTTGAAATTTTCTATTTGAGGTCCCTGTGCAAGATTTTGGCTCACTGTGGTCAAACGAAGAATTCTTCACGAACCAAATACGTGCAGTTGGGTAGTGCTTGACACATGCCTTCAGAATATGCCAACCACATATTTCAGAAGACCTTCAGAACCGAAAATTTTTCATTTTGAAGTTCATATACGAAAACAGGTTTTCGCCCACTGTGCCCAAACGAAAAATTCTCCACGAACCAAACATATACCAGTCGATAGTCCTTAAGGAGTGTCTTCGAAATATAAAATCTAGAGTTTCCCAAGGACCTTCAGAAATGCAGAATTTGAAATTTTCTATTTGAGGTCCCTGTGCAAGATTTTGGCCCGCTGTGGTCAAACGAAGAATTCTCCAAATAACCAAATATGTGCAGTTGGGTAGTGCTTGACACATGCCTTCAGAATATGCCAACCATATATTTCAGAAGACTTTCAGAACCGAATATTTTACATTTTGAATTTCATATACGAAAACAGTTTTTCGCCAACTGTGCCCAAACGAAGAACTCACATTGGGCAGTATTGTTTTTGCAGGTAAATAACTTCGGTTGAACAAAATCGGCTAATTTCTCGTTTGACTCTCAAAAAGTTTTAAGGCCAAACTGCGGCAAAGAAATATTTTCCGTTGTTTGACAAATAATTGCCCAGTGTGACCTTAACTTAAGTCTGTCGTAGTGATTAACTACGACGATGTAGTACGAGTTAATATGAATTTATGAGTAATATTATTAAATGCATTCGTGACAATCGGTGATGCGATAGTTACGAGCGCGAATTTTCTCTCCGATCACTTTTTATGTTTTCGGTGACGATCGCCTTTCTTACTGACAGCTACACTATGACCTAATTAGCCATAATATTGCTTTTCGTTTGAATTCGATGTAAACTTGTATATCCTAGTGAGAGTGTCTAAAAACTAGAAGACCGCCCAACTCACCGGTTGGAAAAACTCTCTCATGTCTTGGTTTGGCATGTAATTGGACGCAAAAATTGAAAATTGTGTGGTTTCTTTGAAAATTGTAATGTCTACGTTACATCCTTTAAATATGTTCTTATTATCATGCACATAATTAATCCTTAATGAGCGTATAGCTTTCTTAACTCATAATATCCTATCAAATTCTTGAAACAATAACCAGCTTAGTGCGATAATTAATAAATTTTAAAATATTATAAAATTATGTGCGCGAATTCTTTTCCAATTAGTATTTAAGGAATTTTTGTGGTGATGGGGTGTAAAATATTTAATGTGAAAATAAATAATTTGCGACTGAAAGTATGCAACAATGTTTTGTTACACAAAACACCACATGAGTTATTTGTAACATAAACCTTATTAAGCTCAAATTACGCAATAAATTCTTAAAGCTAAAAGAAATTAGGAATTATGTGAAAAATGGTGTAATAATTATTATGGATTTAAACATTTTAGAAATATCCTCTCAAGTTTTTTTTACAGTAGCCACTTTTATGTTGAGTCTGTTAAAAACGCCTCAAAGTATGTCATGTGTTTTGTATGTATTATTGTTAGTAAGTCTTTATAAAGTTTTATCTATTTCTACTAACATTTTTAACAATTGTTTTTGTTATTCTTTGTAAGTATGATTCTTCAACACATTTGTTTTTTATACGAAAATTATACCATCCTTTTTTAAAGCCCAAAAGTATGCTGCAAAATCTTAAACGCTAATAATACATTTTATTACCTTCGCTTTTATTTAAATTCTTCTGCTCCCTAAAAATCCTATTTCCAACGAAATAGGAAATTTAATGCTCAGTAATGTTGTACGCATAAAAGCTGTACATTTTCCTTATTTCGCTTAAAGTGCGATATACAAATTCCTAGAAATGTAAACCAAGGATTTTATGCATTTTATAGATACCGATATTAGCATAATTTGCCAAATATTGTTCTAAATGGGAAATTGTTATTCATTCATTTAGCTATATTTTTTATACAGATCTGTTTTCTCTGTTTCTATGTTTTTCTATGCTTTTTTCGCCTCACATTTCGTTTCCAATATTTTGGTAACAATTGATTTTTTATCGTTTTTATTTCCAAACACTGTATAGTTAGAGTTTGTCGATTATGGTTATGTTTACTTTTTATCGAGGCGTAATAAGAATTTGTTTACTCGTTCCAATCGGATGCCATTGTACCAAAATAATATCTGCGACTAACTATTAAAGGTTATTGGAACAAAGTTCCTTAACGCACGTTGGGGGATGGGAGCTAAATGAAAAAAAAAATTAAAAAACTTTTGTTTTAACACTACCATGCTACAAGCCAGTATTATCAACTATATTGAGTAGTTTGCTGTGGTTTGTGTCTAGACTAACTAGATGTGTCACATATGTTGGAAAATTTCTTATTAATGGGTAGTTTTCTAGGTGGAGCCTATATCCAAAGTTTTGTACCCAATAAAAAGTAAATTTGGAAAAGCCTAAAGCTACTATTAGAGGGCCATTATTTTCTGCCATTTAAATGACAGTCTGACGTCAGCACAAATGACACATAAATGAGGTCCCTTGACTTGATGGTCTGACAATGAGCACTTACAAAAAATGGCAATCAGACGGCAATGGCATTATGTTATTTGTGTCACAAAATTAAATGGCAGACTCAATGTGTCATTTTATTTTTTGCTTTACCGTGGTGCCATTAAAATGGCACGTGAAAAATGGTAATCACACGGCAATGTCATATCTTAATACAATGGCAATCACAACCTTACAATATTCATACTTTCGTGCAGCTATTGTCATTTGATATGCTTTTATCAACAACAACTTTAGACGTGTTGTGAACTTTTTTCAATTATATTAATTTAAGTGAATACAAATTAAATTTACACAAAAATGTCGATAAAATATGATGCTGAGATGGCGATTTTGGCATTATGTGTATTGGAGAGCAGCGAAGGCTATGATTTAAAATGAGACAAAACAACGAAAACGCAGTGTTTGGCAAAAAAAAAATGGTTGGGCCGCCGCGATAAGTACGAGTTTTGCTCTCAATTGCTACTGGAGTTGCGCGAAGAAGAACCAGAATTTTATCGGAATGTCGTTCGTATGACAACCGCTCAATTCGATCATCTGCTGGCTTTGGTCAAGCCGTTTATCGAGTAAAAGGTAGAAATATGCGGGCGTGCATTCCAGCAGAAACCAGACTGACACTAACGCTGAGCTATCTGGCCACTGGCGAAAACTTTAATTCGCTGCGGCACCTTTTCCGTATTTCGAAGCCATCAATTTCTTTAATAATTCTCCAAGTTCTCGACGCTATTTACAACGTTCTTGTCGCTGACTTCATTAAGCTGATTACTGAGAGTGAAGTAGTTATTGAATAAAACCAATGGGTTCATATTTTTGTATATCCCTCCAAAGATTCCGAAGAACGAAACCGAATGGGAGGAAATTGCGAAGCAGTTCAACGAATTGTGGCAATTTCCTAATGCCGGAAGTGTTTTCTACAACTATAAAATATAAAGATTTAAACAAATCAAAAATTAATTGCCATTTACAAAAAAAATGACATGTCACGAATTCATACAATAACATTTTTGGGACGATACCATTTAAATGGCACGGCAATAGAAAATTCTGCCATTTTTCATAGCTGCCATTAACGGAGTTATTAGACGGTCATTAAACTCTGCCTTTTAAATGGTACGAAATCGTTTACCATTTGCTGTGCCATGTCAAATGGCACTGCAAATGGTGTCACAGAAGTGGCAATCAGATGAGGCACCATTTCAATGGCAGACTTGTGACATCATTATGACCTCACGCTGCCATTATAATGGCAGGAAATAGTGGTTGTGTTATAGTAGCTTAAGTGAAGGAAGTTTAAAAAAAGAAATTTTTTTTAAAAAGTGCCTTTTCTTAAAAAAAGTAAATTTTCTCAAAAAAAAAATACCTACTCATAGTTTTAAACAAAGTACCTTTTCCTAAAAAAATACTTTATCGTAAAGAAGTACCTGCTTCAAAAAAGGAAATTTTCTTACAATGTTCTTAAAAAAACTAATTTTTTTAAAATAAGTACTTTTTCTTAAAAAAGTAAATTTTCTTGTAACAAATTGCATTTTTAAAAAAACTACCTTTTCTTTAAAGAGTACCTTTTTTGCGAAACAAAATAACTTTTCTTGAGATAAAGTACCTACTCTTAAAAGTGTACCCATTCTTGAAAAAGGACCAATTGTAAAAGATTCCCATTTCTTAAAAAAACCGTTTTTTCAAAAAATACCTTCTCTTAAAAAATACATTTTTCTACAAAAATTCCTTTTCTTAAAAATACCATTTCCTAAAAATAAAATAATACCTTTCTTTTCTTTCCTTGAGCTAAGAACCTTTCTGAAAATAAGTATATTTTCTTAAAAAATAGCCTTTTCCTAAGAAGAGTACCACTTGTTTAAAAAGTACCTGTGCTTTAAAAAGTACTTCTTTGTTAAAAAAATAGTCATACTCTTATGGCTTTTTCTTCCAGAAAGTACTTCTTCTTAAAAATAGTACCTTTTCTTAAAACCCATTAGCTTTTAATAAAAGAAGAGAGGTCTCTTTAAAAAATTACCTTTTCGGGAAAACATAATACATATTCTTACAAAAAGGACCTAAAAATATAAATAAAAAAATTACTACTTATAAAAAAAAAATTATTAGAACAAGTGGATGGTGGCAGATCAGAACTATTGGGTGGATGTGGCATCACTTCTCATCCAAGCTCCAATATTTTTTGTCGAGTCTGCAAAGATGTGTGAGGCCTATCTTTGTCGTGATGGTAAACCACATATTTGCCATTTACCAATTCAGGTCGTGTTTCTTTCAGTGCCCCATCAAGGTTCATCAGTTCCTGACAATAGACGTCAGAATGTATGGTTTGGACGCAGTTCAAAATAAAGTACTCCCTTAAAATCCCACCAAATGGGCAACATAACTTTTCTTTAGAGCATTTCAGCCTTTGATGAAGTTCGAGCTCGTTCATCGTGCTTCGGCCAGGATCTCTTTCGATTGACATTGTCGTAGAGAATCAATTTGTCATCTACAGTAACAATGTGTTTCAAAACTGAATTATTTTTCTTACGTTTGAGCAATAAAGCGCAAGTGCTTATCCGCTTTGTGGAGAGGATTTCCGTAAGCTTGTGCGGAACCCACGTAACAAGCTTTTTGACAAGTTTAAGTCATTTCAAATGATTTTCAATGGTCGTGTGCGATACCTCCAGATTGTCTGCAACTTCTCGAACAGAAACGTGTCGATCAGATTCGATAACGGCTTTGATTTCATGCTCATCGACCTCATTTGGTGTACCGCTCCTCTGGCCATTTTTGATTTTGAAATTTCCAGAACGAAATTTTTTGAACCAGCTTTTGGCATGTGCGTTCTGTTAAAGCATCCAAACTATACACGTCACAAATATCCCGGTGTGCTTCCGCGGCTTGTTTGTATTTTCGGAAATAAAAGAGCTAGATATCACGAAAAAACTCATTTTGATTATTCATATTCACAACAAGATTTGAATGAAAACTGCCCCCCCGAAAATAATGTGACATTTCACAAATCTAAGTCGGCCGTCGGTGGTGCAATGGTAGCGTGCGCGGCTCTTGGGCATGAGAACGTGGGTTCGATCCCTACTCTGACCACCTTAAATTTCCTTCGACGGCGGTCACCTCGCTTAGTTACGGCGACACTATCGAGTACTTAGCCATGAAAAAGCTTCTCAAAAATACCCTTCGGAATCGGTGTAAAAATGTAGGTCCCAATCAGTGAGTGTAAAACTAGAACGCGCACAGCTCACTGGTTTGTGAGAAGCTCCCCCTAATCTCTTCATGGGATCTAATGGGAAACCATTTATTTATTTATTTAAGCTTGAAACGTCAGCTGTGTAATCATTTAACAAAGAATTTAGTCAGCTGATCTAAAGCACTTCAAGAATAACAAAAGCACCACGTATATGAGAAAACCGAAGTTACATTCCTGCCAACCCAATAAATATAGTTAATTACTCCGATTTTCAGTTGGTTTCATATAAGCAAAGCGTATGATTGATATAAACTATATACATTGTGGTAACTGTGGCGAATGATTGGTGTTAGATTATTTATTTAAATTTCTTCCATTTCTATTTTCAAATACGGACGTTAGTTCTTGATCTATGAAAATGAGGATGTTAGTTTTAGAGTCATGAAAATGAAGACGTTAGTTGTCGAAGCATTGAAATCAGGGTGTTAACTGTAGGAAAATAATTTTCGAACTCAGCTGTGAGTTCATAATTATTCCTGAAACTTCTGTAGAGTTTTACAAAACCTGTCATCCTATCCAGCGTACCTTGATAGTCAAAATTCCTGAAGGAACAATTATTTTTTGAAATTCAGAAATACTTGAATATTCTGTGAACTCCAGCTTGTACTTTGCATTAACAAACTACAGTTTGATTTGAATTAACGATTAATAGCTAATTAGCTAATCAATGGTTAATTAATCACGATAGATTCTTTTTCGGTACATACATGCACCATTTCGTTTGCTTGAGTACTATTTTTACCAATTTTTTACCATGATTTGCCATGGAACTATCAGGGATAATTACAAGCAAAACGTATGATTCATGTAAACTATTTATATTGCGTTAGCTGTGGTGAATGATTGATATTAAATTATATATATATATTTTTTTTAAAATTTGAAAATGAGGCACATTTTCAGACGGAGAGTAAAGGATAACGGTACAAAAACAAAGACCAGGAACTCCATTTTATCCATCATGCTATGAACATTTGATACCAAACAATTGAAATCAGGACGTTTCGTGTAAGAAATTACAAAGAATAATAATTGAATCTCATAGATTTTCATACACCGTATCATTATATCCAACGTACTTTGATATATTCTGTGAACGCCAACTTATTATTTGCCTCGATTTTAAGAGTTACGATTAGTCTTTCTTGTAACACTCATAGACCATTTAGTTTTCGTGGGCACTATTTTTAGAAATTTGTACCATGCTGTTCAGTTGCTTTCGTAAAAGAAACGCGTATGATTTATATAAATTATTTATATTGTGGTTAGTATGGCGAATGATTGATGTTAATTTATAGATTTTAAGTTATTTATTTGAAATTGAGGACGTTGATTTTGAGTCCCACTAAAGATAGAGTATAAATGATAAACGGTAGAAAATCAAAGACCAGGAACTCCATTTGATCCATCATTATATGTCCAAACCATTGAAGTCGGCCAGATAAATGCCAGAAAGTATTTTCGGAACTCAACTGTGATTTCATTATTATCCCTGAAACTCCAATACAGTTTTAGACAACCTGTCATACTATCCAACGTACGTTGCTAGTCAAGATTCTTAAAGGAACTATTATTTTTTTAAATTTAGAAATTGTTAAATATTCTGGTCTTCCAACTTCTTCATAGCCTTAATAAGCTACAGTTCATTTATAAGAGTTGTAAATTTTTACAGAATTGTTTGTTCCAACATACTTTGTTCTTCAGGATTCCGGAGGTGTCTATTATTTTTTTAAATTCAGAAATTCTTTATTCTTCTGTGAACCCCAACTTGTTCTTTGCCTTAACAATATACAGATAAATTTGTAAGAGTTCTGATTAGTTAATCACTTCTTGGGCACTATTTTCACCAATTTTTACCATGTTTTTCAGTTGCTGTCATATAGACAAGGCATATGATTGATATCAACTATTAATATTGTGGTAACTATGGCGAATGATTGATATTAAATTACCTATTTTAAGTTTTTTTTTATATTTGAAAATGAGGATGTTGACTTTGAAACCTATTATCAGACAGAGTATAGAGGATAAAAGATATAAAACAAAGACCAGAAACTATTTTATCCATCATTATATGCCCATTTAAAACGAATCCATTGAAATCAGGGAGATAAATGTAAGAAAGTATTTTCAGAACTCCGCTGTGATTTCATAATTATCCCTGAAACTGCTATAGAATTTTGCAAAACCAGGCAATCTATCCAACGTACTTTGATCGTCAAGATTCCTAAAGGAAGTATGTATTATTTTTTTAAATTCAGCAACATTTTAATATTTTGCGAACACCAACCCTTTCTTTGCCTTAACAAACTACAGTCCAATTTTAAGAGTTATGATTAAGTAATCACTTCAGATTCTTTCTTGGCACATTCAGGCTACATTTCGTGTTCTTGGACTCTATTTTCCAAATGATTTTCAGTTGCTTTCATATAAGCAACGCGTATGATTGATATAAACTATAAATATTGTGTTAAGTATGGCGAATGATTAATATTAAGTTATCTATTTGAAGTCTTTTATTTATTTGAAAATGAGGACGTTATCAGACGTCCGAATGACCGATAAACGGTAGAAAAACAATGACCAGAAACTCTGTTTTATCCATCACTATATGTTCATTTGATACCCAATTATTGAAATCAGGGAGTTAAATGTAAGAAAGTTATTTCAGAGCTCAGCTGTGATTTCATAATTGTCTCTGAAAATCTTATAGAGTTTCACAAAATCTGCCATTCTATCCAACGGACTTTGATGGTTAATATTCCTAATGGAACTGTTATTTTTTTTTTGAAATTCAGAGATACGTTAATATTCTGCGAACTCCAATTTGTTCTTTGCCTAAACAAACTAAAATCAATGATTAGCTAATCACTACAGATTCTTTCTAGGCACACTCATGCACCACTTCGTTTTCTTCGACACAATTGTGACCAAGTTCAATTGCTTTCATATACGCAAAGCGTATGATTGATATAATCTATTTATATTGTGTTAACTGGCGAATGATTAATATTAAATCATCTATTTTAATTATTTTTTTTAATCATTTGAGTTCCATTATCAGACGGAGAAACGAATCAAAACCAAAGAGATAAATGTAAGAGATTAATTTCAGAACTTAGATGTGATTACATATTATCTCTGAATCTATTATAGATTTTTAAACAATCTGTTGTTCTATCCAACATAATTTGTTCTTCAAGATTCCGAAAGAACTTTTATTTTTTGAAATTCATAATTATTTTAATATTCCGTGAACTCCAACCTGATCTGTCCCTTAACAAATACTTACTTACTTATCCGGTCTCGGACAACCCCGGGGGGTCAGGGACCTTACAAAATGAAGATAACATATTTCGGCAACCAGTTCGATCTTTTGCTTTATCTCTCCAGTTGGCAATACCAAGTGTACGCAGGGATTCGTCAACCTGATCCCTCCAGCGGAGTCTTGGTCTTCCTATTTTTCGTCTTCCTTCGAGTTCGGTTTCGAAAACCCTTCGCGCTGGTTCATCTTCATCCATTCTACTGACAT
The DNA here is from genome assembly GCA_963931995.1 of Phaonia tiefii. Taxonomy (NCBI): domain Eukaryota; kingdom Metazoa; phylum Arthropoda; class Insecta; order Diptera; family Muscidae; genus Phaonia; species Phaonia tiefii. The sequence goes on from OZ008367.1 coordinate 66,985,542, forward strand.
GGCCTAGCCAGCGCAATCGCGTTACCTTGATCCGCTTAGCTATGTCAATGACAGAATAAAGCTCATACAGCTCATGATTCATGCGTCGCCGATACTCGCCGTTGTGCACTATAGGGCCATATATTTTTTGGAGTATTTTTCTCCCGAAGACTCCTACAGATGTTTCGTCTGCTTGCGATAGGACCTAGGATTCTGCGCCATAAAGCAAGACAGGTTGAATGAGAGTCTGGTACAGCTGGACTTTTGTTACTCGAGAGAGGGCTTTATCTCTAAAGTGCTTGCTTAGCCCAAAATAACATCTATTCGCAAGCACAATTCTCCGCTTGATCTTAAGGCTGACGTTGTTGTTTTTGTTCACGGCAGATCCGAGGTATATAAATTCGTCCACTACCTCGAAGTTATAACGGTTATCAACGTTCACACTTTGGTCTAATCGCGTGGAGGCCCTGTTCGTTGAAACCATTAATTTTGTCTTGTCCTTATTTATCGTCAGACCCACTTTTGCTGACTCCTTCTCAATTCTCGAAAAAACCGCAGTAACTTCTCTAATTGTGCGCGCAATGATATCTATATCATCAGCATACGCGAGCAGCATGTGACTTTTGCTGCTGATGGTTTTATTCATGTTGACTGCAGCTTTTCTCATAATGATCTCCATTAAGATGTTAAAGAGATTGCACGATAGGGTGTCGCCTTGCCTGAGGCCTCGCTTAGTTTCGAAATGTTATATGCTATGGATAAAAGGCTTATTCGGCGGTAGTTGGCACAGATACTTGGGTCACCTTTTTTAAATATGGGACATAGTACACTGAGACTCCAATCGCCGGGCATGCATTCATCTAACCAAATTTTGCTAATGAGCTTATGCATGCACCTTATCAGCTCATCACCGCCAGCTTTAAACAGCTCCGCCGGTAATCCATCGGCTCCTGCGGCTTTGTTGTTCTTAAGCCGGGCAATAGCTGTTCTGACCTCGTCTTGGTTAGGAGGGGGGCAATCGACGTCGTCGTCCATATTGTGATCGATTGTCCCATCGTCATCGGATAACCCAGGTACTAGTAGCGCGGAGACATGCTCTCTCCATATTCCCAACATGCTCTGCACATCTGCGACGAGATTTCCGTCCTTATCTTTACAGAAGGGGGGCCCTGAACCATTTCCATTAGTTCCGTTTTTAACTTTTTGGTAGAATTTTCGGGCTTCGTTCTTCCTTCTGTATGTCTCAATTTTCTCACTCTCGCTCTTTCTCCACTGCCGTTTCTTACGCCTAAAGAGACGGTTTACCTCCTTTCTCTTCTCCCTATACCGCTCAGTTGCAGCTCGCGTTGCAATTGACTGAAGCATTACCATACGTGCAGCGTTCTTTTCGTCATTTGCTATGCGACACTCTTCATCGTACCACGGTTTATTGCGAAGCGGTTTTTCGAAACCATGTACGGTTGTTGCGGCAGTTTTTATAGAGTCGGAAATGGGTTTCCACTGCGCATCAGGATCGTCATCGGGAGGGGGTGGGTTCTGTGCCAAAAGTTGCGAGAGCTTCCTTGAGTAGGCTGTGGCTACCTCTGGTAATTGCAGCTTTCCGATGTCCAGCTTCCCCTGCTTCTGGTTTCGTACGATTTTCGCTCTACTTAATCTTGTGCGAACCTTTGCTGCTACCAGGTAGTGATCAGAATCGATGTTAGCTCCTCTGATCACTCGTACGTCCATTACACTGGATGAGTGCCTTCCATCAATTACCACGTGATCAATTTGGTTCTTAGTTCTTTGATCAGGGGATACCCAAGTAGCCTTGTGGATGTCTTTATGCTGGAATCCTGTACCACTAATGACCATGTTTTTTGCCGCGGCAAAGTCAATCAGTCTCATACCGTTGTCGGAACTGTCAGCATGTAGACTGAAATTGCCAATAGTTGGATTAAACACATTCTCCCTTCCTACTTTGGCATTAAAATCTCCTAGTACAATCTTAAGGTCATGGCCAGGGCAGCGGTCATACGTTTCCTCTAGGAGCTCATAGAATATGTCTTTGGCATCGTCATCTTTCTCTTCTGTCGGGGCATGCACACAAATTAGGGAAATATAAAAATATTTCGCTTTTATGCGCTTTATTAACAAATAACAGTTCGAGTTTTAAGAGTTCTGATTAATTAATCATTTCAGATTCATTCTTGACGCACTCATGCACCATTTCGTTTTCTTGGTAACTATTGTCACCAATTTTTGCTTTCATAGAAGCGAAGCGTATGATTGATATAAACTATTTATATTGTGGTAACTTTGGCGTATGATTGATATTAAATTATCAATTTAAATTTTTGTTATTTGAAAATGGGGACGATGATTTTAACGACAATAGTAGATAGTTAGGGATCAAGCCAATATGACACTACGTTTACTGGCAGAAACGGTAACCAGATCTGTTTATCCAAACTAATTTCGAACTAAGGTTTTTTTACACCGTGTTACTCAAATCGGTATCCACATCCCATTATTGTAACTATTTATCAAATCCCATTTTATAAACCTGGCTTCAGCACATATCTTATATTTTTAGTATATCATTTGAATTTTTTACGATTTGGCACTCATATTGGGATATTCTAGTCAGTTTTCATCGAGGTAGCCTAGTTTACCTTACCATCCTGCCAAGAAATTGGCAAGAGTGTAAAAGGGCGTTACACCTTATTGGAGGCGTATCGACTTCAATTAAAATTCATTTATGTCTGATTTTAATATTTATCATCTTAAATGTGATGATTTATTCGACCTTTGGTATTCTATTTAAAATTTAAATGTTTGAGCGCTAGGTCTATTTTAAATTATTCTATTCTTCAATATTTCGATACCCATTGGGTAGCATCATCTGCAAGATAAACAACAATTGCTGTGGTAAACAACAATTGTTTTTATCTTATTGGGGTAAACAACAGCAATTGTCGTTTATCTTCCTGACGATACTACCCAATGGGTAACAAAATATTGAAGAATAAAATTATTTGAAATACACCTAACGCTCGAACATTTTAATTTTAAATATTTTTTCATCTACATATGTGACCTGGTCTACGAAAAGGGAGCTTACGTGCGAAAACTAGTTTTCTGTGAAAAAGCTGTTAAAAGTATGCAACTCGTTTCGTCAGTTTCTCATTATCTCGTTAATTGTTCTCCGCGCCGGACGTCCAGTAAGTGTTGTTGTTGGTCGGAATATTATTATAGTTATAGTTAGTTATATATTATTATAGTATAATCATGTCTTTATAGCTTATAATTCAATGTATTTTGTTCATTACCAATAAATTATATTTTGTCGTATTTTTACTCTTCTTTCTCTACATTTTTAGTACACTTCTAAGCAAGTTAGGATTTTCTGCTTTCTGCTGCCCCCTTTCCGTAGACCAGGTCACATATACCCATTTTTTAGGATATATAATCCCAAAAAAACTGATTTCTGAATTTTTCTGAAAATTTAAAATTTTTTCAAATTCGGATTTTGAACTCGAAGTGTTGTTCTCTTCTTCCTAATATTTTACCATTTTATATGGAGGTCAAATTAAATCAATTTCCAAAATTTCTTGCAAATCGTCTGAAAAATCAAGATTTCCTAGCGTGTACAAAATTACAGCTAAATTGCCAAACCCATCTCTTTTGACCTCATGCCGGCGCGTATTCCCTCCAAAATACCTCAAATTTTCAACATGTAAGTTTTAGGCGAAATAGCAAAATAATTTACCTGTGGTTTGCAGAAAAATCGAAAGTTGATTTTTCATTGCCACCCTAACGTATACATTATTCTGCAAAGAAACGGTTTTCACAAATTTATTATATGTCGAATTTATTGCAGTGTGTTTCCAACAAATTGCACCCTACTACCTTAATTACTTTAGTTTCTATTACACTTCATAAAGTATTAGGAGAAGGGTCATAATGCGAGAGTTGTGAGTTTTCTATTTTTAGACTCACTGTTTATAGTAGTTTTACAACGACTACGAACAGTTATGCTATGAAAAGCTTTCGTTAACTCATGTATTATTTCGTACACTGAATCTAAAGCTTTAATTTTAGTAGTGGCCTTAGCTTTAAATATTTTCCATATTTTATGAACTTATTATTTAAAAACTTAAGACAAAGCGCAGCAAATCGTAGTTGTGGGAAAGCATGAAATGTTTGGAATATATTCAGTCTTGTAAATATTCAGTATAATTTTGGTTGTCATATTGCGTATGAATAATATTAGTAACTGATTGCGTATGATTGATAAGAATGATTAATTGCTGAATGAGTGTGAGCATGAGCTTGGTCGATACATTTTCAAATGTTTCATCAAATTGAATTAATAATTCCAAATTGGTTTGCAAACATGATGGCATAACAACGCGTGTATTCTTGTTTGATATCGGGTATGGATTTAAAAAAAAAGTATAAATGTCAGCGATAAACAATGCAATCATGTTTCCGATTGAAAAATGACAAACAATGAAAATTTTATAATTTAAAATATTTATGTTAATTTCCATCTCCTTAAGAAACAGTTTTCTAAAAAATTTCGCATATACACAGCCACGTTACCCTGAAAAGAAAATGGCAGAAAGAATATGACAGTGATAAAAGGTGACGCAAAGTTAATCATCAATCAAAAACAGGGCATCACCAGACAGACCCTACAGTAGATTTTAGTGAAACACTGAAACAGTGCAAACAGTCCATCATTTAATGCCTGCTGGCCGTTGGTCACGTGTGAATTACTGTCAAGCCATCCTCAATCTCAACAATGAAGAGGACGATTTTGTGTCCAATATCATTATGACTCACGAGGCGCATTCCCATTTAAGCGTTTACGTCAATAGGCGAAATTTTCATTTCTGCGGAAATTTTCAATCCGTGTGTGATGCACGAAGAGCCATTTCGTCCACTCAAAACTACTGTGCGGTGCGGCATTCACGCGTGAGGAGTGATTGAGCCGCATTGTTTTGAGGAAGCCATTGGCAATACGGTCACGGCCATAATAAACGACTTGTTACTGCCGGAATCTTATGAGCGAGGTTTGATGAACATGTGGTTTCGACAAGACGGTGCTACCATACACACTGCACGAGCCATAATGAATATTGTGATGGAAGCGTTTCCTAGTGGCTTAATCTCCCGTTTTGGCGATTTGGCATGGACAGCAAGATCTGCCGATTTAACCATACCAAACATCTTTCTTTGTGGCTACTTGAAGTCGCGGGTTTATGCAAACAAGCCTCAGACAATCGCGAACCTTAGGGAGAATATTTGACAGGAATGCGAACAGTTATCACCGGAAATCTTGAGGAAAGGCATGGTAAATGCGATACAAATGTGGGAACAATCATCTTTTCCACTTAACCGAAAAAATTCTAAAGCTCCAAATATAGATTTCCATCACTCAAAATCAAGTTTTTTTTTATTTAGTAAAAAGGTTATTCAAAAATAGGATTGGATGATTAACTTTGCGCCACCTTGTATATAGAGGTTGCCCCGTTGTACCGAAATTGTACTGTTCATGGATTTTATATACAGACTGAGTTCAATACTCCCCAGTTCCTGTATTCCGTCAAAAAAGAGATTTCCCAAAGTTGCCCTCCTTAGATCTGCCAAGGCAGGGCACTATAGGAAATAGTGTTCAGGTGTTTACGCCATTTGATCGTCGATCGTCCAGTGACCCGTTATGACAGCTGTAATTTTGGATATTGTATTCCTGTTCAGAGTCAATAGGAACTCGGTTCTTTGACCATAAAATCTAGGCCAAATACCACGTGATATGCGGAAAGAAGTGAGTTCTCTATTGTTTTTATCTGCCTCCACTCATTGATAGGTTTCTATTGCGCTTTGTTTATCCGCATTTCAACTAGAATATTTTATGGCTAGGTCATCAGCGGAACCCACACTAGGGAGAGTCTTGTCGAAAGGCGACGATCTTGTCTAGTAAACTCCTGCATTCTCGAACCAGAATCGATCTATTCTCCTCTGAGGATAGAGCCCTTATGGCCGCTAGTCTGTCTCTACACTTCAATTGCGTGATTTCGTAGCTGACGACACGGCTCAGATCTCCTTATGCTTGGAGAATTCTGCCAAAAACAGGAGGACCGATATCCGACCGATGTTATACGAAGTGAAGGTGAGAAGACTCCAGAACCCACCCCAATATTCATCTTAGATCCATCCGCAAAAATGTTTATGACTAGATCTTGCGACGATGTGTGGTTCATTACATTTATTAGTCAATGGAAATATGATTGTTATGAAGTTTTTCCAGAAGTTCAGCCTTGGACTAGCCTTGCCCATTATGACACTACTAGGCAAAATGCACAGAATCCTACTATGCCCATAGTTTCGTTGGGTCCAACATTTCAACTCTCTAAGCCACAGAGCACTTTTGGCCGCTGCAGTCTTAGCAAATTGTTCAATCGGAAAAATATTTAGCATCGAACTAAGAACAATAGAGGGGCACGTTCGGAATGCCCCCGACACGCCAACTCATGCTGTTCTCTGTACTGTTGACAGTTATTTACCTTTCCTTATAGCCGGCCACTGTACTGATACTCTATAGATTAAAAAAGGTCTAAGGACTGGTATGAACATCCATAATACCATCATTGGGTTTAGACCCCATGTTCTGTCACATGGTTTCTTGTCAGCGTAGGAGAGACCTTGCGTCTTCTTAACTCTGTGTTTAATGTTAAGTTTCCAGCTGAGTTTCCAGAATTCCACTCAGATACTTCGCCCTCTCCCACAACTACAGTTGTTTCTCATTGAGTGAGGGTAGCCGATATTGTGGAAAAGCTCGCGTATTCGTGAACTATAGCAGCTCAGTTTTATCTGGGTTCACACCTAGACCACAACCTGTGGCCAAGTGGTGATCGTTCCCAAGATATTCTCCATGACTTTACTTATCACGGAGACAAAGCGACCTGTTACCAACACTACGACATCGTCCGGATATGCGCCAATCCTTGCCCTTGTATTATCCATGTTCATCAGCAGACCATGTTCATCTATGACTACTAGCCATACTACAGGTGATATCATCCAACCCTGTGGTGAACCCTTACAGACTGACCTCGTGACCGATATCTCTTCCAACGAGGGTTTATCTGTCTGGTTTCTAGTATTGCGTCTATTCAAATCACAATTCTTCTGTAGGCATTCAAATCTCCTGTGTGATTTATGTAAACTCTAATTTGTTTGACTACTAGGCCGTATGATTTATTTTAAATTGCTAGTTATGCGTATGATTAACATTAATATTTTTTTAAGTATTTGCAACGAAATCCTTTCAATTTAAAATTTATAGTTTTGAGATTAGTACAACTTTTCAACATGCACCAACGAAATATTTTTACTGATGACCTTATAACATATTTTTAGGCGAACCATTCAACGACATGTGGCAGGAAATGTATAGAAATTAAAGAAACGCTGATTTTTGGCACAGTTTATCATGTATAATTATTATAATAGTCTTTCCTATGCGAAAGCGATATAAAATTATACATTTAATTGCCAACAATCGTTACCACAAAACCCAAACAAAAATGACCTTAACACTAATCGAAATGGCCACATGGTCATGGCGTAACTATTAACGAGGGGTATACCTAAAGTGTGGTAGAAGATTCGAATCATTATTATTGTATATTTTATTTAATATCGATTACGGATTACGGTGTTGATTTTGAGTCCAACTCAGTGTTTGGTAAAACTTTTCAATGACAAGTGTTTTAAGCCGATAGAAGTTATATTGAATTGAAAATAAAAATAAGCATGACTCTAAAGCTTCCATTTAATTGCTGACCTTTATTATAAACAAACTAAAATTTATTTTTGATAGTTTATGAATTTCTTAGTTTCAAATTAAATACAAGCCGTAGAAAATCGTAATGGTGAAACAGTAAGAAATATTTGAAATATATTCAATCTTTTAAATATTCAATATAATTTTGGATGCCATGTTGCATATGAATAATATTAGTAACTGATTGCGTATGATTGATGAGAATGGTTAATTGCTGAATAAGATTGAGCATGAGCTTGGTCGATAAATTTTGAAATGCTTCATTAAATTGAATTAATTATTCCAAATTATTATTATTATTAATAATTGCAAACATGATGGCGTAACAACGCGTGTTTGATATCGCGTATGGAATTAAAACAAGTATAAATGTCAGCGATGTCCAATACTCATGTTTATAATTGAAAAGTGGCAAGCGATAAAAATTTTATAATTTCAAATATTTATGTTAATTTCCAACTCATTAGTAATCAGTTTTTTAAAACATTTATTGCATATCCACCACAAAAGAAAATAACAAAAAGAATATGACAATAATATATCGAGGTTACTCTGTTATAGCCAATTAGTACTGTTAATATATTTACGCGATGGTAGTGTTCGAGGCTCTTGTACTTGAGTATGTGGGTTGGATCCCTGCTCAGACCACCTATCATGTCTTTCGACGGCTGTCACCTCGCTTTCTTGCAAGCGTAGAAGGCATCTCGCGCCTTCTTAAGACTGTGTTCAACGTTAAGATTCCAGTTTATCTTCGGATTCAGAATTACACTCAGATACTTCGCCCTATCCCACAGCAACAGTTGTTTACCATTGAGAGAGGGTAGCCGATGAATAGTCAACATAGTCAATAGGACAACAACCTATGGCCCAAATGCTGATCTCCCAAGATTTTTCTCAATGACTTTACTTAGCTGTTGCCATCACCACGACTTCATCCGCATATGCGACTTCCTTTCTATTATCTATGTTCACCAATAGAGCGGTTATAACCACTAGCCACAGTAGTGGTGATATTACTCACCGTGGTGTGCACCTACAGACTGACCTAATGATTGGTATCTAACCCCGATGAGCGTTTATCTGTCGAATCCGAAGCATTGTGTCTATTCAACTCATAATTCTTCTGTTGACATTCAAATCTCGTATGTGTTTTATTTAAACTGTAATTTGTTTGACTACTGGGTCGTATGAATGATTTTAATTTACTATGCAAGGCGTATGATTACTATTATTATTTTTTATTTAAGTATTTGCTTCGAAATCCTTTCAATATAAAATTTGTAGTTTTGTGAGTAGCACAAATTGTCCCACATGTACCAACGAAACATTTGTACTGATGGTTACTTAGCATATTTTTAGGCGGACCATTTAACTGCATGTGGCAGGAAACAAAAATGTGTAGACAGACATTAAAACAAAACGCAGTTTTTGGCGCAGTTTATCATGTATAATTATTATAATAGTCCTTCCGATGGGAAAGCGATATAAAATTAGACATTTAATGGCCAACATTTCAATTGCCAAACACAAACAAAAATGACCTTAACACTAATCGAAATGGCCACATGGTCATGGCGTAACTATTAACGAGGGGTGTACAAAAAGTGTGATAGTAGATTTGAATCATTATTATTCAATATTTTATTTAATATCGATTAGAAAATTGAGGCTGGCAGTAATGCCACCAAATAGCTTCAGCTGTGCGAATATAGATGGTCATTTCTATTGAAAGTTGCACTTAAAGTGTTGATTTTGAGTCCAACTCAGTGTTTGGTAAAAATCGTCAATGAAAAGTGTTTTAAGGCGAGATAAGTTGCAATTTAATATAAGAATAAGCATGAGTCTGAATCTATGCCCGACGATTGGAGTCTCAGTGTATTATGTCCTGTATTCAAAAAGGGTGATCCGTGTGTCTGTTCCAACTATCGCGGTATCAGTCTTTTATCCATCGCGTATAAGGTCTTGTCGAGCGTGTTATGTGAAAGACTGAAGCCAATTATTGAAAACCTGATTGGACCTTATCAGTGTAGTTTTAGACCAGGCAAGTCCACGACTGACCAAATATTCACGCTACGCTAGGTCTTAGAAAAGACCCACGAAAAGCAAATCGATACATACCACCTTTTTGTCGATTACAAAGCTGCTTTCGATAGCCCCATACGGGGAAAACTGTACGAAGAACATGGAATTTTGGCAAAACTGATCTGACTCTGTAGAATGACGCTGACCAACACCAAATCAGCAGTGAAAGTGGGGAAAGACCTCACCGAACCATTCTGTACCAAGCGAGGACTTAGACAAGGCGACACACTTTCGTGCAATCTCTTCAACATCGTAATGGAGATAATAATGACAAAGGCTGCGGTAAATACGAACAAGACAATTAACACGAAAAGCCATATGTTGCTGGCGTATGCTGACAACATAGACTTCATTGGGCGAAATTTGCGAGAGGTTATTGCAGTATTTTCAAGAATCGAAAATGAATCAGCGAAGGTGGGTGTTGCTGTTAATGAGGGCGAGACAAAACTGATGGTGTCAACGACTAGACAAACCTCTCGACTTGGTCCGCACTTGAACGTTGACAACCGATTTAAATTTGAAGTGGTAGATGAATTTGTCTACCTTGGATCCGCCGTAAACAAGGACAACAACGTCAGCCTGGAGATAGATAGGAAAATTGTGTTAGCAAATAGATGCTATTTTGGGCTCAGCAAGCAGTTTAGGAACAAAGCCCTCTCTCGACGGACAAAAGTCCAGCTATATCAGACTCTCATTTTACCTGTCTTGACATATGGCTCCAAAACTTGGGTCATATCGCAAGCGGTTGAAAAACACCTGGGAGTTTTCGAGAGAAAAATTCTCCGTAAAATATTTTCTATATATATTCTGACGTGGATATAGCTAGGCGAATCAAATTAGGCCAATTGCGTTGGCTAGGCCATGTTGTCGAAATGACTGAAGATGCGCCAGCGTTAAAGGTTTTCGATAACGTACCCTATGGAAGCAGGAAAAGAGGACGACCAAGACTCCGCTGGAAAGACCAGGCAGAAGAATCCCTCCGTATCCTTTGTGTTACCAAATGGCGAGAAAAGCGAAGGATAGAACCGGGTTAAAATTTGTTTAATTTGTTTGTTTAATTAATATGTGTAAGACGTCTGAGGTTGTAAAATAGTCAATAAAATTAAATGAGTCTGAAGTTTTTATTAGAAATTTAAAATTTAGTTTTAATAGTTTATGAACTTGTTATTTAAAAATTAAATACATGCCGTAGAAAATCATAGTGGAGAAAGAGCAAGAAATGTTTGAAATAAATTGATGCTTTTAAATATTCAGTATAATTTTGGATGCCATGTTGTGTATGAATAATATTAGTAACTGATTGCGTATGATTAATAAGAATAGTTAATTTTCGAATTAGCAACTGATTGCGTATGATTGATAAGAATGGTTAATTGGAGAATGGGCTTGAATTGAATAAAATATTCCAAAACAGCGTTTTGCTAAACCTTTTTAATGAAAAGTATTTTAGGGAAAGATAAGTTAACTTGAATTGAAAATAAGAATGATCATGTCACATACCGGGATATTAAATCTACAGTTTAAAGAATGGTATAGTTAGTAATATAGGTTTGAAATTAAAGTTTAGTTGTCAAGCATTGCGAGTAATTTAGTTGTACACTGTCCTGACCCATTAAGTGACACATAAAATCGTGGCCGCCGGTGGTGCAATGCGACTCTGGTACATGAGAACGTGGAGTTAATCCCTTGCAACCATATATTTCTTTCGGCGGCTGTCAAATCGCTTAGCTTCTCAAAGATACCATTCGGAACCGCTGTAAAACTGAAGGTCCACTCAGTGAGTATAAAACTAGAGAGCACACTGTTCACTGATTGTAAGACACTCTCTCCAATCCCTTCATATGAAGCATGGTAGAATGAGAAGGTAGTCTCGGTAGATAGATGATTTAAATTTTTTTCCTTGTTTAGTTGGCCGCTTCTGTCAAATTCAAAGGTTTTGTTTTTGTACTTTTCTGTTTACATTTATTTGTTGGTATACGTAAGTGTTGACTTTGACATGAGGAGAGCCTAAACAAAAACAAAATGCATATTGTTCTTGCCCACAATTGTTGTTGTATCTACTGCAATTACTTGGTATTTTTACTATGATGGGATGTAATGGAAAACCATTTTTTTTTTATAAAATTGAATTGGTCTGAAATATCTTATTTAAGTTTACTATTCTAACAAAATCATTTCTAATGTGTCGGGTCGTATGGCTGATAGTAAATGTTAGCCGAATGATTTATTTACTTACTTGTAGATGAACTGCTTCTTGAATTGGACAGGGCCGAATGCCAGGTCTTTGCCTATGCCAATGATATTGCTATCATCTGTACGGGTAGAAACCTCAATTTACTTAGCATTCGTACAACCAGCCTACTTAGCCTGATTTCGAACTGGACCGCCAACAACGTACTATCACTTAACCCACTTAAAACCGAGCTTATCTTGTTCTCTCGGAAATATAAAATACCCGCATTTGATGGAGTACAATGGGGTGATAATACAGTTGACGGAAAAGGTCAAGTATCTGGGGATAATTCTCGACAGAAAACTGTCTTGGAAACCGAATGTGGAGGAGAGGGTGAAAAAGGCGTCTGTTGCTCTTTACTACTGCAAAGGGGAGATAGGGAAGCGCTGGGGATCCTATGATCACCATGTGGATTTATACGGTAATAGTCAGACCAATACTTCTCTATGGCATCGTAGTTTGGTGGAGGTCCCTCCAAAAGAAATATATAAATATATATATTCCTTGATGCAAATTCAAAGATCAGCACTGATTAGCGTTTGACACGACGTCAGGTACTGCACTTAGTGCTATCCTCAACATCTGTACTCCTGCTGTCTTGGCCGAATCGGCAGCCGCTACATCCCTGGTGAGAATCAGAGATTGTGAGAGATTGTGGAGTTTTGATATCGGGGCATTCCGGACACGCTGAATTACTACACCGGATCAACTCTCTTCCCGTAAAAACGGACTACTGTATCCCCCACCTTCTACCAGCGACAAATCTTAGGACTTCTATTCCGAACAGGAATACCTGGGAAAAGTCACTGGAAGGGGATACCAGTAGTATCAGATTTTTCAACGATGGATCAAAGTTGGACCAGCAAGTAGGCTATGGGGTCCATTCACCGGACCTAAATATAAATATCTCCTTCAAGCTGCCTGATCACTGTAGTGTATACTGGAGGTTGCTGAACTACTGAAAAGTAGTTTCAGAACCCTCCGGAGAATATGTATGTACACAGACAGCCAGGCGGCCATAAAATCCCTGGAAGCCATGTTTGCTACATCCCTGACGGTGAAAGAATGCCACTCATCACTTAGGATGATGGCAGAGTATTTTGACATCAGGGTCATCTGGGTACCGGGACACAGCGACATTCCAGGCAATTGCGTAGCGGATGCGTTAGCTAGACAGGGCACTACAGCACAGGTTCTTCCGGCAAAAGAAAGTGTTAGTATGCCAATCTCTACCTGCCGTTGGCAGATCAGGCAGTGGGCCGATAATATGTTCAAGGACAAGTGGAGACTTACTTCAACTTGCAAACAAGCCAGGGTCCTCTGGCCACAGGTGGACAGGAAGAGGACTAGGCAACTACACAACTTGCCGAGAGGCAGGTTATCCACACTGATTGGAACACTAACGGGACATTGTCTTGTAGGAAAACACGCCCTAAGATTGGGACATAGAAACTCCACTCTCTGTAGATGCTGCATGGAAGAGGACGAGGAAACGACGAAACACCTTCTCTTGGATTGACCTGCTCTGGCAGGACTGAGAAGTAGGATATTCGGAACACATCTAGTTAGCACCGTAGCCGTACAGGATATTCCTGTAGGTCATATAGACAAATTTATTGAAAGGGCAAATTGGCTGGACGACTAGTCAATAGTTGCTATGGAGGAAAGTCCAGGTATCACAATGGGCTCCTTTAGCCTAAGTGTGCTAGACAGCTTGTTGGCTTGCAGCCTTTTCAACCAACCAACCATATGGGAGGATGAAATGATGTTATTTATATTTGATTTGTTAACTATAATCCACTCAAATTTACGTCTTGCAGATTGCTTCAAAACTATACTTCCGTAAAAAAATATGATTAAATTATATCTTTGCGTGCAATTTGGATATTTTAAAAAATCAAGAAGGCATAAAACCTCAAGCCTCTCGAATATATATATCCTTTACGTATTCAAACAATAAACAATATCACATGCGTGTATCTAATGACGCACTCAAGATCGTGTGCCAGATAAAAATTTTTCACATAATTACACACATATAACGTTTGCTACAACGTTGCATAAAATCAGAATTTCGTGCAACGCTCATATTCATTTCAGTTGATATTTCAATAATTTTTTTCTTGATATCTCGACGTTAAGTATACGATTATATGAAGATTCATTTTCCTTGGTTATATGGGTCGTATAAATATTTTGAAAATAGCTTAGCCGTATGAGTTATTTTAACATTTATGTGTAAGTGTATGGTATGATTGATATTAATTTTACCGTTTTACAAATGATACAAATGATTTTATAATGTACATGAATGGAGCGCATGATTAATATTAATTACACACGAATAATGATGATTTACAACGATGGATAACAGATCCATACGTATAGGAAACGGAAATATGATAAATCTCTATTACCATTAGGTTTTATAATATTATATACAATTTGTCCCTTGATTCGGTCAGCTACGTAAACTTTTGTTATGACCGCCCTGATACTCATTATATTCAATTCCCTAAGCATTGTGTTCTCTTCCTACATGTCTCATATACATTCCAGTTGCTAATTCATTCTCTCATTTCTCAGATGTTTGCTGTTATTGGCAACTGTTCTTAATGCCCACCAAATACTCAAGTAACCTATAATACATGCCACTCGCAGTGTAATTTCTGTAACGTAACGATTATTTACATGACCTAAGAAATAATATAAACCCATAGAAGCGAAAAATTGGAACCACAAATTATTGACAGTAATAACTGTAACGTCAGTAGCATAAGGCATAGCGAATGCGTGACCTGATCGCCCATGTAATTGATTCTGTAATTTTTGTTCTAATAGCAAATAAATACATATTAGTATATTGAATGTTTTTGAAATCATCGTTACCTAAGCACATTTTGTTGTTTGTTTGAGAAAACGATTTGTTTCTCTTCCTAAAGTTTGGGAAAAATGGAACCATAACAAAGTTTATATTTAATTATAGTTGGAAAATCATTGTCCACACAATGGCGTATGATTGTTATTAATTACTTTGTGTATGTATATAGGGGAGTATAATTTATATAATACATCTATAACAAAAGTTTATTAAAGTATGAGATGCGTTTTATTGTGGCGCACGTGTTGGCTGACTGAGAAGGGTGCAACCAATCGATTTGGGTAAATTTATTTTAAGCATTTAATTGTGGAATTATTTAATTTATCTACTGAAATTTTTTTGTAAAAAACTGGTATAAGATATCTTGAATTCCCCGACCAGTGACTTTGGAATTAAAAACGAACGCCCGATAATGTGGGGTTATATTCTACAAACATTTAAATCAATACTTAAAGTAATACTAATAATGTAATGGTTGCCGATTCTATGCTGCGATGTGGGTTCTACATCAATTTCTAATTCATGCATTGGGACGTATGAGTAATATTAATAATTTCTTGAAGTACCTCTGAATTCGTCATTCAATTCTTAATAATTGAATTCGTCATTCGTCATTCTGAATTCGTCATTCAATTCTTAATAATCATAAACATTTTATTTTTTATACATTCGCCCCCCATGATTTCAAAGCACAGGATTTTAATAATTTCAACTAATTATTTGAATTTATAAATAATTAACAGTCACACCTGACAAAATGTTCCACAGATACTCGTATTTATTAAGTCTTTCAAAATATATTTAGTACCATTCACGTTACATGAAATCTTGAAGTCAACCTCAACGTAATCGTGTTAAGTATCACTTGTTAAAATGCAACGACGACTCTTAAGGAAAGAGGGTGTATACATTTCATCGCTTCCAAACAAGTGGAAAGGTAAATGTGCGGAACTGTTGCAATCAATCGATAAGCCAAAGTGGAGAAACAAGGTAAAGAAAAGAGACTAAAGTTGAGGTATAAAATGACAATCATAGCTTAGATAATCTTGAAGGAACTTTAAACATTTAAATTATAATGCAGCTTAGTTATTTATCTTTGAAGTTGATTTTTCAATTTGAAGTAGAAATGGGCATAGTTTAAATTTTATTGAGTATTTTTTTTTCGCAAAATTTAGAATAATCGTAACCATTGATGAAATAAGCAACTCTTAGGATTGTTATTAGAGAATGCATCCCGGGAATTACCGCCCGGGAATTTCGTTCATTTTCAATTCCCGCTTTCTCGGGAATTTTCTGCGGGAATCCTGAGAAATTTCAAAAGAATAAAAAAAAAATGGTTTTCCATTACATCCCATGAAGGAATCGGGGAGAGCTTCTCACAACCAGTGAGCTGTGCGCTGTCTAGTTTTTTACTCTCTGATTGGGACCTACAGTTTTACACCGGTTCCGAACGGTATTTTTGAGAAGCATTTTCATGACTAAATACTCGATAGTGTCGCGCCGTCACTATGCGAGGTGACCGCCGTCGAAAGAAATTTTAAGGTGGTCAGAACAGGGATCGAACCCAGGATCTCAAGTACAAGAGGCGCGCACTCTACCCAATGCACCATTGCAGAATACAATGGAATATTTTAGCAACAAAGTGTAATCTAGCAAGCTCTCCTTGCACTAGGGTATTCCATATCGTCGACTTATTATTGTTTTGTCGTAAACGCCAATTGTTTGAATTGAAGATACCAAAATTCACAACTATACCACAATTACCAACTATACATTTTTAGAGATAGACAAACAAATTCGAGTAGACATCACAGTAATGATAAGAAATGTCAAAAATCTGACAACAGATTCGGAAAGAGAACACACAAAAACCTGTAGACACAATATTAACTCGAAAAAAACATAAATGGCGTATACGACAAAACAATAATTAACCAACGATATGTTTAAATTTTTGTATTTTCGTACAATATTCTCTGTAACATATTATCCCAAACACATTCTGCAGGAGCCATGTAAATGTTTGAAACACAATCCAAACATTGATATGTTTGCAAGCCCCAAACTCACTTGTACTTAAATGCAAACAGTTGCATGTTTACTGGAAAACATGTATGCTTTTACGTGGACATATATGCGTTCTTCATCCCCAACATCCATATACTTACGTGGAAGCGTTTGCGTGCTGCCCCAAACCTCCATATACTGACGTGGATACATATGCGTATTTCCTCCCAAAAATGTTTAAAGTTAGAAACGAATTATTCGTTGATTTATGTGTTATTGTATTATTTATTATAATTAATTTTTTAAATATAAATCCATATTTATAAATAGTTAATATAAAAAAATAAAGATTTAAAACGGCAGTCTTTACATTTACTTGCATTGAATGCATTATTTGCTTTTGTTCATGAAATGAGAATCTAATACACTTTTACTTCTCCTTTCTTTGTTGTCTCTCACGTTCTTGTGTTTAGAAGGTTTCAACTATGCGTTGGTTATCATTATGCGTTGTGTACCAAATTCATAGTTATAAACAAATGTAGTTAATGCAAGCCAACCGTGCTTCACGTTGTTGCCTTTCCAGTTCCTTTCCACAAAATCGTTTCTCACTTTGGTAGCACACATACATATGTATATACGAAACACATACACGAGAACCAAAGCATCACAAACCATTATCCGTCCGAGCCGTTGTTTATTCTTTTTTCACTGATCAAATGCTTTTGATATCCTCTGTCCGATGAACCATTGACGACTGAACACATGAATCTTCATCTGCAATTTACACGCACATTCAGGAATATTCCTGAATCACTGACTGAAAGAATAATGCAAAGATACAGATACACACTTACAAGATACACTCTCTCGTTGTCCCTCCTTTTATTCTCTTGCTCTCGAGAGAGCATAAACACTGCATCAAACACAGCAGTATTTGTATCACAAACGCAGATGTATTTGGGTTGCCAATACATTTATTATAACACATTAATCATTGTGTCTCAAACATGTAATTTTGAAGACCAAACAAAATGTGTTTGGATACGAGTATATTATATTTGCGACAAGCTCCAAACACACGTTATATTTGCATCCAAACAAGAAAAAAGACAGATTTTTCAACGTGCAGAAATAAAAACGACTATTCGCAGGGTTGCAACATTTTCGTTAGTTGGTTAGTATTGCTACAATAAAAGCTTTCATACTCTCTACGATTATATCCATGCTGCAATAAAGCATGTACTACAAATTTTTTTGAATGTTCGTCATTACGTTGCTCCAACAACTCAATTTGTGTTGCTCCAACGAATACATCAATTGTGCATTTTGGAGAAAAGACACATGTTTAATAATGTAATTGTTATGTTTTTGAGGTTTAAACTCTTGTTACCTGGGCGTCTTATGCTATTGTCAATATTTTATTTGTTATTACTGTATTTAGTGAAACATTTAACGTTAACTGAACGAGTGTGTTACTTCAACGTATCAGTCTTTAAAGCGATGGGAAATGATTTGTACCAAATAAGTGCAACTCTGTTTTTACATAAAGTTTTACTACCTTTTTAGCAACAATGCATAAACACTACAGTGTTAAAAAAAACCGGCAGTTTTCGGTTTATTCGAAAAATCAGTTTTTCGGAAACCGGTTTGCGGTTTTGTAACCAGTGAATCCGGTTAATTTTCGTTTTTATTTACGGTTTTTTAGTTTTTCATGAAAAACAATATGTTTACATTTTTGCCCGAAAAAACGAGTCATTATTATTCAGAAAATATAACACAATTATTCAGATTTTAACACATACATAGTATATGTATTAAAATTTTCATTAAATATACACATCAGTTAACATTTCTCGTATGAAGATATCAAGTACTGAAGAGAGTTAGATATAATTAGAGTTAGACATGAAAGTAGGTGCAAGTAAAACGTACATATTGCGATATGATATCACAAAATAAACTCTCGTATAATCGTAGTATATGTTATATTAGATTGAATTGAATATAATTAAATTGAATTGAACTGAACTGAATTGAATTAACTCGATTTGAATTGAATTGCATTGAATTAAGTGGAATTAAATTGAATTGAATTGAAATGAAATGAAATGAATTGAAATGAAATGAATTGAATTGAATTGAATTGAATTGAATTGAATTGAATTTAATTTAATTGAATTGAATTGAATTGAATTGAATTGAATTGAATTGAATTGAATTGAATGGAATGGAATTGAGTTCAGTTGAGTTGAAGTGAAGTCAATTAAATGGAATTGAATAGAATTGAACTTAATTGAACTTAATTGAACTTAATTGAATTGAATTGAATTGAATTGAATTGAATTGAATTGAATTGAATTGAATTGAATTGAAAGGAATGGAATTGAATTGAGTTGAATTGAATTGAATTGAATTGAATGGAATGGAATTGAGTTCAGTTGAGTTGAACTGAAGTCAATTAAATGGAATTGAATAGAATTGAACTTAATTGAACTTAATTGAACTTAATTGAATTGAATAGAATTTAACTTAATTGAATTGAATTTAATTGTATTGAATAGAATCGAATTAAATTAAATTGAATTGA
This sequence comes from Phaonia tiefii, assembly GCA_963931995.1. Taxonomy (NCBI): domain Eukaryota; kingdom Metazoa; phylum Arthropoda; class Insecta; order Diptera; family Muscidae; genus Phaonia; species Phaonia tiefii. The sequence continues at coordinate 67,005,145 of OZ008367.1, forward strand.
ACTGTTTTGAATTGAATTAAATTAAGTATTTGATTGAATTGAATTGAATTGAATTGCATTGAATTGAATGGAATTGAATTAAGTGAAATTGAATAGAATTGCATTGAGTGGAATTGAATTGACTTGAATTGAATCAAATTGAATTGAGTGGAATTGAATTAAATTGAATTGAGTGGAATTGAATTGAATTAAAATGAATTAAATTGAATTCAGTGGAATTGAATTAAATTGAATTGAGTGGAATTGAATTGAATTAAAATGAATTAAATTGAATTAAGTGGAATTGAATAGAATTGAATTGCAATGAATTGAATTGAATGAAGTTGAATTTGAGATTATTTTTGCCTACTCCGAAGGGGCCCAAATTGTTCGTCTTTTAGTAAATGATTCTATCGTCGCAAGAATGGAGTCCACTATCATCATAGTGTGGCCAGGTAGCAAAAACGTTATTTTTTTTTTCTTCAATATATACTGACGAATTCAAAAAGTAGTATTTCATACCTTGCCCAATTTCGGTTTTGACCTGGGCAACTATCGCAATACAGATTTACGGTCTTATATTCTTTTGTGTTGTCTACCATCTTCAAATTTTTGTAGAAGAAGATTTATGAAGATTTTATTTAGATTTTTTCCTTGTAGAAGAAGATTTATGCTGTTCCCATACGGGGTATTCAAAACCTTCTGTAAGTCGAAACTGGCGCATAATGTTATAGAATTATTTAATTTACTTGTTGCCTGGTCAACCAGGAAATTATCCTGAGCTTTATTTTTGCCATTTTTTGTCAGACTGTTCAAAAAGTGTACTTTTTTCCAAATCCATACTCCTGAGCTTTTCACAAAAGTCCCGGCCATCGTGGGACACCGCACTAATTGTGACATGTTGTATCGGTTGATTTAGGTCCTAAACCGTTTTGTATATAGGCGATTTCAGCATATTTCACTTGATAGACCTTGAAAAACTTGAAAACTGTTGATATCTGCTTGAATAATTTCTGCAAAATAAGACGTTTTAATACAAAACATATTTTACTTACCTTTCATAATAACCACAACAAATCTTGAAATTCTTTAATTCTTTTTAAAATAATATTTGATTATAGAATTTTAAACGTCATATGTTAAATACATGGCATTAGGTCGTGGTAACCGAATTGAATATGAATTCGGTTGTACCCACAGAATTCAAGAGAATTTTGCTTACAGCAACAGCATTGACGCCAATTTCGGTCGTTGCAACAGAATTAAGGCTAGATTCGGTTACTGCGACCGAATTGATACCAAATTCCATAGTTACAAACGAATTGATGCCAAATTCGATTACTACAACAGAATTAATGCCAGATTCGGTTACGCCAACCGATTTTGGTACCAATTTCGGTTCTTGCGTCCTAATTAATTTCAAATTCGGGTGTTCCAACCGAAATTTTAGAGAATATAGTTGACTGAACGAATATAACTGAAGATTCAGTTATCTCAACCGAATCAATTATGAAACGAGGTTGCTTCAACCGAATTTCGGTTGTGGGGACTAAATTCGGTCGTAACAACCTCAATTCGGTTGTGGCAACCTCGATTTGGTGGTAACAGCCGAATTTACGGTTGCTACAACCTCTTTTCAAACAATTAGTTCTCTGAGTGTAGTCCTCAGTAAAATTAATTTGTTTATATTTTTTCTGTCCAATTCCGAAAATTTATGTGAACACTGGTTTGGACACTTCTTACATAAGCAAGGGGTTTGACTTTACTTACACTTCTTACATGACTTTACACTTCTTACATAAGCAAGGGGTTTGACTATACTTGACTTTACTTCTGGACCATCTCTTCTATTCACAATTGTCTTGGATTTTTTCCATTTTCCATTTAAAATTCCATTTCCATTTTAAAATTCTGCAATCGGTTACAAATTGCGTAAGGTACAGGGTGCTGAATATGGAATTATAAATAAGTGTATCATTGACGTTATCCACCTGTTCACAGAATAGTCTCCAGGAAATTCGTTTCGCTTATCTCAATATGGTGTTGTATTCACTGAGACTTCTTTTATAGTTCTCCCAGTATACTGACAATTTTTTACGCTTAGCCGTGGTATACAGTCTGCGGACTTTTCGCATCTTTCGTATCTCCCCTTCTGCACAGAAAATAGATCAAAAATATGTTTTCATTCGTAAAGTGATTTTGGCGCACTGGGCCACATTCTTGATTAGCAGCATCAATTTTATTGGTATCTGCTTTTTCAGTTTGGTTGTTGATTAAATGAAAAAAATCAATTGTGAAAAAGTTGTCTGTCTTCAAATGTAGACACCATTAGAAGATTCTTGTCAATTGCAAATTGTTATCACTAGAACCAAACTATTTTGGTAGACCTTAAAAATATGCAAAGATTATGATTTTATGTAGGTCATGTATGTATTTTGATAAGCGTTTTTCAGCATAAAAGCAAAATATTTTATTTTGGTTTTTGGTTTACTTTCGTCTTATATACACTCTGAAAAATTTATATTTTTTGTTCTTTGGGTGCAAATATAACGTGTTTGTAGCATGTTGCAAATATGTTATACTTGTGTCCAAACGCATTGTGTTTGCCATTCAATATAACATGTTTGCGATAGAATGATTAATATGTTATAATACTTTTATTTGTGAACCAAAAGTTGGGGTTCTTGTTGAAAACTACTGAAAACAAAAACGTGACAGACACTACAGGAAGAAAAAGCAGCAGATCGTCCTTTCATGAAAACAATGCTTGCAAACATATACATGGTGCCTGCAATATGTTGCTGGGGCCGATATTTTTCAGCGTGTAGACTCCAGCTGATAATGTGTTTGTTTTGTTTAATTAGGAATAGAATTTTGCAAACAAAAGCAACAATACACACAAAATATGACAATAGTTTGATAATAACGGGTGGATCGTCGTCTGCTCTCCTTTCTAAACAAAAACAATGCTTTGCAAACATATACATGGTTCCTGCAATATGTTGCTAGGGCCGATATTTTTCAGCGTGTAGAGTCCAGCTGATAATGTGTTTGTTCTGTTTTTGTTTTGTTTAATTCTGAATAAAATTTTGAAAACAAAAGCAACAATACTCACATAATATGACAATAGTTTGATAATAACGGGTGGATCGTCATCTGCTTTCCTTTCTAAACAAAAATCGGGAAGGGGAAAAAAACTTTATGCTTAAATTGTTGGTTTTTCGGGTTTCCATTAGAATTACTTAAAATACATAAAAACTATTTTCAAATCGGCAGCCTTTCGTTATACTTTGACAAAGTTTTTAGTGTGTAAACAGTTTCAAAAAATGCCAGCTTCTGGCTCACCCTGTTAAAATTATAAAAATATGTTTTTAATAAACTAAAACCTCAGGCTTGTAATTCTTATGTCTCATTGAGATTAGGACTTAAACCAAAGCTCTAAACGATCAGTAATTTCAGTTTTTAAATTGACGTCAAACCCGAAAGTACACAAAAGTAAAAAGAGAGAAAATGTTGCCAAACATCCTTAGATATTTTGTATTACTTATACTTTATGTACGAGCAATACGCGGCTCTCCACTCTCCGTTGAACAGCAGTCCCGCCAACAGATATCGGAGGAAATACTCAAGTTCATGAATACATCGATAGATCCTTGTGAAAATTTCTACGAATTTGCCTGTGGTAGTTATGAGCAATATTTCGAAGATCTCTCTGCTAAATATGGTAGATGGGGTCCACTGTACAGCCACTGGCAGGCTCAACAGAATAAAAAAGAGCAGGAACTTCTAGCCGTGAATGAAAGTGGAAGCGATGCCGACAAGAAAGTAAAATCATTCTATAATTCATGCATTGCAGCGTCTCAATTGACAGATTCCTATAGGGACAAATTAAAGGGCTTAATCGTAGAATTTGGCAAAATGCCTCTCTTGGTGGGTGAAGATTGGCAAGAGTGGAAGTTCGATTGGGTGAAAACTATAGCTGAAATTAATTATAAAACGGATCTGGGCATAATAGTAGATGTTAACATTGTTCCGGATTTTGCTGACAATACCATCAACCGTGTGAGTTTTATTCAGCCCAACTTTCATTTCTCTAAGAAAATTATGTACTTGGATGAAGAATTTGAAAACGAGCGATTGGTCTATAATCAATATATTCAATATTATCTGTCCGAGTTTTTGGGTGTGGACGATGAATTGGCCATACAAACAGCTGAGGAAATTTTCGAATTCGAAAGTGCATTGGCTAAGGGTATGCAAGATCTGGATGTAACACCGCCCGGAGAATTGTATGACGTCATCAGCATCGACGAGTTGCAAGAGAAATACCTGCCCGCTTGGGATTCGAAAATGCTGGTGAGCACCGCCTTGAATTTGTACCCCGAACGTGTAATGATTCAAGCTAACTATCTGAAAGTTGCCTTTGAGGTCGTCCAGAAAACACCCAAGAGAATAGTGGCCAACTATATATTCTACACGTATCTGTATGAATATATCCAAGCTATTCCAGACTCAACAACCCAGATGAACGAACATTGTCTAGTTGTCACATCAGGGTATTTTGATGAGTATCTAGAAAATCTGGTCTATCGTAAAAACTACAACCAACATGACAAGGCTGGCATTAACTTCTTGTGGCAGCAGCTAAAACCGGCCTTTGAGGAATTCCTTATGTCCTCTAGGCTAAATTGGATACACCATGACACTCGCCAGGAGGCTGTGGAGAAGCTAAAGGCGATGAGAATGAAAATTAGTTCCTATGAAGATATTGATTTCGCCCACAGATACGCTCAGCTAAATCTGAATTCTCACGATTTCCTGGGTAACATTCATGCGCTTTTGAAATTACGCGGAAGCGAAGCTATAGCTAGAATAAATAAACCACCTACATTCAAAGTACCCCCCTCCCAAGCTCCCGTTTGTGCTCCTGATGAGAATTTAATTTACATACCCCTAGCAGACATGCAGCCTGAGACGCTAAGACCATCGCCCTTACATCCATATGCTCAAAAATTTGGCGGCATCGGATTTTTAATAGGCCATGAAATATCCCATGGATTCGATGATGTCGGACGTATCTATGACCGAACAGGCAACAGCCGCAGTTGGTGGGATAAACAATCGTCACAGGAATATGATAAACGCATTGAATGTATTGCTGACCAATATCGGAATTATACATTCCGCGGAGTTCGTTTGCCAGAAATCGAACGCCAAGTAGAAAATATTGCCGACAATGGTGGGCTGCGTGTGGCCTACAATGCCTACGTGAAGTGGTATAACAGTGCTACGAAAAAGAAACGGGAAACGGAAGTACTTCCGGGTTTCAAATACAACCACAAGCAATTGTTTTTCATCAGTTTTGGACAAATATTGTGCTCGGCTACACCATCTACGTTTACATACAATGGTGATGTACATGTTCCCGAACACTTGAGAATTATTGGAGCATTGTCGAATTTCGAGGAATTTTCCAAGGCATTTGGTTGTGCTAAGGGTGCAGCTATGAATCCCGTAAAGAAATGTGAAATTTTTTAAATATTATTTTTCAGCAAGTCTAAGAATATAATACTCAAGATTGTTTTCTTATTAAAAATTAAAAAAAAAACTTTTTACAATAAAGCTGATGAGCAAATAATATGAGATCAGTGTTTGTTTCATAAAATGATTAAAGTGAAAGTCAGTAATTGGTGTTGTGTACATTAGGGTGTCCCATCAATAATTTTTTTTTTGCTCATGCTATATTTGAAAGCTTATAGGGTAAAGCATTTTTGAGCATATTTTCAGATTTTTCGAAGGTGGTTTAGAGGTCGCGGAAGTCGAATTTCTCCTAAAAATCGGGTATTCCGGGAGTTTTTCTTAGTTTGTAAGTCAACACTTTTGTAGCTAAACGTCCAAAGTTTTATTGTATAGGCATAAACCACCAGTTTTGACAATGATTTTGCTCAATAAGGTACCATGTATTAAATTTGTTCGTAAATTTTGGATAAATTTTGTAAATAACGCTTTATATCTTTTCAAATATCTATGAAAATTTAAAAAACGAATGATGCATTCTAACCCATTAACCCATTGTAAAGGGGTTTTCAACAGAGACGCTACAAAAGTAAATCGATAGGGACAGCAAACGACGCCATATTTTTTTCCGCTCTTTTGACATTTCTCTTCAATAAGGTTTGCCATTTTATCATGGAAAGATATACGAGCCAACAACGAGTCGAAATTATTAAAATTCATCTTCAGCGATGAGGCTCATTTCTGGCTGAATGGCTTCGTCAATAAGCAAAATATGCGTTATTGGTCAGACAGCAATCCACACGTAATCCATGAGTCATCATTGCATCCCGAAAAAATTACGGTTTGGTGCGGTTTATGGGCCGGCGGCGTCATTGGGCCGTACTTCTTCCGTGATGAACAAGACCGGCACATTACTGTGAATGCGAATCGCTACCGTTCAATGATAACCGAATATTTTTGGCCCCAATTGGATAATATGGACTTGGAGGACATGTGGTTCCAATAGGACGGCGCCACAAGCCACAAAGCGAATGCCACAATCAATTTATTGGGAACCAAGTTTGGTGAACGTGTTATCTCACGAAATGGCCCAGTCGATTGGCCGTCTCGGTCGTGCGATTTGACGCAGTTAGATTATTTCATGTGGGGCTACGTCAAGTCTATGGTCTATGCCAACAAGCCAGCGACGATTGATGAACTTCGTACGAATATCGAACGTCAAATTGCAGCAGTATCGGCCGATTTATGCTTGACAACCGTCGAAAATTGGGTTCAGCGTCTGGACTTCTGCAAGCGTGCCCGTGATGATAATAATAATGATACATAATGGCATCGAACGTACTTTCACAGGAATAAAGAATTTCATTGGTATCTAAAACCGGTTTTGTTTTATTTAAAAAAACTTTTGTAGCGCTCTTATTGAAAAACCCGTTATGAACCTAAAAATATTATAAAAAGTGTTTGCTATTTGTGCATCCAATTTGCTTTAAATTTCTATGAAAATTTAAAACTCTACTGGTGCACTTTAAAAGACGGATAACTGTCAAGCAATTTTGTAAAAAAATTTTGAATTTGCAGTTACTGTTCCAGAGTTAGTTATGCCACTTTAAAACTCTTTACCCATTGTATGAACCTAATAATATAAGAAGTCCGTTATGAAGAAGAAGAAGTCTGTTATGGCGATAACTAACTATGTTAACATACTTGTATAGGAACATGGTGCATTTAATGAAATATTATTTTCAGCCGAACGGAAAAACATATAGAAACAAACCCTATAACTTCTAAAGGTAATTCATTGCACTATAGAAAGAAATTGTCCCTGCTGCCGCAATATTACCGTATTCGCTCAGTGGTCCAAAGTAAATTTAGTGTATGAAAATTTAAATCGATCAACTTTGGAAAAAACTTCTCACATACCTTGTTAGAAAGGCCTTCACAAATACTTTCAGAATCTTTAATCAAAATGTGGAAAAGAGTTTGGAAGTAAGAAAATATCATCATTTACTTTCGGACCCACACAAAAAATTTTGATAATAAAAAATATCTCATTGGAAAACTTTTCATGAGAACACGGGAGAATTTCTTGTTTTCGCACAATGAGCGAAATTATTTTTGGGGTCCTGAAAGTAAATGAAGATATTTTCTTACTTCCGAAGTCTTTTCCACATTTTGATTAAAGATTCTGAAAGTGTTTAAGAAGAGCTTTCCAATGAGAACAACAGAACATGCCTCTTCCATGATCTCTTCGAGGATGTATGTTACAAATGCCTATGCTGGGTGTACAATTTGGATATATGTATGTATTTGATACTTGTACGATGAGACAGTCGCAAAAAAATTATCGAATGGGCCAATAAGTTTCCTTTCCCGTTAAAAATATAATGTGTTGGAACCCGCAGTTAAGACTCTTTATCTTTTTTCGGACAAATGTGTAGCATTAACACAGCTTTTGTACTATTTGGTTGACAGTGCAAGGCTCACTAAAATAGTGCACAAGTTTCCTGAACCAGGTCATTCATTCATGTCTTGTGATCTGTAGTTTGGGATTATAGAAAAAAAAAAAAGAAAATTGAGAAAACCTGAAAGAGTTTTCTTCCTTCCGAATATGTGAGAATAGTCCAAAATATGTGCAAAAAGTATTCAGTTGTAAACGGGGACAGGTGAATGATCTTCGACTTTGTTGGAACTTTCCATGATTCTGTTCTGAAAGCTCCTTACATTATAAAACTTAATGGTATGAAAGATAAGTACAACTTAACCAAATACAGAGTTTTCATTTATGATGTGGAGGCAGTTAAACAAGGAACCATCAGTTGCATACAGGTAGCCCATAGTGTAAAAGTCTCTGACACCAGTCAGAGACACCGCTGACTCTCGAAAGTCTATAACAGGCATACAGTGGCCTCTAAGATTGAAACATGCTAAACTAAAGACGAGAATTATGTTGGCCACAACGAGATGTGGTACTACGATGGTCTAAATTCGAATGATGATGTCGACTATCCTGAAGAAATCACCGACGCCGAATACTATGATCATTAGTAGTTTTGCATTATTGTCTCTTTGGAGCTTCATTTTTTCATGTAAGTACAATGTACTAGAAAGAATGTTTTGGGCTTAGAATATTGTTAGTACCCTCATTACTGTGCTCTTTTCTTGAAGTAAATCAATTTTCTTGAAACCTGTCCTTATTCAATGCTTTCTTACTTTACAACGAAAGTAATTTTCAATTATTTGGATCAAAAAGGAGTTAACTCCAGACTAAAAGTGACTCTAGAATTGCGAATTTGACGAATATCTAAATGGAATTTGGCCAAACATGTAGTGGTAGGAAACAAATAATTGGACGTAGTCACAGGTGATTTAAACACATTCCTATTTTTGAACAGTTTTTTTATTTTCCAAACAATTATAAAAATTTGATGTGACTCTTTGTTGCTGCATACCCATCAATTGTCCTAGCTGTACACTTTCTTTAAAATTATTATATGAATTTGAAAATAGTTAACATTTCTTATTTAAGGCATTTTCTGAAACTACTCATACACGGAACGGAAAAGCATCGTCACAGGGATGAAAATATTCATCACCCCAACAACTTTTGTCATCGAAAGTGAGTTTCATTCCCGCTACGAAAATGTGTTCATCAGCTGCAAATTGTTCATCACTGCGATGAAAGTATGTTGTTGCTGCAATGCATTTTATTCATTATTGCAGCGAATTTGTTTCGTTGCTGAAATTAAATTCTTTCATAGCAGCAATAAATTGGTTTCGTTGTTGCAATGTATAAGTATCGTTCTTGGAATGAAATTATTTCATTGCTGCTATAAACTTGTTTCATTGCTGCTATGATTTTGTTTCATTACTGCAATGAATGTTTTGAAATGTGTTTGAAATTATTTATTGTATAAAAGTACAGTGTTAGTATTACATTGCAGGTGTTTTGATAAAAAAAGTTTTGAATTTTTCTTTCGAAAATGGGTTTAATTTGCTAAATATGTATGCCCTCACCCATAGGGATGGGGGTATATATAATTTAATACGTAAAAATATTTAACACATAGAAGGAGCCATATCAGATCCTTATTATCTTTGGACGAAATTCGTTTTAGGACTTTTTAAGACTTTTGAGCCATGTCCGTCTGTCTGTCTGTCTGGCTGGCTGGTCAACACGATAACTGCTGTAAATCTTTACAGATCACAATGAAATTTTGTCAGTGACTATTATTTGCCAATATTGAGTTTGGGATTGAAAATGGGCGCTTTGCCCACGCCCATTCTGGTACCTCCCATACAAATCGACACATTTAGCACAAAATTATATTTCTTTCAAACCTTTCTTCTGGTAGATGTGATTAGCTTCAACTCACAAACCGCGTAATAATCTGTAAATGCCTACTTAACTGGAGGAAATGGGCGAGATTGTCATGCCCATTCTAGTACCTCCCATACAGTACAGGGTGTTCGTCAGGGTTGTGAATGCGATAAATCGCGTGAAACACTTCCGACCTTACTGAAATTAGGTATAAGGCTTCACGTTATCACCGATTAACATCACCGATTAAAACAAAGGTGATTTTGCCACGCCCATTGTGGTACCTCCCATACAAAAGTTATTTGGCCGTCTGGTTGTTCAGCACTAGAAGTCCCGCAAAACCAAACCAATCTTTATGAAAATTTGTACTAATCAATATTTAGCCAAATAAAACTCTCCTATAGAAAATGAGCTGTTTTGCCACACCTATTCTGGTACCTCCCATATAAAAGTGGGGCGGATGACCAGTTGATCGGCACGATAACTCTTGTAAACTACAACCGATGTTAATTAAATTCGGTACTAGGAAAAATTTTGCTTAAAGCTACTGTGTAATTAATAACTGACTATTGTGCCACGCCCAGTTTCGTACCTCCCATACAAAAGTTGGGCGTATTTGCGGTTTGCCCACTCGATATCTCCAATAAATCATAACCCATCTTAATAAGGTTTGGTACTGATCAAAATTTTGGCAAAAACTTGCCATGCCCATTTTTGTACCTCGCATATATATATTGGGAGGAAACTAACTAATATGGGTAGTCAATAATATTTAGCGCAATGTCGTCAGTCTGTTATTGAATATGGTCACCTTTGAGTATGGGCGTTTTTAACATAACCCCCACGCAATGGATGACTTAGTGTGAGGGTATGATTAAGTCGGTTCACCCGGCTGAAACTTATGTACTGGTTTATATCCATTACACTCGTCTGAAGGAAGATTATGGCAGTCGAGGGTTGGAGTGTTAATGTGGCCGTTGTATTCAGGTCCTGCAATTAAAAATAAATATGAGGAATTTATTTTGAATATTCATCACAGCAATTAATCTACGTTCAAAACTTCCTTTAACATAGAACCACATCACTGTCTTCGTAAATCATGCAATTCTTGTTGTGTTGAAGGTTCTGTCGTTCAATTGTTGCACCACATCTCTCCGTCATTAAGCCAGTGATCGCTCTCGAAGCATTTTCTTCAACTGCGCTTTCTTTGCTCTTTCTTTGTTAAAATTTCGTTAAAATTTCGATTGCATTCACTTCATTGTACGTTAAATTGTTATTTTTTATGTTCGTCTTACATGAAACACTTTGTTTCTTGGACTTCGTCGTTTTCATTTACTTCGAATCCAAATGCCAATGCAACGAAACTAGCGCGACCGAATTATGGTTAAAACACAAAAACACCAACATGTTGATGTGATTTGTACCGCCACGCACATACACACACACAAATGTTCAGCTACATATTTCGGGGTAGTTTTTCTGCTATCGATGGGACACTTTCTCTGCTGTCGTGTTGCTCCTTGCATTCTGTTTATTTATCTATTTGATTTATAGATTCTCAAGTTACACAAACGATCACACAATTTAGTTTTCACAATAAAAGATTATTAACTAATTAGTTTGTTTTAACAAAGTTAGTTTCATTATTCCGGCGGAGAATTATGTCTACCAATTTCGGTTGTTGCAAATAAACTGATTTAAGATGTGTACATGACACAGCACTCACGCTCACCATTTTCTCTTGCTGGCCTCTTTTTTAAGAGATAAACTATATAATAAGCGTGTTTTGGTTACACCGCTTGCTTATATAATCGCTTGTTTTGTATGAAGCACTTAGCGAAGACTTAGCGAGAACTTAGCGACGCGAATCATTTTCGCTAAGTTTAAAAAATATTTTTTTGACATCTTTTACCGCTTTCCCATTTTTTACATATTTTTTTAATAAAATTGCGTATCGGTAAATACCTGTTTTCTTTGCAACTTAGCAAGCGATAATCGCTTGCTTGTAACCAAAACACGACTATTAATACTTTAAATCTCATGATGCACTTAGTTTTCTTTTAATGTTTAACCCATTTTTCGACAAAATTCAAATTAAATAAAATTGTTACAGGAACGACAATTAGGTACTTGCAGCAATGAAATGAAATATTTTCAAAGAAATCATGTATGAAATTTTTCGTTGCAGCAACTACCAAATTGTTGGATATACGAGACTTTTCATTGTAAAAACTAAAAACACATTAACGAAATTGTTTCATCCGTTCGACGAAGCGTTATTCGTTCAGTGTAGTAGTCCACGTTTTGACATAAATTGTACCAGCCAAGCTTAGTACCATCGGTTCCAGATGTTTCAAATATAGACCGATTTCAACATACACATTACTAATGACAAGAATGTTAGCTTTTACAAAAGGGCTATATCGATCCAAGTTCTGATATAGCCCACATATAAATTGTTCCAACTAAATTCATATAAATTGCTCAATATGGTGCTAAGCTATTGCTTTCAAATCTGCGCCATATAAGTAGACATTTTGAAATTATCCCCCAAATATACCGAATCAACTTTGAGTGATACTATCGGTTCCAGAGGCTAAGACAATTTACGAATTTCAAATTTGGTACATGAGGTAAGGCCAAGAAAAACTAATGGTGATTTCGTTTCTAAAAAATAAGATTGCCCTTGTTTGAGGAGACATTTAAAAAATTTTGCCATTGCCCCTTCAAAGTATGTAGTGCCTTTTTTAGAGTGAGAAATGAACATAGAAATGTTGCATTTACTCAGAACTGTTTGCTTTTTTAGCATGTCTTTATTACCTCGCTTAACTAAGTTATTCGACCAGTGTATATGGAAACTTAAGCGATATTAAGCAATGTTACGCGACTCTTCGTACAGACTGGTCGAATGTCTAGCAATACAAATGGTATTTTTGGTTCTTTCCGTTTAACTACAAATTCGACCAGTTTGTTTGAGAAGGTAAGAGAATTTAACTGAAGCCGCTTAAATTACCCAAGCGCTCCTACAAATGGTAGAAAAATTAGCTTAACGATGACAAATAAAATGACAGAAAGTTTCATGTGTGTGAAGGTATATTCCGAATTTAACTATCGAAGACACAAACCACTTCGTTTATAGAATTCTGTTGTTGGGTTAGCAGATCAATGTTAATGTAAGAAATACGATGAGTAGGTATAAGAACCACTCAGTGAGTGAAAACTGGAAAGCGCACAGCTCAGTGATTGTGAGAAGTTCTCCCCAGTCCCTTCATGGGATGTAATGGGAAACCATTTATTTTTATTTATTTTGGTATAAGAACCTGATTTTTGGATATATATGTCACTATATCCAAAAGAAACAAACCTCGTCAATGAGACTTATGTCCAGACGGAGCCCTTGGCTAGTAGATTTAAACTAGCTAATCATTTTCAGGATAGACACCTTCGCAATATGAAATTTTTCAATTTCAAATATTTTCCTATTTTAACATTTTCGCCCAATGTGTCCAAACGAAACAAACCTCGTCAATGATACTTATGTCCAGACGGAGCCCTTGGCTAGTTGATTTAAACTGGCTAATCATTTTCTGGATATACACCTTCGGAATATGAAATTTTTCAATTTCAAATATTTGCCTATTTTAACATTTTCGCCCAATGTGTCCAAACGAAGAAAACCTCGTCAAAGATACTTATGTCCAGACGGAGCCCTTGGCTAGTAGATTTAAACTGGCTAATCATTTTCTGGATATACACCTTCGGAATATGAAATTTTTCAATTTCAAATATTTGCCTATTTTAACATTTTCGCCCAATGTGTCCAAACGAAGAAAACCTCGTCAAACCATGCCTATTTTAAAATAGGCAAATATTTGAAATTGAAAAATTTCATGTTCTGAAGGTGTCTATCCCGGAAGTGATTAGCCAGTTTTAAATTCACTAACCAAGGGCAACGTCTGGATATAAGTCTAATTGACGAGGTTTTCTTCGTTTGGACACATTGGGCGAAAATGTTAAAATAGGAAAATATTTGAAATTGAAAAATTTCATATTCCGACGGTGTCTATCCTGAAAATGATTAACCAGTTTAATTCTTCTAACCAAGGGCTACGTCTGGACATAAGTCTCATTGACGAGGTTTGTTTCGTTTGGATATAGTGACATATATATTATTGAGTAGTTTATAAAAAACAGAAAGTGCATAATTAATTTTACTAAAGGTGTTTTGAGTAATATTGTTATTAAATATGGCAAGTTAATGTCGGGCCTTGGATAATGACATAGGTTTAGCTGACGAGGAAAGTTATATTTATGTATATCAGCTATATATGTTTAGAAAGAAATACCACTTTTTTGTTGACGCCCTATGTGCATCTCGAAAGTTGTTGGCATTAGTTTTTTCAAATATATTAAACTCAAACTGTTTTCTTTGTATTTTATAAATTTCGCTGCCTTTGTGGTCACAGACCATCCAAAAATTGGTTTTTTATACCTACTCATCGTATTAGATACATTAACATTGATCTGCTAACTCGACAACAGAATTCTGTAAACGAAGTGGTTTGTGTCTTGGATAGATAGGAATTTGTCTTCACACACATGAAAATTTGCCATTTTATCGGGCAACATTCTACCCCATGACTCACTTAGAGGGCAGAAAATGCAACATTTTTGCACTTTTTGAGTGCAACATTCTCAGAAACGAACACAAAACCTTCAAGTGGGGTTGCACTTTTTTCACAAACGAACACAAAAAGACATTTTTACGGCAAAGGGCAGAAAAAATGTTGAATTTTTTTCAGAAACGAAATCGCCATGAATATTGGGCAATAGTGGGCCGTGTGTTTATAAAGCTGCCACATAATTGTGCCTATTTATAAAGAGGTCACGGGCACAATGTGGTGTAGGGAGTCAACTTTGGTCGAATATAACGCTCATCCTGATTCTTTCCACTTGTTTTGCCATATTTTTACCCATTCCACATAAAGCATTCACCCGATTGCAAAACAATTGGTAGAATATTTGTCACTAATTTTGTTATCTTTACTTTGAGTCGAACAGACTTTGGAACTTAAAAAAAATTTTATAACAATTTCAAAAAATTTACTACATTGTTTTTTATGTTAAGGAAGTATTTTTCTTATGGTAGGGGAGGGGGGAGGGAGAAATTAATATGCGCATCGATAATCTTTCCAGTGTCGGATATAGAGTGTGGTGTAATACGTCATCTTACACAAAAGTACAAAAAGTTTTCACAAAAGTACAAAATGTGTACACAAAAGTACAAAAAATGGATAATCCGAAAAAAAGAGTTCAAGGTAAGAATGTATTAAACACATTCTGGCAAAATAAGACACGTTAGGGTGTACCTTATATGTTTTTTTTTTTAATTTTCCTTCAAAAATTATACTAAATGCTTTGTAGGATCTTGGAAACGCTCGGGAATTTATTTTTGACATTATCACCAATAAGCATGTCGATGGCTTAATATAAAAAGGCCCTAACTCGATTTTTTGTTACTTGACAGGAGAAGGAAAAAACTTAATAAAATCCGTAAAATTTTAGATACAATAAAAAGTTTTAATGCAATTTCCAAAAATGTGTTGCCTCTTTTTTGTTAAAAACTGCATTACAACTTTTTTTTGTATCTAAAATTTTACGTAATTTATTAAGATTTTTCCTTCTCCTGTCAAGTAAAAAAAATCGAGTTAGGGCCTTTTTATATTAAGCCATCGATGTGTAAATTTGGCATTGATAGTTAGATGTTTGACCGTGCCTCAAAGAGGTAAAAAATCAGATTTGTCTTCAAAGCGAGTTTACCACGGGCAGACAAATTATTTACATGCCGATGGATAGGTGAAGTAATATACGAAACAACGATGTATCAGTGTTTTCTGTATCTCTTGATAGTTTCGAAAGAATTGGTGTGAAATTCAGGGTATTTTTCATATTTGTATGCTGAGGAAAATTCCAAGTGAAGTACAGACTGATGTTACCCTACATTAAAGTAGCCTTAGTCAAAATCCACAAAATGATTATATTACAATTTGCATATACATATTGGACGTCTATTGAGATATCTCGCTTTAAAAAAATTAGGTTTGGACTTAAAATATCACGATAACCATTGGTACCACATTTGTTTCGTTCGCAACATCGGAAACCGTAATAAGCTTTCGAATGATATATAGTATAATCTCAAAAAAAAATCACAAAATGGACCCCCAACACGCGTACATGAAACAATTCTTACGTTCACTAAATCTATCCAATATACGAGGGCGGATCAAGAAGTCCGTGACTTTTTGAATGAAATACAGTTTTTTTTTGGGAAACAAAATCATTTTTCAACAGTATCTCCTTTTAGCTCAATACACTTAGTCCAACGTTTCTCCAATTTTTGTACCCCCTCCAAAAAATAGGATTTTTCGAGGTCCATAAAATAGGCATTGTTTTGATCAATAATTTTATCGGTGGAGCTAAATCTCTTTCCAACGAGCCATTTCTTTAGGTTTGGAGGAAATAGTCACTGGGGGCTAAATCCGGAGAATATGGCGGATGAGGTACCAATTCGTAGCCCAATTCATGGAATTTTGTCATTGAGACTACCCACGTGTGCACCCGTGCATTATCTTGATGAAAAATTAAATTTTTTTCTTGGCCATATGGGGTCGTTCTTTTTAATCCTCGTTAAATCGGTCCAATAAGTTGGCATACTATTCCACGTTTATTGTTTTTCACTTTTGAATGTAATCGATGTGGTTCACCCGGAGAAACCCATTGTTTAGGTCCACGATCCGTGTTTCATCCACAGTTACAAACCGCCGCAAAAACTCCTTGGAATTGCGGTTAAATAACTCAAAACAATCCATTGAAGTTATCACACGATTACGTTTATGGCCAGTTGAGAGCAAACGCGGCACCCATCTTGCAAGCAGTTTTCTTAAACCCAACTGAATCGAAACCACACTGCCATATGAAATACCTATGGCATCAACAATCTCACGCACTTTTACTCTTCGATCGGCCAACACCATATCATAGATTTTTTCGACATTTTCGGGTGTGTTGACCTCAATTGGCCGTCCAGAACGTTCAGCGTAATTTGTACTTGTGCGACCACAACGAAAGCCAGTAAACCACTTGTTTACCATTGAAATCGATGGTGCAGAGTCCCCGTAGTATTTATCAAGCTTTTCCTTGGTTTTATTGACGGTTCGCAAACTATAATGTTTAATGAGCATTCGAAATTCACTTTTTTCCATTTTAAATAAAATGCTCGAGGTTGTTTGATTTGAACAGCTGTTAAACGCAAAGTAAATGACGGAACTTGCTAAAAATTTGACAGTAGTCTATTAACAGGTGGTACTTGATGGGAGCAGTGTTGCATTTCATATAACTACGAGGGTAGTTCGAAAAGTCACGAACTTATTGATCTGCCCTCGAATTAACAGTCTACTCACAAACCCCATCTCTCACTGTACAAGACGAACAGTAAAAATTTCATTACGATGTCAAAGAAGTACACGAGACACGGGCACAACCAAATGAATTACCAATTGTAAACAGAAAATCTTCTCGATTTCATTGAAATCTGAAGTCTTAATATCACCAAAGATAACAAATGGTTAAAACTGTTTTAATAGGGGCCACCCTAAATAGGACAAGTATATATATATATGCATCAAATAAATAGCGAAGCGCGAAATCTCTACATTATGCTTCTGATTTCATCCAATATAAAAACATTAAATCTGTTGATATGAACGCAATATTGCAAAAATGTATGATCCCGAATAGGTTTCATGCAATCTCATTGTTGGAAAGAAATTAGTCTAGCTTAGTGCCTAAGAGCCGTTATAGCGATTGTTTCAAAATCAAATTGGCTGGTGGGAAGTTAAGTGATCATGTTTCCGAAAGTCTTGATCAGTTTACTACTCGTCCTTACGACACTTGCAGTGATACATGGAGCGTCAATCTCCACCACGCAAGACAGCAGCAACGTTCGACAACAAAAGTCCGAGGAAATTCTAAAATATTTAAGTAAATGGGCGGATCCGTGTGATGATTTCTACGAATACGCTTGTGGTAATTATGGCAAGAACATTGCGGATTATTTTTTACATAAGAATTTCTATGGCACCTGGAGTGTTGCGGATAACATTACCAAGAAGTTAAGGGCTAAAGTTATGGAGGAACTTAGAAAGAGTGTTGACGTTACCGACACAGAGGCTGACAAGAAAGTGAAGAGATTTTATGCAGCGTGCATGAATACATCGACGACGGAAGGTGTTTACGTCAACAGACTGAAGGAAGTTATAAGCGAATTTGGTAAAATGCCCCTCATAGAGGGTGAACAATGGCAAGAGGATGATTTCGATTGGGTGAAATTGGTAACTGATATCAAGCAAAGAACGGATATCGGCATTATATTGAATCCCAAGATTGTTCCCGATTTTACCAACAACTCACTCAATAGGGTGGCCCTTGTTCAACCCGACTTTCAGTATAACATTCCAGCTTTTACAGAAAAAGCGTCCGAAGAATATCAAAATGTATTTGGGACGAAGGCTTACGAAGGTCTTGTGGCAGGTATAGGGGTGGAAGAGGATTTAGCACTTCAAACCGCGAGTGAAATGTTCACATTTGTCGCCGCTTTAGCCCAGGCCATCGAAGATGTAGATTTGACGCCACCTTCGGATTTGTATGCTCTCGTTAACATCAATGAAATGCAAAGGAAATACCACTTGGCTTGGGATTCAGGGAAATTACTTAAGACTGCACTGGCATTAGACATTGAACCCAGTCTGGTGATGATACAGCCTACGTACCTACAAGCGGTATTTGCAGTTATTCAAAACACTCCGAAGAGAGTAGTGGCCAATTACATATTCTACACCTATCTCTCAATTTACTTTGACGCCCTGCCCTTTAACGACGCGCTAATAGGTTCACATTGTGAGGAACTTACCGAGAAATACTTTGAAGAAAACTTGCAAAATTTGTGTTATCGCAAAAATTTTAGCCGGCATGATGAAAAGTTAATCGACATTTTGTGGCGAGAATTAAAAGTGACATTCGAAGAGATTTTGAAATCGAACAGCCTTAATTGGATTAACAACGAAAACACGCGTCAGAATGCACTGGAAAAGCTAAGAGCTATGAAACTGAAAATAGGTAATTACGAAGAAATTGATTTTGATCAGAAATTAGCAGAGCTCAACATAAATGACCATGATCTGTTGGGAAATGTTCGCGCAGTATTCAGAATGCGCGCTAATCAATCCAGATTTAAAATGAACCAGCCACCCCAATTCAAAAATCCACCAACCTTCTCTGCAGCCTATGACACAGAAGAAAATTGCGTTCATCTGCCTATATCAATTCTACAGGCCGACAATCCTTGGTCTTTATCATATCCATATGCTATAAATTTTGGCAGTTTAGGGTTTCTGATGTCTCATGAAATGGTGCATGGATTCGATGACGTTGGGCGCTACTACGATGGTAGTGGGAACAGCCGAGATTGGTGGGATCCCACATCCCTACAGGAACACCAAGAACGAGCCAAATGTTTTGCAAAACAATATGAAAGTTATTCCTTTCGCGGACATTCTTTGCCCCACCTTAAAGTTCAAGCTGAAAATATTGCCGATAATGGTGGGCTTCATCTGGCTTTCGAAGCCTATCAGAAGTGGCAGCAATCGAAGGCAGTAGAAAAAAATCTCGAGATGGAATCGCTACTGGGCCTGAATTTTACAAATAACCAACTATTCTTCGTCAGTTATAGTCAACGTTCTTGCGTTGGCTTAGGTTCGAGATACAGCGACTCCACGTACATTCATGCACCTGAAAATTTCAGGGTTATTGGAGCTTTGTCGAATTTTGAGGAATTTGCTAAAGCCTTCAATTGCCCCAAGGGCAGTGCCATGAACCCTGTGGAGAAATGTAAAATGTACTAACTTTGTTCATAAAATAAATAGCAATAAAATTAAAATTTCCACCTCAACTATTGTATTTCATTAATTTGGAGGACACAAATTCCTAATGATTACTTTCATAGAGTTTTTCTAAGCTACCGGAAATAAGATGGAATAGCTGTTAATGGGCTACATCATGAAAATGGTTTACCAAAAACTACAGCATTAGAGGTGGTCGTCGGTGGTGCAATGGTAGTGTGCGCGGCCCTTCTACATGAGTATATGGCCTCGGTCCCTGCGATTGACCACCTTACGTTTCTTTCGCTTAGTCATGGCGACACTATCGAGTACTTAGCCATTAAAAGCCTTCTCAAAAATTCGATTCGAAAACGGTGTAAAACTCTAGGTCGCAATCAATGACTACAAAACTAGAACTCACACAGGTCAGTGAGTTTCAGAAGATCTCCCCAGTCACTTCATGGGTTGTAGTTTTTGTAAAGGGGTTTTCAACAGAGATGCTACAAAAGTAAATCGATAGGGACAGCAAACGACGCCATATTTTTTCCCGCTCTTTTGACATTTCTCTTCAGTAAGGTTTGCCATTTCATCATGGAAAGATATACGAGCCAACAACGAGTCGAAATTATTAAAAGTTACTACTGAAATTTGGAGTCAGTGGCCTCAACTTTAAGAGCGCTACGTCCAATTTATGGTCGTCATAATCGTCATAATCGTCCTACCAGATCAACAATTGAGCGTCTAGTGGAAAAATTTGAATCCACAGGCACAGTACAAAATGTTCCCGTGCCAGTGAGACAAAGAAGTGCCCGTAGTGTCGAGAATATTGCTGCCGCTGAGGCTTCAGTTCAAGAAAGCCCAAATGTGTCTCTCACACGTCGTTCTCAAGTGTTGGGCATCTCTGTGACGTCGTTGTGGCGAATTTTTCGAAAAGATCTTGGCCTACATCCTTACAAGATCAAATTGACGTAAGAACTGAAGCCGCTTGACCACCATAAGCGTCGTATGTTCGTGAATTGGGCTGAGCAACAACTTCAAAATGATTCGGATTTTCATCGGAAAATCATCTTCAGCGATGAGTTTCATTTCTGGCTGAATGGCTTCGTCAATAAGCAAAATATCCGTTATTGTTCAGACAGCAATCCACACGTAATAAATGAGTCATCATTGCATCCCGAAAAAATTACGGTTTGTTGCGGTTTATGGGCCGGCGGCGTCATTGGGCCGTACTTCTTCCGTGATGATCAAGGCCGGCACATGACTGTGAATGCGAATCGCTACTGTTCAATGATCACCGAATATTTTTGGCCCCAATTGGATAATATGGACTTGGAGGACATGTGGTTCCAACAGGACGGCGCCACAAGCCACACAGCGAATGCCACAATCAATTTATTGGGAACCAAGTTTGGTGAACGTGTTATCTCACCAAATGGTCCAGTCGATTGGCCGCCTCGGCCGTGCGCTTTGACGCCGTTAGATTATTTCCTGAGGAGCTACCTCAAGTCTATGGTCTATGCCAACAAGCCAGCGACGATTGATGAACTTCGTACGAATATCGAACATGAAATTGCAGCAGTATCGGCCGATTTATGCTTGAAAACCGTCGAAAATTTGGGTTCAGCGTCTGGACTTCTGCAAGCGTGCCCGTAGTGGCCATGCAAAAGAAATCGAGTTCCATACATAATGGACGTACTTTCGAACGTACTTTCACAGGCATAAAGAATTTAATTGGTATCTAAAACCGGTTTTGTTTTATTTAAAAAAAACTTTACTCTACTCTCATTGAAAAACCCGTTATATGTCATGGAAAACGTCTTTTGTTTGGGTGGGTAGAACACGTTATTTCAAACCAAACATATTAAATTTAAAAGTATCTGGGAACGGATATTTTCCTAGCAATAGACCCCCAAAGTAGAGGGAGGATATTTCGTTTAATGAACCATCTTTAGCGGCCAGATCATCCATTCTTTGTAAAACAAGTCAAAATAATGGAAACAAATTAAATGGAAATTTCGATAACTTGCTTAGTTGTCGAGGTATCGGAATTATGACAAATATTTTTAAAATTTTTAAAATAATTTTACAAAAATCGTGCGATTTTTTAAAATTATTTTTTGCCAATAAATATTTTAAAAAATTTTCTTCAAAATTACAACATTGGATATCTGGATAACTTAGCAAGTTATCGACATTTTTGTTTTATTTTTTCACATTACTTTGACTTTTTTTTATAATAACAACATGTCAGCTGTCAGATTCATCGTTTCAGGCGATTCCTTAAACGTTATAACCTCCCGTATAAACGAACTTTTGGGGTCCATAACTCCGAAAATATCCGTTTGTTTAATTAAAAAAAATTTTCTTAAAATAATGTGTTTCTCCCCAAGGGCATCCTTGGTAGATTATTCAACACTCGACCACGCTTGGTCATGTATTTTCACTGCGCTGCGTAAAATTACTTTGTAGAGTTTGATCGTACATTATTGGTATGGATGAGTCCTGCAGACTGCCGGTATTGTATTTTGCGGCTTTGCTTCTAATATCATTAGCAGCGGCTGGACGGAGGCGGAAGGAGTCAACTCATTAATATGAGCATCAAGTCTATTTTTGACGTCATGTAGGTAACTCAGATACAAATTGTCTACCAGATTGAATGTTTGACTATGGGGTGATTCCCATGCAGGCTTGTATATGTTAACACCAAAAATGTTTGGTGGGTCAATAACCAATAATGCTGACGCTGTTAAGCGTGCCACAATTGGAGCAACGATCGCAGACGTTGTGCCATAAGTAATATCAAACAATGCTGACGCTGTTAAGCGTGCCACAATTAGAACAACGACCCCAGAGGTAATTTACGTTATGCCAGCAGTCAACGCGACGGTGCACATTTTGCGACGTCATCATTAGTTGGTAAGGTAGTTATCATTAAGAATTTTGTAATTAATTTAAGTCAGTTCATTTTGAATCATTAAATAAAGAAGTCGCTCCTCTAAGCAGCGCAATACAGGAATAAACTTTAATCTTGTTAATTGGCGCCCAACTAAATCAAGTACCCGAACAGGCTACAAGTGCAACTAAATCAAGTACCCGAACAGGCTACAAGTGCAACTAAATCAAGTACCCGAACAGGCTACAAGTGCAACTAAATCAAGTACCCGAACAGGCTACAAGTGCAACTAAATCAAGTACCCGAACAGGCTACAAGTGCAACTAAATCAAGTACCCGAACAGGCTACAAATTCAACACAATCAGCAGGAAGAGACCGTAGGACCTTCAACTGAGAGCAGCTGTGAAAAATTGACCCCTGAGTACCAACAAAGAAAAAGGATTCTGTCGACCTTCCGGCTCCCAGTATGCTAGCAATTATTTTAGTAATCATACTTGCTCTCACAAGAGCTGAAGTGCAAATTCTTGACTACTCGAATTCACAAATCGTCACCATAAACACCGGTTATGCCAAGCTCCAAACTGGAACGTTCAAACTAATACATGTAATTGAACCAGACAATTATCAAAATCTAATAGACAAAATACAACTGACCCTACACCACAACGTGAGCACATCCCATCCTCTGTACCCCTTCCTATCCCATGAAACCAATCAACTCCAAGCTCATCTCAATAGACTTAAACCCCGAGTAAGGAGATCGCTTAATTTTATAGGGTCTGCATGGAAATGGATTGCTGGTAATCCCGACCATGATGACTTCGAAATAATTAAACAAAAAATGAATAATGTTTTGCGAAATAATGATAGACAAGTAATTGTAAATAAACTATCTATAGATAATATGAATGCTCTAGCTCAAACAACTAATCAAATTGTAAAGTATTTCAATTCTCATGAAATAGTCAATGAATCACAAGTATCAACTCTTAAATACAAAATAAAATTATTAAAAGAAGAACTTTTAAGTATTCAATATGCCATCCACTGGGCAAAAGCTGGAATAGTAAACTCATTCATTCTCACAAACAACGAAATAAATATTGTTAAACAAATTTTTGAAAAGGAAGCCATCCCTTATATTAATTTAGAAGAAGCATTCGAGTTCTCTGAAGTTAAAATAGCCTCCAGCAATAGTCATCTTATTTATATTGTTACCATACCAACTACCGATGTAAATTCATGTAATAAATTAATAGTTAAACCTACTAAATTTGGAAAATACGTTAATAAGATTCTGTATAACGAAGTATTGTTATGTAACAACTCAACTTTTGGCATAAAGTACCCCTGTAAATCATACAATAAATTAACCATCTGTAATAGTATTAATGTTGAAAATATAAATAATGATACCTGCCTAACAAATTTACTGAGAAGTCACACTTCAAATTGCACATTAATAGACAATGCCGACATACCCACTGTTGAAGAAATTGTTCCTGGAATACTCCTACTAAATCAAATCAACGAAACTATTCATATTAACGAAGAACCACGGGATCTGACCGGAACCTACATTCTGCAGTACCATAATGCATCAATAGTTGTCAAAGACAAAACATATAACTATTTCCAAATGATGGATGTTCAACCTTTACCACCTATTTTACAGCCTAGATTACCTGGATCAACGATTGAGAAAACGCTTACCTTACAATCAGTAAAAGAACTTCACCTCAAGAATACCGAAGAAATCGGCCTCCTAGATGTCAAGAACAGATGGACTTCAGGAATTAATTTTGGATTATCCACCATTATCATACTATTCGTAGTGATGCTTGTGAGAGGAAGAAATCAAACAAGCAAAGAAATTGTAACCACTATACCAGCAGTACACCTCTCACTCCCTGAAGTTGCCACCACAAATTTTATGGAATCACAACAGACCCCAAGATTGTCCCAAATACCATATTTCTAAAATGTCACGATCGAGGACGCTCATAATTAAAAGGGGAGGTGTTAACACCAAAAATGTTTGGTGGGTCAATAACCAATAATGCTGACGCTGTTAAGCGTGCCACAATTGGAGCAACGATCGCAGACGTTGTGCCATAAGTAATATCAAACAATGCTGACGCTGTTAAGCGTGCCACAATTAGAACAACGACCCCAGAGGTAATTTACGTTATGCCAGCAGTCAACGCGACGGTGCACATTTTGCGACGTCATCATTAGTTGGTAAGGTAGTTATCATTAAGAATTTTGTAATTAATTTAAGTCAGTTCATTTTGAATCATTAAATAAAGAAGTCGCTCCTCTAAGCAGCGCAATACAGGAATAAACTTTAATCTTGTTAATTTATACATTTTTATGTAGGAATTACGTTCCTCCAACAAACAGTTGATGGAGAGTTAAGAAGTCTTCGAGCCTGTGGCCATTGTTGTTTCTAAGAGTTCCTAGATCATGTCTACCAATTACTTCTTGCAACTTGTTGTTGACGATGCCCACTTTGGCATTGAAGTCTCTCACAAGTATTTGAAAGTCATCAACTTATAGGGAGCTTTGTGACCAATTTCATTACACCACCGTTTCCGATCTTAGTGCTTGGTCTACCAACAACCTCTAGACAGGTATACAAGTTGAGCTGATTTCACATGCGTCAATGGCAAGGTCAAATTCAGCCTTAATACCCCAAAAAACTGAACTGAATCTGAATTCTGAAAGTGTCTGCGAAGAGCTTTCCCACGATGTATGTATTTTAGATCGGAAAAGAATTCAAGTTTTTCGCACAATGAACGACGATATTTTTGCGGTACCTAAAAGCAAATTTAATTACTTCATATTTCGAAGGTGGTTTTCACAATCTTATTTTAATATTCTGAAAATGTTACCAAAATGCATTAAGTTTAATGTGAAGATAATTTTATTTTTTGACACATTAGCAGACGTCTGTTAACTGGTTAACAGTGCTCTGTTAATAAATATTGTTTGTGTCTTTGCAAGTTCAATTCGGAAATTATATTCACGGACATAATCTTAATAACGGTTCGGTTGAAGACAGCGGTGAGCCTGACTAGCACCGCAGAGTAGGGGATTTCGCGAAAGAAAATGGAAATAATTCAGCCGTTTCTAAACCGCTGGTCGGATGAAGATGACATTTCACATAGGCATAGTTGAGCTGTTTTGCTATAGAAATTGTACAGGAGCGCCATAGACCCCACTGAACCCGCACAGTGGGTGCTAAATGTTGACTACTTCAGCAATTAAAAAAATCTGAACCCTCTTAACACTTTAAATTTTGTTCTTGTTGGAAATATTTTTTATATGTTTGTAGCGCTACTAGAAGCCTACAAAAGCAAGTGGGCATGTTAAGTTTTGCTCTTATTGGTTCTCGATATATTTAGATTTTTTTTCATTGACAATTTTGCATTGTTTTTTTTCAGTTGTTTGAAAATAGCTTGGCTATATGGAATGCAATATTACGTTTCGCAAAATTTATATTGCTTTCCATTTAGCCAAGATATTCAGAAATAATATATCAAATAAATATTTCCAATAAAAACAAAATTTAAAGGTTTTTTTTGATGGCCGAGGTAGTCAACTTATGGTTCCAGTGGGGCCTATGGCGCTCCTATATCAATTTCTCCTGTGACACCGAGAACCGGTTTTCCGAAAAAGTGATTTTTCGAATAACCCGAAAACCGGATATTCGAAAATGCCAATTTTTTTAACACTATAGTTTGTCATTAATGTACATTAATTAGGGTGGCAATGAAAAAACAACTTCGGATTTTAAATAAACTCCAGGCGGATTCTTGTTCCTTGTGGTCTAAAACTGACTTCCGAAAATTTTGACTAAAATGCGGCACGTCTTAAAGTTGTCCATTCGGCTCAAATTTTAAACAAGCCAGTTTTAGACCATAAGGAACCAGAATCCGCCTGGGGTTTATTAAAATTCGAAAATATATTTTCCTCCTTACATTTCATTGCCACTCTAATGGACATGTTGGGCAAAGTACATAACATTTCCATTTCCATATTCATTTCCTATCCATACAATATCATACTGAAAGTTCGACATGATAATAAAATTACCGAGGTAAATTTATAAGTACTTGATCTTGGATACAAAAAATATATTAGAAATCACATGATAATCGTCTGATGTGTCGATTATGTAAACGCCCTATTGCAACACAAATGTATTCTGACACTAAAAGAAAAAAAAATGACAATATATTTAATTTCCACAATTCTCCACCAAAACGATATGAAAAATTTAACTCAACAGTTCTTGTAACTCCATCTGGTATAAGTCGAACATCTCTCTATCATACCGACCTCACTACGAAGAATATGAACTGAAACGTCAGGTCAGAGAAATTTTCTCTCTATATATATATGTATATGTATATGAGAGACCAGACCGAAGATTCCCTCTGTATCCTTGGTGTAACCAACTGGCGTGAAAAGGCGAAGGGTAGAACCAGTTGGAGAAATATGTTAAAATTAGTTTAATTTGTTTGTTTAATTAATATGGATGAGACATCTGACTTCATGAGGTTGTAAAATTGGCAATAAAAGTAAAGTAAGTATGGGGGAATCCAGCTAAAAAAAAGTCACTTTTGGAAGTGGCATGTCTCTGGTTTCGATGAAATTTGGCGGAAAGGGAGACTATCATAAGAGAAAAATTTCCCCAAAGTTTTATGTTTTTTGGAATTTTTTTGTGGCGTTTTGATAATAACTCGAAAACGCCTTAACTTAAAATTTTGATATTTCTCAGTCATATTCAGAAGAAAATTGGTATTAGAAAAAAAAATGAAAAACAAAAATAGATTTTAAAAGTTCTTTGAAAAATTAGGTTTTTTCCCACAAAACTTTATGTAGCAAAAAAGACCCATCCTTCGAAAAATCCGTAAAAATATATATGGAGGTTACGTCTTTTATGAACATTTTACCGTTTTCCGCATGTCTATAGAGCAAAAAATTAGAAAGTTATATACCTTTCTGTAGGAAAACCTCAGAACGATCTATATGAAAACATTTCTAAAAATACATACATAGATGGAAACAAAAAAATTCATTAATTTGAGTCAGAAATATTGACTTGTTTACAATTTTTATAAATTGTTCCTATAGATATTACTGAGGTGACTCTGTGGATATATGATTATGTAGCAGTGGTAGTTGAAAACAACCATGTTTATGTAGTACACCAGCAGCGTAAACGCCGAGCCATTCGTAAAATATGGCTGCACGTACGTCTTCTGCTGCAGTTTGTTGACATTCAACTAAGCCTTCTCCTAGCAAGCATTCATACAGGTCCTCCTTCTTAATTCTAATAGACTAGTAAACAATTCGGTACATATTCACATCTCGCTTCTTGAAGCTAGCCTGGAAAGAGCCCTCATTGAAAGGTACATAAAGATCCGATAGACATGCTTTTTTGCCTTCCGAATGCAGGCTGGTCAGGAGACCTAATCTGTACTGTCGAAAATATCCCAGAGACATGCACACTTCCGATCTTTAAGCAGGCATGCTGGCAGTCATACTAGTGGAAGGCAGAACGGATACTCATTGGCACGCACACTTCTCTACTACAAGCAGGTCTGGGGGCAGGCCTGAAAATGGGATGCTGTTGTTCGTAATAACTCGTCTCTCTACATGTTTGCAATTTGTCGTAATAAAATCACAACATGCGGTAGTCGAGTCGGTAACACACCCGGCTGCAAGTGCTGCGGTCGTGTGTTCGAATCCTGTGTATGCAGATGTAAAAAAACATTACAACATTCAAGATAAAAAAATAAATGGTTTCGCATTACATTTCATTAATAAATTGGGGGGAGAACTTCTCACAACGGGTGAGCTGTGCGCTTTCTAGTTTTATACTCACTGCTTGGGACCTACAGTTTTACACCGGTTCCGAACGGTATTTTGCGAAGCTTTTCAATGACTAAATACTCGATAGTGTCGCCGTTACTATGCGACGTGACCGCTGCCGAAAGAAATTGTAGGTGATCAGAGCAGGGATCGAACCAAGGATCTCAAGTACATGAGGCGCACACATTAGCCATTGCACCACCCACAGCCATATTCAAGATAGTGTTTATAATTTAGCTTGGAGACATAAAAATGTCTGAACATTATAAATATGGAAATAATTCGCATATATTTTATTTTTCCTTGAAATTCTATTTTGCAGGCCTCCTAGCAGGCCCTCCTTTGCAGTCTTCTTAGACAACCTTCCATTAGCAGGCTTACCAGAAGGCCTTAAAGGAGGCCT
The DNA here is from genome assembly GCA_963931995.1 of Phaonia tiefii. Taxonomy (NCBI): domain Eukaryota; kingdom Metazoa; phylum Arthropoda; class Insecta; order Diptera; family Muscidae; genus Phaonia; species Phaonia tiefii. Next base: position 67,034,077 of record OZ008367.1, read on the forward strand.
TTTTCTGAGAAACCTAAACTAAAACTGCGCAGATATAATAATTCAGCGTTGGTTGAATTGCTAAAAACGTTGTTCGCAAACAGTTAAGAAATTTAATTTAATTTCAAATTTAAAACTGACAACTGACAATTTTGCCAAAAATATATTAAAACCATCCAGGCAGACAAACAGACGTACATAAATCCATTCATACGACCCCTGACATACTACAACATACATATTAATAGTCTACTACTATACCATTACTCACTGTACAAGACGAACAGAAAAAAACTACATTTCGATGTCAAAGAAGAAAACGAGGGACAAACACAATAAACGAAAGTACTACACGCATGATTATACATCCATACACACTAGTGATGTGCGGTTCTGCGTATTTTAAGAACCGGTTCTGTCGACTCCGGTTCCGAGAAGAACCGGGTATTTGGACCGGTTCCGGTTTCCAGAAAATTCCTGTCGCAAAGAGGCTAAAGTGGAATATCTTATTATAAGAATATTATATTTGATAAAAATACACATTTTCGTACCCTCACCCAAAGGTTAAGTCTTTTGGTGCCTTTAGAAACGAGTACTCTTAGTAAGAAAACGTTTTACGGTTCTTCTCAACCCGTTTTTCAGTTCCTGTTTAATCTTTTGGAAACGAGTCCAAAACCGTTTTACGGCAACCTGTCTTTCAATTCCTGTAGAAACGTTTTTCGGTCTTTTTGGAACCGTTTTCGGTTCTTTTGAACCCGTTTTTTGTCCTTAAAGAACCGTCTTCGGTTCATTTGGACCCGTCTTTCGGTTCTTGTCAGCCCCGGTCCGGTCGGTTCCTGCATTGAACCGGTTCTTGCGAACTGGTTACTCGATTCTGTGCATCACTAATACACACACACATCTCTCCATTCGAATGAATATTCATAGATTATTCATATTCAAAAAAGGCGTATCCGTTTCGAACCCGTTACGATCCATAAAATCATAAAAATCGTTATGAGTCCATAAAAACATAAAACAGCGAATCAGTGAAGATACGATTTTGCGCATCTGTTTCGAACTGTAAAACCATGGAAAAGTGTATCCGTAAAATTGATATTTAGTGGATCCGTTTCGAACCCGCTACGAGCCCGTAAAAACATCGAAAAGCGAATCACTGAAACATTTAAAGTCGCAGATTCATATTTGAGTTGATAAGACACAAAAACTTAAAAAAATACTAAAGCTGTTTAAATTTAGCTGACAATAAATTTTAAAAACATGATAATATATTTGACCTTTCGTATTGTATTTAAAATTAAAGTGTTCGAGTGTTAGGTCTATTTTATTCTTCAATATTTCGTTACCCATTGGGTAGCATCGTCTGGAAGTTAAACACAATTATTAATTAAAAATGAAGTGAATGAAAGAACAAAAATTTTCCCTTATGTCATTTGAAAATACAACAATAACAAAACAACAAAAAATTAAACAATTATCGAAATTGTCTTTGTCATTTGAAAAATATTTTAAGTTACAGGCAGAAAAATAACTTCCACTCGGTAGCGAAATATTGATGAATAAAATAATATAAAATAGACCTAACGCTCGAACATTTTAATTTTAAAAGTCAATGTATTTTTTTTTTATTTGTGAAAATTAAGATATAATTGAGGTGATGATAATTGAAGTGAAAATTCGGTGGAGTACAGGTAGAAAATAAAGTTCATTACGTTTTTTAATTTTAAATATCTTTAAACTATCAGACGGAATCGGTTTTGAATCCGCAAAATTTTATGAAACTGGATCCGTTGCGAATCCGTTTTATTTACAAAAAACGGGCACGAAACGGATTCGAATATGAAGACCGTACGTGTTCGAGACGGGTCCGGAAAGTACAAAAAACGATTCACGGTTTCGAGAGGAATTTCATCATAACGGATGTCGGTTTCGGACAAAATGTACGAAGAAACGTATCCGTCTCAAATTCGTAACGGATTCCTATGCCACACTGGGGTAGGTCAAGAAAACGAAATACTAAAATAACTTCAACGAGACATATGAAGCGTCGGTTGTGTCGGACACACTGATTTACGTTGTCGTGTTTGGATGCCCGGAGTAAATTTAACCAAAGTAGCTTTGCTTAAGTATATCAAAATAAATGCTGCAAACAGCAGTAACAATTAAAGTATCACTTCTCGATTTCACTGAAATCGGAAGTCTTAATTTCTCGAAAAAAATTTTAAAACTGTGTAAACAGGGTTCACTCTAAATGGACCAAGTACGTATGTATATATTCATCAAATAAACAGTGAAATGTGAAATCTCTAACATTATGCTTTTTATTTCATCCAAGAAAAAACCTTAAATCTGTTGATAAGAAGCCAATATTGCAAACAATTTATGATCGAGAATATGTTTCAAGCAATCTCATTCTTGGGGAGAAATTAGTCTAGCTTAGTGCTTAAGAGCCGTTATAGCGATTGTCTGCAAATCAAAGTGGCTGGTGGCACGTTCAGTGACAATGTTCCCGAATATCTTGATCTTTTTATTACTCGTCCTGTCGACACTTGTAACGATATATGGAGCGTCAATTTCCAACACGCAAGACAGCAGCAACGTTCGACAGCAAAAGTCCGAGGAAATTCTAAAATATTTAAATAACTCGGTGGATCCGTGTGATGATTTCTACGAATTTGCTTGTGGTAATTTTGGGAAGTACATTGAGGTTAATATTTTAGATTCCTATGGCAGTTGGAATCTTTTGAATAACATTACCAGGACATTAAGGTCTAAAGTTATGGAGGAACTTAGAAAGAGTGTTGACGTGACGGACACAGATGCTGACAAGAAAGTGAAAAGGTTTTATGCGGCATGCATGAATACATCGACGACAGACGGTGTTTACGTCGACAGACTGAAGGAACTTATAAGCGAATTCGGTAATATGCCGCTCCTAGAGGGTTTACAATGGCAGGAGGATGATTTCGATTGGGTGAAATTGATAACTGATATCAAGCATAGAACAGATATCGGCATTATATTGAATCCCAGTATTGTGCCCGATTTTACCAACAACTCACTCAATCGGGTGGCCCTTGTTCAACCCGCTTTTATGTACAGCATTCAAGCCTATACAAATAAAGAGATCGAAGAATATCAAAATACTTTCAGGACGAGTGCGTACGACAGTCTTGTGGCCGGTATGGGGGTGGAAGATGATTTAGCGCTTCAAACCGCAAGTGAAATAGTCAAATTTGAAGTCGCTTTAGCCAAGGCCATCCAAGATGTAGTATTGACGCCACCTTTGGATTTGTATGCTCTCGTCAACATCGATGAAATGCAGAGAAAATACCACTCGGTTTGGGATTCACGAAAATTACTTAAGACTGCACTGGCATTGGACACTGAGCCAAGTCTAGTAATGATACAGCCTAAGTACCTACAAGCAGTATCTGAAGTTATTCAAAGCACTCCGAAGAGAGTAGTGGCCAATTACATATTCTACACCTATTTCTCATTTTACTTTGACTCCTTGCCCTTCAACGACGCCCTAAAAGTTTCAAATTGTGGGGAAGTTTCCGAAATATACTTTCGAAAAAACTTGCAAAATTTGTGTTATCGCCAACATTTTAGCCGCCATGATGAAAAGTTAATCGACATTTTGTGGCGAGAATTAAAAGAGGCATTCGAAGAGATTTTGATATCGAACAGACTTAATTGGATTATCAACGACAACACGCGTGAGAATGCGCTGGAAAAGCTAAGAGCTATGAAACTGAAAATAGGTAATTACGAAGAAATTGATTTTGATCAGAAATTAGCAGAACTCAACATAAATGACCATGATCTGTTGGGAAATGTTCGCGCAGTATTCAGAATGCGCGCTAAACAATCCACATTCAAAATGAACCAGCCACCCCAATTCAAAATTCCACCAACGTTCACGCCAGCCTATGATCCAGAAGAAAATTCCATTCATCTGCCTATATCAATACTACAGGCTGACAATCCTTGGTCTCTATCATATCCATATGCTATAAATTTTGGAAGTTTAGGTTTTCTGATGTCTCATGAAATAGTGCATGGATTCGATGACGTTGGGCGCTACTACGATGGCAGGGGGAACAGCCGAGATTGGTGGGATCACACATCCCTACAGGAACACCAAGAACGAGCCAAATGTTTTGCAAAACAATATGAAAGTTATACCTATGGTGGACATCCTTTACGCCACCCTGAAGTCCAAGCTGAAAATATCGCAGATAATGGTGGTCTTCATCTGGCTTACGAAGCCTATCAGAGGTGGCGGCAAGCGAAGGCAGTTGAAAAAAATCTTGAGATGGAACCACTTCTGAGCCTGAATTTTACAAATAACCAACTATTTTTCATCAGTTATGGTCAAGATTTTTGCACCGGCTTAAGTTCGAATTATACGTATGGTATCGAACCCCCGGACATTCATCCACCTGAAAAATTAAGGATAATTGGAGCTTTGTCGAATTTTGAGGAATTTGCTAAAGCCTTCAATTGCCCCAAGGGCAGTGCCATGAACCCTGTGGAGAAATGTGAAATGTATTAAATTAATTCAAAATTAACAATGAACGACGGGCCACAAAATAAATCGCAATAAAATAGAAATTTTCACGTCAAATACTTTGTATCAATAATTTGGGGGACACAAAATTCGACTTAAATTCGATTTCGGAAGAAACTGGAAACGCTGTTAGCGAGTTACATCTTGAAAATGGTAAAACAAAAATTGTTAGGTTTAGATTCCCACAGAACGAACATATCTGCAATTGGATTGCTGCTTGCTGACTTTTGGCTCCACCTCCACCACTGGTGATATTCACTCCAGTATAAGCGACTATTATATTGGATTGTGTTTACTAATCCTTCCTTCCGCTCGGTTGGGCTGTTATTATCTACGAATACACGGCTGATGACAGTCGTATTGACATCTGCTAGCGGGAATGCGCCATATTTTTACAACTCCACTTGTATGTTATAGGAATTATTTTCAATGTTGCCTTGACTTGTATGCGCTGCGGGGGAACCGTTATAACTTCCTTTCTGGGGATGCGACCTGATTAGACCGTCAAAGAAAAACTCTGATTTGCATCATTTGATGGAGCAAACTGTGCTCTTGTTGAGAGAATTCGTGGTTTCCGCACAGTGGGGAACATATTTTTTGGGTACTTGGAAGAAAATTTAAATACTTTCATACTTCGTAGGTCATTTAGAGATTTTTATTCAGAACATGAGTTTTCCAACGATGTAGAATTCATTGTTAAACTGTTAGCAAGAAACAATTATTTTAATGTGACCGACGATCATATACTTGACGCACTGCTTTCGGTTTGGCGCGAAGAATTTTTAGTAGTACTTGCAAAAAGAAACGGTCTCTGTAACATATTCTTCCAAATATATTATGCAGGAACCATGTATATGTGCAAAAATTCATATGTTTGCAAGTCCCAAACACGCTTGTATTTAACTGCAAACAGTAGCATGTTCACTGACAAACATATATGCTTTTAAGTGGACTAGTATGCGTTCTTCATCCCAAACATAAATATACTTACGCGTGTTTCCCCAAAACATAATAATATTTAGAAGCGAATTATTCTTTGAATTCAATATATTTGTATTATTTATTATAATTAATTTTATCTATATAAATCCACATTTATAAATAATTAATGAAAAAAATTAAAAGGGTTTAAACGGCCCTTTTTACAGTTACTTGCATTGAATGCAATATTTGTTTTGTTTCTCATTAAATGAGAATCTGCTGTTCTTTTGCGTCTACTTCTTCGTTTCCTTGTTGTCTCTCACGTGTTTATTTACAGAAGGTTTCAACTATGCATTGGTTGTTACTAGGCGTTGGTACACAAACAATATACTTATATACAATTCTAGTTCATGTAAGCCGAGCGTGGATTAACTACTTGTGTGTTTTTATTATATTTCACAAATGGTGCGCAGTTTCGATTTTCTCAGTAAAGGTTCGGACAGAGGTCTTCAAGTTGTTGCCCTCTCCGGTTTCTTTCCTCAAAATCATTTCTCACTTTGGTAGCACAAATACATGTATACGAATCACATACACAAAATCTAAAGTAACATCACAAACCATTTAACCGTCCGAGCCTTCGTTTATTCTTTTTTCACTGATCAAGCGCTTTTGATGTCCTCTGTACGATGAACCATTGACGACAGACTACATGAACCTAAAACGCAATACATCAGCCAAAATAAGAAACGCTGACTTCATCTGCAATTTACACGCTCATTCAGGAATATTTGTGAATCACTGACTAAGAGAATAATGCATAAATGCAGACACACATACAAGATAGACTCTCTCGTTGTCCCTCTTTTATTCTCTTGCTCTCGAGTGAGCATCAACAATGCACCAAACACAGCTGAATTTGTATCACAAACACGTATATATTTGGGGCGCAAACACATATATTATAGCATATTAATCATTGTGTCTCAAACATGCAATTTTACAAATAATAATTACTAGTTAATTTTATTTAATTATTTTTGAAGAGCAAACACAATGTGTTTGCACCCAAATATATTATATTTGCGACGAGCTCCAAACAAACAATGTATTTGCATCCAAACAACAAAAAGCTACACAACAGATTTTTCAGCGTGTAGAATCTTATTAGTTTAATATTTCATTTTCGTTGCTGTCGGTGGTGAATGATAGTGTTTGTGGCTCTTGTACGTGAGAACGTGGGTTCGATCCCCGCTCTGACCGCCTTATATTTTGTTTCAGCGACGGTCACTTCGCTTAGTGACGCCGACACTATCGAGTACTTAGCCAAGAAAAAGCTCCTTCAAACACCGTTCTGAACTGGAGTAAAACTGTAGGTCCGAATCAGTGAGTGTAAAATTTGAACGCGCATAGCTCACTAGATTTCAGGAGCCCTCCCCAATCCCTTCATGGCATGCAATGGGAAATAATTGGTTTTTAGAAAATATTTGGTGGTCAACTAATATTACTGAATCATTATAGACATTTTCGAAGCCTAATTACAAAAATATAACAATTATGAAAGCAGATTATAGAAATTGTATTTATCTCCATTACAGATTAGAACAGATTTATTTGAACTGTTAGAAAATAATTATAACAGCGTTTGTATGAATTCTATTGACAATAGATAATTTCAAATATCCATTCATTAGTGTAGCAACGACATTGCATGGACGAAACAATGGGATTGCTTTAGGGTTCTCCCTAATTTAGCTGCGTCTTTTCGTAACTTATTTGCATGTTACTGAACAAAAACGTAGCCAGGTTTAAGCCTGAGATAAAAAATTAGAATCGTTTAAGGTTATATAAGATTTTATTGTGTTTTTAAGCTGTGACACATTGGTTTTGTTTTACTTATTCATTTCAAGACAACTAGCCAAGATATGGGTCATGGGATTGGCCGTGGATGTAGAAAGATTCTGATAGCCATCCACTTGGAAGTAGCCAGAAATGTTTTCTTCATTGGGCATTCCAAGCAGCTCACTACTTTCACGTAGTATGTCCTGAACAATGGATTTATCAGAAACCTCCGTTAGCTAGCTAGAGTGAGAAGGCGAAACGAATGAGTAGCCTTATTGGTTATGCGACCACTGATACTTCTCAGGCTTATTAGGTGACCCTGTCCCTGAAGCTCTTCGTACCTATGGACATATTCTTCTGTCCTTTGAAGGCGGATGAGCCAACACACCTGGCCAATGGCGGATCAAATCAAAATTCAGTTCGACACACTGCATTCTGGTTAGCGTCTAATCCATAATGGGCGGCTGACGCAAGATCATCTTGGCAGTAGGTAAAATGCAAACCACGGTGCGCTGGGTTTGTCTTCGCCACCGTTATATAAAAAAAGGATGGTTTCCCGTTATATCCCATGAAGGGATAAGGGAGAGCTTCTCACAAACCAGTGAGATGTGCGCTTTCTAGTTTTATACTCACTGCTTTGGACTTACAGTTTTACAGCGGTTCCGATCGATATTTTGAGAAGCTTTTTCAAGGCTAAATACTCGATAGTGTCGCCGTCACTAAACGAACAAACTGTTGGCGACCCTCGCAAACGTTATAAGGACCAGTATTTAAGGATATGTAACTGGAACGAAATAACACTATACAGGACGGGTGCCACTATCTATGGCAGCTATCCAGGAAGTGCAATAGACAGAATATGGTCGCACCTGAAAGAAAAACTGCAATATCTACTATAGCTGCCATGAGCGAAATCACGAATTCGGGTACGGATTTATAGTTGCCAAGAGACTGCGACGCCACACCACATAGCCACAATTCGCATCAAAGCGAAAGACGAGTTCGCGGGCCCCGCCTGGAAATTGGAAGTGTCTTTCGACATGTAGTCGGTAACGGCAGACTACATGATACCACTTCCGATAATGGAATTAGACTGATAAACTTCGCCGCTGCAAAGAACATGGTATACTGAAAAAAAAGCTTCATCAAATTTATGAATGATTAACTGAGAGAATAATGCAAAAATACAGATCAACACTTACAAGATAGACTCTTTCGTTGTCCCTCTTTTATTCTCTTGTTGAATTTGTATCACAAACGCGTATATATTTGGATCGCATTCACGTGTATTATAACATATTAATAATCATTGTGTCTCGAATATGCACTTTTGCAAATAATAATTACTAATTAATTTTATTTAATGCCGATGCATATATTTCAGAACAATTTCAGAATGTCCAAAATCTTCAGTGGGCCAACATTTGTTTTCATATATAAAAAGCATATTTGGACTTTCTGAAACCATTTTACTTTAATGTACTCCTGAAGGGCTCTAAGAGCGTATCCACTTGGTTCATGGTTGACGACGCATTTGGCCACAGTTGGCCAAATTCGAAAAAGGGTTCCCAAACGGAAAATCTTGTATTGGGAGATTCTGAAATCGTTCTGAAAAATGCGGATAGCAAATTCGAAAAGTGCACCTCAAGGACTATAGTATAGCTATCAGCAGGTATATATTTAGTTCATTGTTGAAGACCCATTTTGCCACAGTGGGCCAAAATCAGTATTCGTTTATGAATTTAAAATGAGTATTTGGACAGCATTTGGCCACAGGGGACCAAATTCGAAAATGGGTCCCTAAACTGAAAATTTTAAATTGCGAGATTTGGAAATCGTGCTGAAAAGTGGGAATAGCAAATTCAAAAAGTGAACCTCAAGGGCTATCAGCGGGTATATGTTTGGTTCGTGGTTGAAGCTTGAAGCCATATTTGGCCACAGTGTTTATTATATTCTTTAAAAGCCTGAAGTTTTTGAACGACAAAATTGTATACTTTGCAACATGTTTTTGAATTACTACATCAACAATGTAAATTCCGAATATATAATATTGTTCTAATCGGCTAAAAAGTGTTTTTTTTTTTTATAAATTCTCCTATTTTAAACGCGTTAACATACCTCTGTTAACACAATAACACTGATCAACTAACTGAAGTGGTTTGTGTCTTTGCTAGTTATATTCGAATTTATCTTCACGCACATATTCCTTAATGGGATGTAATGGGAAGACAGTTTTTTATTATTTGTCGAGGGACTGTTTGTCCAAATGTGTCCACTTATATTCAGTATATGGTTGGGGGAATCTATGCCGGACGATAGGAGTTCCAGTGTACTCTGTCCTGTATTCAAAAAGGGTGATCCGTGTATATATTCCGACTATAACGGTATCGTTCTTTTATCCATCACGTCTAGGGTCTGTCGAGCGTTTTATGTGAAGGTCTAAAACCAATTATGGACAACCTGGTTGGATCTTATCAGTGCGGTTTTAGACCAAGGAACTCCATGACTGACCAAATATTCACGCTACGTTAGATCTTAGAAAAGACACACGAAAAGCAAATCGACACATTTCATCTTTATGTCGAGTACAAAGCTACTTCCGATAACCCCATAAGAGGAAAATTGTACGAAGCTTTGTCTGAACTTGAGATTCCGCCAAAAACTGATCCGCATATGTAGAATGATGCTGACAACACCAAATCAGCAGTGAAGGTGTGGAAAGACCTCACTGAACCATTGTGTACTAAGCGAGGACCGAGACAAGGCGGCACACTTTCGTGCAACATCTTTTCAACATCTTAATGGATATAATAATGAGAAAAGCTGCAGCAAATATGAAGATGACCATCAACACGTAAAGCCATATATTGCTAGAGTATGTTGACGACAGAGACATCATTGGGTGAAATTTGCGGGAGGTTACTGCAGTTTTTTCAAGAATCGTAAAGGATATGCGAAGATGAGTCTTGGTGTTAATGAGGGGTCGACCACTAGATTTGTGGTGTCGACTAGGTCCGCACATGAACGTTGACAACCGATTTAACTTTGAAGTGGTAGATGAATTTATCTACCTTAGATCCGCCGTGAACAAGGACAACAATGTCAGCCTGGAGATAAATAGCAAAATTGTGCTTGCGAATATATGATATTTACATGATATTTTGGGCGCACCAAACAGTTTAAGGACAAATCCCTCCCTCGACAGAAAAACGTCCAGCTGTACCAGATTCTCATTTTACCTCTCCTGACATATGGCTCCGAAACTTGGGTCATATCGTAAGCGGATGAAAAACACCTAGGAGTATTCGAAAGGAAAAGTTTGCGGTAAATATATGGTCTCGTTAAAGAAAACGGCGAGTACCGACGTCGTTGGAACCAAGAGCTATATAATTTGTATTCCGACTTGGACATTGCTGCACGCTGAAAAATAACAGCCTCTCTAACATATTCTCCCAAACATATATTCTGCAGGAATCATGTATATCTTTGGAACACACTTCAAGCATTCATATGTTTGCAAGTCCCAAACTCACTTGTATTTAATGTAAACAGTAGCATGTTTGCTGACAAACATGTATTATTTTACGTGGAAACGTATGCGGTAACGATCCCAAACATCCATATACTTACGTGGAAGCATTCGCCTGTTTCACCCAAACCTGCATATGCTTACGTGGAAACATATGAGTATTTCCTCCCAAACAGAATAATATTTAACAACGAATTATTCTTTGATTTCAATATATATGTATTATTTATTACAATTAATTTTATCAATATAAATCCACATTCATACATACTTAATACAAAAAATTTAAAGATTTAAAATGGTAATTTTTACGTTTACTTGCATTGAATGCATTATTTGTTTTTTTTTTCATGAAAAGGGAAACTGCTGTTCCTTTTCTTTTCCTTTCTTTGTTGTCTCTCACGTTTTTGTTTTCAGAAGGTTTCAGCTATGCGTTGGTTATCACTATGCGTTGGTACACAAACAGTATTTTTATATACAAATCTAGTTTACGCTAGCCAAGCGTGGAATAATTACTTGTGTTTTTTTATTGTACAAAGCGCTTCTTGCTGTTGCCCTCTCCAGTTTCTTTCATCAAACTCGTTTCTCACTTTGGTAGCACACATACATATATATGAAACACATGCACAAAAACCAAAGTAACATCACAAAGCATTTAATCGTCCGAGCCATTATTTATTCTTTTTTCACTGATCTAGCGCTTTTGATATCCTCTGTCCGATGAACCATTGACGACTGACTACATGAAACTAAAACGCAATACATCAGGCAAATACGCCCATTCAGGAAAATTTCTGACTCACTGACTGAGAGAATTATGTAAAAAACAGATCCACACTTACAAGATAGACTCTTTCGTTGTCCCTCTTTTATTCTCTTGTTCTCGAGAGAGAGCATAGACAGTGCAACAAACACGTCTATATTTGTATCACAAACATAAATATTTGTGGGTCGCAAACACATATATTACAACATGTTAATCATTTTGTCTCAAACATGTTATATAGAATAGCAAACACAATGTGTTTGCACACAAGTATATTATATTTGCAACAAGCTCCAAACACACTTTATATTTGCATCCAAACAACAACAAAAATACAGATTTTTCAGCGTGTAGGCAAATAAAATTAGGCCAATTGCGTTGGCTAGTTTATTTTATCAGAATGGATGAAGATGAACCAGCGCGAAAGGTTTTCGATATCGTACCCGATGGAAGCAGGAAAATAGGACAATCAAGGCCCCGCTGGAAAGACCAGGCCGAAGAATCCCTCCAACTGGCGAGTGAAAGGCGAAGGATAGAACAAGTTGGAAGATTATGTTGAAATTAGTTTGACTTATTTATTTGTGTGTTTAATTAATATTTTTGTGTGTGGCATCTGACCTCATGAGTAAGTAAAATATCAAATAAAAGAAGAATGAGTCGAGACATCGTGGATCAAGAAAATCAAGCGTTTTCCGCAGTATGGGACTCGATAAAGGAACTGAATGGTATCTTCTCAGAGAAGAAGAATGAGTCAAGACATCGTGGATCAAGAAAATCAAGCGTTTCCGCAGTATGGGACTCGATAAAGGAACTGAATGGTATCTTCTCAGTAGGCACATATTATTTTGGGATAATTGAAAGGAAAAATTGAAAACAATTTTTGACATAACATTTTCAGATTTAGTACTAAAGTGCAATTTTTTATTTATAACCTGGCGAGAAGTATTATGACATTTTGTGTCTACGCCCATTCATACATATATGAATGGAGGGTTGTTATCAATAAGCCTGTGTTGTTACGTACCTACTAATTCTCCGATAGTGAGAATAGTACATTCAGATGTTAATTGAGATATTTTAGTTCATTCAAAACAAAAGCCAAACAAACAAATTAAAATATTTTATATTTTTAAATTTCTTTTAAAGAGATAACATTCAACGCTCACAGAAATTCACAGCAAATCTCAAATAAGTTAGTACAGAAAAAACTTTCACTACGACGAGTTGGTATTCGAAGCGCGATTTTGGTTATTGTGAAATGAAACTAATATTATTTGGAATTTTAGCAAAATGTTTAATTATATTTACGCTACTGGTACAAAGACTACCGTACACCCTTACAGAACTTAATCGTCCAGCTGTAATGGATAAAATGCGTCAGTTAAAGTCGTTGGAAATGCGCAATTACATGAATACATCGGCGGATCCCTGTGAGGATTTCTACGATTTTGTATGTGGAAACTTTGCCGAGACTGTGGCACCCATACAGGCCAGTCGTCTGCAAATGTTGGCACTACACATGGATGCAAATATAAAGACAGCGCTAGCAAATTACGAAGTACGAGACACAGATCTAGATAGAAACGTAAAGAGTTTTTATAGATCGTGTGTAAATGTGTCGCAGTTAACACATCTGTATCCAGACAAGCTGAAGGAACTCGTCGAAGAGTTTGGTCAAGTGCCCATGTTGCACGGTGAAGACTGGCAAGAAAGCGAGTTCGATTGGTTGGAAACGGTGGCAAAAATTGCCCATAAAACAGATATATCTATTATCTTACAAGCTGCCGTCGTGCCGGATTTTACAAATAACACAATCAATACAGTGGCTCTTGGTCAACCACCTTTAAATTTCCATACAAAAAGTAGTTACGTCGATAATCATGACCATCGCATACGCATAATTGCTTTCAAATTGAATAAATATTTGGGTGTCGAAAGGTCATTAGCCCTTGAGACGGCCAAAGAGTTATTTGCTTTTGAATTCGCTCTGACACGTGGTATGACAGATGACATTTCCACACTGCAGAAGGCCGAAATATATAGACCAACCACAATTGAGGCCTTGCAAGTGCAATATTCCGCCACTTGGGATTCTATGAGGTTATTCAATATCGCTTTAGAACTAACTCCCAGCCAGGTCAGTGCAGATCACAAATATTTGGACAATTTAGTGGAGGTATTGGCAACAACTCCCAAGCGTATTGTGGCCAATCATATCTTCTACTCATATCTTTCATATTTCATGATTCGTATGAGACCGAGTAGAAGTGAAATGGAAAAGTCCTGCCTCACAGCTACGAAGAATCACTTCTATAAACATTTGGATAATATGATTTACCGCAAATACTTTACTGAAGAAATGAAGCAGATAATTTACTTCATGTGGCAAGAGTTAAAGTCAGCCTTCGAAGATAGTTTGCAGTCACCAAGACTGGAGTGGTTGCTGCCGGAGACACGTCAACAAGCTGTAGAGAAACTTAAGGCCATGACAATAAAAATTAATTCTTACGAAAATATAAACTTGGCCGAGGAATACAAAGGCTTACATCTTCAAGAGAATGACTATGTACACAACATAAAGTCAATATTGATGCTACAGGGTAACAAATCCAGGGCAAAAGCCCAACTGCCACCAACACCTGTTGAAACTGGAGCTGCTTCCTCCTTCACACCCAGCTATTCGGAGGCTGAAAATCAACTGCAAATGCCAGTTGCTATTTTGCAACCTTTTTACTTTTACTCTACCAATTACCCGTTTGCCTACAACTTCGCTAGTTTAGGGTTTCTTCTGGCTCATGAAATCCTGCACGGCTTCGATGACAATGGGCGAAATTATGATGCACAAGGTAACAATAGAAATTGGTGGGATTCACAGTCGTCTGCAGAATTTCAAACACGCACGCAATGTTTCATCGATCAATACAAATCGTATGTATTCAACGGGAGTCCTTTGCCCGAGATGCAATTACAGGCGGAAAATATAGCCGATAACGGTGGTGTTCGCTTGGCCTATGAAGCATACACGAAGTGGTACGATGGCGCCACGGTGGCCAGTCAAGAAATGGAATTGATGCCTGGTTTAGATTTTACCCACACACAGTTGTACTTCATCAGTTATGGCCAGAGTTGGTGCTCTTCCGAGAACACTGATGCTAGAACATATCGTAGACACAGCGATCCCCATGTTCCACACAAATTCCGAGTAATTGGTCCATTATCGAATTTTGATGAATTTTCCAAGGAGTTTAACTGTCCCAGTGGGAGTAATATGAATCCCGAGACGAAATGCGAAATTTACTGAATAAGTATTTACCAGCACTTGTAAAATTACAAAAATATGTATCAGATTGTAGATGTCGATTGTCGAGTAGGGCGGTTCAAAGCTATGTGGGAAGAAATACAATTTGATTTTTGAAATGGGCTAAGCAAGATGGGCAAAAACTGTAAAAATACTGGAAATATTTTAAGGCCTTCAGGCTTCTTTCTATCCTCAACGTGTACAAAACTAAAATGTTTGATGCAGGTCTTCACCTGTTTCTTTAATAAAATATAAAAGCTTTATGTGAACATTTATAAAAATTAATCAATAAAAATTACCCTTGAATACAGGGTGGTCCAGAGGCAAGTATCTTTTTAAAAATTAAATAAAATTAACTAAATTTTTATGGCTTTATTAGAAATGCCAAATTTTCCCATTAATGGAACACGATTTCTTTAATGTGTCTGCCACGATCAGTGGTCCTGCCAAAACAATTTTCCAAGACTTTTTTGACAGCAGGTTTCGTATGTCGTGGGATTTTAATGGATTACCCAGGGTAAACCATCCCCAGAAAACCAGAAACCGTCAACCAGAGTTCGTATTTACCCTCCCATGTGTAACCCATACACATCGTCGTCAGGAATGTATAATGAACGTTTACCCATTACCCACAGGGTATGGGGAAAATAATGGGTAGCTACCCACGAAAATTACCTATCACGATTACCCATTACCCTCAGGGTAATGGGGAAAAGAATGGGTAGCTACCCACGACAATGGGGAATTACCCATCATGATTACCCATTATCCTCAGGGAAATGGGGGAAATAATGGGTAGCCACCCACGACGATGAGTAATGGGTTACCCATCTCCATTTTTGATCGAAAATATGAAAAAGTTAGTAAAAATTTCTATATCTCGGAAAGGGAGCGCCCAATCGAAAAATAACCAATTTTTGCCGGTTTCTAAGGGATTTTCATAGAGTGGTCCAATTCGTATGGAAGAATTCGCCAAAATTAGAAAATGGGTAAAGGGAAATGGGTCCAATCGAAACAATAATAAAAATTTTACCTTCATAAGAGGTTTTAACCAATGGGAGTCTTCAATATGGCATCACTTTTTTAAAAAAAAAATTTTTAAAATAAAATTTTTCAAACAAAAAATCGCTAAAACGCACTCATGTTTTTATCTCGGAAACGGAGCGTCCAATCGAAAAAAATAACCACATTTTGCAGGTTTCCAAGGGTTTTTCATAAACTGTTCCATAGGAGGCTTTAACCAGTGTGTGCCTTCAATATGGCATCACCTTTGTTTTCGATTTATAGCCACTGCTTATTTTAGCGATTCTATTATTTTGGCGATTTTTCGAAAAAAAAAAATCTTTCATACGAATTGCACCACTTTATGAAACACACTTTGAAAATGCAAACATTGGTTATTTTTTCGATTGGACTCTCCTCTCCGTTCCCAGGATATAAACATGAGGGCGTTTTAGCGATATTTTGTTTGAAAAATTTAAATTTAGCGGTGATGCCATTTTTATTATTTTTTCGATTGGACGCACGCTTTCCGAGTTATAGCCACTTTTTTATTTTAGCGATTTTTCGAAAAAAAAAAAATATTCCATACGAATTGGACTACTTTATCAGAAACCCTTAGAATTCCGCAAAAATTGGTTATTTTTTCGATTGGACGCCCCGTTTCCGATATATATAAATTTTTTATAACTTTTTCATATTTACCCTGGGTAACCCATTACCCATTATTTTCGTGATGGATAATTTCCCATTTTCGTGGGTAGCTACTTATTATTTTCCCCATACCCTGTGGGTAATGGGTACACGTTCATTACACACTCCCCACGACGATGTGTATTGGTTACACATTGGGGGTAAATATGAACTCTGGTTGACCGTTTCTGGTCCTATCATACGAATAAAAAAAATCATTGTCCATTACATCCCATGAAGGGATTGGGGAGAGCTTCTCACAACCAGTGAGCTGTGCGATTTCTAAATTTTCACTCACTGATTGGGACCTACAGTTTTACGCCGGTTCCGAATGGTATTTTGAGAAGCTTTTTTCATGATAGTGTCGCCATTTCTAAGCCAGGTGGCCGTCGTCGAAGGAAATGTAAGGTGGTTAGAGCAGGGATCGATCCACGTTCTCATGCAAAAGAGCCGCGCACACTAGCCATTGCACCACCGACCATCGTCTTTCAAATTTCAATTGATGTGGTTTAAATTTCCATTACTGTATTTTAAATTTCAATTGATGTGTTTTAAATTACAATTGATGTCTTTCAAATTTCAATTGATGTGTTTAAATTTCAATTGATGTCTTTTATATTTCAATTGATGTCTTTCAAATTTCAATTGATGTGTTTCAAATTTCCATTACTGTATTTTAAATTTCAATTGATGCCTTTCAACTTTCAATCGATGTGTTTTAAATTTCAATGGATATTTTTTAAATTTCAATTGATGTCTTTTAAATTTCAATTGATGTGTTTCAAATTTCAATTGATGTCTTTCAAATTTCAATTGATGTTTTTCAAATTTCAATTGATGTTATTTAAATTTCAGTTGATGTATTTCAAGTTTTAAATATGATTTTTAAATTTCGATTGGTGTATTTCAAATTTCAAGTATAGTTTTCAAATTTCAATTGATATTTTTCAAAATTAAATTGATATTTCGAAATTTTCAATTGGAAATGGTGCACTATTCACAAATTGTATGTTGGTCATTTTCTTATAGGCATTGTACATTTGCAGGTTAAGGTCTTCTACAAAATTGAAGACATTTCATTTAGTATATACTACACTTTTTACGTGGATTCATGGGGCTGCCAATGGGACAATTAAACGCCTTCGCAAATTCACCAAAATTAAGTAAAGGAACGAAAGCTCGAAATTCATCTGAAGAATGTTTAACGTCGCCTGACCCTGTACCCAGTGCTTCCGGCAGGGCATCATAGCACCATAGTTGTGTATAGCCAATAAAATATAACTGCGTATTGGTGTAATTAAAATGCGGCAGAGTTTCCATTTCTAATTCTTCTTGGGTTCGAGCTTCATCTGCAAGCCATCTCATGTATGTGTGGTAGGCCAAATATATTCCACCATTATCGGCTATGTTCTCTCCCTGGGCCACGTGTTGATACGAGGGTTTGCCATCCACTGTAAAATTTTGGTATTGATCGTAGTAACATTGTCGACGTTCCTCATAGCGCTCCTGAATGGCTTTATAGATCCAGTCAATAGAAAATCCAAGTTTGTTATAATATCGACCGCCGCCACTGAAACCATGCATTATCTCATGTGCAGTGACGTAGCCCAATCGACCATAGTTGAACGCATATGGGGCATTAGTTGACCACATGTAGTCTGTTAGTAAGGAAGACATTGGCAACCTGACGGCATTTGCGGTTGTCCTATAGGAAGGTGAAAAATCTACAACATCATAATGTTTAGTATTATGTTGTTGATTCAACGATTTTCTAGTTTGCTGAGCATTGAAAGAGCTTATCGACTTTTTGTTCTCCATATAGTCACTGCTGTTCACTGTTAAGTCTTTATACAGTTCATCAAATAGGATGCAATGTATAATTTCATTAGGTGCAGTTTCTCTAATGCGGCTTCGCGTGAGTCATCATCAAACCAGCTCAGCTGATTGGACTCTAACGTATGTTGCAATGTGGCAGTGATTCCTTGCCACATGCGGCAAAAGTCTTGTTCCTTTTCATTTAAATGGAACCTACGATAGGCCATATTGCTTAAAATCGGCAAGAAATGTGTTTTTGTGTATTCCAAACAAACTTCACTTTCTCCGGAAGGCTCAAATGTTTGAAATGCTATCAACAATGCGTAAAATATGTAATTGGCCAACACCCGCTTGGGAGTCTTTTTGACAATTGTGGCCAGTGTTGCGGTAAAGCTGGGATTCCTGTCCACTACAATGCCACTGGGTATGTAACCAAAAGAAGCCTGCACTAGCTTCATTACATCGAGGCTCTGTGAAAATATCTGATGCATTTCTTCAAAAGTTGTTGCGGTTGCTACACCATACATCTCATTTGCTCTCCATAACTTCATTGCAAAATCGACAATTTCTATTGCGGTTTGTCTGGCAGTTTTTGCTCTTAAACCAAGTAAATATTTTAAATTATCTTCCACAACCGATTCATGTTCATTAACAGTTTCCGCTGAGGTATCCGGAAACTGTAACAGTAATTGGCTTTCCATAGTTAGCTCTTGTACAGTTGGGTCTCTAGTGTCACTTAAAGAATATCCCAATATAATTCCTATGTTGTAGTTGTATGAAATTTTCCCAATAGTCTGGATCCAATCAAAAGTTGTATATTGCCACTTCTCGCCCTCCAAAGCCGGCATTCGTCCAAATTCCTTAATGAGATTCCTCATATTTCGCCTGTAGTCAGACAGTTTGAAAGAAGACATATTTTGGCATGAATCGTAAAAGTTCTTCACTTTCCACTCGGATTTTGTGTATTTATCATCGACTTCAGTTAAAACCGAGATAAGTATTTGGTTAAAATTGTTTATGGAAAAATATACTCCTTGGGTTTTTATCTGATCCGTGGTAGCTGGATGATGTGTGCGCCAATTGCCACAAGCGAATTGATAAAAGTCCTCACAGGGATAAAGGGATTCGTTCATGTATTTGCGTATCAACTCGGATTTGGAGAGTCTTATTGCCGCTACGTCAGTAACATTAGCAGCAGAATTTAGATCCTTAAGTTCAACCGATACCACAACACCAATTCCCAAAAGTATGGGAATTATTAGATATTTTGTTAACATAATTAAGTCTGTTGACGTCGAGATTGTTCTAAAGACTGACATTTAGTATTCAAATCAAATGCGGGAGATTTTCGCTTTCATTTGATGGAGATAAGAAATATATTTGTTGATTTTCGGACGCAATATGAAATATAATACTGAATATGAGATAACGATATGGTAATAGTTGTATTGAAAGTGATTTGGGATTTGGTTATAAATGTGACCGTTAGTCAATTGCAAATTTAAATTTGACTACCTGGACAACAAACTATTTACTCGATAGAGACATAATTATATTTGATTGATACACCAAGCAAATATCCTCTTGTCAAATATTGAGTTTCATCGCTATTTAACTAAAAGTCCAGATAACCAACACTGTGAATAGTCTAATATACGGAGTATTAATAACACTGTGCGGCAAATGGTAGAGGTCAGTGATTGGCGGAGTTTCTGACCACCGAGAAAAGTTATACGTGTCCTGACGTTTCGCTGGGTCACGTCTAGGAATCGAGATATATCGATTTGAATTTAGTAAGCATCATATAGGGGAATTTGTCATGTTTGGGGCTCTTTTGTTTGGCATAAGTCGAGAATGATTACACCATTTTCAATTGAAATTTAAAAATTCTATTTGAAATTTGAAATACATCAACTGAAATTTAAAACCCATAAATTATAAATTGAAATTTAAAAGACATAAATTGAAATTTAAAATACATCAATTGAAATTTGAAACACATCAATTCATATATGAAAGACACCAATTGAAATTTAAAAATCTAATACATAAAATCTTTTAATAATTTTTTAATTTTCAAGACACGAATTTTAAATTTCAATGGATGTCTTTTAAATTTCAATTGATGTATTTTAAATTTCAATGGATGTCTTTCAAATTGTAATTGATGTTTTTTAAATTTGAATTGATGTCGTTTAAATTTCAATTGATGTCTTTTAAGTTTCAATTGATGTCTTTTAAATTTAAATTGATGTCTTTTTAATTTCAATTGATGTCTTTTAAGTTTCAATTGATGTCTTTTAAATTTCAATTGATGGTTTTTAAATTTCAATTGATGTGTTTTAAATTTCAATTGATGTATTTTAAATTTCAATTGATGTCTTTCAAATTGTAATTGATGGTTTTTAAATTTCAATTGATGTCTTTTAAATTTCAATTGATGTGTTTTAAGTTTCAATTGATGTGGTTTAAGTTTCAATTGATGTCTTTTAAATTTTAATTGATGTCTTTTAAATTTCAATTGATGTCTTTTAAGTTTCAATTGATGTCTTTTAAATTTCAATTGATGTATTTTAAATTTCAATTGATGTGTTTTAAATTTCAATTTATGAATTTTAAATTTCAATAGATGTCTTTCAAATTGTAATTGATGTTTTTTAAATTTCGATTGATGTCTTTTAAATTTCAATTGATGTCTTTTAAGTTTCAATTGATGTCTTTTAAATTTCAATTGATGTTTTTTAAATTTCAATTGATGTATGTCAAATTTCAAATAGAATTTTTAAATTTCAATTGATGTATTTCAAATTTCAAACATAATTTTCAAATTTCAAGTGATATCTTTCAAATTCAAATTAATATTTTTCAAGATTACAATTGGAAATGGTGTAGTCCGATTTTGCATTCAACAAACTTAGAAAAATTAAGAATGACAAATCCTTTTATCTATTGATATACTGTTTCCTTACACAATCATCAGTTTTGCAGTTAAAAATAAATTTATGAAGGAAAAAAATATATTTTTCCCTAAAAAATTAAAAGTTTTCATTTTTAAAGTCCTGAAAAATCCAAAATGGGAAAAAGTGTCAAGTCTTCTTACTTTCCCGTAAAGTCACATAACCTATGAACAAAATGAATTACATACAGTGATGATCATTCAAATCGATGAACTCATAAATTTATTTTCGTTTGTTTGCTCCCTTTGCTTTCTTTCGTGGTGGTACGGAGTCTGTGTCGGATGAGGATCTGTCTTCATCTGGAAAAATATCAATTGTTTTTAATCGGCGCCACGAAATAACCCCCAAACTGGAAAATGAAATAATCTCCAAAAAAATCAGGAAAAACGAATTGGGGATAATGTCCTAATTTTCGGGAGTTATATCATTTTTAATTTGGGGATTATATAACCCCCAAATGTAAAAGGCCCCAAATTTTTTTTTAGGATAGTTTCATTGTGGTTTTGGGGGTTACTTTATCTTATTTGGGGTTTATTTCGTTTCCGCAAGAAATTACCCTTTTTACAATAATGAATTGCTCTAAATTCTTTAATAATAATATTATAATTAATAATAACTTTTAGTTGCGACTTGCTTCATTGGGGGAGATTTCTTTTCAATTTTGGGGGCTATTTTATTAGGCGGTAGTACCGATATCTTTTGGGGGTTCTTTCATTTCTAATTTCGTATGACTTTCTTCTCTGCCCTCCACGCATTTTGTTCATAGGTTATGTGGCTTGAAGGTAATAAGACAACACTTTTCAAGACTTTTTCAAGACTTTTGAAAAAAAATTGTTTTAACTTTTTAGGCAACAAAATAATTTCTTTCTTCATAAATTTACACAAAAAAACTGCATCTCCAACGTCAAAATGGCAAAAAACTTTAAAAAATGCTTTTTTTTTACCTTTTCCCCCCTGTTCAGGTCCATAGGTAGCAAGCCGTTCAAAATTCAAGGAAACAATCAACTACAAAAATGTACCTAAGATCTCAGTAAACAACTTTCTTGCACATATGAACTTCCTAGGAAGGATTCTTAACACCGTTTAGGTAGCGCTTAAGTAGCTTTTACGTAGCCGAAAAAGTTTCATTTGTTTTTCTTCACTTCAACATTGAGATACTATGCTATCTATTACAAAAATAATAAAAAAATATTCGTTTTATGTTTATAATGTTGATCGCCCTGGACTTGCAAAGCGCACTCTCTTAAGTTGTGGATCCAAATCGTCGTCCGAGTCTGACTCTGATTCAGAACTTTTGGTATCCACAGGCACGTTGCTTCTAGACTGCCCTCCATCATCGGCTTTTTTTTCTTCAAATACTTCATTAACATCATACAGGGTGATCTTGTGACTCCACAAACATACCTGAAATGAACTATGAAACAAGAGCTACAATTTCCCCTCAAAGAGTAAATCAAACTTCGGAATGGTTTGCAAGATATGAGCCTGATAAAATTATCACTTGTTTGCAATAATAACATTTTTGGGGGCCCATAAAAAAAGTGCATGACTTTGGGCAAAACTGGACTTTTGGACTTTTATCACGTAGTGGTGTCCGCATATGGTTATATTTCTATGATTTAAAAAATTACACACAGTGTTATTGAAACTTGTTCAAAGTGATATTATAAATGCGGAATCAATTGAGCACAAGTTTTTGCAAAGTGGACACAGTTACTTACCAAATGATTCAGATTTTGCTATTATAGAATCATGTGCAAAGAAACACCAAAATATTTTTTTCCCTGACGATTGGTATGAAATTATCAAAATTAGTAAGAACAAGACCCTACTTAATGTCATCATAATGAGTCATAAAGACTACAACCATTAGAAAGTTCCATCACTAGAAGAAAAAAACTAATTCACGAATACCAATCAACTGGCTCAAGATAAAATGAATTAAGTAAGAAAGGTACCATAGCTGTTAAGGAATGATTAGTAATCGTAATAATTACTAATTAAATTACATTTTTTTAGAGTTGCACTAATGATTAAATTACGATTATATTCAGTTTCTCAAGACTTTAAATTGATTATAATTACAAATAATCTAAAAGTATTCAGGATTACTCGCAATTACTATAAAACAATCAAAAAAATGAAAAGTAATCACAAAATAAGCCGACTACTTTCATAGAGTACCTATGATCCTTTTTGATTATTTGGAAGTATTTTGCATTCATACGTACTTATGGGATGTCATTTACAAATATAGTGACGCAAATTTTTGCCCACATTAAATTCTATCAGTATTTGGTTTGAGTTATATTTTTCTTTGCCGGTATAAATTGTATAATACTTTTGTTTGTCGTTTTAAATATTGCTTAACTGCTTCTTAAATTCTTATAACGGGGTTTTCAATAAGAGCGCTACAAAAGTTTTTTTTTTAAATAAAACAAAACGAAATGAAATGAAATTCTTTATTCCTGCGAAAGTGCGTTCGATGCCATTATGTATGGAACTCGATTTCTTTTGCACGGCCACCACGGGCACGCTTGCAGAAGTCCAGACGCTGAACCCAATTTTCGACGGTTTTCAAGCATAAATCGGCCGATACTGCTGCAATTTCACGTTCGATATTCGTACGAAGTTCATCAATCGTCGCTGGCTTGTTGGCATAGACCATAGACTTGACGTAGCCCCACACGAAATAATCTAACGACGTCAAATCGCATGACCGAGGCGGCCAATCGACTGGGCCATTTCGTGAGATAACACGTTCACCAAACTTGGTTTCCAATAAATTGATTGTGGCATTCGCTGTGTGGCTTGTGGCGCCGTCCTATTAGAACCACATGTCCTCCAAGTCCATATTATATTCGGTTATCATTGAACGGTAGCGATTCGCATTCACAGTAATGTGCCGCTCTTGATCATCACGGAAGAAGGCCCAATGACACCGCCGGCCCATAAACCGCACCAAACCGTAATTTTTTCGGGATGCAATGACGACTCATGGATTACGTGTGGATTGCTGTCTGACCAATAACGCATATTTTGCTTGTTGACGAAGCCATTCAGCCGGAAATTAGCCTCGTCGCTGAAGATGATTTTCCGATGAAAATCCGAATCATTTCCAAGTTGTTGCTCAGCCCAATTAACGAACATATGACGCTTATGGTGGTCAAGCGGCTTCAGTTCTTGCGTCAATTTGATCATGTAAGGATTTAGGCCAATATCTTTGCGCAAAATTCGCCACAACGACGACACAGAGATGCCCAACGCTTGAGAACGACGTGTGAGAGACACTTTTGGGCTTTCTTGAACTGAAGCCTCAGCGGCAGCAATATTCTCGACACTACGGGCACTTTATTGTCTCATTGAACATTTGTACTGTGCCTGTGGATTCAAATTTTTCCACTAGACGCTCAATTGTTGATCTGGTTGGATGATTATGACGACCATAAATTGGACGTAGCGCTCTTAAAGTTGAGGCCACTGACTCCAAATTTCGGTAGTAAATTTTAATAATTTCGACTCGTTGTTGGCTCGTATATCTTTCCATGATGAAATGGCAAACCTTACTGAAGAGAAATGTCAAAAGAGCGGGGAAAAATATGGCGTCGTTTGCTGTCCCTATCGATTTACTTTTGTAGCGTCTCTGTTGAAAAACCCTTTATATATAAAAGAAAATTTTAAATTTAACTTTAATAATTTAAATATCGGATGTTGACTTTTTCTTATTTAAAACAAAATCAAATACCATGAAAACAATAAAAGAAGGAACATATTTTTTTTTGATAAAAGGGAGTTAACACCTTCTTCCACCATGGGCTTCAATTGTATAATACTTTTGTTTGCCGGTTTTAATATTGGTAAGCTGATAGCGTTCTTCTTAATTTCCTATAAATATATGCAGTTGAAATCAAATGCTTGTGGAATTCATTATACATACACCTTTTTGACATTGTGAATGACTGGACAAGGTGATGACTAGGCAAACAGCGGCTAATTTCAGTCGGCTGAACCGACTTAAACAAACCCTGACCCGAAGTCATCCATTGAGACCGAGTTCTATTGAACATTGGCAAATGTGCCAATATTCAATATCGGATTGAATATTCAATTTCGATCCTAAGAGATTATGGGGAGCTATCGTGACTACCAGCTACCAACATTCAAAACCGAAACCGGTTAATTCCGGCCGATTAACCGTATGCCGGTTTTTGAAAAATTGCTATTTTCGAAGAACCGGTTTCACCGGCTACTTCAAGTCGATAAACCGGTTTTTTCGGTTTTTACACAAATGATATAACAACGCAGAATTACAAAGCTAAATCCTTTTTCTTAGCTCATTATGGTTACTGACCCCATCAGACAGACACAAAAGGCTTTGCCAACGAATTATTTCGCCGATAATTTGCTGAAATTATTTGTCCAATGGCATTGGAAGTCATATCTGCCAATTCCGATTTAGGTGTAAGTTCCGGAACTAATGACAACACAGGTAGTATGTTAGCAGAAATGCGTAAAACAATAAACATTATTCACAATCCAAAAAGAAGTACCAAATGTCCAAAGGAATATTTATTCGACGATGATTTTACCTAAATGGGTAAGTCAAATATTAGAACAGATAGGTTTAATAAAATAAATACATTAATAAAGGGTGGGCCATGTAAAATTTGGAATTTGAAACAAACCGTTATTTCGAAGCAGAAGGCCAGTTTGACATTTATGAACACTGAAAGAAAAACCTTCATACCATTAATGAATTCTTACATTGCACCAATGAAAAGTGTCATTGTTTTTGAGCCAATTTCGGGCTTCATTAATGCTATGAACAATGTTACATTAAACGAAAATTGTTTCATAGACCTGACATTAATGTAAACTTTCTAACCGGAATGGAACATTATCATTGTATTAAAGAAAAATGTTACGTTGATATTATAAACCGTTTCATTGACGTAATGAAATATAGTCATTGATTTTATGATAATGCTATGAACATGTTTCATTAATGCTATGAGCATGTTTCAGTAATGTAATGATCATGTTTCATTGATGGTACGAACATGTTTCATTGAAGGCCTGAATATGTTTCATTGATTATATGAACATATTTCATTGATGGTATAACACGTTTCATTGATGGTATGAACAAGTTTCATTGTTGGTATGAATAGGTTTCATTGATAGTATGAACAGGTTTCATTGATGGTATGAGCCGGCTTCATTCATGGAATGAATATGTTTCATTGAGGGTATAAGACAGTTTCCATAACTAAATGCAATTTTAACTTTTGCCACACAATCATGTAGAATGTTTGGAATAAAAGCACCCCCGCGCCATTAAAAAAAACGAAAATCTAGCAAAATAGGGGGATTTCAAAAACCAATTTTTTTGTCGACCGGACCTATGGGGTCCATGGGGTCCAAAAATGGTCAGAAAAAATGTGGGGGGGGGGGTGGTTGAACACAGGATTCTAAGCAAAAAATATAAAATGCAAAAGTTAGAGGGAATCCCTATTCTACGTGTTATGGGCCTCTAAAGTTCGTGCTTTTTGTGACCAATTTTTGACGTGGAATACGTCTTACCTTACGGTATGAGGAGTCATGTCAGGTTTTTATTGTTGTAATCTTTATTTCATTGAATTTGAGGAAACGGCTAGATGAATTTTTTTAAAATTTTTTTTGTAGGTAAATGAAGATGTTATCTTTCGTTTGATATACATTTCATATTGGTTGATATATTTCTAGTATTTTAATTTCTCAACTGAAAATTGTTTAAACACATACACTCAAACATATTTGTGGTGTTTGGTTGAGTGTTTTTGGTTGCTCAACATTGCTTAGGAACATGTATCTAGTAAAAAGTGAAACGAACAGCAAGCTAATGTTGCTTGGCAACATGTATCTAGTAAAAAGTGAAACAAACAGTAAGCTAACGTAATAAAGCTTTTTTTGCGAAAGCTTCAATAAAGCTGTTGTAACATTAATTTTGAATTGTAAAGCTTAAAGCTTTCACACAACGCTCGAATGCTAATGCGAAGACTCGATAAGGTAAACCTTTTTTAATATTAGGGCGGCCCTCTCAACATTCGCAGAACTTATTTCAATAAAAATATTAATTAAAATACATAAATTAAATTAAGTTTAAAAAAATTGAACATAATATTTTTTTTTTAAACGGACTTGAATCAAATGCCGTTGGTAAATATAAAAATTACAGCAGACAGTTGTCCGAGGCCTTCGGCCACGGACTGTCCCTGCAGGCTGTGTCAGAGACACGGCCATTAAGTTTAACGTAGAATACGCCATCCGATAAGACAGAAAACATATATAACAATAAATGATAAATAATATAAGCAAATGAATTTATTGTTATATATGTGTTCTGTCTTATCGGATGGCGTATTCTACGTTAAACTTAATGGCCGTGTCTCTGACACAGCCTGCAGGGACAGTCCGTGGCCGAAGGCCTCGGACAACTGTCTGCTGTAATTTTTTTTCGACGATTATTAGGTTTTCAGGGACGGGGCCAGGTAGAGGAATATCAGTGTTGCAAATTTTGGATTTCAGAATTTTCTGATTTTTGGGAAATTTTTTGGATCTTGTGGGTTCCAATAGGTCGGGCCGACAAAAAAAATTTTGGTTTTTGAAATCCCCTTATTTTGCTCGATTTTCGGTTTATTTTAAATGGCGAGGCATTCTGTATTTCAGCCTTTTATTTTTTTCTTATTTATTCTTTATCTCATACTGGCACTCATATATTGTGCCACAGGTACTGTACATACATACATAAATACATACATTTATACAAATCGTACCTACATATGTACATATTATCCTTTTACCAAATTAATGAATCGTTCATAATTAATGAAATGGTACATTATATTAAAGAAATATGTTTCATTATTGCTTTTTTAGAAAAAATATTTTAAAATTCAGTAAAATGAGTGTAATGTAAAGGATGGCCTATTTAATAGATTCTACTTTACAATGTGCATAAAATGTCTGCAATTTTTCTCTATAGTCTCCCTCCCATATTTACATGAAAAACATATTTCATTCCATCAATGTAAAAGGTTAATGACGGTCCACAAATTCAAAAACTGCAGCAATAAAGGAGTTCATTGAAGTAATGTTACATTTCATAGCATAGCATCAAAGAAACTTTTCATTGCATCAATGTAAAACCATTAATGTAACCCATTTATTGATGGTATGAAGCGCTTTTCTTTCAGTGAAGTGACAGATTAGTAGAGGTTAGAAATTTACTTATTGGGTCGGTTTACGGTTGACAAAAATTGGGATATATTAAAAACTTTCTTCAAAAGTTCTGAGTCATCAACTCAAACTGTAAGAAATCTACGAAATAAATTCGATACAATTAAAGTGGCATCAACACAATTTGTGGATCAATTCCAGGGCGATCAGTGGAAAATATTTCCAGTGTAGCTGAAAGTGTGCTCGAAAAGCTATCAACATCAACTCGCCACCGTTCGCAGAAAGTGATAATTTCTTGGACTTATTTGCGCAGAATTTTCAAAAAGCCCTCGGCATGAAGGCATTTGAAGTCCAATTAGTCCATCATCTGACCATCCGATGCGTTTTCGCTTCCCTTAATTGACTGAAGATCGCTTGGCTGAAGATGGTTAGTTTTTTTCCCCATTTTTCTTCGAAAATGCCATGCTCAGCGATTTTTTGTTCCTAGAAGTTCATAAAGATGACATCGACGACGTATGGTTTCAACAGGATGGCGCTACGTGACACACTGCCAACGCTCTAATCACTCGCATAGTCATTGGCCGCCTCGCAGCTGCGATTTGAACCCGTTAGACTATTATCTCTGAAGCGCCGTAAAACCTAAGTGTTACGCAAATAATCCCGAGTCGATTGAGGCCTTGAAACACGAAATACAGGTCTAAACAATCGAAAGTGTATTGAAAATTGGATTGATGGAATGAGGTACTGTGTTAAAGCGAAATTAAGTTCCAAATTTTACACGGCCTACACTTTAGTTTTCCGTTTTTTCATTTTCTCGGGATACACCCATGTACGCCAGTAGGTCGGCCAGCTGTGACATTTTGTCATTTTTATGTCATCTTTACAATCTTTTCTCGAAATCCATCATCGCGTAGAGCCAAACCATATCACATTTTGCGAATTTAGATGTGGAAAATATCAATACATTCCTATGCAGCTTGAAACAACTGAGATAAGGTCACAATGAGCCAGCACAGTATAACGATTGAAATTAGCTGATCTTTTAAAAATATAAATTTGATTTTGATTTCATTTGCAAACAATAACAAATTGCTTTCTCTAACATTAAAAGCTTATCAGTGTTTCAATTCATAGAAGTCAGATTGTAGCTTCTTCATACGCTGATTTTTGGTTTTTCTATCAGTTAAGAGATTCATTTCATGTAATTAGTACCCATATTAATCTTAGCGCAGTGGAAAGAAATAAATTCAAAATGTTCGCCGGCATCGTAACATGTTCGATACTTATTATCGTTCTACTAAACGCCACTTGTCGTGCATCACCAATAGCGAGTTCTGTGTTAAATGACCGTCAATCGAAGTCTAACGAAATCCTGAGATACATGAACGCAACAGTGGATCCCTGCGAGGACTTCTATGAATTCACCTGCGGCAATTATGCCACGTATCATTCCGCTTTAAAAGAGGGTCAAATTTTGATCCTAATGTTGCGTGAAATGCATTCGTCTTTAGATGAAAAGATTACACAAATTTTGCTAACCAATGAGGAGTCCGAGTCCGACATAGATAAGAAGGTAAAACGGGTGTACAGATCATGTCTAGATTTACCGGAATTGCTGCAAAAACATCCGGACACATACAAAAAGCTCACAGACGAAATTGGGCAAATGCCTGCACTGGTTGGTGAGGAATGGCGAGAGGATGAATTTGATTGGCTGCGAGCTGTTGCAGGAATTAAGCACAGATATGGCTTGAATCAAATTCTCGATTGCATGATCACGGCTGATTTTACAAATAACTCCCTGAATGGTTTGTACATCGGGGAATCAGAATTGAAATTCCAATCAACGGCCATTTACGTCGAAAAGGAATATGAATCCATTATCGAGACGTACAAGAATGAGGTGGCTGCACATTTAAATGCATACTTGGGGTTGGAAGAAGATTTAGCTGACCAGACTGCTGAAGAAATCGTAAACTTTGAAATTTCCCTAGCCAAAGGAATGCCAGACAACCGCATTGTTAATCATCTGGACGAGATATATACTCCAACATCTATACAGGAATTGCAGGAGAAATACATGCCCGACTGGAATGGCACTGAGCAAATTTTAATGACATTCGGCTCCATTCCACCCTTCCGGATGTACATTAATGAAGTTTATCAGCAGCATCTTTTAACGCTTCTAAAGCGGACTCCCAAAAGGATAGTGGCTAATTACTTGCATTACAATTTCCTTAAAAGCTTCTTTATAGATTTTCCAAAACGGAGCAATGGCAAGAAAGCGCAGTCTCTCTGCTTAGTGGTTTTGCAAAAACATTTCTCCAAGATCTTCGACAATATGGTATATCGCCAGTACAACTTAAAGGAGACGGAACAAGGCCTCAATGATATGTGGCAAAATATCAAATCGGCTTTCGGAGATACTTTGGAATCCGAACGCCTGAAATGGCTACACGAAGAAACCAGAAAATCTGCCATGGACAAGTTAAATGCCATGCAATTTGAAATAATGTCCTACGACAATTATGATTTCGACAAGGATCTAGCCAGTCTCAAAGTGGATGAAGGAAACTTTTTAAATAACCTTAAGGCAATACTCGCCAAAAAGGGCGACAAAGCCAGAGCCCTAATAAATGAACCACCTCAACAGCTGGATTATTCCCACATTACATCGCAATCGCCCGTTTATATGACAACTATGAATACAATACAAATTCCGGTTTACTTCTTGCAGCCCTACTATGTGTGGTCCAAGTCCTTTCCGAATGCCTACAATTTTGCTGCTCTCGGTTCGGCCTTAGCCCATGAACTGATGCATGGTTTTGATGATAATGGCCGTGACTTTGATGCTCATGGCAACGTCCATAGTTGGTGGGATGAAGCGTCCTCACTGAAGTTCATGGAGCGTACCAAATGTTTTACTAACCAGTACAAACAATACATATTTGGTGGACGAAAGTTGCCGGAGATAGCCCTGCAAAGGGAGAATATTGCCGATAATAGTGGGGTGCGTTTGGCCTATGAGGCCTACCTAAAATGGTACAATAATGCCCTGGATTCGAAGTCAATCTCTGATTTAGAATCTTTCCCTGGTTTGAATTACACCCATAAACAGTTGTTTTTCATTAGTCACAGTCATATGTGGTGCAGTGATACCCATCCAATTTACATGGCCCGTCGGGCCGATGATCTGCATACACCAGAAAAATTCCGTATAATTGGATCTCTATCGAATTTCGAAGAATTTTCCAAAGAATTCCATTGTCCCCAGGGTAGTGGAATGAATCCTGAAAAAAAATGTGAAATTTTTTAAATTGTAGTATGAAATTTATAATTTTATTATGTCTTAATTAAAAACTATTAAATTTTTCACAATTTTCTGTATAAGAAGAAGAAAAATTATTTATTTGAAAAATAAATTCACAGCTTCCTTGATGCAATCCAGAATCGAATAACACTGTGCAACAAAATGAAACTTGAAATGAAAATAACAGTGTTGAGACAAAGGATTCTGATAGAGGGGATAAACAAAATAGAAAATTTACGTCATTTTAAACATTTTGTTGAATTTTATTTGAGTTTAGTTTTTTTTTAGAAATGTTTGAAAATCTAGTTTATCTCTTAACTGTTAAAAAATATTGAAAAAATCCAAAAATTAATTTTCTTGAATTTTATTTCAGTTTAGTGTTTTTTGTAGAAATGTTTGAAGATCCAGTTTATCTTTTGGCTGTTAAAAAATATTGAAAAAATCCAAATTGTAGTCATTTTCTTGAGTTTTATTTGAGTTTAGTTTTTTTTTTTAGAAATGTTTGAAGATCCAGTTTATCAGTGTAAAAATATATTTAAAAACTCCAAATTGTAGAAATTTGTGTTATTTTGAGTGATCGACTGGGCGACCATATGCACTTTGTTTAAAAATCATTGTTTTGTGGAGTCTGGCCAAGATTGAACGACTCTGACTCGAACTTCGACTCTACCAATTTGAAAATCCGATTCCGACTCAAGCATTTTGAAAATGCACGACTTCACTCCGGCTCCAATATTAAATAAAACCATTTTCTAAATTATAATTATACCCTCACTCAGAGGCATGTGCGTGAAGATAAATTCGTATTTAAAATATCAAAAACAAAAACCAATTTATTTTGCAGGGCTCTGTAATAGAACTAACTGAGCTCTGTTAAACACTGTATTTTAAAAATAAAAATACCAGTGCAGGCATTTGCCCAAAAATAAAAAAAATAAAATCAGCAATTTATTGATATATTTCAACTAAAAAATCAATGCAGAAATTTAAATACAGTAATTAATAAAAACACACTCCAAGCTAAATATATTTGCTGCACAAACTAATATATACGCAACCAAATCCCAAATATTGGTATTTAAATATGTCAAATATAATGGGGCTATTAAGTCAAAATATTATCATATGAAGAATTCTCCACAAACCAACATATGCCGGTCGATAGCCCTTAAGAAGTGTATTCGAAATATAAAATCACATAAGGTGTCAGAGGACACCCTTTTGGAAGTACCTTTCGCTATATAATATGTACTAGTTAGTTCCAACTCGCCAAAGGCGCCCGTTGAATGATACGATTAGTTAAATGGATTTTGAAGAAATATACTTTTTGTAAAATGATACACTTTTTTTAAGAAATTTTGGAACGAAGTTCCTTATCGCACGTTGCGGGCTAAATGAAAAAATTTTAAACAACTTTTTTTTAACTACTTTATTACAACCTATTATTATCAACTATATTGGGTACTTTTGCTTTGGTTTGGTTTAAAGGGAAGTTTTCTAGGTGGCGCTTGTTTATTACATATTGTAGTTTTGAACCCAATAACAAGTAAATTTAGAAAAGCCAAAGCGCAAGACTGGCAAATCAATGAAGTACAACCCTGAGCATGGAATTAAATTTAGCAGCACACTTACTCTTACACTCATACTTTTGGTTTGTGTCTAGACTAACATAAACATTTTGGTAAATGGGAAATTTTCTAGGTGGAGCCTGTTTATTGCATATTGTAGTTTGAACCGAATTAAAAGTAAATTTAGAAAAGCGAAAGTGAAAGAAGTTTAAACAAATAACATTTTCTTAAATAAGTGCGTTTTCTTAAAAAAAGTAAATTTTCTCAAAACTATTCATATTCTTAACAAAGCACTTTTACGTAAGAAAATACCTTATCTTAAAGAAGTACCTTTGCTTACAAAAGTAAATTTTCTTACAAAAATACTAGTACACAATATAGCGAAAGGAACTCCGTTCCAACCGTCTGTCCCCTGACACCTCATGTAATTGGAACGAAGTTCCTTGTCGCACGTTGCGGGATGGGGGCCAAATGAAAAAATGTTCAACAACTTTTTTAAACTACTTTATTACAACCCATTATTATCAACTATATTGGGTACTTTTGCTTTGGTTTGGTTTAAAGGGATGTTGCCTAGGTGGGGCCTCTTTATTACATATTGTAGTTTTGAACCCAATAAAAAGTAAATTTAGAAAAGCCAAAGCGTAAGACTGGCAAATCAATGAAGTACAACCCTGAGCATGGAATTAAATTTGGCAGAACACTTACTCTTACACTCATACTTTTGGTTTGTGTCTAGACTAACATAAACATTCTGTTTAATGGGAAATTTTCTAGGTGGAGCCTGTTTATTGCATATTGTAGTTTTGAACCCAATAAAAAGTAAATTTAGAAAAGCCAAAGCGCAAGACTGGAAAATCCATGAAGTACAACCATAGATAAAGGAAATAAGTAGATATCGCACAGGCGTTTTCAAGAACTACCACTAGGTGCTGTGTTGTCGTTTTTTAACTCTTATTGAAGTTTCTCATAACTTTCACTGACGTTTATTCAACACTATGGGAAATTTGATACATAAAAAAAAGTATAATTTTCCAGATTGTGCTTTTCTAACTAACTTTACTTAATTTTTTTATGTCGTGTTCCCAAATTTCAAGTTCAAATTTTGTTATTTTGATTATGTGTCTTTTTGTTTACTGCTATTGTTGGTGTTCATTTCTGTTGAATTTGAGAGCAACGGACCACAAAACAAAAACAAAATCCCTGTTGATGTTACCTACCACAACTATTGTTATCACCTGTTCACATTGTAATTGTTGCATTCAGCTTCATCTAGAAAATATCCCATTGAACAAGAAATTTCCCGCCGCATGCGCAATATCTAGTTAATTCCTTTATCTATGGTACCACCCTGAGCATGGAATTACATTGGCAGCACACTTACTCTTCCACTCATACTTTTAGTACGGTTTGTGTCTAGACTAACATATGGGCATATTTCTTGTTTCATGGGAAATTTTCTAGGTGGAGCCTGTTTATTACATATTGTAATTTGAACCGAATAAAAAGTAAATTTAGGAAAACCAAGGTGAAAGAAGTTTACAAAAAAAAAATTTCTTAAACAAATGCGTTTTCTTAAAAAGTAGATTTTCTCAAAAAAAGACCTAGTCATATTCTTAAATAGAATATCTTTCCTTAACTAAATACCTTATCTTAAAGAAGTGTCTTTGCTTAAAAAAGTAAATTTTCTTACACAAAGTACATTTTCTTAAGAAAAGGAATTTTTTAAATAAGTACCTTTTCTTAAAAAAGTACATTATCTTACAACTAATTTCCTTGTCTTAAAAAACTAAGTTTTCTTTAAAGAATACCTTTTTTGTGAAACAAAATAACTTTTCTTGAGATAAGTACCTACTCTTAAAATTGTACTTGTTCTTTCGTAACAAAAAGCTTTTCTTCAAAAAAAAAACCTTCTCTAACAAAAAATACATTTTCTTACAAAGATCCGTGTTCTTAAAAGTACCCGTTCTTAAAAACAAAATAATATCTTTTCTTGACATAAGTAGCCTTCCTGAAAATAAGTAAATATTCTTAAAAAAACAACCTTATCCTAAAAAGAGTACCACTTCTTTAAAAATTACCTGTTTTTAAAAAAAGTATTTCTTTGTAAAAAAATTCATACTCTTAGGCTTTTTCTTACACAAAAACATTAGCTTTTAATAAAAGAAACACCTCACATTAAAGAAAGGACCTTATCGGGAAAATATAAAACATGTTCTTACAAAAGGGACCAAACAATATACTTTTTTTAAAAAAAATACATTCAATAAATACAAATTTTCTTAAAAAAGTTTATCATTTTACAAAAAGTATCTTTTCTTAAAGATCAATTTAAATTACAGTATTTTTCAACAGGCGTCTTAGGCGTGTTGGAACTAACTAGTACATAATATATAGCGAAACGAACTTCGTTCCAACCGGGTGTCCCCTGACACCTCATGTAATTTTGTTGTACTTTTTTTTATAAAAGGTATATTTTTAGGTTCTTTTTGTAAGAATATGTATTATATTTTTCCGTAAAGGTCCCTTTTTAAAGAGAGATACTTCTTTCATTAAAAGGTAATGTTTTTTTAATGGAAGGTACTATTTTTAAGAAGAAGTACTTTTTGTAAGAAAAAGCTATAAGAGTATAATTTTTTTAACAAAAAAGTACTTTTTTAAGAACTGATACTTTTAAAAAAGTGGTACTCTTTTAAGAAAAGGTTATTTTTTACGAAAATGTACTTATTTTCAGAAAGGCTACTTTTCTCAAGAAAACATAAGAAATGATATTACTTTACTTTTAAGAAAAGGAACTTTTAAGAAAAGGAATTTTTCTAAGAAAATTTATTTTTTAAGAGAAGGTATTATTTTGAAGAAACGGTTTCATTTTCAGAAATGGGAATTATTGTAGAATTTGTCCTTTTTTTCAAGAATAGGTACATTTTTAACAGTAAGTACTTATCGCAAGGAAAGTTATATTGTTTCGCAAAAAGGTGCTCTTTAAAGAAAATATAATTTTTTAAGAAAAGGCAATTTGTTGTAAGAAAATTTACATGTTTTACAAAATGTACTTAATTAAAACAATATACTTTTTTTAAGAAAAGGTACTTTTTTTATAAAAATTATTTTTTTTTAAGCAAAGGTATTTTCATAAGGTAAGACATTTGTTTAAGAAAAGGTACTTTTTATTGGGTTCAAAACTACAAATTATACTAAATATTGATTACAGGCAAAAGTAAAGTAAAAAAGTAAATAATATAATATAGTTGATAATACTGGGTTGTAGCATAATACTGTTTAAAAAAAAGTTGTTTAATTTTTCTCCATTGCGGTAAGGAACTTGGTTGCAAAATCTAGAATTTCCCAAAGACCTTCGGAAATTCAGAATGTGAAATTTTCTGTGTGAGATCCCTGAGCAAGATATGGGACCACTGTATTCAAACGAAGAATTCTCCAAGAACCAAATATGTGCAGGTGGGCAGTGCTTGGTACATCCTTTCAAAATATGCCTCCCACATATTTCAGAATACATTCAGAACAGAAAATTCTTGATTTTGTATTTCAGTTTTTCGAAATGAAAACAGTTTTTCGCCCACTGTGCCCAAACGAAGAATTCTTAAGGTACGAAACATATACCTGATGATAATTCGTAAAGAGTGTCTTCGAAATATAAAATCGAGAATTTTCCAAGGACTTTCAGAAAATCTGAATTTGAAATTTTCTTTGTGATGTCCTTGTGCAATATTTGGGCCCACTGTGTTCAAACGAAGAATTCCCGAAGAATCAGATATGTGCAGTTTGGTAGTGCTTGACACATCCTTTCAGACTGTGCGACCCACATCTTTTAGAAGCCATTTAGAACCGAAAATTCTGCACTTTGTATATCATATACGAAAACAGTTGTTCGCCCACTGTGCCCAAAAGAAGAATTCTCCTCGAAAGAAATATATGCCAGTCGATAGTCCTTTAAAAAATTAAATATAAAACCCAGAGTTTCCCAAGGACCTTTAGAAATTCAGAATTAGAAATTTTCTATGTGATTTCCCTGTGCAAGATTTAGGCCCACTGTGTTCGAACGAAGAATTCCCCAAGAACAAAATATATGTAGTTGGGTAGTGCTTCTTATATTTGATTCTTGGAGAATTCTTTGTTTCTGAATGTCCTTGTGAAAGTCTAGATTTCATAGTTCTAAAACACCCCTTAAGCACTATCGGCTGGCATATGCTTGGTTCGTGCAGAATTCTTAGTTTGGGGCACAGTGGGCGGAAAACTGTTTCCGCTGGGTTTCCGCTACGATGTGCTGACTAAAAATTTCATGAACGTTTTTCGAAACTTTTGTGTATATCGACTTGATGTATTGTAAGTGATAGCATTGAAGAGGAGTATTGGAGTTTGAATTAAAAACGAATCTGACTGAAAATGCGAATATTTACAACCATGTTTTTCTTTCGTATTGTACCTTTCATTTATTTTATTTTTCATTTTACTCCCTTGCAAATAAACTGTTGAACTATTAAGACGTAGTATGTGTTTCTTTCTGCGGATGAAATAAACGACAGAGGATTGGTTGGTTGAAAAGGCTGCAAGACAGCACGTTGTCTAGCACACTTAGGCTAAATAAGCCCATTGTGATACCTGCAGTTTCCTCCATAGCAACTATTGACTAGTCGTCCAGCCAATTTGCCATTTCAATAAATTTGTCACCTACAGGGATATCCTGTAGGGCTACGGGTCTAACTAGATGCGTTCCGAATATCCTACTTCTCAGTCCTGCCAGAGCAGGGCAATCCAAGAGAAGGTGTTTCGTCGTTTCCTCGTCTTCTTCTATGTAGCATCTACAGAGAGTAGAGTTTCTATGTCCCAATCTTAGGGTGTGTTTTCGTACAAGACAATGTCCCGTAAGAGTTCCTATCATTGTGGATAACCAGCCTCTCGGCAAGTTAAGTAGTTGCCTAGTCCTCTTCCTGTCCACCTGTGGCCAGAGGACCCTGGGTTCTTTGCAAGTTGAAGTAAGTTTCCACTTGTCCTGGAACATATTATCAGGCCACTGCCTGATCTGCAAACGGCAGGTAGAGATTGGCATACTAACACTTTCTTTTGCCGGAAGAACCTGTGCCGTAGTGCCCTGTCTAGCTAACGCATCCGCTACGCAATTGCCTGGAATGTCGCTGTGTCCCGGTACCCAGATGAGGCTGATGTCAAAATACTCTGCCATAACCCTAAGTGATGAGTGGCATTCTTTCACCGTCAGGGACGTAGCAAAAATGGCTTCCAGGGTTTTTATAGCTGCCTGGCTGTCTGTGTAGATATATATTCTCCGGAGGGTTGTGACACTACTTTTCAGTAGTTCAGCAACCTCCAGT
This sequence comes from Phaonia tiefii, assembly GCA_963931995.1. Classification (NCBI taxonomy): domain Eukaryota; kingdom Metazoa; phylum Arthropoda; class Insecta; order Diptera; family Muscidae; genus Phaonia; species Phaonia tiefii. The sequence goes on from OZ008367.1 coordinate 67,072,890, forward strand.
ATGGCGGTTATTTCCGCCTGAAATACACTACAGTGATCAGGCAACTTGAAGGAGATATTTACATTTAGGTCCGGTGAATGGACCCCATAGCTTACTTGCTCGTCCAACTTTGATCCATCCGTGAAAAATCTGATACTACTGGTATCCCCTTCCAGTGACTTTTCCCAGGTATTCCTGTTCGGAATAGAAGTCCTAAGATTTGTCGCTGGTAGAAGGTGGGGGATACAGTAGTCCGTTTTTACGGGAATAGAGTTGATCCGGTGTAGTAATTCAGCGTGTCCGGAATGCCCCGATATCAAAACGCTACAATCTCTGATTCTCACCAGGGATGTAGCGGCTGCCGATTCGGCCATGATATCAGGACTACAGATGTTCAGGCTAGCACTAAGTGCAGTACCTGACGTCGTGTCCATTGCCGCACTAACGCTAATCAGTGCTGATCTTTGCATTTTCATCAAGGAATTCAGAATATATTTCTTTCGGAGGGATCTCCACCAAACTACGATATCATAGAAAAGTATTGGTCTGACTACTGCAGTATAAATCCACATGGTGATCTTAGGAGACAGTCCCCAGCGCTTTCCTATCGCCCCTTTATGACAGTAAAGAGCAACATACGCCTTTTCACCCTCTCCTCCACATTCGGTTTCCAAGACAGTTTTCTGTCGAGAATTATGCCCAGATACTTGACCTTTTCCGTCAACTGTAATTGCACCCCATTATCTGACGGCAGTTCAAATGCGGGAATTTTATATTTTCGAGAGAACAAGATAAGCTCGGTTTTAAGTGGGTTAAGTGATAGTCCGTTGTTAGCGGTCCAGTTCGAAATTAGACTAAATAGGCTGGTTGTACAAATGCTAAGTAAATTGAGGTTTATACCCGTACAGATGATAGCAATATCATCGGCATAGGCAAAGACATGGCATTCGGCCCTGTCCAATTCAGGAAGCAGTTCATTAACAGAAGTTAACCATAATAGTGGAGACAGATCTCCCCCTGCGTTGTCCCCCTTTTAACGTTCCTAGCAATTGTAACACCACCCAATTCAGCTTTGACGGATTTATCCGTCAGAAGCTTCCCAATTAGGGGTGTCACTAAGCTGTCGACTCCTAGATTCTGTAACGATCTAAGAATCGCCGAAGGTTGAATGTTATTGAAGGCTCCCTCGATGTCCAGGAAGGTCCCTAGAGCGAAGACCTTATTCTCAAGAGAGTTCTCTATTATGCTGACTATAGAGTGGAGAGCCGTGTCAAATGACCTGCCCTTGATATAGGCATGCTGAGAACTCGATAGTAGATTAAGTATGAAACAATATATGAGGCCTTTACCATGTCTCACTAACTACAATAACATCCAACTTTCCGCCTTCAAACAAGTTTCTTATTTCGTGTATTTTTGTGGAATTATTGCTAAAATTGACAAAACTAAAATTTGTTTTCACTTACGTAGTCAGGGGAAAGCACATGCAAAATAGCTCGATAACCATAAAAGTAAAAATAGACTTACACACATATTTTTTGTAGGGTTCTACTAGCGCCACAAAGGTATCATAAAAATTCAAATTTTAACAAAATTCAATGTTTGACAACGATTCATACTTTTCTGACGTCGCCAAATTTTGGGCTCTCAGTTCCTGTGGGGTCAGTGAATTCCCAGTTTCTTAATCATGATGACACAATACCTCTGCTATATCTATGTGAACCAAATATCTAAATATCTATATCATCTTGATCGGGCAAGCCGTTTACAAAAGATTGAATTATTTCCAGTTTTCTTTTGGGAAATCCCCCACCGCACAGTGGTCGCTCCCATAGGACAAAAACAAAAAATTCAAAGTCAAAAATTTGTCAGCAAATGTGGCAATACTCTCTCAAATTAGAACAAAGTTTTACATCGTATAGTTGTTTTTGTTTTATTCATGCTGTACTCTTTCAGAATTGGTTCAAAAGAGAGATCAAGTTAATAGTTGGTTGCTTGGAGTAACAACAGGTGAAAATAAAGTGCAGGTTTAAAAATATTAAAATCATAAAAAACAATTCTGTGTTGAAATAAATCAATATGAGTATTGTTATAGAAGGTATTAACTTTATTTTAACGCAATTTTAAGGTCATTAGGAAGTTGTGTTTTTTTGTTTTAAATAATATTTGTCCAGTGCCATTATTTGTGTTTACTCGTCTTAATAGTTAAATTTTAGGTAAAGTTTTAGTTGTGTTCCCCCCCGCGCCCTTCATTCGGGGTTTTTTCATACTAATTGTTAACAAATAAAGTTTCTCAACTGTTAATATCAGCCGCCACCAAGTGCCGCTCTTTGTGTTATCTCCCAAAGACCAAATCGGTATCGTTGCTTTTGCGACAGCTATCTAATGTGTAATTGTAATTTTTTTTTGTGGTGTTATTGTTTTGTTTATTTTTTTTTTGTGTTTCAGTGTTGTTGTTATGCATGTAATGAAATGTGTTTGCTGTTTTCTTTTTCGTGGCTTTTTAATATTTTTACTTTCCAAATTTCATTCAAGGCAAATCATATGTATGCGAATTTTCGCGCACATTCGTTTTTGATATTTGGTGCTTAGAAGTCGGTTCAAATGTTTATAAAGCTGGAAAAGTTTTTGATGTCTTGAAAAACCATATTGAAAATGAAGGCTACACATTTAATGCAAGCCAATTAGAAAAATGCCTGAATTGCAATTGCAAAAAAATTTCGGAGTTATGGCAAAAATGCAAACGTACAAAATTAAAAGTTCTACAAAAATATTCCGATTGGCTTGCACAAAAAGAAACGATTTTACTAAACCCACAAGCATCTACGTCGAATCAAGATCGAGGACGTCCTAGAGTACGTTTCACAGAGTGTTCCAGCAGAACCAAGCGAAGACGAATAGCAGAACTAGCAGAAATTGATGTGTCTGCCGCTGATGATTTGCGTTTTGCTACACTACAAACGAAACCCTCGATTTTGCCGGTAAATGTTAATGAAGTAATATCGATTATAACGGAAGCAAGTTTAACAAAACATCAATATTTGTTAATAAGAAACTTTATAAACAGTAAAATTGATGTTAATCTTTTGCCAAGCTACGATAGCATTTTGAAAGCAAAAAAGAAAAGCTACCCAGACCAAATAACTATAAGTGAATCTCACGCTGAAGTTGAATTGCAGAGTCTATTGAATCATACCGCTGCGCGAATACTAGAGCTACAGAGTGATGTAATAAATGAAGTTTTGGATGACTCTGTAAACGGCCTTACTTTAATAGGAAAATGGGGTTTTGATGGCAGTTCGGGACAAAGCGAGTACAAACAGACAGTTCAAAATAATGATTTGGATGATAGCCACTTATTTGTCACGTCATATGTTCCACTTCAACTTGTTACGAAACCGGATGAAGCTCATAACACCAAAATAATTTGGAAAAATCCTCGCCCATCTTCTACCCGCTACTGCCGCCCAATTAGGTTTCAATTTAAAAAAGAGTCCGTTCAAGTGTCCATCGATGAAGAAAAGTATTTCAAGGAGAAAATTGCTAATTTAATTCCAACCAAGTTCACTACAGATCAGAAAACGATATATATTGCACATATTCTGCAACTGACAATGGTGGATGGTAAAGTTTGTAATGCTTTAACTCAGACTTCATCCGCAAAATGTTACATATGTAATGCGAAACCTACAGAAATGAACAATATTGAACAATGTTTACAAAAAGAAGTTAAAAAAGATCACTATGAATTTCGATTGTCGCCTTTACACGCATACATTAGATTTTTTGAATATTTTCTTCATGTATCGTATAGACTTGAACTCAAACAATGGCAAATTAGGTCCTCAGAAGGAAAAGCTCAACTTCTCAAAACGAAACAGAATATTCAGTTACAATTTCGAGAAAAAATGGGACTAATAGTCGACAAACCAAAAACTGGTGGGAGTGGGTCTTCTAATGATGGAAATACGGCAAGAGATTTTTTCAATAACGCTAGCTTGTCCGCTCAAATAACTGGTCTTGATAAAGATGTAATTGAGAAATGTGCCACATTATTGCAAGCTCTGTCTTCAGGGTATAAAATTAATGTAGAAAAATTTAGAGAATATGCGCTAGATACCGCTAAGGACCTAACACAGAAGTATTCATGGTACTACCTTCCACCTTCAGTCCACAAAATTTTAATTCACGCTCCTGATGTTATTGAACATGCACTGGTATCGATTGGAGAGCTCTCTGAAGAAGCAGCTGAGTCTAGGAACAAAGATATTAAAAAATTTCGACTCCACCACACGCGTAAAACTTCACGCGTTTCAACAAATACGGATTTGTTTAATCAACTACTTCTTACTTCGGATCCTTTTATAACGGGGCAGCGAAAATTACCATCCAAACACCAATCAATTTTATTAAAATCTGTTTTTGATCTGCTAGATTAATTTTTAAAACGGATTTCATTCAACATTTTTATATTTTTTTCATTATTGTTTATCATTAATATTTTATGAATGGTTAATTTTAATTTTTTTTTATAAATGTTATAAAAAAGTTTTTATGAATTAAAAACAAAAACAAAATGCGTAATTTTTTTTCACAATACTGGGGTATTAAATGGGTGGGGGTGGGTGGGGGAGTGTAATTTGGCGTCAACCACGCCCATATTGTCATAAAACCATTCTTACATCTTTATTAAGCCGTGAACAAAGTTTCACGCTGATATCTCTACTGGAAGTATTTTTGGCCGCCCACTTCATACAAGTCCGACCACTGTGCACCGATAGGGGGCTAAAAGTAAGCACAACAAAATTTGTCTCTTCACCAATCAGCTTCTTCAAACTCACCGTTTAAGACCGTCTGATTTATTTGTGAGGAACTACATATTTTGCGACATTCAGTTTCATTCTAAGCAACTGACTCTTTATTAGTCAATACCAATACTAAGTTTTGTACCCAATCAATTTGGGCTAGGTATCGTACTAACCTGTGCTCGCTCAACATTAGTTCTTTAAAATCAACCTGTACACAATTCCAGTTTTCTTTCGCTTTTAAATAAATTCCACTTTGCCCACATTGTATACAGATTTAATTCTATACTAATAGCATTATGTACACAATATATTACATATTTTACGGCATAGATATTAAAGAAAAATGTTGCCTACTTTTAGGTTGAGTACTACAAATATAAGTTTTGTTAAATTACGTTTTTCTGTTTGAAAAATTATTTGAATTATCCAATAGCATGACATTGTTTTGGGCAATATTTGAGCGCCCGCCTTTGGTTCTATTGTTATGGATGTGGTAAACACATTTTTTGGTAGACAGTAGAAAAAAAAACAAAACACTTAAATAAGCTGCTTTTTTTTTGCTAAATAAGATTTATTATAAACTTGAAATCAAAAGAAAGAAAAAAACAAAAATAAATGACAAATTTAATCGGATCTTAATTTTACTTTTAAAAATACCATTAAACGATTTCTTCTAACCGTAACCTTTGTATCATGTTAAAGTAAATGAGTTCGAAGGCTGGGCAGTTTGGGAGATGTCCAGAGTATGATCCTTATTTAATTTAAATTATAAGTAAATTAAATTTAATTCCAATTTTTTAATGAAATAACTATCTTAAGATATTAAAGAGTGATATCCTAAAATTAATTACTTACATATTTCTTTTTATATTTTTAGGTAAGTTATTGACGATTGTGCGGTCTTACGTATAAATACAAAATGTTTTGTAAGTCAATTATATAACTGAAATGTTGGTAAAAAAGTAGTAATTTTTATAACTAATTTTACTTCAAAAATGTAAAGCAATTTCGAAAGGAATTACTCTCCTATTATTTCCGAAAAGAATTATTTCGGCGAATTATTTTAAAGGAATAAATAAATAGTTTCCTGTTATATCCCATGAAGAAACTATTCACAAAATATATTCAGTTATAACAAGAAAATATGAAATACAATGCTACAATACTTTATGATGAACTGAGTCTCGGTAACAGCCGCCACCGTCCTGTTGCAAATATCTATCACAGTAAATTCTTATATATATCCCTACTTCTTCCACCACTTAGTAAGTGGCATTTAGTGGTACAAGTTCAACGAAAAATAACATTTCTTTAAGTGTTACATCAACAAATTTGATGTCTGATAATGTCATATAAATCATAATATTATTATAAAAATATTTGAAATCAATTGTGTGCCATCAAATGATAACAGAATTTTCAAGAATCCACAGATTGGGGAAACAAGTTATACTACAGCTTTAAATAAATGTCATGTTTGGCAAAAGCTAAAGTAAAAAAACAAATAAAAGAAATATGCAGGATATATATATATTTAACCATACCTTTGTATCGTGTACGTGTGACAAGGAACTGTTTAATAAATTGAAATATTAATAGCATACTTTTGGGCAACGCATGTTTAAATTCCACTTAGGCGCATAAATGTTTATTTATATGGAAAAAATATATAGAGAAATTGTTGGTTTAATTGTTGATATTAATTTTATACCCCTAAAAATCAGTTGGTCTAGGAAGTTGATTTATATGAAACTTTAGAGCAACTTGGTTAACTCATTAACCTTAATTAAAAATTACTTATTTTGCTAGGATTGTAATAGAACCCGTCTAAATAATTGTCAATTGGTTAACTAGTTACAACCTGAAAGATACAAATGAAATGTATTCTGCAGACTAGTATTGGTATTCATTGAGTTTTAAGAAATATTAAGTCTGGGTTGAATGTTTTAGAGAAGGAGATATTTATAGCATACTTTCAGGTAACGCGCAATGAACGCATACAGTTTAGGCGAATAATTCATAATTGATTCCTTTAAAAGCTCAATTTAAAACGTCACAACAATTTTTATATTAATTGATATTTAAAAAACAAATATGGCACTCTTAAAGTTTCTTAGGGCGAGTTTCACACTCGTCATTTAAAAGCTCAATTTAAAAGCTAACACACATTTTTCATATTAAATGACATTTAAATGACAAGCGTCGGGCATTTAAACTACATTCAAATGGAGAATTTTCAACTGTGAAACTGGCCATTAAAGTATTTTCCACTACATTCCAGAACGCGATTGGGGAGAGCTTCTGACAACTGTGCCCGTTGTAGTAGTTTTACACTCACTGATTGGGAACTAAAATTTTACACCGGTTCCGAACGGTATTTTTACGGAGCATTTTCTTTGCAAAATTCCCGATTGTTTCGCCGCCACTAAGCGAGGTGATCGCCGTCGAAATAAATTGAAGGTGGTCTGAGCAAAGATCAACCAAAATTTCCGCACACTACCATTGCACCACTGACGTCATTGTTATATAGTTCATGATAAATTGAAGCAAACTTGTCGAAATAGGTTATAATAATCATAATCATCTCCGGCAATTGGTAATTTAATTGAATAAAAATATCAAGTCGTTCTGCGGGGAATACCCAGGGGGGATATGGGCGTTACAAGATGAGGATAGAATGTCTCTCCAATAGGCTCGAACTTCAGCTTTTTTCTTAGTTTTGAATATTAATGTACTATAAGCCGTCGGTGGTGCAATGGTTAGTGTGCGCGGCTCTTGTACATGAGATCCTGGGTTCGAACCCGGCTCTGACTACCTTCAAATTTTCTTTCGGCGGCGGTCACCTCGCATAGTGACGGCGACACTATCGAGTATCTAGCCATGAAAAAGCTTCTCAAATTACCGTTCGGAATCGGTGTAAAACTGTAGGTCCCAATCAGTGAGTGAAAACTGGAAAGCGCACAGCTCAGTGATTGTGAGAAGTTCTCCCCAGTCCCTTCATGGGATGTAATTTGAAACCATTTATTTATTTTTTTTATAAGTTCGTGATACAAGTTTTCAAGGTCAGATACATTTTTCTAAGTGAAAAATTCTTGGTTTTTCGTTGGAATAATAGATAATTCAGGAAAGCACAGTTAGTCGTATGACTAGTTTCGAACTCCAGAAGTTTCCCGCCCAGTTGACAAACCAAACTTTCTTTCTTTCTTCTCTTCCACCTGGTCTTTAGATCGAAGTCTTGGTCGTCCTATTTGTCGACGTCCTTCGAGAACGTCCGCGAATACCTTTTTTACTGGCTCATTCTGATCGAAATACTGACATCTGACATGTCATAGCCAGTATAACAATGATTCTCATAAGTAGTTACGTCAGTGTCGGAATACATATTGTACATGTTGTGGTTTATCCGTCATCGATACTCGATATTCTCTATCAAATGACCATATATTTTTCGGAGTATTTTTCCCTCGAAGACTCCCAGTGATGTTTCAGAAGCGTGCTATATGACCCAGAATTCTGCACCATAAAGCATGACAGGTTGTATGAGAGTCTGATATGGTTGGATTTTTGTTTTGGGAGAGAGAGTCTTGTCTCTGAAGTGCTTGTTTAGCCGGAAATAACACCTGTTTACAAACACAATTCTCCGCTTTCTAATATTTCTAATATGCTTTTGTTTAAGGTAGATACGTGCTAAATAAATTCGTCCACTACCTCAAAACTATTACGGTTGTCAACGTTCACCCTTTCATCCAATCGGGTAGATGTTCTGCTTCTCGAAACCATTAATTTTGTCTTGCCCTCATTTACTGTCAAACAAACTTTTACTGATTCCTCTTCAATTGTCAAAAATACTGCAGTAACTTCCCAAAGATTTCGCCCAATGATGTATAAATCATCAGCATACGAGAGCAGCATATGGCCTTTGCTGCTGATAGTTTTATTTGCGTGATTTCTCCATACTCCCAAAATACTCTGCACATCTGCGACAAGAGTCCAGTCCTTATCTCTACAAAGGAGGGCCCTGATCCATGGCATTTGGTGTAGCTTTGTACTTTTCGGTAGAACGTACGAGCCTTATTCTTCCTTGTGGAAGATTCGATTTTCTCACTCTCGAGATTTCTCTACAACCATTTTTTTTCTTAAACAAATGGGCTGCCTCTCTCCCCTGATCCTTATAACGCTGTCGTGGCTCGCGTTGCAACTGACTGACGCATTGCCATGTGTGCAGCGTTCTTTTCATTTCAATTATTAGTATTTTCAACCCAATTCTTTTCTATGACGATGTATACGTGATGTAAAACGCCATGATGCCCACATTGATCAGCTCCCTCGCCTTTATGGGCCCTGTTAGGGGGATTGGAAAACCCATATATTGAGACCAAATTTCTTGAAGGAAAAGAAGGCACGTTAAAAGAATTATTTTTTCGGAAATATAATATTTCTGAAGAAAAGGCTACAAACAAGGTTTTGTTGAAGTACTAGATGCCTCCGGTAGGAAAACAAAATTGGGTGTCGTTCAAACGGCCATTGTGCAACTTCTCCAACAGCCGATATCGGTGAAAATATATGATATACAAAAATTTCGAGGATTTGAGTTCAGAGGACCCTAATTACCATGGAAAAGTAATTTTCAAAAATTAGTTCAAAACTCTTCGCCACGCGGCTCAAAATGGGTTAAACGGTTTTTTCTAACGAAGTACGGTCTTCACAGCAGTTTTTATAGAGTAGGAAATATACTTCCACTGTTCTTCAGGATCATGAGGCGGGGGTGCGTTCTGCGCCAGTATCTGAGTGAGCTCCCCTGCATACGCCGTGCTGTAGCTTTCTTTGGCAATTACCGCTTTCCGAGGTCTAACTTTCTATATATCTGGTTTCGTACGACTTTCGCTCTGGTTAACCTTGTGCGAACCTCTGCTGTCACCAGGTAGTGATCAGAATCGATATTACCTCCTCGATTCACATGGACATCCGTTACACTATTTGAGTGCCTTTTATCATCAATGTTGTTGGAATATCGTAGTACTGACAACCATTTTTTTCGCCGCGTCAAAATCTAACAGTCTTGTTTCGTTCAGTGTAGACTGAACTTGCTGATGGTTGGTTCAAAGATATTTTCTCTGACGACTTTGGCATTAAAATCACCTAGAACTATCTTAATGTCATGGCCAGGTCAGCGTTCGTAAAGTTTATCTAGGCGCTCATAGAATATGTCCTTGGTGTCATCTTGGTGTCTTCTTCAGCTGCCGGGAAATGACACAAATTAGCGATGTACTAAAGTATTTCGCTCTGATGCGGATGGTGACTATATTACACTCGCGGGGTTGAACCTAGAGACTAGATGTCACAGTGTTTTGCCAACTACAAATTCGCAACGAAATTCATGCTTTTTCCCATGGCACCAGTAGTATATGTCACAGTTTTTTAACATCAACTGTTACGAAAAAAACGCATACACGTTGAGTATAATCAACTTGGCTTCATCAGCTAATTATTTATTTTTATTTGTCAATTTGTTTATTTAAAAGTCAAAGAGAAAATAAATTTCTAAAGAATACAGTGTAATATATGAGGTGGTTATACTGCATCGACACTACAATAGACTTTTTCTCATTTGAATTATTGCATTGAAAAATAGATGTTTGGTTAAACGAAATCTCCAAATATGAGGCTACGATTGCCATATTGTGGTATCGCTGTATTCAATAATAAATCAGGCATCGTAAACGAACCTTCATAGCCCAAAATATACGACCCGAGAGCACGTGCAAAAATATAGCAAAAAACCCACGCGTCCCCGAGCTAGCCGTGTGCTCTTCTTTATATAGGCTTCTTCGCGCTCTTGTAGGTTTTAAATTAGTAAAACGAGGAGCTTGGGAACAGATGTCGTATCGCAAGCGATATATAAAAAGCTATTGTGTTGTGGTATAAGAAATTGGCTCCAGGTAGTGAATATGGATCGGATTATTCGTCATAATTTGTTCGAAAAGTACATATAATTTACCACAAAGTACATAATATGTACCAGAAACTACATACTTATACAATATTAATTTAACGTAGTATGTTCCTTTAAAGTGCATAAATTGTACCGTAAAATACATATAAAAATTTATCACAAAATGTACCACAAATGTACTTAAAAGTCAATTATCCTAAAACTTCACCCAAAGTACTTAAAGTGTAGTGAAAGTACTACAATGTGTACCAAAAGACATACGGGTACCAAAATGTGTACCAAAAAGTGCATAAAGTATACCATAAAAATGCATAAGGTGCAGTAAGCAGACAGAACCGAAAGTGTTCTTGTGAGTCATGGGAAGATATCGGTAAAGTAGATACATTTTGAGAATCGAAGTATTCCTCGTCTTTATTTGTACACTTCACTTCCTTGTGGTTCTGCTTTAGAAGTTGTATGTCTCCAGTATTGACTTGGAATTCTTCTTCCTGAAGAAGAAAAAATCAACAATATATTATTCAACTTTTTAAAAATTTTTATTAAAAAATTATCTACCCCTAATATTTACATCAGAATTTTCGAAACGTCGTGGAAATATTAGAAAAGGAATGACATAAATTCTGTATTTCCCATACAACACACTCGAACTTGGTAGCACTTTTATCGGGGTTATTCTCATCTTCTAAAATTATACATGTTGATAACGTGCAGGTTTTCAATTTGTATGAGTTAACCTGTATAAGTTACGAAAAAACGGCCCTTGTGTTTCTCTAGGTAAATTACTATTTAAAAACTATAAATTTTTTCACTATTTTTCAACTTTGACGGGAAATAAGAAAAATTTATATATTTTCACCTCCGCCATATTTTTGAAATATGATCTTTGATTATTCCTTTACATAATTCAAAAGGTTTTATCTGCCCGTACGTGCACGTTTTGCTTCTACAGGTAAAAAAGTTAAAAAGACATGGTTACAGAAATTGTATGGCGCTCATTCCTTACATATTTTGACTGACAGTTAGTTTGATCTAATAGTTTGAAAATTGCATTTTAAGTCGGTTCTCTACCTGAGAGCCTCTGGCAAAGTCTGCCCCCAATATTCTGTTACAGACACAGAATGCACAAAAAACTACTCATTGAAATTAGCAGGTACGCACCTCACTTAAAAATTACTTTGGCGTACAAAAGGTCAAGAACAATAAGCATGTTTTTTTATTCCTTACTAAAATAATTTTTCGACGACTTTGTATGGATTGCCGCTTAAAATCGCTTAGTTCCCCATACAAAGTCGTCGACAAATTAGTTTAGCAGGGAATAAAAAAAGGCTTAATATTGACTTATGGTCCCTACAGGCAGGCACAAATCTTATTTGGACACGTGCATAATATCAGAATTGCATAATTCAGCCTAAATCCATATGTATGCAGGTAACAGGTACAGTTTTACGCATGGTAGCATAAGCCTATACGTAGCAAAATAAGCATAATGCCTGCATTAGTCTATGACTGCAAGTTGACACAACAAATACTGAAAACATGGCGTTGAACAATTTAAAATTATTTGAACTGTTTCGAAAGTCAACCACACCAACATTTTTCGCGGAAGCTGCTTTAGAAGAACTCGATAGCTTATACGGAAATATTGGGAGACGCAAAATTACAAAAAATAATCCTTGTATGATATATGCAAAAATTATGGCAAAATGGGTGAAATGCAATCGAACCATTCTCAACTTCAACTTCAGATACGAGGACTGGCTTAATGATGAGCCTATCCTGGATATATTGGCAGTAGATAAACCCACCACATCAACCAGAAGAGCAAAAGGAAGGCCAGAAAAAAGTATGGAGGAGTGTTCAATTTTCACAAGAAAGAGGAAACTTACCGATGCCACCAATGACTTGACCACGAAGCATATATCGGACGCGCTGTCTATTAAATATACAAACGATAGTGAAAGAGTTAGGTCGCAGATTACAAAATCTGTTGCTGATGCAAGCCCACTGTGACTAAAAACGATTAAGGAAAGCATTCCCACGCCCACAAACGCACACATTAAAAAGTATGGTTCCGAAGAAGCATTGGCCCTGTTTTTGGACTTAGAACTTTCCAAAGAGAAATATGAGAAACTACGGGCATCTTTATTGCGACAAGGGGCTGACGTTTTACCCGGATACAAGCATATTACGCAAGCCAAAATAAATTCACGACCACTGCATACGGAGTTTGCGGAAGTCTCTGCGAAAGCCAATCTGCAGGATCTTATGACCCATACAGCAAAACGGTTGTTGGAGAGTCTTCCTGAAAATGAGGTGGAAATTCTTTCTAAGAAACTGACATTGATCAGCAAATGGGGCTGCGATGGATTATCCGGTCAAAGCGTTTATAAGCAAAGGCTATCTTCCGATGACGCTACAATATCTGACGGAAATATGTTTATGGCATCTGTTGTTCCTTTGCGGCTAAAATCTGATGTTTCCCTTCACTGTAAAAATCGACAACCATCATCAGTGCATTATTGCCGACCAACAATGTTTCAGTTTGCAAAGGAATCGGCAGAACTCATAAGGACCACGGTGAAAGACATTGAAGAACAAATAGGCAAGATTAAGCCTACAAAGCTGCAAATTGGAGAAGGAAAATATATTGAATGTAGTTACGAGTTCCACCTGACCATGGTACAACCTCAACACTGTCATGCTCGATTTGCAAAAAGAGTCAGAAGAACTTCGGTAATTGAAACGATGCTACAAACGAGGAGAATTACTAATATGTAATGTCACCATTGCACGCAAGGATAAGGTGTATGGAGTTGTTACTAAAACTGGCGTATACCCTACCACAACAAGATGAAAACATCGATGAAAATACATCAATTAAAGATGAGGAAAATATCAGAAAGAAGCAAATACAGGATGATTTTTTTAAACAAGTTGGACTAAAAGTAGACTGTCCCAAGTGCGGATACGGTAACTCAAACGATGGAAACACTTGTAGGAGATTTTTTGAAAATTACGAGGCAGTAACTAGAATCACTGGAATTGACAATCAGATCGTGAAAAGATTGGGAACGATCTTGAATGTTTTAAACTGAAACGAAAGTGTTAATTCTACAAAATATGGAGAATATGCATCGAAAACTGCATCTCTTTTAGCAGAAATGTATCCACAGAAGAAGTTGACCCCGACCGTCCATAAAATATTGACGCATGGCAAAGATATAATTGAGTACCAGTCTTTGCCAATTGGAGAGCTTTCTGAAGAAGCACAGGAGTCTCTTCACAAATTTTATAAAAAATATAGATTGCAGAACACATTCAAAGCATTAAGGGTAAGGCAAAATGAGGACCTCTTCAACATGTTGACAGCATCTTCCGATCCACTTATATCTTCCCTGCGGCATGTGAAGTCACGAATAGAGTTAGAAAATAATTATACTTTAGAAATGATTAGTGTTTTAGATATACCTTCTCTTACTAATTGTGATGAATATTTTACAGAAAATTTAAAAAATTAATTTACAAACAAAATAATTTTTTTTTTAATTTGTTGGGTCAATAATTTTAAAACATAAAGCCCTAAAGAAAATAAAAACAATCTAAAAATGTAAAAGAATTATTTTTTTTACTTACCATAAAATTGATTTTTCTACAAATTTTAACTTTGATAACCCAGAAGTAAGCACCCTTTCCAAACACTTATTTCAGAAGCTGAACAGTTATCTATCATACGCCTTTTAAATTGTTCAATTATCGTATTTGGTTCAAAAGATATGATATGATTTTTGCAATGGTAGCTTGCGCGGCTCTTGTGCATGAGAACGTGGATTCGATCCCTGCTCTGACCACCTTAAATTTTTTTGACGGCGGTCACCTCACTTAGTGACGGCGACACTATCGAGTACTTTGCCATGAAAAAAGCTTCTCAAAATACCGTTCGGAACCGGTGTAAAACTGTAGGACCAATCAGTGACTTTAAAACTAGAACGCGCGCAGCTCACTGGTTTGTGAGAAGCTCTCCCTAATTCATGGGATGTAACGAGAAACCATTTATTTAGAAGGTTTTCAGGGGTCGTGAACAAATAGGGGGTTGTATGTTTCTCATTTTCATTTTTTATTTTCATTGCGGAAGGCAAGCTCAGCCCACGTAAGTTGCTCTATATTTAGTAAATGTAGGGAAAACAATCTAACTACCTGATCCGAAAATATAAGCAATTAATAAAGATAATATTAATATTAATAAACAGAAGTGGACCTTTCTGTGGAAATACCCATATACACACACTTAAATTTTAGGAACACTTTTTAAGAGGAACGTACAATGTAACATATTAGTATCTAAGCACAACTCACAACCAAATTTGCGTTGCAATCATTCGCGAGTCACCATGTGCATGCTGACAAATATCGGCCTCAGCAACATATTGCAGGACACATGTACATCTTTGTAAGCACTGTTTTTTTGAATTGGACATCTGCTGCTTTCTTATTTCTTGGTTGTATGTCTCGTATTTGTTTTTAGCGGTTTTCAACAAAAAATCCAAATTTGGATCTCAAAAACATATTATATAGCCTATTAACCATTGTGTCTCAAACATGTTATATTGAATAGCAAACACAACGTGTTTGGGCACAAGTATAGTATATTTGCGACAAGCTACAAACACGTTATGTATCTCCAAACATCACCCAAACAACAAAAAAAGACAGATTTTCAGCGTGCTTGCTTCGTTGATTCCTCAAACGTTAAAAACTATGTGTCAGTGTTCTGGACAGTTCAGTGGGTTGTTTTATGAAAACTATGTTTGTATATGTGCAGGGTAATTATTTTGTGTCATCGATTACCAAGTTATGCTCTTAAATAATATTGATTACATCTCTGTATTGTTTCTTTGAGTTTTTTACCTACACAATAAAAATTTATATTTCTTTAAATAACTTCTACTTTGAACTCATTCTATACAGATTTGAATATCACACAGTTCCTCCTAAATTCAACAATCTGTTATATACCTTTAGGTAAAGATTTGTAAGAAAACTGTTGCCTTCTTTTGGGGTAAGTATAAAATAAACCTATAACTATAAATTGTTAAAGATTAGCACCACCGTTATTAGCTATTTGTAAAGATTTTATGACAAGGAACACGAGGGCACAATAAATACGTTCATTATTTCTTACCATTATGAAAGTTTTTAGTGGGCCACAGGATGTAATGCTTTCCGTCATCAGTAGGTCATGCGGTGTGTTTCTTTTCTTATCCTTAAGTGTTTACTCCCACTCAGCTCAATCCCGGAAACATTAAATACCTCATTCAGTTGCTATTTTGAAAAGTCATTAATATTTATGTTAAGTATCGTTGAAAAATGTCTCTTGGAAAACACCCGCTTACACACAAGTGGCAATATTTTGCAGTGGAAGTAGAAACAAAATTTAAGAATAACAAATTCACATTTGCAAAGATGAAATGAAGCAATTGGAAAAAATAAAGTTTATTCATTGAGTACATCCTAAATGTAGGCAATACAAATAAGAGATATTTGAATTTAATTTAACGGAAGCAGTTTGAAAGTTAACTAAGTGAAAATATAGCGCGTGAAAAATATATACAAACTAAGGAAATAATTATATGAAATGGACTAAGGCATTTAATTGTAAGTATGAAATCGAATTTTCGTTTAATACCTAAAACTAAATCGAGACTTCAGTTTATGAGATAGGGAAAGGTTCTTAAATAATGAAACCGTGAGTGGTTTTCTTTTTTATAGCATTTTTCATAAACTTATTGATTAACATTTTAAGAGCTTTGATGTGCAAAGAATTCCTGGCACAGCCAAATTTTGTGGCCTACTTTGAGGCTCATTATAATAGCTAAGCAAGTGAACTGTATTATACTTAATGGTTTAAAAGCTTCGAGTTTACTTTTCAGATTACAAGTGTTCCAAGAATAATAACTCGCTATACAGTTCAAGGGGATTTCTTGACAAAAGTTATAAAAAAAAAATAAACTCTTTAACTTTCTGTGTTTTTCGTATTTTCTCTGGTGCCTATTTCTTTCATTCCGTAAAGGGCTAAATGCGATGGCACTTTTGTTTTACTGTTGCCTTAATTAAACTTTTATTTATGTATATTTCAATCATTTCCAACTGTTTTACAAAAGTAATAAGAAACAGACTTTATATATTTATAGACTTTAATATAAATGAGAAAGGGGAATCTTTAGAAGAAATATCAAAAAAAAAAAACTTTTAATGAAATTAAATTTTATGCTAAGCCTACTGTGGACTAACAGACATATCCCGAAAAAGTGGCCACAGTTTTGTTATTGTTTACATGCCAATGCTTAAATATTCACACCAACAATGGCTTCCACAGAAACCCCTAAAGCGCAACATATTTTGAAGTATACTTTCGGGCGAGTAAAGGGCACAGGTTGTGCTTTTACATGGACAAAGAGTTTATGTTATTGTTCATTAAATACGTAAAGATTCTTATCTTTTAAAGTCACAAAACTTTTTTTTGTTGGTATTGTTGTATTGTTAATACCAGCTCTAATCACAGCACCTTTCTTACACATCAGTGAACGGCAGATTGACGGGTAAATACCAAAGGTTTCTAATATTTGAAGGTGTCAGGATGAAAAGGGATATTATTGTTTGTCCTATGAAATAATCGTTACTCAATCAAGATATTTAATGTCGATCCTTAGAGGCGTCCTGAATGCTATTTATAAGTATATTCTGACATGTCACACTTATCGACATTAGAAACAATTGACATATTGTTGTGACAAACGCTAGTGACAGAATACATTATATGATAAAACTACGTAAAAAGTTTAGGGATTGTTTTGTGCGATATTCCATGCAGAGGGATAATTTGAAGCATTGCATATTCATTAAGGATTTGTCCTCCCTTGTTCTCGTACCGTAATTCCTGCTATTTTATTTGTTCACTTTATCGTGCTCGTGTTTTTAATAAAGGTTAAATGTTGAAATTGAGTTCAAGGATTTAAGTTCTTACTCCGATTTTTAACATGCGCTGTAATTCATGAGATCCAGTGTCTCTTCTGTGAATGTGCGTGAAGATAAGTTCTTATTCAAAAAAGCAAAGACACAAACCAATAGTTTTACCATACCTCTGTTATAGAAATAACAGAGCTCTGTTACGCACTCTAATTTACAGATAAATCAACAATTTATGGACGTTTTCAATTAAAAAATCGACACAGAAATTTGAAATACGGTAAGTAATAAAAACACATTCCAAGCTAAATATATTTTATTGCACATGCTAATATATATGCAAACAAATCCCAAATTTTGGTATTAAAATATGTCACATATAGTGGGACTATTAAGTCAGAATTTCATTTCAGAATTCATTCTCCGCGAACCAAACATATGCCAGTCGATAGTGCTTAAGGAGTGTCTTCGAAATATAAAATCACAATGAGGTGTCAGGGGGCACCCGGTTGGAACGAAATTCATTTCGTTATATATTATTAGTTAGTTCCAACATGCCTAAGGCGCCCGTTGAAAAATACGTTGAAAAATAAATGGATCTTTAAGAAAAGATACTTTTTGTAAAAAGATAAACTTTTTTTAAGAATAATTTTTTTTATAGAAGGTATTTTTTTTTACAAAAAAGTATATTTTTAAGTCCTTTTTGTAAGAATATGTATTACATTTTCCCGAAAAGATAATTTTTTTAAAGAGAGGTACTTCTTTTATTACAAGCTAGTACTATTTTTAAGAAGAAGTACTTTTTGTAAGAAAAAGCCATAAGAGTATGAATCTTTTTTTACAAAGACGTCCTTTTTTAAGAACAGGTACTTTTTAGAGAAGTGGTACTCTTTTTAGGAAAAGGTTATTTTTTAAGAAAATTTACTTATTTTCAGAAAAAGAAAGAAAAGAAATGTATTATTTTATTTGAAGAAAATGTACTTTTAAGAAAAGGAATTTTTGTAAGAAAAGGTATTTATTTAAATTTTTTGAAGAAAATGTTTTTTCAGAAATGGGAATTTTTTTAGAATTGGTCTTTTTTCAAGAATAGGTACATTTTTAAGAGTTGGTACTTATCTCAAGAGAATTTATATTATTTCACAAAATAGGTACTCTTTAAAGAAAATTTAGTTTTTTAAGAAAAGTCAATTTGTTGTAAGAAAATGTAGTTGTTTTAGAAAAGGTTCTTATATAAAACAAAATACTTTTTTTTTTTTAAAGAAAAAGATGATTTTTGTATGAAAATTCACTTTTTTTAAACAAAGGTACTTCTTTAAGACGAGGTATTTTTTTAAGAAAGGTACTTTGTTTAAGAAAGACACTTTCTATTGGGTTCAAAACTATAATGTTTACTAAATATTGGTTACAGGCTCCACCTAGAAAACTTCCCATTAAACAAGAAATTTTCCAACATATGTTAGTCTAGACACAAACCAAAGCAAAAGTAAATAATATTGTTGATAATACTGGGTTGAAGCATATCTGGAATTTCCGAAAGACCTTCGGAAATTCAGTATGTGAAATTTGCTGTGTGAGATCCATGTGAAGACTTATTAAGCCCATTGTGTTCAAACAAAGAATTCTACAAGATCCAAATATGTGCAGTTGGGTAGTGATAGACACATTTTTTCAGAATGTGCGACGCACATATTTCCGAAAACCGTCAGAACCGAAAATTTTTCATTTTGTATTTCATATTCGAAAACAGTTTTTCTCAATAGCAAAATATCAATAAGCAAAATATGCGTTATTGGTCAGACAGCAATCCACACGTAACCCATGAGTCATCATTGCAAAAATTACGGATTGGTGCGGTTTATGGACCGGCGGCGTCATTGGGCCGTACTTCTTCCGTGATGATCAAGACCTGCACATTACTGTGAATGCGAATCGCTACCGTTCAATGATAACCGAATATTTTTGGCCCCAATTGGATAATATGGACTTGGAGGACATGTGGTTCCAACAGGACGGCGCCACAAGCCACACAGCGAATGCCACATTCAATTTATTGGAAACCAAGTTTGGTGAACGTGTTATCTCACGAAATGGCTCAGTCGATTGGCCGCCTCGGTCGTGCGATTTGACGCCGTTAGATTATTTCCTGTGGGGCTACGTCAAGTCTATGGTCTATGCCAGGGGTGGGCACCGGTTTGAAACAAAGGGCCAAATTTACAGTTTTCATACATATCAAAGGGCCACACAGGATATTTGTTAAATCTTAACACATTTATATGAACTTATTAAATTTTTATTAAAACAACCTTTAAATGACATATTTATAGATAAAAAATTAATTTTATTGTATTTAAAATTCATGGTTATTACATAGCCGCTAAGCGCTGTACATAAAAATATATACATAAAAATCAAAACACATAAAATAGTACTTCATTTTGAAAGTTTAAAAAAAAAAAGAGTTTTGAGTGGCATACATTTTAAGTCGTTTTTGCCTGCAAAGTACAAAAATAAAGTTTTAGAAGCTCATAGGTGAGTAAATTTCATAAAACAAATAAAAAAAAATTCATTTAAAATTATTATAATTTTATAAATATGAGTAACATTTCAGTCATATTTAGTGCAGTTTTTTGGCTAGAACTTTAAAATTAGGGTTATAATTTGTTAAGGATGTTCGCAACAATTCTGTGAGGTGTTGGTTTGTCAGTTGAGATCGATATTGGGATTTTATAAACTTCATGGTAGAGTATAGCGATTCACAACAATATGTTGTACCAAATATTGAAAGTAGACGACTAGCAGCTGTTTTTAAATGTGGATATTTGGATACAGGGACGAAGTTCCAGAATTCCAGTAAAGATGAATTTTTATGATGCATTTTTAATGCCTGGTCTTCTTTTATATCCAATAACTCCAATTCTCCCGCTGCCTTTTCAGGTAAAATTATGTCTGAAATTGAAAATCCTTCCTCGGAACGCTCACAATCAAATGGATTTATAAAAATTGCAAATGTAGTCTTCAGCTTTCTCAAGTCTTCAAATCTTCGTTTAAAATCTTCACGTAATTCTTCCAGGTTTCCGGCAAACTGCAATATCTTTTGCCCATTAATATTTTTTATATGAGCTTTAATTCGTGGAAAATGAGTAAAGCTTTTCGACTTCAGATCAGCCATAAAAAGTCCAAGTTTTGCTTCAAAACTAAATACGGATTGTGACAAATCTATAATCAATTTGTCTTTTCCTTGTAAGTTTAAATTTAGCGCTTTCAAATGTTCCATCATGTCTGTAAAAAACATTAAATCGGTTAGCCAATCTTCGTTTCTTAGGTCCGGGTAGTCTTTTCTATTTGCTGTGGTAAATGTTTTAATCGGGTCAAGAAGCTCTACGAAACGTGCTAAAACATTGTACGTAGATAGCCATCTTACGATACACCACAGTGAGACATCATTGGGAATATTACATGAATCGTCATTTTCCTTTAGCTCTTCTAAGAAGTTTTTAAATTGACGATGTGTCTTTGCGTTGGTTCTTATAAAGTTCACAATTTGCAAAACTACTTTCCACACACTTTCGAATTTAAAGTATTTGGCCACTAGATGCTCTCTGTGAATTATACAGTGGAGAGGTATAAAGTTTGGAATTTGTGAGTCCCTGAACAATAGACCAATAAGTCCATTGTTTTTTCCAAGCATTGCCGGTGCGCCGTCTGTTGCAACACTAACGAGTTTTTTTTGTGGCAACCTGAATTTTTTTATTACTTCATCAATACTTTTTTTGACATCGATTCCACGAGTAGTTTCGCTTAAAGCAACTAAATCCAACATTTCTTCTTTGCAAATGAAATCCTCAGATATAAAGCGGATAAATATTGCCAGTTGTGGAACATCCTGAATGTCTGTAGATTCATCGAGAGCTAAGCTGAATGCCATACAATTTTGCAGTTCATTCTTTAAACTATTTTCAATATGTTCACTGATGTCGGTTATACGACGCTCTGTTGTTCGGCGTGACATTGAAATGTTAGCGACAGATGTATGTAGAGCTTTATTATTGGGATCTATTATTTTAATAACTTCTTCTATATTTCTTTTAATGAATTCTCCTTCTCCATACGGACGTTTGGCACGAGCAATATTCCAAGCTATTAAAAAACTAGCCTCATTTGTTTTCTCACTCTCGTTAGTAAAACTAGTCAGCATCTTCTGCTGCTTTTGAAGTTGTATTTTTAACGATGTTAGCTTTTCTTCTCGAAGATTTGACTTTAAAGGATATTCACGAGCAAACTGAGAGTGATTGATTTGATAATGTCTGCGTATGTTGTATAATTTATTATTTGCAATGGTTATTTTGCAAATTAAGCATATTGACTTTTCCTCAAAATTAATAAAACCAAAGTTGTGAGTCCACTCAGGTTGAAAATTTCTGTTCTCTTCTTCATATTTTCGCTTTTTTCTATTCTCCGACATGCTAAAATGTGTAAAATATTATTTCCAAACTGTTGTTAACTTATTAAAAACAAAATCTAACCTGTTTTAATTTTAGACTTGAAACGTAAGAAATGATTGAATGCTGTAATATGTATTTGAATTAAAAAAGTTATTTAGATTATACACAAAATACGATTTTCTGAACAACATTCATCAATATTGTCCTACAAAGCACTGATTGCGATCCTAACAATGACAGAGCAAAGTTACTGTTTCAAACGCAACCAAAATTACTCCACCCTCGCACTTGTTCGACAATGAACATAAATGAACTTTATCGAAAAAAACAAAAAACAAAAACTTCAAAAAACAAAAAACATCAGCCTTACAACGCACGTCGCGGATCAGGTTGTAAGTAATTTTGTTCTAAAAACAAATGTTCGATAGAAATAATAAATACATACAAAAACCATGAAGCAACAAACACAGATGGCGCATTGCATGACTAAGAACCAATTGAATGCTGTTGTTGTTTTTTTTTACAGACAACATGTTGGCATTAAAGTAGCCGTTACGAAGCCGTTATCCGTCTAATAAAAAAAATCCAATGAGTGTTCGAACTCACGGGCGATGTGTTAACACCTTTTTGCTACACGGTACCTGTTCGATTTCTATGAACACATTCGTAAATGTTACATTGGAAAATAGAAAACAGCGTTCAATCATATGATGACGTTACAGTTAAATAATATTAATACTTAAAATTATTTAAAGACCCAGTGCAAGCACATGTGTCATTATTTTCTTGCTCAATACTTTTTGTTTTATTCCCACAAAAGTCGAAGAATGCAAAGTAACAGACACTTGTACATACATACATACATTGTTATATTCGTACGATATAACCGAAGATCAACATAAAATACTTTTTTAATATTACACCAAATTAATACTCCAAATTAAAACACTTCAATCTCGGCTCGCCGATATCGGATCGCCTTAATTTTTGGCCTAAACTCTTCGTCGAAACCCGCACTAGCTTTTTAATCCAAAAATTAATAAAATAGGCTATGAATTTCCGGAGAAAATCGCGTGGGAAAATTATATGAAAATCGTCCAATAATCACTTTCAATACAGACTGCCAAGCAACGAACAAACAAACGATGATAAGACAAAACCGAAGATCAACAAAACACTTTTTTAATATTACTCCAAATTAAAACACTTAAATCTCGGCTCGCCGATATCGGATCGCCTTAATTTTTGGCCTAAACTCTTCGTCGAAACCCGCACTAGCTTTTTAATCCAAAAATTAATAAAATCGGCTATGAATTTCCGGAGAAAATCGCGTGGGAAAATTATATGAAAATCGCCCAATAATCACTTTCAATACCGACTGCCAAGCAACGAACAAACAAACGATAATTTACTCTTACAAACCTAACACTTGCGTATGTATTAAATTTATAGTTTACTGCCCTAGAGGCGCGCGTATAGATGTTAACACATCAAAAAGATATGTAGAGAGCCTCTTGTCTTTGCGAGGGTTTGTCTTTGATTTTTGTTGTTTTTGTTATGTTAAAGAGAGCCTTTTGTCTTTGCGAGGGTTTGTCTTTGATTTTTGTTGTTTTTGTTATGTTAAACATCATTAGAACTGTTACTGTTAAACATCATTAGAATATATTGTGCGATAGAAATAAACTTAAATTAAAAGCGGGGGCCGCACAAAACCAGACGAAGGGCCGCATGCCCTTGGTCTATGCCAACAAGCCAGCGACGATTGATGAACTTCGTACGAATATCGAACGTGAAATTGGAGCAGTATCGGCCGATTTATGCTTGAAAACCGTCGAAAATTGGGTTCAGCGTCTGGACTTCTGAAGGAGTGCCCGTGGTGGCCATGCAAAAGAAATCGAGTTCCATACATAATGGCATCGAACGTACTTTCACAGGAATAGAGAATTTCATTGGTATATAAAACCGGTTTTGTTTTATTTAAAACAACTTTTGTAGCGCTCTTATTGAAAAACTGTTATAGACTGTTATATACATATTACCACAATAACATTTGAAATCGAAACAGTCTTCACACATATATTTATGCCCTTATTATGGATTGACAACTAGACCGAAACTAGTTGTAATTTGAAGACTAGTTGTAATTTTGGTATTATAATTTCCACCAGTAACATAATTGAAACGTTTATATAATATCTAACAGCTGTGAATGACAACCGTTGTGAGTCATAATAGCTACAAAATGACAACACAACTGAAAACTAACGAATTGTGTTACTGGTTGTAAATCATAATACCGAAATTATAACTAGTTTTCAAATTACAACTAGTTTCTGTCTAGTTGTCAATCCATAATAAGGGCATTAAATTCGCGCAAAATGCGGTTTATATGGTTCGAAGAAATAATAATAACGAATTTACTTGTACATATTTATCCATTTCTTGAAAAGTTTTGATCCTCCCATAATAAAACTTTCAGCACTTGTTACCAACATATATAGCTACAAAATATGACAAAATAAAAATATCTGAGGTGACAGTTTTAGGGAAAGTGAATTTAAATTTTAATTTTAAAAAAATAGTATTTGAAGAAATTAATTTTTGGTTTTATAATATTTTTTTGTTAAACCGCAAGTCATGCTTAAACATATATACTAAGAATTATTTCATTATTTTCATTCAGTTAAGAGATATATTTTTTTAAAAAAAGTATTTTCTAAACGTTTTCAAATTTGTAATCTTGAATAAAACACCTATTTTTCATTCGATTACAAAAAATGATTACGGATCTTTAAACAGCACACTTAAGAGATCATATCGTTACCCACAATCCAAAAAGGCGTAACTAAGAAAAATATAATTTTACAGGAGAAGCAAAAAACTTTTATAAAATGAAAACTATAAATATTTTTAACGAAGTTTTTTCTAATTTCACTTTAAACACACAGACAGATTTTTGATCGCAGAAGTGTAAAATTTTTTCAAGACATGTAGTTCAATGGCATTCATAACAGTCAATCAAAAACTCTATTTTGAATTTTTGGCTAGTTACGCCTTTTTGCATTTTATAAATAAATAAATGGTTTCCCATTACATCCCATAAAGGGACTGAGGAGAACTTCTCACAATCACTGAGCTGTGCGCTTTCCAGTTCTCACTCACTGATTGGGACCTACAGTTTTACACCGATTCCGAACGGTAATTTGAGAAGCTTTTTCATGGCTAGATACTCGATAGTGTCGCCGTCACTATGCGAGGTGACCGCCGCCGAAAGAATATTTTTTTTTTTTTTTTTTTTTTTTGAGGGTGGTCGGATCCGGTTTCGAACCCAGGATGTCATGTACAAGAGCCGCGCACACTAACCATTGCACCACCGACGGCACCACCATTTTAGCTAACGATATGTACCAATTTTCATCAAAACCGGATACCCCATTTTTTCATGATCGCTTTTGATGAAACTAGTCAGATACAACATTTCGCCAACCTGTTCGATCTTTTGGCTTATCTTTCCAGTCGGCATCACAATGTGTTCTCAGGGATTCGTCAACCTGATCCCTCCAGCGAAGTCTTGGTCTTCCTATTTTTCGTCTTCCTTTGAGTTCGGTTTCGAAAACTCTTCGTGCTGGTTCGTCTTCATCCATTCTACTGACATGGTCTAGCCAGCGCAACGCGTCCTTTGATCCGCTTAACTAAATCTGTGAGTGTAAAACTAGAAGCTCTCCCCAGTCCTCTCACGGGATGTACTGGGAACCATTTTTTAAACTATGTCAATGTCGGGATATAGCTCATACAGCTCATGGTTTAGGCGTCGCCTATACTCGGCGTTGTGCACTATAGGGCCATACATTTTCCGGATTATTTTTCTCTCAAAGACTCCTACAGATGTTTACAGAATGTGGTTGATTGTCTCATCGTCATGGGATATCTCAGGCACCAGTAGCGCGGAGAAATGATCTCTCCGTATTCCTAACATACTCTGCACATTTGTGATGAGATTTCCGTTCTTGTCTTTACAGAAGTTGACCCTGAACCATGTCCATTAGTTCCGTTTTTGACTTTTTGGTAGAATTTTCGGACTTCGTTCTTCCTTCTGTATGTCTCAATTTTCTCACTCTCGCGCTTTCCCCACTGCCGTTTCTTATGCCTAAAGAGACGGTTTACCTCCTTTCATTTCTCCCTATACCGCTCAGTGGCAGCTCGCGTTGCAATTGACTGAAGCATTGCCATACGTGCAGCGTTCTTTTCAGCATTTACAATACGACACTCTTCATCGTACCTTAGTTTGTTGCGAAGCGGCGTTGTTATATTGGTTGTGTAAAAACTGGTTAATCGGCTTGAAATAACCGGTGAAACCGATTCTTCGAAAATATACATTTTTAAAAAGCCAACGTACGGTTAACCGGCCGGAATTCGGTTAAGCGTTTTCGGTTTTGAATACACTAGTCCAGCAGTTTACAAACAGCTGAATTATATCCATTTATTCGACAACTCTCCCTCTCTCTATTTACTGCATTTTCAATCGTTCTGGCGAGAACTTCAGGCGATAGGTTGTCATATTCTTCTTTGAGAGCTTCCAGAGACTGTGGCACATAGAACCCAGACTTAAAAACCCTCATAGAAAGAATTAGGGAGTGTTTAAATTGGGCGATCTTGCGAGCCACTGCAACCCGATAAAAACCGATAAATTAAACAGAGCTTTTTGTGCACCTCTTCCATCACACATCTTTAGGTTAAGGTAATCCCCAGTAGATGTCTCATGCCCTCATGCGCCTCATGCCATGTATGAAAAAATCAGTAATGGAACTCTACTCTCTGACATAGGTCAATATGAGTGTAAACTAAAGTTGCAATACGTGGATCGCTTTCTAAGAATTTTCGAAAATCCTTTTCGAAATCAACCGGTAAGGAAAGCTTTGCAATTACTGTTCTACTAAACCTTTCATAAAAAGAGTACCACTTCCTGTTCTTAAAAAAAATAATTCTTTGTCAAAAAAATGCATACTCTTGGCTTTTTCCTTTCTTAAAAAATATTTTCGTAAAAAAAACATTAGCTTTTAATAAAAGAAGTACCTCTCCTTAAAAAAGGACCTTTTCGGGAAAATATAATACATATTCTTAACCAATGTACCGTTTCTTAAAAAAGGTAATTTTGTTTAAATAAGTACCTTTTCTTAAAAAACTACATTTTCTTACAACAAATTGCCTTTTCTTAAAAAACTCCCTTTTCTTTAAAGAGTAAATTTTTTTTAAAACTGAATAACTTTTCTTGACATAAGTACCTACTCTTAAAACTGTACCTATTCTTGAAAAAAGGGCCAATTCTAAAAACATTTCCCATTTCTTCAAAAAAAAAATTTCTTCAAAAAAATACCTTCTCTTAAAAAATACCATTTCTTACAAAATTTCCTTTTCATAAAAGTACCTTTTCTTAAAAATAAAATAATACCTTTTCTTTTCTTTTCTCGCGATAAGTAGGCTTTCCGAAAATAAGTACATTTTCTTAAAAACATAACTCTTTCCTAAAAAGGGTACCACTTCCTTAAAAACTACCTGTTCTTAAAAAAACAATTCTTTTTAAAAAAATGCATTCTCTTGTCTTTTTCCTTTCTTGAAAAACATTTGCGTAAAAAAACAGTAGCTTTTAATAAAAGAAGTACCTCTCTTTAAAAAAGGACCTTTTCGGGAAAATATAATACATATTCTTACAAAAAGAACCTCAAAATATACAAACTTCAAAAGAAAAACAAAATACATTCTATAAAAAAAATTAAATTTTTCTTAAAAAAAGT
This sequence comes from Phaonia tiefii, assembly GCA_963931995.1. Lineage (NCBI taxonomy): Eukaryota > Metazoa > Arthropoda > Insecta > Diptera > Muscidae > Phaonia > Phaonia tiefii. The sequence goes on from OZ008367.1 coordinate 67,100,827, forward strand.
TTATAATTTTACAAAAAATATCCTTTCTTAAAGATTCATTAAAATTATCGTATTTTTCAACGAGCGCCTTACGCGTGATGGAACTAACTAGTACATAATATGTATACAGCGAAAGGAGCTTCATTCCAACCGGGTGTCCCCTGATACCTCATGTGATTTTTGTTTTAAATTTGTCTTGTGAGCCACGGGCAGTGTTACAGTTAATTTTGAATGAGTTAATGATTAGTTTTATTTTTAAATCTCCGTTGGCCAGTGAACCCGTGTTTGATATCTAAAACAAAATGCTTTCGTTTTTAGCAGAGTAAGTAAAAATTCCGCTCGCGAGCCAAACAAATGCAGTTCTTCCTCAATATAAAACTCTTAGTCATATATCAGAATTTCTGATGGCAATGATGTTGTTGTGTCCCCTATTGGTTCTAAAACAAGAGTAGCGCCTTTAAGAATAACATCATTTCCTCGTTTAGAACTAATGGCGGCATTGATTGCGTCCCGTTTTGCCAAAAATATTGTTAGTAGTAAAGGGGTTTTCAATAAGAGCGCTACAAAAGTTTTTTTAAATAAAACAAAACCGGTTTTAGATACCACTGAAATTCTTTATTCCTGTGAAAGTACGTTCGATGCCATTATGTATGGAACTCGATTTCTTTTGCATGGCCACCACGGGCACGCTTGCAGAAGTCCAGACGCTGAACCCAATTTTCGACGGTTTTCAAGCATAAATCGGCCGATACTGCTGCATTTTCACGTTCGATATTCGTACGAAGTTCATTTGGTGAGATAACACGTTCACCAAACTTGGTTTCCAATAAATTGATTGTGGCATTCGCTGTGTGGCTTGTGGCGCCATCCTGTTGGAACCACATGTCCTCCAAGTCCATATTACCCAATTGAGGCCAAAAATATACGGTTATCATTGAACGGTAGCGATTCGCATTCACAGTAATGTGCCGGTCTTGATCATCACGGAAGAAGTACGGTCCAATGACACCGCCGGCCCATAAACAGCACCAAATCGTAATTTTTTCGGGATGCAATGATGACTCATGGATTACGTGTGGATTGCTGTCTGACCAATAACGCATATTTTGCTTATTGACGAAGCCATTCAGCCAGAAATGAGCCTCATCTCTGAAGATGATTTTCCGATGAAAATCCGAATCATTTTCAAGTTGTTTCTCAGCCCAATTCACGAACATACGACGCTTATGGTGGTCAAGCGGCTTCAGTTCTTGCGTCAATTTGATCTTGTAGGCCGAGATCTTTTCGCAAAATTCGCCACAACGACGTCACAGAGATGCCCAACGCTTGAGAACGACGTGTGAGAGACACATTTGGCCTTTCTTGAACTGAAGCCTCAGCGGCAGCAATATTCTCGACACTACGGGCACTTCTTTGTCTCACTGGCACGGGAACATTTTGTGCTGTGCCTGTGGGTTCAAACTTTTCCACAGCTGAGGCAACATGTACTGTTTATTGAAGAGGTCGATAATTTAGTAAACACCAAACGTTTTTCACAGTGGCGTAGAGCTGCACGAGCAGTTGCTTATGTCATACATTATTTCAACAGAAGAAAAATAGGTTGCCAGAGTTTTTTTTATCCCAAGATGAGTTGATAAAGGTGGAAACTGTTCTTGTAAAGCAAGCTCAGAAGGAGGCGTATTTAGACGAAATAAGATCACTCGAAAAAGGTGGGAAAGTAATTAAAACTAGTTCTATTTATAAATTAACCGCATTCTGAGATAGTGAAGGAGTTTTACGTATTGAAGGGAGAATCGATAGAGCTTGTGTTCCAGATGAAATGAAGTACCCGGCCATTATACCAAACCACGGATATATAACGATGCTTTTAATATTATATTTTCATGCTAAATATCATCATGAAAATCATGAAACTGCCATTAATAAAATCCGTCAAAAATATTATATACCCCGAACTAGAAACATTTTTTAAAAAGTAATACGAAAGTATCAAATGAGCAAAGTCAAGAAAGTTGTCCCGATTTATTTACAAATGGCTAAGCTGCCAACAGCTCGATTATCTGCATTTGTAGCACCTTTTACGTTTACAGGTCTTGATTTTTTTGGGCCAATTTTGGTGACTGTAAACCGTCATAAGGAGAAAATATATGGAGCTATATTTACATGTTTAACGATTGGAGCCGTCCACGTTGAAATCGTGCATTCGCTAAATACCAGTTCATGTATTTTAGCAATTCGTAATTTTATAGCTAGACGTGGAACACCAAGAGAAATGTTTAGTGATAACGGGACTAATTTCGTCGGGGCAGAGCGTGAATTGCGAGAAGCTATAAAAGAAGTGGACTCTAACGATTTTGTTCGCAATTTTCCTACTGCAACGACAAAGTGGAATTTTAACCCACCTTGCGCACCCCATATGGGAGGAGTATGGGAGTATGGAGTTCTGTACAAAATAATGCCTACAAGATCACCTAACGACGAAACTCTTAGCAGTAAGATGGCTGAAGTTGAAAATATTATAAATTCTCGTCCTTTAACCTATGTACCAATAGACGATGAAAATCAAGAGGCACTTATTCCAAATCATCTTCTGCTAGGAAGTTCGAATGGAATGAAGCCCCTAGCTGAATACAACGACAGTGGACTTGTTCTTAAAAACAGTTGGTTATATTCTCAACAATACGCACAAGAGTTCTGGAAAAGATGGCTGGCTGAGTATTTACCTTCGCTTACATGCAGAGCAAAATGGTTCGAAAAATCTAAGCCCTTAAATGTAGGTGATTTGGTGGTTGTGGTTGACCCTTCTAGTCCACGTAATGTATGGCCTAGAGGAAAGGTTTTGGGGACTACAGTGGCTGATAACGGCTAAGTTCGAAGTGCCCGGATTATGACGAGTTATGGGGTACTAGATAGGCCCGGGGCAAAATTGTCAGTTCTGGACGTGGCTGAAGATAAGGAGTAAGGCGGTGAAGGATCTTCTTGATATACTGTGGGGTGGTGTTACCGCCACGGTCGTCTGTGTTTTAATTTATTTATTGATACAGTACTTATCGATTAGTTTTGTTTTTGTTGTTATCGTACAAATTGTCAATTAACGTAATGTCAATAGAAAAATAATCCCAAGCATTGTAAAGCGCACTTTCTGTTGTCATAATTTGTTACAGCTTCTATATCTTTGTATTAAAAAAGATCATGTAAAGTTATTGTGAATTTTTAATTTGTTAAATAATTTGCGGTTGCTTTCCATACCAAAAAGTTAGTAGATTTTAATATCTTGAATTCCTTGTAAAATTGTTTAATTTCTTTGTAAAGGGTGTTTTTTCAAGGCCGATAGAACTTCAAATTGTAAAAAAGAACACAAAAAATTTAATTTTAATAAAGTTTTTTTTTTTATTCGAAAGATCAATACGTGGCGTTAACATTTGAAAATTATTTCGGGCATATGGGCACCGCGGCTGTTCTTGACGAACCGCATTCTGGACGTCCAAGTTTTGGCCACTTTTTCGAGCACTGCTGGCCGTATGTCACGAAGAACACGAACAATCTTGGCCTCCAAGGCGTCAATTGTTGCTGGTTTATCAGCATAAACCAGTGCCTTCACGTAGCCCCACAGGAAATAATCGAGAGGTGTCAAATCGCACGACCTTGGAGGCCAATTGACAGGTCTATTTCTCGAAATCAACTTATCGCCAAATTTTGATTTCAATAAGTCGGTGGTTGCGATCGCCGTATGGCACGTAGCGCCATCCTGTTGAAACCACATCTCGTCTGGATCAATGTCATCCATATTTTCAAACAGAAAATCATTGATCATGGTGCGGTAACGATCTCCATTGACCGTAACGCGAGCTCCGGCCTAATTTTTAAAGAAATACGGTCAGATGATGCCACCAGCGTGTAAGCCGCACCAAACGGTGCATTTTTCTGGATGTAATGGAATCTGGAGGGTTTCTTGTGGATTGGTCTCACTCCATATATGGTAATTTTGATTATTAACAAACCCGTTAAGCCAAAAATGAGCCTCATCGCTGAACACAATTTGGCGATAAAACAACGGGTCAGTTTCTAACTGAGTTTCAAAGTAAATTTGGGTAAGTTGGCAGCGTTGTTCAAGCGTGCGTCTATTCATGATGATTTGCCAGAGTATACTGAAACAAATAATAGAAATTTTTCTATTAAAATTTAATTTTTTGTGTTATTTTTTACAATTTGAAGTTCTATCGCTCTTGAAAAAACACCCTTTATTTACACAGGAATTTTAATACTCAAATATAAACCATTTATTACGAAGTATTGTATTGAGTTGTTATTTGGTGTTCAAAATCCAGTGGAAACTTGGCGCTCGGGCAAATTCCCGTAACAGTTGGACTAAGTGTATTGAGGTAAAAGAAGATTATTTTGAAAAATAAATTTTTGTTTTGCTAAAAAAAACTGTTTTATTCAAAAAGTCATGGACTTATTGATCCGCCTCATATAAAGTAAATAGTACATGTGTGGCGAACATTTGTTTGGATTGATTGGGTCTAGAGTTCGACTAATAAGTAGAATATAAGTTTAAATAAGGCTACTGAAAGCATACAAAAATGTGGTTTGGACAATGATCGGGGATATATTAAATATAGGTTATGTACAAAGGGTAACTTTTTTTATCCACATTCTCAATTTTTGCCACATTCCTAACTTTTCAAAACGAATTTTCGCGCATCATAAAATTTTACAATTTGTTGCCTGCTTATCTATTATTAAACACATACACATGCACATCTTTCCCATACATTTAATAGTTAAAAACTAATCTAAAAATTTTGACTCTCGTATCATTAATTTTGAGTTAAATCGGGTTCAATATTTTCAAATGTTTGAAAACAAAAATCCGGCTGCCGAGCTTAGATTTAAGTCTTCAAAGAATTACAAATTAAACTCCCCTACCGGTTTAAATTTTTCGAGCGGATCGAAAATGAATGGTTCTCCTTACTCTGGTGTTTGGTTTGGCTACCACTACAAAATAGATTGATAGCAGAAGAAAATAAATTCTGACTAGTTTTATATATCATTCCTTGCAGATTTTTTTCCAATATTCAAACTGGTTTTCTTCATAAATTGAATTCAAAATTGTGTGCCTTGGATATGTGTTTAGCACACGCAAACAAAAACCACGTTCCTCCCTAACGAAATCTAAGATAACTGAAGTTCTTCTTCTGCTAAGCGTTACATGTCATTTAGTTTGGGAACACCAAAAAAAGTTTGCAATGAACGAGTGTTGAGAAATATAAATTGAAAAAATGATTGCGAGAAATGAAAAACGGTCCCGCCAACTGTTGTTTCGCTTACAGCAAGCGAGTTTTAGTTACTCCAAACTAAAAAAACTTTTGCGAGAACTCAAAAACGTTTGCAGTAATCGAGTTATGAAAAAGAGAGCTTAAAAAATGTTTGTGAGAAACGAAAAACGGTTCCGCCAACTGTTGTTTCGGTTACAGCAAGCGAGTTTTAGTTACTCCAAACTAAAAAGCGATTGCGAGAACTCAAAAACGTTTACAGTAAATGAATTATGAAAAACGAGAGCTGAGAAATTATTTGCGAGAAACGAAAAACGGTTCCGCCAAGTGCTCTTTCGGTTTTACGTATTTTTAATATTTTTATGAAATATTTCTTAATAGGAAATTTTTGAGTTTCCTGTCCAAATGAAAATTCAAAAAAAATTTCAATGCCATTGACAATAGTACTTATTTTTAAAGCATTTTCTTCATATTGGCAATTTTGGTGTTCAAATATTTTATACAGTACAGGTTTATGAATTTGAAAGTACTACAAGGCAATACCTATCAAAGCCACAAACCTCTACATATAAAATACTTTAAAAACAGAGTTGCCAGCAGTCAAACAAATTCAAAATAATTAAAAGAATTCCCATATTTCATTATAATTGTATAATAATAATAATCAGATGCCAATTCCACAACCTGCATTGCCTGAGCAAATGCAAATTCAAAAATTTTTAATTGGCATTGCGTACAATGGTAATTATTTTGCGTTTGCATTAGATAAAGTAATGCATATTAAAATCCAATGCAAATTAAAAAAACCCATGTATGGATAGAATGAGTGGAATTTATGTTCTTCGTAATCTGTGCTCTCATTAGAAAAATGGCTAATTTCAGTTGTCGCAAACGTTTTTTAAATTTGCGGCAAATGTAATTTTGCACGCGTTTGATGTAAACGAGAACTCGTTTTCAACAACATGGTTCACATTTGCGATATATGAGTTTGTTTGGAAGAACTACATACATGAACGGTTGCGATCAATAAATTAATACAAATCAATGAAGGTATTGTTGCGGCAACCGAGAAAAACACTTCTTTTTGTTGATGTGTTAACATCTATAGGCTCGGGTAGGGCAATTTATCAAAGTGAACACATGCAAACAACATACAGTGTTAGCATCACATTCGTGGTTGTTTTACAACAATAGTCTCTGCCTGAAAATAAGTATGATGGTATTGATGTAGCGGCAGCGAACAAACAAGCAGGTCGTAGTCGCCAATGAGTATTGAATAGTATAGAGAACTCATGGAACGAATTGTATGACACAAAAGCACTGGTGACATCTGACGAATGATTCAAAACGTATTACCCTCTTTTTGTCATAACTTGGTCCATTCATTATTTTGATGTGAAACTTTGATGCCTTTAGAAACATTTGTGCTATTTGTATTGTATATTAATATAGAGGGTTGAATTTTGTGTTTCGGGATTTGGCAATCCTAAAGTTTGCAATCTGGCAACTGACAGCGCTATCGAAAAGTTGGACGTTTTTGAGGTTATGCGTACTCAGAACGTTTCGACATACGAGCGCTATTTGTGTTGTTTACAGTGACTTAAAAGATTCATCTCGGCCCAAAAATTGAATTAAATCGTGAACATTTTCGTGCGATTATTTTTTACAACTTTCGGCGTTAATTCACTCAGCAACAGTGCCTGGATGAACTTAATTCAATTTTTGGTGATGAAGCTCCATCAAGGACCAGTGTTTATCGATGGTATGGTGAATTCAATCGTGGTAGTAGTTCACTCCAAGATGAATTTCGTGAAGGTCGTCCAAAATCAGCTGTTGTTCCGAAAACCATTGATGCGGTGCGCGAACTGATTTTGCAAGATCGTCATGTGACCTGTCGTGAGATTGAGACAACCTTAGGCATTAGTGGCTGTCATTTGACTGTCAAAAAAATTTGTTCGAGTTGGATCCCACACAATTTGTCAATCGCTCAAAAAAAGGCTCGTGTCGATTGGTCGAAAGAAATGTTCCAAAAATACGATCGCGGTGCTTCCAAACACATCTATGACATCGTGACAGGTGATGAATCCTGGATTTACGCGTGTGAGCCCGAAAGTAATGGGTGTCGCAAGATGAGCCAAATCCAACAAAAGTTGTTCGCGCCCGAAGCACTTCCAAGCAAATGGTCGCCTGTTTTTTCGGAAAAACCGGACATGTCGCAACCGTACCACTAGAACAACGAAGAACATTGAATTCTGAGTGGAACACAACCATTTGTTTGCCAGTTGTCTTCCAAGAAATCAGGAAAACCAACCGCCGAAGACGGATCACTCTTCACCACGACAATGCGAGCTCTCACACATCGGCTGAAACAACGGAATTTTTGAGCACACAAAACATCGATTTGATGGGTCATCCGCCGTATAGTCCTGACTTGGCGCCGAATGACTTCTTTTTATTCACGTACGTAAAAAACAAACTGAGAGGTCAACGTTTTTCGACACCTGAAGAAGCGGTTGCTGCATTCAGAATGCATGTTTTGGAGATACCTCAATCAGAGTGGCAAAAGTGTTTTGACAATTGGTTCAAACGCATGCAAAAGTGTATAAATCTTCATGGGGAATATTTTGCAAAACAATAAAGTGATTCTCGATGATTAATATTTGTTTTTATTCTCTAATCCCGAAACATAAAATTCAACCTCATAATAACAACAACATTGTCGAAATGGTGCATTTACATTGAAATATTCTATAAAGAGAAAAAGACTCGTTTATGCTCTTTTTCTCAGACTCTCTACACGAGAGTGGAAAAAGAGTGCAATATGTTCTCTATACTATTCAATACTTTTTGTCACCGCTCTGTTTATGACAAAAGAAAACAATTATTGCGCCTTCAGCACAAAAACTATTCTTTTTTTATTTTCCAATGTAACATTTACTAATGTGTTCATAGAAAACGAACAGGTACCGTGTAGCAAAAAAGTGTTAACACATCGCCCGTGAGTTAGAAAACTCATTGATCTTTTTGCGTGCATTTATCTCGCTTGGTAGATTTGGTCTCAATCAGTTAATAGTGCTCTTTTTGCTTAACACTAACTGATTTAGACCCAGTGTTCTACATCGGTAACGATTGTTTATGATTGGAACGGCTGTTCCATTTCAAGTATTCGAAAGTGTTGACGTCAATAGGTAAGAAATCTGTCATCGTAATAAAAACTTTAAAGTTGGCCAGTGCAGGACTATAATCCGATAATCCATACACATAGTTCATGCACGCAAAACACTGCTCCATTGGCAGCCATCTAGTGCTGGAGCACTTTAACACTTACTATTCTATTTTTCCTAGAATTTGTGACATAAAAGTGTTTTGTGAATGTCTGACTTTAAAGAAAATGTTGTATTGTTCTTACCATTTTCAACACAATCCTTCAAGTAGATTCAGATAACCTCAAACTTTCCAATATCTAATGACCCTCACAAGGCTATACATTCCAATGAATAGAACAAGCATTGTTGTTGGAAACCATCCTCTCAAACCAGTCAAGTCTTACTAATGACCTTATGTCAATCTTAATTTGCATTCCTATTTTAAACCTAAAATACTCTGAAATGTCATTATCACACCCTTGACAAAGTTTCCTGAGTGGAAAGTGCAGTTTGTTGCATTTTTGCAATAAATAAGAAAATAGAAAATCAAAGGAAACTATATGGGTCATCAGTACATTTGCATTTGTAAGGTTTCTTTCGCATACAGTGGAGTTCGCAAGTAGTGAACATCGATTATATTGGAAAGTCAATTACTGCAGATGAGGTGGCATGTTTTCAAAGTGCTACAGTAACTGGATGTTTTAGAGAAGACCATTTCAATTATTATTTCAAATATGACATACAGTCATAATTTACGTTCAGACCCTGTTGGCACCACCAATCACCACTGTTAGCGTGTTTCATTTGTATCGTAGTATTTTCTTGTCTTCGCTCACAACGTTTAAATAATTGAAACTAATACAATATTTGATTGCCGGTTGGTGACTCTACTTATTATTTTATGATAGAACTTAGTATCGTTTTAAGAATATTGAGTCAGGGGTGTGTAGGCGGACTTCAGAAAGGTGACCCACTTTGACTCTGTGTTAATAAAATTATTAAAGATTTGGGAAATAGCAAAATGGAAGGCAATGAAGGAACGGAATACTACATTACATCAAAGATACTAATTTTTAAAATTGTTATCACAGTACTAACTAAGTCATTGATAAGCGTGAAACGTCCGATTTCGCTGCATACTATTTTTTGAGAACAATCTGAGATTGGGTTAATAAATCAGTTATGGTGATCTTTAAACTAACAACTGAAGGCTTCTTGCAAAAAACGTTGGAAGTGTGAAGATGTAAATTGTTCGCTAGAGTCAAAAAATGTATTAAGCATTGTGGGCACTTACCCAGCGGCGGAATTCGCAAAGCCGTCCACAAATAAGGCATGCGGAATGGCTCTTACGTAATGCCTTCCTAAAATAAGGCCTACGGAATGCATGCATTTTTCCATCAGATATAACCAAGAAGAAGACTTTTAAAATTTTGAGAAATTTCTACTCCGATTCTTTTTAAACGTAATTTAATTGGAAAATTTCATACAAATTTTAAAATTATATTAGGGGCGTTTTTTTCGTAACTTATACACGTGTTAAGTCATACAAAATGACAACCTGCACGTTAACATGTATAATTTTAGACGTTGAGAATATACAAAATTTATGTCATTCTATTTCTTATATTTCAACGACGCTTCGAAAAATATGATGTAAATATTAGAGGTGGTTAATTTTTTAATCAAAATATTTAAAATGTTGAATAAAATATTATTGATTTTTCTTCTTCAAGAAGAATAATTCCAACACAATACTGGAGACTACTAAAGCAAACCCACAAGGAAGTGAAGTGTACAGAGAAAGCCGAGGAATACTTGGATTGTCAAAATATATATACTTTAACCGATATTTTCCCATGACTCGCAAGAACGCCTTCGGTTCTGTCTGCTTACTGCATCTTATACAATTTTATGATATTATTAATGAACTTTTTGGCACATATTTTGGTATCCGTATGTCTTTTGGTACACAGTTTAGTACTTTTACTACACTTTAAGTACTTTTAGTGAAGTTTTAGTGCAATTGACTTTTTTGTACTTGTGGTACATTTTGTGTAGAATTTTCATATGTATTTTGTGGTACATTTTATGCACTTTAATGGAACATACTACGTTAAATAAATATTGTATAAGTATGTAGTTTATGTACTTTTCGAACAAATTATGGTGAATTATCCGATCCACATTCATTACCTGGAGCCAATTTCTCATACCACTACACAATAGCTTTTTATTTCTCGCTTGCGGTACGAGATCTGATCCCAAGCTCCTCGTTTCACTCATTTAAAATCTAAAAGAGCTCGAAGAAGCCTATATAAAGAAGACCACGCGGCTAGCTCGGGGGACCCGTGCGTTTTTTATTTTATTTTTGCACGTGCTCTCGACTCGTATATTTTGGGCTATGAGTGTTCGTTTACGATGCCTGATTTATTATTGAATAAGCAATACCCCAATATGGCAATCGTAACCTCGTATTTGGAGATTTCGTTTAACCAAACATCTATTTTTCAATGCAATAATTCACTGCTATATCAAATGGGAAAAAGTCTATTGTAGTGTCGATGCAGTAGAACCACCTCATATATTACACTGTATTCTTTAGAATTTTATTTTATCTTTGACTTTTAAATAAACAAATTGACAAATAAAAATAAATAATTTTCTTATGAAGCCAAGTTGATTATACTCAACGTGTTAACTTATATAGGTTACGAAAAAAACACCCCTATTGTTTATTTAATATTTTTCAGGAAATTTTTAAAATGTTCAATTTGAAGTTGGGCGTGGTAAAACTTTCTAAGATAGATACACACATACTTATAAATAAATATGTAGAAGTGGATAATGATTTTGTGATAAAATAAATTATTATAATTTTATATTTGTTTAATAAAAATAAATTACCGTAAATTCCTTCTAAGGCCTTCCTCTTTGCATGCCTTCTAAGGCAATTAAGGCGTTGCCTCCCAATCTGGGCAAGTAAGGCGTTGCCTCCCAATCTCACTCAATGTTAAACAGAAAGGAGGAGGTAATGTATAGGGAAGGCCTTCCGTATTTTAAAGAAGGCCTGGTTGGTCATGATTTCAGGCCTTCCAGGTCATGACTTCCGCCGCTGGGTAGTTGCTGCATGTCTCTTTAAGTTATGGGTTAGTTAACATCATTATTAACATTGTCTATGGTTTAATTCAGGTCTGTGGAGTCGGCTCAAAATTGGCCTTATCGGAAAATCAACGACTCCGACTCCTGCATTTGGAAAATCCTTGACTCCGCTCCGATTGCACCATTTTGAGAATACAGTACATCGTTACAACTCCGACTCCCATATTAAATAAAACTGTTGTCTAATTTATTTGTTGCATTTCTAACGAAACAAAGTCCTAGTATTGCCACAGAAAGAATTTGCCATAAACATCGCAACAATTTTTGGTAAACACCCTTCCCAAATCAGGGAAAACATGAAAACAGAACAAGTAAGAGAAAGTTGGTAAGATTTTGAATGTGTCATGTGTAGGCTGGGCTCTTTTTGGTAACACTCAATTAACTATTTCATTCTAGAAGAAATATTTTTTTAATTAGAATGCAGTTGACCCCTTTTTCAATGCCCGTGAAGTTAAATTTCGAATTTAACTAGCAAAGACACAAACCACATTCATTTAGGGATGACTTTTTGCACATTATAATTGCAGATTCTAAAAGTGATTCCGAATACTTCTCCAACGATGTATGTGAGAACTCGGGAGAATTCTTTGTTTCGTAATAACCTTTCTAAATGTTTCCAAGATGCATACATTTTTATGTGAGGACAGTAGTCTTCCTACAAAGCTGCGTTTGTTTGGGTTGAAAAATTGTTAGTAATATAATGCGGGGCCACGAAATAACCCCCAATGAAATAACCCCCAAACTCGAAAATGAAATAATCCCCAATGAAATAACCCCCAAAATCAAATGAAATGACCCCCAAAAGGAAAATGGAATAAAGCCCAAACAAGATGAAAATAACCCCAAATTAGAAATGAAAGAACCCCCAAAAGATATCGGTACCACCGTCTAATGAAATAACCCCCAAAATAGAAAAGAAATAGCCCCCAATGAAGCATGCCCCAAGTAAATGAAATAAACCCCAAAATAGTTATTATTCATTATAATATTATTATTATAGAATATAGAGGAATTCATTATTGTAAAAAGGGTAATTTATTGCGGAAATTAAATAAACCCCAAATAAGATAAAGTAACCCCCAAAAACCAAAACCACAATGCAACTATCCCAAAAAAAAATTTGGGCCTTTTTACATTTGGGGGTTATTTCATTATGAAATAATCCCCAAATTAAAAATGATATAACTCCCGAAAATTAGGAAGTTATCCCCAAATTCGTTTTTCCTGATTTTTTTGGGGATTATTTCATTTTCGAGTTTTTGGGGTTATTTCATTGTGAGTTATTTCGTGGCGCCATATAATGCTATTAGTGCAATATTTAATTTTCATATATATATAATGCTCCGATCGGTTAAAAATCGCTTCTCTTTATACATATCTCTCTTTGACCACATTAACAGATGTCTGTTAACCCGTTAACAGAGTTGTATAAATGAATGTGGTTTGTGTCTTTGCTAGTTAAAATTGGAATTTATATTCACGCACCTCCTTTTCACTATAAAAGAAATGAATTCACTTTATTTCGACAGTTTACGAGGTTGAATTTTATGTTTCGGGATTAGAGAACAAAACAAATATTATTGTTTTTCAAAATATTCCCCATGAAGATTTATACACTTTTTCATGCGTTTGACCTCTCAGTTTGTTTTTTACGTACGGGAATAAAAAGAAGTCATTCGGTCCCAAGTCAGGACTATACATCGGATGTCCCATCAAATCGATGTTTTGGGTGCTCAAAAATGCAGTTGTTTCAGCCGATGTGTGAGAGCTCGCATGGGCGTGGTGAAGAGTGATCCGTCTTCGGCGGTTGGTTTTCCTGATTTCTTGGAAGACAGCTGGCAAAAAAATGGTTGTGTACCATTCAGAATTCACTGTTCTGCGTTGTTCTAGTGGTACGGTTGCGACATGTCCGGGATTTCCGAAAAAACAGGGAACATTTGCTTGGAAGTGCTTCGGGCGCGAACAACTTTTGTTGGATTTGGCTCATCTTGAAACACCCATACAGTTGACTGCTGTTTAATTCGGGCTCACACGCGTAAATCCAGGATTCATCACCTGTCCCGATGTCATAGACGTGTTTCGAAACACCGCGAGCATTTCTTTCGACCAATCGACACGAGCCTTTTTTTTGAGCGATAGACAAATTGTGTGGGATCCAACGCGAACAAATTTTTTTGACAGTCAAATGTTTATGCAATATTGAATGTATGCTGGTCCCAGTAATGCCTAAGGTTGTCTCAATCTCACGATAGGTCACATGACGATCTTGCAAAATCACTTCGCGCACAGCAACAATGGTTTTCGGAACAACAACTGATTTTAGACGACCTCACAAAAATCGTCTTGGAGTGAAATACGACCACGATTGAATTCACCATACCATCGATAAACACTGGTCCTTGATGGAGCTTCATCACCAAAAATTGAATTAAGTTCATCCAGGCACTGTTGCTGAGTTAATCCACGCCGAAAGTTGTAAAAAATAATCGCACGAAAGTGTTCACGATTTAATTCCATTTTTGGGCCGAGATGAATCTATTAAGTTACTGTAAACAACACAAATAGCGCTCGTATGTCAAAATGTTCTGAGTACGCATAACCTCAAAAATGTCCAGCATTACGATAGAGCTATCAGTTGCCAGATTGCAACTCTAGGGTACACAAATCCCGAAACATAAAATTCAACCTTGTAAAATATAGAAACTAACTGTATTTTCGAATTGCATAAAAAAGTTCGATATTTATGTTTATTAATGGCAAACGTCTAGTACTTCCGTTCTCCACTTTTCAAGATTGATTTAGATGTGATTTGGAAAGTTTCTACTGCTTACACAGTTAAATCAAAGACACAAAACGAAACATTCAGCCCAGTTAACCAATCCGGGCCTCGCTTAATTACTTACTTACTTAACAGGTCTCAAACACCTCCGGGGGGATCAGGGACCTTACAAAACGAAGATAACATATTTCACCACCCAGTACGATCTTTTGCCTTATCTCTCCAGTTGGTAACACCAAGTCTACGCAGGGATTCGTCAACCTGATCCCTCCAGCGGAGTGTTGGTCTTCTTTTATTTCGTCTTCCTTCGAGTTCGGTTTCGAAAACCCTTCGTGCTGGTTCGTTTTCATCCATTCTACTGGCATGGCCTAGCCAGCGCAATCGCGATATTTTGATCCACTTAACTATGTCAATGTCGGGATATATCTAATAAAGCTTATGGTTCATGCGTCGCTGATACTCGCCGTTGTGTTCTATATGGCCATACATTTTTCGGAGTATTTTTCTCACGAAGACTCCTAGATATGTTTCGTCTGCTTGCGATAAGACCCAGGATTCTGCGCCATAAAGCAAAAGAGTCTGCTATACCTGGACTTTTGTTAATCGGCGGAAGCCTTTAGCTCTAAACTGCTTGCTTATCCCAAAATAACATATATTCGCAAGCACAATTCTTCGCCTGATCTCAAGGCTGAAGTTGTTGTTTTTGTTTACGACAGATCCAAGGTAAAGGGATTTTCAACAGAGACGCTACAAAAGTATATCGATAGGGACAGCAAACGACGCCATATTTTTTCCCGTTCTTTAGACATTTCTCTTCAGTAAGGTTTGCCATTTCATCATGGAAAGATATATGAGCCAACAACGAGTCGAAATTATTAAAATTTACTTCCGAAATTTGGAGTCAGTGGCCTCAACTGTAAGAGCGCTACGTCCAATTACTGAATTTCATTTCTGGCTGAATGGCTTCGTCAATAAGCAAAATATGCGTTATTGGTCAGACAGCAATCCACACGTAATCCATGAGTCATCATTGCCTCCCGAAAAATTACGGTTTGGTGCGGTTTATGGGCCGGCGACGTCATTGGGCCGTACTTCTTCCGTGATGATCAAGACCGGCACATTACTGTGAATGCGAATCGCTACCGTTCAATGATAACCGAATATTTTTGGCCCCTACTGGATAATATGGACTTGGAGGACATGTGGTTCCAACAGGACGGCGCCACAAGCCACACAGCGAATGCCAGAATCAATTTATTGGAAACCAAGTTTGGTGAACGTGTTATCTCACGAAATGGCCCAGTCGATTGGCCGCCTCGGTCGTGCGATTTGACGCCGTTAGATTATTTCCTGAGGGGCACCGTCAAGTCTATGGTCTATTCCAACAAGCCAGCGACGATTGATGAACTTCGTACGAATATCGAACGTGACCGATTTATGCTTGAAACCCGTCGAAAATTGGGTTCAGCGTCTGGACTTCTGCAAGAGTGACCGTGGTGGCCACGCAAAAGAAATCGAGTTCCATACATAATGGCATCGAACGTACTTTCACAAGAATAAAGAATTTCATTGGTATCTAAAACCGGTTTTGTTTTATTTAAAACAACTTTTGTAGCGCTCTTATTGAAAACCCCGTTATATAAATTCGTCCACTACCTCGAAATTCTAACAATTATCAACGTTCACGCTTTCTTCTAATCGCTTGGAGGCCCTGCTCGTTGAAACCATTCATTTGGTCTTGTCCTCATTTAGTGTCAAACCCACTTTTGTTGACTCGTTCCCAATTCTCGAAAACACCGCAGTAACTTCTCTAATTTTGCGCCCAATGATATTTATATCATCAGCATACGCGAGCAGCATGTGACTTTTGCTGCTGATGGTTTTATTCATATTGACTGCACCTTTTCTCATAATGATCTCCATTAAGAAGTTAAAGAGATCGCACGATAGAGTGTCGCATTGCTTGAGGCCTCGCCTAGTTTCGAAAGGTTCGGTAAGATCCTTACCAACTTTGACTGCGGATTTGGTGTTCGTCAAGGTCATCCTGCAAAGACGTATGACTTTTGCAGGAATACCAAGCTCAGACATCCCGTATCGGGCTATCGAATGCCGCCTTATAATCGACATATAGATGATAGATGTCGGTTTGTGTTTCGTGGGTCTTCTCCAGGATTTGGCGTAGCGTGAAAATTTGGTCAGTTGTCGATTTTCTAGATCTAAAGACACACTGGTATGGTCCACTCAGGTCAGCGATAATTGATTTTAGTCTTTCGCACATTATACTTGATATTCTATGGATAAAAGGCTTATTCAACGGTAGTTGGCATAGATACTTGGGTCACCTTTCTTAAATATGGGCATAATACACTGAGACTCAAATCGCCGGGCATGGATTCATCTAACCAAATTTTGCTAATGAGCTGATGCATGCACCTTATCAGCTCATCGCCGCCAGCCGCAATAGCTGTTCTGACCTCGTATTGGTCAGGAGGGGGCAATCGACGCCGTCGTCGAAATTATGATCGAATGACTCGTCATTGGATATCCCAGGTACCAGTAGCGCGGAGAAATAATCTCCATATTCCCAGACGCAGGAAACATGCACATGTTTGCAAGCATTGTTTTCATTAATTTAAGATCTTTAAGATGAGTGCCTTCCATCAATTACCACGTGATCAATTTGGTTCTTCGTTCTTTGATCAGGGGATGCCCAAGTAGCTTTGTGGATGTGTTTATGCTGGAATCTTGTACCACTTTGCTGCGGCAAAGTCAATCAGTCTCATACCGTTTTCGGAACTGTCAGCATGTAGACTTAAATTGCCGATAGTTGGATGAAACACATTCACCCTGCCTACTTTGGCATTAAAGTTTAAAGTTTAAAATCTCCTAGTACAATCTTAATGTCATGGCTAGGACAGCGGTCATACGTTTTCTTTAGGCGTTCATAGAATATGTCTTTGGCATCATTATCTTTCTCTTCTGTCGGGGCATGCACAGAAATTAGGGAGATATAAAAATATTTCGCTTTTACGCGGATTGTGGCTATACGTTCACTCACAGGATTGAACCTAGAGACTAGATGTCGCAGTCTTTTGCCAACTACAAATCCGCAACCAAATTCATGTTTTTTTTCATGGCATCTGTAGCATATATCGCAGTTTCTTTTTCTTGTGCATCGCAATTGCAGTCCATCGCATTTCCTGGATTGCGGTAATGTCAGCCTTATAACTTTCGAGGACATCTCCCAATTGGATGCCTGCACCGGATCTATATAGAGTTCTTACATTTCAAGTGCAAATCCGTAAACCGTGGTCTTTATAACGTTTGCGGGGGTCGTCAACAAATAGGGCTAGTTTGTCTTTCCTTTTTCATTGTTGTGTATTCACTGCCAGTGTGAACGGTGGCTGTAGGCAAACCCAGTCCACCGGGTTTTTGCATTTTACCTACTGCCAGGATATTTGATTGCGGCCGCACATTATGGATCAGACGCTGATCAGAATGCAATATGTCGAACCTGGATTTTCTTCTTTTGGTTTCTATCTGCCTTTGGCCCAAATGATGGGGTCATCCGCCTTCTAAAGTCAAAAGAATATGCCCGATAGTTTGATGAGCTTCTGTGACATCAGTCACCTACTACACCTGAGACATATCAGCGATCGCATAACCAATCAGGCTGCTCATTTGTTTCACCTTCTCACTATAGCTAGCCGGAAGAGCCATTACACAGGATATACTACGTGGTAGTAGTGAGCTGCTTGGACTGCTCAATGGAGAAATCATTTCTGGCCACTCCCAAGTGAATGGCTATGAGTAACTTTCCACCTCCACGGACAGTCCCATGTCCAGTTAAATCCATTAAAATTTTGATTTCTCTTTTTGTATAAAAAAAAGTTATTTTTTTTCGAAAATTTTCCCTCCGACTCCGAGTCTGACTTCACAGCACTGTTTTAATTTCTATGGGTTTCTTAATGGAATACCGATTTATATCCAAGGCTAAATGGATGACAACACTATTTTACACACAAAGTTTTTTCCCTTTTAAACGCATCTAAAATTTCAGAATGTGATTTTTTGTACTCAGTTATGTATTTACATAATCTGAAAACAGGAAGTTAGTACACCAGTTGTAATGCTCTCCAGAACACAAATAATGCTAGCTCTCGCCAAACATTAGTTAGTATTTGTAATAGTCTGGGAAATGCCATTTTAAATTAAGCACTATTATTACACTGTAAGTAAAATTTGAAGTTTTGAAGTGACACACAAAAACACCGAGACACCCCAACTAACTTTTGGGTCATAGAATCCAGTGGTATACTCCGTTTTAAAAAGTTAGCTCAAGATAACTAGATATTTCGATTTTAAATGTGTAGTAGATTTAAGGTGTTTTTGATTTTATTTAAGTGAAAAACCTGCAAAAAGCTCTTGTTCAATCAATTTATATATATTTTTTCTGTCGACAAAATGTAACCGTTGAAATAATTGACATCTATTTGGAAGCAGAATTAGTTTACCTCTTACAATTTGGGGTCATAATAATTATAATACTGTTGGGATTCGGGATTTTGGGATTGGCATCCCTATTACAAACAGATGCTACAACATATATGTCAAAGTGTTCACTTTGACAGATTAGTCCCTACCCGCCGCTACAGATGTTAACACATCAAAAATATAAGCATTTTATTGACCATTTTGAAAGAATAGAAAAATGAGTGAGGAAAAATTCAGATCACATTGCGGAAATTAAATATGTTTTGTTTTGTGTGTGGAAAATTTACACCGAAAAATCATCGACTACATTTGGTTGAAAATGCACCTCAAAGCTTACAATCAGTATTTTTTGGTTACCTCCGCTGAAGAAATGCGAAATATTGATCATGCACCTGAATTTACGTGCATCACATGTTATAGTGCATTAAACAAATGGTGGAAATTACGGCGATATTCGATGCCATTTGGACTTCCAATGATATGGAGCGATCCATGGAAACATGATACAGGACATTGCTACGCGTGCAAGAACGATATAAATGGTCTCAATCGAAACAGTAAGTTCACTTAGATAGACTATATATGGAATACACAATAATTTATTCTTACAGAACGATCCGGTTTTATATACAAAGATGTGCCAAGTGCTCACCTACCAGTTCCACACAGTGATGAATTGCCTGTGCCAGTACATCCATCGACATACAACTGCATCCTATGAAGTACAATCACAAACTTCAGCAACATCATTACATCATGCTGATTCTGATTACCTTCAGCCAGTTATACAATATCCATCATTAATTTCGCAGGAACATTTAGATAGAATCGTTCGAAATCTGAAGCTATCTCAAAATTATGCAATGACTTTGGCTTCGGAACTAAGAAGTGTCAAAGTGCTGGCACCAGGTGTAAAAGTTACATCTTACAAATACCGGCAAGAACCATATATGCCTTATTTCATGCTTTCCGAGGACGCAGCTAATGCATATTGTCAAGATATTGCCGGATTAATGAATGAAATGGGAATCTGCAACTATAATTCAGAAGCAACCAGAAGCTTAAAAGTAGTCTTGCTATTTGAAAACAGCAGCGTTAAACCAGTGCCATTGATGTATGCTCTTGGAATGCATGAGTCGTATGATACCATGAAATTAATTCTGGAACGCATCAGTTATGACGAACACAATTGGCGCGTAAATTGCGATTTTAAGGTTCTTTCACTATT
The DNA here is from genome assembly GCA_963931995.1 of Phaonia tiefii. Lineage (NCBI taxonomy): Eukaryota > Metazoa > Arthropoda > Insecta > Diptera > Muscidae > Phaonia > Phaonia tiefii. The sequence goes on from OZ008367.1 coordinate 67,120,888, forward strand.
AGCTGGAATGCAAACTGGCTATACTAAGTACATGTATATTTTTTGTAAATGGGACAGCGGTGCAAAATGCAACCAGTACGAAAAGCGCAATTGGGCAAAACGCGATTTGCAAGTTGTTGGCGAATTTAATGTAATTCGTCCACCATTGATCCCCCTTCAGAAAGTAATGCTTCCAGATCTTCATATCAAGCTGGGAGTTGTAAAGAATTTTTTAAAGCATTTTGTTCGCGTTAACGAAAATGCCTTATCATACTCGAAAAAACAACGCTTTTCCAAAATTTTTAATTGAAAAATTAAAAGAGGGTATTTTTGTGTAACTAAAAGTGTGTGACTGCAATATGTTTTATATCAATTTTTTATAACAGGTGTAGTTAACGGTCCAGATATACGGAAACTTTTAAGGGATACGAGTTTTTCTGAAATGTTAGATGAAACTGAACTAAAGGTATAGAACTCAATTCGTGCGGTAATTGAAAACGTTCTTTGCAAAAATCCCTCACCAGGGTAATATGTCGTTGAAAATCCACATGTTACATGCACATTTCGATTTTTACGAACGACAATTGTCCACAGAAACAGACGAAACTGACGAAAGATTTCATCAAACGACAATGACATTCGAAGACCGTTTCGCTGTAAAAAGAATAGACTCAATGCTTGCTGATTTCTGCCGGTCGATTGCAAACAAATAGTAAAAATTTAATAAATCCAACAAAATTTATAAAATCATCAAAGTAAGAGCAAATATAGTTCCATGTCCGCTTGAAAATGAACGTCCATTATTTCTAGATATAAATTTTGACAAATAAATAATAAACAAATTGATTTGAAACAAGTTTTAAAAGTTTTTCATTCAAATAAAATCAAAAATCGCCTTAAATCTACTACAAATTTAAAATCGAAATATCTCGTGATTTCGAGCTAACATTTCCAAACGGGGTACACCACTGGATTCTACGATCCAAAACTAGGTTGACGTGTCTCGGTGTTTTGGTGTATAATTTTCACCTACTTACAGTGACTATCCATACAGAAACTTTATATAGAGTAGTTTATTCCCTCTATATTTTTAACGTCATAGGTATGGTTGCAAGTGAACATTGGATGGTGGAACGCAGAGGTTCAATAATACCAGATAGAGACAATAGTACGCAAAGTCCCACAAAGAAACAACAAACGTATTTCGTGTTTTTGTGGAAAAATAGTTGTGTTAAATAAGGGGGTTTTCAATAAGAGCGCTACAAAAGTTTTTTTGAAATAAAACAAAACCGGTTTTAGATACCACTGAAATTCTTTATTCCTGTAAAAGTACGTTCGATGCCATTATGTATGGAACTCGATTTCGCACGACCGAGGCGGCCAATCGACTGGGCCATTTCGTGAGATAACACGTTCACCAAACTTGGTTTGTGGTGTGTGGCTTGTGGCGCCGTCCTGTTGGAAGCACATGTCCTCCAAGTCTATATTATCCAATTGGGGCCAACAATATTCCGTTATAATTGAACGGTAGCGATTCGCATTCACAGTAATATGCCGGTCTTGATTATCAGGGAAGAAGTACGGCCCAATGACGCCGCCGGCCCATAAACCGCAACAAACTGTAATTTTTTCGGGATGCAATGATGACTCATGGATTACGTGTGGATTGCTGTCTGACCAATAACGGATATTTTGCTTATTGACGAAGCCATTCAGCCAGAAATGAGCCTCATCGCTGAAGATGATTTTCCGATGAAAATCCGAATCAGTTGTTGCTCAGCCCAATTCACGAACATACGACGCTTATGGTGGTCAAGCGGCTTCAGTTCTTGCGTCAATTTGATCTTATAAGGATGTAGGCCAAGATCTTTTCGCAAAATTCGCCACAACGACGTCACAGAGATGCCCAACGCTTGAGAACGACGTGTGAGAGACACATTTGGGCTTTGTTGAACTGCGGCAGCAATATTCTCGACACTACGGGCACTTCTTTGTCTCACTGGTACGGGAACATTTTGTACTGTGCCTGTGGATTCAAATTTTTCCGCTAGACGCTCAATTGTTGATCTGGTAGGACGATTATGCTCTTAAAGTTGAGGCCACTGACTCCAAATTTCGACTCGTTGTTGGCTAGTATATCTTTCCATGATGAAATGGCAAACCTTACTGAAGAGAAATCTCAAAAGAGCGGGAAAAAATATGGCGTCGTTTGCTGTCCCTATCGATTTTCTTTTGTAGCGTCTCTGTTGAAAAACCCTTTACAATATAAATGTATACCAACGATAAAAGTCAACAAAAAAGTGCAAAATACATTTATGGCCAGTTTCATAGTTGAAAATTCTACATTTAAATGACCGATGTTTGTCATTCAAATTTTGTCTGTGAGCTTTTAAATTGAGCTTTTAAAAGACGAGTGTGAAACTCGCCCTTAAATTTCACAGTTCTATATGAAAACGAAATGAAAAAGTTAAGTCAACCGTTCTTGTAACTCCAACTGCTGTAAGTTAATTTTCGTCGAATTCTCTCTCATTCGCACAAACCTACGACGAGGAGTGTGAAATGAATTGTCAGATTAGAGAATAAAACACTCTATCCTCAATTCCCCTATGACACTATCACTTTAAATTTATAAAAGATTTTTAATTTTTTTTTTTTTGGTTCATTTTTCACTAAATGAATATATATTTTCCTAACAAGCAAGTGTACACACAATAATATGGTCGGTTAAAGAAATGATTACAACGATTTGTTACATTTTATTCTACAATATTTGATACCCACAAATCTACGTGCCAACATTCCAGCATCACATTGCACGATACATATGTCTAATGCTCCAGGTGTTGGAAACAACAATAGCACTGCAGACACCAGAATTCACACGCAGAATGCAAACATAAAAATCATTTTTATTCCCAAGCAAAATAACAAATGTATCCGGCGGAAAACATGAAACCCTCATCCTGTCGCCCTGTTGCCCCTACAGGCAAAATGATGCCTGTATTTCACACTGTATCAGCATTTATGAGAAGCGCATAAACAAAACATTAAAGATGCGAGAAATATGCAAAATATGCTGACACAAATTCCTGTATGTATCACGTGCATCCTCTTAAAAGGCGATGCATAAAGGGTGTGCGGGCGGTAGAATATTGTTCCCATTCTGTACTGACAATAAAGCAAAAACGAATAGAGAATGTATCCTTTTCAAGGACCTTTTTTGTTTTAGTTGTATACTACGCCTCTGATGTTGTTAAGTACGATGCATATACATAGGAGAGGTTTATTTAACATTTGCATACTCATTCGTATACTATCGTATTGCGAAAGACATGAATAGCAGCACTCAATGAGTTTCGTTAGTAAAACCTCAGAATGAAAAAGATTACAAAATCATGCTGGAAGGGAATAACATGGAAAGCTGTAATCATTTGTTATGAATGCGATGCAAAACCGCCAACGACAACTAATGATGATGACACAGGGAAACAAATGAAAAACTTTGTAGTTTAAAAAAACGGAAGACATATTGAAGTTTGCACTTATAAGTTGCTCTGAAAAATAGTTTCATTGCATACATGCACTGGCAGAAACTCCTGTTTAAAATTAATGAATTCGTGCACCAAATATTTAATAATTGCACAGGCTACTATACAGTTTTATGGTTTGAAGTAAAAGTATGCATTTACAAAAACAAAAAATATATATCGTCCCTGCGCCAACGAAAAGGGTTATGTATATTTTTTGAAAAAAATTTATTGCACAATTGAAAACCATTTGTATTTATACATACGCTCATGATATTTGCTTCGGCTTCGAAGTTTATGGTACTGACAACGACAGAGTTGTAGAACAAATGTTCCAAGAAAATTTTAGTTTCTTTGCTTTCCTGAAAAGTTAATAAAAAACACATAGATGTTTTCGTTGGCGCAGCGACAATATATAAGTACAGGGAGGAACGCGGTAATTTGCTTATTTTGGAATGAAAAAAAAAAATTATGAACCGTAGAAAAATTTATTTTATATTTTAATTATATTGAACAGTAAGGGAATTTTTAAATTAGAAAAGGCGCCTGTAATATAATTTACTCTATGGTATTCATAATGAAATGGTAAACAAAATTGAACACAATTAATAATAGTGTTGCCAGATCTGACCAATTTATGACCGTTTAATATACAGGGTGATTCAGGAGGTTCAGGACAAATTTCTCCAGCGTATTCCTTGGCTCATTTCATGAAGAAAAGCCCACTAGGACCATGTCCGAAAATGCAAGGGTGCGAAATGGCAGCGGGTTAAAAATTTTCGGATTGGTGGTCGGTGGTCTTTAAGAGGCCTTTCAGAATCAATAAAAAAAGTAGAAAAATGTCAAATCGCCGAGATTTCGCCGAGATACCTTTCCAAAATGACCTAAACGAAGCCCAGAGGTCTTACCGTTCCAAAGTTATGACCATTTTACTGAAACGCAAAATTGTTTGTTTTTGTTTTTGGAAGCGAAATAACAGCACATATTTATTTGTTTTTGTAAATTAACACGAAAAAAATCATAAGTTACCTGCCATCTGGCTGAGCAATTTGAAGTTATGTGAATTTTTTTTTTGTATCTCGGCGATTTGACTTTTTTCTACTTTTTTATTGATTCTGAAAGGCGTCTTAAAGACCTTTCCAACAAGCCCAAAAACAAAAAAATCCGACCACTGGCTCAGAAGTTAGCAACTTTACCCTACTACCCTCCGACCGCCAATCCAAATATTTTGAACCCGCTGACATTGCGCACCCTTGCATTTTCGGACATGGTCCTAGTGGATTTTTCTTCATGAAATGAGCCAAGGAATACGCTGGGGAAATTTGTCCGCAACTTCCTGAATCACCCTGTAGATTAAACGGTCATAAATTGGTCAGATCTGGCAACACTATTATTAATTGTGCTCAATTTTGTTTACCATTTCATTATGAATACCATAGAGTAAATTATAATACAGACGCCATTTCTCTCATCTGACGTTTCGTTCCACCCTCTTCCGCATAGGCTTGTGGAAATAGGTGATGTTCGATGAAAATTAACTTATACTAGGTGGAGTTACAAGATCGGTTGACTTAACTTTTTCATTTATGTAGTTTTGGTATAGAACTGTGAACTTTAAATGTATTTTGCACTTCTTTGTTGACTTATATTGTTTGTGGCCATCGGCCAAGTAAAGAAAAAACAAATGAAATTCAAAAATTTTCGAGCGCTATGTAAACGGTGTTAAGAATCATTCCTCGGAAGTTCACATGTTCTATAGAGTTGTTTATTGAGATTTTAGGTATATTTTTGTAATTGATTGAATCTTGAATTTTGGACGGTTTGCTACCTAGTTTTTTTGATTTTATATGTTGGCAATTATTGTTCTTTATGACAAGAACTACATCTTTCTCTCAAAGAGTAAATCAAAATTCTGAACGATTTGCAAGATATGAGCCTGACAAATTGCTCACTTTTTTCCAAGAATGACACCGAGGCCCCAAATTTTTGGGGGCCCATAAAAAAAAACGTCCATGACTTTGGGCAAAACAGGGAGACACGGGTCTTTCTTTTTTTAATCTTTTGTCACGTAGTGGTGTCCGTATATGGTTATATTTCCATGACTTAAAAAATTACACACAGTGTAATCAATTTAGCGGCCCAGAATCCAATCTAGACGAAGAACCAGCCATAAAATTGGTAAATAGATATCTAGATATCGACGAGCAGATTATGCTTATTCTTAATTCTATCAGTGCAGATGATCAAAGGGCATATTTCCACCTCCATCAAATGCAGAGTTTGACAACTTAAATGCAAATTTCTTTAAAAATTATGCATTCGATGTTTTAAATTTACAGCCTTATTCATGTATCTTATCCGTCACAGTACCTTTTAAATATATGTATTTCTATAATTATGGGCAATTCCTAGGAACTGTGCTCGTCCTAAATGGGGGTTTGAAAATAAAATCCACGGCTTGAATTACAATGTAATTCCTTGCTTGAAATCCAGAGCACCGACTTACTAATTTAGACTTGAATTAAACTGTAATTCGAGCCTTGAATTCAACAGTAATTACACTTTAATATTCGAATTGAATTCAATGCTTAATTTCACTGGGGATTGGTATTGTATTACAGTGTTATTCAAGTATAACTCAACACTTGAAATTGGAAAATATGGCTGGAATTCAAGTTGAATTCAAATTGATTTCCAACAAAAATGGATGGGATGTGTGTCCCAGCAACATACATTGGAACGACCTTGAGTTACAATACAGGTTCTGTGGAACACGAAGTAAGTCTAGTAATTCACAGAGACGCTACTGAAAATATATGTGCGTGTATTCGACTATTGTTCGGAAAAAATGTTGTAATTGAAAATTTTGTAATTCTCGTATTAACAAAAAAAAAATAGGGTCCTATTACATTACACAAAGGTATTGGGGAGAGCTTCTTTCAACCAGGGAGCTATGGGTTTTCTAGTTTTACACTAATTGATTGGGACCTACACTTTTAGACCGGTTTCGAATGGTATTATGAGAAGGTTTTTCATGGCTAAATACACGATAGTGTCGCTGTTATTAATATATCTGATAAAAAGAGAAAACGATGACCACTGTGATCGGAATAACCGCCAGCTGCACAATTTTTTTTAATTTAATTGTTATTTCAGCAAGTTACTATGTATTAGGGATGCTAAACGGGATTGATTTTAAAAACTCCCGGGATTCTCGGATTTCGGGATCCCGGGATTTTTCGGCATTCTATTTTTAAATTTGTTTGGGAACATGTCTATTTTACGGCTTACACTCCAAAAAACAACTTTACTTTATTCTAAGCAAAAAAAAGTAAAATAACAAAATCGGGGCAAATGTATAGTTTTGGAGTTATGGGCTCCGAAATTTCGGATATGTACCGTGTAAAGCCCTTGATATCAGTGTTTTGTAAAAATCAATTCAAAACACACTCATAAAATAATGTAGCTTTTTTTTATCGAGTTATCGGATGTTGACAATTAGAAAAATTATCGATTTTTTTTACTTTTCTCAAACAAAAACAAAATTTATTTTGAAAACATCGCGCGATTTTTCGAATATTGTTTTTTCAAACAAAAACAAAAATTATTTAAAACAAAAATGTTAAATTTTTGTTTGAGAAACGTAAATATTCGATAACTCGATAACTAAGCGACTTATCGAAAAATGCTATATTATTTTTTGAGTTTGTTATTACTTGTTTTATACAAAAAAGTGATATCAATGGCTTTACACGGTACATTAGTGGAAAAAGTATCCGAAATGTAGGGGCCCATAACTCCAAAACTATGCATTTGCCCCGATTTTGTTATATTACTTTCTTTGCTTAAAATAACATGTTCTACCCGACACAATAAATTTTGTAATTTTTGGAGAGTAAGCCATATAGTAGACATACATATGTCAAAATTAACTTACGTTAAGATGTGTTATTAAACCTTTTGTAGAGCCGCCATTGGGGTTTAAACCCTTTTTGCACAATTTGCATTTTGCTTGTGGTGCACCTTTCGACTCTTCCAAAAAATAACACCACTCCGAACTATTGTCATTGTTTTTAGTTTTGTTTTTCAATTAATTAATAATAATCAGGGCTCCGATTATGATGATATGTCATCTTTTTAATTTTTTTTGTCATTTTTTGTTAATTTTTGGTTTTATATCATTTTTGCTAGACTTAGTCATTTTTCTCATTTTCTATGTCATATTTAATTATGTTTTTCTAATTTTTTTAGTTTTTAATTTAAAAAAGTAAAAATTTATTAAAATTTTCAATATTTCAATGTGGCAATTCTATATGCAAGTACGTAACGAAGGAATTTACACAAGCAGTCAGCTGTGCTCGTGCTACTACCTTGTAATAGTTGCACCATGTATAAAGCTATGCTGTTTGAACATGTATTTGTTTTTTTATTCAGACAAATACAGCTCACGGCCTGTGATTGTTAATAAAAAGAAGAAGATGTATTTGTTTTGTTAGTATGACCATAGATACAACATTTTATGTTCTATTTCTGATGTTTTAGGTGGTGAACATTTCGAAAATGTAGACCTCAATGAAATTAATTCTTACGACATAACTTGTTTTAAATATGCTCCTCTTGTGAGTGTCGACGTAGAGAGAAGATTTTCAATGTTTAAAAACATTTTAAGTGACAATCGAACATCATTCCTATTCGATAATTTAAAAAAGTATTTAGTTATTTACTGCAACGCAAACAAGACCAAAATTAAATAAAAATAAATATACATTAAATAAATTTTATTAAATTTATTATAATACATACTTTTAATTTAAGGGCATTTTTAAAATTTTTGGGTAATTTTTAAGGTTTTTTGGGGGTATTTTGTCAGTTTTTTTCCGTAATTTTTCATTGTTTTTTAGGTCATCACAATCCGAGCCCTGATAATAATCATCAATCCCGGGATTTCCGGATTAGGTATTTCCCGTTTGGCATCCCTACTATGGATGTACTTACATATATGTATATCCCAAACACATTCCACTTGTCTGATTAAATGTCAGAACTTCAAATGGTAAATGCCCCCCTAAAAGTACTTTCCTTTGTGATTTGTAATAATGTATAGACTACTTTCAGGCGCATAAAATTCCAAAGTCATACATACCCTCTAGTACTGGGCACTAGTTCGTACCAGTTGAAATAAGTACTTACCAGGGAACCACCTCTACTTACTTTGCCAACCCTACGCAATGCATTTCATCATTTCGTTTTTTGTATGAAATGTCCGCAGAAAGGGTCAATCGCCACCACATCGTTTACCGCGAACTAGTGAATATGGGGTCCCATGAAAAGGGGGTACACATGTATCCATACTAGGGCTGGTGATATGAGTACCCAGAAGAACTAGTGAATATTGGTCCCCATGAAAAGGGGGGTACACGGGTAAAAGCTTTAATATAATTTGAAGTTAAATTTTTATATTATATTAGTTATTATTAGTTAGTTTTCATTTATTTATTCATTTTTAATAATTCACAATTGATGTTGTTGCTGTCTTCATTTTCATTTTTGGTTTTGTTGCAGCTGGAGTTTTTCAAGTATGGCTTCTTCTGAAGTTGCAAAGCCTTTCGGAGTTGTTCCTCAGCTGAGCCAAGTCCCATCGACCAAATTGATTGCATCTGAAAAAAACAAAAGTAATTAATTAATTGATGCCTAACTCCCATTACAATGAATTTAATAATACCTACCAAGAAATACTCCACTTTATATGTGCACTTGACTTCTCAAAACTGTACTGATTAAACAAATTAGCTCAAATGGCAAATTTGTTTTCGATCATTGCGAAAGAGCAGCAAGCAAAACGAAAACAAACGGTACTAGCACACAAATACTCTTTCAAACACTCATACACAGCCTGAAAACGAAAAAATTCATAGGCGAAAAAAAACAACAACAAAAATGCATGTGGACACTCACATCCATACATAGGCAATGGAAACATTTCGGTTAACAGCAGGGGTACCCCCGCAACCGCAATTAATCGCATCGCATAAAGCACACTTGACACAAAAGTCTTCTGTTAGAGCACTGGCAGAGCGAACAAGCAACAACAGAATAATAGAGCGTAATATAGCTGAGAGCATCACAAACTGAGAGCATGTGCGCATACATTTTTTTCTCGGTGGTTCGGCGTTCGCTTACCATAGGGTCAGTGAGAGCATAAGCGAACACATTTTTTTACTCGGTGGTTCGGCGTTCGCTTACCATAGGGTCAGTCATGTACGGAGCCATATACGGAGTAGTTAGGTATGTAGTTCAAGCATGGCTAATCGACACCTCCAGAACTGCAGGGTACTTAAATGTACAAGATATTGTGAAATGGCAAATTGTTGATTCAGCATAGCCGATTAATGTAGATGGTGCTAGCGTCAGACTGATATTTAACAGAGTGTTAACAGTAACAAGCTGAATAGGTACAGGGTGGCTGATGAATATTGCTACATTAAGAAACTCAAATAACTTTTTTTTTCAGTGTTTGGAATTCATTTTTCTTTTATTCATGTTAAAGCTCATTCAATTTTATTAAATATAGCTTAATTAGTTTTAAAAATAATGGAATTTAAATGCACCCCCCCCTTCTCGTTGATGCATGTGCGGCATCTTACCAAAAAGTTGTTCATTACTGCTTGGAGAGTTGAGACAGGAATAGCCGCAATTGTTTCTCGAATGGATTGCTTTAGTTCATTCAAATTTGTTGGTTTTGCTTTGTAGACTTCCCGTTTTGCAATAACCCAACAAGAAAAAGTCAGGTGCAGTAAGGTCAGGCGACCTGGGGGCCCAACGGAATGTGGAGTTTCTGGATATTAGCTTATTGGGAAATTTTCGTCGCAATTCAGTCATAACAGGCCGGGCTATGTGAGGAGTTGCACCATCTTGCTGAAACCACACAGAGTTGAAAGAAATTCTCATACGGCGTAATTCTGGATAGAAAAACTGTCTCAACATACTAAAGTAACGGTCTCCAGTAACCGTAAAGGTGTGATAGTTTTCTTCGAAGAAGTAGGGCCCGACAATGCAGCGTGATGAAATTGCACACCACACTGCGACACGAAGTGGATGCAATTTCGTCTCAAGGAGTATTGGAAGCACTCCATATTCGACAATTTTGTTTGTTTATGTTGCCGTTTAAATCAGACATGAAAAGACAGTTCAACATATTTCCGTCCTCTTCCACCATTTGGAGCATCTTCTTGTAAATTTCCAAGCAAATCGGCAGGTCTGCTGCGTTCAGTTTGTTGGCCATTTGAATTTTATATGGGAATAAGTTCAAATCTTTGTGCATAATTGACAGCAATGACTGTCTGCATATACCCATTTGAGCAGATAAGCTTCTTGTCGAATCTCTTGGATTGTTTTGTACGGCAGCAGCTACAGCAGCGATTGTTTCTTCCGTCCGAACTGAAAGGTTTCGATGGCAAGGTCTTCTGTTGACTGTCTCATGCTCGGCAAAATTGTTAACAAGTCTCCTTATGGTCCATCTGCTCGGAGGATTGCCGCCAAACGTGCGCCTATACCCACATTGGATCGAAACTACGGACTCCAGTACGTGGTAGCGGCGGACAATTCAAATTCTTGTTTCAGTGTCCCAGTTATCGATTTTTGTTAAATCTAAAAATTAATCTGCAAAATAAAAAAAAATTTAACCAGATTTATTAAATAGAAATCAGTTATTAAATTTTTTTTTGGTAGCGACTTTCATCAACCACCCTGTATTTACAGTTACCTTCACTACAGAAAACGAAAAACAGCAAAGAAATTCACCAACTTTCCTTAAAACCTGCATCCAATCGGAATCAACATTTGTTATGGTGAAAAAAATTTGAATTTTTGCTGTGTCAAAGGATATTTTTTTTGACAATAGTAAATTTTGACAGCTTCATCAAAAGCAGAAGACTTAAGACGCTATTGAGATATAATTTTGTGCAACGAATATTTTTAGAAAAAATTTGTCATTGATTTTCATAATTCTTTTGCAAATGCGATCGTTACAATTCATGGGACTATCTTTCTGTAATTCTCCAAAATTTCTTTAAAATTCGTAGAAAATTTCTTACAAATTTCTTCTCTTTTCTTTGTTTCGTTTACAAATAAATGATGAACAGAGCTACAAGTCGACATAAAAAATTGGCGGCGGCGCCGGACACGAAATTCGAACTGCGTTGGATGAAGCCGATGAAGAAAAACACTTTCAAAAGCAAAACTATATTATTAAGAAATATAAATATGCATGTAAATGTGTAAAAACTGACAAATATATTTATTAAAATTGATTGAATCATCGTAATCCGAACTAGAGTCAGAAAAACTTCAGCGGCGCCGTACCTCATTAAAAATATCGGCGGCGCACACTGCTTTGTTCCAGTACATCGATGGGACCAAAATAGAAGGTGTCGTCCTAGGGTAATAAAATTTGGCACGAGTCCCTAATATAATAGAATTAAGAAAATTTCAAAGTATCGACAAAATTGACCACGCCCATCGCCCACCGCCCATACAAACCAAAATAATTATTAGCTGTAAAAATTTAACTATTGCGACAAATTCCATGAAAATTGCGTGCAGAACATATTCATTGACCACGCCCATAGCCCACCGCCCATAAAAACCGAAATTATTATTATTATTATTCTACGCAGAAACCAAAAGTGTTTTCCAAAACACTTCTCCAATAACAGCAGATAGGGACTTGTTCTTATTTTTCCCTGGTAGATTAATGTATAAATTGTAAAAAACAAAAATAATAAAAAAAACCTCATATTTCGTATTATTTTTTTTTTATTTCATGAATCTTATAATTGTTGCGTATCAAATAAAAAATGTATGCTTTTTGAAGCCGCAAAACAGTATGATTTTATATATTTTTTTTAATTAATATTTTTTAGTTGTTATTTATGTAAAAAACCAATAAAAACAACAAAACTTTAGTCAATTCTTGTAAAAATTAATTTTTGGAATTTTTTCGTGAAACTACTCGAAACAAAATTTTGTTAAATCACGAAAAAGACTGAAAAAAATTTTTTTTTCGTTATTTGTTGGATCGATGGAGACCTATTCTTTTTTTTTTTCATATGTAAGACAGATGTATAGACTGCCGTAACATCCTATCGGATAAAAGATTTTACCTAAAATTTGGCAAGTATAAGATTTTCAGTGCAGAAAACTGTATGCCTAATTTGAAGGACATCGGATAACGAATTCTGGCAGCTCCCATACAAATTGTAAAAATCTAGAAAATTTGTCGTTTTTAGTTGATTGGATGCAAATCTAACGTGTGTTTGGAGCTTGCCGCAAATATAATTCACTTGTTTCCAAACATATTTTGTTTGCTATTCAATATTACATGTTTCAGACACAATGATGAGTATGATATAACATATGTGTTTGCGTATCAAATATATCTATTTTTGTTTGCCGAGTTTGTTGCACTCTTTATGCTCTCTTGAGAGCAAGAGAAATAGAGAGGGACAACGAGAGAGTTTATCTCGTAAGTGTGTATCAGTACCAGTGTTGCCAGAGCCTGACTACAAAATTATGCCAAATGTCTTCAAAAATTGTGCCGTTTGCGAAATCATTATGCTAAAATTGGGATTTTATTCTGTGTCCAGAACACACAGTCACTCCAAGAAATGGGTGCTTATCTGCATTTGAAATTTTAAACCACCAAAAAGCGGGACACAATTTGTAAAAAAGCTGATTTTTTTGGTTTTAAATAAAAATCTAAATAAAAATACATGTATTTAGTTGAAATAAGACTAAATATATAAATAAAACCGATTTATTTTCTATATAATTATTTTGTTATTATAGATTTAAGTCAGGCTGCGACACCCAAAATGCGGGCTATTCGCGCATATAGCGGGATACTCGCGCAAACAGCGGGACAATCCCGCTAAAAGTGAGATATTTGGTCAGTCTAGTTCTACCTTAACTCTTCAACTTAAAAAGAAGTATTCATTTGAATAGAGCATTGAGAAAATCAATTGTTTTTAACAATTTCTTTAAATCTTGTTGGAATAGAATTTTCCAAGTTTTAGATAATTGCTTTTGGAATCCGTTCCATGTATCCTAGAAAACAGTGCTCAAATCGTCTACGTCGCGGAGGAATCATAGTTGTATTATGCTTATTTGATGCAAATAAGTTGACGTAATAAATATTAGACGTTTCGATGTGGGATAATGTATAAGAAACAGTGTGCCCTATTTTGTGAAGCCTTGGCTTTGCCGAAAATACGCTTACATAGGTATGTAGGAACCTTAAAATGTGGACTTATACCACAAGATACCGATAAATATTACAGCAATAGAGTTTTCAAACAAATTAAATTAAGAACATTTTAGTACTAAAAATTATGCCATTTGCAAAATAATTGTGCTAGAAAATTACACATAAGTTGGAAAAAATTTCAAAAACTTGGTTAAATTGTGCTAAACGGGAAAACAATTGAATTAAATAGTTTTATTTAATACATTGGAATTGCGATCAAAAAAGCCAGCAAGGTTATAGAATATATAACATTTTCATCGAACAGAATAGGCACTTGACATAGTTTTTCAAAAAACAAGTGCCAAAACCAAAAAAATTGTGCCAAAACGGCACAAATTACGCCAACATGGTAACACTGATCAGTACTTTTGCATTATTCTCTCCGTCAGTGACTCATAAATATTCCTGAATGTGCGTGTAAATTGAAGAAGATTGAATGATTCTTGATTTGGCTGATTTATTACGTTTCAGTTTCAGTCGTCAATGGTTCATCGGACAAAGGATATCAGCGCTTGATATTAACAAATATTTATTAACTAATTAATAACTAATTTATTAACTAATTAAAGTAAAAATAATCTCCTACAAAATAATTCATATTTGACTACCAAGTAGAAAAGTAATTTTATGCACTTTTTAAAAAGCTTAAATATAAAACCAAACGGAGAATATTTTGCATTTTTCTAATAGATTAAAGTTTAAATTAATTTATCATGAAAAAATATTTCACCGAATTTTATGATGTTTTTTTTTCTTTTTGCCATCAAAATGTGAGAATTTTTCAAATATTCATCTTGAAAAAGTAAATTTTTAAAAATCAATTAAATTTTTTTTTAAGGTTTATACGAAATAAAAAAAAACAACATTTATTCCGCTTCTTACCTATCCAAAAAATAGAACATAATTTAATTTTTTCCACAAATGTATTTTTGAACAATATTTGCCTTCAATCACTAACGAACGAAACTAAAAAATCAAATTATTTAGCATACAAATCGCTCACTTTGAATTGCTCTGGAGGACAAAAAATCTAGTTCTATGAAAAATCTTTGCTGATTTTTTTTAACTACGGTATTACCTTTAAAACGATACCAAAAAAATTCAATTCCAACCAAGTCAGATTTTTGATTTCTGTTTTGTTAAACTTCAAAAATGTTCATCCACTCATCAACAATTTACATAGCCCCATGTGACCACATCACATGAATCACATGAAAGGTGTAAAAATTTAGTTTTGTAATTCGATTGTGAATTTGCCCAATTTAAATTCCCCAAATCTTCGTTACAAAATACTTTACAAAATTAAAAAAATAAAAATTAAAAAGTTATAAAGAATTCAAACCACAACGTTTTTTGGGAGCCACCCTGTATAATGAATTTTGTTGAATTTTACAAAACAAATTCGTTAATGAAAGAGAAGAAATAATACTACATGAGTTTTTACTCTTTAAAACTTATACGACAGAAAATATTGTTGGGACAACCTCATTTGAACCATTGTTCGATTGCGGCAACCAGAAAAGTAGTTGTCATAACCAAAACATAACAAGCTTTAGTTGTGACAACCAAAGTTTTCGTTTGCCACAATAATATTTTATTTTTAGTTCAATTGAAGCAATTGAATTTACAATTGTTTCAAGCGAATCCTTTCGTCTGTAACAAACTCCTCATTCCCATGACTTAGGGACAACGTACATACTACAAACCGGTCCCTAGTGAAAATTATAAATTCATCTACAGATTCGTCTATTATACCCAATACTAAAAATATATGAACTAATGTATGATAACAGTAATCTAATTAGATTCAAAATTAAATGATATATTTGCAGTTCAATTGATGTTGTTGAAATTTCAACTCATTAAAATTGCATTGCAAACAATTGTATTTCTATTAATTATTATGCTTTTAGTTCAATTTTGAATCTTATTAAATCAAACATAAATAATCACCGTATTATTTATTTTTCTTTTCTTCTTCACAGGAAAAGTCAACACCAGTAATCTTCCTGTCCGGCTTTACGAGAAAGAAACACTTCTATAAAGAGTCTCCCAAACAACTCCAAGAAATCCAGATAAAATCCAATTTAGTTGCCTTGTTTTGTAGCAATTAATCATATACATACATACATACATAAGGACATACAACATACAAATACATAGATTTAATAGAGAAACGTGATAAAAAATGCAAACTGCTGTCGATTGTAATGGCAGCACCAATAGCAACAGCAATAGCAGCAGCAATAGCAATAATTCAAGTACCACAATCAGCACCACCATCATCACTACCACACAGGCGGAAAGGAAGCACGATGCGACGACGATGTCGATGACACAGCAACGCACCGGTGACCATCATGAAGAAGCACCCACCTCAGTGTTGAGGCATCGTGTTACGGTGGCATCTAATAGTTACGGTGCGATAAAGGCGCCGAAAAATGGCTTATCACATCTTATAGATGCAGCCGATTATTTAGGCAGTAATGTCGAGTGTATGTCCTTGACACCGTCTCCTTCACCCCAGGCGTCGCCTTCGAAAAAGGATAAATGCAAAATGGACACTTTAGATACAGCTGGTTCATCAGTTATGCTAAAGACTCTCACCACCTCATTATCATCGCCATGCTCGTTATCACCGTCACCAGATTCATGCTCATCATCGAAGACCACATCGAATTCTACATCAACGACATCATCTGTGATTGCTACACCGATTATGAAACGTAATGGTAACGTATTCAAGGATCTGGAGGGGAAAGAAATCGACAATACCAAAAATCATGCTCAAGCTGAGGCTAGTGTTGCCGGTGATGGCGGCGGTGGTGGGAACGGAATGGGGAGTGTAGCAAAAGTTTCACTTTGCTTGGTGCCTGCCGGAGAAGCTTCTGCAACATTTAGGGAATGTTCTAAACAACAACAACAACAGCAACCAATATTAACAAATCAAATGCTTCCATTTGAAAACACTTCCTCGATAGCAAACAAACAGGAATTGTCTTCTGGCCCATCATTTATGGCAACAATGTCTTCATCTACTACCTCATCGTCAATTACAACAAATGCTTCAAATGCCTCTTCTGTCTCCTCCTCGCCTACGTCCTCCTCATCAACATCCTCGGCTACACCAGCTTCAGCAACTACACCCGCCTTACTATCACCATCATCGGTCACCACCGCCTCTTCCAGCTCCAGCTGCATTTCAACATCGTCATTGCCATCAGCATCGGCATCAGCAGCCACCATCAAAGATTTTCCAATTTCCGGTCTCGTTGATGCAGACTTATTGCAGTGGCAGGACATGCCCCAATACTTGCAATTCAACCCGTATGTTCTGAAAGGTTACCGTCCATTACAAACATTCAAGGGCTGCCTATTAAGTCTGTTTTATTGGCACAACGAAACAATTAACATATTAACACACGGTAAGTGGAAAATCATTACAAGTTAATTTAACAATTTGCTAAATTGGTTCAAATTTTTATTTAATAACGGAAAAATATCCTGGGAGTATTTTGTAGTTGCGAACAGATGTTTAGATTTGGTGCGCCTAATGTGCCCCTACACATCACAGGGAATGCCTAAGGGATTCTCTTAAATCCTACTAGTATCAACGACTAAAATTATAATAATGCATTTTTTTACCTGTGACTATCATGATATGTTTTTAAATTTTTTTTTAATGTAATATAAATAATATTGCACCGCCATTGCTAATTGAATTTCCAAAATTTTAAAATATGTTCGAAAATTAAATTGTTCGAGCATTTGGTCGTATTTTTAATCATTTTCATTCTTCGATATTTATTCTTCGATATTTTATCTTCCTGACGATGCTACCCAAAGGGTACTGAAATATCGAAGAATAAAATTAATTAAAAATACGACCAAACGCTCGAACAATTTAATTTTTGAATATAAGACAAAAGGTCGGATAAATCATGACTTATTTTCAAATAAAACTAAAATCGGCTTTTCTAGCCCCGTTTGGAAGACAAATAAAAAATTGTTTCCCACTATATCCCATGAAGGGACTAGGGAGAGCTTCTCAAAACTAGTGAGCTGTGCGCTCTATAGTTATACATTCACTTACTAAAACTAGAGGTATACGCCGATTGTTTCTGCTTCGGCTGCGGCTCAGGGATCTGGGAAAACCGGTGACGGCGGCTTGGTCGGCTACCCTGGCGGCGGCTAACGGCGGCGGTTATTCCCAATTATTAGGAAATTGACCCAACTGCCATTGTGCAGAGTTCAATTCTTAGGAAATTTCACGTTCGATATTCGTACGAAGTTCATCAATCGTCGCTGGCTTGTTGGCATAGACCATAGACTTGACGTAGCCCCACACGAAATAATCTAACGGCGTCAAATCGCACGACCGAGGCGGCCAATCGACTGGGCCATTTCGTGAGATAACACGTTCACCAAACTTGGTTTCCAATAAATTGATTGTGGCATTCGCTGTGTGGCTTGTGGCGCCGTCCTGTTGGAACCACATGTCCTCCAAGTCCATATTATCCAATTGGAGCCAAAAATATGCGGTTATCATTGAACGGTAACGATTCGCATTTACAGTAATGTGCCGGTCTTGATCATCATGGAAGAAGTACGGCCCAATGACGCCGCCGGCCCATAAACCGGGATGAAATGATGACTCATGGATTACGTGTGGATTGCTGCCTGACCAATAACGCATATTTTTCTTTTTGACGAAGCCATTCAGCCAGAAATGAAATTCAGAAATTGGACGTAGCGCTCTCAAAGTTGAGGCCACTGACTCTAAATTTCGGTAGTAAATTTTAATAATTTCGACTCGTTGTTGGCTCGTATATCTTTCCATGATGAAATGGCAAACCTTACTGAAGAGAAATATCAAAAGAGCGGGAAAAAATATGTCGTCGTTTGCTGTCCCTATCGATTTACTTTTGTAGCGTCTCTGTTGAAAAACCCTTTATAATGTATTTCGCCTGGCTGTTGTTACGCAAAATTCAAAGTGTCGTTTAACTCCCTAAGTTAATTCTTTGGAAATGAAGCTGACTGTTATTAGGAACTACATATTCTGATTGTGGTTGTTTGTAGTTTAAAGTTTGTAGTTGTTTGCTTGTTGTGGTTGCAGCGTGTGTTGTAAATCACGACAATGCCATCATTTGATAGATTATACGAAATATTAAACAAAGTGTTGATCGCCGCCGAATCGCGGCTGCTCCAATATCTACGTAATCAGGTAGCGGAGTGGCACGGCGGAGTAAAGGTTTAAGAAATGCCACGTGGTCAAAGTAGGGATCGATCCACGTTCTCTTGCACACCATTGTACCACCGACGGCCAACACCGATTGGAATTTCTCATTTTACAATATGTCTGTTAGTATTTATTACCTGAAATAAAATGCGAATTATTCGAGTGGCAAGGAAGAATGGGTCCGTTACACACAGAGAAGAGATTCGTTGTCACAACTATATTTACAGCCAACTAAAATTTGGCGGTTCCTTGGACTATCACATTATTCAGTATTACCAAATGTTGTGCATATCAATTGATTTTTAATTCAGTTTTGGTTGCAAGAACTGAAATATTTAGTTGAAGCCACAGCAACAAGAAATAAATGTGATCTGTCACTCAAGTTTTAGTTCTAGCAATCAAATTATCCTGTAGTGGTGAATATTCTATTAGTTGGATGAATGAAAAATGAAAAAGCTAATTCGGTTGTACCAAATAATATATTGGTATGCTCAACTAAAGTAAAACAAAAACATGGTGTCCCATAACATCCCGTGAAGGGATTGGGGAGAGCTTCTCACAATCAGTGAGCTGTGCGCTTTCTAGTTTTATACTCACTGATTGGGACCTACAGTTTTACACCGGTTCCGATCGGTATATGGCCGCAGTCGAAAAAAATTTAAGGTTGCCAGAGCAGGGGTCGAACCCAGGTTCTCATGCACAAGAGCCGGGCACACTACCATTGTACCGCCGACGGTCATGAAGTATCAAAATCAACTGTATTCGGTTTTTGTAATTGTTAGCTTACTTTTATTCTTGACATACATTTGTGTTGAAGTGAACACGAAAACAGAAAATATTTTATTGTTGCCTTGTTATATTGGCCGTAATACTGGTATCACCTGTTATAAAAACATCTGGATTCGAAGTAAACTGTTGATTACATTGCGAACGCCCGTTACAAATTTCGCTTGAATTGTGATTCCTGCTTAAATATGGTTGATCACTATTGCTCTTCACTTTACAATTGATATACACGCACGCCATCTCGTGGGAAGTAGCAATTGCAATATGAAATTCAAGTGCAGCCTAAAAGTATACTATTGCCAATTGAAAAAAATTTATATAATCATATAATAAGTAACCGAAAGAACCAACAAACGATAAACAGCTGATACAAACGGTTTAGGTGGAAAATAAACACCAATTCAATCGTCAACAAAAACAAAATTGTAACACTTGTGATTTTCCAAAAGCCGCAATAAAATTCAATCGAAAAATATTGACTACAATTAAAACTTAACAACTTCAAATGATTCAGATGCAAAATACTCTTGAATAAAGTTTTGTCCAAAATTTGTTAACAAAAATCATTTGTAACCATAAAAAATCCAATTTTATTATCGCTTTCTTTAACACGTCTAAACACTGCAAGGGTTGCACAGATTACCAATTTCTTTAAAGTTATATTTTGTTGGTATTAAGCATTATAATTATTGCTTTCAGCTTAATATACTTATAAATTCAATAAATTTCTCAACACATGTGCAATATCTAGTTATTTCCTTTATCTATAGTGCCAACTACCTGTGTGTTATTTTGAACAACAAGCTTAGTGTCAGATATAAGAATGTTGTGAGGACGAAAAATGCGACGATATCCCTTTATTCTCTAAGAGGGCTTTAGGTTCCAAATATGGAATTTTTAGTTGAATAGTTCACTGGATGTGTATAGAAGCGGTGGCAAATCCTTGACCACTACTGTCTAGGGTTCCGAGAATGGCACGTCCCAGTAATGCACGGAATGTACTGTTATATTTGCTGACTGTAGTCATTATTGCAACTGTCATAACGAGACATGATCAAAGTCGGCCATGGAACGGTCGTGGAAAATATTCAGAATATTCGTGAATATGTCGACTACGCGTAATTAGAACCAATAGTCGATCGGAAATATCACTGTCTCATATCGGAAAGTGATTTCCGGAATAAAGAAATCCCTGTTGTAGGGAGATAAGTGAATTTTTAAACCCATGTGTTGAAATTTCGGCGATTAGGGAACTGAGCTTTTAGCTAAGGGATAACAGACCAGCAGTTTTGGGGAGACACTGTCTTCTCTGATACCCATGTGTCTATTATGTCTCTCGGATCAGTACTTCTGAACTCAAAATCTGAACAAGACTGACGTATGTCGCTTAACGAGTAACAATATCCAGCGTAAGGAGATATCATTGCACAGATACATTCCGGAAACTGCAGAGAGGATGGGCTGGCAAGTCTGAGGTTAACCCTAAAGGCTACGCATGAACTAGGACGGGATGTATTAATCCTAGCGACTTGTAAGCTGGTTCTGCCACAAAGCTGCTACATATATGATGATTCATGAAAGGTGACATTAAAATGTAGACGATCTATAAAACATCGAAACGATCGTCCGCGGCATTTACATTTTTCCACTAATCGGAGTAAACATGATCTCGTAGCCTTAAAGAAAATTACAATTTCAACTTTTGTTTTTATCTAGGTCCAAGGTCTCACTGCTTGTGTCAGTAGTGACAAGGCACTGCCTGTTTGGAGCACGCTGAACTAAACGGCTTATATTATAACCTACTTATATTAATCATTGTGTTCCAAACATGTTATATTGAATAGCAAACACAATTCTTGAAGTGGAGAATACAAATTGCAGAGATTTTTTAATAGCCTGACTGTAAGACTAGATGTTGATATCCCAGGAGGTGATGACGTTTCGTCCCAGCGAAAGGGCTACTTCTCCGATTGCCATGCCTACAGCCGGAAAAACACTTCTTTGTGCATGGTATAGATCCAGCTCTTTAGAATAGAGCCTAAACTCTACTTGGCCATACAGTTTGGAGTCAAGTAGGATTCTTTACAACAATAATTACAATATTTTTACTTACCTTTCCTAATATCACCAAAAAAAAACTACATATCAACGCAACTGCAGCATTTGTAATTTTTTTTTACCTTTTTTAATATAATATTTGTGTTTATAATTTTAAACGCCAGGTTTGAAATATGTAGAATCATGTGTTGGTAATCAAATTGAAAATGAATTCGGTTGTTGAATTCGAATTGAAGCCAAATTCGATCGTTTCAACCGACCTAAGACCAAATACGGTTATTGCGACCGAATTGGCTAGCTCATGATCAACTTTCAAATATCTTTCAATATCGGCTATATTTGGATTTTTACCAAATTGAAGCCAAATTCGGTTGCCGCAACCAAAATTATACAAAATTTAGTTGATATAACAAACATAATTGAAGTTTCAGTTGTCACAACCAAATCAATTATGAAACGGGGTTGCTACATCCGAATTTCAGTTGTGAGGACTAAATTCAATTGTAACAACCTAAATTCGTTTGCCTCTTCTAAACAATTAGTTCTCTAAGTGTAATTTTTTTATCTCTTGAATTTTGATCGCTGCTTTGCAGAAAACTGTTTTTGCTTTCTCCAAAACTGATAGTGAAAATCGAAATCAGAATGATTGTACGATTTCTTTCAAATGGAAGAGAGTTTGATTCCATTTCTTTCTCCTCGAATTGTTGCATTTGCACTCATAGTCTAAGAAGGCGTTAAGTGGATTTTGCCCAGACGAGGCCACCAAACGGCATATTCCGTTGAGCAAAATTAGGCTGCTTCTTATGTCCAGTAAAGTATTTTCGGAGATAGGTCTCTTCTTCGTTCGATGAGACTTTTACGCGAATATAGGGCCCCTATGGCTCTGCTTATCCTATTCCTAGTGTTTGAGATGGGACTAAGCTTTCTGTCGAGAATCAAAAAGATGCACAACGAATATGTTTCATCTCTGTGACGAAGCGGTCTTCCTTCCGATAAACTGCAATTGAAATGCACATAATAACATCAATTGAAATTTATAAGATATTGGAAATCTTTTATTGAAATATAGAATCAGAAATGGAAGATTTTTAATTTAAAAATACAATAATTGAAATTTAAAGACAACAACAGACAAATTCGAAACTCATTACATGATATTCAAAAAGACGCCAAATGCATATCGAAAGGGTTTGAAACCAGTACATAAGTTTCAGTCGGGTGAACCGACTTAATCATACCCTCACCCTAAGTCATCCATTGCATGGGAGTTCTGTTAAAAAACGCCCATACTCAAAAGTGACCATATTCAATAGCAGATTGACGACATTGCGCTAAATATTATTGAATACCCAAATTGGTTAGTTTCCCTCCCAATATTTATATACGAGGTACAAAAATGGGCATGGCAAGTTGTTGCCAAAATTTTGATCAGTACCAAATTATATTAAGATCGGTTATGATATATTGGCGATATCGAGTCGGCAAAGCCCAAATACGCCCAACTTTTGTATGGGAGGTACGAAACTGAGCGTGGCACAATAGTCAGTTATTAATTACACAGTAGCTTTTAGCAAAATAGTGGCTAGTACCGAATTTTATTAAGATCGGTTGTTGTTTACGAGAGTTATCGTGTCGCTCAACCGGCCATCCGCCCTACTTTTATGTGGGAGGTACCACAATGGGTGTGGCAAAACAGCTCATTTTCAATAGGACAGCTTTATTTGACTAAATATTGACTAGTAAAAACTTTCATAAAGATTGGTTGTGTGATTGCGGGACTTCTCGTGCCGAACAACCAGACAGCCAAACAACTTTTGTATGGGAGGTACCACAATGGGTGTGGCAAAAGCACCCTTGATTTAATCGGTGATTGGCGTTTGATAACGTGAAGCCCTATACCTAATTTCATTACGGTCGGAAGTGTTTCACGCAAATTATCGGATTGACAACCTTGTTTTTGTATGGGAGGTACCAGAAAGGGCGTGACAATCTCGCCCATTTCCTCCAGTTACGTAGGCATTTACTGATTATTAACCGGTGTGAGATTTGAAGCTAATCACATCTACCAGAAGAAAGGTTTGAAATAAATATGATTTTGTGCTAAATGCGTCGATTTGTATGGGAGGTACTAGAAGGGGCGTGGTCAAAACGCCCATTTTCAATCCCTAAGTCAATATTGGCAAATAATAGTCTCTGAAAAAATTTCATTATAGATTTACGGCAGTTATCGTGTTGACCAGCCAGACAGACGGACATGGCTCAAAAGTCTTAAAAAGTCCTAAACCTAATTTCGTCCAAACATACTAAGGGTCTAATAGGGCTCCTTCTATGTGTTACATTTTTTTACTTATTGAATGGTATATACCCCCATCCCTATGGGTGAGGGTATAAAAAATTTCAAATATATCAGTTGGTATAAATATAATATTGTCATGAATTTTCTAATCGTCCTATTTTTAGTACTTTTTTTACTTCCCGTTAATAAATCAAGGTTCGTTTTAAATTACGATAAACACAACAGTCTTGTTTCTTTTTATTGGAACGAAGTTCCTTATCACACGTTGCGGGATGGGGGCTAAATGAAAAATAATTAAACAACTTTTTTTTAACACTATTATGCTACAACCCAGTGTTATCAACTATATTGGGTACTTTTGCTTTGTTTCGTGTCTAGACTAACATATGTATGTTGGGAAATTTCTTGTTTAATGGGTAGATTGCTAGGTGGAGCCCGTAACCATTATTTAGTATATATTGTAGTTTCGAACCCAATAAATAGTAAATTTAGAAAAGCCAAAGTGAAAGAAGTTTTAAAAAGTAACTTTTTCTTAAATACGTGCCTTTTCTTAAAAAAGTAAATTTTCGGAAAAAAAGCAACTATTCATATTCTTAAACAAAGTACATTTTCTTAAAAAAATACCTTATCTTAATGAAGTACCTTTGCGTAAAAAAAGTAAATTTCCTTACAAAAAGTACCGTTTTTTAAAAAAAGTAATTGTTTTTAAATAAGTACCTTAACTTAAAAAAGTATATTTTCATACAACAATTTGCCTTTTCTTAAAAAATCTACATTTTCTTTCAAGAATAAATTTTTTCGAAGCTAGGTTCTCTAGACTGTTCTTTCCGATTGCAGACCCTGTTTCTCGATCTTTTCGTTATTTCGTTGTTGTTGTTTTTCTAACTTATAGAAAGCGCAGACGGTACTACCATCTTTTCTCGAGTAGTGCAGATGCCAACCGGATTTAGTCGGTACTGCAGCTTATTCACTAAATGGTTTGGCGAGCTGCACCAGCATACCTTCAGGGGCAACATTAATCGCCCTGTTATTTACATTATGTTAGTTTGGCATTGAGAGTAAGTAAACACTTTTACTTACCCGCAACAACATTTATAAAGTCTTATGGTCGTCGGTGCTGCAATGGTAGTGTGGGCGCCTCTTGTACAAGAGAACGACGGTTCGATTCTTGCTTTGACTACCCTACATTTCTTCCAACGTAGGTCACCCCGCTTAGTGACGGCGAGCGACACTATCGAGTATTTTGCCATGCAAAAAGCTTCTCAAAATATTTTTTGGATCCGGTGTGACAATGTAGGTGCTAACCAGTGAGTGTAGCACTAGAAACCGCATAGCTTCACTGTTTGCGAGAAGCTCTCCCCAATCCCTTCATTGGATGTGATGGGAACCATTTTTTTCTCCTGTAAATTCTGACTAATATGGTGTGATATCCTACCCTTTATGAAATTTATTTGGCCCACCAATTCAAATTTAGCTGCGGATATGAGTACAAATTTGATAAGAATATTTTTTTCCAAATTCACCTGATGTCCTTTGAATTTGAATTGATGTTGTCGCTATTCAAGGGAAGTTTTTGATTTCAACACTAAACTAACTTCATTTAATGCCATTCAAGTGATGCATTTCGACTTTCAATGGATATTTTTTGAATTTAAATTTCAAGTGATATTTTTGAATTTTAAATAATTGTTCAATTAATTGAATATCAGGAAGTAGTTATATATACAAAGACCCAACACCAGTTTGGTTTTGAAATTTTTTTATTGAAACTTTGTTTTGTACACAATTAAATATCTCTTAATATATTTCACATTTCACTAAAGGATTCATGGCACTTCCCACTGGACAATTGAATACCTTCGAAAATTCCCCGAAATTAGCAAGAGGAACAAGCACGCGAAATTTTTCCGGTACATGGGTATCGGACGCGGCTTGCTTAGCCATATGATCGGCATGAGTTGAAGCGCACCAAACTTGGCCATAGCTTATAAAGAACATCTGCTGATTGGTGTAGTTGAAACCAGGCATTACTTCTAAGGTCAAATCGGCATGGCCAACCTTCTCTTGCCACCTAAGGTAGGCTTCATAGGCTAAACGTACACCACCATTGTCGGCAATATTTTCACCCTGAGCTTCCATTTCCGGCAGTGAACGTCCACCCCATTTATATTGTTGATATTGAGTGACGAAACATTTCGTGCGGTCACGAAATTCCTTGGACGATCTGTCGTCCCACCAATATCGGTTATTGCCATTTCTATCATAATTTCGTCCATTATCGTCGAATCCATGTATTAATTCGTGAGCTACATAGAACCCCAGGTTGGCATAGTTGAAGCTATTTGGAAAGGCTAAAGACCATGTATAATATGGCTGGAGAACAGAGACTGGAATCTGGATGACATTGTCAAGTACCGAATAAGTGGGCGAGAAAGAAGCCCCCGATTCCGGCTCATCAGGTGTGGGGGTTTGGTTGTATTTGTTCCTATTCTTCTTTCCGTATGCCATTAACAATTGGCGCAAATTATCCACAACATCGTGCGCATTGAGATTCAAGTCAGCGAAGTCCTCTTCAAAACTCTGATCTTCAAAGGATATTATTTGCAATTTCATTGTTTCCAATTTCTCCAGGGCCTGACGGCGAGTATCACTCTGAATCCAATTCATTCGGGGTGATTTCAAAACCTCCGCAAAGGTGGACTTCATTTCTGTCCACATGTAATAGACACCTTCCTTCATTTGTTCTGTAAAATATTTGCGATAAATCATGTTATCAATATTTTTGTAAAAGTGTAATCTTGTTTTTGTCATGCAATGTTGTTCGAGTTCCTTTTCAGTTTCCGGTAGGTCAAAGAGAAAATGATCCAAGAAATTAAACAGAATATAATTTGCCAATAATCTGCGGGGTGTCTGCTTCACCACCGCCAAGGCATTGTCGACATATTGAGTTTGTACGTGAGTTTCTCGGGGTACGTCATCGTATATAGTGCTGATTAGCTTTTTTGAATCCAGTACAGGTGTATATTTCTTTTGCAATTCATCAATATTGAGTAGAGTCAGAATTTCATCCATTTTTAGGTCTAATTTCTCATCGTACATGGCAGAAGCTAAAGCAGTTTCAAAGTCCAGCATTTCCTTAGCTTCATGTAGGGCCAACTTCATGTCTACACCCAGGAACATGTTTAGTTTCTTGGCAATGTTCTTTATGTGTTTATCACGATCTACTTGGAATATTTCCTCCTCATAGATACTTTTTGAATTTAAACTGAAATACGGTTCCATTAGAGTTACACGATTAATGGTCTTGTTCACAAAATCTGGACAAATTTCAACTGCCATGATAATGGAAATATGGAATTTATGGCTAATCTCGCCTATTACCTGGACCCAGTCAAAATCGTCCTCTCCCCGCCATTCTTCGCCTTCCATAATAGGCAGTTGGCCAAACTCTTGGAGAAGTTCTGCCAGTTTCTCTTGATTGGTGCCCAATATATTGGGCGCATTCATACAGGACTTGTAGAATTGTTTCGCATTCTCGTCGGCCACAGTGGCAGCAGGGTCTTGAGTTTCAAATTCATGTTTGATTTTAGCTTCCAAGGCTAAATTGAGAGATTCCAATAGACTCATTACTGGTTGAATTTCTGCATCCACTGGATTATATTGGGCATAATTGCCACAAGCAAACTCGTAGAAGTCGTCACAAGGGTTTACAGATTCATTCATATATTTAAGCATTTGGTCAGATTTCAATTTACGCGCCGCATCTCGGGGAAGCTGCTCATTCTTCCCAGCTTTAGTAAGTGGTGACGTAAGTGTCATCCTTACAAGAAGTAACAAAAATGTGGAACATATTATGAGCACTTTCATTGTTTTTAAATTTGTAGTCCTGAACACTTTGTCTAACGTTTTCACTGAGAGCTATTAGAATACTGAAAGTGCAAGAGCAAATAATAATTAGCCTCATACTAACATAACTTTTGTTTTCAGTCTTCAGCACTGGGGTGACAAAGGTTATCTTGGTCAAATTTGATGTACATACATTAGTTGTACATAGTACATTGTTGCCTCTGTGGTCTAACATCTTATGGGACAGTATGTGCAAAAATATTATGATGTCAATCAAAAATATGTTGCGATAAAGAATTATATTGTAACAATATTTAAGATTAAAGAGTTGGTATAGAATAGATTTTCACTCTAAAGTTCAGAATAATAACAAACTTAAGATTACAATCATTTTTAGTTCTTCCGCCAATTGTTGATGTGTCAACATCTATAGGCATGGGTATGGCAATCTATCAAAGTGAACACATGCAAACAACACACAGCTTTAGCGTCACATACCTGATTGTTGTACAACAATAGTCTCTCCCTGAAAATAAGTATGATGGTATTGAGGTAGCGACAGCGAACGAACAAGCAAGTCGTTGTCGCCAAAGAGTAGTGAGTAGTATAGAGAACTCATGGAACGAATTGTTTGACTCAAAAGTACTGGCGACATCTGGCGAATGATTCAAATCGTATTACCCTCTTTTTGTCATAACTTGGTCCATCCATAATATTGATGTGAAACATTGATGCCTTTTGAAACATTTATGCTTTTTTTATTGTTTTATGTAATAACATTGACGAAATGGTACATTTATATTGAAATATTCTGTAAAGAGAACAAGATTCGTTTATGAGAGTGGAAAAAGGGTGCAATAAGTTCTCTATACTATTCAATACTTGTTGTCGTCGCTCTGTTTATGACAAAACAACAACAATTATTTCAGTGAGCAAAATTTGCTTTATTTATTTTAACAATATTACATCTAGTGTTAAAGCAGATGTAAGAAAAAAGAAAGTGCAAAAGCAAAAGAGGCTTCAGCACAAAAACTATTTTTATTTATTTTCCCATGTAACATTTACTAATGTGTTTATAGAAACCGAACAGGTACCGTGTAATAAATAACAGATCGCCCGTGAGTTCGAACACATTGATTTTTTTAATATTATTTATATTATATTATATTGATATTATTTTATATTATTGTACAAATTATATTTTACCCAAGCATGCTTTTCAACATTACACCAACAGTGGGATATAAGATACAAGAAGATATACGCTGAAAAATAACGGCCGCAGAAACATATGGCAGGAACCATGTTCATGTTTGCAAGCATTGTTTCGTGAATAGAAGATCTGCTACGTTTTGTTCCTTTATTGTCCACCACGTTTTTGTTTTGAACAAACAAAGTCACATTTTGGTCACAAATATATATATATATAAAATTATAACCTACTTATCATTGTGCCCCAAACATGTTATATTGACTAGCAAACACAATGTGTTTGGACACAAGTATACTATATTTGCGACAAGCTACAAACACGTTATATTTGCATCCAAACAACAAAAAATAGAACATTTTCAGCGTGTAGTGATCGAACCCCGACGATTTTAACAGTCTATCATTATTTCTGCAATGGTCAGAGTGCGTTTCTCTGGTACACAATAACATGGGTGTAATTCCCACACAAATTGTCTTTCAATCCATTTACAGTCAACTTTCCTTAAACCTTTGATGACCACAAGCAAATATGCTTGCCCAAGGATGGAGTCTTGCTCATTATGTCCAAAGCTCTTTGAAGCAATTCCTTTGAGAAATTTTCAAGTATTCATCAGAGCCGCGTCTTATGCAAGCTAAAGTGAGAAGGCGATCTATTGATGCGAGGCGGATCAATAAGTCCGTGACTTTTTGAATGAAACACAGTTTTTTTTTGCAAAACAAAAATCATTTTTCCGCATAATCTCCTTTTAGCTCAATATACTTAGTCCGATGTTTCTCTCATTTTGGTATCCCTTCCAAAAAATAGGATTTTTCGAGGTCCATAAAATAAGCATTTGTTATTTGTCGGTGGTGCAATGGTTAGTGTGCGCGGCTGCTGTACATGAGATCGTGGGTTCGATCCCTGCTCAGACCACCTTACATTTCTTTCGACGACGGTCACCTCGCTTAGGCGACACTATCGAGTACTTAGCCACGAAAAAGCTCTCAAAATACCGTTCGAAACCGGTGTAAAACTGTAGGTCCCAATCAGTGAGTATAAAAACTACTCGCAGATTGTGAGAAGCTCTCCTCAATCCCTTCATCGGATGTTATGGGACACCATATTTTTTTTTTATTTGATCAATAATTTCATCATCATTGGAGCTAAATCTCTTTCCACCGAGCCACTTCTTTAGGTTTGGAAATAGGAAATAGTCACTGGGGGCTACATCCGGAGACTATGGCGGATGAGGTAGCAATTCGTAGCCCAATTCATGGAATTTTGCCATTGAGACTATACACGTGTGCACCCGTGCATTATCTTGATGAAAAATAATTTTTTTTTGGCCACATGGGACCGTTTTTTTTAAATCCTTGTTAAATCGGTCCAATAAGTTGGCATAATATGTATTCGCCGTTTATTGTTTTTGCCTTTTGAAGGTAATCGATGTGAATTATCCCGCGTGCATCCCAAAGCACTGTTGCCATCACCTTATTGGCCGACAAACTTACCTTGGCCTTCTTCGGATCCGGTTCACCCAGAGAAACCCATTGTTTGGTCTCCGGAGTGTTGTAATGGATCCATGTTTCATCCACAGTTACAAAACGACGCAAAACTCCTTCGAATTGCGGTTAAACAACTCCAAACAATCCTTTGAAGTTGTGACGCGATTTTGTTTATGGTCAATTTATAGCAAACGCGGCACCCATCTTGCAGACAGTTTTCTTAAACCCAACTGATCATTTAAAATCGAAACCACACTGCCATATGAAATGTCTACGGTATCAACAATCACACGCACTTTTACTCTTTAATCGGCCAACACCATATCGTGGATATTTTCGACATTTTCGGGTGTATTGCCCTCAATTGGCCGTCCAGAACGTTTCTCCCAAACGAACGATTGACTTATAATTGCATGAAACTATACCGCAACAGGTCAGTCAACATAAGAAGCACTCAATTCATTTACACACGCATTCGGGAATATTTATGACGCCATGACTGAAGAACAATGCTAAAATACAGTTAAACACTTGTAATAACATTAACTTAGGCTGGGAACAATCTCTCTTCGTTCATCTTTTATGATTTTCCTCTCGACAGAGCATAGCGACAAATATATTAAGTAAACAGTGCACCAGGTTCGATCGCAGCTCTGACCACCTTAAAATTTCTTTCGGCGGCGGTCACCTCGCATAGTGACGGCGACACTATCGAGTATATAGCCATGAAAAAACTTCTCAAGATACCGTTCGGAATCGGTGTAAAACTGTAGGTCCCAATCAGAGAGTGAAAACTGGCAAGCACACAGCTCAGTGATTGTGAGAAGTTCTCCCCTCTCCCTTCATGGGATGTAATGGGAAACCATTTATTTTTTTTTAAACAGTGCACCAAACACAGATGTATTTGTATCAGACAAACAAAGTTGTATTTGGATCACAAACAAATACTTATAAACAATGGTTTCCCATTACATCCAATGCAGGAATTGGGAAGAGCTTCTCTCAACCAGTTAGCTGTGCGCTTTCTAGTTTTATACTCACTGATTGGGACCTGCAGTTTTTACTAGGGAAAAATCGATGTTTTTAAAAAGTAATCGATGTTTTTTTAACCCATGTGTTCAATATTCGATTAATCGATGTCTAATATTTAAAATATGTCGATATTTTTAGGAAAGTCAATTTCTTATACTACGTTTATACGCACTTCTTATTTGCAAATTAAACTATTTCCAAATACTTAACACACTGTTTATACGCAGATGTCATTCAGAAATATTATTATACTTTCGTGATGCCATTCAGAAAAGTATTCATATGGTAACACTAATGTTGAAAAAATTATACAAGTTGGCATCGTTGTGCCAGCTGACTCTTGTGAAACACATACATACATACATATGTATAAGAAGAGCGTATAAACGTGGTATTAGTAAATTTGTCATTTGGATGCAACCAGTCTAGCCAAGGTGATAAATACTGTATCAATATATATATGGGAAATGAAAGATAAGGCTCCTGCCCAAAACGAATCTTCAGACTAAGAGTCCTCACTTTCAGGTGCTGTATCTTCATCTTTGCTCAAGACGCACAACAAAAATATTCAAAATGTTACGTCAAAATCAATTAGTCGTGGTGTAACATCCAAAAACTCTGGAAATGCTATTCTAGATGAGTTCAGCCTTTATTTGAGGGCTCCACCAGAAAGTATACAACAGAATCGAATTTTATACTGGAAACATATGACAGAAACATTTCCAGTACTTTCGTCTGTGGCCCTCAAGTATGTTGGTAGCATTGCAACGTCGGTGCCTTCGGAGAGACTATTTTCGGAAGCCGGCCAAATTTTAAGAGATCTGAGAAGTAGGCTGACTGTCGATTTTGAAAATAAAGACGTTCCCGATAAGTTTCGGTAAAACATACACATATTATTATAAAAACAAAAACAATATCCATTTTTATTTTTATCAGTATTTTTTGCTTTTTTCTTTATAATTATATAATATACATTAAATTTCTATTGTGTTTTTCATTTTATTCATTACCTACAATATGGGAGAAAATTATTTATAGCAAGAATTATAGGGGAAAAGGGTTTAAAAAAACATTCTAATTCTAAAAAGGTTTCTTTTATTCTTGAACAATTTTATTTTGCTATTAAATGACTAAATTTAGTAGCATTGAATTGTTTTCCATTAACTGTCTTATTTTCATGTCGATTACTCGAAAACGCCGGTTAATCGATGTTTTCATCGGCCATTAATCTGTGAATCGATTATAGCCTTGAAAATAATAATCGATTACATTAATCTATGTTTTACAGTTCGATACCCATCCCTAGTTTTTACACCGATTCCGAACAGTATTTTGAGAAACATTTTCATGGCTGAATACTCGATAGCATCGCCGTCACTATGCGAGGTGACCGCCGCCGAAAGAAATTTTAGGTGGTCAAAACACGGATAGAATCCAGGATCTCAAGAACAACCAAATATATTCTAACATATTAATCATTGTGTCCCAAACATGTAATATTGAATATCAAACACAATGTGTTTGGACACAAGTATACTATTTATGCGACAATTTCCAAACACACGTTATGTTTGCATCCAAGCAAGGAAAAATTCAGATTTTTCAGTGTGTAGATAATAAGGCAAAATTAATACCCATCATAGTTGCTAAAACTTAAGTTGTATGCCTGCCTAGAGGTTGTTTCATAGACGAACATAGGTATAGACACATTTATTCTGTCAATAAATTAAATGTCATAGGTACGGTGGAAAGTAAACATTGGATGGTGGAAAACATGGGTTCAATAATACCAGATACAGCCAATAGTAAACAACGTCCAACAAAGGAACAACAACCGAATTTCGTGTTTTTGTGACAAACTAGTTGTATTAAATACAATACAAATGTATACCAACGATAAAAGTCAACAAAAAAGTGCAAAATACATTTAAATTTCTCAGTTCTACACCAAAACGACATGAAAAAGTTAAGTGAACATATTTTGTAACTCCATCTGGTGTAAGTTAATTTTAAATTTTATTTCTCTCATTTCCACAAACATACGACGAAGAGGGTGAAATGAAACGTATCTATACCTATATTCGCGTATGGGTTGTTTGCAGCCCCTGCAGTACACACAAAATATATCAAACTCGATTTGAATTAGAACATTTGCGACACAATTACATTTGATGTTTTATTTTGCACTTATAAAGAAACAGAATTGACGAAGAAATGTGTTTGAAATTTCAATCAATATATTTTAAATTTCAATTGATGTGTTTGAAATTTCAATCGATATATTTTAAATTTTACAAGTTTTAGAAAAATTACATGTTTTTTGTCCATTTTAGGATCGTGATATCTTCGCAAAAACTAATTGGTGTAGCACAAACTGCTTACTTTACTTTTATTGACTATATTACAACCTCATGAAGTCAGACGTCTTACACATATTAATTCTACAAACAAATTTCGATATATTCTTCCAACTGGCTCTATCCTTCGCCTTTTCTCGCCAGTTGGTAACACCAAGGATACGGACGGATTCTTCCTTGATTCGTCTAGCTATGTCCACGTCAGAATATAGATTATATAGCTCTGCGTTCCAGCGACGTCGGTACTCGCCGTTTCCCCCATATATTTTGCGGAGAATTTTTCTCCCGAAAACTATCAGGTGACCGATATGACCCAAGTTTCGGAGCCATATGTCAAGACAGGTAAAATGAGAGTCTGATATAGCTGGACTTTTGTCCGTCGAGAGAGGGCTTTGTTCCTAAACTGCATGCTGAGCCCAAAATAGCATCTATTTGCAAGCACAATTCTCTTATCTATCTCCAGGCTAACGTTGTTGTCCTTGTTCACGGCGGATCCAAGGTAGACAAATTCATCTACCACTTCAAAATTAAATCGGTTGTCAACGTTCAAGAGCGGACCAAGTCGAGAGGTTTCTCTAGTCGCTGACACCATCAAGTTTGCCTCGCCCTCATTAACAGTAAGACCCGCCTTCGCTGATTCCTTTTCGATTCTTGAAAATACTGCAGTAAATTTCGCCCAATGATGTCTATGTCGTCAGCATACGCCAGCAACATATGGCTTTTCGTGTTAATGGTCTTGTTCGTACTTACTGCAGCCTTTCTCATTATTATCTCCATTAAGATGTTGAAGAGATTGCACGAAAGTGTGTCGCCTTGTCTAAGTCCTCGTTTGGTACAGAATGGTTCAGTGAGGTCTTTCCCCACTTTCACTGCTGATTTGGTGTTGGTAAGCGTCATTCTACAGAGGCGGATCAGTTTTGCCGGAATACCAAGTTCAGACATAGCTTCGTACAGTTTTCCCCGTATGGGGCTATCGAAAGCAGCTTTGTAATCGGCCGTCGGTGGTGCAATGGTTAGTGTGTGCGCCTCTTGTACAGGAGATCCTGGGTTCTATTCCTGCTCCGACCACCTTAAAATTTCTCATGACGACGGTCACCTCGCTTAGTGACGACGACACTATCGAGTACTTAGCCTTGAAAAAGCTTCTCAAAATACCGTTCGGAACCGGTGTAAAACTGTAGGTACCAATCAGTGCGCATAAAACTATAAAGCGCACAGCTCACTGGTTGTGAGAAACTCTCCCCAATTCCTTCATGAGATGTAATGGGAGACCATTTTTTTTTATCGACAAAAAGGTGGTGTGTATCGATTTGCTTTTCGAGGGTCTTTTCCAGGATTTGGCGTAGCGTGAATATTTGGTCAGTCGTGGACTTTCCTGGTCTAAAACCACACTGATAAGGTCCCATCAGGTTTTCAATAGTTGGCTTTTGCCTTTCACATAATACGCTCGACAAGACCTTATATGCGACCTCATTCTTCTCTACCAGGAGAGAGAGTTTCCGTCGATAGGACATTGATATCACAAACTGCATTTTGATATAGTTGTTGGATATAAGATTCCCACTAGATTTCAGAGAAAAACTGGCAAAAGACAAAAAATTAACATTTTTCGACATTTTGGCAGAAAAGGCTTTCAATACCTAATTTGTTGTTGCATGGCGTGTTCTTCTAAGATGAAGCCTGGAACAGTCTGACCAACCTTATCGGAAGCCTCCCAACTCGCTAAAATCTGACTAATTCGTAAAATAGGTCAAAAAATCTAATGAAGCCGTTTTGATTTCTAAAACCCGAAATTACCGTATTTAAGGCCGCTCATGTATTTAAATACACATTTATTAATCTTTCACAATGTTACTATTTTCCAGCATGTAACTAGATATTCATGTTTTATCTTCAACGGATAGCTAAGAATTTTGTGGGGAAATCATAATGTCCTCTTAGAGAAAGGGGTCCTCAACGAATAACAGTTCCGTTATCTTTGAATATCCTAAAGGGTGTATAATTAATTTTCTTAATGTTGGATTCCAAAAAAAAAGCGATAGAAAATGCCCTGTAATCTAAAGCAATTTCAGAGTTACAAAGTTATAAAATGGTTTCCCATGACATCCCATGAAGGGATTGGGAAGAACTTCTCACAACTAGTGAGCTGTGGACCTGTTTGTTTTTCAGTCACTGATTGGGACCTGCAGTTTTTACACAGGTTCCGAATGGTATTTTTTTTTAGTTTTAATACATTTTTTACAAAGTTTTAATACTTTAAATACACTAACACCCTGAGGTATGCAACCCTGAAAAGTGCATATGCACTAGGATAATAACTATGTACGATTTCACTACTAACGAAAGGTGGAACTGTGTATATTGCAGAATCATTTTGGAACTGCTCTATACATATTGAGTATAAATACTTTGAATACCACGAAGACGGAGACCTGGACCCATCTTTTCGTCTCAGAATCTCGTTTTTGTTTAATAAAATTTTTTGACAAAATTAACACCGAAACTCAAAGAATTTCACATTGAATTCGCATCTATCTACAAAATTTTAAACACCCTCTCAGTTTAGGGATATTTTAGACTAACTTTTTCATGATTGACACTACGATACACGCTGAGTAAAACGGCCCTGTAATATTACGCAGAAACCAAGTATGTGTTGGAAACATCCATATACTTGCGAGCAATCATTGGTTTCATAAATTGAATAGCTGCTGCTTTTTTGTTTCTTTGTTGTCTGTAACGTTTTCGCAGTTTTCAGCAGTTTTCAACAAACAAAACCATATTTGCGCCACAAAACTATACATTATAACATATTAATCATTGTGTCTCCAACATATAATATAGAATAGCAAATACAATGTGTTTGGACACAAGTATACTATATTTACATTAAGCTACAAACATATTATATTTGCAAAATACCGATTGTAACATACAGAACTATATTGTATAGTTCTGCAAGCTCTTTGCCAGAAACGACAAAAGTTTTGAAGGTTTTAAATTATCCATACTACACCATTTCCAATTGAAATGTGAAAAAAATCAATCGAAATTTAAAAATTCTATTTGAAATGCATCAATAGAAATTTAAAAATTCTATTTGAAATACGTCAATTGAAATTTAAAAAACATCAATCGAAATTTGAAAGACATCAATTGAAATTCGAAAGACGTCAATTGAAATTTGAAAATTCTCTTTGAAATGCATCAATTGAAATTTAAAAATTTTAAATTTCAATTGATGTCGTTTAAATTTCAATTGATGTGTTTTAAATTTCAATTGATGTGTTTTAAATTCCAATTGATGTCTTTCATATTTCAATTGATGTCATTCAAATTTCAATTAATGCTTTGTTAAATTTCAATTGATGTATTTCAAATTACAAATAGAATTTTTAAATTTCAATTGATAATTTCAAATTTCTAATAGAATTTTAAAATTTTAATTGATATTTTTCAAAATTTAATTGGTAGTTTTCAAATTTCAATTGGAAATGGTGTAGTGCTTGAACTGCAGAATGAGACAGGTCTTCGTAATTACTGTCTGTCACCACAAGGTTTAAAATCATGCACGTTGAAAAATCAGTATATTTTTCTTCTTTGGAGGCAATTATAAAGTGTGTTTGGAGCGTGTCGCAAATATAGTATACTTATGTCCAACAACATTATGTTTGCTATTCAATATAACATATTTGAGACCCTATGAATATTATGTTATAATATATGAGTTTGTTATCCAAATACAGCCGTGTTTGTGGCACAAATATGACTGCGTTTGGTTCACCGTTTACTTCACTTTTTTGTCGCAACTATAACGCGTGGTTGGAGCTTGTCGTGAATATAGTAAATATAGTCTTACATTTGATATAGAGTACCAAACACAGTGTGTTTGGACACAAATATGCTCTATTTAAAAAAACTACAAACACGTTATATTTGCAAAATTCCGATTGTAAAGTATGTAACTATAGTGTATAAATCTGCCAGCTCTTTGCCAGTTACGAAAATACAAAAGTTTTGATGGTTTTAAATTATCCACACTTGTGGCTGAACCGCAGAATGAGACTGGTCTTCGTAATTACTGTCTATCACCACAAGGTTTAATATCAGATTGATGTCATGCACGTTGAAATATCTGTATATTTTTCTTCCTTGGCTGCAATTATAACGTGTGTTTGGAGTGTGTCGCAAATATAGTATACTTGTGTCCAACAACATTATATTTGCTATTCA
Organism: Phaonia tiefii; assembly: GCA_963931995.1. Taxonomy (NCBI): domain Eukaryota; kingdom Metazoa; phylum Arthropoda; class Insecta; order Diptera; family Muscidae; genus Phaonia; species Phaonia tiefii. Next base: position 67,159,241 of record OZ008367.1, read on the forward strand.
ATATTACATGTTTGAGATACTATGAATATTATATTATAATATATGAGTTTGTGATCGAAATACAGCTTTGTTTGTGGCACAAATATGGCTGCGTTTAGTTCACCGTTAATAATGTGTTTTTGGAGCGTGTCGCAAATGCAGTATACTAATGTCCAACAACATTATGTTTGCTATTCAATATGTTTGAGACACTATAAATATTATGTTATAATGTATGAGTTTGTGATCGAAATACAGCTTTGTTTGTGGCACAAATACGGTTGTATTTGGAGCACCTTTTACTTCAGTTTTTTTGGCGCTAAATAGCGCAAAACAATGAAAGAGGGACAAAGAGAGGTTGTTGTAACCGTATTTTGTAACCGGGTTTTTGCATTCCGTCAGCCTGTGATTCATAAATATTCCAGAATGTATGTGTAAACAAATTGAGTGTTTCTTATGTTGACTGCTCTGTTGGGTTTTAGCTTCATTCGTCAATTTTTTGTTTGGTACGAAATACAGGAATGCTTCGACTTAATTATATGGATGTTTGGAATGAAGCTCCATATAAAAGTATGCATCTTTGCAAATAAACATGCTAATGTCAGCATTTAAATTGAAGTGGGTTTACGACTTGCAAAAATATAAATATTTGGAGACTGTTGCAAACATACTCATGTTTCCTGTAGAAAGTGTTTGGGAGAATACAGAGGCGGGTATTTTCAGCATATGGTATTGTCGCATTTGTAAGTCATATATGGTTGGTAAGGTTTTGGAACCAGCATCTTATGCATAGTAGTCTATATCATTTTACAGCACAGACAGTGTCGAGTTGCTAAGATATCTGCAAAAGAATATTGTTACTAGATTAACTTCAAATCAAATACATATTTTCTTTACTTACCTTCAAGAATTGGTACAAAAGGTCTCATGATTAATAAAATTTCCGCCAACTTCCATAACATTAGATGTTTCCTTTTATTTTAACAAAACCGAACCCATTATAATAAAAATTCCTGATATTTTTTATAAATATTATGTGTAATTTTTAACAATCGTCTAATTTACAAAAAGGTAATTTGCCAACCACCGATTATATTTTTTGAATCCTATATACTCTCTTAAACTATATTCATTTGCATCTTCCCCAGTGTTTCATCTTCAAAGTTCCCCTCAATAGATCACACACTTGCTCGTGGGATTCATGTCGCTGTTCGCCGGACAGTTATAGGCCTTAGAGAACTCCTCGGAATTCGACAATGGCCCGATTACTCTGAATTTGCCCGGTACATGGGTGTCTGTGGACACCTGGAGATTACGCACGGCCGGATGTATGTCACTGCACCATACCTGGGCATAACTTATGAAAAACAGCTGTTCACTTGTATAATTCAGGCGTGGAAATTTCTCCATATTAACATTCTGGTTTGTTCTCAAGGCATCTTCGAACCACGTCATATAGGCTTCGTGAGCCAAACGCACGCCACCATTGTCGGCTATATTTTCCGATTGTGAGGCCATTTCGGGTAAGAGGTGGCCATTATATTTGTACTTCTTATATTGGTTAACAAAACATTTTGTGCGATTCAAAAAGGCATTGGTTGACGCCACATCCCACCAGTCACGGCTGTTGCCGATCTTGTCGAAATTACGACCCGTATCATCGAAACCATGAATGAGTTCGTGAGATATTAGGGCACCCAGGGTGCCATACTTTACTGCATTTGGATAGGAAGGCGACCACACGTAATGGGGTTGAAGTAGTGAAACAGGAACTTTGATTTTATTCTCCACAATAACATTGGCCGGTGTAAAGGAGAGCAGTTCACCGGCATCTAAAGGCTTGGGCCTTTGATTTAACTTTTCCCTTACTTGTTCAGCATTTAGGGCCATGACCATCTTGAGATTCTCCACATAATCATGTTTGGTTACAGTTAGTTTACCAAATTCTTGGGTGAAATTTGTGTCTTCGTATGAATTGATTTCAATGCGCATCGCCTCCAGTTTCTCCAGGGCATAGTTCCGGGTATCCTCGTTTAACCAGTTAAGTTTTCCCGACTGAAGAATATTCTTGAAAGTCATCTTAATCTCACGCCACATAAAAAGAACACCCTGTTCCGTGGCATTGGTGTTGTAAGTGCGATATATCATGTTATCCAGATTCTTGGCGAAATGTTTCTTGGTATTATCGACACATTTTGATTCCAATTCCGTTTTTTCTTTGGGTGTCTTCAAAATGAAGTTATCCAGCAAAATGTAGTAGATATAGTTGGCCACCACACGTTTCGGGGTAGTTTTTAAAACTTGGATTAAATTCCGCTGATAGTCCTCAATCATTTCGTAGACCTTGGCAGAAGGTACTGAACCCAATGATATTTTCACCAATCTCTCGATATCCAAATCCGGATAATATTTCTTTTGAATTTCTTCGATGGTGATTAGATGGGCCATTTCATCCAGCTGCAAGCCCATTTTATCATCGACTGTGCCCAGCGCTAGGGCTTGCTCAAACTCCAAAAACTCCTGTGATGCCTTTTCAGCCAACTCCGCTTTTACACCCAGAAATGTCTTCAAAACATTGGCAATATTTTTCTGATAATGCGAGCGATAGAGGGAATTGGCTTCATCCAAATACATGGATTTAGATTCCAATGGCAACTCGGGATGCCCGATATATAAACGATTCACTGTATTGTCTACGAAATCTGACATGATGTCATATCCAATCAGTATGGATATTTCATATTTGTGGGCAATTTTCCCCACCGTCTCTATCCAATCGAAATTAATGTCGCGCCACTTGTCTCCCTCCAGAAGGGGCATTTCCCCAAATTCACTAACGATTTCCTTCAGTTTATCGGTGTAGGCACTTTTCAACGTTCCCAAATTCATGCAGGATTCATAAAAGTTTTTAACTTTTTGATCTATTACATTGTCCGAGGGATCATCGGCCTTGAGAACGGTTTTAATTTTGCGATTCAAGGCCTTTTGCATAGTCTCAAAGAACCCGGTGGATATGTGTTCATAGGAATTGGCTGGATTGATACGATTCCAGTTGCCACAGGCAAACTCGTAAAAGTCCTTGCAAGGATCAGCAAGTTCATTCATGTAATTGCGTATCTCGGAGGCTTTAGCATTGCGAATAATCTGCAGGGCACTGTCGGAGGTCAGGTCATCAATAATAATCGGCGTAGATCGTACAAAACGTAGTAAAGTAACCCAGAGCAGGACAATTTTAAAAGAATTCAAAATCATTTTGAATTTCTCTTTTGCTGTTTTAAATGCCTTTCGAAATGCGTTGTTTCCAAAGTTTAATATCAAACTAATTGAAATTGCAATTTTTAATGACGAAAACGCTTAAGTAGAGTAGAGTATGTAACAACCTCCAAATCTAAAATACGGGTGATAAGGGTTATCTTCAACCGGAGCTGAGATTCAAAACGAGAGAGAGATTCTGTGTGTATATTGAAAATTTGAGTGTTTAAGAGAAATATTTGAGTGTTTAAGAGTAATATTTCTCTTAGTCTTTTTTGTTGTTGTTATAATATATTGCAATTGACAAGACTTCACAATGTTTAATCTCCTCTGGAATTCGAAATACAATTACCCCAATGTAGGTCAGTGACTTTGGGAATTTGATAAAAGCTGCTTGTATTCACAATATAGTACATACGTCAGGCGAGTGTAATAATTTGAAAACAAATTTAGAGATAAATTTGGAAAAGGTCAATGATGCGATAATGGGTCCAATGCTGGTCAATGGAATTCATTCTCAATTATACTACTGAAATTGCATTTCTGTGTGTCCCAATTTGCTGATAAATACGTCTTTCGCAAAGTGAGGCCCACCAAATTGTTCGACATATGCGACACTGCAATTTAAAAATATGGAAGGGGAGGATCTCAAAAGATGGGTATTGAAGAGCTCATTCTGGGAACGTCAAACTTTTTTTATACGTGTGTACATCTAGTCCCTATAAAAAAAATTCCCAATGTCGAGGGCAAATATTAACGATCACCTCGAGACAATTTGAAAAACAAATTTGCTATAATTATCTTTACTCTTTTTGTATTTTATTTATAATATAACCAAAGCAAGATTTCAACCAAAGCAAGCTTCTCACAATCACTGAGCTGTTCGCTTTCCAGTTTTCTCTTACTGATTGGGACCTACAGTTTTACATCGATTCCGAACGGTATTTTTGAGAAGCTTTTTCATGGCTAAAAAAATAAATTATCGCATGAAAATATTCAAAATTTTGTTCGATAGAGCTAAGAAGTATGCAATAATTTGCCCTAAAAAGTATGCAATAATTTTTATTTAAAAATTTGTAATGCAAGCAACATGAAAAAGTATTTTTATTAACTATATCTTGTCGTACGTAACTTTTATGTTTTTGAATAAAAATGTATACTTCCAAAGCAAATTGTTCTTAATTTTTAAGGCGATTGGGTTGGTTTGTTGGTTGAAAAGGCTGCAAGATAGCACGCTGTCTAGCACACTTAGGCTAAAGAAGCCCATTGTGATACCTGCAGTTTCCTCCATAGCAACTATTGACTAGTCGTCTAGTCAATTTGCCCTTTTAATGAATTTGTCTATAAGTCCTACAGGAATATCCAGTAGGGCTACGGTGCTAACTAAATGTCGTCGTCGTTTCGTCGTTTCCTCGTCCTCTTCCATGCAGCATCTACAGAGAGTGGAGTTTCTATGTATCAATCTTAGGGTGTGTTTTCCTACAAGAAAATGTCCCGTAAGTGTTCTATCATTGTGGATTACCTGCCTCTCGGCAAGTTAAGTAGTTGCCTAGTCCTCTTCCTGTCCACCTGTGTCCAGAGATTTGTCGCTTGTTTTTATGGGAATAGAGTTGATCCGGTGTAGTAATTCAGTGTGTCCGGAATGCCCCGATATCAAAACGCCACAATCTCTGATTCTCACCAGGGATGTAGCGGCTGCCGATTCGGCCAAGATATCAGGAGTACAGATGTTCCAGATTGCATTAAGTGCAGTGCCCGACGTCGTGCCCATTGCCCCACTAACGCTAATCAGTGTTGATCTTTGAATTTTCATCAAGGAATTCAGAATATATTTCTTTTGGAGGGACCTCCACCAAACTACGATGCCACAGAGAAGTATTGGTCTGACTGTTGCCGTATAAATCCATTTCAATCCGATTTAATCGTAGAAAAATCGTAGTAAATTTTAGGGGTAGAAACTGCATTAAAAGAGGCCTTCAGAAGAAAATGATGTCGTACTTCAACGACATCTTTAGGTCAAATGTAAGGGTTTTTCAACAGAGACGCTACAAAAGTAAATCGATAGGGACAGCAAACGCCGCCATATTTTTCCCCGCTCTTTTGACATTTCTCTTCAGTAAGGTTTGCCATTTCATCGTGGAAAGATATACGAGCCAACAACGAGTCGAAATTATTAAAATATACTACCGAAATTTGGAGTCAGTGGCCTCAATTTTAAGAGCGCTACGATTCGGATTTTCATCGGAAAATCATCTTCAGCGATGAGGCTTATTTCTGGCTGAATGGCTTCGTCAATAAGCAAAATATGCTTTATTGGTCAGACAGCAATCCACACGTAATCCATGAGTCATCATTGCATCCCGAAAAAATTACGGCGGCGTCATTGGGCCGTACTTCTTCCGTGATGATCAAGACCGGCACATTACTGTGAATGTGAATCGCTACCGTTCAATGATAACCGAATATATTTGGCCCCAATTGGATAATATGGACTTGGAGGACATGTGTTTCCAACAGGACGGCGCCACAAGCCACACAGCGAATGCCAGAATCAATTTATTGGAAACCAAGTTTGGTGAACGTGTTATCTCACGAAATGGCCCAGTCGATTGGCCGCCTCGGTCGTGCGATTTGACGCCCTTAGATTATTTCCTGTGGGGCTACGTCAAGTCTATGCCAACAAGCCAGCGACGATTGATGAACTTCCTACGAATATCGAACGTGAAATTGCAGCAGTATCGGCCGATTTATGCTTGAAAACCGTCGAAAATTGGGTTCAGCGTCTGGACTTCTGCAAGCGTGCCCGTGGTGGCCATGCATAATGGAATCGAACGTACATTCACAGGAATAAAGAATTTCATTGGTATCTAAAACCGGTTTTGTTTTATTTAAAAAAAACTTTAGTAGCGCTCTTATTGAAAAACCCGTTAGTACCTACACAACGATGTCTTAAATGTAACGATCGACTAACAAACCAAAAAACTACAAAAAAATTACATGAGATGTCAGGCAGGGGACACCCGGTTGAAACGAAGTTCCTTTCGCTATATATTATGTACTTATTAGTTCCAAGACGACTAAGGCGTTCGTTTTTGTAAGATGATAAACATTTTTTAAGAAAATTTTTTTTTATAGAATGCATTTTTTTTTTTTAAGTATATTTTTAGGTAATTTTTGTAAGAATATGTATTATATTTTCCCGAAAAGATCGTTTTTTAAAGAGAGGTACTTCTTTTATCAAATGATAATTTTTTGTTTGTACTATTTTTAAGAAGAAGTACTTTCTGTAAGAAAAAGCCATAAGAGTATGAATTTTTTTTTACAAAGAAGTACTTTTGTTAAGAACAGGTACTTTTTAAAGAAGTGGTACTCTTTTTAGGAAAAGGTTATTTAGTTAAGAAAATTTACTAATTTCAGAAAGCCTACTTATCTCAAGAATAGAAAAGAAAAGGTATTATTTTATTTTTAAGAAAAGGAATTTTTGCAAGAAAAAGTATTTATTTTAAGAGAAGAGAAGCTCTCCCTAATCCATTCATGGGATGTAACGGGAAACCATTTATATTTATTTTTTTGAAAAAAAGTTGTTTTAAGAAATGGGAATTTTTTTGAATTGGTCCTTTTTTCAAGAATAGGTACATTTTTAAGAGTAGGTGCTTATCTGAAGACAGGTTATTTTGTTTCACAAAAAAGTACTCTTTAAAGAAAAGGTAGTTTTTTAAGAAACTGCAATTTGTTGTAACGTGGTCGTCGGTGGTGCAATGGTTAGTTAGTGTGTGCACCTCTTACACATGAGATCCTGGCACCTCTCACACATGAGATCTTTCCGGCGGCGGTGACTTCGTATATTGACGGCGGCACTCCATGAAAAAACTATTAAAAAAAAGTACCGTTCGGTACCGGTGTAAAACTGTAGGTCCCAATCAGTTAGTATAAAACTCGAAAGCGCACAGTTCATTGGTTGTGAGAAGCTCTCCCCAATTCCTTCATGGGATGTAATGGGTAACCATTTTTTTCAAAATTTGTTGTAAGAAATTGAATTTTTTTAAGAACAGGTACTTATTTAAAAAAGTACTTTTTTAAGAAGAGGTAGTTAATTAAAAAAGTACTTTTTTTAGGACAAGGTACTTTTTGTAAACAAATGTACTTTTTTAAGCAAATGCACTTTTTTAAGATAAGGTATGTTTTTTAAGAAAAGGTTCTTTATTTAAGAAGAAGAATAGGTATTTTTTTTTGAGAAAATTTAAATTTTTTAAGAAAACGCATTTATTTAAGAAAATTTTCTTTTTTAAACTTCTTTCACTTTGGCTTTTCTAAATTTACTTTTTATTGGGTTTAAAACTACAATATATACTAAATATAGGTTGCAGGCTACACCTAGAAAACTTCCCATTAAACAAGAAATTTCCCAACATATGTTAGTCTAGACACAAACCAAAGCAAAAGTACCCAATATAGTTGATAATACTGGGTTGTAGCATAATAGTGTAAACAAAAACTTGTGTAATTTTTTTTCATTTAGCCCCCATCCCGCAATGTGCGCTAAGGAACTTCATTCCAAAACTGAACTCCATAGGTGTTAATTTCAAAGAATATGGTATTGGGGACAATACATTTTATACCGCTCTTGTATGTGAGATAATGAGTAACAGACCTTATTTTTTACTAGAAGTGTTTTTAGTTATATCACTTAGTACAAATTTTCAAATAATTCATAACTAAAAGAAATATCTGTAAACTCTCTTCCCGTTCAGTTAATTTTATTGCCAACTGAACATTTTGGTCCTTCGAGCCGGATCCGAATAATATCAAACAAGTAGTCGTGGGGTTTCTTACAAACATTCAACATCTTTGCTTGTGTTAATACGCTAACCAAATTGTCCTAAATAACTAACACTGTTTCGCACGCACAATTTATTATTTTAGTTTTCACATGTCGACAGAATGCAAATTTTCTACAATATTAACACGTATTTTCGCAACAATTGCATGTATACTAACGCGAAAGAGACACTGGAATTCAATATTATATTTTAACCTGAATTCCCATGAATTTGGAAATTCTATTTTTACCCAAGGACAGAAGAACATGTAATAATTTTATAGATATTGTTTCTTTAATTCAATTTTGATAACACGCACAAAGTCCTATTATCGTTAAATGCCTGGAAATGATTTAAATACTCAATTAGTACTAAAACACACAATTAACATGAAATTATGCCTATTGTACAGGGAGGAGGATAGACACAGTGACGTGTACGGGCTAAAAGTGATCACTAATTGATCAATGCAACGACTGTTTAACAGACCAAAGAATTTAGCCTTACTCAGTTTTCTGACCATCGGTGGTGCAACGGTTAGTGTGCGCGGTTGTTGTGCGAGAGAACGTGGGTTCGGGTTCGAACCGCCTTACATATCTTTCGACGACGCCCAACTCGCTTAGTGATGGCGACACTATCGAGTAATAAGTCATGAAAGAGCTTCTCAAAAAACCATTCGGAATCGGTGCAAAATTGTAGATCAAAGTCAGTGATTGGAAAATGTAAAGCGCACAGCTCAGTGATTGTGAGAAGCTCTCCCCTCTCTCTGCATGGGATGTTATGGGAAAATTTATATATATTTATTTTATTAAATTTCTGATATCATCCCATAGAGTGATAAATGATAGTTTCTCGCAATCAGTGAGGTGCACGCTGAAAAATTTGTATTTTGTTGTTGTTTGGATGCAAATATTTCGCGTTTGTACCTTTTCGCAAATGTGTCCTTGTGTCCAAACACATTTTTTTTGTTGTTAAATATTACATGTTGGAGACACAATGATTAATATGTTATAATATATGTTTTTGTGATCCAAATGTTGTTTTGTTTGTTGTCAACTGTTGAAAACAAAAACGTGATAGACAACAACGAAACAAAAAAGCAGCATATCTTCAATTCCTGAAAGCAATTTTTGCAAACATATACATGGTTCCTACAATATCTTGCTTCGGCCATTTTTTCAGCGTGTGTGACCCTTCGCATTGGTACAATCCCTCCTCAAAACCTAAAGTTTTACACCGATTGTATTATGTATTTTCTATTTATTACGTCATCATACTTTTTGGCTGTAAGTTGAGTTTTCTAATTACACTGAATTCCGTAGTCAGCTTTATAATTCACCTTGAATTTAAAATCATCACCTATTAGCGATTATAAGTGAATGAATCACTTAGTCAGTCACAACTTGCTGCCTTGTTGGTTCTCTTGATTTATACACGCTGAAAATAGGTATTTTTTTCTTGTTTGGATGCTAATATAACATGTTTTTGGAGCTTGTCGCAAATATAGTATACTTGTGCCCAAAAACATTTTGTTTACAATTCGATATTACATGTTTGGGGAACAATGATTACTATGTTATAATATATGTATTTGTGATCCAAATATGGATGTGTTTGTAAAACAAAAAGAGAGATTGTTGTAACTGTATTTTTCATCATTCTGTAGTTCAGTCATTTTAAACGATTATTATTTTTGTTATTATTATTATTATCTTTGTTATTATTTATTATTTTACATAAATTGAGAGTTTCTTATGTTGACTGATCTGTTGCCTTTTAGTTTCATGCACTCAGTCGTCGATCGTTCGTTTGGGAGGAAATATACGAATGCTTCGACGTAAGTATGTGCATGTTTGAGATGAAATACGTATATGGCTCCATGTAAAAGTACGAATCTTTGCAAGTAAACATGTTAATAATTTCATCTAAATATAACTAAGTTTAGGACTTGCAAAAATATAAATATTTGGAGTTTGTTCCAAATACATACATGGTTCCTGCAGAATGTGATTGGGGGGCTGCAATACAGAGGTTAGGTTTTTTCAGTGTGTATACATTTTCACAAACATAACATTTGCAACCACTGTGCAATACAAATGTTTGTAATAGCATTATATTGCAAACCAAAGTTTATGGCCCAAAAATAGCACGAAAAAAAAACGAAAAACAAGTAACGACGTTAAAGCTTCATGCACGTGCTGCGTAAACGATGTTTGCAGTAAAACTTCGTAATTGTGGGAATTCGGATGAATGCGCATGATACTCGATGTAGTAGCTACCAGTGGCTCTCAGTCAGACCTCGCCATGGGTGGTGGCTATAATAAGTAGGGACAGTGGCAATTTGTTGTTCAGTGCTTAACAGGCAGTCGTTTTTAGTGTTTTTGTGAATGGAAAATATATTTCAGTACTGGTTTATATTGTTCAGTTTGCTGTTGACCGACCATTTTGTTTAAATGAGATTAATCTGTTTAACAATCAGATTGAAATAAGTTATTTCATTATGATGGCATAATGAGAAGACTATAATTTTGTAAAACGATAAAGAGTTTTAATTGCGGGGAAAAAGAAGTACTACATTACTAAATTTACAAAATAACCTCATGTTGGAATGAACGTTTTATTAAATCTTAAGCATAAACTGCATCTATAATAATAATGGAAACTTCAATTAATTA